>JARFIW010001358.1:2179839-3464678 GCA_036346225.1 Platerodrilus igneus
CGAAACAGGGGAACGCGGGAGGCTGTTTTAGCTCTGAGGGTGATAATGGAGAAAACAATAGAGAAGGGGAAAAGCGTATATATAGAGTTTGTACATCTGGAAAAAGCATTCGACAATGTAAAATGGAAAAAATTGTTCGAAATACTCAAAAAGATTGGAATGAGTTTTAGGGATAGACAGATAGTACATTGCTTATGCAAAGAGCAAACAACGGTAATAGAATTAGAGCAAGAAAGTAGAGAAGTAAATATTAGGAAAGGAGTTAGACAAAGATGTGCCTTATCCCCATTAACTTTTAATTTGTACATAGAAGAGGCAATGAATACTGTCAAATGCAGGAAAACATTTGGAATTAATATGCAGGGATAAAGGATTGATATGCTTAGATTTGCAGATGATATGGCGGTATTAGCATCTAGCAAAGAAGAGTTAGAAGCTGCTCTTAATGAAATGAAAACAGTTCTAACGAAGAGGTATGGTATGAAAATTAACAAAAATAAAACAAAAGTTTTAGTATGCAAAAGAGGGGAAATAAATCAAAAACAAGAATACAAATAGGTAACGAGAACTTACAAGAAGTTAAGGATTTCTGTTACCTAGGAAGTCAAATAACGCATGATGGGAAAAGCGCAAAAGATATAAAACAAAGATTAGCACAAGGTCGTGCTACATTTAACAAGAAAAAGCAACTACTGTGTTCAAAGACCACAAACATAGAAACATGGAAAAGATTGCTGAAAACATATGTGTGGAGCACAGCACTGTATGGCTGTGAAGCCTAGACAGTAAGAAAAGCAGACAAGAAAAAGGAAGAAGCGTTTGAAATGTGGAGCTACAGACGTATGATGAAGATACCATGGACAGACAAAGTTAAGAACAAAAAGGTACTAGAAATGGTAGGGGAAGAAAGAACTATGTGGAAAACAGTAAAAAATAGGAGAGATAGAATGATAGGCCACATACTAAGACATGAGGGAATAGTGCGGAATATATTAAAAGCAGAGATAGGAAAAAAGGGAAGTAGAGGTAGACCTAGGTTAGACTATTGCACACAGATAGTGAAAGATGTAGGCTGTAAGAATTTCACGGAAACGTGTAGGCTAGCTCAGAATAGAAATCAATGGAAGTACGCTTCCAACCAGTCGCAAGATGGAAAAACTAATGACAAAAATAATAATTGTACTTAAACATGGTGATTATTATAAACAACTACAGATATTGGTTTTGCATTACTCCCAACTAATATTAATTGAGCGAAAGCATTTACTTGAAAACTATTAATACGGCAAATGGCTAAGTGTTGGGGGATCCTTGGCAGCCACAGGCTGCTTAACCCCCTTCACATACCACTGAATCTCGGTGAAATAGGTTTATAATTAGAAGACAATAGAAGGGAATCGAGCTGTATATCCGAACTGCATCAAACAAGAAAAAACAGCAGCTATGTTCAAAGACAACGACCATAGTTACACGAAGAAAACTGTTTAAAGCATAGTGTGGAGCAAACACAATACATCTATGAAATAAGGGCAGTAGGAAAAGCAAACAGAAAGGGATAGAAGCCTTTTGAAATGTTGTGCTTCAGATGTATGAGGATGGTAGCATGAACAGACAAGGTTAATAAGAAATAAGTTGTAGAAATAGTAGAGGAATAAACATATCTGTGCAAAATGAAAGAAATAGGAAAAATAGAAAGACTAGTACAGGATATACTACAAGCAGAGATAGGAAAAGAGAGGTAGAGATAGACCGAGATCAGACTCTCGCACACAGATAGTGATAGATGCAGATTGTGCAAATTTCAGGGAAATGTTTAGGTTGGTTCAGACTAGGAAACAATGTGGGTACGCGTCCAACCAATTCTAGAACTGAAACCTAATGATGATGATGATAATCACCACAGAAATTCATATCACATAAGTTATTTATATCGACAGTGATTTTTATCACATTTTTCAAAGCTTTAACCAGAACACATTGTAACCAAAACTTCAATCAGAACTGGACTTCAGAACCCCTTAATGGCAATTTATACCTTATCCGATAGTTGTGGATTATTCTAACACCTACCAGAATTTGCAAATAATATTCTCGAGATTTCCTATTGTACCGTAAATAACTTAAAACGCAAAACCCTTGTATCTATCAATCAACACTATATGAAAATTTCACGCCATAGAAGGTTCATCAAATCTCTTTCGTGTATAGATGCTTCGTTTACCTTCTAACGTAATTATTCTGGTCGGGGCAGATCAATTAGCTCTACACGGCCCCCTTCTTAAAGCTGTTCAATACCAAAACACTCTACGACCCGAATGTTAGAAGTGCCAGTGGCAGTAAGGACAATCGAAATCATTTTTGCAGTTTCTATGTTGATAAAAGTAGCAATCAACACTTTTCATGGTAGGCGCCGTACTATTTAGATTGTAACCACACACCAAAATCTGGACCCCGGTTTCTTGGAAAAGTACTTCCAGCATATTTCGTACCACTTTTTAGTACAACCCATCCAAACCACAACTGATCTTGGGTATGGCCAACTTCTTATCTCCAAATTTGATCATCTGGCCTTTGAGATCCACGACTGCCACAGAGTCTGATAATTCGAATGGCGTTGCTTAGTCACCAGGTATTAGACGCCACGATGTCGGTCCTTTAGCTGTAACAATAGTTCTTTATTTTCAAACTGATTATACAAACCTCTTCAGCAACTCGTAGTTACAATGGAATCTGCTAAAAACTATTTCAACAATTTATTTTCAGCTAGTGGCTAACGGTACAAGTATTTTCTTCTTAACACTAAGATGCTTACTTCTAAATTACTATCGAAGCACTATAATTAACTATACAAACACTAATTCTTAATTTATGTAATCACTATAGTAATAATCACATAGAGTAATTTATATCGACTGTCATGTATATCGCATCTTTCAAAGCTTTAAACTAGAAGATATTGTAATCGAAACTTCCATCAAAACTGATTTCCAATGCCTATTATGACAATTTATATACGTATGCAAAACCTCTAGACTTTTGTTCAGCACACCAAAAAATATGCAAATAATATTCTTTTATGTACCTATTGTAATCTAAATAACTCTTAAATACAAAACCCTTGTACTTGTCAATATAGTTCATCTGAAAGATGCAATGCCGCAGAGGTCATTAATTATCTTTTGTGTATAAACGGTTCGTTTACATTATAATGCAATTATTCTGGGTACAGGCAAACCAATCGACGTTACATTGCCTCCCTTTTAAAACTGTTTTGCTTCAGAACACTCTGTGACAGGGAGTTTGGAAATCCCTGTGGCAGTAAAGACAGTCAAAATCATTTCAGCAGTTTCCATGTTGATAGAAATAGCAATCAATATTTCTGACAACAGGCGCGGTATCATTTGGATTGTAACTATACTCCAAAATCTGAACCCCGGTTTTCTGAAACAGTACCTCTAACATATTTTGTACCATCCTCCAATGCAAACCAACAGTCTACAACCAATCATTAGTATTGCCAACTTTTTGTTTTCAAATTCGATCATCTGACTCTTGAGATCCATTAACGCCTATCACAGATCCTGGTAATCCGATTTACCAGAAAGCTGTTGTGCAGTCATTAAGTAGTAAATGTTCCTATCTCAGTCCTTGAGCCGAATTGTCTTTTCAATCTCTGGTTGTTGTTGGTTAAAGTCTGCCGTCTTACCTTCGTAACTTTTAGAAATAATTAAATCTTCATTTTTTAACTTACTATATTGAATACATTCAATTAACGCTGACTCTACTTACCTGGATACTCAATACAAACTCTACTTTACTTACTTCTTCCTGTGCCTCTTTTACTTCTTCCTTTATTTTACTTACTTCTTCTTCTAGTTTACATATTTCTTCATCTATTTAATTTACTTCTTCCACTATTTCATATAAATGCAAACTAACAGTTTTTCTCGACTTTAATATTCACCTCATCATCCCATTCAAAATATTCTTTACCACATATAATCTTATTAAACTTTGCATCTATTAACAACTTCAACAACGCCCATTCCTAAAATCGCCTCCATTTTCAATCCACGTACAACCATATATTCCTGTTCAAATTTCATCTTCCCTAACTCACACCTTAGGATTGCTGTGTTGTTCATCCTTGGAAACTTTCTGTTGTTCGGTGCTACTAAATTACGTTTCTTTATGGGTGTCAACTTAATATTTAATTTTTGTACGTTGTCTTTGATAAAATTCTCCGAAATTAACGATGCCTAAGTTCCCTTATTTATAAATACTTTAATAATTTTATCTTCAACATTTATTTTAAAATAGATAATAAGTTTTTGTTTACAAATTTATCAATTGCTAATTTCAATTTTATAAATTCTCGCTAATGTTCATGCTGACTAGTTTCTAAAGGTCCTAGTCTGCTCACCGTCTCAGGATATGTCCTGTTATTCTCACTATTAGTGACCTCTTTCTGGGAGTCTAGCTTTCTTGGATAGCGGTTCTATTTTTAATGGTTCGGGATTCCTTCTTTCCTTCCCATCTCTCCCGATGGCATTAATCTGACCCAGCTATTCCTATTGACGTTCCCCCTATCAAACGTTCTGTCATTGTAACGTTTCGGTTTACTTCTCCTTTAGATATCTACAGAAATTTATGGGCTGGCTTCTTGGTCTGGTCTCTATTATCCGTAATTGACTCATCGCATAATACCTTTGAAGATATTCTAGGAATACATCCTTGTGCACGATGTTCTGTAAGGCGATGCATTGCCTTACCTGCCTCTAAATGTTCGGTTAAATATTTGAGGATTTGTTTATTCTTTAAAAGATGATAAAGTTGTTTCGTCACACTGAACCTTTTTATGGCATACACTACTCTTATTAGGCCATAATCATTGTTGTATTTGCCCATGATTCAATTGTCCCTTTCTTTAAATTACTAGTTATCCCCCAAAAATGTTTTTACAATTTAACTTCAAAATCTTTAAAGGAATTTAACTCACTTTCAATAAGTTCAAACCATATTTACGCACTGTCTTTTAGCATAGATCTTACTATGTTTAATTTAGTTGGTTTATCCCAAATGCGCTGTATTAAAGTTCTAACATTGTTTAAGAATATTTTGTGGTTTATTTTATTGTCCCCATAAAATTTTGAATATTATTCCAACGGTACACTGGTTGGACTCCACCTTATGGGTTCCCTAACATTAATATTTTTCACCATATTTTCTAGATTTTCTACCTTATTGCCTTAGTCTCTTTTAAGATTTTTGAAGTCTTTTCTAAATGTTTTGTAAACAGCTTGGCAATTTTCTTCTATTTGGTTTTCTTTTTGATCTAAATTCTTAATTTTCCATTAGTTTCTTTATTACGTGCTTTCTAATTCGTTTTTGTTTGAACAATTTCCTCTTTCATATATGTACCATCTGTACCACTTTTTTTCAAATTTTATATCCTCTATGGACCTATTAGTTTCGTTTAAACCTTCAGTTAGTTTTCCACGCTTTTCTTTAAATTTCCCTTCCTTTTTTGTAGTTTTCTAATCTTAAGTTTTCGCCCAACTCTGCTAAGCTTCCTCCAAATTCCGTTCGTAACTCCTGAATATTTTTATCAAATTTATCACCAATATCTTTCATACTTACATTTTTTTACTCATTTCTTGCGTATCTTCTCTGATTTCCTTCATACTTTTCGCATTATTTTCACTCATTTCTTGCATATTTTTATTTAAGTTTAATAAGAGAGCCTTTATTTTTGTTTCCTGAGTCTCTCCCACGCTTTGATCTTTCTTGATCTCCGGATTCTCTTTTTTCGGTTATTCCAAACAGACGCTGTCTTGAGAACCGATCCTTACCCCTTCAGTTTTCAATCCATCAAGAATTTCTTTCATTCTCACAGTCATACTGGTAAACAAAGACAAGAAACTCTAATTTTCAAACGGGTTAATCGAGCCTAGCACGCTGAGATGCCAATAAAAGCTGTTGTGAATTTGTAGCCATATGCTGCCCAGGCGTTGGGAGCTAATAAAAGGCGCCTTATTAAAAAATGAACTGGTTGCCTAAAGATGAACGTATTATTTAGCTAGCTCAGATGGAATAAAACAACAAAATTTTAACATTACAATCTTTCAAATTATAAATAACCGCTACATTCACAAACATCTTTCTTCAACATCCATTATTCAAAAATAATTACTTACACACAAGCATTAAAATTATTGATGAAGAGGACATCTTAAGTAAAAAACATTTCATAACTTATAGTGATTAATATAGGGAGTATACAGTTTTTTCCAGATTTTTCTTATGTAAGTCACACTATGTACAAATTATTAAAAATAGGATATTTGCAAATAATTTTTCTTACCTTCAAAAAAACAGCGTAGCAATCAGATACCCATTTATAACCTGATAGAGGTCGAACTTAATCGAAATTCGACTCCAAACAGTCTTGAAATATCCACTTGCAGAAAAATATTTATATGCAATTTAACCTACTTAAATTAATTATACTACGCAAATGTCCTTTAATGATTTAAACAAAGATATACTTGCGCTTTCAAAATAAATTCTTCAAGCTACGCTGTATCGCAAAATTCATTGATCTCCTCCATTATGGACCATTTATATATGTCTTTATCGTATGGAAATCTACTTTATCAATAAACTTTATTCCGTTTTCTATTGATGTTTAATAACATTACAATAATATTTGTTTTTGCACGTCGAACGCTATATTCCATTAAATTTAAAAACAGATTGCCTTGGACATAAAAGTAAGTGCTTTATAAACAGAACGACTATTCGTGATTGACTCCGTTTGCATTGCGGCTTTATATAATAAAATGTTCAAACTGTTACAAGCTCTAGAAAACTTTTAAAATTTTCCACTTGTTCTGACTCATTGACCATGAAGTAACTTCTTCGAAATTTCGTTCGTTTTGCACGTTTATAGCTGGCATATTAATTATGAGGGCGTAAAAATAGTTTTTTAGTTGGTGTAGACCAAGAATCAATAAAAATGCTGTAACGTGCATATTTTTAATCGTTTAACATTTTACGCTTTTTCTCAACTAGTAAATACCTTTCTGCAATTACTATTTCTATATTTTATTTATAATGAGTGGATCGCTGTTTGTATAAAGTAAATTACTGTCCAACTTATCGGAAATGATAAACCGCTATAATTAATAATTAGATATGATTGCGGCATTCACGTTTTGGTTGTTCCTTATGTTATTAGCGAAGGAGATAATAGTCAACAAGAGTTTATGGTAACAACGAGTTTATATAAACAGTTTGAGTTTGCTCTTCGATCCTACAGATTAATTACGTTAAAAATAGTATGTGCTGTTTGCTTTGAAAAGGGTCGGATTGTTTTAGTGATACGCGCAGCTTTACTAATTGTTCTTTTTGTTGCTTTTCTGTTGGAAAGAAAAAGTGATAGAACTTGTTGACTCGACCGCACGTGCTTGTTTTACGGAACATTATTTTAGTGATACGCGTTGCCTTACTAATTGTTTTTAGTTGTTTTTCTTGTGAGATAAATGTTTTAAGGTACATTTGACGGACTTGCTTTAGTGATACACGTGCTTTACCCGTTATAGTTCTTTTTAGTAGTTTTGTCTTTTGATATTTAAAAACTGTGTGTGCAATCTAGTTTCGCGGTCCTGTTCTTCTCAGAGTAGCGCATACTTTGGATTATTTAAATACAGTGATACTGTAGTTTCTGAATTTTCTAACAACAAAGAATCTGAAAGGGATCATTACTGCGCAAATTTCGTTATTGGCGAAATATGGCAGATTGCCGGCTTACAAAGGTATTGTTTGAAGTTTCTCACTGCTTTTTGGGATGTTTATGAAAATAATATACCTTTGGTCCCAGTTGAAATTAAACTAGTGCTACATAATATTTCGAAATTATTGTCTTAGGAAATAGAATTACCAAGAAATTTATCAAGGCTACATAGTTCTGACGCGTGATAATGTCTGCTGCTAACACCAGCCAAATACGTAGGTGTGATTAGTGTAACGTGTGATAAATTCCATCAACACCCTCACAGTCAAGGATGAAGTGCTTCGTTAGTGCAGGACATCGTTGAATCCCACACTTCAGTTGCAAGGAAGCGTTGCTGAAGGACTTTTGTAAGTTGAACTATTTCCTACTGGTTATTACTTTAAATATCTATCCGTTGCTTTACCATATCTTTGTCGTTCTGATACCTTTTACAATAGACTTGCATGCTATTTTAAAACATAGAGAAAAGAAAAGAGAGAAAGAAAAATCAATACTGCTGAATTACTCATATCAATTGTGTCTTATCTATTTATCTTTTGTTAATATTTTGTCTGATTTATGTTTAATTGGTGTGTGAGAAAACGTTTCTGCTACTCCCCAATATTACCTCACTTTGTACTAAAAATTTTTGTATTGCTTTTACCGTTATTATATTATATAGATTATCTAAACAGTTTTTTACATTCTACCAAGTACTGACTAACTTAGACTATGCATTGCTGCTATGTTTTTTCTTTATTTCAGGTTTGCAGGACTAATCTTTTTTTATTGCAGGTTTGCTATTCTAATTTCTTTTATTGCAGGTACTGTTACTAACTCCTTACCGCCGCATACATCATAGGTCAGTCTGCTTTCTACACCCCCCCCCTACTCTCCGATTGAGCCCGGTCATTTCTTTGACTTGCTACAATGCTTTCTCGTTGTCGCACTCAATTATCATTTAATAAATCGTTAAGTGTCTTCTCTTATTGTAAAAATTATGGTCGTAAAAGCTTTTAACTCTCTAATTGTTTTATTCATTCATGTTATAGTAAAAGATAATTATTTGTCATTTGCTTATTTCTACGAATGTGATTTATGAATTTATGCTTGCATTTAGAAAAATCTGGAATATTCTAGTATTTTTCTTTTATATCTAAATTTCACGTTTCGCATTAAAAGTGCTCCTAATGGAAGGAAAGTGACCTGCAATACTTTCAGGAACTCTAATGTTTAAGTTACGTTCCGCGTTTTTATTTAGTACTTCCGTGGAAAAACGAACTTACATATTTAAATGATGCTTCGTTTTGTAATTAGAAACACGGGTTTTACTGTAAAAAATGATTTGTATTCTTTACTTACTTATTTAGAATGTATTTTAAATGGCATATCATTTTAGAAACACGGGTTTTCCAGCCTACATAATATTATTTCAAACGTGTATTAAATGGGATTTATTTTATAACAAGGAACGATTTGTATTTTTCAGGAATTTCACTTATGTACTAAAATTATACTAAACTTATCGTACCATGGAACATTATACAGGGTATTTGTTTCGAGAAGATTAAGTATTAAAGATTTTTGATTTTCTCTGGTTTTGGATTGTTTTACAGAATATGGTGCTCAACGATCTCTATATGACTTTCTTATCACATCAATTCCTTTTATTCGTGTAGTTGATTATTTTAAATTAATTCTATTGATATAAATTTATAAATGAAATACTTAGTACGTACTCAATGATTGAAAGTATTATTTAGTAATATTTGGTAGCAGTAGGTTCTGTTATTAAGAATAACAGCAACAGTTAATATGCATATGCATAAAGAATGCATAAAGTATAAGAATATGGTGGTTATTGTTAATAGCACATGTAGAAAGCATCTTCTTTTTAGGTAAAAATAGTTTATTTAATTACTAGCTTTATATAATACTAGAAGTTGTTTTATTTAAAGATTTAACTTGAACAATGTTTCATTTTTTTTAAAATTTATTTGGTTTGAGGAATAGAGATTGTAACTTTTTTTTTGTTGTAAGGGAAAAAATTGCTAGTTAAAATAAATTAGAAATATGCACGAAAGGGAAAATAAAAATCGAAATATTTGTTAAAAATATTTAATTTACAAAATTAGCTCGATTCTCAATTTTAATAAGTCCTTGGTCCCATATAACAACATGCGAGTTCTTATTTCCTAATTTAGTTCAATTACAAGGCTAGGTTCAACATTTTGTTCCCACAGTCTTGCAGAAAACAATTCAGCTATTAGGAAACCTGATTTATAATTTAACCTTCCAAAAGCTCGTGTAAACACCTTATTGTTCAAGAAATACCTCATCATGTTCAACTTGTTTCATACACACTGCACGTGGGCTTTAAAAATTTCTTCTCCTATGACTTCCAGCGCTTGAACTGTCCTTACAAGTAATTCTCTAAATCCGCACACTTCCACTACATTATCGTGGTAAGTAGGTTGGAAAGTCGTTGATGGTGAGATTTACTATCCAAAAACTGTAAGTTACTTAATGAATTTTTATTACACCGCAAACCTCCAGTAGGGTTAACGACCATAAACATCTTATAGTGCCAATCACGATAATGAAACAGCCAGACAATAAGCCGTAGTAGCGGATACCACTTGTTTGTCTTTGTGTAACCTCTAGCCAAACAACACTTTTAACATCTTAAAGCGTATCTATACTACATTAGTCCGGGGTCGAAACCTTCTGCTATCCAGTTGGAACCTGTGCCTAACGAGCCCAAAGGTAGCCGCCAACAGCTATTTGTTAAGGTGAGTGATTTTTGCTGGACCCCAAAAGGGTCTATTAATTGTTTTTGCAACCCCATTTTCCACAACCGATATGTCATGAGTCGCCAAGAAGTTTTAGTAGTTTCAGTCTGTAAAACTTGGTACCGTACTGTCACAAATAGTAATCCTATACTGACCATTTAAATGTTTTTCGAGTATACTTTTCTAGAAAGTAATAATTGTTCCAAATCTTAAATATTTAGAATTTTTAATACTAACTATTGTAAAATAATTTGAATTACAGTTTTGCTTAAGTTTGTACGTGATTATCAGATCTGATGCTCATATAACATATAAGAGACAAAATGTCGTTTTAACTAATAATTCTTTTTATATCACTAACACATGTGAATTTTTTTAATTTTTATTGTTGGATAAAAGTTATTCCTTATACAGTAGATATTTTCTGAGTTTAACAAATTTCTAAGAGAGGTAAATGAAAAATTTTGAATGATTCACTCCAATAGGGTTTCTGTATCTACTCTAAAATCATATCTTGTTAAAACTTGCTAGATACAGTGGCGTCCAACTTCACTTTATTCAGTTTTTTGTTTCACAAATGATATTTCAACCCTACCCTTTACATTATCTCTCATGGGATACTAGTTAAGCTAGCTGCCGGCGCAGAGAGTTTTTTAGTTCCAACTCGCACGCGTAAAAAGTTCAAGTTTCTTTAAATTCCGAATTGCTGTTCTATCTCCTACCAACAGACTGAAGAAATAAATTGTTACATTTGCACTGCATCGTGAGGATAGAGTTAAAGAAAAATAATAAAAACTGTTACATTGACATTCCCATTATGGGGCTGGAATAGAATAAAATTGACTACATTAGCCCAACAATGTGGAGCTAAAAAAACAATTTGCTACAAGATCATATGATATTTCGTTTTTAATATGAAGTTAAGTAAAAACAAACGACTACAATATCAACAAAAATTTATAACCATTCAATTTCTTAATTACAACCTAAACAATAAAATTATTAATACAAACAAATGTAAGTGCAGTTCTATTGAAATCATCTACTGATTCGTCCAACCCTGTATAGATTTATTTAATTTCTTTATATTATTACTATAAAATTTAAGTTTATTTGTTAGTGGTAATATCTGCTCTTTTATTTAAATTTGATAAACCTGGTGGAGTTTTACCTTCAACGTTCTATCTTGTTTGCCATTTGTTTTGGTGACTGCGCCAGATAGGTTTTGGGCCTTTGGGAGCTTCTTTTTAAAAAGACTTGATTCCCAAGTTTACACTCCTATCAAGTGTATAATAATTTATACAGAAATTAGAAGTGATTTTGACAATTAGTTACGTTATGTTTATAACGTTTACAATTAAAAATAATCAAAGTTACTTTCACTAATTAATTAATAAAAACTAAATTGAGTAGCTTGAACAACCAACAATGTTAAAGTTGTGAAGATCGAGACTGACTGATCCTCCAGGTTTTCTCAAGGTATTTATGCTATCTCTGCTGTTACGTCACTTTGTGGGAAATTCAGATATCAGGTTTCTATTTTTTAATACAATACAACACAATAATTGCTGTCTTATTGTCTACTGTGACCTGCACATGCAGTGTCATATTACGTCTGGAATATAATGTAACTGTTTCCGTTCTCATGCCTGGTTTGTAAACTTTCATTAACCTTTTAGTATGTCCTTCAATTATACAATGTAACAGTAATTCTTAAGTCTTAATAATTCGTTTAAATATACACACACACACATGTATATATATATATATATATATATATATATATATATAAAGGTTAAATTTGGGGTAAGCAATGCAATTTCAAACACCCTGTATAGAGCAACGGACAAGTATTGACGTAATTTTATAAGTAATAATTGAAAAGTTAGAAGTACATAAAGAAAACCAGTTTTAAAAACAAATAGAAACGCATAATTAATTTAATTTAGTTTAATTCAACGTGTAATAGCATTAGAAAACACACCAGGGTATAGAAAATCAATAATCCCAAGGCAAAAGGTTTCGTGGTAACAAACAAGGACGTCAGTTGTATCGGATACCGTGAAATATAAACTCCAAGAATTGTTGTTTTAAACGGTCTATAATTAAGAACACCTGCATGTTTAAAAGGTTACCTTCTTTGAAATTATCAACATAATAAAGCGGGCTTCATAGAAAATAGTTTTCAACCGTCAGTTGCTTCGAATAATAAGCTAACAAAGTTTCTTAAAGAGCAAAAGAGATACACGATTAGTAATATGCTACAGATAGAGACGGATATAAAAGCATTGGTTTTCAAATGCACGTTCTTATCCACATGGAGTGATGAGATTCTGTCAGCAATATCGATTTTCTATTACTTAAGTGGGGTTTGGAACGCGACATCAAATAAGCATTAGACAGAGATAAAAATATTACAGGCGGAGTTTTATGACGACACAGAACAGTATCATTGGTTGAAACGGATAGTTTTACAAACGGACGAACATGCGACAGGTGGAAGCGAATTTTCGGATCATACGGCGCGTCTATGAGGTGAATTTCTGGAAGCTTAAGTCAGTTATATCAAAATTTGCAGAAGTGTTATTTTAAAATAAGTTTTTCCTGTGAAGTGTGGCCTAGAGGTGGCATGTTGAAGATATAAATACCTTTGCAGAAAGTAGAAGTCTCTCTTTGTATTTTCATCGCTTTATACTACTTACAACGATAGACTGACGTTATAGTAGAGTTCTTGTGAGTATTAGAAATATTCATAATACAGTAAAGGTAGTACTAGCACTTATAACGTGGTAAGTTGAGGCCTTATTGTTATTAACGTGAGTAGTGTCGAGTGAATTAAATTAACCGAGGTCCAACTAATACCATACCAAGCTAGTAAATCAATAAACAGAAGTATAATATACGTGAGTTTGTATGCTGTTATGGAATGGTAATTGGAAGCAAGGCGCTTGGCGAATACTGAGGTTATAATCTATGAATATGTGAAGTATCAGAGCGCATAGTCACGAAGCCAAGGGGTTCTGATGAGCATCATTGAAGGGATGGAGGCTTGAAGCATTTTCCAGGTAACTTATTTGAATTTTCTGTTATCTGATAAACTTTTGGAATTATTTGGTGATGTGTGAGTGAATCTGTAACGTGCATTTTTAATGGCTTAACCTTTTTACAATACTCAATTCGTAAATACATTTCGGTAACTACTATTTCTATATTTTATATTTATTAACTCGTTTGCGAATAATCTCTTTATATTATATTACGCGATTATCGACTTTCACTCTCCACGATTCGATAGTGTGGTTAGGTGATCGAGATTGAAACACATCCTTAGGTGAATGCGTCGTATTATAATCAGTGGATATTATTGATTTTCTAGTTATCAATAGGAGGTCGTTAAAACCAACACCTGGGAAAAGATGATTCCTGCGCGGTCCTTTGAAACGTGAGTTGTAGTTTGTTCTTTGTTCCTATATATTAATTACAGTAAAAATACTGCTTTCCGTTTTGCTTTGAAAAGAGTGAGAATTAATGCGGCATGAATTTTTCGAATTGTTCATGAACAAGCACGGCACGATTTTTAGTTGTTTTTCTTGTGAAATAAAGTTGTATATTAACTGTAGTAAGTGTAGTTCTGGTTACATTTGAAGGAAGTATGCTTTATAGTTAACGTGTTTGATTGACCATAAGTGCGGTTGTAAGGTCATCGACGGACGGTTTTATTGCTTACGCGTTGCTTTACTAATTGGTTCTTTTGTTGCTTTTCTGTTGGAAATAAAAGTGGTAGAACTTGTTGTACTCGACCTGCACGTGCGTTTTACGGAACATTGACTTAGTGATACGCGTTGCTTTATTGATTGTGTTTTTTTAGTTGATTTGTCTTTTTATATTTGAACTGTGTGTGCGATCTAGTCTTCGTGGTCCTTTTTATCAGAGTAGTGCATACTTTGGATTATCCAAATACAGTTTTAAGCTTGAGTGTTTCTAAACAAAAAAAACAACGATGATACAGTTGTAGCAGGTTTAGTAGGAAAAAAGGTTGCTTCTTATAAAAATGTATTTCATTCACATATAAAGACAGTTGATACGGTAGTTTCTGAATTTGCTAACCCCAAAGAATCTAAAATAGATCATTGTTTGCGCAAATTTCGTTATTCGAAAGCATTAGATTTTTCTTTGTTACCATAGGTAGCAAATAGAACACCTCACGTTACTGTTAGTTTAATGCATTACATCGTGCCTTGAAGGCCCGTGATTCTAAATTTTTATTACCATTTTTTTCAATTTGTGTTACAAAATATTTCGAAATTATTGTCTCAGGAAATAGAATGAACAAGAAATTTATCAATGCTACATAGTTCCATCAGCATGATAATGTCTGCTGCTAACACTAGTGAAATACGTAGATGTGATTAGTGTAAAGTGTAAGAAATTCCATCAACACCCTCACAGTCAAGGGTAAAGTGTTTCGTTAGTGCAGGACATCGTGAGTCCCACACTTCAATTGCAAGGAAGCGTTACTGAAGGACTTTTTGTAAGTTGAACTATTTCTTACTTGTTATTACTTTAAATATCTATCCGTTGTTTTGCCATGTCTTTGTCGTTCTGATACCTTTTACAATAGACTTGCCGCTATTAAGAAAAAAAAAGAAAGAAAAAAAAACAATCAATACTACTGAATTACTCATATTAATTGTGACTTACCTATTTATCTTTTGTTAACTTTTTGTCTGCTTTATGTTTAATTGGTGTGTGAGGAAACGTTTCTGCTACTCCCCAATATTACCTCACTTTGTGATAAAAATTTTTGTAATGCTTTTATCGTGATTATATTATATAGATTATTTAAACAGTTTTTTTACATTCTATAAAGTACTGAACAATCTATGCTCGATCAGCATGCTATGCTTTTTCTATATTTCAGGTTTGCAGGACTAATTTTTTTATTGCAGGTTTACTATTCTAATTTTTTTATTGCAGGTATTGTTACTAACTCCTTACAGCCGCGTACGTAATATGTTGGTCTGCTTTCTACAACCCCCCTTAATCTCCGATTGAGCCCGGTCATTTCTTTGATTTTCTTGATATTACGCACGGCTACGAGCCAACGTAGCATAAATTTGGCGTCCAACGTGGCTGCCACGAAAAAAAACGTAACAAACATTGGGGTTATTTATGATTATATAACGTATCGGAAAAGATACGCGTACTTGACAATTATTAGGGTTATTTAAAATATTGAAAAAGGGTGTATGTAAAACTTACTAAATTTCATTATGAATTTAAATTGGATTGTTAAGGGTACATGGGTTTATTAGTTTTGTAGTAATTTTATGCAAGGTAAAAGGCATACATTAATAAACTGGGTTTCTATGAGCTCACTATACTCCAGTGTGCAATAAATATAGGGTATTATTTGGGGCCCATCTACTCATATTGTATTAAATGTGTTTGCAAATAATGATTTAAACAAGGACTTTAAAACATATCACTTATTGAGTTGTAATTAGTGTACCAAACTGTTTATACCGGCGAATAATTAAAAGTGGCCAATACTGAAGTTTGCGACAAATCGAATTGGGATGCTAATGAAGATATCATCTCTGAAATTGCTGATCGTCAGCAACGTTCAAACAATATTATTATGTTTACCGTTGAGTAAAGCACTTGTGATTCCGCGTCTACAAGAGCCTTGGAAGATATAAGTAAAGTTAAAATATATTGAATCCGCTTATTGGTACAGAGAATATTAAAGCATTTCGCCTGGGGAAAACAACTCAACTGAATAAACCACAACCGCTCAAGGTGATTTTGAACTCCAACACTGATGCACTTAAAGTTCTACGAAACATAAACCAAGTAAAGCTAAATGGTAAGCAAGTCGGAGTTGCATCGGATCAAACACCTATGCAACGTGAACTCATAAAAAAACGGCAATCAATTCTTCAAAATCGGATAGATAACGGCGAAAACAATATCACCATTCGTTACATACGTGGTGTCCCTAAAATAGTTTCTTCAAAAAACTGAATCATCTGCGCTGTTATTATCAAAACACTCGTAGTATAAGAAACAAAAGCAATCAATTTTATTCTTCTGTATCGAATGGTGAATTCGATATCATAGCAATAACCGAAACTTGGCTATCCAGTGATTTTTCAAGTGCAGAATACTTTAATATGAATACATATAGTGTTTTTAGACACGATCGTCAATTTGAACAAGTGGGAGTGTCTCGTGGAGGAGGAGTCCTTCTCGCTTTTAAAAATAAATTTTCTGTTCAACAGTTGAATTTGACTGAACTAGTGCAACAGGTGACACATGTAGATTTAGTGGGTTGCAAATGTAGTATTAATAGCTTTTATTTTTATATTTTTGTAATCTACATTCCTCGTACACCAACATCTAATACACTTGAAACTTTGCTTGATTATTTCACACGAATTTTTTCAAATGGCACGAAGAAGGTAATAATTTTCGGAGACTTTAATATACCAAGGTATGTTAACCCAACAGTAGATGATAACCTGAGCCAAATTTTGAACAATTTCGCTAATCTTCATAATTTAAGACAATTCAATAATATAAAGAATCAACAAAGTAAAATACAGGATCTTATTTTCTCTAATATTGAGTGCATTGTGATGAGGGATACTTTACCGTTTGTAGATGAAGATGTACATCATCCAGCCTTAATAACTACTATCACCATGAATATTGAGCGTCATATTAATTTTCCAATAAATTTAAATAATAGGAAATACAACTTTCGAAAAGCTAATTTTAAAGCAGTTT
Source organism: Platerodrilus igneus (assembly GCA_036346225.1). Lineage (NCBI taxonomy): Eukaryota > Metazoa > Arthropoda > Insecta > Coleoptera > Lycidae > Platerodrilus > Platerodrilus igneus. The sequence continues at coordinate 2,197,198 of JARFIW010001358.1, forward strand.
ATAGCGAATTATTAGAAACAGATTGGTCTATTCTTCAAAATTATTTAAACGTTAACCTAGCATGTGATAAGTTCTACGAAATTCTGTATACAATTTTCGATCGCCACGTGCCGCTTTGTACGAATAAGGCACATGCATATCCGGTATGGTTCACGAAGGAAATCATTGAAAGCATTAAAGCCAAAAACATTATACGTAGGAAGTATAAAAATTCAATGTCTGTTGAAAATTGTAATCAGTTTAAACTAATAAGAAAAAAGTAAAACATCAAATCAAGAATGCATACGCAGCTTACATTTCTAGCACTGAGCTACTAGTTGCTACTGATCCAAAGCAACGTTGGCAATTTGTCATAAATAAGAAAAATGTAAGTCGTATTCCGGCGATTGTAAAATATGGAGGCAATGAATATCGCGCCCCGCAACTAATTGTTGACGTGTTTGCTGAATATTTTAATAGCGTGTATCAACCAAACCCTCTTTTTGTGAACTCCGATGACTTCAGGATTCCTCAATATAACAACATGCCAATTATAAATCTAGTAGGTATTTATGAAACTGACATCTTATCAGCTATAAGTAAACTAAAAAATAAGGCATCGGCTGGTCTGGATCAAGTACCCAGTTACATTATCAAAGACTGCTGTAACGTATTTGTGATCCCGTTTCTGATAATTTTTAATTTAAGTCTAAAAACATCAGTATTTCCCACGCAATGGAAGTTAACGAAGGTTTGTCCAATTTTTAAGAATGGAAATATCGTTGATATCACTAATTATAGACCAATCTCAATTATTTCTAATTTCGCGAAGATATTTGAGATCATTTTATCCAGACAAATATATATATATATCAATGTCAAGCAAATTATCTCGCCGTTTCCACGTGGCTTTATGGAGAAGAGGTCAACAACTACTAATTTAGCTTGCTTGACGCAATTCGTATCCGATGAACTAGATAAACAGGGTCAAGTAGATGTTGTATATACCGACTTAAGTAAAGCTTTTGACAAACTAACTCACAAAATCCTGCTCTTAAAACTACACGAAATTGGCATTAGTAATACTAACATCGCACTATTGGAATCTTATCTTCAAGACAGACCTCATCATGTAATATTCAATGGTTACAAGTCAAATCAATATATTCCTACATCAGGAGTACCTCAAGGCACGACCTTAGGCCCCTTATTTTTTCTTACATTTATTAATGACTTGAGCTACCAATTAAGATGTCAAGTATTAATGTTTGCGGATGATGTGAAAATATTTTTATCTGTATCAAATCACCATGACAGTGCCATACTTCAATCGGATTTAGCTCACCTTTACAATTGGTGCACTTTAAACAAGCTGAGTTTAAACATTCAGAAATGTAAAATTGTTTCATATACTCGTAAAACCGAACCAGTACTCTATGAATACATGCTTAATTTGGAGATATTATCAAGATTAAGGTCAATAAAGGATCTGGGTGTATTATTCGACTCTCAATTTACGTTCACTAAACATATTGTGCAAACTGTCTCGTCTGCTTATAAAATGTTAGGTTTTATTACACGCACTTCTAGTGACTTTGTGAATATATATCTACAATCAAGTTGCTATATTTTGCTTACGTTAGGTGCAAGCTTGAATATGCCAGTATTATTTGGAATCCAAATTATGAATGTCACAAAACATCAATTGAAAAGGTACTCTAAAGCTTTTATGGTTCAAGAAGTATCACACTTATCCACCCAGAGGCATTGACCACTCTGTTTTACTGAACACTTTTGAATTTGACTCGTGTGAAAATAGACGCATTTGTTTGGGTTTAACTTTCCTCTATCAGTTATTGCACAATAAAATTGACTGTCCGGATCTGCTGCAAAAGTTCAACTTTCACGTGCCCCGATTAAATGCTAGACTGACATCAACTTTCTATCTTTCGCATGCAAGAACAAATGCGCTAATTAAGTCGCCTATTCACTTCATGTGTAGATACTTTAATCAAATAAGCGGAGGAAATGTGGATATAAACCTGTGTAGTCTAGATGAACTACTGAGAGCTATAACGCAAAGCTGAAGTTTTTTCCCATTCCTTATTCCCTTTTTTACCATTAAGAGGTTGCTTCAACTTTTGAATGCCTTATTATTAAATTATTAAATTATAAAATTAGAGTTTTCTTTTGCTGTTTTTGAGTATGTATAACGTATTGGTAGGATATTTAGCACTTGTACACTACCTATAATTTTATTAGTGTTATTTTTTAAATTAGTGTCTTGTAAGTGGCATATGCTGTTAGACACTAAATAAATAAATAATTTGTTTGTAAATAGCGGTAAATAAAGATTGTATGATTGTTGTATTATTTGGTGATTTTATTGAATGGTGTGCGAGTGGGAAGGAAGAATGATTGTAAATTTAGGTATCCGAGAAGAGGCACAGCTGAACTAGCCAGGGAAGCTGCTGAAGATTGTTGCAGCAGAATAAACTGGTAAGAATATTTTTATAATTTTTGTTATTTTTTTTGAAAATCAGTGTTGACACTGGTGATGTCAAACCCATAAGTCCCCGAACAACAGCAATCTTATGACAGCCCAACGTTGGGGATTAAATGAAATACGAAGATCCAAAGACATAAATCCACGATTCATAACAATATATATATATATATTACTCATATGTAGACCAGGGTAGAAAATTAAATAATCAAATCAAATAATTTTAATTACCGTGTATAAGGAATTTCATTAAATAATACGCTTTATTAAAACCTTGAAGCATAAATAAACTCGGTCGTTTCAGTAAAAATAAGAAATTTAAATTATCTATAAGACGCTTTACATCAAAAGAAGCAGTATTGAAAAGCGCAGTGGATGATTTAATTATTCCTAAACAAATGGAAATTACGTGCAAAATTTATATTAATGAACTCTATTTTAAATAACTGGTATTAAACAAAACGTACGGATAATAATTTGTATTCGCTAAAAATGAAAGGATGGAAATCAATTTTAATTGGAGTTAATTGAACCATTATTAATAATAAGCATAAAACTTGTAAAACCCAATAATAGTCAAATCGTAGGAAGGTTATTTAAAATGTTACGTTTGAACACCCTGCGTGTTTTTAAAAGGCAATTTCAAGTTAATTTGTTTGGATAAACATATTGATTCTAAGGATATTGGAAACGATCAGATGCTTTAGCAGGAAATACAGAACACCTGCGTATTTTTAAAAAAGCTCATTCTGCGTAAATTTGGCAAATAATTAATGTTTCAAAGAATCTTGGAGAAACCGGGGCTTAATATTCACGAGAATGTGCGATACGGGGTTATTAAACCAAGATAACAGTCCGCGTGGACTAAAATATAATCGATAATGAAGAGTGTCAAGTTGCACCAATACGAACAGGTTAGAGAAGGAAAGAGAAAATGCGTCAAGCAAAGACACATATTGTAAAAGGGCGGGATTTAAGCAACGTCAAGGGGTTGCGATTGGTTAAAAATAGGATGCATATATCAGAGGTAGAACAACAATTTTGTATAAAAGTAATTAGTTTTTCTCGGACAACTTTGCGAGCCGTGTTGAAATTTTCTGAGATCTCAATGGGGTGAGTACTAAATTCATAAAAATCGACGTGCAGGCTACAGACTGGAAACGTAGAATGAGGAATTCGTTGGAATTACCCGTTTTAGGGAACAAAGCGACGTGTCGGCTATTCGCTATATATACAGGCGGGAATATGTGTTTCGCTCTCTTAGACTCTGAGACTTTCGACGATTAGATGCGTTAAAAGCTCGTGCATCCGCGACTTAATATTAAACAGTGCATTTTAGTTTGATTAAATAATTTAAAGTGTGCTAGTATATTTTAGTGACTCAAAATAGTTGGTTATTTTACGTGCTAACATGAATGTACTTCAGTGCACTTAGACACAAGGTAATAAAAGTTTATTATCACGGTACCAATTGGTAAAATTTACAACGACAAATGTATACCCAAAAGTAGGCAGTTTTGGCGTATATTGGTAATATTGGTAAAAGGAAGTATGAATTTCTTTGCTATTTTGCGGGGGTGTTAATGACTAAATGGTTCGTAAATGTGTCTGCATCCACTAAACCAGAGGCAGATATACACAGATGAGTTCCGGAAAAGCCTAGAAACAACTTTAAATTAATGGTGATGGAGAACATTTTTAAAGCGTTGACAACTTGAAGCTGTAAATAGAATCCGGTTGGAATGGTGTGATTTACAAAAGGGACGATTACACTGAAGCTACGAGGACAATAACCTTCAGGTAAATTGTACTATTTTGTTTGACATTTTTTGTGTGTATTGAATGACTTTATAATCGATTTACTTTAAATGGACATTAGTGGAATTTTTCTAACCATAAAAATTTAATTTTAAGATGAAATTTGCTTGTTTAAGTAAAAAGGGGTATTTTGTTTTGATGTTCGGGAATAGGATGAAACTTTGGGTAGGTCTTTGAGCTCAATTAGACAAACCTGGTTAATTAACGTAAAGGGGTGGTAGATGCTCCCTTTATACTCAGACTCAGGTCTGCTTATCTTGTTATATTAATTAGTAGGCATCCAACAAGGACTTTAATTTTGGATGCACAGTAAAATGATAATAAAATTAATCCGGAAATTCTTTTTAAAACTGAATTTTATGTTCAAATTTAATTTGAAAATTTAATGTATTCTGAATATTGATGTAAATAGAGTTAACGTTGATGTTTGTGGTAGGAATGTGTTATTTAATTTTTATGATTGAGAATGGAAGTTATCTAGAAGAGCAGCCGAGGCGATTAACAGAAGGAATCAACGGACCAGGTGATTTAAAAGGTTTCACAGCATTCTTGGCGACCCAAAAGTGAGGCTCGAGTTCCAAATAAAATTTTTGTTATTTTATTCCAGGAAACTGGCGATCTGAGAGAGAGAGTTTCTGTTTGTGGATAAATTTAAAAGTATTTGAGAGTGTGTGTGAGTGATTAGAACGTATGCAGAGAAAAGAGTGGTTAAGGAGTCAAGGAGTGGAAATTGGAAGTGACGATAGTGCATTGTGTGAGAAAATTTCGAAAATGGAAGAAGCGGGAGGCAGTAGAGATCAGTCGAGGACGGAATCAGGGGATCAAGGAAACGAAATGATAATGAGGATGCTTGAAAGAATGAATGAGACGTTAAGCGGGTTAGAGAGGACTCAAATCGAAAATTTGAGCAAATGAGTGATGAATCGAATAGAGCGAGAGAGGACTCAAATCGAAAATTTGACCGAATGAATGAGACATTAACAGGAGTTAGGGAAACCCTAAGTGAGAAAATAGATAAGACGAATAAAGAAGTTTCAGAATTTAAAATAGTCTTACCGTAAAGATGGGGAAGTTGAAAATAGGGTTGAAAAAATGAGCGTGATATTACAGGTCTTCGACAGGAAATGGGACATTTAAGGTCCGAAGTACGCATTTTTGAGAAGAGGAGATTAATGTAAAATGACTGAAGTGACGGACTCATGTAGGGATCAGTTAGGCAGGGTAGAACGTGAAGTTAGTAGTATTAAATACAACATGTCAAATTTAACGGGGGATGGTCCCAGATTTGCTACAGGTGGAGTATCATTGGACCAACACATGAAGTTTTATGGCGATAACAGGGTAAATCCACAAATTTTTATTAATAGTGTAAGAAATCTAGTGGGAAATTTATTTGACGAACAGACTAAACTAAATACGATAAAGGCTTTATTAAAGGACAACGCGGAAGCATGGTACAATTTAGTAGGACAGGACATAGACACGTATCAGGACTTTGAAGACAAATTTTACAACATTACTGGAGTGATCACAAACAGGATCAGATTAGGGACGACTTGATTACAGGAAAATTTAAGGGAGAGTTTGCAGGTTTTAGGGAGCAATATGCCATCCGCAAGTACAGTGTGGCCAAACAACTGAATCCACCATTGACGGACAGACAGATTATTAAGTACCTATCACGACATTTTGAACTGGAAATTAGACAACACGTGGCCTTACAAAACATCACAGAACGGGAGACATTTTTAGAGTATTTACAGAGATATGACGATGTATGTGTTGGACGGACAAGAGAGATACGAGAACGAAACGTTAACACAGTTAGGTTTGACAACAGGACACCGAATTATCCGAGACGGCCTGACTACAACAGAAATTTTCGACCGAATTGGGAACGACGAGGACAGGAATACAGGAGCAATAGTGCGACTAGGGGACCGACGCCAAGACCTAGTTACACGAGACAGAACAGTTTACCGGAAGTAAACAGGACTGTGACCAGCACGCCGAATAGAGATAGGGACACGGATATTAACACGAGGAGGACGTACGCACAGGTTGTAGAAGGACAACCAGGACCAAGCACGGAAAACAGGATGAGACAGGATTTTTAGAACGCGACAGACCACTAGATTTCTGTGTAAATGTATACGAACATCCACGTGAATTTTTCAAAATTGAGGAGGAAGTAGAGCCAGAAACTGAGGAAAAATTATGTTTGCCAATTATTAATTTAGAAATTTTTTAGAATAATGTATAAGTATTACTTGATACAGGGCAGAGGCGAGTTTAATATCGGAGGAATTCGTCAGCAAAATTAGGGATAAGGTTTGTGATAGAATTATGCCTATAAAAGCGTAGCCATTTAGTAGCTCCAAATAAAAAGAAGTTTGCTGTAGTAAATAGTGTTGTGGTGCTTAGGATAGATATAGGAGGTTTAAGCTGTGAACAGGAGTTTGTAATTGTACCTGGACTGAAGTTTCAGAGCATTTTAGGTGTTGACTGTATGATGAAGTTAGGGGTTTTGATAGATATGGAAAGGAAGGTAATAAGAATTAAGGATAGGGTAGTGCCATGGAAAGGCAGTTATGAAGTCACAGAGGATGACACGGGGTTTAGTATTAATGTAATAGAGTTAGAGGATGATGAAGGTAAACAGATCAACACGATAAGATGTCCAGAGGAAAGGAAAGTAGAGGTTCAAGCTTTAGTACAAAAACATGCAGAATTAGTGGGGGGTAGAAGCAGCATATCAGGAGCAGGTGAAGGCGAAATTAAGTAAAGATGGCAAATTTGTTTTTAATAAAGTAGATTTAAGGGATTCATTCTGGCGGATTCCATTACACAAGAATTCTAGAAGGTACATAGGATTTTCCATAGAGGGAAAAATCGATAATTGTAAAGTAGTATCGTTTGGTTTGTCGGCAGAAAAGGAAATAAGAATAAATAAGAAACAGACAAGTGTAGGGACTGAAGAAGAAGCAATATGTAAGAGTCAGGATAATAGGGATGATAAGTTTATGGTATGTGAGATAATGGAGATGTTAAGTATAGATATAGAAGGGGGGAGAAATAGGGATGAAGAGTATTAGGATGGTGAGAAGAAAGACTTGGAGGGTCAAGAAGAGAGTTAGATTTAAATAGGATAGGGATAGAATAGGTGTAGATAAAAGAGTAGAAGTAAGTGGTTATAGAAAATAAAGCTAAGTATAGGATAAATATGGGAGATAATTAGGAATAGGTTTAGGATGAGAATAAAGAGTAAATGTAGGAAGAAAATAAGATAGGTTAAGTATAGATATTTTATATAAGATTAGTGGAGAGTTAGGAATAGAGTAAGAGTAGGATAGGTATATAGGATTAGGTAGGGGGAAGTAAAGTATAGTGAAGAGTAGTTAAAAGTTAGGAATAAGATAGGTATATAGGATGTATATAGGATTAGATGGATAAGTAGGATGAAGTTAGGGATAATTTCAGTTTATAGAAGTAGGTGAGAGTTAGGAATAGGATAGGGATATAGGATAGGTGTAAATATTTTTTTGGATTGGATACAAAGTAGGTAAGTTAGATAGATAAGGATAGAGAGAGATAGGCAAAATTTTGTAAAGATTTTTTGGCAGTCTAAATATTTGATATTTGCATTCAAATAAGTGGGATTATTTGTATTCAAATAGAGGGAAAATACTCATATGTAGACCAGGGTAGAAACTTAAATAATCAAATCAAATAATTTTAATTACCGTGTATAAGGAATTTCATTAAATAATACGCTTTATTAAAACCTTGAAGCATAAATAAACTCGGTCGTTTCAGTAAAAATAAGAAATTTAAATTATCTATAAGACGCTTTACATCAAAAGAAGCAGTATTGAAAAGCGCAGTGGATAATTTAATTATTCCTAAACAAATGGAAATTACGTGCAAAATTTATATTAATGAACTCTATTTTAAATAACTGGTATTAAACAAAACGTACGGATAATAATTTGTATTCGCTAAAAATGAAAGGATGGAAATCAATTTTAATTGGAGTTAATTGAACCATTATTAATAATAAGCATAAAACTTGTAAAAACCCAATAATAGTCAAATCGTAGGAAGGTTATTTAAAATGTTACGTTTGAACACCCCTGCGTGTTTTTAAAAGGCAATTTCAAGTTAATTTGTTTGGATAAACATATTGATTCTAAGGATATTGGAAACGATCAGATGCTTTAGCAGGAAATACAGAACACCTGCGTATTTTTAAAAAAGCTCATTCTGCGTAAATTTGGCAAATAATTAATGTTTCAAAGAATCTTGGAGAAACCGGGGCTTAATATTCACGAGAATGTGCGATACGGGGTTATTAAACCAAGATAACAGTCCGCGTGGACTAAAATATAATCGATAATGAAGAGTGTCAAGTTGCACCAATACGAACAGGTTAGAGAAGGAAAGAGAAAATGCGTCAAGCAAAGACACATATTGTAAAGGGCGGGATTTAAGCAACGTCAAGGGGTTGCGATTGGTTAAAAATAGGATGCATATATCAGAGGTAGAACAACAATTTTGTATAAAAGTAATTAGTTTTTCTCGGACAACTTTGCGAGCCGTGTTGAAATTTTCTGAGATCTCAATGGGGTGAGTACTAAATTCATAAAAATCGACGTGCAGGCTACAGACTGGGAACGTAGAATGAGGAATTCGTTGGAATTACCCGTTTTAGGGAACAAAGCGACGTGTCGGCTATTCGCTATATATACAGGCGGGAATATGTGTTTCGCTCTCTTAGACTCTGAGACTTTCGACGATTAGATGCGTTAAAAGCTCGTGCATCCGCGACTTAATATTAAACAGTGCATTTTAGTTTGATTAAATAATTTAAAGTGTGCTAGTATATTTTAGTGACTCAAAATAGTTGGTTATTTTACGTGCTAACATGAATGTACTTCAGTGCACTTAGACACAAGGTAATAAAAGTTTATTATCACGGTACCAATTGGTAAAATTTACAACGACAAATGTATACCCAAAAGTAGGCAGTTTTGGCGTATATTGGTAATATTGGTAAAAGGAAGTATGAATTTCTTTGCTATTTTGCGGGGGTGTTAATGACTAAATGGTTCGTAAATGTGTCTGCATCCACTAAACCAGAGGCAGATATACACAGATGAGTTCCGGAAAAGCCTAGAAACAACTTTAAATTAATGGTGATGGAGAACATTTTTAAAGCGTTGACAACTTGAAGCTGTAAATAGAATCCGGTTGGAATGGTGTGATTTACAAAGGGACGATTACACTGAAGCTACGAGGACAATAACCTTCAGGTAAATTGTACTATTTTGTTTGACATTTTTTGTGTGTATTGAATGACTTTATAATCGATTTACTTTAAATGGACATTAGTGGAATTTTTCTAACCATAAAAATTTAATTTTAAGATGAAATTTGCTTGTTTAAGTAAAAGGGTATTTTGTTTTGATGTTCGGGAATAGGATGAAACTTTGGGTAGGTCTTTGAGCTCAATTAGACAAACCTGGTTAATTAACGTAAAGGGGTGGTAGATGCTCCCTTTATACTCAGACTCAGGTCTGCTTATCTTGTTATATTAATTAGTAGGCATCCAACAAGGACTTTAATGTTGGATGCACAGTAAAATGATAATAAAATTAATCCGGAAATTCTTTTAAAACTGAATTTTATGTTCAAATTTATTTTGAAAATTTAATGTATTCTGAATATTGATGTAAATAGAGTTAACGTTGATGTTTGTGGTAGGAATGTGTTATTTAATTTTTATGATTGAGAATGGAAGTTATCTAGAAGAGCAGCCGAGGCGATTAACAGAAGGAATCAACGGACCAGGTGATTTAAAAGGTTTCACAGCAATATATATATATATATATATATATTGTTATGGATTCAAAGGGTTAAGTCAGTGGTAAACAATAAAATTTCAACCATCCTGTATAGAGTAAAGAACGATTTATTTACGCGCAAAATTAATTTGAGTCATTTAAGGAAAACGGACAAGTATTGACGTATTTTTATAATTCATAATTGGGATGTTAAAAATTACATAAAGAAAAAACAGTTTTAAAGCATTTTTGAAAATAATTTGATGACACTGGTAAAGCATAAAAGCTTAATCCCCAAATCCACGGCAATATATATATATATATACACACATATATATATATATATATATATATATATATATTGATTTGGGGGATATGTAACTCCTCCCAATGTAGATGAAAATTCAGGGTTTTACTTAATTTTTATTGTCCCTAAGCGTTCATTTATTATTTGTATATTTACCTTTGTTGCTGCAATAGAATAAAATTGACTACATTAGCCCAACAAATTGGAGCTAAAAAAACAATTTGCTACAAGATCATGTGATATTTCTCTTTTAATATCCATTTCTTTATAGTTACATAATAAAAACATTAAACAAAATCAGGAATGAAGTTACGTAAAAACAAACGACAACAATATCAACAAAAATTTATAATTATTCAATTTTTTAATCACAACCTAAACAATAAAATTATTAATACAAACAAATGTAATTGCAGTTCTATTGAAATCACCTACTGTTCCGTCCAACCCTGTATATATTCATTTATTTTCTTTATATTATTACTATGAAATTTAAGTTTATTTGTTAATGGTAATATCTGCTCTTATATTTAAATTTGATAAACCCCGATTGCGTTTCACCTTCAATGTTCTATCTTGTTTGCCATATGTTTTGGTGACTGCGCGGCCTAACACAGTCTATTGTCAACACTTGGACAATAAGTTTCTGTTTCGCAGGTCAGTCCCCGTATAAGACCACCTCACCGCTTTATAATATTTTTCGAGTGTAGTAATAAGTGTTCTGGATCCAAGAATCTTCACCGCTCTAAATGGTCATCAGGTAAGAATATTCAAAGCCGCATTTGTTTAATATCTGTTTGGTTATACTCCCGCTTTTCTCTCTTGAGTATCTTTTTCTGTACTCAACACCTATAAAACCGAAAACACAATACAAAAACTTGCAGTAAATTTTAAAGATAAATTCTGAAAATGATCAAAAAACGACATATACAAAAAGCGCGTAAATCCATATTAACATAAAATTTACAAACGTTTTTGGTCACCTTTTATTCTCACAACCACCTCGAACAAAATTCAGAAAGCTTATCTCCATTAAATTTCTTTGAAAAATTAGATATTGAAAACGAAATATCAAGCAATTCTCACAATGTCAATACTAAAATGAACCTATAGAAAAATTTTAAGTCACACTATAAACTATAAACTAAATTATTTCGAACTTTATCGTATACTATACATCTGCGTATAAGTTATTAATATGGTTAATTTCCATCAATTACCAAAATAAGTTAAAAAATGTATCAAAACTAGTAAATTTAATAAGGTGCTGTCCACTAATAAAGTAAAATTGGTAAAGGTCGAAAGCTCTCTGGGTTTTAAATTTATTGTACATGTAACTTTCTTTTTATTTCAAGTATTGAGATTAATTCTTGATTAATCTTCCACATAAATTAACAGCTTCACAAGAAGTGTCTTTATATTATAAAATCGTATTGTGCTCTAGAAACAGTACTTACCATTTTTGTATATGAGATATTCCTGCTTTTCCAGCCAGTTCTTTAAGAGATTTAAATTTTGTTCCACTTTATTTGGAATTTCGTTCAATTCTACCTCGGCTTTCTTCTGGAGTGCTTCAGATAAACGACGGACGTTCATGGTTAATTCTGACAAATTCTAATAAATCAACGAGAATATAAAGAAATTTATTATAAGTAGCAAATTTTTGATTTTTTGTCTGTTGTATGATGCGGTACGGAATTATCTTCTTTATTGTACAAATTGTGAACGAATACTTATATTGCGCGGTCTAAAAAAAGAAGTAGCGTTTAACAAGGTTAACAAGACCATCAATCTCATTAACTTGGTTTATTTTAGTTCCAATTTTGTATTGAAACCACCGAGTTTGATTGTCTCCTGCTGGTAATCTTAGCGGATCAAATACAACTAATTTAATATTTGTTGTACGATTGAAAGGTGGGAACGTTCTAAACAATAATCAAAATAACGAATCCAAGATACTTTTGTGCATAATAAGGTAGAAGGTTATTCGACTACAGCAGAAATTGTACATAACACACTCGGAGAAGCACGTCATTGAGTTGTTTAAAAGAATTGTGTTTGTTGGAATATGCTAGGAATTGAAACTAATTTATTCAATCTCTTTGATGAACGTTATTATTATTTAAGAAAACTGTTACACCAATCAACGAGGATGAAAACCATAATGAACACAATTAAACCCCTAGCTTAGACGTAAATGATACTTGCGTCATTTTGATCCGTTTGCGTAAGTTGAATTTACGAGAACGACTGTGACGAGAAATGTAAATTTTTACTTACTCCCCTAAGAAAGATAAAAAAAATTTGTGGAGTTCAAAATTAAAAACCTATTTACTAATGGCGGAAAATATTAATGAATTAAATTTATTATTGATGGGAAGTCTGTGTTTACTACTTAAAAAAAAAGGAACGAAAAAGACTAGAAAACAAAAACGTTATGGTTTACATTCAATATTTATGGTTCGCAAAACGCAAGGATTTTAGGAAAATTTATTACAAGAAGCGCGTTTAAGCGATTTTTTAATATTTTTTAATTTTACCCGGTTGACACCCACAAGTTTTGATAATCTTTTGGCAATTGTGGGACCATCATTGAGCAAAACCTCAGCTCGGGAGCCTATTTCTCCTGGATGCAGGTAAATTATAAAATGCGGTAAGGTTTGAATAATATTAATAAAACAAAAACTGTAGGTTAGCTGTGACATTACGTTTTTTGGCAACAGGAGACTCGTATCCAAGTTTTTCCTATGCATTTAGAATAGGCGTAACAACCGTATGCAATATTATCAGAGAGACTTGTGATGTTTTATGGAAAGAACTACAGCCTATGGTATTACCTGTACCATCATTAGACGATTTGCAACAAATAGCAGTAGATTTTCGCAAGAAATTATCTCTACCAAATTGTATAGGAGCAATTGATGGAAAACATATTGTTATTCAAGCTCCTTATAATTCTGGTTCTTTATATTTTAATTATAAGAAAAATTTTAATATGGTTCTACTCGCTGTGTGTGATGCCAATTATCTCTTTACCTACGTTGACATAGGTGGATATGGTTCCCAGAGTGATGGTAGTGTATTACATCAATCTGCTTTTGGAAAAAAGTTATTTAATAAAGAATTAGACATACCACAACCACAAGAACTGTCGTTTTCTATCGATAAAATGAAAGTTCCACATTATTTTGTTGGAGACGAAGCCTTTCCTCTAAGAGAAAACTTGATGCGACTTTTTAGCAAACCTAGAGTAGGAACTTTGAGAGAAGAAGAGAGAATATTTAATTATCGTCTGTCCCGAGCAAGACGGGTAATTGAAAATACATTTGGTATTATGGTTGCTCGCTTTAGAATTCTACATAGAGTTATCAATGCACATTTTACCACTATAGATAAAATCATCAACTCCATAGTGTGCTTACATAATTTTATTAGCAGAGAAAATAATCATTTCTATATGCAAGAAAATTACGTTGACAAAGAAGTAAATGGCGTATTAATACCAGGAATGTGGAGAGCCGATGTTCCTAATGAGGGATTTGCATTTGGCAATGTTCCTGTATGACTTGGTTCAAGAAACGCTTTCTGTTCTGCTTTAACATTAAGAAATACTTTAAAAGAATATATGGGCCAGGAGCTTGTTTAGCTCCATGGCAGTGGAATATTATCAATAAGACTAAATAAGACGTAATATCATTTATATTTCTTTAAACATAATTGTATGAAACCTAAACTTTAATTATTTTATTTTACAACTACAAGTCTAATAAGTAAAATAACTTAATTCCTTTTAAATTCGATCAATTGAATATTTATATTTTCCATTAACACTGCAGCATTGTCAGCATCCATATCATTCAACTCCACATATTGTGCAAATAAATCATATTTTGTGGACTTCTTTTGATTTATTGACTTTACGGCATTTGAAACATCTACCAACACATGATCTATTAATGATTTACTATCATTTAATCTTCTTCTCTTTGGTGTAGGTGTGCCCCCTGCTACTGAAGATTGTGGCTCACAATTATTGTCTAATATCAACTCGGACTCAACCTGACTATAACTGTAACCATAAAATTCTTGCGACATATCGTTTTCAACACTATTTTCTGAAGGAGTAGTCTCTAATATTTCGAAATTACTTGTAGTGCTTCTACACACTTCTTGACCATATATGCACTTGAAAAGACTCATAAGAGGCCACACAGGTCTTGTAGAGGCTGCAGTACCACTTCGACTATATTTTTCTTCCATTACAACTTCCCTTCTATATTTTTCTCAGAGTGCTTTAAAACGAGCTTTTGCAGCAGGAACTAAATATTATATATTTGTAATTAGCAAAAAACCCTTACAAAAATTACATTATTACATTACCTGTAGTATTTAATAATTCAGCAACTGAAGACCAACAGTTCCCTTTTTGTATTATTGATTTATAACCTTTGTCATGTTTATCGTACAACGGTTTATAATTTGCAACACATTGTAGTAAAAACTCATCATTATTAACTTTTGCCATTTTATAAACAAGTCAAGAATAATATTAGAAAACAATGAAGTTTAATTACGCATGTCACGAACCGAAGTGAAGTGGGGCTGCATTGAAAATGACTATGGCATAATTCATGATGCGTGCCGAAGTTTGACTTGGCTGTCGAAGTGATTAGAAATGCAGCTTAACAGTAAACATAAATGTTAAGTGCACGTGTCCAATGTTAGTTTAAGAAGATATTAGTGCTTGTAAATTCATTAGTGTGATAGTGCTTCATTGTTAATTGGACTGAAAACATCTATAAATAAGGCATATACTGTTAATTAGACTTGTGAACAGTGAGTAATAAAGACTCTTGTTATTACTTGTTTTAAATTAGAGAAACGCGGTAGCAGTAGCCCGCTTCAGTACTCAAAATTGGACGAGTACAATTTACGCAGTTAGCAACGTTCCTCAAACCACACATTACCAGAGGTAATTGCGCGGATAACACCTTCAGAAGTAGCAAGTCTGCGAATGAAACTGCTGCTGATGCATCGACGATATTTACCATATTTTTATTTGTTTATAGGTTCCGCTGTTACATTCACAGAATATCCAACATATTGTTTTACTACTATACATTATTTTAGGCTAAGCCGCCTCCAGCTCCTGCGAATTAGCCAACAATGTGGCCTACGTTCGTTGAAAAGTATGACCTCTAGAAAACTGGTTCTGCAGATTTAAAAAGTTTCAAACTCTTTCTAGAACGTTTCAGGTAAAGCGCCTATTACTTAATTTAATTGCAATAGAAAGTTAATTATAATGTGGATGTTTTGATTTTACGTTTTGCCGGGTTACCTCTTTTATAGTAATAATTATGACCCGTTGTTTATTACAAAATTACACCTCTTAAAATAAAGAAGTAGCATTTGCACAAGGTGAACATGATGGTAAATCAACTTATCTGGGTAATTTTCTCTTCTAATTTCGTATTAGATGAATCATTTGAGTTTGATGCCTAGTGCTGAAGTGCTATTTACCTCAGCGGACGAAATACAACTAATTTGAAATCTTGCGGTACGATTTAAAGTTGGAAACGTTTTAAATAATTATCTAAACATAAAGAAGCCATATATTTGCTCTTATCTATGCAGTATTCCAACAAGTATAAAGTTAAACGTTAATTTGACTGCAACCGAATTTTATGTATGTTAAAGACAAAGTGTTCATTCAGTGAACGTATACGAAGATTAACTAGTAAATATATGCATTCCATAGTTTAGTCGGTGAAAGTGTACAATTTTTAAAGTTAAGAATACTTTCAGTAGATAATACATACATTTCTGACATGACTTTAGTTAAAGTTAAAGGAATCAAAAATGGCAACATCTTAACAAATCAAAATGAACTTATTTTTATCATCATAATTAGGTCTTCTGTCTTGGAACTGTTTAGACGCGTACCCTCATTGTTTCCTAGTCTGAACTAACCTTCACATTTTTCTGAAATTTGCACAGTCTGTGTCTATCACTATCTGCATGCGAAAGTCTGCTCTCGGTTTACCTCTACCTCTTTTTCCTATGTCTGCTTGTAATATATCCCGTACTATTCCCCAAAAATGCCTTAGAACGTGTCCTGCCCATCTATATCTCCTATTTTTTCCCACAGATATCTTTGTTCCTTTACTTTTTCTATAACCTATTTTTTGTTAACTTTGTCTGCACTTGTTACCATCCTCATACATCTGAAGCACAACATTCTAGAAGGCTTCAATCTCTTTCTGTCTGCTTTTCTTACTGCCCCTATTTCATAGACATACTATGCTGTGCTCCACACATACGCTTTGAACAATTTTTTCGTGTTGTTTCTGTGTTTGTTGTCTTTGAACATAGCCATTGTTCTTTCTTGTTTGATGCAGTTCGATCACCTTCTATTGTTTTACAATTATATACCCTATTTCCCTGATATTCAGTGGTATGTGAAGGGGGTTAGCAGACTTGAGCTGCCAAGTTCCCCCATCACTTGGACATTTCCAATATATCCTTCCGCACAATCAACATTAGTTGCAGATATTTCACAACCAACATTTGTACTTGTTTATAATAATAATCAGATTTAAGTGCACTTATTTTTTCGTCATTAGGTTTTCCGTCTTGAAACTGGTTGGACGCGTACCTCCACTTATTTATGTTCTGCGTTAGCCTACACAGTTCCCTGAAATTCCCACAACAGCCTATATACAGCTCGATTCCCCTTCTATTGTGTTCTAATTACAGGCCCTATTTCAACGTGATTTAGTGGTATGTGAAGGGGGTTAAGCAGTCTGTGGCTGCCAAGGAGCCCTCAAGACTTAGACATTTGTATTATTCGTTTACCAGTACTTCCTTTCGCAGAATTAACATTAGTTGAGAATATTGTAAGAGCAATAACTGTAGTTGTTTATAATTATCATCATGTTTAATTTTTCCACCTTGGGACTGGTTGGATGCATAGCTCCATTGATTTCTATTCTGAGCTAGCCTACACATTCCTCTGAAATTTCCACATCCTACATCTTTCACTACCTGTGTGCAATAGTCTAACCTAGGTCTACCTCTACTTCTCTTTTTTTCTATCTCTGCTTCTACGCACTATTTCCTCATGCCTTAGTATGTGACCTATCATCCTATCTCTCCTATTTTTTACTGTTTTTTACATATTTCTTTCTTCCCCTACCATTTTTAGTACCTCTTTGTTCTTAACTTTGTCTGTCCATGATATCTTCATCGTACTGTAGCACCACATTTCAAAGGTTTCTGCCTTTTTCTTGTCCGCTTTTCCTACTGTCCAGGTTTCACAGCCATACAGTGTTGTGCTACACACATATGTTTTAAGCAATCTTTTTCTTGTTTCTATGTTTGTTGTCTTTGAACACAGCAAATTGTTTTTTCTTGTTATATGTAGTACAAACTTGTACTAATCTTTGTTTTATATCTTTTATGCTTTTCCCATCTTGCGTTATTTGGCTTATTAGGTAGTAGAAATTCTTAACTTTTTGTAAATTCTCGTTACCTATTCATATTCTTCTTTTTCATTTATTTATCTTTCTTTTGCAAACTAGAACTTTAGTTTTATTTTTGTTAATTTTTATACCGTATCTCTCTGTTAGAACTGTTTCCATTTCATTAAGAGTAGCTTCTAACTCTTCTTTGTTAGATTCTAATACCGCTATATCATCTGCATATGTAAGCATAATAATCTATTTTCCCTGCATAGTAATTCCAAATGTCTACCTGCATTTGACAGTATTCATTACTTCTTCAATGTACAAGTTCAAAATTAATGGGGATAAGCCACATTCCTGTCTCACCCCTTTCCTAATAATTACTTCTCTATTTTCCTGCTCTAATTCTATAACCGCTGTTTGCTGTTTGTATAAGTCATGTACTATTCGTCTATCTCTAAAGCTCATTCCAATCTTTTGAGTATTTCGAATATTTTTTCCATTTTACATTGTCGAAGGCTTTTTCCAGATTTACAAACCCTATATACTCGCTTTCCCCGTTTTCTATTGTTTTCTCCATTATCACCCTCAGAGCTGAAATAGCGTCCCGTGTTCTCCTGTTTCGCCTAAAATCAAATTTATCTGTCAAACTTATTGTTCGAAAACTTTCACATCTATCCGCACCTCTGTTTTTTTGTATAGTTACTATGATGTTACGTTTGAAATTTTTGGGCATCTTTCCTGTCTAATACATACAGCTTACAAGTTGGAAAAGACGTTCTGTTACAGCGACTTTTAGAGTTTCTGCTTGCACCTTGTTTGTACCCGGCGCCTCACCATTTTTCAGACTCTTTAATGCTAATTCAAACCCATCTCTAAGGTTAAGATATCCAAAGTCAGTATTTTCAATGTCTGATTCTTGTTCGAATGCTGTTAGTTCCTCTGCATATAAGTACCCTAATATTCTTGCCATCTAACACTTTCTCTACATTTTCTGTAATAACGTGTCCTTCCGCATTTCTTATATTATTGTTATATGGTTTTATATCCCTAAAATTCATTGTAATTAGTTTGTTTGCTTCGTCTGTCTTTCCTATTTCCATTTTAGTTTGTACCTCTTTGCACTTTTCATCCATTGTTCTTTAGCTTTCTTGCATTTGCCAGTAATTTCCCATTTTATGCTCTGTTTTCCTGTTTCGTCTGATCTATTTTTGTATTTTCGTAGTTCTATTAAATTCAGGATATCCTTTGTTATCCATAGCTTCTTATTTTCTTTTAGTGTATACCCCAGAATATCTCTCGCCTCCATGTCTAAGCTAGATTTAATTTTATTCCATTTTGTTTCTGCTTCCTTAGTATTAGGTATTTTCCCGATATGTTTCAGCATTTCATTTGACTTTTTTTCAAATTTTTCGTGGATATTTTTATCGTTTAGTTTGTCAAAGTCAAAGTGCCCTTTTCCGATTCTTTTTTTAAAATTTTTAAATTTAAGAGCGGCCTTCATAATTACGATGTTGTGGCCAGTGTCTATATTTGCTTCTGGGTAGCTTCTACAATCTTTTACTTGATTCTTAAACTGTTGTCTAACATTAACGTAATCTATTTGATATCTTCCTATATCTCCTGGCATCTTCAACGTGCATCGTTTTCTAGCATGATGTTGAAATGATGTGTTTGTGATGGTTAAATTGTTCTTGTCGCAAAATCCTACCAACCTTTTTCCCCTGTCATTTCTCGTGCCTAAACCTAATAAACCTACTACCGCTCCTTCCCTACTCTCACCTACCATTGCATTAAAATCCCCGGTAATCATTAAATTTGTATGTCCTTTTAAATATCTTAGTATTTCTTCGATATCTTTGTAGATCGCCTCTACCTCTTCCTCACTGTAGCTAGAGGTAAGCATGTACGCTTGTATTATTATTACTGTATTCACCGGTTTAGATTCAAATCTAACCATGAACACTCTTGCGTTCTTTTTTAAGTAGCTTTCTACACGTCGTCCTACCTTTTTTCGCATAACTATCCCCACATCCGAATTTCTTTTCTCCGATCCTGTATGAATTACCCTGAAGCATCCACTCCAAAAATCCACCGCCTCTGGCCAACAAGCTTCACTGATCCCTACTATGTCTAGTGTTAACCTATGCATTTTAATTTTCAGGCTCTCTAGCTTACTTACTTGATTCATACTTCTGACATTCCACGCTCCGACACGCAGAATGTGCACGACTCTTTTTTTATACTTTTGATCACATTCCCTGTAGTAGTCCCCTCCCGGAGATTTAAATGAAGAACTATTTTATCTCCGGAATTTTTTACCCCAGAGGATACCATCATCTTTAGTAACAATTTAAGTACGTTGTGTACTTGGGAGGTAATGTGGTGGTTTCCCGTAGCCTTCGATATCGCAGTAGTGCGTCTTAGTATGCTATACCGATCTATGGTCTCTGCCACTCTAAATACCGAAAAAGCTGCTGCCCTCTTTTGGGGACCTGTCTTAGTCTGGTTCCTTTATAAAGACCTCACTAATTTTGTTAAACCTATAGTTCGGTTCTATAGCTCACTAAAACACGCAAGCCATTCTAACCGTTCTAGTATTTTCAAGGTGCAGGTACGTTCAGAATGAAACTTGTTTTTAAATAATGGAAAAATATTAAATCGTGCTAATAGATATGCATTTTAATTGTAAAAATATGGGTTTACACGAAACTATATATATGAAACTGTGTAGACGCAACTCCCTTATTGTCATAAAAGAAATGTTATGAGGAGCAAAAAAGGGATAACTTGTGGTAACGCCGGCAACAAATTCCTTTTACTTTAAAAGTTACAGTTTATTAATTCGATAAATTATTGCCAGAATAGCATTCAATTCAGGTTATTTTAATTTATAGATAAATTGAAACATATGCCAATTCTGACAATAACTAAATTAAAGACAGATAGTAACGAGCATCGGTGTGATTCGGTTCGCTAGTAAATTGTGGCATCGGTGTGTACGTCAAAATAACCCCTTGCACCCGTCTTAGAGTGGGTTCGAAAACGTTAAATTTCTAAATTGGTGATCCTTGCCTTCCTTCAATGACCATCCTAAATCTCACCCTTTAAACGCCTATTTAAAGCGAGCTGCAGATCTTGGGTAAGTTCATTGCTTTTTTTTGTTTGTTCATGTTTAAAAAATTACAGTCCACTGTGTCTTAACCGAGCGCTAATAACTTGGTTAGGGCGTAATAACGACGAAACCGGTCAATCGGTTGTTCTCTTTCTTTGTGTAGAAAATCAAAGCATGGGACTTCTACAAATAATTTTCAAGTTTATTGTGACCAAATTCCTAAAAATTTATTGTTAATGTAAATATTGTTCTACGGTCAAGGCTAAACTTTTACTTAATACATATATGGTATGAGCAAAATTGCATTTTTTCATTTAAATCATTTAAATGGTTTGACGGCAATCTAGTAGGTTGTGTGTTGGTACTGATGTAGTACTATTACAACATTATAGGTAATCTTGGCTAGAAAGCGTTAAAAGTTTCACTTATTACGATTATCACATCTGGGGGTCTATTCTCGACTTCATGCGTTATTTTTCACTGGTGATAATTATCACCGAAAAATATCGCATGCGAAACTGTTGGAAGCGAAAGTGGTATTCTCGACGGAAAATGATATGACATTTTCAATATCGCGTGGTATGCGTTGTGTCGTAAATAGATTCGTACGTACATCCCAGAAACAACCAATAGCCGGCCGACATAGCTATCACGTGATAGCATTGACAGTAGAATTAACATATTATACCCTTAACCTTAATTATCAAAGTATTACATTGTAATATTAAGTGTTTGTGCTATATAATGTCGGTCCAGCTAAAAGTACGGACGGGATACCTATCGAATGAGCAAAAAAAGAAGCTTACCGAGTTATTGGAGCTCAAAGAAAATTTATCTATATTACAGATCATGATTATCTACGATCTCACACACACACTGCCACTCGTAGCAAAGTTGTGCAGTCTACACCACGGGTTGTGGCTGCAAAAAGGTTGCAGAACGCTGTTACTGCTGCTGAAAACCTTAGCCAAGTCGCAGCAGAAAGGTTGAAAGACAAGAGAGCTTACCAAGCGGAGAAACTCGTGCTATTGGAGGCCAAACACACACAAAAAATACACGTAATGGAAAGGCTGGTTGCACTAAAAGAACGGCGGCTGCAAATGGAAGAAAGAATAGCCTGTGCTTTGGAAAAAATAGCAGCAAATTTAAACAATAATTAATTTAATCAACATGTATCAGTATCTAATTATTAGTATTAGTTTTGATTTTTGATTTAACAATTTCTATATAAATGATTTTTATAAATATAACATATTCTATTTAGTATTATTGTTTAAGTATACATTTTTGTAAACAATGCTTATTCGCAAAAAAGTGTTATAAATAATACGTAACATTCTCAGTTTATTGGTGCTTTACAATGTTTATAAAGTGGTTCTGTATGAGCCGTCTCTGTAATCTACGGGCTGCGAGTAAATCTGGAGCTGTCCGTGGGTTGCTATTTGCCTCGTTGTAGCAAGGCTCGTTGACAAGCATTCCAAAATCAAATTCATCATCTTCATCCTCTATTTCAGGTTCAGGCACATTATTATCTACACACATATTATGCAAAACTATACGCGCAATAATAATTTTTGAAGCCATTTCAGGATGGTAATTTAAGACGCGATGTTTTAAAAGGCAACGAAAGCGAGATTTTAATAATCCGTTGCATCTTTCGATAGTGTAACGAGTGCGCTTATGGCATTTATTGTACTCTGCTTCGGGAGTGTTATCTTCTGGTTCATGTTCTAGAGGTGTTAACAACCAAGGGCGAAGTGGATATCCTGAATCACCTACAAATAGCTTTTATCAATTCAACACAGATTCACAGTTTGAAATCAAATCGTGTCGTTTTAATTTGTTAAGCCATTAATTGTGAGCTATAAAATTGTATTACCTAAAAGATAGAATGCACCCTGCCCATTTCTACTAATATTTTCCATCAAGACCTTAACGTTGGAATTGTTCCAAATGAATGCGTCGTTCGTGCTTCCAGGATAACGCGCATTGACATTCAATATTCTTAGCTTGTTGTCGCAGACCTGCAAAATTAATTGTAATAACGCTACAATTTCAGTGGTGACAAATTACCAATTGCACATTTATGGAATGGTAGTTTTTCCTATTCACATATATATTTTCTGGATAGTCAGAATCGTTTTGATTTGGAGCAATTATTGCAACGTGGGTGCAATCAATGCAACCAATAACCCCCGGAAAGCCAAATTCCTTATAGAACCTACGGAAAATCAGTTACGTAATTTGGCATAGTTTATTTACATCCAATATACTCTTGGCGTTTCATATGCAACTCTTCTGCATTTTCAGGAAACTTAACAAATCTATTAAACACTTGCGGGTGGTTTAGAGCATTCACAACGTCGTGTATTGCTCTTGATACGGATGGTTGACTAACCGCTAAGTGAATGTTAGATCCACAATCTAACTGGTAGCTTCCGGTGGCAAAAAATCTTAGCGTAATAAGAAGCTAAAATAAAACATTATTAAAATTCTGTGTTAGTTATACTAATTATTATTGGTTTGTACCTTTGTTTCAACATCGACTGCCGATCTTCTTGTAGCCTCCGGAATATGAACTGATAACACATCTACAACTTGATGGACAAGTTCTTTTGTTAAACGAAACATACGAATAAACTTTTTATTACTTAAATCGAACGCTCGTATGCGCCTATAAAATTGCCTTGCTGGTTCGGCAGCAGCAATTTCAGCTTCTTCTACCACTTCTATCACGGCTAACATTGCAATTTCATCAATATTTGCCATGTTTTAACAATCACAATAAAGAAACTAATCGAGAACTTTTTTATGTTATTCGTTTACTATTTGACATTGACAACTTGTTTCATACGATAAATTTTATCGGGTAGTAAACACCACACGTTGCGTGTCGTGCGATAAATTTCTCATGGGGATTTTCCAGAATACGCATTTGACGTTTTCATGCGAAATTCGTAAAATATCGCATTCGATAAATATCACATCTATTCGAGAATACACCCACAGGGGGTGTATTCTCGAATAGATGTGATATGCGATATTTTACGATTTTCGCATGAAAACGTCAAATGTGTATTCTGGAAAATCCGCCTGAGAAATTTATCGCATGACATGCAACGTGCGGTGTTTACTACCCGATAAAATTATATCGCATGAAACAAGTGTCAATGTCAAGTACTATAAATATAAAAGCTTAACCTAAAAAAGTTCTTCGGTTAGTTTCTCTGTATTGCAGTCGTCAAACCATGGCAAATGTTGACGAGATTGGATAGTTAGCCGTTTTAGTAGTGGTAGAAGAAGTTGAAATTGCTGCTGACGAACCAGCAAATTTTATTGTCACATACGAGCTTTTAATTTAAGCGATAGGAAGTTTATTCGTATGTTTCGATTAACGGAAGAACTCGCCCATCGAGCTGTAGATGTTATCACAGCCTATACTACGGAAGCTACAAGAAGATCGGCAGTCGATGTTGAAACAAAGGTACACACGAATAATAACACAGAATTTTAATAATGCTATCCTTTAGTTTTTTATTGCGCTAAGATTTTTTGCCACCAGAAACTGTCAGTTAGATTCTGGATCTATCATTCACTTAGCGGTTAGTCAACCATCCGTGTCTAGAGACACAACATTGTGAATTCTCTTAACCACCAGCAAGTGTTCAATACGTTTGTTAAGATTCCTGAAAATGTAGAAGAGATGCACGTGTGTGG
This sequence comes from Platerodrilus igneus, assembly GCA_036346225.1. NCBI lineage: Eukaryota > Metazoa > Arthropoda > Insecta > Coleoptera > Lycidae > Platerodrilus > Platerodrilus igneus. Next base: position 2,221,946 of record JARFIW010001358.1, read on the forward strand.
TACACGTTGGAGTGTATAAAAAATCGGGACAGCTCCAGAACGTTTCCCAAAGCGTAAAGCTTAGCAAATAGACTGTAATTGTATGCAATTGGAGGTAAGGCGCGAAAAACAGTAACATAGGTCAAACCGTAATTAATGTTTTGCTTACCTTGCAATGTTGTTCACCAATTTACTCCCGCGAAGATAGGTGTTGTTTACCAGTCGACGCAACCTGGTCGGGCAGCAGCACTTATGCACTCGCGGTTATAGTTATTAGGTGTTGAGTCGGTGAAACGATACGAGAGAGTGTCATGTTGGTGAAGCGAAAAGGCTTTATCGCTCCGCCATATGTGTAGCACAACAACAATATACGATAAGGCCATCTATATTGTCAATCGCTGACCTCCAACTGTATGAAGTTTTAACATACCCCCCACCCAAAATGGTAATTTTTGTTGTATACCGTGAAATGAATGGGATAAAAATGAAAAAAAAATTTTTTTTAAATGTTTAAGTATGTATAAATTAATCGAGTACTCTGCATTTTGCTTCCTGCATTAAAATATAAAATAAAACATAATTTGTAGAGAAAGAAGAAAAAAAATAATAATTGCATGTTAGAATGCTGAATTACTTATGGCGGAGGAAGTGGTACCACCTTGTTAATTGGGCGGACCGCTTCGCCTGTGGGTGTTGTTAGCTTTACAACTCTTGTTACACCATCTTTACCCGGTAAAAGCTTCGCCACTCTCGCCAAAGGCCAATACGCCGGGGGTGAATCGGGAGTAGAAAAAAGTACTAGATCCCCTTCTTCTATGGTTTTGGAAGGAGTGTTCCACTTAGGCCTTTGCTGCAAGCTGTGCAAGTACCCTATGGACCATCACTTCCAAAAGCTCTGTACAAGTTGTTGGGACATTTGCCAACGACTAAGCCGATTCGCAGGAACTTTTTGTAGGTCCACTTCACACCGCGTAATTAAAGGTGCACCAGTTAGAAAATGGCCCGGAGTCAAGGCATCCGTGCCTTCGTCAGGTGACGTTGTAAGTGCGCAAAATGGACGGGAATTAAGATTCCTTCTATGCGGGTCACAACTGTGCTAAATTCCTCCAGAGAAAGTGTCGTTCTACCCACTATTTGTTTCAAGTGAAATTTAGCACTCTTGACGCCGGCTTTCCAAAGCCCCCCAAAATGGGGTGCATAGGGAGGGTTGAAACACCAATCTATACCCCTAGAGGATAAGTAGTGCGCAATGACGGGGTTAGCTTGATCAAAATGTTTATATATTTCTAACATTTCTCTAGCCGCCCCACGTAAATTTCGGCCCTGATCGGAGTATATGTTCGTAGGTAACCCGCGTCTGGCTATAAATCTATCTAATGCAGCAAGACAGGCTTCCGTTGTTAAAACTGTGACAAACTCCATATGAATGGCACGTGACACCATACAAATGAAGAGGGCAATATATGCCTTTTGAAATTTTGTCGATCGCAACGAGGATAGCTTGATTGTAAAAGGACCGGCAAAATCCAAACCGGTATGCGTAAAGCATCGTCCGGGTTCGAGGCGATAAAGCGGAAGATCTGCCATAGGAGGCTGAATAGGCCCCCCTTGAAAGCATAGCAAGTCAGGCAGCGAAATATTCTACTTCGAATTAATTGACGGATACAAGGAATCCAAAATGTACGGGTAACTAATGATTGAGTTAGCCGCGAACCCCCATGACCTGAATATATGTGATAGTAATCACATATTAATACAGCTAACCTGCTGTTTTTTGGGATAAGGTAGGGATGTTTGCTAGTTATGGAAAGGCTGGAATGGCGCAAACGGCCCCCCACCATGACTAATCCCGTGGGAGAGAGAAAAGGTGACAACGGACGGTACATTTTTGTGCTAGGTTGCCCTTTTTCTAGTAATACGATATCGTCGTAGATGTGCTCGTACTGAGTAATTCTAATGGCAAATGTGAGAGCGCTACGATACTCAGAGGCATTTAACGGACCAGTAGTCCTTGCAAGATTACGTTTGCGTGCAAGGCAGTTAAACGTGAACCTTTTAACGTACGCAAAAATTCGTTGAACTTTTAGCAAGTTCGAGGACCTTTGTAGTACTACCAAGTATTGTTTCACATCGACAGTAGAGACGAGTGCGTATTGTACGGCTTTAAAACAGCCTGCAATATTGTGTGTGTATTTATCACTTGGCCAATCACAGTAATCGCGGTATAAAAAATCAAGACCCTGCCACCAGAGTGTATAATTTAGTAGTTCGGATGGCCTCGATCCTCGGCTTGCAGGATCAGAAGCATTCGCAGAACTAGGAACGTATCTCCATATGGTTGTGGGTTGATTTTCATGAATTTGCACCACTCGGTTCGCAAAAATAATTTTAACTGATAAGGTGGCGTACAAATCCACGCCAGTGTGTTTGTAGAGTCACTAAAGCATATTGGATCTAGTAAATTGATGGTGTCAAATGCTAATGCTGTATGTTTCATTAGTTTTGCCAAAAGACATGCCGCTCCTAATTCAAGACGAGGAATGGTCCACGTTTTAAAAGGGGCTACACGGGTTTTGGAAGCTATCAAATGTACATATATTTTTTCATCAACTTCTAATCGCAGATACACAACGGCGGCCATCGCTACGGAACTGGCGTCGGAGAATCCGATTAAACGGGCTTGACTGTTGCCGATTTTCCAAATAGATCGTGGTATTGTTATGTATTAGAGAACTGGCAGTTCAATTTGAATTTGCTGCCATTCTTGAAGAATTTCTGCGGGCAATTGTTCATCCCAATCCACCTTTTGTAGCCATAGGCGTTGCATAAGGCATTTGAGAAGAACCGGAAATGGACTTAAATAACCATTAATATCGAATATGCGTGTGCTATGCGTGACAAAATTTCTCGCTTAGTAGGGATGTCTGCAATATTTAGAACTTTACATCTAAATGTATCGGAACCCATATCCCAACAGAGACCCAGAACATCACGTGTTGTCAAAGTGGGATTAGAGTTCGGTAGATTTAGAACGTCCGTCTCCGACTTATCAATAACTGAAGTGTGTGAACTTCCCCATTTTCCTAAGTCGAAGTTACCTAGTTTTAGTAAATTGATCAATTCATTTTTTAGAAGGAGAGTTTCTTCTACAGAATCGGATCCAGTCAAAATATCATCAATGTAAGTTGATGATCTAAGGGTTCGGGAAGCCCGGGGGTACGAGTGACCCTCGTCTTCTACCAACTGCTGTAGAACACGAAGGGCAAGGAAAGGGATACAGGTAGCGCCAAAAATAACGCGGGTATGTTCATATTCCGTTAAAGGTTCACAAGGGTGAAATCTCCAAGAAATATGTAAAAAATCAGGACAGCTCCAAAACGTTTCCCAAAGCGTAAAGCTTAGCAAATGGACTGTAATTGTATGCAATTGGAGGTAAGGCGCGAAAAACAGTAACATAGGTCAAACCGTAATTAATGTTTTGCTTACCTTGCAATGTTGTTCACCAATTTACTCTCGCGAAGATAGGTGTTGTTTACCGGTCGACGCAACCTGGTCGGGCAGCAGCACTTATGCACTGGCGGTTATAGTTATTAGGTGTTGAGTCGGTGAAACGATACGAGAGAGTGTCATGTTGGTGAAGCGAAAAGGCTTTATCGCTCCGCCATATGTGTAGCACAACAACAATATACGATAAGGCCATCTACACTGTCAATCGCTGACCTCCAACTGTATGAAGTTTTAACAACACGTGAAACGCCACGAGTATATTGGATTTATTACTATACCAAATTATGCAATTGTTTCTCCGTAGGTTTTATCAGGAATTTGGCTTTCCAGGGGTTATTGGTTGCATTGATTATACACACTTTGCAATAATTGCTAACTATCCAGAAAATATATATGTGAATAGAAAAAATTGCCATTCTATAAATGTGCAATTAATTGGTTATTATCACCAGCCATGAAATTGTTGCGTTATTACACTTAATTTTGGAAGTTTTGCAATAAGAAGCTAAAAATATTGAATATTGCACTTTATCCTGGCACAATTCTTACGTTAAAGTATTAATGGAAAATATTTATAGAAATAGGCACGCTGCATTCTATCTATTAGGCAAGACAATCTTATGGGTACCGATTAATGGTTTAACCTAAAAATTAAATCAATGCAATTTCATTTTAAACGTGAATGTGGGTAGAATTAATGAGAGCTATTTGTAGGTGACTCTGGATATCCACTTTGCCCTTGGTTGTTCGCACCTCTAGAACATGAACCAGAAGACAACACTCCTGAAGCGGAGTACAATAAATGCCACAAGCGCACTCGTTGCACTATCGAAAGGTGCAATGGATTATTAAAATCTCGTTTTCGTTATCTTTTAAAACATCGAGTCTTAAATTACCATCCTGAAATGGCATCAAAATTATTATTGCGTGTGTAGTTCTGCATAATATGTGTGTAGAAAATAATGTGCTTGAACCTGAAGTAGAGGACGATGATGATGAATGCTTATGAACGAGCCTTGCTTCAATGAGGCAAATGACAATCCAAAGACAGCTCCAGATTTACTCACAGCCCGCAGTTTAGAGACGGCTCATACAGAACCATTTAGCAAATACTGTAAATCACCAATTGTTCGGTCTCTTTGTCGCACGTTGTCGTGTTTAATTTTAAGTCGTAAATGTGTAGTTGTAAATCTAATAGTAAAACTGTCATCCCTTGTTCCCTTATATCCTGTCGTAAAAATTCCTTGTGCATGTGTAAATAAGTGGGACTAAGGGTAGCAGTGAACAAACACTCTCTTATGGATATCGAAGCAGAAGAGTCGGTTTTTCGTTCGGTAACGTAAGTTTGTCATAGTGCCGCGGACTTTATCGATAAACCCCTAAAAAACACAGTGCAAGTGCAAAGTAACACGGACAAAATCTCGCATACAGTCCACTTAGTTGAAGGAATAGGAACTGCAGCTTAGAACAACAAAAAACCGCGGAGGTAAGTCGATATATAAATTTATAAGCCCCCCCGCGCGTGAACACCAATAAAAGTAAAATATTTTTTACTAGTAAGCATTATATACAAAAATGTATGCTTAAAGCGTTAATTCTAAATAGAATGTGTTATACTCGCAAAAATATTTACATATTTTTGCATTAAAAATAGAAACTAACTACTGAAATAGTAATACACATTATGACTAATTAATTATTATTGAAGTTTTCTGCAATTTGTTCTAAAGTAGTGGCTATTTTCTCTTCCAATTGTAACCGCCGTTCTTTTACCGTGCATTTATATTTCCAATGCTCCACCAGAAGGTACTACATTGGCCAGGAGGCGAGTTTTTTGTTGCCTTCCAGGCAAGGTAGGGATCTTTAACGTGCGTGACAACACTCACACACGGGACCTCCATTTAACCTCTCATCCGAACGAGGGTGTAATTTTTTGTGAAAAATGCTCACCTGTCATTTTTCAAGCAGTCGGCCGTGTCGGGATTTGAACCCGGGACTTTGGGATCCGTAGTCTTACGCTTACTACATTGATCCACGGCGACGCCGCCGTTCTTTTACCGCAAGAAGCCTTTCCATTAGGTATATTTTTTGGTTTGCTTGTCCACCAATAACCTTCTTATCCTGTAAAAGTTCCATTACGATTTGACTGAGATTCTTAGCAGCAGCCACAGAGATATGCCCATCTTTTTTCAGCCACAACTCGTGGTGTGGGCTGCTTAACTTTGCTACGAGTGACCGTGTGTGTGTGTGTGTGTGTGTGTGTGTGTGTGTGTGTGTGTGTGTGTGTGTGTGTGTGTGTGAGATCGTGGTGTACACATACTTGGGACATGTGTATATACTAAGTTGTAAAAATCAAATCGACAAAATGTATACCTATGCTAACAGCGGCTTGATATGTAGAATGAACTGCGTCAGTAGATGTGAATATTTCTAGCGCTATAGAAAATGGGATATTCATCGCTTTTACTTCTAAGGAATGTCTAGCACATTCGCTTTTATACCATCAGAGTTCTAAAAAAACAATTTTTTACTTAATCAATTCGCCCTAAAACAATACTTACAAATGGGACGGTAGACTCATAAGCTGTCATACGCCTTGTTGCAGAGACCTCGTTTATCAGATCAACAATTTTTTCTTTAGTTGGTGTTAAGTGGCTGTCTATCGGAGGTCTACCATCCACCTGTTCCACGAGCATGCCCAGCAATTGCTGCTTTTTTTGGCTTTGCCTCGCATATCTTGTCAAGTCTGTAAGGTTTTGAATATGTTTAACGAACAGCTTTGTTCAGTAATTATGATATTGGACCGCCGTATTGAAATAACAAATAACGGTTTATTTGTATTATAAGAAATTGTGTTTAAAGCTGCCATTACTTACTTTCCTCCACTCTATTTTGCCTCCCGGAATGCTATTTAATTGCTTAGAAATATCTTCCCATTAATGCTGGGCTTCCTATTTAATAAAACTATAATTCAATTTTCTGTATCTTAAATTTTCTTTGAGCTCCAATAACTCTGAATTTTTGTTTTTGTTCATTGGATACACATCCCGTTCTTACTTTTGGCTCGATCGACATTTCAAACACGTAACATTACCGTCTAATCCTTTATACGGAGGCCTATTATTTTAACTTATTTAAAAACTATGAATAATACTGAAACAAGCATGGTTTGATAATAAGGTTTAGGGTATAATGTATTAATTCTACTGTCAATGCGGTCACGTGATATGTCGGCCTGCTATTGGTTGTTTCTGGGATGTACGTACGAATCTATTTACGACATAATGTATACCATGCGATATTGAAAATGTAATATCATTTCCTGTCGAGAATACCACTTTCGCTTCCAACAGTTTCGCATGCTATACTTGTAGGTGATACCTGTCACCAGTGAAAAATAACGCATGAAGACGAGAATAGACCCCCCTGTATTACATTATTAATTTTATCATTGCTTTGATTTTCTGCAGTTTTAACTACACCAACTCTCAATCAATTAATCAATCACCAGTCACGGTACTCCCTTTCGGGGTAATCAGACCTAGCACCTTTTTCTTGGGGGATTTAGTTCAAGACCACTATACTACTTCTACTTGGTACCTACACATTTCCTTTTCCTCTGCAATATTTATACATTGCTTTTGACTAGCTCTTTTATTTCTCAGACTTTTTACCTGTCGTTCTTTCAGAACTTCCCCTACTACATCCAACCATCTTTTACGCGGTCTGTCCCATGTACGCTTGGTAAGTCTATCCTCATTTAGTCTTTCCACATGTCCAAACCATCTAAGGCGTGCTTCGCTCGCCCAACCTCACAGTCTGCTCTGACCTATTCGTTTGGACTTTGTCTCTCATTGTTTCTCCGCGCACACTTCTTAGGAACCTCATTCCTGTGGCACTTCTACGACAAACCTGCTTCTTTTGCCAGACCCACGTTTCGCTTCCTTACAGAACAGTTGGCACAAACACACTGTTGTGAATGGCCAGCTTTGTATTTATACTCAATCTTTCATTCTACTTCACTGTCCACATGCTTCCAGACACTTTTTCTTCCAGCATTTGCTCTTCTTTCTATTTCACCATCTAGTCTTACATTATTCAAAAATCTTCTACCAAGGTACACGAAGTCATTCACTTTCTCTCATTGTCCATTCTAAATACAAAGTCATCAATTCCACCATCTCTGTCAAAAATCATTAATTTCGTCTTATTCACATTCACTTTCAATGGCACATTTCCACGCCCTTCCGACAGCCTGTCAAGTACTCGTGGCAAATCATGTGACGATTCAGCCAACAATGTTGCGTCATTCGCACATATTGTTTCAACAATTTTCACACTTTCCATTCCTTTGCAAGCCTGCCTAATACATTTATTCATGAAAACATTGAACAGCCAAACGAACATCACACAGTCATGTTTTACATTTTCCACAATATCAAAGTATTACCTCATGTTAGCATTCCCACGTACGCATGCTTCACTGCCTTGGTACATCGCTCTGATAGATTTTATCAAGCACTTGTTTACTCCGTATTCACGCAGCGCCTTCCATAATTCACTTCTGTTCACAGAATCATACGCCTTTTCCAGATCTGCAAATGCTGCATACATTTTCTTTCTGTCATGCATACACTTTTCGACAATTTGTTGCATTACGAACATTTGATCCACACATCCTCTTCCAGGCATAAAACCACATTGGATGTCCCATATCTTGCTCTGCTTTCTCTTGCGAACTCTCTCGATCACAATTTTTTAATACATTTTACTGGGTACACTCAACAGACTTAACCCACGATAATTTTTGCAACAATGCTAAAAGAGTGTTATGTATTCGATACAATTGATGAAAACTATTAGTTGCATAGAATCATAGCACAACCAGTAACTGTAAAATAAGTGGAATTGGCAAATCACGGTTGTTTAATGGTTGTGGCCGATCAACCATTAGGTACACAATCTGCCTAATAGCTGCTTTGGTGTAGCGATATCATTTGCAAAATTCATTTCATCTGTAAAATTTCATAGGATATTCTGAATCTTGAATATACCGCTTTGGTAGTCTAAATAAAAAAGTAATTTAATAATGCAAGTAAAGGTGTAATAATCACACTTATTGTTTAAACGGTCTATTCTTTCTTCTTCCATGTCTACATATTCCAAGAACTGTCCTAGCTTATCATCTATGCATTTTGGTGAACAATACACCAAAAGTATACAGTATGTGCCTACGGTGCAATCTAGATATAATTATAGTATACAAGATGAAGTATTAAAGTTTGTAACCAGATATAATTTTTAACAACTCATAATAATAAAATTCGCCCTTTGCATTCTTTTAAAATAACCCTAAACAGTAAATATCTAACCACAATTTTGTCAAAGTATAGCTTGTTACGTGCCAAAGTGGCACTAAACATTTTCTTAGCTTAATTTTGATGTGCGGAAGTTTCGCGCCACAAATTCAAAAGACTTGGCGTATATTTCCGTTACGTCAGAGTGCGTTTGCGCCAGATCGCGCGACGCGAGTGGCGGAGAAAAAGTGGGAGAAGTGTTTCCGTGAGACGCTATAACGTGGCCGTTTGCCTTTGAACATCGAGAAGGGCGGTCGTGTCGGGCGGTTTGCCTTGAACATCGAGAAGGGCGGTCGTGTCGGGCCGTTTTGCCTTTGAACATCGAGAAGGGCGGTCGTGTCTGGTATCGTATCTTTATTTTTATTATGTAGATTTCCTTGCTTATCTTTGTTTATCTTTACCTAATTAACCTATTCCTTATCGTTCCGCTACATATAGGAATCTGATACGACCCTGGAGCAATCCACGACCCTAGAACGAACCGGATGTCCATGCTCCGCTAACAGCTAACCGGAGCAGTCACCATCTTTAACTATCTTAAAGGGGGCCCCAGCCACTTGTTAGGCGTACCCTCCGTTAATTGCCTTAAAAGGGGCCATCAGTAGCCCTGATGGACTTCAACAGAAGCCAACTTTAACCCAGGGACATATTCATGTGAGTATTTCGCTGTTATAAACTATTGTCTTAAATTTATATTTTCCGATAATTGCGTATTAAATTTGTGCATTGGTGACGTCATTGACAGATGGGCGCGCCAAAATCTGTACAAGGATTAGCGTTACCAACCGCCCGTGGCGTCGCTTATTCCGCGCTTGCGCGATGTATTTACGAGTTTTTAAATTGTAAGAATTAAACTTTTAAATTGTAAGAATTTACAATTTTGAAATTGTAAGAAGCTTAAGGGAAAGAAGGACCTATCTTACTTCTAAGGTATACTGGAGTAAAAATTTAATGACTATGAAATTTGATTTTATACCTAAGTAAGACTTAAAGGTGAGGTAGACCTTGAGAATTGTCTAAGAATATGGCCCTAAAGATTTTCAAAACCGACATCGTGAACAAATATATATAAAATTTTCTGCCCAATGCTTTAAATAAATTTGTTACTTGGCGCTAAAGAGTGTTAAGTTATAAATTTAATTAGCAATTCTAATCAGGAGCGCTTCACTAGAAGTTTTTAAATATAAAATAAAAGTAAAATTGTAAATGTTTATTTCTTTAATGTGAAAATTATACCCTTCAAGCGGAATTATGGCTAGTTTCTACGAAAATAATTTAAAAACTGCTACTTTTCTGGTTCTTGGACATAGGTATACGTATTTTATGATGACTGTTAATAAATAATTAAAATTGCAACACTTTTATACCATCATTATACCATACCAACAATTACGACGGTTATTTATTTGTTTGACCTTTAAATGCAATATAATAAATGGCTCAATAGATATAATAATTAAGATTTGTGTTGTTATAACGGCACATTTAAATATTAATTGGAAAATTAAGATTTTTATCTAAATCTTCAGTTTGTGTAGAAGGTTGCCGTATTAATTATTTTACTTACGTTATGAATAAATAATTAAACTTATAAAATAACGTAACTCGTGAAAAGATTTTGAGAACTATCTGATAGTAGCAATAGATTATTTTAATTCGATAAAAACAATTAAAAGTCATCATCGTCATTAGGTCTTCAGTCCTGGAACTGGTTATAGACGCGTACCCTCATTGTTTCCTATTTTGAACTAACCTACACATTTCTCTGAAATTTGCACAGTCTGTATATATCACTCTCTGATATTATAACCCCAGCGGTAAGGTACGCGAGCCACTACGTCCGTTGGTAACAATGATAAATAATTGGGAAATATTGCGCAATAAACGCGTTACGTCATACCTTTGCTCAAATTATTATTACATACAAACAATGTTTATTTTAATTATAAGGGAAAACAAAAGGTACTCAGGTAAACTGTAGAACTTCTCACAGCATTACGCTATTATGGCGGCAGCTGGACTTCGTTGAGCATTTCGGGCGTGGGCGATCTTTCTGGCCCCCGGTTGAATCCAAATTTAATTTGTCTTCTTCTTCCTATTTGTAGAAAGCGACAGGAATACAGGAAAAGGTACGATAATCAGGTAGATAAAAGGAAACTTACATTCCCTGAAAAAAAAAGACAAGAACGGGACAATGATAAACCACTAGGCACGACGTCTGGCTGACTAATCCTGACGTGTCGGAAATTCACCACTTTCCTCTCACTCCGCGTCTGCGCAATCTCCGAGCGCTGACGCGACTATTTGAAGTGACGGAATTACGTGCACAAGTCTTTTAAATTATTGGCGCGAAATCACTTTCAAATTAGGAACTTATAGAAATGTTTATATGCCGAATTTTCGGCATGTAACACTGATCTATGTCTACATCTACCCCTTTTTCCTTTGTCTGCTTGTTATATATCGCGTACTATTTTTCACAAAAATACGCCCTTGTTCGGATAAGAGGTAAAATGGAAGTCCCGTGTGTGAGTGTTGTCACGCAAGTTAAAGATCCCTACCTTGCTTGAAACAGCAAGGGTTCGGCAAAATTCCAAATTTTTCAAGTAAAAAAAATCGCTTCCTGGCCAATGTAGTACCTTCGGGTGGAGCATTGGAAAATCACATGTAAGCTATATGAAGGGGGTTAGGAGCCTGTTGCTGCAAAAATCCCCAACACTTAGACATTTGCCGTATTAATAGTTTTCGAGCAAATCCTTTCACACAGTTAACATTATTCGAGAATATTGCACAACCAATACTTGTAGTTGCTTATAATAATCATCATGTTTAAGTACAGTTATTTTTTTCATTAGTTTATCCATCTTGGGACTGGTTGGACGCGTACCTCTATTGATTTGTATTCTGAGCTAGCCTACACATTTCCCTGAAATTCCTATACCCTACATCTTTCACTATCTTTGTGCAATTGTCTAACCTAGGTCTATCTCTATTTCTCTTTTTTTTATCTCTGCTTCTAATATATTCCGCACTATTCCATCATGCCGTAGTATGTGGCCTATCATCCTATGCCTTTTATTTTTTATCGTTTTTCACATATTTCTATCTTCCCCTATCATTACTAGTACCTCTTTGATCTTAACATTGTCTGTCTATGATATCTTCATCATATGTCTATAACACCACATTTCAAGGGCTTCTACCTTTTTCTTGTCCGCTTCTCTTACTGTCCAGGTTTCACAATCGTACAGTACTGCGCTCTACACATGTTTTAAGCAATCTTTTCCTTGTTTCTGTTTGTTGTCTGAACACAGTAGTTGCTTTCTCTTGTTAAATGTAGCGCGACCTTGTGCTAATCTTTCTTTTGTATATTTTGCGCTCTTGCCATATTCCGTTATTTGACTTCCTAGGTAACAGAAATCCTTAACGTCTTGTAAGTTCTCGTTACCTATTTGTACTCTTGTTTTTGATTTATTTTCCCATCCTTTGCATACTAGTACTTTAGTTTTATTTTTGTTAATTTTCATACCGAATCTCTCTGTTAGAACTGTTTCCATTTTATTAAGAGCAGCTTGTAACTCTTCCTTGCTAGATGCTAATATCGCTATATCATCTGCAAATCTAAGCATATCATTCTTTTGCCCCTGCATAGCAATTCCGAATGTTTCCCTGCATATGACCGTATTCATTGCTTCTTCAATGTACAAGTTAAAAATTATTAGGGATATGGCACGTCCATGCCTCACTCCTTTCCTAATATTTACTTCTCTACGTTCCTTCTCTAATTCAATTACTGATGTTTGTTATCTGTATAAGCTATGTATATTCGTCTATTCCTATAATTTGTTTCAATCTTTTTAAGTATCTCGAACATTTTTTTCCATTTTACATTGTCGAATGCTTTTTCCACATCTACAAACCCTATATACACGCTTTCTCCCTTTTTCTATTGTTTTCTCAGAGCTAAATTAGCCTCCCGTGTTCCCCTGTTTCGCCTAAACCTAAATTGATCTTCTCCTAGTATTTTTTCAGCTCGTTTTTCCATTCGTCTTTGTACAATTCTAGTTAATATTTTTGATACGTTTGCTGTCAAACTTATTGCTCGAAAATTCGCACGTCTATCCGCGCCTTTCTTTTTTGGTGTAGTTACTATGATGTTACGTTTGAAATTTTTGGGAATCTCGTCTATCTCATACATATAGCTGCTTGTCCAGCGACTTTTGGAGTTTCTGCTTGCATCTTATCTGTATGCGGCGCCTTTCCATTTTTCTTGAATTTTTAATGCCAATTCAAACTCATCTCTAAGTATAGAATATCCCAAGTCATCATTTTCAATGTCAGATTCTTGTTTTAGTGCTTCGGGTTCTTGTTCTGCATATAAATTTCCTATATATCCTTGACATTTAATTACTTTCCCTAACGATGTTTTTTCCCATGTTTTTTATACTGTTTTATATCCCTAAATTTCATTCTAATTAGTTTGTATGGTTCGTCTGTTTACCTTATTTCTAATCTTACCTCTTTACCCTCTTCAGCAATCCATTGTTTTTCAACTTTCCTGTATTTGCGAATAATTTCCCATTTTATGGCTTGGTATCTCTTTTTTCCAGCTTTGTCTTGTTTGTTTTTGTATTTTTGCCTTTCTTCTATTAATTCAGAATATCCTTTGTTTCCCAAAGATTTTTATTTTCCATTTGTTTATACCCCAGAATATCTTCGACCGCCATATCTAATATGACATTAATGTTATTTCATATTGTTTTTACTTCCTTAGTATCAGAGATTTTCCCGTTTCCCCTTTCAGAACTTTGTTTGACTTTTTATCAAATCTTTTGTGGATATCTGTATCTTTTTCTCTAAGTCAAAATCCCTTTTTCAGTTCCCTTTTTTCAAATTTTTAAATTTAAACACTGTTCAAAATTGGGTTAGAACGCCACTCTTAATTTCAATGTTATTTATTTTAAACAATCAAGGTTTTGTTTTGCGATAAACCAGGCGGTCTTATCTAGCACTGGTTTTGTACACTCGTTTCGAAGCACTTGGCCCGTGCGGACGTGTATTAAAACAATATACATTTTTTGGTGAATGTGTGTGTTACTGCGCTTCTACATAATCCGTCAGCGGAGATTTGTTCTGGTTTGAATGCTGTTAACCACTTCCGTAGAAGCCAACAGTATGAACATTAAGGTAAGTGCATGATCATTGTTTGATTTACCGCTAAGAGTATTTTATCGCAACACTACCCCCAAGTTACAGTCCACTTGCTCTAAAGAAATAATCTGGGGTTTTACGCTTAGTGTAAATGTTCCCATTGTTTCTCCAACAAGCACGATTTTCATAATTACGATAATATGGTCACTGTCTATATCTTCTTCCGAGTAGCTACTACAGTCTTTTACTTGATTTCTAAACCGTTGTCGAACAAGAATGTAATCTATTTGATATCTCCTTATGTCTCCTGGCATCTTTCACGTGTATTATCTTCTAGCATGATGTTAAAGTAATGCGTTTGTGATGGTTAAATTGTTTTTGTCGCAAAATTATACCAGCCCTCTTGCCCTGTCGTTTCTCGTGCCTATACCAAATAAACTTATTACCGCTCTTTCCCTGCCCTCGCCTATCACTGCATTAAAATCTCCCGTAATTATTAAAATTTCTTTTTACGAATCTTCGTATGTCTTTGATATCTTTGTAGATCGCTTCTACCTCCTTCTCACTATAGCTAGAGTTTGTCGAAGGCGATGTGGACGCAACGGACATCAGAATTTACACGGACGGTTCACGAATAGATGACGGGCAAGCAGGCGTGGCGTTTGTCGTGTTTAAGCAGGAAAGGGAGGTGTTTTGGTTTCAAACCAAACTCGCAAACTGGATCATATCTTCCAGTGCGAATTGGTAGTCAAACGAGAGGCTATCGATTACGCATAAGCCACGCGGGCAAAGATGAATATTATATAATCAGCGACAGTATATCAGCGCAGACAGCTTTAACAAACAAAAACACCTCGATAGACCTCCAGGCGGACGTCTGGAGGATAGCGCATACGGCGCCCGAGTTTCGACGTTTAAAGTTCTGTTGGGTTAGGTTGCACGATGGTAACGTAGGGAATGATAGGGCGTTTGAATTAGCTAAAGGAGCCGCCATGGGCGACTTTCGGATATCACATTTGTCGATACCAAGGTTTCTATGAAAAGAAAAGCTGTGCAAAAAGTCAATTCGACAATGGGAAGAGAGGTGGAACAACATTGCCACGGGCAGGTTGGCCAACAAATTCATTCCGAGTATAGTAGCGAAAGATAAAATCGAGGTGAAGCTTGACCATAAAATGGTGCAGTTGGTAACAGGGCACGGCGCCCTGAAAGCGTATTTATAAAGATTTGGTTTAACCGACAACAACCGCTGCGAATGCGGCGAGGGTGCGGAAAGCGCAGAGCACGTGCTCTTCGACTGCCCGCTGGAGGTGGCAAATCGAGGATTAGCTGATATGAAATTAGCAATCGCAGGGCTAGCATGGCCAAAGAGCCTAGAGGAAGTCAAAGAAGTGGCTAACCAGAGGGCGTTCTGGACAGCCTTTAAAGAATTCGCGGGCAGAGTCGCGAGATTAGACAGTGATAACCGCGCGTAAATCGGAGGGGGGTGGGGATAGGATTGGAAATTTTACAATTTTGACTTGGTATGAGAAAGGATACGAGCATGAAATAATCAAAAACTAGAAAAAAAAAGAAAATAATAATAATAATATTTGTAACCAAAAGCCCATATGCATGGGAAATCCCCACACAACTAATACAATCACTAA
This sequence comes from Platerodrilus igneus, assembly GCA_036346225.1. Taxonomy (NCBI): domain Eukaryota; kingdom Metazoa; phylum Arthropoda; class Insecta; order Coleoptera; family Lycidae; genus Platerodrilus; species Platerodrilus igneus. The sequence goes on from JARFIW010001358.1 coordinate 2,237,589, forward strand.
CTCGCCTTATATGCGCGGAAAATCGGAAAATCGAGAATAAATAATAACAAATAAATAAAAAATCCTAATTAAATTAAATCAATAAAATAAACAAAGCTAATAAAATAAAGTGAAACCGCGCATCCCCCCAGGACTTAGAAGTGATAGTGATTGTGATCCCCCCAGGACGTTTAGTACATGTCCTCTAAGACTAACAGTGCGTATTCATCTTCCCTTAGAAGTAAGAAACAATAGATGTACGCAGACGACCAGATCCTCGGATGCTTGGAAAATTTATATACGAGGTAAGAATAAAGTTGTGGCGGCTGTACTCGCATGAGCATTGATTTGTATTAAATATGAAAATTTTGAAATAATTTAACGAGTACGTTTTTTATGTGTAATGGCGCTAGCCAACACAATGCTCATGCGAGTGCACCTGATAATTTATTTGGGTGATGCTTTTGCTAATACATGCACTGTCACATGCTTATGCTTTTAGATGTTATTTATTTATATACATATTTATATTTCTTTACATTTAGTTATAGTTATATTTAAATTTACATTTTATATTACATTTTATACTTATTTTGTATGTATTTTATTACTTTGAGGCTTGATATGTATTGTCTGACGTTCTGCCACCATTTTGGTTGCAGTATATTTTTAGAATGGAAGATTATAATTGTGAAGATTGTAATTATAATATAAATCAGTTAGCGAGTGATAGAGAATGCTAGAGATAGATTTAGGCTAAAAATAAAATAAATTACTTAGACCAGAGAAGACGAATTTATAGAGCAGACAAAATAGCTGAATTCACTATTAAAATATTTGGCGAATGCTTAGAAATTTGAATCCATTTTAAAATCAGTTAGCTAGCATTGGATAGTTTTAAGTCGACCTTTCAAGTCGCACCGGTAAGCAGAGCTAGCGACTGCTATCCGGTATCACGGATCCCTCCCTCTTTCACTTTTGCTTGTGTCTTGTTGATTGTACACGCTCCAAAATCAACGCTAGGGATACCATTATTTAAACCCTATTTCTAGTTTTTGTTTCAGTTTGTTAGATGATTATTTAGGATGAATTAATTTTTAAGCTAGATTTAATTTGAAGCACGTTTATATTTTTCGTGTTTAAACCCAATGTAGTACCTTCGGGTGGAGCATTGGGGACGTGGCCGCAAGTATAGCGGCCCTTATTCCCATTATAATGATTATTATAAACAACTACAGGTGTTGGTTTTGAAATATTTTCAACTAATCTTGATTGTGCAGTAGGTTATATTAGAAAACTATTAATCCGGCAAATGTTCTAGTGACGGGAATCTTGGTAGCCGCAGGTTATTTAACCCCATTCACTTACTACTGAATATCGGGCGAAATAGGGTATATATTTTTAAGCAATAGAAAGGGGAATTGAACTGCATCTAACAAAATAGAGCAGCGGTTGTGTTCGAAGATAACAAACATAGAAACTAGGAGAAAATTGTTGAAAGCATGTGTGTGGAGCAAAGCACAGTATGTCTATGAAATAGGAACATTAGGAAAAGCAGACGGAGAAACGGTAGAAGCCTTTTGGAATGTTGTGCTTCAGATGTATGAGGATGATGGCATGGACAGACAAAGTTAATAACAAAGAGGTTGTAAAAATAGTAGGGTAATAAAAATATCTGTGGAAAAGAAGAAAAATAGGAGAAATAGAAGGCTGGATACGTTCTAAGCGATTTTTGGGGAATAGTGCGGAATATATTACAATTAGAGATAGGAAAAAGAGGTAGAGGTAGACCTATATCAGAGTATTGTACACAGATAGTTAAAGATACAGACTGCAAATTTCAGGGAAATATGTAGGTTAGAACAGAATAGGAAACAATGAAGGTACGCGTGTAACATTATTTTGAAATGTTAACGTTTTATCAGATTAAATAATTAATTAAATTTCTTTAACTTGTATAACTTAAAGGCAGAATTCCATAATAAATTACTTTTATATTTTAGTAAGCATCCCTTATAATAAAGACCAGGTTTAGAAATAGCTTTAGGCTTAAATATTATAAATTCCAGCGGCTGTCATAATAATTTAATGGTCCTACCTTGCAAATCCGAATAGAATAACCCTTTTAAAACTTATGGCGGTTATAGATTGACAAGTCTGATAAATTTAAATGGAATAGTACCTTTCAACGTATACAAAGAAAAGCAATTTTTAGTTGTAAAACTTAGTTTTCTTAATAATTTCGTTGATTGATAGGGGTTATAGAAAACGAACCATTACAAATAGCCAAACTATTTTCTAATTTGATTTGTTCAAAGATTGCAAGTAGTTTTAAGTAGTCTGGAGACAACTATTGTATTAAAAATCTATTTCGGCGCGGGTTCGCCTATCCGGTCTTTTGTCAATGACAGACAACTGTCGCTAATAGGTATGGTTCACAATTCAGTAATTAAAATTCCAAGAAGGTACAACATATTTAAACCCTTAGAGAAATTGCTTTCCGTGACCCTCATCTTGAAAGGGGTTGGATTTGGTTTCTGAAATTTTGTTTTTGGGAGGTTTTGTTACAGTCATTGGATAACAGAAATATGACGTAAATAATGTTTAGAGTAGGATTAATATATAACTTAAGGCTTTAGACAAAAGACAGAGATTCCAATGGGGTTGTCCGTTGTCAAAAGGTAGAAAGAAACGTAGTCAAAGAAGTTTGCTAGTAGCGTTCTCCGGCATTACAGATATGATATTGCACTTAGTATCACGATAGTGAAATTGGAAAGGAGTAATTAACTCTTCCAGTTCGCGAAAGTTGATGCCCGTGTGTTCGCGGATCTATAAGTGATATAAAGTACATAATAAAAAGCTTGTAGGCATGTGACGCACAAGTTAAGTAAAGTTATCAACAAGATCCTGCCGGGTTTGTGTGCCATTGAATTATTTAATAATTGCGAAGTACAAGAGCAACTAGCGCGATTTTCTCCCCCAATTTAAGAGCTGTTCTGCGTTGGAAAGCAAGCCATCAAACAATTGACGATTTTTTCGTAAGTTTTTAGTTAATTTATTTGTTAGGACGTTTTGACCATAAACCGTAGGATTAATTTAGTGTAAAATTTATAAGATAAGTTTTTTTCTATATAAAGCATTTGGGAATTACTCATGTACATAAAATTATCAGAATTCCATATCAACCATTTAATCTAAATTTCTAAATTAAAATCAATGAATTTTCGAATGTAGAGGTTCACATTTATTGCTCTGTTAATGAAATAATTTTTGTTTGCGTTGATTAAGTCAATAGTTCTTTTATTTTTTTGATCATGAAAGCTGTATAAGTAGTCAAAAAGGTAAGAATTGATTAAAAGAAACAATTGTCCTCCTTGGGATGACAAGTCTCTCAAGGTTTTGCATGAACATTTGGACATTCTCGACTTGTCTGGCTCCCTTGGTAATTGTCATTAAGTCACAATATTTATGAAAGGTAAGTGCCAAATTTTTGTGTAGTATATTATATATTAATTTAGCCCTTTCTGCAAAATTTTAACCCTTTATATGATCCACGACCTTCCGCTAGCTAGTGCCGGTGACCCCCCCCTTTAATTTTTGTTTTACAAGCCGCCCCCATTTTATAATTTTAATGAAAAATATATACTTAGTAGCTTTTCCGCCTGTAACACGCGTCTAACCAGTTCCGGAACTGACGACGTGATTATGATGAATCAACTAAAACGAACAGGTGTTATGCTATCAATTCTACAAGGGACTTCCCCAAAGTTTAATTTAAATCGATAGGCATAAGCTATAGTGTTTCACCAATAGTTCTACAATATACTTGTGCTTAAATTTACTGTCCTCATATCTATCCATTTTAACTAGGGCGTACGATAATAATACCTCCTTTGTGCCACATGCAGTCGTCCTATTTTTGTATGTTGTGCATACTACATCTACCTATGTCTTTGTAATGCTTCTGGAGATATTTTAATGTTAGGATATAAGTTGTTAATACATCTATTGTATATTCGTGTACGATTATAAATGTAAATATTTGCATGTTTTGAGTAAAATTTGTTTTATCTGATTTTTACTTTGTTACACCCAATTTTTTGTAACTACTCCACCTTATAAGCGGCAGGGTCATTAGAAACTACAGGGGGTTTCTGTCTAAAACTCAAGCCCAAGGTAAAACGTATGGTAAGCGACTTTTGTACAAAAGGACCCTCAAATAAGATCTTTCAGCCAGCTAAGTTTTTTCAACTTAGGGCAGAGCTATGAGCAGGGGTTGTAGGTTGGTATAAGATAAAAGAAGAGAAAATATGGACACCACCGATCTTACTAATAGTTGTAAAGTCTAACAAGCCGAAGATATGATACGGAAATCTTAGAAAAAAAAATTCTTTTGAACAACCAAAACGTATAAACATAATACTTACTTACCTTTAACACTGCAAGCTTGAATTGTAACAATGATCACGTACTGTCTGAAAATATAACCACCTCAAAAAATTTATAGAACTAGGGCTTCATTAGAGCGCAGTCAATTTATCACAAGAAAATTTCAAAGATTATCAATTCAAAAATATAACTCTAAAATGTCTTACCGATAGAATGTTGATGGCTTTTCTCTCTGTACTCATAAATTTTATGAATTTGTTTGCACCAATTGTGAGAAACTATTATCAACTTCAATAAAAATAAGATTTAGAATAACAAAATCTATTTTCTGTTTGGCTAAAGAGATATATATACATATTTTAGGCAAATTTATATACACTATTGTTTTTTTTTGTAATCAAGCTAAAAAAGTATTTATACGTTATCTCTTATTACTGAAGTGCATATCACAGATCTTAATTATTTATTAAAGTCCTTTAAGAAAGATATTGTGTTTTTTTAAATAATAAGTAACAACTTTTTAATTATTACGGAAAAAGGATCCTGTTTTGGTTTACACACAAGTGTGTATATGATATGAATCCATTTCATGTAGGATTAAATATAGATATTTATGAAAATTTATACTTCGAACAAAAAGTCAAATAGCCTTATAATATAAAATAATTTGTATATTATTATACTTTCGAGTAAAAAAACTGGATTATAAAACGTGACAAACAAGCGCTAAAATGTCACCTGCTAAGTTACAAACATTCTTGTTTAACCTTTTCGATTCTCCCTAATTTATCTTTAAATCTTCAACGTTCTTATGAACATTTATACAAATCAAACTGTTTAATATTGAACAAAAAAATATTTACACCAATTTAAACTACAGTATAAATTTACAAAAAAAACAACCGCTACGCTTCCTGTAGTTTCCATGTTTAACTGAATAAAAAAATCACTCATCACTGAAGTTTGCATGACTTCAATCTAACTCAATCTAACTATTTACCAATTTATTTGAGAATGAACTTTGTACAATCGCCTATCAATTTTCATGTACAACTCCAATAACAGATGCTAGTCCTGTAACAAAATTTTTGTTACGTTAAATATCTGTAAAGAAAAATAATACTAGCTGTTGTTATTTTACGAGATTGTCATTAAGCGTGAAATCGTTGAATAATTTAATGTACTATAAGGAAGAACACCCCTTTCCGTTTACATTATTTTTTACCTATAAAGAGTATTTAAAGGGGACTCCTATACTTTCGATATCGTGGATACCTTGAATGTAACTTGAGTTACATAACTTACAGGCGTTCTGATGTCCACTAGAACAATTGTTAAACTTAACGCCTGCGCGAAAAGTGACGCGATAGCTAAGGTTGTTGGCAAAGCAGGAGGACATCCATCTTGCAAGCAACTACGTGTACGTAGACTTCATTTTTGAAGATGAGAAATTTTGTTTGTAAGTCGGAGCTAAGAATAGCTCTGGGAGGATGATGGTAGGGCTTTTGGTTGTCGCGTGGAGGCTTCACGAAGGAGCTCTCGTGAAAGCTGCCCAGTCAACCTAGAGCAACAGTTACGACGCGTGGTGAGGAAATCCATTAGTGGTAAGCATCGAGTAATTAATCAGCCTTGTTTAAAACTAATACTTGGTTCAATTTCTCTAGCACATTTAAGTAACACGCTTGGCTATGGAATTAAAATCTGGTCGTGTATGGTGAAATTGTTTGATTTGGGGCTGTCCGAAGGATTGTAACTAATACAGGCATGTTTTGTATCTTTCTGTATTTCAAGAGGATGGAATGCTATGTGTCTTAGTTCATCTATTACGTTCGCCAGCATCGCCGTTGTACAATTAAAACAAAAGCAACCAGGTACTTATGGAACTATTTATTGAAAATTAATTTTGTGTACGAGTTACGGTTAAAGTTTTGATTTAACATTTACTAAATCACAAGAAACTTTTGTTAAAGAACGTAAATTTCAAGTTTATTTGCAAGATGTAATTATGTTCAAATCTCACGTAAAATCAGTTTGAAAATTATTCCTGGATATTTGATAGGTCAAATACCTTTCGTTCAGAACTAAATTTTTTATAAGAGAAATTTTTGAACCTTTAGATAATTTAAAAGTTGTTATTCAGAGCACGAATATGATGCACATGTTACTTGTTAAAATATGTATGAAATTCACCTTTGATTGAAAGATGTTTCTTGCAATATGTTGTGATTAGTAGAATACCTAAGCTGTTTTTAACATATGTTGAACTGACTTTTATTAATTTCATGCTTAAGCCATATGAACTGTTTATGTAACAAGTTCTTTAGATAAAAATCTTGTAAGCCAGAACAGATCTGTTTTATGGATGTTTAAGAACCTAGACTGTATTAAATAATTTATAAATGCTAAGACCTCTCTAAGTAGAGAAGCAAATTTTTGAGATTTTTGAAACTTACTTTATGTTGATTATTCTGATTATAGAGAAACATATTAAGAAATTTTTGAAACTTATTATATATTGATTATTAAATTTTTTTATAAATAATTTTTGCAACAAAAGAGAATACTATTTAAATTAAATTTTGAATTAATACCTCCGTCTTTTTATTTCACTAATTGAAATTAACATTGTCCAAATTAGATCAGCAAAACTTTGTATGTAGAAAAAGTTGATACAGTACCAGGTACTAGAAACGGAATAAGTAATTTCCAGTAGAGTATTTTTTCATAGGTAAGGTGTTATTGAGATTTTGAATTCAGGCCAATCGATCTATAAAGATCGAAATATTTTGTTATTGTAAGGCACAAACAGTGTCTTATTTTTTAATTTTTTTTTGTGTGACATTTTCTTGCAGGTCCGACATCGCGAAAGTTAGAGCAGAGGTCCGAGAGGTCTCCAGAGATATTGCTTATTGTAATTTGTATGTTTTTTTGGTAATCATTATATCCTATAGGTTTCTGCGTCTTCCTGTAGGATACTTTAGTTTTGTTTATTGTCTATATAGATGCAGTGGCGTCCATTTATGTTTTTTTTGTTCTCGTTTGTAGTCGAGCCCACCCTCTATCCACGCCCAAACTCATTGCTCACCCTTGGGGTAATTCCCAGACTAGACCGCGAGTATAGTAAAGCTCGTGAGTCCACCGAGGTTTTGTTCTATAGTTCTTCGTTAATTTATTTGTAGAGTTTTACCATAAACCGTAGGATTAATTTAGTGTAAAATTTATAAGATAAGTTTTTTCTATATAAAGCATTTGGGAATTACTCATGTACATAAAATTATCAGAATTCCATATCAACCATTTAATCTAAATTTCTAAATTAAAATCAATGAATTTTCGAATGTAGAGGTTCACATTTATTGCTCTGTTAATGAAATAATTTTTGTTTGCGTTGATTAAGTCAATAGTTCTTTTATTTTTTGATCATGAAAGCTGTATAAGTAGTCAAAAGGTAAGAATTGATTAAAAGAAACAATTGTCCTCCTTGGGATGACAAGTCTCTCAAGGTTTTGCATGAACATTTGGACATTCTCGACTTGTCTGGCTCCTTGGTAATTGTCATTAAGTCACAATATTTATGAAAGGTAAGTGCCAAATTTTGTGTAGTATATTATATATTAATTTAGCCCTTTCTGCAAAATTTTAACCCTTTATATGATCCACGACCTTCCGCTAGCTAGTGCCGGTGACCCCCTTTAATTTTTGTTTTACAAGCCGCCCCATTTTATAATTTTAATGAAAATATATACTTAGTAGCTTTTCCGCCTGTAACACGCGTCTAACCAGTTCCGGAACTGACGACGTGATTATGATGAATCAACTAAAACGAACAGGTGTTATGCTATCAATTCTACAAGGGACTTCCCCAAAGTTTAATTTAAATCGATAGGCATAAGCTATAGTGTTTCACCAATAGTTCTACAATATACTTGTGCTTAAATTTACTGTCCTCATATCTATCCATTTTAACTAGGGCGTACGATAATAATACCTCCTTTGTGCCACATGCAGTCGTCCTATTTTTGTATGTTGTGCATACTACATCTACCTATGTCTTTGTAATGCTTCTGGAGATATTTTAATGTTAGGATATAAGTTGTTAATACATCTATTGTATATTCGTGTACGATTATAAATGTAAATATTTGCATGTTTTGAGTAAAATTTGTTTTATCTGATTTTACTTTGTTACACCCAATTTTTGTAACTACTCCACCTTATAAGCGGCAGGGTCATTAGAAACTACAGGGGTTTCTGTCTAAAACTCAAGCCCAAGGTAAAACGTATGGTAAGCGACTTTTGTACAAAAGGACCCTCAAATAAGATCTTTCAGCCAGCTAAGTTTTTTCAACTTAGGGCAGAGCTATGAGCAGGGGTTGTAGGTTGGTATAAGATAAAAGAAGAGAAAATATGGACACCACCGATCTTACTAATAGTTGTAAAGTCTAACAAGCCGAAGATATGATACGGAAATCTTAGAAAAAATTCTTTTGAACAACCAAAACGTATAAACATAATACTTACTTACCTTTAACACTGCAAGCTTGAATTGTAACAATGATCACGTACTGTCTGAAAATATAACCACCTCAAAAAATTTATAGAACTAGGGCTTCATTAGAGCGCAGTCAATTTATCACAAGAAAATTTCAAAGATTATCAATTCAAAAATATAACTCTAAAATGTCTTACCGATAGAATGTTGATGGCTTTTCTCTGTACTCATGAATTTTATGAATTTGTTTGCACCAATTGTGAGAAACTATTATCAACTTCAATAAAATAAGATTTAGAATAACAAAATCTATTTTCTGTTTGGCTAAAGAGATATATATACATATTTTAGGCAAATTTATATACACTATTGTTTTTTTTTGTAATCAAGCTAAAAAAGTATTTATACGTTATCTCTTATTACTGAAGTGCATATCACAGATCTTAATTATTTATTAAAGTCCTTTAAGAAAGATATTGTGTTTTTAAATAATAAGTAACAACTTTTTAATTATTACGGAAAAAGGATCCTGTTTTGGTTTACACACAAGTGTGTATATGATATGAATCCATTTCATGTAGGATTAAATTTAGATATTTATGAAAATTTATACTTCGAACAAAAGTCAAATAGCCTTATAATATAAAATAATTTGTATATTATTATACTTTCGAGTAAAAAACTGGATTATAAAACGTGACAAACAAGCGCTAAAATGTCACCTGCTAAGTTACAAACATTCTTGTTTAACCTTTTCGATTCTCCCTAATTTATCTTTAAATCTTCAACGTTCTTATGAACATTTATACAAATCAAACTGTTTAATATTGAACAAAAAATATTTACACCAATTTAAACTACAGTATAAATTTACAAAAAACAACCGCTACGCTTCCTGTAGTTTCCATGTTTAACTGAATAAAAAAAGCACTCATCACTGAAGTTTGCATGACTTCAATCTAACTCAATCTAACTATTTACCAATTTATTTGAGAATGAACTTTGTACAATCGCCCATCAATTTTCATGTACAACTCCAATAACAGATGCTAGTCCTGTAACAAAATTTTTGTTACGTTAAATATCTGTAAAGAAAAATAATACTAGCTGTTGTTATTTTACGAGATTGTCATTAAGCGTGAAATCGTTGAATAATTTAATGTACTATAAGGAAGAACACCCTTTCCGTTTACATTATTTTTACCTATAAAGAGTATTTAAAGGGGACTCCTATACTTTCGATATCGTGGATACCTTGAATGTAACTTGAGTTACATAACTTACAGGCGTTCTGATGTCCACTAGAACAATTGTTAAACTTAACGCCTGCGCGAAAAGTGACGCGATAGCTAAGGTTGTTGGCAAAGCAGGAGGACATCCATCTTGCAAGCAACTACGTGTACGTAGACTTCATTTTGAAGATGAGAAATTTTGTTTGTAAGTCGGAGCTAAGAATAGCTCTGGGAGGATGATGGTAGGGCTTTTGGTTGTCGCGTGGAGGCTTCACGAAGGAGCTCTCGTGAAAGCTGCCCAGTCAACCTAGAGCAACAGTTACGACGCGTGGTGAGGAAATCCATTAGTGGTAAGCATCGAGTAATTAATCAGCCTTGTTTAAAACTAATACTTGGTTCAATTTCTCTAGCACATTTAAGTAACACGCTTGGCTATGGAATTAAAATCTGGTCGTGTATGGTGAAATTGTTTGATTTGGGGCTGTCCGAAGGATTGTAACTAATACAGGCATGTTTTGTATCTTTCTGTATTTTAAGAGGATGGAATGCTATGTGTCTTAGTTCATCTATTACGTTCGCCAGCATCGCCGTTGTACAATTAAAACAAAAGCAACCAGGTACTTATGGAACTATTTATTGAAAATTAATTTTGTGTACGAGTTACGGTTAAAGTTTTGATTTAACATTTACTAAATCACAAGAAACTTTTGTTAAAGAACGTAAATTTCAAGTTTATTTGCAAGATGTAATTATGTTCAAATCTCACGTAAAATCAGTTTGAAAATTATTCCTGGATATTTGATAGGTCAAATACCTTTCGTTCAGAACTAAATTTTTTATAAGAGAAATTTTTGAACCTTTAGATAATTTAAAAGTTGTTATTCAGAGCACGAATATGATGCGCATGTTAATTGTTAAAAATATGTATGAAATTCACCTTTGATTGAAAGATGTTTCTTGCAATATGTTGTGATTAGTAGAATACCTAAGCTGTTTTTAACATATGTTGAACTGACTTTTATTAATTTCATGCTTAAGCCATATGAACTGTTTATGTAACAAGTTCTTTAGATAAAAATCTTGTAAGCCAGAACAGATCTGTTTTATGGATGTTTAAGAACCTAGACTGTATTAAATAATTTATAAATGCTAAGACCTCTCTAAGTAGAGAAGCAAATTTTTGAGATTTTTGAAGCTTACTTTATGTTGATTATTCTGATTATAGAGAAACATATTAAGAAATTTTTGAAACTTATTATATATTGATTATTAAATTTTTTTTATAAATAATTTTTGCAACAAAAGAGAATACTATTTAAATTAAATTTTGAATTAATACCTCCGTCTTTTTATTTCACTAATTGAAATTAACATTGTCCAAATTAGATCAGCAAAACTTTGTATGTAGAAAAAGTTGATACAGTACCAGGTACTAGAAACGGAATAAGTAATTTCCAGTAGAGTATTTTTTCATAGGTAAGGTGTTATTGAGGTTTTGAATTCAGGCCAATCGATCTATAAAGATCGAAATATTTTGTTATTGTAAGGCACAAACAGTGTCTTATTTTTTGTCTTATTTTCTGCTACGTAAACCTGTTGGTTTGGCAAATTTACAAATATGCAACCGCGCTCATCAATTATTGCTCGCAATTATCCATTACAGCCGGTTTTCAAAACTGGTAACGCTACAAGTGATAAAATTGAACTCGAGAAGTTAACACGGAACGCGAGATAGGTTTTGGGCATCTTGGAGCGGCTTTTAAAAAAGGCTTTTCCAAAAAACTTCTTCTATCAATTTATTTTATACTGTAATTACAATTTATTTTTAATTTACGAGTACGTTATATTCAATAACGTTTGGAAATCGAAATAATTCTAATTTGAAATTCACTTTAATTAAATAAACTAAAATTACGGTGAGTAGCTGAACTAACAACAATGTTCAAGTTGAGAAGCTCTAGATTGACTGACCATCTTGAGCTTTCGAGGGTATTTATGCTATCCCTGCCCCTTATATTGCTTGTGGGAACTGTAGAGCTCATGTCTGCTATTTTCCTTATTCATTTATGCAATACAAAGTAACAATATTAATTCTAATAATTGCTGTCTTATAACCTACTGTGATCTGCAGCTGCAGTATCACGTTGCGTTTGGAATACAATGTCTGTTTCCGCTCTCACAGTCTGGCTTGTGAACTTTTATTAACCTTTTATTATATGTCTTTCAATTTATACATAAATAGTTTCATTTAATTACATATATATCCTAATTTGAGGGATATGTAACTCCTTCCGACGTAGATAAAAATTAAGGATTTTGCTTAATTTTTAAAATTTCATTGTCCCTAAGGGTTCATTTATTGTTTCTTTATTTACCTTTGTTGCTTGTTTCTTATGATTAAACTTCGTTTCCTTGTTTCTATGTCCAAGATACATTTTGTGCAATAAATACATAGTTAATAAAATGATTACAATCATGAATAAAATTGTCCAAACACTGATATTGTCATAATGTACTTTTGGCACTTTTAATTCACTTAAGTGTTCTTTGTAATTGTCCATTAACTTTACGGCTTAGTTGAGGTCGTCTAGGTCTAGGTGCCCTAGTTGCATTGGTTTGTTGTTGATTTTGTCGTCTTCGGGTTGTGTAATCTTGAACTCTAGTTCGGGTAAATTTGCGAATTTATTCGTTACTGTTGGATCTTGGTATACTCGAATAATTTCATTTTTCAATTTTAAATAACAATCTTCTTTTATGGTGATTACTTTACTTCCAATTAATGCTAAATTGTTTTCGTCTTGGTTGCAATGGGCGGGTGCTATTACTTCTTGTGAAATACAGCAATCCATTTGTTGTCTGTAACTTTTGAATTTTCATATTTGTAATTTGTTTGGATCACAATTCTCATAGTGGTTACAGAATCTTAACAATTGTACTTCACAGGGACTATCTGCTTGAATAGCTGTTGTTGTTAATGATTGGTATAAATATTGAGTTGGTGCTACATCTTTGCATTTTTCATTCGTGAAGCCATAACTAAGTTCATTTAGGGAAAGGAACTTGGTTTTAGGAATAATAACTTGATACTTGCTAGTAACTTTCACGGGGAAAGCAATGAATAATAATAATTAAAAGTGTTACTCTCTACAATGGGGATTTCTATTAGAAACGTAATTTCCTGATTCTTTACATAACCTTTTACTATGGCTATTTTTTCAAACATAAGTATATTGGATTCGGTTACTTCAAAGGGTAATTTACTATTAGTTATAAATGATCTAATTTTTAATAATTTATTTAGTAAATCAAATGGCTCTATAATACTAGTGTGTAACGTGTTTAGTTTAGCAATTGTTACGACGTCTTCTAATGTGGCTAAAATTTGTTGAATTATAATAAGGGTTGATATCATTTGATTAAATATTGTGTTTAATCTGATTACATCTCGCATTCCTAACATTGCGGTTTGTAGGTTATTTTCAAGGGTTACTATTCTATTGGTTATACTGACCTGATTTTTTACAAGCTTTCTCAACGTATCATTAAATTTTATTATGGTTATTATGGTTGATTTTTAACAATGGTTTTTATGTCATTTTGGTTTTCAATTAAGTGTTGTATGGCGTTGTCATATCGTTCTGTATCTTGGTTGTCTAAATTGCCCGTGATAGCTTTTATAATATTACCTAATCCGTTAATAAGACCTCTCTTTCGTCTTGTAATTTGATCTGTTGGTATTAATCTCATGAATCTATATCTTCTGTGTTTTTTAAGATGTTTTCTATTATACTGTTGTATTATTTTCCGAATTTGGCTCTGTCCATTGATTATTTCAGTCTGTAGTAATTGTCTCTAATTATATAAAATTCTTGTTTTAATTCTGTTAAATCAAATTTCTATGCGAATATCCAAAACTTTACTAGCTTTCTTAGTGTACCATTAAATTTTATTATGGTTGATTAAAGATATTTGATTTCTAACAATGGTTTTTATGTCATTTTGGTTTTCAATTAAAAGTTGTATTGCGTTGTCATATCGTTCTGTATCTTGATTGTTTAAATTACCTGTGATAGCCTTTATAATATTACCTAATCCGTTAATAAATCCTTTTTCTTGTGATTTGATCTGTTGGTATTAATCTATTAAATTTGTCTTTCGTGTTCTATAAGTGTTTTCCATTATATTGTTGTAGTTAGGCATGTTTATCGTGTATTCTTTTCCGAATTTGGTTGTGTCCATTGATTGTTTCCGTCTGTAGTAATTCTTGTTTTAATTCAGTTAAATCAAATTTCTGTGCGCATGTCAAATAATCTATTGTGTTTTGCATACTTCCCAATTTTACTGGTATTATACCGGGGTTGTTCTTAATGTCTTCGACTAATATGTCGTCGTCCGTTCTACCTGGGTGGAGGTTGACGGCAAGGGTGATGGTTGTCCATCTGAAATTACAGGGTGTCTTAAATTCTTTAAGTGAATATATTTTACTATTTTTTCGTTATTTACTACGGCTACATTTTTATCTGATATCTTTTCGATTTTAAACAGACTTAAATTTCTGGGGGCTGTTTTGTGTCTTTTACCTTTAAAGTTTTTTTCATATACGGTTTGTCCTACTGAAAACCGTTTTATATCGGCATTCTTATTGCGGGTTGTTGTAATGCGTTTTTTATCGTCATCTAATTTATTTTTACATTGTCATAAGTAATTTTTAATTTTGTTGTAATGTATGTCGTAAGGGTTGCGGGAATCTGAGTGTCCTAATGTTAATTCTAGGGATGTAAAATTAGCTAATGAGTGGATCGTGTTGTAAGCAATTAGTGTTCTTTCTTAAAAGTTAATCTTAATAGCCTGATTTGTTCTAATAGAGTTAAATGAAATCTTTCAATTAATCCATTTGACTCCAGGTGATTCTCTGTTATAAAATGAATTTTTATTTTATGGAGTTCTAGGGTATTTTGTATTGTTTCATTTCTAAATTTGCTGCCATTGTCTAAAGTTATTATTTCTGGGGTACCGTAAAATGTAAAATATTGTAGGAATCCTTGGGTTACATCGATACTATTTTTTGAAGTGATGGGTATCGTTTGGCCTATTTTGTTGAATGCGTCTACGATTGTTAAAAAGTTTTGAGCTTCTACTACTAGAGTGTCTGTGTGTAATTTTTGAAAAGGTTTGTCGAGTGTTTTAGTTAATATTAAGGGTACTTTTTGGGGTGACTTGTCATATTTTGCTTGGTCGCATAATTCACATTGGTTAATAAAATCCGTGGTTAATTCTTTCATGTTTTTAAAGTAATATCTCGTTATGAGTTGTTTTAGTGTTTTATTGATGCCACGATGGTTGGTTTTGCCTTCGTGTTGATTTCTGATTACGTAATTTATTTCGTCTGGGCCATCTAAAGTTATTAATTTTTGTATATCTAATAATTTCAGGGCCTGAGTTATTAAATAAGCTAATATATAATTCTGAAAATGTTCGGTGGTGAAATATAAGTGAAAACGTTTTTTCTGGGATATTTTCCTTTAAAATTTTTAATTATCTGCTCTTCGTTATCGTCTTTAATTACTTAAATTTGATATATTTTTTTATTATCTGTTTTTGTATATTTTACTGGGTTGGGGCTGGTTAAAACTTCAGTAACTATGAATTGATTTGGTTTTATGTCTATAGCTTCATTTAAAATTTTAAGTGCGCTTTTTGGTTCTTCGTTTCGTGTTGAGTGAATAGTGTCTATTTCTTCTGGGTTTTCTCTTATCTCTGTTTCGTCTACGTTACCTATAATTGACTCCGATTCTATTGGGTTAAGTTGTATTCTGCTTAATGCATCTGCATTATTATTATAAATTTCTTTTTTGTATATAATTTCATAATCGTATTCTTCTAGTCTAATCCTCCATTTTTGTAATTTTGAATTCAGTTCTTTGAGGTTGCATAGCCATACTAATGGTCTATGGTCAGTGTATATGTAGAATTTTCTTCCATAAAGATATGGTCTGAAATAATTTGTTGCCCAAATTATGGCTAATAATTCCTTCGCGATTGTGATGTATTTTTGTTCCGTTTCGTTTAGTGTTCTAGATGCATAGCTGATTGGTTTTTTTGCTACTTACTTTTTCTTAGCCTAATACCGCGCCTAATCCTACGTTCAATGCGTCGGGTGTTAATATAAATGGTTTTAAATAATCGGGGTATTCTAATATGGGATGATTTGTAAAGATGCATTTAATCTTCTCTACTGCCTTGATAATTTCGGGAGTGTGTTCAATCTTGCTACCTTTCTTTAAACAATTCGTTAATGGTTTGGTAATTTGTGCGTAATCTTAGATGAATTTTTAGTAATAAGCACTGAGTCCTAAAAATCTTGTAATTTCTTTATTAGTTTTAAGTACGGGGTAATTTAGTACTGCGTTCGTTTCGTCTGGATTTAGCATAACTCCTTGTGGGGTTATTATGTTTCCTAAAAATGATACTTCCTCATGTAAAAATTCGCTTTTGTCTAATTGGACCTTAAAATGAGCTTGTCTCAATCGTTAAAAGACTTCTCTCAATCTTTCGATGTATTCTACGAGTGATGTCGAACATACAATTATATCGTCCAAGTACACAAGACATTTTTCGTTGTGTATTTCTCCTAAAATGTTATCCATAACTCTGGAAAGTTGTGAGTGCGTTTTTTAATCCAAACGGCACGCGTTTGTTTTCGTAGTGTCCTCTAGGTGTGCTAAAAGCTGTTATGGTTGTGTATTTCTCGTCCATTTCTACATGGTGATATCCTGAGGTGAGGTCTAATGTCGAAAAATATTGACACTTTCCTAATTTATCTAAAATCTCGGTGATATTGGGTAGTGGGCATTTGTCGTCTACCGTTTTCTCGTTTAATTTCTTGTAATAGATAACCATTCGATATTTGCGTTTGCCTGAGGCGTCTAATTTCTTTGGTACTATTAATACGGGGCTGCTCCATGGTGAATGTGAGTGTTGGATTATATCTTGCTTCAATAGGATTGCTAGTTGTATGTCTGTTTCTTCCTGGACTTGCCTGAGGTAGGCTATATGCTTTGGTGAAGATTGGTTTGTCATCTGTTAATTCAATGTTGTGTTTCACTGTGTTGGTGAAAGTTAAAGGTATTCCTTCGCAATGGAATATATCTCTTTATTCGAAACATAAGTTTTTAATTGCTCTCTCTTCTTCGTTATTAATGTCGTTATTGAAACGAATATTAATTAAATTTTCTTTTAACATTCTGTCGTGTTCTGTAGGGTTGGAATTGTTTACATATTCTTCGTCTATTTCCATTTCGCTAAAGTTTACTTCTTCTACATCTATGGGGTTTGTCAACGATAGTTCTATGGGGTAATCGTTTGATTTTAAAATTGTGGTAGTGGCGTAATTGTCTTTTATTTGTACTAATGTTGTGAGTGTTTCTACTCCGAGTTGAAATGACATGTGGGTTTATAATTCCTACGTCTTCTTTTGAATTTACTAAAATTTTTATTCGTTTTTCTGTCCTGGGTCCGATGGTGTATTTTTGCTCGGTTTAAATATTACTATTTTGGAATTTAATAGGAATTTGTCTGTGTTTTGTTTTTAATAATCGGTTTTTTATGTCAATGATTGCTCCTAATTTTTTTTAGAAGATTCATGCCTATTAATCCGTCGTATTTGTCGTTAATTTCAAAATTGCAAAATTTATGTTTCATTTTTACGTTAAAATTTTTTGGTAAAGGTATGTTTGCCATAAATTGGTGTAGTGTCGTTTTGTGTGCTGTTTTGATATTAAAGGGTTCTCTTTCTACAAAATCTAAATAATATTTCTTTACTGTTCTGGGGCTAATTAAAGTTTTTGAAGATCCGGTGTCGATTAGTAGTTCGAGTTCTGCGTGAGGTATTTCTATGTATGGAAAAATTTGTTGATTGATGTTATTTAAATTAAGTACGTTTGATCGTATTTGAATAGGCCTAACTTAAAATTGGAGCACGCATTTTCTTTGTCGTCCTCTTCGTAATTTTTATACGGGTCGTTACGTTCATAATTTTCTAAATGATTCGTTTCAACGTCTCTACTCAAATTTGCATAATTATCCGTGTCATGATTATTAAAATTTTCCACTTCTTGGTGTAATAGTTTCTCGGAAGTGAAGTTTTATTTTTGGTTATAGCTTGGTCTGATTTGTGATATTTTAGTATTTTGTTTAGTGTTACCAGATGAAGTGCCCATAGGAGTTGGTTTGCAATAACCGTTGGAGTTGTTATTGTTATTTGTTATCGGTGCGTTTCTGTTGGGGTTTGCGTAAAATGTTTGCTTTAGTTGATTTACGTTTTGATTAAATCTTGGCATAAATGTGGGTTTTGTGAAGTTTGAGTTAAATGTTTGCTTTGGAAATTGTTTAAATTGGTTGTGGAAATTTGTGTTATTAAAGTTCGGGTTGTTAATTTGTAGTTGATTTGTTTGTGCATTAAAGAGTGTAAATTTCGCTTGTGTGTTTATTTGTCTTGCGGCTTGTATGGTTTTCATCGGTGCGTAATTTTTATTTGCGTTAGGGTTATACAATCTATTTCTGTAGTACATAACGTTTTCTTCCTCTACAATCATGTTCATTGCCTCTCCTAAATTTTGAGGATGCTGAAATCTTATTTTGTCCGATAGGCGTTCAGGTAAGGCATTTATGTATGTATCTAGGGCTATTTCGTCGTACATTTTCGTCTTCAATAATCGGATATTTTGGTCGGGTTCTTCGATTTTCAGTTTTGTCAAAATTAAACTTTGTACGTCTTGACATTTTATACCGAATATGTAGGGTGATTGGTTGTTTCCATTCTTCGATTTATTAAATCACGGACCAGACATTTGATGTTTCATTGGTCGTCGAAATATGCAATTGGGATACGTTTGAAATCATCCCACTCGATTAAATCATCGTGGCTGGCAATCAGAGTTAATGATCTTCTAAACAGCTTACTGATTATTAGGCGTAAGAGTAAAACATTGCGTTCGCTATCTTCTGGTTTATAAAAAAGATTTTAAAAATATTTCGCACGCGGTGATGAAGTTACCTGGTAATGATCGATTTCGTTATATTGGGGAATACTCTCAAGGTAAAGTTTCACATCGAAATTCATGGTTGTTATAATAATTAATGGTTGCTTTCAGTTCTAATTTGTTTTGTTTTTGTTTAAACTAAGAGTTACTTTTCAGTTTAGTTGGTATTAAGTTATTTAAAGAATCGCTTTACGTATATTTTGTATGTAATTATCAAGTACTATAATTACATTAAAATATTTCTGCTTGGTAATTGTTTCATCAATTACTGTCGCGTTGAGTGTATATTTATACTTTGCAGATATTACAATTGATGCAGATTGAGTTTCAGGTTTTTCTGAGTACTAATTTTTTGCAATAACTGTGTTATAATTATACGCTTTTATTTCAGACTTGTGCTGATTAATTAAGTGTTACAATAATAAACTTGTTATAATTGTTTCGTTAAATGTTGCCTTAATAAATGTATGAAATGTTTCTTTATAATTATACACTTTCGTCAATTTGTTGCATTGAAAATGTTTAAAATAAAGTTTTATAATATCATTAAATTTCAGGTTTCTTGAATAAATTTTTTCAGTAATAGTCGTTGTAAAAATGGTACAGATAATTACGTTCTATTTATATCTTAAAGCTCCAGACTTGTTAAATAAATCGTTTCATTTATCGTGATAAATTGTAATAGTTGTGCATATAAATATGTGTTTATAATTCTCTTCTTAAATAAGTTTCCTGAGTAAAATCTTTTTAGAAATAGTAAAAATAATAAATTGCGATAATAAAATTGTACAAAAATTTTCTTACTAGCTAATATCAATTTTCAGTTGATGAAGGTTAGGAAAATGAACTTTGGTACTTACAAGTGTTTGTTTGCTAGTTCTCTTATTTTCTTTTCCTCTTTGCTTCTAGACTCGGTCTATTCTTTTACTTTGCCTAGTTGGTTCTTTTTCCAGATTAAGAATAGAAATTTAAAACCACCAACTTCCTCGATTTTGGACTCTGCTAATGCCCTTCTGCTATCCTACGGGCTGCTCCAGATAGGTTTTGGGCCTCTTGGAGCGGCTTTAAAAAAAAAAGCTTTTCCAAAAAACTTCTATCAATTTATTTTATAATGAAATTACAATTAATTTTTAATTTACAAGTACGTTATATTCAATAACGTTTGGAAATCGAAATAATGCTAACTTGAAATTCACTTTAATTAAATAAACTAAAATTACGGTGAGTAGCTGAACTAACAACAATGTTAAAGTTGAGAACCTCTAGACTGACTGGCCATCTTGGGCTCTCGAGGGTATTTATGCTATCCCTGCCCTTCACATTGCTTATGTGGACTGCAGAGCTTATGTTTACTATTTTCTTTATTCATTTATGCAATACAAAGTAACAAACTTAATTCTTATAATTGCTGTTTTATAACCTACTGTGACCTGCGGCTGCAGTATCACGTTGCATCTGGAATACAATGTCTGTTTCCGTTCTCACTGTCTTGCTTGTGAACTTTCATTAACCTTTTGTAATCTGTCCTTCAATTATACATTGTTGCATCTAACTTAAGTTTTAATAGTTTTATTTAATTACATATATATTCTAATTGGGGGGATATGTAACTCGCGTTCGCTCGTGAAACTTCTTAGTCTTGTTTAATAGCTATACTGTTGCATACGCACAAGTGCAAAATTGGAATCCGCTTCTTCAATTGGAAATTGAGGGTAAGTTTTTGTGTGCTTGTCTTGTATGTATTTAATTTTTGTCAACTTTGCTACCAGCCGCTACAATCCAATTTATTTATTTCACACATTAGGATGAAAGGATTATCTACGACCATCCAACGCTGTCTTTATAAATTAACACATATTCAACTTTAAAGTTTCTTTAAAATAGGATCTGATATCAAATACTAAAAATGAATAGGGCTTTGCGTTTTTTATCCAACTTCAAAGGGGATAGGCTGCAATATACTGTAACGAAAACTCTTTTACAATAACAACAGTCTTTTATTATCAACTGATTACATAAGCTTTTTCAACTACTCGTAGGTACAATGAATTTCTTAAACTCATACGGCAATTTATTTCTAACTCATCTCTAACAGTATAAATACTAACTTCTTTAAAGCTGCAATGCTATCTTCTTTATTACTATCGAAGTATTAAGTATTAATTTATATCGATCACTACAAAAGTGTATATTGCATAAAGCTACTTGTTTTATCGATGTGTAAATAGTAATTTATTTCAAATCGCGACTTTATAGGTTAAGACTCAAATAAAAACTAGTATACAATCGAAGCTTAAATTCAAACTAACTAAAACCCCCAAACGGGTATTTTATGTACTTAATTTTATTGTTTAAGAGCATTCAAAGAGCGCACCAGAAATATATAAATAACGTCTAGAAGGTTCATATTGTAAGTTTAATAAAGTTATTAAATGCGACCTCTTGTAACCTGTCGATCAAGTCCATTTCAAGATGTCAAGATACAGGGTAGCTACTAATTATCGTTTGTGCACATATACCTAGTTTGCGTTCTGGTTAAGAGTAGACTAAGTGACACGTCGTTGCAATACCCCTCTCTTAAAACAATTCTGTCTCAGTTCAGTACCTCTAGTATATTTCGTGCACCCTACGGCCTAATACATCGACCCCACAATCAATTTTGGGTACGGCTTTTTCTGTACCACTGTACAGAGACATGAACTAATTCTAGCTCAATTCAGACTTTTGTTCAATCTCAATAGCGTTTTGAATCTCGACACTGTCCGCTTGAAAAATGTTAGACGAGCATTTTTCCTAAAAAAAATGCACCTTCATTCGGATGAGAGGTAAAATGTAGGTTCTATGCGTGTGTTGTCACGTACGATAAAAATTCCTACCTAGCTTAGAGCAAGGGTTCGCGAATATTCAAAATTTCCAAGTAAAAAAAACTCGCGTACTGGTCAGTGTAGTAAATAGTAAATATATCTTGCATTCTAGTAAAATTTTACCGATAATATTTACTTATTAGTAAATTTGCCATTTATCTACTTGGCCGCCTTCTGGAAGAATAACCAAAAACAAGTCAATTTCACTGCAACAAGTAAATTGACTTTCATTAGTTAATTTGAGCCATTAGCGAATATTAATAACAGGCTAATATTAACTCTAGTCTGGTAAATCAAATTTTGACGTTTCTTTTCAAATATAAATAATTAATTAGAATATTGCGAATTTTCAATAGATATCGCACACTTCATTTCTTTTATAATTAAAACCACAACCATGGTTTATGGTAGAACCACTCCCCAAATTGTTGCTATTTATTTTAATTTGTGAGGTTAGGTGCGTTGCACTTCTAATTCATTCGTGGGTTTCGATAATGTGGAACATCTATGGCAGTTCGATGTGTAGCGATAGGGTTTAAAATACTTTGATAACATTTTTTCAACCTAACAAACAATGCAAAAAACTCTTACTTGTAAATGACGAACGAAATATTTACTACAATTAGGTAATATTTACTATCAGATCAAGTTCATTTTTGAGATCGAGAGGAAATTTTACTAATAGGGATTTATTTCTGTTAGGTTTGCCCACAGATTTACCAAATCCAACTCAAAGTAAACTTTAAGGTTAAAATGTCCTTAATTTTACCTCGCAATTGACTACACCAGTCTATTAACTGAAGGTAAACTTTAGGGTAAAAATGTTCCTTAACTTTACCTCGGATTTGACTACACAAGTCTATTATACTAACATCTACCAAGTCCACATTTTTACTTACAACATACCTGTAAGTAAAATTACTTGAAAGTAAAATGTTAAGTTAAATATTGGTAAAATATACTAATAATGCTATACCTACAGAAAATATCTACCTAATGGTCAATTCTAGGTTAAATATTTGGTAAATTAACACTAAAATGTTGACCAATATATATCTAGAAGTAAAATTAACATTTAAGACGATTTCAAAGCACCAAATTGACTCATTTTTACTAACTGTAATCCACATTTTTTTGACCATTGCCTCAGCTGAGCGGATGGCCCTATATTCTCTTCACCAAAAGTATTCTTCAGTCAGTCACATAATCTCTCTATGCCTTAACAATTATACTTTATATCTATCCATTTTTAACTTCAACTTCTTTGATTTTCCTTCACTTAAAAAAACCTCAAATGTATCACGCTTTGATTCATAATGCAATCTTCTCTAGTGACTATTTCCTCCAGAATCCAAATATGATCTTTGGGACAATTTTACTTTGATCCTACAAAGGTTTTATATCAATTACATTTTGCATGTGCTAATATTATAGCCCGTTCTGAACGTACCTGCACCTTGAAGAAGTTCTAGAATACTAGAACGGGTAGAATGGCTCGCTTGTTTCAGTGAGCTAAGAGTCGAACTATAGATTCAACCAAATTAGTGGGGTCTTTAGTGAGGAACCAGACTAAGGCAGGTCCACGAAAGAGGACAACAAGTCTTTCGATACTTAGAATGTACCATAGAAGTTGACATGGCAATTTAAAACATTCTCCTGCTATGTGAAAAGCAACGAGGAACCATCCTCTTACCTCCCAAGTACATAGAGTATTATAAACTTTTTTAAAAATGATACTCTGGGGTAAGAGACTCCGTAGTTATAATAGTCTCTCATATGTATTTTCGAAGGATGTGATGGACAAGCTCAATAAGGAGAAAAGAAAAACTGGGAGCAACGTATGTGTGGAGGCATGGAGTATTAGAAGCATGAAGTAAGTAGACCAGAGGTATTAAAAATTGAAATGGGTAGGTTAGCATTAGACATAATAGGGATTAGCAAAATTCAGTGGCCAGATGCGGGGTAGTTTGGAGCGGATATTTTAAAGTAATTCAATCAGGATCGGAGAAAGAAAATTTAGGTACGAGGATAGTTATGCAGAAAATATATAGATTTATATGCCACCTCTTGCTAGAGTAAGAAAGATGTTGAAGACATACGAAAATTCGTAAAAGGATATGAAAATTTAAGAACTCTGGGCAATTTTAATGTAGTGGTAAGAGAGGGTGCGGAAGAGTTGGGGCTAAGTTTATTTGGTTCAGGCACAAGAAACAACAGGGCAAATAGGCTAATAGAATTTTGCGACAAAAACAATTTGACCATCACAAGTACATCGATATCATGCTTGAAGATGATATACGTGAAAGATGTCAAGTGACGTAAGGAGATATGAAAGAGGTTACATTCTTGTTAGACAAGACTTAGGAATCAAGTAAAAGATCCGGAAGCAAATATAACCACTAACCAACCACAACACTGTAATTACAAAATATACAAAAATTTAAAATGTAAAAACAAAACTTAAAAAAGACACTTTGACTTTAAGAAACTAAACGAAAAAGATATCCACAAAAGATTTGATAAAAAGTCAAACGAATTGTTGAAAGACATTGAAAATTTTTGACACTATGGAAGTAGAAGCAGGATGAAATAACATTAAATCTAGCTTATATACATGGCTCTGGGGTATGAACTAAAAGAAAATAAGGGACCATGGGTGACAAAGTATATTCTGAATGTAAAAGAAGTCGGGTTAAAATACAAAAACAGACCAGACGAAGCAGTGAAACAAAGATACAAAGCTACAAAATGTAAATTTATTTGCATATGTAGGAGAACTAAAGAGATACAAGCTAAGATCGAAATTAGAAACATAGACCAAGCATACAAACAAATTAAAATAAAGCCATGAAACAGATATATAAGGAGCGTGAGAGGAGACATTATTACAGAAAACAAAGTGAAGGTGGATCGGCGGCAAGAATATATAAAGAATTTATATGCAGGACAGGAAGTAGAAGCACTACAACAGGAAACGGAAATTGAAAGAATGACTTAAAATGCCCTACAGTTAGGGATTTGTTTCAACTAGCATTAAAGAGCATAAAAAATAATAAGACGTCGAGTACAGATAAAGTGCAAGCAGAAACTCTAAAAGCCTCTGGACAAATAGTAACAGAACGTCTCTTCCAACTTGTCAGTATGTGTGTACGTAACAGGCGAAATACCTAAATATCTAAAGTATAACACCATAGTAACTTACCAGAAAAGAGGGTTGCAGATAGATGTGAAAATTTTCGAACAATAAGTTCAACAGAACACATGCAAATATATGAAATAGAATTCTACAGAGAAGAAATACTAGGGCAGAACAATTTGGGTTTAGATGAAACAGGGAAACACGGAAGCCATTTTAGCTTTAAGGGTGATATTGGAGAAAGCAATAGAAAAAACAGAAAGTGTGTTTATAGGATTTGTAGATCTGAATAAAGCATTAAACAATGTAAAATAGGAAAAATGTTCCAAATACTTAAAAAACTTGGAATGATTTATAGGGATAAACAGAAAGCAAATAGCAGTAATAGAATTAGAGCAGGAACGTAGAGGAAATATTAGGAAAGAGATAAAACAGGGGTGTGTGCTAACCACATTACTTTTTAACTTGTATATCGAAGAGGCAATTAATACTATCAAATCCAGAACGACATTTGGAATAATTATGCAGGGACAAACGATTAATATGCCTAGATTTGTAAACTATATAGCGGTATTAGTAATGTAAACCACCAACAAAGAGATACGGTATGAAAAACAACAGAAATATAGCTAAAGTACTACTATGTGAAGGAGGGGAAAATCATTCAAAAATCAGAATACAAATAGGAAATGAGAATTTATAAGAAATTAAGAATTTCTGCTCCTAGGAAGATATAACGCAAGATGGAAAAGATTAGTACACGGCCGCGCTGCATTTACGAATAAAAAGCAACTATTATGTGTGAAGACAACAAACATGAAAACAAGGAAAAGATTGCTGAAAGCATATGTGTGTGGAGTACAGCACTGTGCGGCTGTGAAACGAGAATTACACTGGCGGACAGAAACAAGTCTTTGAAATATAGTGCTACAGATGCATGATAAAAATATTATACACAGATGATGGTAAAACAAAAGGGTACCAGACATGTTAGGGAGAAAAAAGAAATATGTGGAAACAGCAAAAAGTAGGAGATATAGAAGTATATGACACGTTCTAATGCATGAGAAAATAGTGCGGGATATATTAGAAGCAGAAAAAGATAGGTAGAGATATACCAAAATTAAACTATTGCACACAGATAGTAAAATTGTAGACTGTAGGAATTTCAAGTTAACGTGTAGGCGAGCCCAGAATTGGAAACAATGGAAGTACGCGTCCAACCAGTTCCAGGATTGTAAATCTAATAATGTATATTAAACCTAGTATTAGGTTATGGGCAAAAAGTATTCGTGTGTAAAACGGTCAACAATAGATTGAGACATATTGATTTTCTGAAATGAACTTTGGCGTAAATCTTCATGAAGTCCGTTATGATAATCTATTTTTGTAAATTTATACACGTCTAATTATGGTAAGTAGACTATATGTTACTGTTACGAGCTACTATTAGGCAACCCGTCAAACACACACAAGCGCCGTAAGTAACGTATATACTACAGAAGCCTAGAATTTTCTAGCTTATATGGGAGTTTAAATTATCCTTTAATTCAGCGTATATATAAAACCGCTGATAAATGTAAGAGTTTAGTCTATATCAGAATGTCGAATATAAATTATATCGTGTAAAGTTAAATAGTTAAGTTTTTGGAAGCCCAAGAGTGAACATAAATTTGTATTATGTGTAAGTGTATATTGTACCGACAGCTTGTGGAATACATAAATAGACAAAAGTGTAATACATAAACAATAGTGGTGTTTAGTGTTGTTAATAGACCTATGGTTAAGAATTTAGTTTAACAAGATATTAGTGCTTGTAAATAGCATTAGTGTGATAGTGCTTCATGGTTAATTGAACTGAAAACATTTATAAATAAGACATATACTGTTAATTGGACTTATGAATAGTGAGTAATAAAGACTTTTATTACTACTTGTTTTAAATTAGTGAAACCCGTTAGTAGTAGCCCGCTACACTGGTGTCAGGTCTATGTGGGGTATATAGAGATTAATTTAAAAGGAAAAACACACAAGTCTAAAGACATTTAAGTAGTTTGTATATGCCTGTTACAAGAAGCCAAAGTAAAATGGACGCAGAAACTTTAATGAATTAAGAACTTTTGAAATTCCCTTGTTAGAACTATTCCAACATTGTAAATGTAGGTAAATACCTCAACCTTAATTTTATTAATACAAATCTTGTGTTTCCAGATGATCAACTTTTAATTAGCTTTCTTCGTGGATCAAAGTTTAGTTTGCAACGTGCAAAAGAAAAAATCGACGCATATTATGCCTATAGAAAGATTGCTCCAGAAATTGCATGTCATATGGATTTACGTCTGACACCCATTCAAAAATATTTCAATATGGGGTGAGTATGTTGAACTTTTTCAATCATAATGAATATTTTCTTTAGAGTTTGTTTACCACTACCAGTCTCGGATGAATCTCCGGATGGTCCACGTATCTTATTATATCGTCATGACATATATGATCCAGATGAAATTACTATAACTAATATGTTTAAAGGTGCATGGATGACATGCGATATATTATTGAACGAGGATGATAATTTTGTTGTGTCTGGGGTTAAAATGGTATGGGACATGAAAAACATACATTATAAGTCTGCGCTTCAGGCAACTCCTATTTTGATTAAAAAGTCAGTATTTGGTTTTGATAAAGCATTTCCTACCAGACTCAAAGCATTTCATGTAATAAATGTACCCATATTTTTTGAACAGGTCTTGAACTTGGGTAAACTACTTGTATCAAAAAAACTTGCTGAAAGGGTAAGTATTTTCCAAAAATTAATTTTTTTGTATATAATTTTGAATCTTTATTGTGGAAAACTATTAATTCGGCAAATATTCAAGTATTAGGGGATCTTGGTAGCCACAGGCTGCTTACCCCCTTCGAATACCATTGAATATCGGGAAAATAGAGTATATATTTATAAACAATGGAAGAGGTTATAAAAATAGTATGGAAATAAAGATATCTGTGGAAAAAAAATAGAAGGGCAGGATACAATCTAGGGCATTTTTGGCGAATAGTTTAGGATATATTACAAGCAGAGATAGAAAAAGAGGTAGAGGTAGACCTAGATCAGACTATTGCACACAGATAGTGAAAGATGCAGAATGTGTAAATTTCAAGAAAATGTGTAAGTTAGCACAGAATAGGAAACAATAAGAGTACGCATCTAACCAGTTTCAGGACTGAAGACCTAATGATGATGAAGATATAATCAAACACAAAAAAGTAAAGTAAAAATTGATACAAATATTTGATCATAATTTCTACTAATTGAAAATAAAGGTTTCCATAAAAAGCAAGGTTCAAGCGCCCGATAAAAATAAGTAATTAAAGAGATTTATCAAAGTAATTGCAATAGTGAAAGTTAATTATATAAAAACTGTTTCAAGTTACAATAGAAAAATTCGAAGTTTTATGTTTTAAAAATTAAGATATTCTTGATAATTTCAGATAAAGAAGAACTAGGGTAAAATATGCACTCACCAATTGATTTATACAAAATAAACATTCAAGAAACAGTTTTCAAATACAGAGAACACCAAAACCATTAATGAATTCGTACACTAGATATTGTTTTTTTATATTGCACTGCAAATTTCTTAGGGTAAGCGGTATAATCAGAAAGAGTAATAGTCAGAACTCGCGAGTGGAATATTATACGTTTCTCACGACTACACAATTGTTGATTATCAGCTATTTTAAACATTTAAACTTATATCACTGATAAGCAAAAATTTATTTGTCAAAGCATAACAGCCTGGTCCACCTTTTTACCTAATAATTTTGAGGTTGCAGAAAAAGGAATAGCTTACACAATGGAAAAATGAGAAGTAAAGGAACTCGTTGATCCTTATGACCAGATCTTTTGTGAGTGGTTAGAGGAATGGCTGATTGACGAAGTAAATGTAGTAAATTAAAATAGTACAAACGACTACTGTATGTCTCATCATTTAGTCGCAAAGGAAAATCATGCAAATTTATTTAAGATTAAATTCCTCCCTACTCGTTAAGTCTTCCAAATTATAATACAAAAATTTACCCCGTGGAAATCATGGGTTTGTGGGTTCTTTGGCGGTTCTTCCTTCAATCAACGTCTAGCGGTCTTCGTCGACGAAGCCAAAATATCGTAGATATAAAGAAGAAGTAATGGGAAGGAATCACCCTGCCGATTCAAACTTTTTGCGCCCGCACGTCTATATTCGATGATGATCGGTAGACAAGTCCACGTTCTTTTCGACGCTTCGTTCTTACGAACTATCATCCCCTCAGCGATTTTTCATGTTCTCACGCTAAAATCGCAAATGCAACTGCGTTTTCATGGCCTAAGAACGCAATGTTTACGGGCTTTTACACCACAAATTGTAAACCAATCTCTTGAAAAGCGTAAGAACCGAATCTTCGTGGAATTTACACGTGCAGCTTAATTTAAAAATCATAATGGAGAACTTCCCATGCGGGGAAAAGGAAAAGATTGCTGAAAGCATATGTGTGGAGTACAGCACTGTGCGGCTGTGAAACGAGAATTACACTGGCGGACAGAAACAAGTCTTTGAAATATAGTGCTACAGATGCATGATAAAAATATTATACACAGATGATGGTAAAACAAAAGGGTACCAGACATGTTAGGGGGAAAAAAGAAATATGTGGAAACAGCAAAAAGTAGGAGATATAGAAGTATATGACACGTTCTAATGCATGAGAAAATAGTGCGGGATATATTAGAAGCAGAAAAAAAGATAGGTAGAGATATACCAAAATTAAACTATTGCACACAGATAGTAAAAATTGTAGACTGTAGGAATTTCAAGTTAACGTGTAGGCGAGCCCAGAATTGGAAACAATGGAAGTACGCGTCCAACCAGTTCCAGGATTGTAAATCTAATAATGTATATTAAACCTAGTATTAGGTTATGGGCAAAAAGTATTCGTGTGTAAAACGGCCAACAATAGATTGAGACATATTGATTTTCTGAAATGAACTTTGGCGTAAATCTTCATGAAGTCCGTTATGATAATCTATTTTTGTAAATTTATACACGTCTAATTATGGTAAGTAGACTATATGTTACTGTTACGAGCTACTATTAGGCAACCCGTCAAACACACACAAGCGCCGTAAGTAACGTATATACTACAGAAGCCTAGAATTTTCTAGCTTATATGGGAGTTTAAATTATCCTTTTAATTCAGCGTATATATAAAACCGCTGATAAATGTAAGAGTTTAGTCTATATCAGAATGTCGAATATAAATTATATCGTGTAAAGTTAAATAGTTAAGTTTTTGGAAGCCCAAGAGTGAACATAAATTTGTATTATGTGTAAGTGTATATTGTACCGACAGCTTGTGGAATACATAAATAGACAAAAGTGTAATACATAAACAATAGTGGTGTTTAGTGTTGTTAATAGACCTATGGTTAAGAATTTAGTTTAACAAGATATTAGTGCTTGTAAATAGCATTAGTGTGATAGTGCTTCATGGTTAATTGAACTGAAAACATTTATAAATAAGACATATACTGTTAATTGGACTTATGAATAGTGAGTAATAAAGACTTTTATTACTACTTGTTTTAAATTAGTGAAACCCGTTAGTAGTAGCCCGCTACACTGGTGTCAGGTCTATGTGGGGTATATAGAGATTAATTTAAAAGGAAAAACACACAAGTCTAAAGACATTTAAGTAGTTTGTGTATGCCTGTTACAAGAAGCCAAAGTAAAATGGACGCAGAAACTTTAATGAATTAAGAACTTTTGAAATTCGCTTGTTAGAACTATTCCAACATTGTAAATGTAGGTAAATACCTCAACCTTAATTTTATTAATACAAATCTTGTGTTTCCAGATGATCAACTTTTAATTAGCTTTCTTCGTGGATCAAAGTTTAGTTTGCAACGTGCAAAAGAAAAAATCGACGCATATTATGCCTATAGAAAGATTGCTCCAGAAATTGCATGTCATATGGATTTACGTCTGACACCCATTCAAAAATATTTCAATATGGGGTGAGTATGTTGAACTTTTCAATCATAATGAATATTTTCTTTAGAGTTTGTTTACCACTACCAGTCTCGGATGAATCTCCGGATGGTCCACGTATCTTATTATATCGTCATGACATATATGATCCAGATGAAATTACTATAACTAATATGTTTAAAGGTGCATGGATGACATGCGATATATTATTGAACGAGGATGATAATTTTGTTGTGTCTGGGGTTAAAATGGTATGGGACATGAAAACATACATTATAAGTCTGCGCTTCAGGCAACTCCTATTTTGATTAAAAGTCAGTATTTGGTTTTGATAAAGCATTTCCTACCAGACTCAAAGCATTTCATGTAATAAATGTACCCATATTTTTGAACAGGTCTTGAACTTGGGTAAACTACTTGTATCAAAAAACTTGCTGAAAGGGTAAGTATTTTCCAAAATTAATTTTTGTATATAATTTTGAATCTTTATTGTGGAAAACTATTAATTCGGCAAATATTCAAGTATTAGGGGATCTTGGTAGCCACAGGCTGCTTACCCCCTTCGAATACCATTGAATATCGGGAAAATAGAGTATATATTTATAAACAATGGAAGAGGTTATAAAAATAGTATGGAAATAAAGATATCTGTGGAAAAAAAATAGAAGGGCAGGATACAATCTAGGGCATTTTTGGCGAATAGTTTAGGATATATTACAAGCAGAGATAGAAAAAGATCAGACTATTGCACACAGATAGTGAAAGATGCAGAATGTGTAAATTTCAAGAAAATGTGTAAGTTAGCACAGAATAGGAAACAATAAGAGTACGCATCTAACCAGTTTCAGGACTGAAGACCTAATGATGATGAAGATATAATCAAACACAAAAAAGTAAAGTAAAAATTGATACAAATATTTGATCATAATTTCTACTAATTGAAAATAAAGGTTTCCATAAAAAGCAAGGTTCAAGCGCCCGATAAAAATAAGTAATTAAAGAGATTTATCAAAGTAATTGCAATAGTGAAAGTTAATTATATAAAAACTGTTTCAAGTTACAATAGAAAAATTCGAAGTTTTATGTTTTAAAATTAAGATATTCTTGATAATTTCAGATAAAGAAGAACTAGGGTAAAATATGCACTCACCAATTGATTTATACAAAATAAACATTCAAGAAACAGTTTTCAAATACAGAGAACACCAAAACCATTAATGAATTCGTACACTAGATATTGTTTTTTTATATTGCACTGCAAATTTCTTAGGGTAAGCGGTATAATCAGAAAGAGTAATAGTCAGAACTCGCGAGTGGAATATTATACGTTTCTCACGACTACACAATTGTTGATTATCAGCTATTTTAAACATTTAAACTTATATCACTGATAAGCAAAATTTATTTGTCAAAGCATAACAGCCTGGTCCACCTTTTACCTAATAATTTTGAGGTTGCAGAAAAAGGAATAGCTTACACAATGGAAAAATGAGAAGTAAAGGAACTCGTTGATCCTTATGACCAGATCTTTTGTGAGTGGTTAGAGGAATGGCTGATTGACGAAGTAAATGTAGTAAATTAAAATAGTACAAACGACTACTGTATGTCTCATCATTTAGTCGCAAAGGAAAATCATGCAAATTTATTTAAGATTAAATTCCTCCTACTCGTTAAGTCTTCCAAATTATAATACAAAATTTACCCGTGGAAATCATGGGTTTGTGGGTTCTTTGGCGGTTCTTCCTTCAATCAACGTCTAGCGGTCTTCGTCGACGAAGCCAAAATATCGTAGATATAAAGAAGAAGTAATGGGAAGGAATCACCCTGCCGATTCAAACTTTTTGCGCCCGCACGTCTATATTCGATGATGATCGGTAGACAAGTCCACGTTCTTTTCGACGCTTCGTTCTTACGAACTATCATCCCCTCAGCGATTTTTCATGTTCTCACGCTAAAATCGCAAATGCAACTGCGTTTTCATGGCCTAAGAACGCAATGTTTACGGGCTTTTACACCACAAATTGTAAACCAATCTCTTGAAAAGCGTAAGAACCGAATCTTCGTGGAATTTACACGTGCAGCTTAATTTAAAAATCATAATGGAGAACTTCCCATGCGGGGTTTAAAAAATCCCTTGAACTTAAATAGTACAATGAAAAGGTGAAGCCTTATTACAAAAGGCGCAACAATCGCCTTAAAGCTTCAAAAGAAAGATAAATAAAAAGAAAGAGTCTTTGCCTACGGGAGCTTACTTTCATGGAAAACTTAAATTAAATTGGTTTATAGGCACTACCTGGCTTTTTACGCGTAGCAATATTTGCGATACTAGGAAAAGGAAATGAGTAGCTACCGGATTTGAAGGCTAACTCAACTAATCGCGCAAAAGTTTTGTTTGCTGCTGCGCCGACCGCACAAATTTAGTCAGGAGCAGGAAACTCAAACACTTAAAGCTAACATTTTACTTCGCTAAATTTGGATACAAATGCATCCATATTTTTAATAATATCTTTCACGATATTTTCTTAAGCTAGACAGATTTCTTGCTGATTTTAACAGGATAAGATGAAATATGATGCAGCAGCTAAAACGTTAAGTTAACAAATTAGCAATTCTACTGCCTTAACGATACATAATTCTCTTAATCCTATCCTATCAAATACAATACCTAATTAAAAAATAAAATTATGATGAAATTATATATAAAATATTGAATACTAACAGGGATTTGATACATGTCAGAATGACTTGAAACAGGTATATTCCTAAACTTCAAAAACATAACTAATAACAACTTACACAATTCTGTCAGTTTATTCTTATTTGTCATCTTGACATTTTAATCTTCTCATTGTCAAATTTTTGTGGTTATATTATTTCCAATTACCTTTGACTTGAAGTAATTATCGAGAGAAGATTTAAAAGTTTTGAATTTCTGTTGGAATGTTGATAAATTTTACTCTTTGGGGATTATATGAGTAGTTATTTTGTCTCTAATGATAAGGTTTCAGATAGCATTATTAATACGTAGAGTCTAAAACCTAATTGCAATTTTGAAAATAAAATAATATTGCTATTTTCAGTTGCACTTCTATTCCACAAGTAACTGGGAAGCTATTTACGACGACATTCCAAAATCCAGTTTCCCCACCGAGTATGGCGGAGATTGTGGTCCCATTGACGATATACGGGGTTAGTTTGAAATTTGTATTTACGTAATGAACTGAAGTTGTTTTAGTTGAATGGATGAAAACTGTTGAAAATCATCGCGAAAGACTCTTAAACGAAGACAACTATTGTACAGATGAGTCGAAGAGACTCTGTGAGTCAACCAATATTTCAAGTATTTTTGGGCTAGAAGGTTCGTTTAGAAAACTGGAATTAGACTAAGACGTATAAACTTCTAAATTGAAAATCAATATAGTTTAAGATACTTGATTTTCTATGTCTAAATACTCATAGGTAATAATAATAAAACAGTTGCTATATCTGTAAGGTTTTCGCACTTTAGTATTCAACTTTATTTCTTAAAACCTGAATTCTTGTTGAATGGCATGCTGACATGCATAGGCTTATTTTTTTGATATGATTCTAGTACACGCAGTGCTATTGTGGACATGTCCAGATATTAAATTTTAGAATATTTATTTCTCAAATGAAATACATATAGCATGCATGTTTGGGTTAAGTGGGTTAATTTATCGTAGAAAGTAATAAATAAATAAATAAATATATTTACGTAAAAGCTATAACTGGCAAAATGTTATGCAAGCTATATTTAAAACAATACATCTAAATATATACTGTAACGTTATTTTTTTATATATTTCTACACACACACACACACACATATATATATATATATATATATATTTCTATGAAATTTAAATGTTAAAAAAGGGTAGATAGGTCATTTCATAATTTATTGCAAGTTTCCACATGTAATTACAATTAATTAAAAATTTGAAACAATTTTCATATCTCTAGCAAAGAAAGTAACAATTTAACAAAATATTTTCATTAATCTTAAAAAGGCAATTTTGCTTCATCGTTTAGCGTGTGTAAATATTACATAGGACTTTCAGGATATTTAAAGGCTAGGTAGCATATTCTGTTAATTATAAATACTAATTGAAAAGAACAGGTGTTCCAGGTGTAAGTATTCTTAGCGTGCATATTTAATCATAGTTTATTAGTGTAAATATAATTAGTGACCACTTTAGCATTTGTACGTAACCTTTAAAAGCTAAAACAACAACGAGTGGTTTATAACGTATATTGTGGAAAGAAGCTTTCTTAGTATTGTTTGCAAGTTTTGGAAGTGGTTGTATCAAGAATTTCTGAATATCGTTGTAAACAAGTTCAACCGTCGCTAGATTTCTACGTATTCAAACAGAGAACGTGCACAGATAACATTAAGATTTTACGAAGGGTGGCAGGTGCCGGGGTTGAAGGACCGTCACTAAAGACGATAAGTTTCTTCACCGTGGAAGGTATTTCTGTCTTTATATAATTAAGTACAATGATACATACTGCTTCTGCTGATCTATGTTCCTCACCCTGGTGATATAGATGCACTTTAGCTTTATTGGTTTTTAAATTGTAAATATTAAAAATATTTACCACAACTGCGTTATATAAAATATTTTCTGGACGAGAATGTTAAGGAGGGGCAAGTTCTATAGATACTCGAAGCACAATGCAGCAGTTTGACTATCTTCATCTTTGGTTGCCTCTTTCATACTATTGTAAAACCTATTTGCCCGCCGTTTATGTATTATGAGCTCTGCTGTTGCACAACGTTTGGCTTTATCGTTTA
Organism: Platerodrilus igneus; assembly: GCA_036346225.1. Classification (NCBI taxonomy): domain Eukaryota; kingdom Metazoa; phylum Arthropoda; class Insecta; order Coleoptera; family Lycidae; genus Platerodrilus; species Platerodrilus igneus. Next base: position 2,273,561 of record JARFIW010001358.1, read on the forward strand.
GGGATTTATCTCTTAATTTGACTTATACAGCCTCGCATTGACTCCACACGTCAACTTGTGGTCGACCAAAGGAGTACCCAAAGTTTTCTTTAAAGTAGGAATAGTAAAAATGGTATTTTACAACATCTTTTAGGTCTGGATTTTCATCAATAAACATTTGATGCATTCTTGTCACATTCAATCGAGCGTCTAAATAGTTTTTCTGTTTTGCTGCATAGTGGATTTGCTTTCCTTCATATTTTGAATTATAGTTTTGAATGCGGACACACATATTTCCAGGAACTGCATTGCCACTCGTTTGCTGACCCCATCTATCTCTTGGTGTCTTATTTTGAAGTAACAACTTACAGATTCGGCCTAGCCAGCTATGGGTAATACCATGGATCTTCATCAAAATATTTTTGCAAACGTTTTTAAGTACGCCGCCAATTTTTATATTATATTTATAGGATTGATTCCTACTAAATTTGTCTTCATAATTATTTTCAGCTCCTATTTCTTCACTGCGGCTTTTCGTTTACGTCTACACTTGCTTTCATTTATCTCGATCAAATTCTGAATATAAGTATCTTGAGAATTTTTATTTTCAAGAGAATGGAAATACTTCCAGGTTTCATTTATTGTATGCGCATTAATATTTGATGCACATTTAGCATTGCACTTACAGGTTAAATAATCTGGGTTAGGTTTCGTTGCTTATCAGAGTATGCAACATCACTTTCTTCCTTCACCTTAGCATTGCGAACGACGTTACGTTTGTAGGTTCTATCATTAACAACTCCTCGGTTTCTTCTAGTAGTCGGTTCTTCATCGGAACTAGACATAATTTGCCCAATTACTAATAAAATCACTACCTTTGTAAAGTTGTACACATAAAGTTCAAAAGACAAGGAAAGGAATAAAACTAGCAGTGAATAGGAATACCAATTTTTTCTATCCTTTTCACTGTAAGAAATGCACAAATAGCTATTTACTGCACAACGGATGACTATTAACCAGAGATGAAATGGGTCATGGGTGAAGTGGGTCCATGTGGTCACTTTTTGTTCGGGTCACCGGGTCAATGGGTCATGTGTATCGACCCAAATTGACCCGATGCCCCAAATTGACCCGGCGACCCAAATTGACCCTGCGACCCAAATTGATCCGGCGAGCTAAATTGATCCGGTAACCTAAATTGACCCTTCCCTCAAAAGAAAACTGCAGAAAATATTGCGTTTGTTTTAGATACTGTATTATTAGAATGCAATTGTGATGTTATCGATATTCCAATAATAACAGATTGCGCTAATAATATTATAGCTGCTACCAATCAAAAAGTGCGTGTAGACTGTGCGTGTCATAGACTAAACACCAGCATACAAACTGCTTGGGAACAGTGTAGACAGTTAAATGAAAATATCAATCTTCTCTATGAAAGTTCGAATGCACTTGTAACGTACGTGAAGAAGACAACAGACATCCAATTGGAATTGCCTCGATCCCTGAAGTATGGTGGAAAAACAAGGCCCTGGCGATCATTACTCAACATGTTTGGTTCGATTAGTGAAAATCTGAATGTAACCGATAAACGGGCAGTTTCAGTGTTAGTTGCTCTCTTAACGACACGAGGACGGATCCATCATTAGAAGATTTTCCGTTAGTCAACAAGAGTGAAGATAAAAATATCTTTTACATGCAAATTCACGAAGGTTTGATAAAGTATGGAATTTCAGTAGCTAAGGAAACAAGTCTTTCCAACATAAATTCATCAGGAGATAAGGAAGCCGAGTTGCAATTTACAGAAGCAAAATCATCCTGGTAATATTTTAATGTATTTTATAGTTTTTTTATCTCGAATTAATTTATTAAAAATGTAAATTTCATAGTTAATTTATTAGAATGGTGAATTGTATAAATTTTACAGAACAATGGTTCTATTATCTGTTACTTATTTTTCATTGCTTTTTGAAGTTTAATGTAACATTACGGAAAAGCAGAGCCGATTTTATGCCACCTATAAAATTTTTGTCCAGATGTCGCAGGTTTTCATAAAATCGATTTTGTTGAAAGAACTTGTTTTTTATAGAAATCAAATTAAGTTTAGTTTTAAAATTTTTTTACAGAAGAAAGCAAAGCCAGATTCTTTCGCAACTTTCAATACTCCTGGAGCACAACACAAAAGTATGTTTTCTACATCTACACGCACTTTAGATTTTAAACAGCAGACCAAAGAAGAACTGCGGAATTTTATAAGCAACGAAGAACGCACTTATAACAGTTTAATTGATCCTTTAATGACGATAAGGATAATGATGAAGCACGATTTGATTCATTAAAATGGTGAGGTGTTAATAAAAAAAAGTACCCACTTCTAAACAAAATTGCCAAAAAAATCCTAGTAATTCCGGCTTCATCTGCTGAGTCAGAGAGACATGTATCTGGTGCTGGAAAAATAACACGCAAAGTTAGGGCACGACTCAAGGCTGATACCGTAGAAAGTCAACTTATTGTTTCAAAATCTTTAAAAAACGGAATTTTAAAAATATAACCTACTCCTCATAAATTCATAAGTGATGTAAATGTAAGCTTCCTTTATTACGTAGGTTTATAAGATAATTTGTATTTATATTTTATACGTCTTTTTTATTTTTAGTGCTTTTGTTTACATTTTATGTGATTATTTAAAACAAATAAAGTATTTTCTTGATGAGAATATTTGATAAGCGTAGACGTAAATTAATTTGGATCCATGGGTCAATTTGGGTCACCGGGCAAATTTAGGTTTTCGGGTCAATTTAGGTCACCGGGTCAATTTGGGTCGGTGGGTCAATGGATACCTATTTGGGTCACTGGGTCATGGGTCACTTTTTCGATGACTCATTTCATCTCTGCTATTAACTACAAAATAGGTGACGATTATGACAAAGCAGCAGTGCTAACCGACCGGTGGCGGCGCACTAAATTTTTCGCAGTTTAGAGCAGAAACCAATAAAATGCTGTCGTTTACCACACACTAGATGGGTAACATTTATGGCCGTTCATTTACATTTCCAATGCTCCACCAGAAGGTACTACATTGGCCAGGAGGCGAGTTTTTGTTGCCTGGAAATTTAGAATTTTGCCGAACCCTTGCCGTTCCAGGCAAGGTAGGGATCTTTAACGTGCGTGACAACACTCACACACGGGACCTCCATTTAACCTCTCATCCGAACGAGTGCGTAATTTTTGTGAAAAATGCTCACCTGCCATTTTTCAAGCAGTCGGCCGTGTCGAGATTTGAACCCAGGACCTTGGGATAACATTTATGGCCGCGATTTTATCACTGATTTAGTTCATACTACGCCCGCGAGATGGTACGTGTAATTTGTAATGCAGGAAACTGTCGGACGATAGATGACATTTCATAGTTAAAACTTTTTGTCTGTGGTGAAATTTGAAGGTTGTTTAATTATTCTTATTTGTTGAACATTCATTCTGAATATTTAGTGCAGATTAATTTATTGTCTTTCGCGTTTATTGACTTAATTTTTGTATTTAAAAAGGATAACTTCAGTGCAGGTTAGATTATTCTATAGGAGCAATGGTTTTCTTGTACTGTGTGCCTTTGTGTTGTAAAAAAAACTGTGAAACGAAAATGCACCGGTTTCCTACTGATGACATTGTAAGTTTTGTGAAATAATAAAATATAATTGTAAAATTCCTATACAACTTCTGTGTATTGTGAGATATTGTACTGATGTTACTGAATATAATTAAGTAATAAAGACTTGAAATGTTGTTATAAAATTACAGAAACCCTTTCAAATTAAAATTTCAGTTTAACAGAACGAATTCGACCTTCTATATGTATACTCAAAATATTGAAGTCTGACAATTGATCATGTTCATAGTTTCTTTTTCTTGAGAAAATAGTATTTATGCAACGTTTTCATTTCTGAAAACGTCTGATAAATGATATTTTCTTTGCACGTAGTTCTTTATTTCAAGAAAAAAGAATCAATGGTAGAAGCTCCAAATTTAAATAATACCGCCACAATAGTTTTTTAGACTACGCCCGCTAGAGGTCGCGACGAACTTTATAAAAAGTTATATTAGGCCGTTGCCCATCTATTGTGGGTGGGTGTTTATCTATGAGGAAAACGGTGGTTGACTTTGTTTAGCACTAAATGGTGCATGGACCGCTAAAGAAGCATAATCTATCAAGAACTCATTTTTGTATACTGTGGTCCTCGACAGGTTTCTGAAATAAACGATTCAATTACGTCCTCGTTAGAATAATCTTCGCCTCATAATTGTGGAATCCAAGTTTGATCTTTTTCATAAGCCATGTTAACTCATAATTTTACATCAGCAACAATTGATATTTTCTACGAACTCGCTAAAACTACTTAACCTGCATTCCAACGCAATATACAAAAAAAATTACGTCAGTAGTGGTCTGGAGTATAGCACACCCAAGGCGGTTTGCTCGAAAGTTTATACTGAACTGCACCATCAATACTAGTAAAGAGTGAGGACAATCTATTCTATTAGATATGATATTAAGCTACTGAGCTCTAGAGGTCTCTAGTTTACATAATGTTGAATTGAAGGCAGCATTTAGTAGCACTGCATATTAATGTTACTGTTATATTTTTGTTTATTTCAAAATAGTGGAAATACACTACCGCTGTATACCCTGCTAAACTAGCATCACAAAACCCATGCAATTCTATCTTCGTGCAATGCTCTGGTATACATAAACGTAAGTTTTGTAATTTATGACAAATCAGAAATGAATTTTTTCCATTATGTTCTAAATTCATAAAAGAGATTTTCATCCCATGAGACACCCATTATCCATAATTCTTGGACAAATCTTTTAGCTAAAAAAAACTAAAGGAGATAATAACCCCAAAGGGTCGAATATTTTTGCAAGATCTGAAAGCATTACATGTTTTGTACATTCACGTTCCTGAATATGAAAATTGTAAGAAAGCGTATCTTTGTGTTGGGTCGCCCGAAAGATTTATTATTTTCTGAGAGAAACTATTATCGTTGTCCTGAAATGTAAATGTCTGTGAATTATGATAGAATGATACTATTCAGGTAATTCACTTAATACTTTTGGGTGGCGATTCTTGAATCCATTCGTTCCTGAAAGTATACATTCGTGATGTCATAAACTAATAGATTGTCAGAAAGTCTATTCTTGAGACTTTTGTACGTTTGTGAACGTTCAAGTTGTATTCGTTCCTCAAAGAGTACCAACAGCATACGTTTAAAAAAATTGGCTTAGACCCTTACTAAAGTGCCGCTTCTTCCAGTATTAAAAAACATAAATAACTTAATGAATCTAGCCTAAAAAGAAATAAATATATTTACGGCTGTTGTACTCGTTTGGTCAGTTTTTAGTAGTAAAACCTAATTTTCGCCTGTGTGCCCATATAAAATCGTAGGCACTTTGCCAACCACGATTGGTTTAACATCATAGATTAGTTTTAACATAATCTAACTATAAATAACTGCTATTTAATTTTATAAGATAATTAGATGTATTAAGTCTCATATAGTTTTAGTTTTAGTTCCAACTATCCCGAGTTTAATATTGTCTTAAATATTATAACATTATTGAACAAGAATTAGGTTAATATAGAATAATTTGTAAAAGTTTATAGGCCGATATGTCATTTAGAAGAAATGGCCTTAATGTTAGCTGTTTAGATGGTGGAAGTAGCACACAACTTTGAAGATGGGGCCGTGTGAAGAAGATTTCATAACCACGATAATAGTCTTGAATTGTCAGATAGAATGTACATAAGAACATTTCGGTTAAACAGAAATCGTTTGTATTACTTACCTACATTCTTAATATTTTAAATATTTGCACAATATGAACTACTTCAACTTACCCATTCTACAATTATAACAAGTTTTCAAATGTTGAAACTTAGAATACGTTTAGCCAAGGCAGAGCCGAGCCAAAGGTATCTGCCGCCCGGGTGCAAGATATAATTTGCCGCCCCTATAGACTATAAATACAAATAGTGTTAAGGCTAGATTTTTGTTAGGAAACGACACATTTTAGGCAGTTTTTTGTGACACCAGATAGGCGTTTAATTACGAAAAATAACTTATTTTTGATACAACTTAGACGTTTACATTCACTAAACTTTAAATAATTGACAAAATACTTGGAGTTAAAAATTAATAATTAATAATTAAAAATTATGGTGAGTAGACTGAACAACTAACAATGTTAAAGTTGTAAAGCTCGAGACTGACCGACCCTCCTAGGGTTCTCAGGGTATTTATGCTACCCCTGCTTTTATATCACTTTGTGGGAAATGCAGATTTCATATATGCTATTTCTTAATACAATACAAAGTATTACGTTTTAATAATCTTAATTCTAATAATTGCTATCTTATTGTATACTGTGACTTGCACCTGCAGAGTCATATTACGTCTGGAATATAATGTAACTGTTTCCGTTCTCATGTCTGGTTTGTGAACTTTCGTTAACCTTTTATTATGTCCTTCAATTATACAATGTAACAATAATTCTTAAGTCTTAATAATTCCATTTAAATATACATATGTATATATTGATTTGGGGGATATGCAACTCACCCACCTGAAAATCTACAAACACTTACTAAAAATAATTTGAATGGACCGAATTGGGAAAGGTTAGAAAAGGTGGTGAAGAATTTTCCGTACAAAAATGTAACACATTTATTAAAAACCTCTTTCGAAGTTGGGCACCTTGGATGTGCACAAAAGAATAAGGATACCGTATCCGCAATCCACTGAAGCCAGAGTGTTTTTACCTAGTTTGTTATTCCACTTTTGCTGGTGAAAGTTTTATATGGTCGATAAAACAGATTACAAAGTATTACACTTAGATGGTGGTACATTTATATGGCGATAGATGGTTCTTAAAAGCCTGTAATACAGTTACCAAAGTTCAAAAGATACATCGCGCAAGCGCAATGGATAAAAAGCAATGCTAGCCCTGGCGGCCGGAAGCGCGAACCCCTTTTACAGGTTTCGCGTAGCCAACCACCATGACGTCACCGATAATTTATATTGCGCCATAATCGGGAGATTTACATAAAATTAGAACAATGAAAATTAGAGAATTTACTCACACGAGGAATCCGGTATCCGGCAGGAAGTCACGCTACGGTAGGCCTCGGCTCCGGTGCTGCTGGTTGAGCATGGACATCATGGTCGTGGGCTGCTCCGAGGGTCGTATCAGTCCTAAATGTAGGGGAACGACAGGACAGGTTAATTAGGAAAGACAAAACAAAGATAAGCAAGACAAGGGAATCTACATAATAAGATAAGATACGCTACCGGCACGACTAATACACTTGAAGATCAAAAGAAAACAGCCACGATTCAGAGCGTCACCAAAACACTTCTCCCACCCCTTGTCTAGTATTCCTATACCCCTCTAGAGATAAGCACACTGCGCAAGCTCACTACTCTGACGTATCGGAAGCACCGCCTAGTCTATTTAAAAATTCCCGCGTCTCGCGTATTTGAAAATATGGCGGGAAACTTCCGTACACCAAAAACTAACCTAAAACAATGTGTAAGTGGCAATGGCACGTAACAATTGCGTCAAAGCCACAAAAGAAAAAACTTAAAAAAAGAAAAAGTCTGTTAACACAGTAACAGCTTAAAATCTAAATCCTAACTACCCTACATAAACCCTAACTTACTTACAAAATGTTTATATAAGGCACCACCTGGTTTTTCGACCGATAACACGTCTACCGAAGTACCAGGAAACTGAATAGGTAGCCCCACTGTTTTTGACTACACTAATTATCGACAGCACAAATTTGTCGGGCAGCATGAAACACTACTTAAACTAACACGGGTGCGACAAGTCGCCTAAACTATCTAAACCTATCTAACTAAAGTTAACATAAAAGTTCTTATGTGCAAACACACATGAGTGTTGCAACAAAACTATTCTTCTTTTGGCAAGAAGTGCCCAAATTTAAAATGTTCATGGAGTGCGTCACTCTGCACTCTAGCAAATTTTGTTACTGGTACTTTGGTTTTCTACGATGCACATTTAAAACTTGTCCATGACATGTTGTGAATCAACAAATTTACCAAAAGTACCACCTACTAAATCCTTATATGCTAACCTGACAAATTACATTTCTAAATCGGGTTAGCTTTTTCACTTAAATTTCAGAAAGAAAAATTCCACGTCTGGTCATATATACCACACGTTAGGACGATAAAAAGATAAGACAAGATCTCAAATTGTTCTTAAAGATAGTAGATAAGATAATGTTATTAAGCTTAAGTTGTTATCCTCAAAGGTAATGAATAAGATAACGGTATTAAGCTTTAGTTATTATTTGAGATACTCGATAAGATAACACGATATTAAGTTAAAGTGATTATAAGAGATAGTAGGTAAAGTAACACGAAATTAAACAAAAGTTATTACTAAAGATAACCGGTAAGATAACGCGAAATAACTCGAAGTTATTCCTAACGGTAGTCGGTAAGATAACGAGAACTTAAACCAAAATTATTACTAACGGTAATCGGTAAGATAACGAGACTAAACTAAAGTTATTACTAAAGGTAATCGGTAAGATAACGATATTAAAACTAAGGGTATTGTCAAAGATAATAAAGAAGACAAAGATATTGGCCTAGTTATTACCCAAGACAATGAATAACAACAATAGAGTGGCTCCAGTAGAGCCGTTTAAATGGGATTGACTCGTGCCCTCTAAAAAGAGAAACCCGTGAAGCAGGTCCGTTCACACGAAACAGCACGAGAAACCGGCAAAGACATTTGGGTGCATCGCTGCACCCGGCGGTAATTGATATCGGTGAAACAATCCCCCGATATCCACACGGTATATAACGATATACACATCCACTCACACATTCACACACTCATACATACCTTCACTGCCAGAGCCCATGCACTGACAGCGGCACCGCATGACCCCACGAAAGATTCGCAGAGACATGGCCCAGGTGTCTGTGGAAACCTCCCGCGCAACCACACGGTGACTAACAGAAATGAAAAGGCAGTAGAGAAACAGGAACGGTAAAAAAGAAGGAGGTTGGTTTTTTGGAGTGCATAAGAGACACTTCCAGGTAGAAGAAAGTAGAGGAAGGGCTCGCATTGAGCAAAAGCGACAGAGGGAAAGGTGGATAGCAAAGCGCTACTCAACCAGCCAATGTGACTAGTAGCTCGGAATGAGGGAACATCATTCTTATGTGGCAGACGGGTGTTCTGGGACAAGAACAGGTCCACCGAAAGAAGAATAAGGCATAGCGGAGATAGCGGGTTAAGAAAAAAGTATAGTTTTTGGACAAGCGTCCGAGAGAAGGTAGAGAGTTGTCCCTATTAAACACAGCGCAGTCTGAAGGACTACCTGCGATATTGATCCGACAAGATAAGATATATCATATGTTGACATTCACTAGACTCTCAAGAGAACTAGTGCGATCATTTTTTTAACGAGTACATTGACTACGATAAGAAAATCAGACAAAGGTAGACACAACAACTTAAAAGTATTATTACAGATACTAACACACAAAAACAAACTGTTTTAAGGTAGTTTTTCAAAACGGTAGCACCCTAAACACACAAAAATGCCCAATTTTAAGCAGTTAAATACAGATACACTGTCCCCATATGCTAAAACAACCGAGAATTTAATAAGATAACATTAAGAAACAATAGCACCTCACCACAAAGTTCAATAAAAAAACAATGAAAAAAAATGTTTATAAGTTATGTAGATTTAATAGTAAAAGAAAGAAATAATGATGTAGTATAATGTGGGCGACTGCAATAATTCAGAAGAAAAACACATGGAATAGGTAGTCCTAGTTTTTGCAACTGCGAATATGAACTATTTCTTACAATGGCATAGGTAATGACTCCTATGTTGGCCCAAAGAAAAAATCATCCACTCAACATCAGCTAAAACCAATCATAAAAATTCAATGAGTTATTTCAACCAAAGTTACGACGATTACCACACAATTAAACCATATAAGAGAAATACTAAAAACCAAATAATATGTAGTAGGAAAAGTTCAAGGGTTAATCAAATGAAACGACAGAGTTATATTGGGGGGTATAGAGAATGAAGTGATATATAAGTAACGGTATGGTCAAAGAAAAGTCAACCAACGAAAAAGATAGCTAAATTAAGATAAGTAAAGTTAAACGTGTACGAGATTATATACTGTACGAGAGAGGAAATAAGTAATTAAAGTTAACTAATTAGTGGCGAGAACAAAAAATATTAGGTAAATCGTGAGGATTTAATCATATTAAGGTACCAGGTATCCAGAATTAAATTTGGAAGGTTAAGAGAAACGACATCACGAGATAAGGCATCAGGTACGATATTTAATTTGCCAGGCCCATGCCTAACGTCAAAACTGAATTGAGAGATACGCAAGTTGCATCTTGCGAAACGACCTACGGGTTATTTTAAGTTATTAAGCCACGTTAGAGCAGAAAACATTAGGTACATTGTCAAAGGAGTAAACGTGACAAGCTCTTAGATATACGTAAAGTTAAACGATTTTAAAGACAATTTTAAGGCATTTAATGAAGTATAAATCGATATGTGAGGAGATAATAGTAATTAAAACTCGATTCACTAATAAAATTGTTGAAAAACAAAAAGGTATTCTATAAAGCATATTTTTACTGGGATGGGAAGTTCTCATTTGAGTTCTACGCAACCCAATAAGGAAAAATTTCAACATCATTATTAAAAAATGATTTACAAATTCTAAACGACAACTTACCAACCGAATCCTCGTCTAGACTTATAATGCTCTACGACTGGCCAATGGGCCTCGTTCTAGACTTACAGAGCTACACGACCAAATCCGACAGTAAACCTCGCTCAACGGATGTTAAGGTACGTTGAAACTAAAAAAAATATGCAATCAGACAAAATTAAACTCGCTACATGAAAGAAAAATTCCACGATACCTATCCAAAGGTATTCCAAATTTTTAAAATGTTCTTTCGATATTGCGGGGGTTAACAAGTATCCTAAATGAGTTTAAATAATAAACGTTAACGGAAATTTCTTTAATTTAGTATTCAAAGGAACAGATATAAAGAGATGCATTTTATTACAACATTTTGAAAGGTAAAAATATAGTCTAGGTAATTTCGTTATTGTATACAAGGCAAGAACCTTTATAAAACGCCTTTAGGTCAAAATAACGCTTTAAAAGACACTAAAAACTTAGGTAAACAAGAGTTCTATATTTAGGCAAACAATTTTGTTATTAAGTAGGTAATCACTAAGGCATTTTTAAAACGTAACATACAAGACAGTGCATTTAAGTTTCAAAAAACGGGCTTTCAAGGTTAAGAAAACAAACAAAGATATTTTAATTTAATATATGTAGATAATTTTTTAATAAATGGTGTTTTAAACCACTCACAAGAACATAATTGAAGTTAAACAGATCGCACATTCTAAATTTAGAAAAATATTATATTAAAAAAACACATTCCATAAACAACAGTTATATTTTAATTTCAAAATGGCGGTATCACCTGTTATTGCCAAGCAACTGGTTTTGACATCTGAAAAAATGCGTGTTCCAAAACACGTATTAGTTTCAAGGTTAGATATTTGGTAGTTAATTTTTAAGTGAAAAAAACTATTTTTAAATAACATCGATAATACATTGAATGTTTATAAAGGAAATTATTATAACCTAAAAACAAAGAAAAACCTCCACATTAAAGGCGCCATTGTTATTCCACTTTTACTGGTGAAAGCTTCTAAAAGTCGGTAATACAGTTACCAAAGTTCAAAAGATACATCGCGCAAGCGCAATGGATAAAAAGCAATGCTAGCCCTGGCGGCCGGAAGCGCGAACTCCTTTTACAGGTTTCGCGTAGCCAACCACCATGACGTCACCGATAATTTATATTGCGCCATAATCGGGAGATTTACATAAAATTAGAACAATGAAAATTAAAGAATTTACTCACATGAGGAATCCGGTATCCGGCAGGAAGTCACGCTACGGTAGGCCTCGGCTCCGGTGCTGCTGGTTGAGCATGGACATCATGGTCGTGGGCTGCTCCGAGGGTCGTATCAGTCCTAAATGTAGGGGAACGACAGGACAGGTTAATTAGGAAAGACAAAACAAAGATAAGCAAGACAAGGGAATCTACATAGTAAGATAAGATACGCTACCGGCACGACTAATACACTTGAAGATCAAAAGAAAACAGCCACGATTCAGAGCGTCACCAAAACACTTCTCCCCACCTCTTGTCTAGTATTGCTATACCCCTCTAGGGATAAGCACACTGCGCAAGCTCACTACTCTGACGTATCGGAAGCCCCGCCTAGTCTATTTAAAAATTCCCGCGTCTCGCGTATTTGAAAATATGGCGGGAAACTTCCGTACACCAAAAACTAACCTAAAACAATGTTTAAGTGGCAATGGCACGTAACAAGTTAATCTATTATCATATTACACGAAATGTATATTGTGGAAATTTATATACGGGATTGCATTAAAAACAGTAGGTTAGTAGATACCACATTTCGAGCATCCAATGTGAATTGTGGCGAGAATTCTTCATCCCTTTTTTTTAACTTTTTCAATTGGTTTCCATTCAAACTATTTTTAGCAGATGTTTGCATATTTTCAACGGAATTTCACAAGAAACTGCCTAAAATGTAGCCAAGTTTTTGTAATAAAACGCCAGCTTTAATTGTAAAATTCTATATTTCCTCCATAACTTTTAACTTGTTTGAAGAATGAAAAATCATCAAGGTTGATATGAACTTTATTATTGATATAAATTGAAAAAAGAATTTAGAACAAAAGTACACCTTATTATTACTAATTATTATTATCTTACAACGGAACTTAGATGTTACAAACTTACAAACTAACCTACATAAATTCTAAATTTCAAAAACGACTTTCCCTGATTTTTAATCGCAAATTTTCTAATTAAATCCGTTATATCTAACGTCTCGCAGATTTCTTTCTCAATGCTTAGTATTAGCCAAATTCGTAAGTTTATTCTGGCTCATAGTTGATTTCAAATAATTTTTAATTATTTTCAGTTTTAAAAATGATCGCTCACCATGAGCAACAGTGACAGGCATCGTTAAAAAGATTCGTATGGCTATAGATAAATTCGGGAACGTACTAATTAAATCATTAGCCACAAGATATTCTAAAATATCTTTTGTTCGAATTAGATTTTTTAAAGTTGACAATATTTCAATTTCATTCCACAAATCAATTGCAGTAACATCCATTTCTTTTGTTGTTGAATCGGTTAATTTAATTTGTAAATACACACAACATTTCATTAATTTATCTTTATCCATAACTAAAGAGTCTAAATTATTTAAAAATCCAAAGCCGTCATTGCATTCGTTCAATAGTTGAAATCTAACATTTTATTTTGATACCACGATATTAAGAATATAAAAATAAAAATTAACTTTAAAATTCAACTCTGGTGATTAGACTGGTTTATCTCTATGTTCATAATCAAAAAGAATATTTTTCTTTCTCGATCTAACTAAGCCTATAGCTGGAAAAACAGTTTCGTAGTCTATATCTCTCTCTAGCAATTTCTTTTGCCTCATTAAGCATTGCTATAAAACTACTATCAGATCGTATTTCAATGAAAAAATTGTGGATTTCTTTCAACATTTTTACAGCTTCTGGTAAAATAATATTAGACTTTTGCATGAGTTTACTTACAGGATTTATTTTTGTATCAAATTACTAGAAAACACACAAATTTATATGATTTGATTCTATCAATTAGTGACTATGCAAGGTTTTTTGTATCGTTGTCCCTTGTTGTATTATTATAAAAAAAGAGAGCATCATAAATTTTTTCTAAATTAAATCTAAGGCTTTTAATGGCATCGATTCTACTCTCCCACTGTGTATCAGATAAAGATTTCACAGTTAATGTAGGAATTTCCTTTATTAGAATATGCCAACGATAGGTAGATGCGAGAAAAAAACATATACTTCTTGAACAATAACAAAAAAATTTGTTACTTCAAGAGAATTTTTTGCAGCATCATTTACAACTAAATTAAGACTATGAGCTGCACAAGGGACAACAAAAGCGCTAGAATTTATATTAAAATTCTTTTTTGTAGACCATTATGTTTGCCTTTCATATTGGCGCCGTTGTCATATCCTTACACTCGCATGTCCATAATATCTATATTTGATTCTTGTAAATAATTAAGTAAAAAGGCTGTTAATCCTTCACTAGTGGTATTTGTACTGGACAGAAAACTAAAAAATGTTCTTTAATTTCTATATTCTTTGAAATATCATTAATCAAAACAAATCTGACAACTACGGTTATTTGCTCTTCGTGACTAACATCAGAAGTACAATCTAATATAATTGAATAATATTTACATAATTTCAATGTCGTACGTATGGAGTGTTCCATTATACGGTAGTCAGACTTGGACAATTACAGAGGTAGATAAGAAAAAGAGAAGCTTTTGAAACTTGGTGTTATAGGAGAATGTTAAAGATTAGTCGGATAGATAGAATAACAAATGAGAAAATTTATAGAATGATAGGTGAGGAACCCTGTATGTGGAAACAATTAAAGGTGAGGAGAGATAGAATGATAGGGCACCAGTTAAGACATGAGGGACTATATAGTAAGGTCTTAGATTATAGACTACCAAATAAAAATAGAATAGGAAAACATAGACAAAGCTATATTAGTCAAATTAGTAGAGATTTAGGTTGTGAATGGTATATATAGACCTTTTTAGACTAGCTCAGAATAGAAAAGAATTTAGAGCTGCGTCAAACCGACCTTAAATAAATTCGAAAACAAAACAAAAAAATTAATAAATAAAAATTAGTTAACTAAATGTCACCATGACATAAATCACAATTAGTTAGCGGTCTGGCATATTGGCAGCGATTCGTTCCTTAAGCCTTACCATAACATACAATTTAACACTCTTTCATTTTTGGAGGGGATAACCAAATAATTTTTCATTTCCTTATAAATGGGAATCATGTAAACATGTTGGAGTTCTTTAACAATCATCAGGTTGCTAATATCTATGTACATCCAGGTAAATAATAAAAAGATTGAAGAGCATAGGAAGACCTAGACCAAGCTATACTAGTCAAATTATTAGAGATTTAGGTTGTAAAGGGTATGTAGAACTTTTTAGATTGGCACAGAATAGAAAAGAAGTTAGAATTACTTCAAATTGACCTTAAGTAAGGTTGAAAACAAAATGATGATGATGAATTTCAATGTTTCGATTATATTTTGTTTAACTTTTTCACCTATCAGACAAATTAATTCATTTTGGATTTTATCACCTAAATATATATTATTGCTATCTCTTTGAATTCGGCCAATATGTTCCGCCATTATATTATCGAATTTTTCAATTGATTCCACAAGCTTAAAAAAATTGCCATTAGCTTTTTCAAAAAGTTTTTGATTACTTCCTCTAAAAGCTAGATTTTGCCCTGCTAAATATTAAATGATACAAATGATTCTTTCAATAATTGACGTTCACCTTTTTTTTCCAACTGAATTAAATTTTGGTTGACTCAGTCAATAGTTGTACCTTATCAATAGATTTTTTTTATGTCAATCCACTTCAAAATGTCCCTTACTTTTTTTCGTATCTGTTTAAATTTTGCGACAAATGTCGCCAGTCAGTTTAACCATTATCATCACTAAAAAAACTATTATTAGATACTTTAAATAATTTGCAACAAAAACAAAATACAGAATTATTTGACTTAGAATACACTAGCCATGTTCTAGGAACATTTTCATTATTGCTTAATTTTTTGTCATAATAAGTATATGAAAAAGATCTATTGGAATCGTTTAATGGAAATGCAATATTTTCCAATTGTACTGGTCCTATTTCTAGAATAGACTTTTTAATATTATCTGTTAAAACTTGCGGCAAAAGAACTGGATTTTTCAATCTTTCCATACCAGCATTCTCAGCAGCAGGTTCTATTGGTGAAGGTGGATCCGTCGTGTTATGCGCATCCGCCTCATATTTCTTATTTTCTTGCCGCAGTCCTATTTGTAGATTTTCCATATACGTGTCCTTATTTAACTCCAGCTGTTCCTCCACTTCCAGGCTTGATGATGGTTGTGCTGCTGCGGCCGTGGTAGATACAATAAATTTTTTTAAAGAGCCAGCTAGTTCTTTTTTTATTTCTTCTTTCTCGAACTTTCTTTTTCGATACTGAAAGTCGGAAAGTTTTTTCTACCATCAACCATCTGAATCAAGCACAAAAAACTTTAAAAATAGGGAAACGGACAAATAAAAATAAAAATTTAAATGTATAAAATAAAGGAAAACGAAAATACTTACGTTTTAAAACTTTAAACAGCATGCAATATACTTAGTCTATAATCTAGAACACTAAACTTGATTGCAACTTCCAGCCCTTTTATCTGCTTATATTAGTTCAATATAATACTATATTCAATGGCAAACTAAACTAAACTTTAACTTCTGTTTTCCATTATAAATTTGCTATGTGCATTAACGTAGCCTAGAAAGAACCAAAAAAAGAAATGGACCGGTCTCAATCGGCGAGTGGGCGGGGGATTATACCTACAACAAAAATTAAGAGAGGCCTGAAATAAAGAAAGAAAAATTACACATACTCATTCATACTCAAAACACAACATATCAACAAAAGAAACCTATAATTAAACACAATATGTACACGCAATAAATAATTACACACTAAATCTAAAAAAAAATCAACCAAAAGAACAAATCTGTTTTTTTAAATGGTGAGTTGCCAGTTTTAGGTTACTCCCTAGATTGAGTTTCAACAAAAAAGAAATTAATCGAAATTACCCCTCTAAAACCAACAGCTTTAAATCAGCATGGTAAATCTAAAACTAAGTATATACATCTAAGGGCAAGAACATTTTCAAACGTGCCAGCATGCCTTCTAATCATTTTCACTTTAATAAGTTGTACACTCTTAGTTATTTAAAGCAAATAGTAATGTATTCATATAGTGTCAATAAATCTCAAACTAATTCACTAATTGTCGTCTAAACAGATTGCATTTAGGAATGCATGAGCTTAAACCGAAAATCCCAACCGTCGCAATCGTAAATGAAGGAGAAAGAAAACACTCGCCCTCGAAGTTGCTGACGTCGGGGTTAAGTCACTAGCTGGTCCACGGCAACGAGTAGGTGGGCCTACACCCCGAAAGAACGCTCTTGGCTTCCCATTACAGCAAGGGACAACCATTTATCGTGGCTTTAAGGCCACCGGAAGAAGCTAGAGCAATTACCAGTAAAAATTAATTTAATTTCGACGAAAAATACAATTTTCTAAAAACCCTAACGCCGTATTGCGTGCGCGAAATTTTCATAACAAAAAACAAAAACAACCAAACGTTCCTACACGTGTCTCCGTTGTGTAGATTGGAAAGCAAATGAAATCAATTTTGTTCAGCCAGTGACCAGAGTTCAAAGTAATATTTCTATTCAGAATTAACCTGGAAAGCACAGTTTATATTGGGATAATACGCAGCTTTAATCCGATGAATTCTTCTGACGGAAAACACATAAGAAGCAATTGTCGGATACTTGGAACACGTTATCGACTACCTGGGTATAGCGTAAACTTTACGTTAGGGAATTCTGGGAAGTAGAATTTATTCTTAATTAGCGGAAGTATTTACCAAGTAAAATATACAGGATATTTAATTTATCGAATAAACTTTCGTTTTAGAAGCAAAGTGGATTTTAGTTGAAAATTATTAGCCAGCGTATTTCTTTTTAATTACGAATCGACGATTTTATTTAACCGTAGACATGGAATTTAGATAAACGGATAATTCATTAGCAAAAGATTTGAGTTAAAAATTATTGTAAATAAAATAATCAATTCTGCTGAAAATGAACGTAACAAATTTCAAAATTGGTTATCATTCTATACCGTCTGTAGGTGCAGAGTAGAAATGATCGACAAAGCACATTATTTTTGTCTCTAAAGTGCACCATCTTATTTAGCTGATTTCGCCGAATCTACATAGGTTCGTATTTCATGATGCTTCACTATAGTGAAGCGATAAAGCGGTAATCTTGTGCATGTAGCTGGCACTGTCAGCATAATCACTGTGTATAACTCTTTTTTGTATTTATAACAGCAATCGGCACGGATCTGTTTATAATAAAAATAAATTATGAGTAATAAATTATTCAATGCTTGCCCACTTGCAAAAAATGCAATACGTTGTATATCAAGTTTCCGTTATATAAAATAAGTCAAAACATTTTGAGTGATATGAGTATAATGTAATAAATGCAATGAGCTTTTGTTAAAAATATGTGAAGCAAACATGAATGTGCATGTACAATTTAATTTAAAAATAATAATAGAGAATAGACTAAGACATAACGTTAGTAATGGCAATTTTTACTCTTTATGTATAAGTACATGGCCCAATTTTTCTATTTTTTATTATGCCGCCTCTAGTAGGTTGCCGCCCGGGTGCTGTGCACCCGCTGCACCTTCGGTACGGAGTGGCCGTGACCCAAGGCTTTGTTTAATTGTCAAATATTTAGGAGATTTTCTGTGTATGATATTACATGAAACAGAATTGACAACCAGTGTACTATAGCGAGATAAAAGACTTTTAATTATTTCTTGGCAGTGTTGCCATACGTTTAGGTATGTTCCTACTATATCCTTGAACGTAGAAGTTCAATAATTAAGAATTTGTAGGATGCACGTTCATAATCATCGTTAATGAACATTTATCCTCACGAACAAACAACTTCAAGAATTGGCACCCTGAATAGTTGCTGCTCCATTTGCGAAGTTCAAAGCATCTACTTTTGCATAGATTAAATAATTATTTAACAATTGTTTGGCAAATTTAATAGACTTACAATCTGTCACCAAGTAACTAATGTAAGTATCAGACATTAAAACTTCTGATGTAATAGGAAAATTAGAAGATTCTAATTTAGCTAATTCTTGAATAGTCTGTAGAGTAAGAAAAAGAGAGGAACAACTCCATACGTTACAGAATTTAACCTAAAATCTTTAACAGTACATGTTATCCGAAATAGTCATTGCTTAAGTATAGCACTTGACGTATATGGAAATCTTGTTTGTCCTATTCCTTCATTTAGTTATGTCAAATGAACAAATGTATGATTTTCTAAGAAAATCACGGCCGTTTGTATCTATTCAGTTGTGTCTATGCGTTTCCGTTTAATTAATTCAATCACTTCAACAATAGATCGTCTAACTTAAAAAGCACTATCCTTTTAGATTCGCAATTCTTTTTAAAAATTAATGATTTATATGAGGTATTTTATAGGACTGTATTTGTTGTTTTGAAAATTAAGTATGTTTTATGTAATGTTGATACCGCGCGGAGCGTCTTCTGCGGCATTCTTCTTCAAAATTTGAGTATGTTCAAAGTTTGAAGTCCCAAATTAAACTCGTTTTAAATATCCCAAATTAGAGCCATCTCAATCAAAATATGTCACCAATTGAAAGTCGAAATTAAAAAGTCGATATTAAAAGCCAAAATTAAAGTCTAGATTGAATGTCCAAATTTAAAAGTCGGTATTAAAAGCCTTGTTTTATTAATATTAGAAGTGAATTTAATTAAGTTGTTTTACTTACGTCTATTTATAGATTGGCTTGTTTTCGTTGCATAAATTCTCGCACTTTTTAATTCTGATTTACTTTGATTTTTGCTTCACTGGTTACGTAAATTTTTAACACTTTTGAACATGGTCGTAGCTTAGTTTGAATATAGACTAGCTGTCGCTCCGTCACTATTGTATATAAGGCTTACCTCCACCTGATTTTATTGGCTTATTTACGTTCTGGGACGATACTTCTGCTTATCTCGCATACCTCGGGATTTTTTACCAATTATTTAGTTTAAATCTTTTAATGCATACCTTGCCTGTCACGTATGCATCCCACATATCGCAGTATTATTCAAGAATTTTTAACTTTTGACTTTTATTAACTCACGTATTCAAATGTTTGTTAAATTATTATCTAAATTGAATCGTCCGGTGCTTGTTTATTTCTACAGAATAGTGGTTTTCTGAACAAATGTGATTTCTTCCTGTCACGTACGATTTTCTAATAATGAATTATTTAGAGTGCGTGTAGGATGATATTTTTGACGCAATTGTTACATCTTTGCAATGCCAATTTATCTAGGTTTCCCGGTGATTTAATTTTTATGCAATTTGTTGCTTTTTAAAATCTTATCTTTACCTGTAAACTACTCTTAGACATCTTTATGTTCTCATGCATTTAGTCCCGTGTATTTTATACACAGTGTGCTCTCAATTAACAATATGTAGAGTGACCGATTTACTCTTATAATTTCTGGAATTGTGTGCCCTTCTTAAGGTGAAAGTTGTTTTTATTTATTCTACGACCCCCATGACTTCACCTACCCCTAAACTACCCTATTATTATAGCAATATATATATATATATATATATTGCTATGTAGTTTTCGCCCCTACGTTGTGCGCCTTATATTTTAGCTATGGATTCTTCTCCCCCACGTTATTGCTTCATAAATTTGCTGTAGTACCCCCCTTACTTTAACTATGCCACGGCTAGCCCTTTTTGATTTACACAGCGTGCACAACATTGCGATGATCAATTTTTATTTACCCTTTTATGATTACCTGTTTGAATTGATAAAACGAAGTTAATCAACATTTATATAATGAAAGGAAATGATATTTACACTTCACAATGTTTGAAATTCTTTAAATACACCCTTCAATCAATTAATATTATATGGATTATTTATCCCACAATTTGTATTCTTTTAATTTAAAATAAAGTCGCCAAAAACAACACTTGTACAAAAAAATCTGGAACGTTCAAGACCTTTTTATGATTTATTACGTAAGTTTCAACGTATGCAATGTTTCTGTTAACTCCTTACAAGTTTTAGATAGATTTAATAAATTCAGTATTAAAATTTAAATTGAAAAGATTCCTTAAAATTAAGTGGGTCTGATCTGCGATCTCCTGAAATGTTGATTCGTGTTGTGGATCAACACCCCCTTGTTATTCTCAATCGAAACCAATGCTCTGCTTTGTTGAACCAATATTTCAGTACGGTGATCACTTGTTTCCAAAATCACCTCGTGCTTTTTCTATATTTCTCTGTATATGCTTTGAATATCTTCCCTTAAATACCACTTGAAATTTCAGACTTCGGATCATAAATTAGCAGCGTATTATAAATAGACCAGACGTCTTAGAATTAGACCAGAATTCCAATCATCGGCTTAGGACCATGGATTAGAATTATTTTCGACGCGGATTAGAATTGAATTCTCCCATAATTGGAATTATCTTCGACTGCGCGCATTTCTTGGACGAGTTCATTCGGTATTCGGTGCTGCATATCAAGGTTCTGTCACATGATCGTTATCGTCGACAGAGTCGCCTGTAAAAACCTGCGAACTGCTTCCTGACGGCAGCAACACAGGCGGAAATCCTGATACTGCACAAGTAGGTAATGATGATGAAATTTCGTAATAATGGTTATTGAAGGACTTTTTAACTGCCGTAATCACTGTCGTTTGTACGATTATTTTCATCTTGAATATACTCCATGGTAATTG
This sequence comes from Platerodrilus igneus, assembly GCA_036346225.1. Taxonomy (NCBI): domain Eukaryota; kingdom Metazoa; phylum Arthropoda; class Insecta; order Coleoptera; family Lycidae; genus Platerodrilus; species Platerodrilus igneus. The sequence continues at coordinate 2,295,251 of JARFIW010001358.1, forward strand.
TTATTAATTAAACGTGAACACTCACACACGCACGCCTTGTACGAAGGTGCCATGGGTTAGAACTGAAAATTATTTTGCGTGCGTGGTCCTTCATTCAAGCGCTAACGACTTTGCGCAGCCCCATACATTTTAATTATTATTAGCAATAGTTGAAGCAGTACCTCTTGTCTTTTTTATTTTTCCTATAATTATAGATTAGTATACATACGCTCCTATTAATTGCATGAGTATGAAGCGTTCTAAATGAAGTCATACTTTATCTGAACTACCAAATTTTTGGCCCGTTTTTCTTTCTCTCTCTCTTCATCGAAAGCGGCTTGTTTATGATTTCATGGCCTGGCATTCCATATGGTTTCCGTAAAAACTGCTATTATTAACGAACCCTATTTTAATCAGAAAAGGATCGTCGCCGACTCCGCATCCGCCGCCGCCGCCGCATTCATTGTTAAACTGTTCGTCCTCGTCTCTGTTTACGTTTTCTAGCTCTCGTCCTCCTAGATAACTTTTATAAATTAAAAAGTTTCTCGGCATCGTAGGTGAAGGTGCTGATGGTGATAAAGGAGCCTCTTCCGCACGGGGTTGCTGCTGCTGCTACTGCAGCTGTGATGGTTGTTATCAGGATTAAAACGTGTCTGCCAAAAATGGGATCGGTGAATGCATGGTAATTAAATCCATACGTCTCCAATCTCTAAAACAAGAGCACTTTGTTTGCTGTGACGGCGTCGATAATGCCAAAACGTCTTCATTTTGAACAACCTCGATACATACCTATGCGCCCAGAGGATCTACGAGTGCGGAATTTCTTTGCCAGAAGAGCACGCCCGGTTTACATATGTAGAGGGAATTAATACATATTAAAGAGAATTCGAGGTGTGACAAGGCCAATGCGGACGGTCCTTGCGGTGTCATTTCAAATAATGATCATTTTTAATTGCGTGCACCAGCTTTTATTGCATCAGAGAGATGTCGGATAGAACATGCACATCCACGACACGATTCTATTTACAAGGGAGGTCCATCTATCTGATCGCAGCCCTCTGTTTGAGGTAATTATGGTGTCCCATGTGCAAAACAATAACAATGCATCAATAATTGTTTGAAAAGTGCACAAATAAGTATACGCTTATGTGAGAAAGAATCCTCGCTTTATATAATTAGTGAATAAATAGACCTCTGCTGCAGTAGTTGCATGTGTAGATAGTATATTACAAATCTAAAATTTTTTTCAAGTACATGAAATGTAACATACAAATTGACTTACTATTATGTGGTTAGCGGTGACTCTTATGCAACTATAAATTCAAAGCAATGCAATAAATAATATTTCAAGTCTTAAATTAACATTTGTCTCTTTTAATCTTGGTTTTTAAATATTATCTTTTATCCCCTTATTTACATGGTGATAATAGTATTCGTACCCAGCTAACTTTGAATTATTTAGAAGAGTCATAAACCATTTAAAACAACATTTAACGTATGAAAAAACATAGAAATATATAGGTATCAAAAAAAAGTTTTAAACATAATATTTATACAAGAATTCAAACTACTTCGCAACAATAACGTTTTTGCAAATACTTCGTTAGTTTATGGAAGTTTCTGGTCACATTTTTGCTTGCGTGCCTTTCTATATATTCAAGCGGTAATTTTGTAAGATCCTGAACTCTCAACATCGTTTTTACTTCATCTACTCCTTTATAATACGAACGTATGATTAAGTTGAATATGTTATCTCATGAAAATTTTCCTCCTTAAGAAAGAGCATTTTATGCCCTAGCTTGATTTGTATTGACACCTAAATTTAATATTCTCCAAAGTGCTAAGCTGTTTTGCTTTTCCGTGTAGTTGCTCAATTTATTGTTCAATCTTTGAATAGCCTCGAGTTGAACTAGAGTTTGAAAATCTTTAATTTTTAAAATTTTATAACTTGTAGTGGATGATGTCTTCATAGCTTCTGAGGATGATGATGATGAATCGTTCGGCTTTATGTATTCGTCGATCTGTCGAAATTTGCAGCTGCGTTGCGGTCGTAATTCATGTTCTCGCCCCTTTGCATTAGTATTCTCATCGTCACCGTTCTTATTGATAAGATGTGTACCTCTGACCATTCTTGCGTGCTTATGTTTTGCATTAAAAACGATTTCATTACATTTCAGATTCAGCAGTAAGGATTCGAAGTAACGTTTGTAACTACGTTGCCGGAGCTTTTTGATTATTTTAAAATTGCACATGCAGAAGACGGAGCATCGGCCACCTTTAATTCGTTAGAAAATTGTTCCATGCCATACGATGTCGCTGCATTACTATCGAAAAATTACGCAATAATAGAATATAAACATTTTTTTACTCGTGCAAGGAGAGTAGTAATAGTAGTAGTAGGGATAAATTTAAGGTAAACGACAACACGCGCTTGATGTAAATTGCTATTTCTTTTTATTTGCATAGTTTTTAAATAAAATACCTGTAATTTAAACATGCTCTTACAAAACTTGCAGGCAGATGGTTGATTCTGCTCTACCTCTGTGCTGTTTTGGCCAATAATTTAGTGATTCCTTTTTGTTGGAGTATGATACTTATTTGTAATAGAACATTAAGATTAATGTTGTACATAATTTCATCATACTTTAATTACCAATCACTCAATAAAGCTCCACATTCTTCTTAAATTATTAATTGACCAGCACACGTGTGCGTTCATTGGGGCTCTTTTGTATTTTAATTTATGTCTACGTGAGTTATGTATCTCCCAATTAATGTATGTATAACGAAATAGAAATAATTAGGTATTATTAGAAATTGTTAAAGAGATTATTAAGTCACGTGCAACAATGTAATACAAGGATAAACCAGACAGGTTATTAACAGTTCATGAGAACGGAAGCGATACATTGTATCCAAGACGATAGCGACACTGCTAGTGGCAGGTCACAGACGGTTAAAAAACCGCGATTACTTAGAAAGTAAGATTGTTACATTGTATAATGAATAAAGTTAAGAATAAGCAGACATGAGCTCTGCAAGTTACCACAGAATTGTGAGGGGCAGAGACAACATAAATAGCCCGGGAGCCCAGATCACGGCAGTCAGTCAGTCATAAGTACTTCCGCTTTAGCATTGCAGTTTGCTTAAAGATACTCACTCACATACGTTCAGTTATTAATTATTTTTTGATTTTGTTTAATTTAATTCAAGATTGTAAAAATTCCATGCTAACCTCTGTTTAACCAAATAAATTTGTTAGAAGTTTTGGAGGAGTTTTTAAAAAGACCGCTCCCAAGGTCCGAAACGTAACTCTTGTATAAAAGAACTTATACAATCACGTTTCATACCAAAAAGCCATGTCCTATTTCTCATGGCAATTAAGATAAATACATATTTTTTTAAATAGTTTCTACGCTTTAGAAATTAGATTAGTTGTCGGGGGCAGTATCAAGGCGTTCTATAAACGAAAGGACTTTTATAAATCCATCAACATATCTACATTAATGAGGTTATTTTTTCAAATCGAGCAACTAAAACCTGAAAGGATGGAGGTTAGACGGTGTGTGTGCGTTCATCGAACATCCAAATTTGCACTTGCATTGAGCCAATTGCGCCGCCAAAGACCGCCCTTTCTTTTACACATTATGTTGCGCTAACGCAAGCGGGGAGCGCGATGTTCACATACAAATATACACACACAAACACCTGAACTTTATATTATCACTTTTTTTAAAAACACCTTACACACACGAGTACATCTGCATGACCTCAACAAATATTTACTATTTTTGAAAAAAATATTGAAAATTTTTACAAATATGAGATTTTTGCATGTGTCGCTTCTTTATACACCACAACACATATTCTATTGTTAATCAAAAATATTACAAATTTCGTAGATGTCAGGTTTTTGCATGTGTCTCAACTTCTCCATAGCTTAACTACTAACAGTTATTCAAAGTAAAATGTAAACAAAATAAATCTTACGACTTTTTAATGTATAGAATTTATTATTTGAGAAATATGATTGCCTTGTATGTTTTATGAGAGAAAGGGATTCGTAAATATTAAAAATACCATTTGATTATCTCAAATTGCCATTGGGGATTTTAAATTATTACACTAAAAGAGAAAAGACAAAAATAAAGCGAATTCGATGCGTGCTTCGTACATTTAAAATATTTTAATAATCAACTATCAAAACGCAAAATAATTGTTTTAGACATTTATTTACTTCGGATTTAGGAATCGAGTTGGTGAACTTTATTCCCTTCATTAGGTAAAGTAGCTATAACTAATAAATTGAGTACAAGACAGTACAAAATGAGGTAGAAAACTTGAAACCGAGACTAAATCAAAAATCACAACTAAGAAATTGTGGTCTCGGTCCACACATCAGCCCTGGACCGAAATGTATGCTGATTTCGGGTCTCGTCCATCATTGAAAGTAGTGATTCTCAATTTAAGCAAACATCACGTCTAAGAACAAACCTAATTAAACACTCATTTAAGTTAGCAGCTTAGAGAAAATCTATAAATTTTTTATAAATTAATGATTAATTGCGTCCTTAGAACATTAATGAAAAATTAGCAAAAGCATAAAACTTGACACTAGTAATAAACTAAGAACGGTTATAACCAAACCCTCACAGGTGTAACACTCTTGGTAATGGCTTAGTAATTATCAAAATAAATAAATTGCCTGTTAGATTTTTATATAAAATGTTTTAAAACAATATTTTGCGAGTTACATCAGAATAACGTAAAACAGTAATTTGGCAGCAAGGCCATTTTTAAATACTGACACAGATAGCTTGATGTATAAATTTCGTCTACTTGATGCACATTCTTATAATATAAATCACTTAAACGAATTTAAAACACATGGATAGATGTAGATAACAATGCTTATAATAATTGCTAATCTATGTTGAGATTTCTAAATGATCCGTCAATTCCCATAATATCATTTAAGTCTAAAGAACCTTTGGGACGTTTAGATTCATCAGAATAATAATTATCTTCATCCAACAACATTTCTCGATAACTTTCAACGGTTTCTTTCCATTGAGCTAAAAAATCTTGAATTGAAATAAGTTTCAGCTTAAACTACAATTACCTCTTAAATTCTGGATGGTTCCAGCGTCTCCTCCATACTCGTATGGAAGTACAGATTTTGGAATCTGTTTAAACAGCATTTCCACGTTATCAGATGCAATTAAGTGTATCTGAAATAGAGAAAAGATAATAGACACAGATCATGTGTAGTTTCCGTTTTTAGAATCGTAAAGTTAGAATTATCAAATCCGTTTCAAGAGATATTGCACAAGAACTAAGACACATAGGGAATACAGTATACATTGTTGACCTATTCGTAAAGTTTGTTTTATACCTAAAAATTTTAATAAATATAGCGCCGATAGGTCTGCTTTCAACCAGAACAACTACGTTAGTACGTAAACGTAGCGTTTGTACACAAAAGATGATCGATAGTTTGTGCGATGCGAGATTTCTGATTGACAGGTACAAGAGTTTGCATTTAAAAGATTACAATAGGAAATCTCGAGATGTTACTTGCAAATCCTGGTTTGTTATAGATTAATCTAAAACAATTGGATAATATATAAATTACCATGATTTGGTTTGAAGCTTTGAAAGGAGAAATAAAAGTATTGTGTACTGTCGATATAAATTACTCTATGTTGATATAAATTATTTTGGTGATAAAATAAATTAATAATTAGTGCTTGGTTAATTAATTGTAGTACTTCGATAGTAATACTTGTACTGTTAGCGATTATTCGGAAATAAATTGTTAGGAGAGCTTTTAGCAAATTTTATTGTAACTGCAAGTTGTTGAAAAGATCATCGAAGGGCCAAAAATGTACTACTTATTATTTGCTTAAATAAAACTTAGAGCTAGTTCGGGAAATAAAACCTTGGAGTAGTGTCTTTTATTTAGAATTAATCTAGTAATATATGGGACAGGGCAGAGAAATGCATCGAAGGTATTGAAAATACTTCATAGTTAGGCCAATATATAGCACAAAAGTTACAATAGGCGTAAACCAGGTTCACTCTTTATGCTGCTACAAAAATTAATTTATTAATAAACGAGTAAATATTTAGCTAAACTGCTTCTTGAAACAGATAATTGAAATATCACCTTTTTAATAGAATGTGAACATATTGCTGTTTTACAAGAGCATTGAAAGATTTGTGTACAAAAATACACACACAGTGATGGGTAGTAAAGGAGAGTGAGAGGAGAGTAAAAGGTTTAGAAGGAAGAAAGTGGGGAAGGAAACAGACCGAAGACTATAAAGAGTAGGAAAGAAGTTGTTATCAAAGAACCAAAAAGAAAAACAAATAGAATTGTCCGTGGTCACGTAGGAACAACTATTGTACTTTGTTTGTACGTACAAAACAAGATCTTTTACGAACAAAGGAAACTTTAACCACTTCGTAAGCTTTGGAGTGCATGAATAAATTATTGAAACAAAATTAATGACTAAAACTAATATGAATAACACGTATAAGTTCCGTTGTTAATATATTACGCATTAAGATAAACTTTAGCCTTACCGAGTCTAATCCCGCTCATAAAACAACGAGACGAGATCATTCTTTACGACAACACGTGTAGTGTCGGTAAATTAGCAAAAGAGGAAGTGTATTTATAAAGGCGGCTGTCTGAAACGTGTTATTCAATTATTCAATTGGGCAAGTATAATTAATTAAACAAAGTTGACAGAATGACAACGTTTATTGTATGCACTAATGAATTACTTAACTTTCCGGCTAAATATAAAGCCGGTTATTACGTGTTAAGTGAATTAACTCCTAAAATGCTTTTTCATTTATTGGATAACCAATGTCTATTTTCCTATATTTAATATCTCTTATTTTTTTGTATTAAAGTAAAGTAATACCCGTTTTTTGGATCCGATCTTAAATGGGTAATAAATTAGTAGTTACATTGTAAGCTTAAAATTATTTACTATGTATGAATACGTTAAGATACTTTTTGAAATTTTTTGCTCTTTTTTGATCTTATAAATATATTTGCATCGCAGATATTAAGCAATTGTATTTACAAATTGCGATTGAACCTGAGCAAAGAAAACTTTTTAAATTTCTTTTGGAGAGATCCTGCTACCAATCAAATTCAGGTAATGCAATTCAAGCGATTGTCTTTTGGGCTTAAATCAAGTTCACATCTGCCTACTCAAAATTGATTTCAGTTAGCGATTGAGGGACGAAATGAATTTCCACTTGCGTCGCGTATTTTGCAAAATAATACTTACATTGATGAGTTGCTTTTTGGTTCGAATGAAAAAGAGGAATTAATGCAAGCGCAGGTGGGACTTATACAGCTGTTGCATTCAGCTAAGTTTGAATTACATAAATGGTGTTTAAACGATGCAACTACTTTAGCGAACATTCCCCAGGAGTTAAAACATTTAGAAAAAATTGATATTTCCAATGAAAAAGGTACAATTTTGAAAACCCCCGGCTTATCTTTTAATGTAGCCACATATAATTTTACTATGAGCTCTAGTATTGCTATGCTCTTTTGGTGCGTAATAAACGAACAATGTTATGGTCTATTGCAAAGTTGTTTGATCCATTTAGGTTTATAGCACCAGTTCTTGCGACTAAAAAATTGTTGATGCAGAAAATATGGACTTTAAATATCGGTTTAGATATGGCTCTTCAAATCAATCTCCTAAGAAACAAATACTTTCAAATCTTTATTCGATGGTACTACTTTTGAACGTGCAGTTCTTTGCTTGAAAAAGTTGGTAAATCTAAATGAAAATAAATTTTTTAGTACAATAATCCACCTTTCTGTTTTAGGTACGAAATACAAAATTTTAAAGTCTTATTACTGATTTTAAATGATGCCACAAGTGCTTTCCGTTTTGCTGCTACAGTTCCGCCCAGATACAAATCGGTCGTGTTGATTCTTCAAAATGATGTTAGATTTTGTTGCCAGTGGAATTCTGCTGCTTTTGCAGTAAAACTCTTCAATATTGGATAGCTTCCAATCACCAATAACTTCACCTAAGACTCTTCTTCGACAAACAGGTGTCCAAAGCTTTTAATTATTACACAATACTTTGATACGCTTCAATACTATCACCTTTTGATTACTTTATGTTCATCTTTACACCTTTAACTCTTTTTTAAAAAATAAAAATTCGAGCAACAGAAACATACAACTGCTTTATTTTAGAAACCAAAATCAACAACACTTTCATTACCTTAGTTTCTTAACAAAAGTTCATTTCAGCACACTATTGTTTTCTTAAAATTATCACATACCACTTAATAAATTAAAATACATTCATTATGCTTACTTAAAATCAGAGTAGTTAGTATTGCTACGAACTAATAGGCAACCCGTCAAACACGCAAGTTGCATAACCGAAGTGTATTCTACAGAGTCTAGAACATTCGAGCAAACATGAGACTGAATCATCTAGTTAATTTTAGGGTATATATATATATATATATATATATATATATAATGCTGTGAAACCTCTTGAATTACCTGGTCTGTTGACTTTCTTCTGTTAATCGCCTCGGCTGCTCCCCTATATAACTTTCATCCTCATACATAAAAAAACAAACACATTCCTACCACAAACATCAACGTCAACTCTATTTACATCAATATTCACAATACATTCAATTTTCAAATTAAATTTCAGCATAAAATTCAGTTTTAAAAAGAATTTCAAGATTAATTTTATTATCATTTTAATGTGCATCCAGAATTAAAGTCCTTGTTGGATGCCTACTAATTAATATAACAATATAAGCAGACCGGAGTCTGAGTATAAAGGGAGCATCTACCACCCCTTTACGTTAATTAACCAGGTTCGTCTAATTGAGCTCAAAGACATACCCATATTTTCATCATAATTCAGAACATCAATACTAAATACCCTTTCTACTTAAACAAGCAAATTTCATCTTAAAATTAAAATTTTATGGTTAGTACAATTTCACTAATGTCCATTTAAAGTAAATCAATTATAAAGTTATTCAACACACAAAAATGTCAAACAAAATAGTATAATTTACCTGAAGGTTACTGTCCTCGTAGCTTCAAAGTACATCGTCCCTTTAGTTAATCACACCATTCCAACAGGATTATATTTACGGCTTCTAATTCTCAACGCTTTTAAAATTTTCTTCATCACCATTTATTTAAAGTTGTTTTGGCTTTTCGAACTCATCTGTTATATTACCTTTTCGTGGATCCAGACACGTATTTGAACCATTTAATTATTAACACCCCGAAAAATAACAAAGAAATTCATACTTCTTTCACCAAGATACGCAAAACTGCTATTTTGGAAATTTGTCGTTGTAAATTTTGCTAATTGGTACAGTGATACTAAATTTTCAGTTACTTGTATCTAGAGTGACTGAAATGAATTTCACTTGTGGTATTTGCAAGAATAAACTAACATGAGAGTTGCTTTTGGTTGAATGAATAAGGAATTAATAGCGAGTGGGACTTATACAGCTGTTGCAAATTCAGCTAAGTTTGAATTACATAAAATGGCACTGTTTAAACGATGCAACTACTTTAGCGAACAATTCCGCAGGAGTTAAAGACATTTAGAAAAATTGATATTTCCAATGAAAAGGTACAATTTTGAAAACCCCGGCTTATCTTTTAATGTAGCCACATATAATTTTACTATGAGCTCTAGTATTGCTATGCTCTTTTGGTGCGTAATAAACGAACAATGTTATGGTCTATTGCAAAGTTGTTTGATCCATTTAGGTTTATAGCACCAGTTCTTGCGACTAAAAAATTGTTGATGCAGAAAATATGGACTTTAAATATCGGTTTAGATATGGCTCTTCAAATCAATCTCCTAAGAAACAAATACTTTCAAATCTTTATTCGATGGTACTACTTTTGAACGTGCAGTTCTTTGCTTGAAAAAGTTGGTAAATCTAAATGAAAATAAATTTTTTAGTACAATAATCCACCTTTCTGTTTTAGGTACGAAATACAAAATTTTAAAGTCTTATTACTGATTTTAAATGATGCCACAAGTGCTTCGTTTTGCTGCTACAGTTCCGCCCAGATACAAATCGGTCGTGTTGATTCTTCAAAATGATGTTAGATTTTGTTGCCAGTGGAATTCTGCTGCTTTTGCAGTAAAACTCTTCAATATTGGATAGCTTCCAATCACCAATAACTTCACCTAAGACTCTTCTTCGACAAACAGGTGTCCAAAGCTTTTAATTATTACACAATACTTTGATACGCTTCAATACTATCACCTTTTGATTACTTTATGTTCATCTTTACACCTTTAACTCTTTTTAAAAAAAAAATTCGAGCAACAGAAACATACAACTGCTTTATTTTAGAAACCAAAATCAACAACACTTTCATTACCTTAGTTTCTTAACAAAAGTTCAATTCAGCACACTATTGTTTTCTTAAAATTATCACATACCACCTAATAAATTAAAATACATTCATTATGCTTACTTAAAATCAGAGTAGTTAGTATTGTAGAACTAATAGGCAACCCGTCAAACACGCAAGTTGCATAACCTAAGTGTATTCTACAGAGTCTAGAACATTCGAGCAAACACGAGACTGAATCATCTAGTTAATTTTAGGGTATATATATATATATTTATTATCAAAGAATGAAATTTAATGGCGGTGCTATATTAGATCTAGCTTCCCTTTTTGAATGGACAGCAGTACATGTAATATTTAACAAACACATTATGGTACATACACACTAATTGCTTTAATCTTTTCACCTGCCTTGCAGGTTTTATCAACTGCAAGGCAGGTGAAACAGCATGAAGGCACAAATTGTGGCTAAGTGATGCTGTACTTTCCATAATGTGTTTTAAATATTATCTTGTACTGTCCTGATACTAATAGAATCAGTCCCTGTGTTATTGATATTATTTTAGGACTCATTAAATTTACTTATTCTTTATAATTATATATATATATATATAATATTGATATATATATATATATATATATATATATATATATATATATTTGCCAACAGAGAAACAAAGAAAGACGATCAGACAAAGTAGGTATGGGACGGAGACAAGTTTTGTTTTGAATATTAGTTAAAGAGGGTAATGTTTGATTACTGTTATAGGTGGTCAACAAGCGTAACAAAGAAGGGTTATTTTGTTACGTATGGATTAGAGTAAGAAAGAAACACAAGGTGTTAATATAGAATATTTTGAGTGGAGTTATTTTGTTGCAAGAGGTTAATTAACAAAGAGAGATTAATTTGGCAGAAGGAGTGAGAGAAAGAAAGACATAATACAAAGTTCGTTAAATTTGGAGTTCAGACTAGGAAGTGGAATAAGAACAGATTGGGGTTAGACAAGGTAAGAAATAATAGATTGAGAGAGTATGTTGAAGGGAGATGGATATAATATGGGTATTATGGAAGGCGTGTGTTTTTAACATTAACTTGTTTTAGTAGGGACTAAATTCCCGAGAAATGTGACCGTTGTAAGAGATATAGGGAAAATAACTACATGAGAGGATTTGTGCCGGGGCAAAATTCTAGGATTTGGATGGTAATTGATATTTTGTAAGGAAATTTAGGAGAAATGAGTGAACGTTAGCTTGTGGGGTTTTAAGAATTGGGTAACCGTTGGAAGTTTACCAAGAAAACTTTGTTTGTTTCGATGGATTTTGAGAATTCAGGAGCTTTAGAGGGGCACAAAAGCCTATATAAAGAGAAGAATTTGGTGTAGGGCTTTCCTATTTTTGCTTCTCTTTACGCGCTAATTACGTTAGTAATAGTGAACGAGACTACAGCTGACTTGTCTGCAAGTAACAAAAGCTTTCGAGTTTAAAATACAACTAACACCAGTGGTGTTGAGCTTCGTCCAGCTGTCACCATAAGTATTATAAAAAGTTTTAAAAAGTGCAAATGGTAGCGGACGAAAATAAGTAAGTACCGACTGCGTGATATTTGGTTGGGTGCATAGTAGACACTTTAAATGGAGTAGAAGTTGATGGTAGAACGACGTGATTGTTTACCTACCGTAAATGGGATCTGTAGCTGCAGTAGTGAGATTTGGAAGTCTCTGGTAATCGAGAGAATAGAGTCGCAAGTAGCGGTTACCGCTGGTGCAGTCCTGATTGGGGGACATTCCTAAAAGCGTAGCTATTGATAAAGACCGCAGAAGAAATCCAGGTAATAAGAAAATTGAATGGAACAGGTTTAAGGAAAAATAAATATGATTGCTTCCGCAAAGGACAGAAACGCAGCATACGATTAAATTTTGAACTTACGCTTGCAAGAGCGAGGTATTTTCAACGCACCTGTGAGCGGAATTGTTATCGTTGAGCCCGGTTAAAAGGGGTCGGAACTTGAATAGTTCATACCGCTAGGTGGTTATTGTTTGAAGACCTAAAAATGGAAATATTTGAATATTGGAAGATTGATTAGTTAGACAGCACACGTGTCAAACATATTAACTAGCCGAAGAAATACAAGGAAAAGATCAATTTGGGTTTAGGCGAAACGGGGGAACATGGGAAGTTACTTTAGCTCTGAGGGTGATAATGGGGAAAACAACAGGAAAAATGGAAAGCGTGTATATGGGATTTGTAGATCTGAAAAAAGCATTTGACAATGTAAAATGGAAAAAAAATTCGAAATACTCAAAAGATTGGAGTGAGTTTTAGGGATAGACGGATAGTACACAGCTTATACAAAGAGCAAACGCGGTAATAGAATTAGAGTAGCGACGTAGAGAGGTAAATATTAGGAAAGGTGTGAGACAAAGATGTGCTCTATCCCCATTAATGATATAGCGGTATTAGCATTTAGCTAGAAAGAACTAGAAGCTGCTCTTAGTGAAATGGAGACAGTTCTAACGAAGAGATACGATATGAAAATTAACAAAAAAAAACTAAAGTACTAGTATGCAAAGGAGTGGAAAATAAATCAAAAACAAGAATACAAATAGTTAACGAGAACTTACAAGAGGTTAAAGATCTCTGCTACCTAAAAAGCCAAATAACGCGAGATGGCAAGAGCGCAATAGATATAAAATAAAGATTAGTGCAAGGTCGTGCTGTTTTTAACAAAAAAAGCAACTACAGCGTTTAAAGACAACAAACATAGAAATAAGAAAAAGATTACTTAAAACATATGTGTGGAGCACAATACTGTATGTCTGCGAAACCTGGACAGTAGGAAAAGCGGATAGGAAAAAAAAGCCTTTAAAATGTGGTGATACAGACGTATGATGAAGATATCACGGACAAAGTTAAAAACAAAGAGGTACTAGAAATGGTAGGGGAAGAAAGAAATATGTGGAAAACAGTAAAAAATAGCAGAGATAGGATGATAGACCACATACTAAGGCATGAAATGGGTAGGTTAGCTCAGAATAGAAATCAATAGAGGAAAATTCTAATGATGAAAAAAATAATTGTACTTAAACCTGATGATTATTATAAGTAACTACAGGTATTGGTTTTGCAATATTCTCAACTAATGTTAATTGTGCCAAGCATTTACTGGAAAACTATTAATTTGGAAAATGTCTAAGTATTGCGGGATCTTGGCAGCTACAGGCTGCTTAACCCCCTTCATATACTACTGAATCTCGGTAAAATAGGACATATAATTAGAAAACAACAGAAGAGAAACCGAGCTGTATCTAGGCTGTAGAAATTTCAGGAAACCATGTAGGCTAGCTCAGAATAGAAAAAAGTGGAAGTACGCGTCCAAGACGAAAAACCTTGTTCGAAAGAATATATGAAAAACTATTAATTCGGCAAATGTTAGAGTGTTGGGAGATCTTGGTAGCCGCAGGCTGCTTAACTCCCTTCACATGCCACTGAATATCGGGGAAATAAGGTATGTATTTGTAAAACAATAGAAAAGAAACCGAACAGCATCTAACAAGAAAGAGGAGCAACTATGTTCGAAGACAACAAACATGGAAACAAGGAAAAAATTGTTGAAAGCATATGTGTAAAACAAAAAAGAATAGGAGAAATAGAAGGGCAAGATACGTTCTAAAGCATATTTGTGGAATAGTGCAGGATACACTACAAGCAGATCTGCACGCAGATACTGAAAGATGCAGACTGTGGAAATTTCAGGGAAATGAGTAGGTTAGCTCAGAATAGAAAACAATAAGGGTACGCGTCTAAGCAGTTCCAGGACTGAAGACCTAACCATGATGGTGGAAGATTGATGTTTCTGGATATTTTAATATATATATATATATATATATATATATATATATATATTTAAAAAGTAAAAAGGAATTATTGGCAAGTGACTCAAATTCAGCCACGAGGGCATGCCGTCGACGCGTTTCGCCTTAATTGGGGCTCATCAGGACAGGAGTAGCAAAGATATAATATTTAATACAGACACATTATGGGAAGTACAGCATCACTTTGCTCACAATTTGTGTCTTCGTGTCGTATGTCGTATATATATTACTCATATTTAGACCAGGGTAGAAAATTAAATAATCACATCAAATAATTTTAATCACCGTGTAGAAGCTTTGGGAAAAGGTACGCGTTATTAAAAAACCGTGGAGAATAAAAATTCATTCGTTTCATTAAAAATAAGAGATTTAAATCATTTACAAGAAGCTTGCTATAAAAAAGGAAGCAGTATTAAAATGCTCTACGTGTAATTTAATTATTCCGAGTAAAGAAACAAATGGAAATTACGTGCAAAATTTATATTAATTAACTCAATTTTAAGTAACCGGTATTAAACAAAATGTACAGAAAATAATTAATATTTGATTAGGAGTCACTAAAAATTAAAGGGTATTATTTTAATTGGAGTTAATTGAACCATTAGTAACATATAATAGGTATAAAAGCTAGTAAAAACCCAATAATATGCAGATCGTAGAAGTATTATGTTTGAACACCTGCGTATTTTTAAATGTTTTATGTTCTGCGTAAAATTTGTAGATAACAAATGGTTACAGAGAATGTTGGAGAAACCGTTGCTTAATATTTACGGGAAATGCTAATAAGGTGGGTTATTTCACAAGTCCACATGGATTGAAAATAACCGATACTAAAGAATATAGACTTGTACCACTCGGAACAGGGTAGATAGAGACAGATAATATGCGCAAGACAGAGACACATATAGTAAAAGGCGCGAGTTGAGCAACGTCACTGGGTTGCGATTGGTTGAAAATCAGAGGCAAACAGGAGAGGTAAAATAACATTTCTGTATAAAATTAATTAGTTATTCCCAGACGTTGCGAGCCGTGTCGAAATTTCTGAGATTTAACTGGTGCGAGTGCAAATTTAATAAGAACCGACGCACAGGCGGTCGAGATGGGAACATAGTATACGAAATTCTAGAAACTGGCCGTTTTGAGGACAAAACCGACAGACAGGCTAACCACTATATATACCCGGGTTAATATGAGTTTCGCTCTCTTAGATTTTCGAATTGATTCAATGCGTTAAACAGCGCTTTTTAGTTTTCCGATTTTGATAGAATAATTTAAACAGTTTGCTCGTATATTTTGGTGATTTAAAACAGTTTGTTCTTTACGTGCTACAATGAATGTAATTTAGTGCACTTAGAAAAGAAGATACAAGATAATAAAGTTTAGTATCACTGTACCAATTAGTCAAATTTGCAACGACAAATGAATACACAAAAGTAGGCAATTTTGGCGTATATTTCTGAAAGAAGTATGAATTTCTTTGCTATTTTTCGGGGGTGGTAATAATTAAATGATTCGTAAACGTGTCTGGATCCACAAAACAAGCTTCAGATATACACAGATGAGTTCCGGAAAAGCACTGAAACAACTTTAGATGAATGGTGGTGTAGAGAAAATGTTTAAAAGCGACCAGTAATCCGAGGACGTAAACATAACCCAGTTGGAATGGTGAAATTAGCAAGGACGATGTACATTGAAGCCACGAGTGCATTAACCTTCAGGTAACTTATGCTTTGTTGTTCGATTTTTGATGTTTTGGTGTGTGTTGAATAACTTTATAATTGATTTACTTAAAATGGACAGTAGTAAAATTGTACTAACAACAAATTTTTAATTTTAAGGTGAAATTTTCTTGTTTAAGTAGAAAGGGGTATTTAGTATTTATGTTCTGGATTATGATGAAAATTTGGGTATGTCTTTGAGCTCAATTAGACGAACCTGGTTAATTAACGTAAAGGGTGGGAGATGCTCCTTTGTACTCAGACTCAGGTCTGCATATATTGTTATATTAATTAGTAGGCATCCTACAAGGACTTTAATTCTGGATGCACATTAAAATGATAACAAATTTAATCTTGAAATTTTCTGATACTAAAATTTATGCTGAATTTTAATTTTGAAATTTTAATGTATTGTGAATATTGATGTAAATAGAGTTAACGTTGGTGTTTGTGATAGGAATGTGTTTGTTTTTTTTATGATTGAGGGTGAAAGTTTTAACTAGGTGAGCAGCCGAGGCGGAAAAGAGTAAAGAGGCGATTAACAGAAGAAAGTCAACGGATCAGTTAATTTAAAAGGTTTCACAGCATTCTTGACGCCCAATCTGTGGGGCTCGATTCGAAAACCGTAGTTCCCGGATTTTGGTGGATCACAGCATTCTTGACGCCCAATTCGTGAGGCTCGAATCTAATACATGGATCACAGCAATATATATAGCTACGATGTCGCTATATTCAGTAGGTGCACAACGATCAATTGCCTGAGTAATTTAAAATTCACACAATCAAATTAATGCCTCGATTAGCTCTTTTTAATATCATGTATTTTATTTTTATAGAACTTTTAAATCAAAATATTAGAATATCCTTATCGAATTGGCTCTTTACGGAGACTATACACTTTTACACCTTAGTAAAGCAGATAAAGCCAGCAAAAAAATTTATCTTACCACGAATAGTTTTATTAAACTTTCAAAGAAATATCTCCTTTTTTAACATAATTCGACCAAATTTTTGAAGACCTTACACACTATATTTTATCACATGTATATTTTTAAGCTCACTTCTGAATACACAGGTTATGTAAAATTTAAAATGCAACGTGCTATAAATTGAATAAATAGTTCTCCTGTTTTTTCTTCTTTCTGGAAGTTCCTGGCCTCAACTTCCCACTTGTTCTAAAACTTCCGACAATTCAGCTTAAAAATGACTCTTGATTGTTATTCAGTAACTTAGAATCGTTTCGTCAGTAGCTTAGAGTGGCTACCAGCAACTTAGAGTGTTTACCAACCGCTTAAAGCGTTTACCAGCGACTTAATGCCCTAAATTAATAAAATTGCAAAGATTTTAATTTATATTAATTATTTCTAGACTTACGTTTATATCAACGGTCAAAATTCTATATAAATTTATTACAACACGCACTCTACTATTTACATCACTTTACGTTTAAATTTTGTTAAGTTCAATTTTTAAAATTAGCAACTTTCACTAAAAATTTCTATTCACGTAATAATTTTCTTTCAAAATATCACAATCAGCGCATGGGTTATAAAAATGATCCTCTTTTATTTGCTTCGTTAGTTTTATAGAATTAAATTCCTTCACGAATGTTCCACGCGTTCTCATTGGTATTAAATATGACATTTCATGTATGTTCTAAATGGCACGTATCACCAGGATACAGGTTCAAGTCCTGTCCAAGACCTTATATTTTCCATCTTTCAATTACTAGCACGATTTGAAATGATCATTTGGGCTTTGCATAAAAGTCTAAGTTATTATTTCATCTTATTCACTATAATACGGTAGTATTTATCAACTTACCTTGTGTAATTAACTACCTAAAATATTTATATATTTAATACTTGGCTTATAGCCATAATTTTGAACGTAGCTTCCTGTCTATAACTGAGATAAATCAAAAACTTGACAATGTCAGATATGATTGACAAAAATGCCGAACGTAATTGAAAGTTAGGTTGATGTATCGTCGTGTACACGATTTAAATTAGTAAATTTCCCAATTGTCGTCATCGGTCTCAGTGGCGTAATTGGTAAACGCATGGTTCCGGTAAAACCAGGATACAGGTTCAAGTCCTGTCCAAGACCTTATATTTTCCATCTTTCAATTACTAGCTCGATTTGAAATGATCATTTGAGCTTTGCATAAAAGTCTAAGTTATTATTTCATCTTATTCACTATAATGCGATAGTATTTATCGACTTACCTTATGTAATTAACTATTTAAAATATTTATATATTTGATACTTGGCTTATAGCCGTAATTGCGCGTCGCTACCTGTCTATAGCTGACATAAGTCAAAAACTTGACAATGTCAGATATGATTGACAAAAATGCCAAACGTCATTGAAAGTTAGGTTTATGTATAGTTGTGTACGCGATTTAAATTTGTAAATTTCCCAATTGTCGTCATCGGTCTCAGTGGCGTAATTGTTAAACGCATGGTTCCGGCAAAACCAGGAAACAGGTTCAAGTCCTGTCCAAGACCATATATTTTCCATCTTTCAATTACTAGCTTAATTTGAAATGATCATTTGGGCTTTGCATAAAAGTCTAAGTTATTATTTCATCTTATTCCCTGTAATACGATAGTATTTATCAACTTACCTTGTGTAGTTAACTATCTAAAATATTTATATATTTGATACTTGGCTTATAGCCGTAATTTTGAGCGTTGCTTCCTGTCTATAACTGACATAAGTCAAAAACTTGACAATGTCAGATATGATTGACAAAATGCCAAACGTAATTGAAAGTTAGGTTTATGTATAGTTGTGTACAAAATTTAAATTTGTAAATTTTTCAATTGCATCATCGGTCTCGGTGGCGTAATTGGTAAACGCATGGTTCCGGCAAAACCAGCATACAGGTTCAAGTCCTGTCCAAGACCTTATATTTTCCATCTTTCAATTACTAGCTCGATTTGAAATGATCATTTGGGCTTTGCATAAAAGTCTAAGTTATTATTTCATCTTATTCACTGTAATACGATAGTATTTATCAACTTACCTTGTGTATTAACTATCTAAAATATTTATATAAATATATATATATATATATATATAATTTTATATATACATATAAATATATTGTAAATACGTTGGTATTTGTAATAGAAAGGCCCTGTATTTCCTTTGATAAGCTGTTATTTCAGACATTTCAAAGAAACTCGCCGGACCACCTCAACAATGGACAATGTATTCTGTGTCCCTTGATAAGCCTTGAAAGAAGTAAAGAACAAAAATTTATTGATAAATTAATTAGAACGTGTTTACAAGTAAAGAGGCCACACTACATTGTCTAATCTTACTGTTTCGGCGTGAAACTAATAAGGCGTTGTGTCTACATCAAACACCCCAGAATAAGTGAACTGAAAGTGCAAATTTGAATAAAATATTACTTTGTGTGTGTGTGTGTATGTATGTGTGTGTGTATGTGTGTGTGTTGTGTGTGTGTGTGTGCATGTTTGTGCGGATGTGTGTGTGTGTGCGTGCGTGTGCGTGCGTGCGTGCGCACATGCGTGTGTGCGTGTGTGCGTGTGTGTGTGTGCGTGCGTGCGTGCGTGGCGTGCGTGCGTGCGTGTGTGTGTTTGTGTGTGTGTAATTAAATGAAACTATTAAGAATTAAGAATTATTAAAACTTGAGTTAAATGTAACATTGTAAAATGGACATGATAAAAAGATTAATGAAAGTTCAACAAGCCAGACAGTGAGAAAGGAAACAGACGTATTCCAGACAAAACGTGATACTGCAGGTGCAGGTAACAGTAGGTTATAAGACAGCAATTATTAGAATTAAGATTGTTACATTGTATTAAATACAGAAATAAGCAGACCTGAGCTCTGCGGTTCCCACAAGTAATGTGAGGGGCAGAAATAGCATAAATACCCGCGAGAGCCCAAGATGGCCAGTTTGTCTAGAGCTTCAGAATTTCTACATTGCTGGTTGTTCAAACTGCTCACCATAATTTTAGTTTAATTAATAACAGTGAATTTCAACTTAATGAACATAACGTACTTGTAAATTAAATTGAATCATTGTAATTCAGTATAAAATAAATTTGTTAGAAGAAGTTTTTTGGAAAAGCTTTTGAAAATGTCGCTCCAAGAGGTCCGAAACCTAACTCGTCGCGCGTATTACTAACTCTTTTCTTTTAACTCCTTTTTTTATTATGATATAAATCTATAAACGAATTTACGAACTCTAATCTGAACCGTAGATTTTTGCACATACTTGTGTAATATTGCTAGAAAATGCAGAAATTGTATGCGAAAAAGCGCCAATCACAGACGGCAAAGAATTTGCTTGCCCTGCAGAAGTCGAAGACATACGTAAACACTGAACGTCTTCATGCAAAAAAGTATGGTGTTTTAACTTGCACTTTCTACAAGTAAAACGAGAAAAATATTCAGAAACTAGATTTTCCTTGCATAGGCAATTAAGGCGCAGTTTCAATTCCTTCACTTTGGATTTTCGATTTTGCGCTAATGTCCTAATGAATTCAGCGCAATTACTAAAAGAGTGTGAATCTTTGCAACCATAAAAGCTATGTAAATTGCTAGATGTCACAAATGTTTTGACACAAATTTGAATATTACATGCTTTTTAGGCAAAATTTCGACCGATTTTTCTCTTAAAGTCGAAAGCAAATATGCTTGGCACTTCAAGAAGTTTTGAAATTCCGTGAGTTGGTAAATTTTGAGGAAAGGATTTTCGAACGGTTCCCACTCTCTAAAAGTAGAACAGGTTTTGAGCTTGTTGGAAATGAAATGATTAAGAAATGTCTGCAATAGAGACTTGTCGTCTAAGAGAGAGTGTAAAGCACCAATATGTTTAGATTGAAAGTTATTTATTTGATGAAACTTGTCAAGTGACTCCTATGTAAAACACTCTATATTGCACAATAATCGGCCATGATTATGAAAGATCACACGCGTATTATTGTTCTCTTTGTACAACGTTTCGCATGCTAGACGAAAATAGGAAGAAACAAAGTCAAGAGACTGTATAATCAGCAGGATGGACCTACCGAGGAGACCTGTAAGTAATGGAATCGTTGGATGCCACTAATGAACGTATTTTTATGGATTATAGAGTCAAATATAACTCAGTATTCGAGCCAGTTTTCTAGAATCCCAGAATAGCTTGGCAGATTTATTGTCGGAAGCTTAATGAAATTAGAATTGAGTAACTTGATTGCGAACTTGAAGAATGAGATGACCGACGAGCTTCATCCAAATCAGAAGTATTGAATTTTTCAAGAATCATAATAGAAATAATTTCGAAGAAGAAACTTTCAAATAAAATGTATTGTTTCTCATAAAAAGGTTTATTTGAAATGGCAATTATCTGTACATAAATATCCTTAAAAGACTACAGTAAAGATTTTGAAATGACCAAACGGTCATTCAATTCCATAATTAATCTTCTAGGTATTGATTCAGGACTAGAGTCAAAATCGGAGTGTAAACTGAATAAGATATAACTTGCGTGACAGCGTAACGGGCAACACTAACGCTTTTATATTATGATTTAGATCTATAAATCCCCAACATATGTAAATATGGGTTTTGAATGTAAACATGGTTGGTATTTTATGACAAACGACTTAAACATGAAAGTGTTTATATTATTACACAACGATTTACTCATGGAATGAGTATTGATTAAATTTACGCAATATCTCTTTATTTTATAATAGTAACGCATACGTAGGTATTGATATTAAAGTATTTTGGAATGGACAGTGAAATGATATAACGAAATGTGCGAATTTAACTGTTTGCTATATTTGTTATAAACGACATTTCCAGTAATTTGAATTTATAAATGTCATGTAATTTAATATTAAAAAGAAGGAAAACTTGGAGTGATAAACAGCTTTGTCAGTGGCTTTAATTTAAGGTATTTTAGAATTTTTCTTGTAGCAACACCTCGCCAGATTTGAGGTTAAAAAATTGTTGCTAGAAAAGTGTATTTTTATTGAAATTATTTTTTGTTAATAGCGTTTAAAACGATTTCTATTTTAATTTGTTTAAAAATTAGGTACACAGACACATTTGTAAAGGATATCCAGCTACCCAGTAATTAAATCTTATTCGGAAGAGGCATTTTGTGTTGAGAAATTTCTTTATTTATGACCGAATTAATAATTGTTTTTAAGATATTTTGGAGAAAGGTAGAATGCAAGGTTACAAAACTTAGGACACCGAAGCAAGGGAGATACATACGGAATAACCGTCTTCCGTGTGAAAATAATATCAAAAGGAATTGCTGTAATAGACCGTTTGGCGTCTCTCAATAATGATAGGGAAAAAACCTTTCAGTGCAAGTACTAATGTAACGTATCTTTTTAGTATTTCA
Source organism: Platerodrilus igneus (assembly GCA_036346225.1). Classification (NCBI taxonomy): domain Eukaryota; kingdom Metazoa; phylum Arthropoda; class Insecta; order Coleoptera; family Lycidae; genus Platerodrilus; species Platerodrilus igneus. The sequence goes on from JARFIW010001358.1 coordinate 2,317,614, forward strand.
GCCATAATATTTATTACTTTTCTTTATTTTTTATTTCAAATTTTTTTCAGTTCTGTTACAATTTTTTCATAGAAACCAACTTCTGCACCATTGCAGTTAGTTGCAACGGTGTCCCCGCCCTTGAAGGAAAATCAAAATTTAACAACTTGACGCTCATTTTACCCTATCAAACTGAATAAGATGTTGACAAAGGCAAAAATGACAATAACATTTACATACACAGTTGTCATAAAAAATTTTATCAAACAAAAAATTAACTTACAACTTGTTATCGGTGAAAACAACTAAAAGTTCTGATGCTATGTGATGGTCTGGATTTATTTCATGAGTTCATGCATTTCTAGATATACTGTGTGTGAAAACGCGTTGCTTTTAAGCAACATTTATTTTACGCAATAAATGATGCATTCATTAAAACGTATTAAAATTATAATGCTAGTATGATGTCGTACTGTAGCATGCTAAATCTTCACGTTCAAGCTCATTTGAACCTATTGCTCTATAAGATGTAGCGGTTTTCAAGACTTATGCATGGTGTTGCTGTTGCAACTATAACATAATAAATTGCAGCTGCATAAAAGAAATACATAAGTTACTATACTTAAAGCAACGTCTGCGCTTAAAGTGTGTAAGTAATTTCAGCATAGACTTCCATCTCGGAATTTTTGTTTCGATGAATAATGAGATAAATTAAATGGTGTAGTTTACGCCAACCCCTAAACATAAATGATGAAATATATAATCAACTGCTCAAACTAGTCTATAATATTATTCTTACTATATAAATATAGATCAGTGTATAAAATAGTTATGATAAGTGTTATATATATATATATATATATATATATATATATATATATATATATGTTCAACTACATTTAAGACAAAGCAATTTATTAAAACATTTCCTTTTCTTTTGTTTTTAAATCAAGGTGAATCAAATTGATCTGCTGGTTCTGTTGGTTCTTCTACTAAAATAAATTTACCGAAAGGATAATGCTGGAGCAACTATTGTAAATTGGTGGAATTCGAAAAAAAAATTTGTTTTATCATCACATGGGTGATTACAACAAAGATTATAATTTTAATCCATACAAAAGGTACTTACCCTTTTAGCCAACTTCTTGGATAAAAATCTCTTTGAGAAGTTTAGGGCATGTTGACAATACAAAGGTATGTTTATAAAATAAACTTCTTTTACTCTTGCAGGAAACGAATTTTGAAAACGAGTTATTGCCTTTTTCAAAATTGTTGGAGTAATCTGAGTAACTGATTTTAATTTGAATCCTTTCAAATTACAAATAAATATGTATCCAGAAACCATAAGATTATCATCATGGTTTATCATAATACTAGCAGACATGTAGTCTCCTCGCAATATGTTATCTACTGTCAGTTCTTCAGGATCGTAATCATCAAAATCACAAACTAATATTCGAGGTCCTGCTGGCTCATTTGTTGATATGGGCAGTGGAAACGATGAACTGCAATAAAGATCAGATTACAATTGTAATTAAATTAGATTACACAAACAAACATTTGTTCTAGATAACGTTGCATAAGCGGCAATTGTGGGTCCAGATTTTGTGACCATTCTGGAATTAGTGTCTTGTATGTATAATGAGCATCCAGCTTTTTTTTAGTCTTTTCTATGCTAAACTTTGAGCCTCGTAAGAAGTTTAATAAAAGTTGGTCGTCTGTAAGTACAAAACACAAAGTTTTATTATTAAGAACCTTGTTTGATTTATTATGTAATCGTGTGCCAAAATGTTGCATAAGAGAGACCACGGGTTGGTTGTTACAAAAGCAGATTGCGACAGTAAATTTCATATTCAGTTGGTAGATGGTTCAGCAAATACCTTAATGTAATATAAACCAGCAGCTGAAGATTTACATTTAGTTGTAGTTTGACAGTGTTTTGATGTGCGTAGCTATCTTTAGAGTGGTTTTTGTGAATTTAGAGTGTATAACTAAAGTAGACATTTTCTAAATGTTTAAATTTTTATATATGGTGCGTTGCAATTGTAAAAGTTTATTGTGTTACGTTCCGTCCCTGTAACTAAATAATTTAGCTCACTTTTAATTTAAAATCTCATATCTAATACTGTTTCTACGGTTATTTTGCATGTTAGCGTTTCCGACTTCTTTTAAATTGAAATAATTACTTGTGCAACACCCTGTAGGTTTTATTGGTACATGCAATTATAATTTAAATATAGCAAATTTACTATTTAATATAGTATTAAATCTGGCATTTTCCTTAGAGATTGTAATACGTTTGAAAGGTGAGTTTCAATTATTAAAACATTTATTTTCAGAGATTACATGAAATAGAATTTCTACATATGTGATCAACAAGTGCGATTCAATTTTAATTTTCCGATTTTCTTATCTATATATGGATGTTTTCTAAAAAAGTAACATGCATTGCCATGGAATAGAAATTATCAAATGGGTTTCCCGTTATCAGTTGTTGTTAGCTTTGAGTTTTTAATGTGGCAGTTTGGATTATTCATGGTCGAACGTTTATTTTAGATCTAGGAAATGACTTGTAACTGTCCGAAGCAGAAGTACGTTCTAGTCGCCAAGATAAACAAGGGGGGTTCGTACAGCCAAAAGATTTATAACTTGGAATTCTGAAATTAGTTTGTACGAAGTTATTTCTCTGAGACGTGGAATGTTTGTAACCACTGAATTATCTACTACCATTGGTGCTAATTTACTCCCAATTAATTCAACACATCACTACGTAACATGTATAGATATATATCCAAGGTCAGTCAATGATTTACTACCAGCTATTGGTCAAGGAAAGTGAAAACTTACGCCGTTCACAGTTACTTCTTCTGAATTTGATTTACTTGGTTTTCCAGGAAAAGATTTTGGTATGCTGTTCAACCAGTTGTTGGGCCGCGACGAAACGTCCGGTCAAGCCTTAAAAATTCCTATTTTTTTTCTGTGTCTGTTTGATGATCTACAACAGGAAGAATTGTGTGTGGTTTTTGTTAAGGTTTTTCGATTGCTCATCGTACGAACAGAGGTATCACGGTCTTGAAATTAATCTTACTTCACTCAAACTGGCGAATATACTATTGAGAACAGCTTTTCTTATTTGGGTATCAATTTGTTACTGGCTGAGTGACTATTACGAATTAATTTCGGAAACAAAAGTGGAATGCTTGTAACAAAAATTAAGAGTTTAATCTCGACTAGCTAGCGTAAGTCGTGGATTTTCCTTAGAATGGGGTTAATGCAAATAATGCCAAAAAATATAAGGGTTAAAGTAGATATTACTGCTAAATTAATGTACCAAGTCTGATTTAAATATCTTATCTGTAATTCTGCACTCTCTAGTCTTCTCCCAAAGAGCGCCAGACCGTCGATCAGGAACTGGTATCAAAGGACGGTCACCTCAATACTAGTTTTCAATATACAACACTTTTCTAATATAGAATTAGGATACTTCAAATCTCACTTTTCTCCTTAAATCAAACTATGAACACTTATAAACAATTACTGAAATACCGTTACTGAATTTAATCCCCGAAAATATTAATTATCCGCGTCAATTATGGTTTAAAGGAAAAATTTTAACTTTCAAATAAATTTTACCCACAAATTACAAACCAATTGGTCTTAATGCAAAATTCTACGTAAAACGGTAGTTTCAATCGAACAAAACTCCCTTTGCAATAAAATAATTAAAATTTTGAATATTATGCCACAATTTGTTAATAATGACAACTCAGTTGAACAACGTAATAAGTTACTTTATTTCTAAAATCAATGAAATTAGCGACAGCCACATACAACATAATAATGGTCCCTACATTAGCAGATGTACCCTACTGATAGTGCACTAAAAATCCTATCAATAACTTCTACCTAAATATTAAACTATATTGGTAAGTACTAATTCTACTTCTTCGATCAAGCATAAATTTCAGCAATACAATCAGAAAAATGAAAAGGTTTAGGTTTAGGTTACAGTTATGTATTTCTCGTCGCATCCTAAACGGCACTTTCCGCGGAGTTGTTGCATTCTGCTTTACACACCCGCTCGCGTGCCTCGTGCAATATCCAAAGTTATTGATATTGATACTTCACTCACATATAAATCAAGTACCGGTTTTATTATTAGATCCGCGAAAGTCCCTCAGGAATTTTTCCGCATTAAATGTAGACAACGTTTGTGTAATTTCATGCTTATCAAAAACCCAGTAACTTTCTTGCACCGCGACCGGTTAATCAGAACTCAAAATTTAAGATCACATGTATATTAAAATCAGTTGGAATCTGAATCGAAAAATTCAATCTCTGTTCCTAAAAATTATTTCTTATAGTAACTTTCATTCACGCCTCTTCTTTTTATGACGTCACTATGACAGCGAACGTTCACCAGTAGAAAACAACATTTTTGGAAAAATACGTCTTGTAATAAAAAAATTTTTCTTACTTGTTTTTTATTAAATTTATTTATCCTCGTGACTATTGGCTAATAAATTACACCTTTAAATTTCCTAAACCTTAACCTGATATCACAAGGTCGAGAATTTCTTATTATTTATGCAAGCCCACGGTAAAGTTGGATGAAAAATGGCTAGAGAAAAAGAAAAACTCTTAAGACATAAACGGCTAGTCTAGTGTTAGCTCTGGGTAGATCATGAGCTTGGGTCATGGGTTGTCAAAAGACCAAAAATATATTTAATGAGAGCCACCGTATTTTTCAATACTATAACCAACAAAATTTAACTGTGCTTGTATTAGGGGAATGCGGAAACCTTATGTCAACACCACTAACATAGCCATAAAACCTGAATTTCACTCTTTTAAACACACTTACCAAGACCTCAAAAACCAGATGTCATACAGATGTCTCGGCTTGACCTGTGGACAAACAAAGGTACAACATGGACACCATTTGTGTTCTCAAAAATATTTGCCAAAAATAAAATAATAGAATTTAGTCTTCTAAAATATACTCCCGGGGAATTTGTTTTCATTACACACAGTTTCTGATCAGGGATGACTTGTAATTTTTACTTGAATTTTTAAATAATAAAAAGTCATTCAAAAACAAAATAGATTCTAATTGAATAAATTTCTAGATTCATGTTACTATAACATTTTCACTTCGTATTTCTATATTTTCAAGTAATAATTTTCTATGGAACAGTAATATACTACTAAAAAATTGTATTCAATAATATAAAAATCTCTGAATGGATCTTTCTACAAAATTTAAATGTAAGGATTTGAATTTTCTTAATTATTTATATTACATATTTTCTTCAAGTCATAGAAGTACTTCTTCGACCTTCACAGTGAAATTTAATTACCTATGTGCTGATAAAATAGCTTGAATTTACCTAAAGCTACTTTTACTTAACAGTTATTACGCGAATTCCACATGTAGACTAATAATCAAAGTTCATGACCTCAAAATATTTAAACATATTTTAAATTAACGTAAGATGACATGTGAGGTCTAAATAGGACAACTGAATCTATGTTTTTATATCTGACATAAAATGTCATTCACAACTTTTTAAATGTACACTTTGTGTGCATGTGCAAACATTCTGACAAACAATAGATTTGTTATTTAATTCGCTGTTTTCTTAAAAGCTTTTTACGTTACAAAATTTTTAATGTTCTATTTTCTTATTGCAACTTAATTAATATTCAAAGTGATCAATTCTAAGAAACACTCACGTGTTGTAATACTGCTCTGAACGAAAGAAATAGGACCTTGACCTCAGCTGTCGGAAATTTCCATAACCATCGATTATCAAAGCTTTTCTGAATACAACCATTATTTAACGAAACTAACTTCTGTTTGAATTTACATGATATTAGAATTTAGTACTCCAACAAATTTTCTAGATCCAAGATTTGCTTATTCGACATTATTTATTTGCGAAGTTGAATTATACGAAACATATACGAAATTGCCTTCTATGATATTGTATAAAATTTTATCATATCCGATATTATATAAAATGTAGCCATATATGATATTACACTAAGAGGAAAAATATTAGAAAATTTATTTAAAAAATTTTATACCAACTGTATTAATGATGTGGGTGAACTTCCATCTTATTCAATTATCTATTCTTTTTCGGACTGTGTTACAGGCCGCGTGCCTAGACACGACCCTCTTGACTCCGCTACGCCGCTTATCGCAGCTTGTTGCTTCAAACGTTGATAGCAAAGTGATCAAATTGACAACTCGACGGAGCTTAATAACGAATCTTAGACCACAAAGGTAAAGGAGTCTATATGCTATTATTAATTTTATGTATTAATTTTACTGAACGGAAATTTATAAATTATTTATTTTATATTATTGCTGTTTTATTCTATATTAAAGAACGAAGCGTAACAAGAAAAAAAATACGTTACACAGCCTCTTTCCAAGAGAAAAAATTCGAGGTATAGAAGAATTTTTTCTACCAAAACTTTAACGACTGAAGAATCAAAACTACTCATATTAACTGTATAAACACCTAACTACTCAATACAAGACAGCACAATTTTTTTTTTAATTATAACTAAAGACAAGTTTAACCAAAAAAATATAAATCATTCACTAAATGATATGGGGGAGGTATTAATGCATGGAAATGAGTGATCAGTAACTACGCGTACTACACGCCTATAAAGGGACAAATTCGAGAAGTCATAATCGGTATTTACACTTAATCAGTTAAGAACATTTAGGGGAATCTAACACTCACTAGATGCATGTTACCAAAAAGTTTCAAATACAATAACCATATCAAAGACTAAAATTTAACCAAAAGCAAAAAAATTTTTAACTATAAATCAGAACTAGAATAAACAAAATTGATAGTATGATAAAATCACTACTAAACAAGAATCTGTACAACAAATACTCTTCTTAACTTTATCTTACTTGTTATAAATATTTATGTACATATACTTCTAGATGCTTACAAAATTTGCACAAATTGATGAATTTAATAGGTACTAAAGAATGTTTATTACTAAGTCCATTTACGAAACAAATCACTAATATTCGAGAAGCAGACAAAGTAATAACAACACCTATCCATCAACAAAATACCCTTAATCCTTGAGTGAGCACCTTATAATATTTCTGTATTACTACTATCCTACAGACTCAACTATCTCACTAAAAAATTCTATAACTTCAGTGTTTCAACACTAAACAACTCCGAAATCACTAATAAACTATAATTTGAGCCAACTGGGACACATCCACCAGCAACTCACCAAAAACTTCTCATGAACTATCTTAGCTCATCTAAACTCTCAACTAGAATAAGCATATCAAGCTTAGTCTCAAACCACTAAATCAAAATTTAAGCATTTCTCTAATGCTTACTACACCATCTCACCTTAACTGTATTACTAAATGCCTACTATATTACTAAATATTTTCTATATTCTCAAACAAATACTTTATCACCAAACACGTACTTCATTACTATATACGTACTTCATCACTATGTACATACTTCACCACTATATACATACAACATATATAAACACATGCTGCACTCTTAAACTCCTCAATAAACGCATCAACATAAAAAAAAATCTAACATCATCAAACATCATTATCTAGATCAATAAACACATCATTATCGTCATCAAAAACATCATTAAACACATCATTATCCAGATCAATAAACACATCATTATCGTCATCAAAAACATCATTAAACACATGCAATATCAAAATCAATAAACACATCAAGCTCTATTACTACTAAAACCAAAAATCACTTTAAGCAAATCAAAAATTTTAACTAACTTTAATCTTGTCCTACTTAGGAATACAAAACATGGATCAAAAAAAATTACGACTGACATCAACTATAATTGGAAAATACTTAAGGAGCTGAAACATTCTGAACATCTTCATCTTCATCATCACCTATCGCAGAGTTATCGGTACTAAACATTTTCTTTGACTTAAATTTGAAGATACGGGTAAATTGGAGGGAAGAAATTTAAATATAACATTATTTTCTACTTTACATTATGTTAACTATAAATAAATGTTCTGGTACACTCTTACACTACTCATAATCAAACTGTCGATACAAACTAAAGTGCTTCACAACGCATAAATTTGCTAGAATGACAAACTCCTCCATGAGCCTCACCTAGACTTACAAACAAAATTGCTAGAATGAGAAACTCTTCTATGTGTCTCACCTAGACTGATAAACTAAATAAGCAAAAAGAATTACATCATAACTGACTTCAAATAATCTCAAGTGACGATGCCAATACTGCTAAAGCGACAAACTTACCACGATTCTCGTATAGACTGACATAACGCTGAGCAACCAACCCTTCCTGAGTTTCGTCTAGACTAACATAATGCTACGCGATAAACCACAACGACAAGTCTCGCTTAGATCAAACATAACTTAACATACTACGTTGCAACGCGAATATACATAAAAATTGCTACTCAAAACAAATCAAATCAATCCAAAACGTGCCTATGCACAAGAGCAATCTTCAAACTATATTTCAACAGTGAAAACTAGTGTACCATTAATCAAACAACTAATATAATTAATAGGAATGGAAGATGGACCTACTATCGATGTAGTACATCCAGAATCAAATAAACCTGTAATATCCATATCAAACAACTTTACCATAACATATGGGCGATTATCATAAGGCTTTTTCTCAAATAATGCATTAGCTTTAGGTGGAACTCTAGTCTTGCAAAAAGTTCTAACTACTTGAAGCTATTGTGACCACTCCTCCTTGCGACATAGACCTTCTTGGCCACACAACATAATGGTGGCTTTTTGTCTAAAAACAGGAAATTCGCTATTCAACTTCTGTTCCTTTACTCGTTTCGTTGGACACGACGGACAAATGATACTGGTCACTCCTTTACGATTACAACCATAACAAAATAATCTCTTAAAAGATCTACACTGAAAGTATATCCATAACGTGAACAATTCCAACATACTAATTTATGTTTAATAGAAGGGTTACCTACTCCACTAGTTTCTGATATTGGGGTAGCAGAATTAAGGACTTGAACTGGAGAATGCGAAGACGTAGAGGTATAAACACGACTTGAAGCATTCTGAAATGAACTAGGAGTTTTGCTTCTAAAATGAGGATTAAAATTATTAATAGGTTGCTTGTTACTATATGACACAGCTGAAACAGATTTATGTTTACTTACGGAAGGTTCTTCTAACTTCTTACATAATTTAACTAAAGTACTAATATTCTCTATCTCTATAAGAGCAAGGTGCTGAATAAAATATGGCAATAAATTTTTCTTGACTATTCTAACTTTAGTATGTTCAGAAGGAATAATAGGTAATCGGTTAAATAAACTTTCCATATTAGCAATAAATAAAACAACTGATTCACCATTTTTCTGAAATCTATTTTTAATTTTTTCCCAAATATCGTCCTCAGGATGTGCTGGTAAGAAATCTTCCTTTAATCTACTAACCAACGAGTTCCAATCTGTTAATGAACTACGCACGCAACGATACCATACCAATGCATCACCAGTAAACAATTCAACTGCAGAATTAAACAATTCCACTTCAGATAGTTTTCGTGACTGTGCCATGTCACTAATGTTTTCTAAAAATTGATATAAGAGGTATGGGTTTCCTGAATATTTGATAGACCATGATCCAATAGGAACTGACTGTGTGACATATGTGACCGTTGGAGTGGGCACATTAGATGCAACACTAGAATTTATGCTAATATCATTATGATTTGAACTTAAATCTTTATTTAATCTCTCATGAAGATCTGCCTCCACAACAAGAATAGTAACCAAACTTTCATTTTTAAATAACACAACTTCCTCAAAATTTTCTTTAGGTAGCTTTAACCGTTGAATTCTACCTGTAAGATGTATTAATCTTGACCGTATCCTTTTAAAAATAGAATCGGCGGGATCATCAATAAATTCTAACAAAACATTTTTAACTGACTCTATACTAAACTCAATTTCTTCTTTCTCTATTACGAAATCCACCTTATAACTTGAAAGATCAATCAAACAGCCTGGTTTCTCTGTTTCTTTGGCCAACAACCTAGCTAAAATTTTCCTTTTATCTGAAACTGGTCTTGAATTTTCAATGTCTCTAATGTTCAATTCATATTCTAACTCATTTTTAAGTAAATGAACGATGCTATAAATTTCTGCCATAATTAAATATCTATATTTCTCTAAAGTATTCCAACAATATAATCTTTGAAGATGAATTCACAAACAAAAGGATGTCCTAACAATATTAAAAACCCACTATATACTGTAACAAAAATGAAACTACAAAATCACATTATTAAAATACAGTCTTTTGAATGTAGTTCTTGTAACTGCGTTTTAGAAGAGATAACTGGTTATGACTAAAGTTGTTATTTTAAAACTTGATACCCCCTCAGTGTTTTACAAAGGAACGCTGGGTATTTCATTTGAGTTCTTAAGCTGTCTGATAATGAGAAATGGGTTTGAGTGACAGTTTCTTTAAATTTGAGGAAAGGATGTGGCTAAATAATAAGTGATTTTTCTAATCTAAAATTCAAAACATGTATACATTAATTGTTATCTATGTTAATGATGGGTGCTAAGTGGTAAAATTTTGAAATGACTAATAAGACACGAAGTTATTTTAACTATTTTCGAAAACGCATTCATCTACTTCGGTGACTAACAGAGATTAGTGTCTGCTTCTTAAACCCTTCTCAACAACACAATTAAATGAGTAATAACGGTACTTAAAAGTTTAACAAATTCTCATTCGCTTCAAAAATAGGAACTGAAATATATGGATGGTTGTTGGAATTTATTGAAGAAAATGTACGAATGCTTTAATTACTTTTATGGTATTGAATTGGGGCAGTATATTATTGATTAACTACAATGAAAAGTGGTGGGATTTATATAATAATAAAATGCAAATTCTATATAAATTCTTGTTAAAACTGAACTAATGTTACAAAAAGTAAAATATAATTTTCAAAGTATATAAAAATTTAGAATATACTATGTATAATGTTACGGGTGGATTTGATACGAAGAATTTAAATTTTATAATAAAGAGGGGGGGATGCCTGTAACAAGGATTGGGAGTTTGATCTCGACTAGCTAGCGTAGATCATGGGATTTCTTAAGACAAACAAACTAAGCCTAATGAATATTGACTGCACCAGATCTGATTCAACACGTTACATGTAATTCTTCACTTTCTGATGTTATCTTATAGGGCGCCAGATTCACCTTGTTACGTGCATTTTCGATGGTAAAACCGTATCCGTTTATTTTATTACTCATTCCCATAGATTCCGTTTCTACTCTTCAATACGCCAGCAACATCTTGTGTGTTTTACCCATTTACAATAAGTACGCTTTAACTACATTTTCAATTTCAAAATTATCTACTCTAAAATGAAGAGTTTACGCTATAAATTATATAGTTGGCACTTTGTTTTGAGTATCCTTTAACTTGCTACACATTACGGCAGCGTATAATTGATTCTTATGTGATTTCCATCTAAAGACTCGTCGAACTAAGGTCGCGTACTATTAGATAAAACCGTGTTTCAAGTTTTCTAATCTGGTTTGATAACACCAGTATTACTTTGAACTCTGGTTATTATCTAAACGAATTAATTTTCACTTTCTTTTCTAAATTTTCAAAAACACTCGTGATTGTTAGATTTTTTGTTCCCGTTTCTATGAAATTTCGTACACGCAATACTGCGTGCTTCCTCCGGTGGGCCTAACAATCAGTTTGAACCATCGCTCCTGTTGGCACGAGAGGATACGCGCATGGCGTGATTCTGCACACAACTGTTTCACTCTGTTTTTAGAGACGGGAGCCAGCCTACAACTTGGACGTGGGTAAGTCTTTAGCCCCGATTTCTTTTTGGTTTTTTTTTTGTTGGCACAGCTCCTGGAAAAAGTCGCATCCACATGTTTATCGGGTTCGACTCGAAGCCTACACTTTGTAGTTGTTAACATGAGAATCGTTAGGTGAAATGATATTTATCATTAATATTGTACGTACTGTGACTATCCTACATCTGTAATTGTATACTTACGGTGGTAATTTAAAACGGAGAGAAGATTCCTTTTTTCTGGACATGTAAATTTTTGTTAATTAAGACATTGTAGCGCTAACGATTTTATATGTTTAATTGTTATATTTAAGATAATGATTTAGAGCTGTTGTTTTTAGGGTTGTAATTTATTTTTATTTTTCTTGGTAACTAATATGGGGGACTTAAAAACGGCAGCTCGCCATTTTAAGTATTGATTCCTTTTTTTGTGTTCATTTTTGGCACTACTGTTCTGGTGTAATATATATATATATATATATATATATATATATATATATATATTTGGTAATTAGAGGTTGCATGCTTATTTTTGTAAGTTGTAAATGGGTGCGTATCCTTTTATTTCAGGCTTTCCCTTATGGTGGTAGTTGGAATACCCCGCTTACTCACCAATTAAGCCCGGTCTTCTTTCTGTGTGTTTTTTTTTTGTTTTTAGACTTCGTCGCTGTACGTAACAACCTATCCAGCAACTCCTATCAAGGGGTGATCGCCTTGATATAGCTTTATAAATACGACCTTTCTAGACAGAACTAGAGAAGTTCCACCTTACTTTTGGTTATAAAAGAAGATCATATACACAAAAGAAAATGCTATAAAATTCACTCCGATAACTTTACAGAATATAAAGCTCAAAAAATGAAAAATAGAGAATTCTTCGCGTGCAATTGCGCTTCAAATAAAAAGTTTAGACTATCAAATAATTTTGCCGACAATTTAAAACTAATTCTACTTTCTAAGATAATATTTATCGTTGTAGGCGTCTCTTGGAACGTCAAGGGACGCAAATAGAAGTTACCTGGAGCGCAGTAGGTAGTAAACCAGAGGTTGTAAGGTAGAGCATGGACTGTATGGAGTAAAAGAGGAGAAAACATAGATTATAAATACAAAGTCACATAAATACTTAAAAACGCTTACCGAAGCACAACATCTGGAGCACTAACGGAGCGCCTTTCACTACTGTTTCCGGCCAGAGGTAAATAGGAACGGAATAAGGAAATTATTATGGTAGGAAAGACATTATAAGAAGTTAATATTGAAAAATGAATGAAACACGTTTGAATTCGCGGATGGTTGTTAATCGACTTTCTTTTAATTATGTTATTCCTTATCTTTAATTGTCTGGCTTGATAACGAATACAACGTTGGGAGAGCGAAATGGCGCGAACACTCGTGATCAATTTAAGTACGGTATGATTAATTTTTAATTAAGTTTTCTTTTTTTTGTTTTTGACAAAAACTTTCTTTACATAAAATTTTTAACACATCAATATGATAAATAATGCAACTGTAGTCAAGATCTTAAAAATCTATTTATTGACATTTAATGAAATTCAAACGACCATCAATAGCAAAGAGAATATTTATGGTAGTTACAATTTAGTCATATAACTTACTTCTAGTGTACTATTGTCCTAAAAGTTTATAGCTAAATTAATAAAATATCTACAAGTTTACTATCAGCAATTCAAGAAAATACATGTACAGTGACGAAACTCGTCAGCCAACAAAAGAAGGAAGCTGTTGTTCTGATTTTTCCATAATAAATACACGCGTGCAGCAACGTTCAACATGTATCCTTTAACAAAAAGGTTAGCGATTCATTTTGCTATTTCTGGTATATAATAATCCGCGATTATCCCACAGGAACTAATTCACATAACTGGCCACTCAGCCCTTGTATATAAAATACCGAAAACTCTTAATTTATTGCATCGCGCCGGCAATTAAGGCGGTACCTTGCTCGAGTTTCTTCGATCAGAAGTAAAATTGAAAAATTTCCCCTTATTTACAAAATTTAGTTTTTATAACATGATTGACTACGCCTTTTTTATGACGTATGTTTCATAATTTTTCTCAACAGCCAATGATCATCAAGCCTTTTGGAATCTTGCCTCTGTAGTTGGTTGTAACCATATAATCAATTATGTACTCTACTGCACAAAGAAACGTGTACGGTAGTGATTCATGGGTTAGTTATTTTTCCTAGGGATTCCTCAACCAAAACCTCTCAGGTGTGTACAATTATGAATCACATAGATGTATGATTTATGTTTCTCGGTTTACACGGATTGGCGTCCGAAAGTTTAGGAATTCTAAAGTTGTCGTAATGACTAATCTAGCTCCTCCATTGAAATTGGAAATAGGTCGAGGTCTACAATTTTAAAAGGGTTGCTTGTGCCGCCAAAATACATGAAAAACTCGGTCTTGCAAGGTATTAAAACGGTACTTTGTAAGTGGTGGATTTTGCCTAAAGGAAATTAAATTATATACGGCTCAGTGAATAGATGGTAGGTTCTTGTTTTGAAACCTCTTATTGGAATGTTTCACAGAACTTTCAAACATGTTCCTATTCCTATACCAACGAAGATTAATTTAATTTACTAAAATGGTCGGTACTCGCATGACTTTGCTGTAATTATTTGAAAACGAGCAGGTTTATATGTATTGATTTTGGAGTAGTTGTTACAAATCGACTTAAAAGTATGACTTATTAATAGGATTAAATTACGTTATCGTGATTATTCACAATAATATTACAAAAGTGTGACGTTTGCTAATTTTTTTTTTAGCTACAAAAAAAAATGCACTTCGACTCGTAGCGAGATTCTTTCTTAAACACTGTAATTTCGCGTTACAATTTTTTTCTGTAATTACTTATTGTACAATTTATTCTTTGTTGTAATAGTCTCACGGCATTTCTATGTTTAGCTAGTGTACGTCATTAATATATTAAATATTTAGGATCAGAATAGCAAAAAACTAATATCAAGTAGTATGTAAAAATTTGATAGGACATACACTGGTATTATAAAATATTTCAAATAAACTGAACTAGCATTGATTAAGTATCTACAGTTCGCTTATTATTCCAATATTCGAGCAAAGTTACCAATAATCATTCATTTTTTATGGTCACTTGAGTCGAGATCCAAATTATTACATATTACGTAAATGCATCTAACGCCGCATTTTACGTACTTTTCAGGCAATCTCATTACATTTGATTTGAAATATTCAATTCACAATACGCCAGAAGTAGCAATCAAAGAAGCAAAATCATTTACTACTGCAACGTTCCTCTATTGTCTCGTTAAAGGTAATGAGTAGAGAGTAAATTCGAAATAACTGTCACGCATTCAAAAATTACTGTATTCAAAAAAAGTGGATAAATTAAATATTGACATAGCAGAATACATAGCGTACTATTAATTAACTAATTACAGGACGTCGATTAAACAGCAAGGCGCAACATAAACGGCAATTAAACAATGTAAAAGTACTTACAGAGTCACTCCAGAGCGCTAGAATTCATCCTGGGCAGATTACAACTTAACTTACAGCAATGGAATTCCTCGAACCCCAAGCTTAAAACATGACGATGCGCATGCGTACTTGGCACAGGAGTCACAATTACTACACGCTTAGAATTATGGCGAACTAAAAATTAGTATAATCTCGTTTGCACATTGTTACGTGCCAAAGTGGCCCTTAAACACGTCTTAGGATAATTTTGATGTGCGGAAATTTCCCGCCACAATTTTAAAAAACGCGGTGCGCGTATTTCCGTCACGTCAATAGTGGGTTGGACGAATACTTCGCGCCGACGCGGAAAAGACAAAAGTGGTGAGAGGTTTCCGTTAGACGCTTGAACGTGGCTGTTTGCCTTTGATCTTCAAGGAGTGTGGTCGTGTCAGGTATCGTATCGTGCCTTATCTTTACCTATGTAGATTTCCTTGCTTGCTTGTCTTTTGTTTGTCGCCCCTTATACCACGTTCCCGTCATTCCCTGCATAGGTAGGTGACAATTTGAGCTGTAGGCGAACCGTACTGCACGACCCTGGATGAAAGAGCCCCATGATTGCCGGAGCTGGTCCGAAGGCTTTGGAAGAGCGTCGGGCGCACCATCTTTAATCCCTCCGGGATGGAGCCCTACTTTAGCTCAACCCCGCAGGACGTTCGGATTTCTGATGTAAGTAGTCCATTATCTAATTTGTTCGCGGTATTATCTATTGCCTTATATTTATATAAATTTCCGATTATTGCGCAATATAAATTGTGCATTGGTGACGTCATTGGCAGTTGGGCGCGCAAATCTGTAATAAGGTTAGCGTTCTAACACCCCGTGGAGTCGCTTTTTCATCACGCTTGCGCGATGTATTTATCGACTTTTTAACTGTAATTATCGACTTTTTAATTGTAAGAATTATCGTATTTTTAAATTGTAAGAATTGGCGCCCTCACGTGTGAATATGGCATTTAGGGTCTTTCTTTTGTTTTTATGAACATACAATGTATTACCAATGTAATTTATTAGCTTTTTCACTAAAAAAAAAAAATCAAACCAATCATTTAATATCTGTAACCCTGAATTTTATGTTCGTGTTTTAGAACACGCCTCATTCCTTTAAATGTCAAAATCAAGTTGCTATGGTAATAAAGGTGAATACCGCCATTTTGATTAAATATAACTGTTGATTATAAAATGTGTTTTAATATAATGTTTTTTTAAATTTTCAATGTGGGATGTGTTTGTTAACTATAGATGTACTGTGTGTGATTGGATTGTTTTTAGATCCAAGTATAAACTTTTAGGAAGAATCAATCACTTAACCCTTTTTTTTTACACGTACGTATATAAATAAATAAGCATTTACCTAATTGTATGCCTTTAAAGACGGTTTATTACAAAATTATCTATTTATATTAAATTTAAACATAACCCTTCCTGTTTTAAAAAAAAACATACATAAATTACCTTGTGTGTTTACACTTTTAAAAAAGTCATTTACCTGCTTGAGTAGGATATTTAAACTCGCTTTTAAAGACACCTTATGTTTAAAAAACGTTTAATGTAGTGAATATCTTTAGAATATCTTTTGAAAATGCTAGATTAACAGTTTTTGTTCTATTGGTTAAATAACACATTACCTATGTGTTTTTTATAATTTGGAGTGCCTTTTTGTAGTTTATCAATGATATATCCCTTTATTAAATATTAACCTTGCCTCATATAGTTTTAAAAGCTGTTCCCTTGAATGTTTTAAACAGTCTAACCTATAAATGCGTTTTATAGAGGTTCTTGCTTTATATATAGTAACGAAATTACCTAACCATATTTTTACCTTTCAAAATGTTGTAATGAACTGCATCTCTTTATATCTGCTCCTTTGAATACTAAAATAAAGAAATTTCCGTTAACGTTTATTATTTAAACTCATTTACGATAGTTGTTGATAACTTCTGCAATATTGAAGGAACATTCCAATAATTTGGAATACCTTTTGTATATGTATCGTGGAATTTTTCTTTCATGTAGCGAGTATGATTTTGTCTTGATTGCATATTTTTTTTAGTTATTGATATTTCAACGTACTTTAACATCCATTAAGCGAAATTTACTGTCGGATTTGGTCGTATAGCTCTGTAAGTCTAGAACGAGACCCAAAAGGCCAGTCGTAGAGCATTATAAGTCTAGACGAGAATTTGCTTGGTAAGTTTGTCGCTTTAGAATTTGTGAATCATTTTTTTTAATAATGATGTTGAAATTTTTCCTTATTGGTTTGGGTAGAACTCAAATGAGAGCTTCCCATCCCAGTAAATATATGCTTTATAAAATATCTTTATGTTTTTCAACAATTTTATTAGTGAATCGAGTCTCGATTACTCTTATCTCTTCACATATCGATTTAAACCTCATTAAATGCCTTAAAATTGTCTTTAAAATCGTTTAACCTTATGTATATCTAAGAGCTTTTCACGTTTACTTCTTTGACAATGTACCTAATGTTCTTAGCTTTCACTTGGCTTAATAACTTGAAACAGCCCGCAGGTCGTTTGGCAAGATGGAACTTGCGTATCTCTCAATTCACTTTTGACGTTAGGCATAGGCCTGGCAAATTAAATATCGTACCTGATGCCTTATCTCGTGATGTTGTTTCTCTTAACCCTCCAAATTTAATCCCTGATACCTGGTACCTTAATATGATTAAACCCTCACGATTTACCTAATATTTTTGGTTCTCACCATCAATTAGTTAACTTTAATTACTTATTCCCTCTCTCATACAGTATACACGTTTAACTTTACTTACCTTAAATTAGCTATCTTTTTCTTCTGGTTGACTTTTCCTTGACCATACCGTTACTTATATATCACTTCATTCTCTACACCCCCCAATATAACTCTGCTGTCTCATTTAATCAACCCTCGAACTTTTCCTACTGCATATTATTTGGTTTTTAGTATTTTTCTTACGTCATTTAATTTTGTGTGGTAATTGTCGTAACTTTGGTTGAAATAACTCATTGAATTTTTATGATTGGTTTTAGCTGATGTTGAGTGGATGTTTTTCTTCATTGGACTCACATAGGAGACGAGGCCCATGCCATTGAAAGAAATAGTTCATGTTCGCAGTTGCAAAAAACTAGGATTGCCTATTCCGTGTGTTTTTCTTCTGAATTATTGCAGTCGCCCACATTATATTACACCATTATTTGTTTCTTTTTCTACTAATTCAACATAACTTATAAACATTTTTTTCATTGTTTTTTATTGAACTTTGTGGTGAGGTGCTATTGCTTCTTATTGTTATCTTATTAAATTCTCGGTTGTTTTAGCATATGGGGACAGTGTACCTGTATTTAACTGCTTATAATTAGGCACCATTGTGTGTTTAGGGTGCTACCGTTTTAAAAAATTACCTTAAAACAGTTTGTTTAAGTGTGTTTGTATCTGTAATGATACTTGTAAGTTGTTGTGTCAACTTTTGTCTGGTTTTCTTATCGTAGTGGATGTACTCGTTAGGAAAATGATCGTACTAGTTCTCTTAAGAGTCTAGTGAATTTTAAATGTGTATACCTATCTTGTCGGATTAATATCGCAGGTGGTCCTTCAGACTGCGCTGTGTTTAACAGGGACAACTCTCTACCTTCTCTCGGACGCTTGTCTAAAAACTATACTTTTTTTTATCCCGCTGTCTCCGCTATGCCTTATTCTTCTTTCGGTGGACCTGTTCTTGTCCCGGAACACCCGTCTGTCACATAAGAGTGATGTTCTCTCACTCCGAGCTACTGACCACATTGGCATGTTGAGTAGCGCTTTGCTATCCACCTTTTTCTGTCTCTTTTGCTCAATGCGAGCCCTTCCTCTACTTTCTTCTACCTGGAAGTGCCTCTTATGCATTCCAAATAACCAACCTCCTTCTTTCTACCGTTCCTGTTTCTCTGCCTTTTTCATTTCCGTTAGTCACCGTGTGGTTGCGGGGAGGTTTTTACAGACACCTGGACCACGTCTCTGGGAATCTTTCGTGAGGTCATGCGGTGCCGCTGTCAGCGCATGGGCTCTGGCAGTGAAGGTATGTATGAGTGTGTGAATGTGAGTGGATGTGTATATCGTTATATACAGTGTGGATATCGGGTGATTGTATCACCGATATTGATCAACGCCGGGTGCAGGGATGCACCCAAATGCCTTTGCCGGTCCCTTGTGCCGTTTATTGTAAACGGACCTGCTTCACAGGTCTCTCTTTTTAGAGGGTACAAGAAATGCCCATTTAACGGCTCCACGGAGTCACTCTATCTTTACCTTTATTCATTGTCTTGGGTAATAACTAAGCAAATACCTTTGTCTTGTTTATTATCTTTGATAATACCCTTAGTTTTAATATCGTTATCTTACCGATTACCTATAATAATAGCCTTAGTTTAGTATCGTTATCTTACCGACTACCGTTAGTAATAATTTTGGTTTAATTTCTCGTTATCTTACCGACTACCGTTAGTAATAATTTTGGTTTAATTTCTCGTTATCTTACCGATTACCGTTAGTAATAACTTCGAGTTATTTCGCGTTATCTTACCTGTTATCTTTAGTAATAACTTTAGCTTAATATCGCGTTATCTTATCTAGTATCTCAAATAATAACTAAAGCTTGATATCTTATCCATTACCTTTGAGGATAACAATTCAAGTTTAATATCGTTATCTTATCTACTATCTTTAACGACAATTTGAAATCTTGTCTTATCTTTTTATCTTCCTAACGTGTGGTATCTAGGACCAGACGTGGGAATTATTTTTCTTGAATTTAAGTGAAAAAGCTAACCCGATATAGAAATGTAATTTGTTAGGTTAGCCATATAAGGATATAGTAGGGTGGTACTTTTTGTAAATTTGTTGATTCACAACCACATCATGGACAAGTTTTAAATGTGTATCGTTAGTAAGCCAAAGTACCAGTAACAAAATTTGCTAGAGTGTAGAGTGACGCACTCTCATGAACATTTTTAAATTTGGGCACTTTTTGCCAATAAAAAATAGTTTTGATGCAACGCTTATGTGTGTTGCACGTAAGAACTTTAATGTTAGTTTTAGTTTAGATAGGTTAGGCGACTTGTCGCATCTGTTTTAATTTAAGTAGTGTTTCATGCTCCCCGACAAATTTGTGCTGTTGATGATTAGTGTAGTCAAAAACAATTGGGCTACATTTTCCGTTTCCTGGTAATTCGGTGACGTGTTATCGGTCAAAAAACCAGGTGGCGCCTTTTATAAACTTTTTGTAGGTTAAGTTAGGTTTTACGTAGGGTAGTTAGGACTTAGATTTTAAGCTGTTACTGTGCTAACAGACTTTTTCTTTTTTTGAGTTTTTTCTTTTGTGGCTTTGTCGCGATTGTTACGTGCCAAAGTGGCCCTTAAACATGTCTTAGGATAATTTTGATGTGCGGAAGTTTCGCGCCACAATTTTAAAAGACGCGGTGCGGGTATTTCCGTCACGTCAATAGTGGGTTGGACGAATACTTCGCGCCGACGCGGAAAAGACAGAAGTGGTGAGAGGTTTCCGTTAGACGCTTGAACGTGGCTGTTTGCCTTTGATCTTCAAGGAGTGTGGTCGTGTCAGGTATCGTATCGTGCCTTATCTTTACCTATGTAGATTTCCTTGCTTGCTTGTCTTTTGTTTGTCGCCCCTTATACCATGTTCCCGTCATTCCCTGCATAGGTAGGTGACAATTTGAGCCTAGGCGAACCGTACTGCACGACCCTGGATGAACGAGCTCATGATTGCCGTAGCTGGTCCGAACGCTTTGGAAGAGCGTCGGGCGTACCATCTTTAACTACCTCAACGGGGCCCTCCGTAGCCTGATGGACTTTAGAGAAGCCAACTTAAACTCAATCCCGCGGGACGCCGGATTTCTGAGTGAGTACCCTCTTGTTAATTTGTTCGCTATTATAATCTATTGTCTTAATTTTATGTAAATTTTCCGATTATGGCGCAATATAATTTTGTGCATTGGTGACGTCATTGGCAGTTGGGCGCGCAAATCTGTAATAAGGTTGGCGTTACTAACAGCCCGTGAAGTCGCTTTTGCATCGCGCTTGCGCGATGTATTTATCGACTTTTTAACTGTAATTATCGACTTTTTAATTGTAAGAATTATCGCTTTTTAAATCGCAAGAACATTTACACTACTTTAATAATCTAATGATATTATAAATCAACAATTGGTACATAAATCGCTTTCAAAACTAACTACACACGTAGAATGCCCATGCTAAGGGCCGATATACTACCGCTTGCGTAGCCAGCACCCGACTGACTCCCCTTCTATCCGATAACCTTGGTGAAAACATGCCCTTCTCTAAGGAAAGCAGCAAACAATATAATTTACGTGCAATAACCACTAGCCGACGTTCTACTTAACCTAACGGCAATACAATATTCTTACAGCTACACATTTTAAAGAAATAATATATGTAAACAACAGAATGTATTTAGTTATTAAATACATTCTGTTTTTCATTAGAAATATCCGCACATAGACTATCAGTATATGGACGCCGAATGTGCGCGCGCCACACTACTCAATCAATACATAAGAAATCAATAGCACTATCTTGTCAGCAGTAGGTTAGTATTGACAAATCAAGCAATTCAGTGTGTGAAGTTAGTCTCGCACTTTTCGAATTTTGTATTTTTGTTGATTGTGCTCCGTTTGTGCCATATTGTGCCGTAAACCATAACTCTGTAACTCAATGCGTATTCGAGATAAATACAAAAAATAATATTTTTTGTAGCCCAGCACAGTTTGAATTCTCAGTTTTATTTCATTGTGATCTATTGTGCTATAACTGTGCGGTCTTGTGCCCCAAGTCCGAAATCGGTAACTCTAATAACAATGAAGTAATTAAATAAAAATAAAATTACACCAGCCCCACATTTTTGGCCAAATAAATCCAACTGTTGTTGAATGATTGTTACTAGTTTGTGCTACATTCTGCCGCTGAAAGAAACTCAATATGTGCTTCCGTATAGTAGAAACAAAATATTTAAATTAAAAGATAAAATATCAAATAAGTTTTTCTGTAATATATTTACAAAAATTATGCGTATTGTGCTGAGTTGTGCTACTCGAAAACACAAAGAATGCGTAGAAAATATTTTTCAAACTCCATATGTGTAGAAATATATTCTATTTTAAAAAGTGGGGGTAAAAAAAATTAACATTTTTGTATTTATGAAAATTGTGCTATATTGTGCTAATGAAATGCAACACTTTTCCTGATGACAAAATGCCGCCAGACTAATAGGTACAGCAGCACAGATAATGCAACGGAACCAATTTTAGGAATGAAAATATTCACACGCCTATAATTTCGGACCGCACCAGATTTTTAAATTCTGCCAGTTGTGCTGAGTTGTGCTACTCGAAAACACAAAGGGTGTGTGAAAATATTTTTCAAACTCTACATGTGTAGAAATATATTCTATTTTAAGAGGTGGTAATAAAAAAAAAATAACATTTTTGAATTTATGCAAATTGTGCCATATTGCGCTAACAAAATGCAACATTTTTTCCTAATGACAAAATTCCGTCAGACTACATACCGCAGCACAGATAATGAAACGGAACAGATTTTAGTTTAGGAATGAAAATCTTCAAACGCCTATGATTTCGGAACCGTGACAGATATTAAAATTCTGTGTGTCGTACCGGGATTTACTACCCCAATAAAATATTGCGTACAAACATATTGTAGCGAGCTACTATTAGGCAACCCGTCAAACACAAAAGCGCCGTAGGCTCTGCATATTCTCCAGGGTTTGAGAATTCTTCTAGCAATTACTGGAGGATGAGTCATCCTTTTTAATTCAGAGTATATATAAAACCGCTAATAAATGCAAGAGTTCAGTCTACATAAGAATGTCGTATATAAATTATATCGTGTATAGTGAATGTAGTTGAGCTTTTGAAAGTCCGAGAGTAAACATAAATGCTATATGAGCTGAACGTGTCTAATATACATGCAGCTTGTAGTATACATAAATAGATAGAAGTGTATTGAATAATAGTTGTGTTAGTGTTGTTAATAGACCAATCCTTAACAAGATAGTTTAAGAAGATATTAGTGCTTGTAAATTCATTAGTGTGATAGTGCTTCATTGTTAATTGAACTGAAAACATCTATAAATAAGGCATATACTGTTAATTAGACTTGTGAACAGTGAGTAATAAAGACTCTTGTTATTACTTGTTTTAAATTAGAGAAACGCGGTAGCAGTGGCACGCATCACTGGTGTCAGATGTGGGGTATATAGTGATTAATTTAAAACACAAGTCTAAAGATATTTAAGTAGTTTGTATATGCCTGTAACAAGAAGTCAAAGTAAGATGCAGGCAGAAACTTTAATGAATTTCCTTAAGGATTTTAAATCTGGAATGGAGGAGAGGAAATGATACTAAATGAAAACGTAGTGAGGTCAGTTGAACTAGAATCAAACCTTACAGAAAGCTTTAGTGAAAATGCTGCGAAAATGGAAGCAAAGTTGAATGAAAATACAGCTACGCTAGAACAAAGATCAATGGAAAGCTCCATTGCATTGAAAGAAGATTTCACTGAACAGGTAAAAACAGTTGAGCAAATTGGACAGTAAATTGATAAAAATGGAAGAAGAGATGATGAGGCTGCAAGAACAAGTGATTTCACTAACAACGCGGCCACTCGAATTAGCAAACCAAGTTGTAAATCAGAACATTCCAAAAATAAGAAGCATGGTAGAAAGCGAGTCAATACCGTCCAAATTTAAAGTGAAACCACCCACATTCGATGGTAAAACACCTTGGCCCACATATTTGAAACAATTTGAAGCTGTGGCAATAGCCAACGGTTGGTGCAACAAAGAGAAGGTTATCTCTCTAATAGTGGCCCTACGGGGGGAAGCCCTTAACATCTTACAAACGATTCCCGATCACCAGCAGAATGATTACGGCCTCTTAACATCGAAGCTTGAGATGAGATATGGAGATGCTCACCTTCAACAGGTTTACCATGCACAAGTTAAGAACCGCTCGCAAAAGACAAGTGAAAGCCTGCAAGAATTGGAAGCTGACATCGCTAGATTAGTTAGATTGGCATATCCAACGGCACCAGATAGTTTCCTCGAACAACTGGCTGTACAAACATTTGTGGATGGCGTTAAAGATGGCGAAATACAACAAGCGCTAAGATTAGCACGGCCAAAAATGTTAGATGATCCACTGGCTCATGCGCTTGAATTTGAAGCAGCTAAGCAGACACCACACAGGATGAGTCACAAAGTTCGGTTTGCATTAGAAGAACCCGAGCAATCGCAGAACAGCGTAGAAGAGATAATCAACCGTGTATTTGAAAAGCAAAAAGCGGAAAGGCTTGAAAGACAACGACCGCGGAGATGGGGTCTGCGATGCTGGAACTGCGGTGAAGTTGATCACATCCAGAGACGCTGTACTCAACCAAAAAGACAACCGGTTGAGCAGCAGGAAAACTAAAGCAAGTCGACGTAAGGGGGCAAACGTCGACAGCACAACGTAGTGCTCCGGGGATTATCATCCGTGCTGCATCGTCGATGGGGAGTCTGGACAGCATTTATATCGATGGTAGAATTAATGGTAGGATTGTCCGATTACTCGTGGATACAGGAGCGACAAAAACTATTGTGAGACCAGATAGTTGTGGAAAAGTGCTACCTGTATCGATGTGTTTTCGAACGGCAAGTGGTGAGAAAATTTGCACTCACGGAGAGACTGCCGTTACGTTGGCAATTGGGGACAAACTAATTAATCATCGGGTGTTGGTAGCTGAAATTACAGAAGAAGTAATCTAGGAAATGGATCTCATGAAAGAATATGGGTTTCATGTAAACATGAAAGAAAATGTGCTACGGATAGATGATAATGAGATTCCATTTCAAGGTACGAGTAACCAGACGATGCAAGTTCGAATGATTTGCGATATGAAAATACCCGAGAAGGCGGAAATGATTGTAATGGAACGCCCGGATGGTATGCTCCGGGAAGGACAAGTATGCATGATGGAAGCAACTGAATCGGGAATGGGTCAGGAGGGATTACTGGTTGGAAGAACGCTGGTAAAGTTTCGAAATATGATACCAGTAAGGGTGCTGAACACTAATCCGCATACGGTTACCCTAAAGAAAGACATGATTGTGGGAAGTTGCATTCCAGTATGCCATATTAAACGTTGTGTGGAGGAAACAAAAGATAAACCAGCCAACGGTTGCCCACAGAAATTGCTGGACATGTTGATACCTCCGTGTCAAGGATTAAACTGTGCAAGGTAAAAGAACTGGTTGGACGATATTGAGGTGTGTTTGCACTGGATGATAGTGAGAAAGGAAGGACGAATGTTGTGCAACATAAGATCAATACTGGAGATGCGCAACCGATAAGACAACACCCCAGGCGGTTTTCTTTGGCAAAACGTAAGGAAGCCGAGCAAATGATCACCGATATGGAAGAACAGGGAGTGATTGAACCCTCGATTAGTCCATGGGCATCCGCGGTAGTGCTTGTCAAGAAAAAGGACGGGTCGACAAGATTTTGTGTAGACTACCGGCGGCTTAACAATGTGACAAAGAAGGACACCTATCCTTTGCCCAGAATTGATGACACCTTGGATACTCTATCCGGATCTAAATGGTTTTTAACTTTGGACTTAAAAAGCGGATACTGGCAGGTTAGCTTGAAGCCAAACGATAAAGAAAAGACTGCGTTTACAATTGGAACCGGATTATGGCAGTTCAAGGTCATGCCATTTGGATTATGCAATGCCCCTGCTACTTTTGAACGATTGATAGAATCGATACTGCGTGAACTGTCCTAGAAAACATGTCTGGTGTACCTAGACGACGTGTTAGTGTTAGGCCGGTATTTTGAAGAACATCTTAAGAAGCTAGAGGAGATATTCCAAAGTTACGGGGGGCAAACCTTACATTGAGCCCCCAGAAGTGTCACCTATTTAGAAAACAGGTGACATACCTAGGACATGTCGTTTCGGAGACCGGAATAAGAGCTGACCCTGACAAAATAAAAACTGTACAAGAGTGGCCTACACCAGCAGATATGCACCAACTACGCAGTTTTCTAAAATTGTGTACATATTACCGACGTTTTATACTTGGGTTTGCGAACATTGCCAAACCGTTAACAAAATTAACAGAAGATGGAAAAGAATATGATTGGAATGACGACTGCCACAGTGCATTTGAACAACTGAAACGGCTACTAGTTACCGCACCAATTTTGAGTTATCCACGGATGGAGGGGAAATTTGTGTTGGATACTGATGCCAGTAGCACACCTATAGGAAGCGTTCCTTCTCAAGTGCAGGACGGACAAAAAACAGTTATTGGGTATTTCAGCAAGGTTTTGTCGCGGCCAGAAAAGAACTATTGTGTGACAAGAAGGGAGCTGTTGGCCGTCGTCAAATCCGTAGAGCATTTTTATAAGTACTTATACGGCTGTAAATTCCTGTTGAGAACAGACCATGCTGCACTAAAATGGTTACTGCAGTTTTGAAATCCTGAAGGGCAAGTGGCAAGGTGGGTAGAGCGGCTGCGAGAATATGACTTTGACACAGAACATCGTGTAGGAACTAGCCAACGAAATGCAGACGCCTTGTCAAGGAGACATTGTCCGGTAGACTGCAATCATTGCTCCAAGATGGAAGAGAAAATAAGTGTCATCCATAGGATGACGGTGACCGATGATACTTGGCAACCCGAAAGAATACGAGAAGACCAGGAGAATGACGCCGAATTGGGACGTATTGTTGAGTGGAAAAGTAGAGGACAACGACCAGCTTGGGAAGAAATTAGTATTTCAAGTAGGAGCCTGAAGGAATACTGGGCACATTGGGACTTTTTGGTGATTAAAAATATAATCTCGAAACGGCGCCTGGAACGTGAAGATGGCACTGAGAGACTTCAAGTGATAGTGCCGAGAAGCAGAGTGCCGGAAGTGTTGCAGTACTTGCACGATGGTATTTCCGGAGGGCACTTTGGCGTGAAAAAAACTCTCGAAAGAGTGAGAGAAAGATTCTATTGGGTTAACTGCAAAGAAGATGTGAAGGAGTGGTGCCTGAAATGTGAATTGTGTGCCTCTACAAATGGCCCGGTCACAAAACGAAAAGCCCCAATGAGGCAGTATAACGTGGGGAATGCTTTTGAGAGGGCAGCCATTGATATAGCTGGTTCGTTTCCTAAATCAGAGAAAGAAAATAAATACATCTTGGTTGCAATGGATTATTTTACCAAATGGCCGGAGGCATATGCTATACTTAACCAAGAAGCCGAGACGGTTGCAGATGTACTAGTGAATGAGTTGTTTTGTCGCTTTGGAGTTCCGTTGGAATTACACTCCGATCAAGGTCGGAACTTCGAATCAGCGTTGTTTCAAAACGTCTGCAAGCATCTTGGAATCAGGAAGACTAGAACCACGCCACTTCATCCCCAATCGGATGGAATAGTTGAAAGAATGAACAGGACGTTAGGAAAGTACCTGGCCAAAGTTGTCTCTGAACATCAACGAGACTGGGATCAATATTTACATTTGTTCCTACTGGCGTACCGATCTTCGGTACATGATAGCATATAATACTCTCCCGCTTGCGTGATGCTAGACGTGAATTGCGGCTACCATGTGATCTTCAGTCTGGATTTAAACCTGGAGAAGAGATTGCAGGTGAAGATTACGTTAGTAAGCTTCGTGAAAGATCAAATAGCATTCACTAAAACGTTCGAAAGAATATCCAGGCAGCAAGCGATCGAATGAAATCACAATATGACACGAGAGCACAAGAAGAAGGTTATCAACCTGGAGATTTAGTGTGGTTGTACAATCCACAAAAAAAACGTAGATTGTCGCCAAAACTACAAAGAGAATGGGAAGGCCCGTACAAAGTGTTAAAAAGAATTAATGATGTAGTGTACCGGATCAAAAGATCTCCCCCGTGGTAAACCGATAGTGGTACACTGTGACCGTTTAACATCCTACCCTGGCAACAACCGGGAAAGCTCGCATAATGAGAATAGTGTTCGACAAGTTATTAATCGTGAGCCAAATGCAGATTTTGAAAGCTTTATGGCGGCGTATGGTGGTTCCGCTAAGGCGAGATTTGGCGTTGTTGAAAAACAGCAAGATCGGTTTAGGGCACCAGAAGAATATTCCCTTGCACATTGCGTAGATCAAGATTTGGAAATGTCAAGGGGAATAGTTGTTGTTTTCAAGAAAATGTTTGGATGTGTGGATAAATTAGTACAACAGCAGCCAACTGTAAGAAAAGCTTTGGTTCTTCAAGATAAAAATCGTTTTGTTTACTATCTGGTCACCAAAAATTCTTCGTGGCAGAGACCTAGTTATAGACATCTATGGGAGACTTTGCTGAATCTTAAGGCTCAGATGATGGAAAATGGTGTAACGAAACTAGCGGTGCCCAAGCTAGGCTGTGGACTGGATCGCTTCGATTGGAGGATAGTCCAAAATATGCTAAAAGTAGTTTTCCAGGAAACCAACGTCCAGGTCCTTGTTTGTTGTTATCAACCGGTTGCCTACCAAAACCAAAAAAAGAGTGTTGACTGTTATTTCCAACGACGCGGTGGATGCACCAGAGGGGATAGCTGCCGATACCGTCATCATTCATCGAATTGGCGTCAAAATGTATTTACAGTTACGAGACGTAACGGTTTTAAAGGGTGGTAGTGTTGCGAGCTACTATTAGGCAACCCGTCAAACACAAAAGCGTCGTAGGCTCTGCATATTCTTCAGGGTTTGAGAATTCTTCTAGCAATTACTGGAGGATGAGTCATCCTTTTTAATTCAGAGTATATATAAGACCGCTAATAAATGCAAGAGTTCAGTCTACATAAGAATGTCGTATATAAATTATATCGTGTATAGTGAATGTAGTTGAGCTTTTGAAAGTCCGAGAGTAAACATAAATGCTATATGAGCTGAACGTGTCTAATGTACATGCAGCTTGTAGTATACATAAGTAGATAGAAGTGTATTGAATAATAGTTGTGTTAGTGTTGTTAATGGACCAATCCTTAAGAATTTAGTTTAAGAAGATATTAGTGCTTGTAAATTCATTAGTGTAGTAGTGCTTCATTGTTAATTGAACTGAAAACATCTATAAATAAGGCATATACTGTTAATTAGACTTGTGAACAGTGAGTAATAAAGACTCTTGTTATTACTTGTTTTAAATTAGAGAAACGCGGTAGCAGTGGCACGTTTCAATATTTTAAAGGTGAAAAACATGCTTTTACCCATTAAGTAAATTAAAATCTTTCTCTGCATTGTTTTTTATATTGTTTTGTATTTGTTTAGTTTAATAAATTCTTGTAATTTGTGTTTTATTTATTTTATAATCGTATTAGCAAAATACAATACGTAATAACTGTTACTTAAAGTTAAACTAAAGAACTGAGAACTAAACTCACTAAACCAAACTAGATACAGGGCTAACTAAACTATTTGGAAAAATCAAAGTTGAATCGCTTGTTATGTATATTAATAGATGTGGATCTACTTTTAATTTATTTGTTTTATATTTTATGTTTTACTAGGTCATCAAATTCGACCCATTGGTGTCCTTAGTAAGAATAACCGACGTAATGTCCCCTATGTTCTCCAAGACCTCCATTCTTGTTATTACCCCGGCTAGTTTGAAAGTACTTGTTGCAAGCTGAATATTTGTGGCAAACTCATCTACAGTATGCAATTTCTGGTATTGCGTTACCATGTCACATTCTAAAAATTTGTGCACCATAATGTCGACTTTTGTTCATTATTTGACTGCTACAAATGGAAGTATTGTATGGAAAAGCGTCTAAGATGGCTTCAGATATTTGATCAAAACCTTTTTTCGCCTAGCGTATATGAAAATGAATCATATTTGCCCTAAAAATGTGATTGAAAGTAAACCTTTGCAGCCCTAGAGCCGCTAAACTCATAACAGCATGATTTTGTAGGTTTTTCACAATCTAGACACCTATGACTATCATTGAGATTTATTTATTGCGACTTTGACGTTTCAAATAATTTTTCATTTAACCTCGGCATGTTAAATGCTTTAAACCAAATAAATGAAATACCAGTTAATGTAGATAGACCGTCAACGTCATCGATAAAAATAAGTCACCATGCTACCAGCACCTCAAATACTTACCAAGTGCCTACAAATTCTGGTATTACTATCCATAATAATGCTCAAGGGATAATTAATATCAATTGCTATAATAAATAAATAAATACGTCAAATGTTATTAACCTTCTTTATTTTGTGTTATTTTTCCTATTTTTTTTCTTTAATGCTAGGCGAAAAACAGTTTTGTGTCACACATGCAAAAATGCATTAGCAGCCCTTAGCTATCAGCTGCCCTCGCTCGCTTCGCTCTCTCAGGCATCTAATAGCTGCGGGCTGCTAATGCTCACTTTCTGCTCTTGTGACACAATATACTATTGTTTAATGATGTCGACGTTAATTGGGACGATCACAGAATTTTGAAGATGGTTTTCTAAAGTTTGAGTGAGATAAGCACTAGAGATTAGGGTAAAAACCATATAGGAAAATGGTTTCAACGAAAAGAATTACCTAGAAATATCGCAAAATTAAAAAATGGGCATATAATAGGAAGGACAGAATTGGGATTAAGGAGGTAACCCAGACGCTCCCTTTGCGTTCTACTGAAGCCAAATTCAATTTTATTTACACACTTCTAACTTAAGAGAATTTGATGACACTCCATCTGTGTTTACTTAGTGCTTGCTCATATATCTATTATACATGTTATTTAGAATAATAGTTGGCCATTTTTCAAATTGAGAGGCTCAGATTTTACTTACCGTCTTTATATTTTAAGTGCTCTTGTTTCTTTAACCAGTTTTTTAAAATATCCAAATAGTCCTGTACTTGACTTGGAACTTCATTCAGCTCTCTTTCAGCTTTTTCTTGAAGGGCTTTTGATAATGGACGTATTTTCATAGCCATTTTTACCCTAAAATAATATTAAAGTATTCTTCGGTAGTATTAACTTAAACTTCCTAGATTACTACGGCAATGATACAACAGATACTATCGATGTCCACTTCATCAGACTGGAATTTGATATTACTAAACTGAAAAAACTAATTTAAATTTTAGATGCGTTAAAGCTTGAGTTTATTTCTCAAAACGCTTCAATAAGGTAAAATACGTTATAATTTTACAAGGTTTTGTCTGACGTCAAACTCTGAAATGTTTAAGTTACAACAACGCTTTATTCATATATTAGAGACCAGCATTTGCTTGTAACACCAGAGACATTATCAAAATTGTATTAGATTAACCATAATTACGCATATTAAACATAATTGTTTTTTCCACCTTATTTTGTAATTATAATATGTTATTAGTCTATTTCAGTTAATCTTCACTAAATAGGAGAACAGTACAAAATCACTCATTCTCTAGATAGAATTGTATAAAAACCAAGACAGATGATAATTGATTATTAGTCTTTATTAACACGTTGGCTGCCGATTAAAATTAAAAATACTTTGTGACTTGCCGATAGTAACTTTTGTTAAATCTCAACTTAGAAGTAAACAAAAACGATAACCAAAAAATTAATATAACTATCATTATCATTAGGTCTTCAGTCCTAGAACTGGTTGGACGCATAACTTCATTGTTTTCTATTCTGAACTAATCTACACGTTTCCCTGAAATTCCCATATATCCCACAACTTTCACTATGTGTGCAATAGTCTAATCTAGATCTACCTCCAGGACTGCAAGTTATGATGTGTGTGTGTGGGCGCATGCGCGCGCGCGCGTGTGTGTTGTGGTAAAAATTTGCCGACGAAACTAATAGCGCATACGTAGGCATGTATATTTAGCTTCAATGCGTTATATTTTTCATCATCATTTTGTTTTCGACCTTACTTAAGGTCGGTTTGACGCAGCTCTAACTTCTTTTCTAATCTGTGCTAATCTAAAAAGCTCTACATACCCTTCACAACCTAAATTTCTAATATTTTGACTAATATAGTTTGGTCTAAGTCTTCCTATATCCTTCTATCTTTTTCCTATCCAGCTGACTACATAGATATTAGCAACCTGATGGTTGTTAAAGAACTCTAACATGTTTACATGATTACCATTTATAAGGAAATGAAATATAACCTGGTTATCCGCTTCAAAAAGGAAAAGTGTTAAATTATATGTTATGGTAAGGTCTAAGCAACGAATCGCTGCCAACATGCCAGACCGCTACCTAATTGTGAGTTATGTCATGGTGACGTTTATTAAATTATATGTTATGGTAAGGCTTAAGCAACGAATCGCTACCAACATGCCAGACCGCTAACTAATTGTGAGTTATGTCCTGGTGACATTTAGTTAACTGATTTTTATTTTTTTTTGTTTTGTTTTCGAAC
The DNA here is from genome assembly GCA_036346225.1 of Platerodrilus igneus. Taxonomy (NCBI): domain Eukaryota; kingdom Metazoa; phylum Arthropoda; class Insecta; order Coleoptera; family Lycidae; genus Platerodrilus; species Platerodrilus igneus. The sequence continues at coordinate 2,350,499 of JARFIW010001358.1, forward strand.
TTACTTAAAGTCGGTTTGACGCAGCTCTAAATTCTTTTCCATTCTGAGCTAGTCTAAAAAGGTCTGCATACCCTTCACAACCTAAATCTCTAATAATTTGACTAATATAGCTTTGTCTAGGCCTTCCTACTCTATTTTTATTTGGTAGTCTATAATCTAAAACTTTACTAAATAGTCCCTCATGTCTTAATTGGTGCCCTATCATTCTATCTCTCCTGACCTTCAATTGTTTCCACATACAGGGATCCTCACCTATCCTTCTATAAACTTCCTCGTTTGTTACTCTATCTGTCCAACTAATCTTTAACATTCTCCTATAACACCAAGTTTCAAAAGCTTCTATCTTTTTCTTATCTACTTCTTTAATTGTCCAAGCCTCACTACCCTATAGTAGAACGCTCCATACGTACGACTTTAAGAAACTTTTTCTATTATCTAAGCTAATACTATTAGCTATTAAAAAGTTTTTCTTTTTTAAAAACATTTTTTTAGCTTGAGCTATTCTAGCTACTATATCCCTTCTGCTACGTCCATCCTTTGTAATTATACTACCTAAATAGCAAAATTCATCTACCTCTTCTAACTCGGTATTACCTATTTTTAATTTTGGTTTAGAACTAGGCTGTAACTCACTTGTCATTATCTTTGTCTTTACTGAGTTAATTCTCATACTATAGTTACTCCGTAGTATCTCATCTAAAATATTTAAAAACTCTCCTAACTCTTTTCTAGACTCTGCTATAATGGCTATATCATCTGCAAAACGTAACATGTCTATTTTCTGTCCCTGTACACTAATACCTATCTCCTTTCTCTCTCTGGCTAAGTTTAAAGCTTCCTTAATATAAACATTAAAAATCAAGGGAGACAGTATACAACCCTGTCTAACACCATTTCCAATCTTAGCTTCCTTTTCTATTTCATCAAATCTAATTACTACGCTTTGGTTTTTATATAGACTGTAAATAATTTTTCTATCCCTATGAGAGATTCCTATTTTTCGCAAAACCCTGAACATAACAATCCAATTAACCCTATCAAATGTTTTTTCTAAATCTACAAACGCGAAATGAGTCTTTTATTTTTTGTAACCTTTTTCGATAATTACCCTAATCATTAGTATCGGTTCTCTAGTCCCTCTGTCTTTACGAAAACCATATTGGTCTTCACCTAAATAATTCTCAGTCAAAGCTTCTACTCTATTTTTAATTATTATTGTTAGTATTTTGGAAGCATGAGAAGTTAAACTAACAGTTCTAAAATTCTCACACCTATCAGCTCGTGACTTTTTTGGGATTGGGATAATAATATTTTTTCGAAATCTATTGGAACCTCACCTGTGTCATATATTACATTTACTAGTTCATATAATATATTTTTATGTGTATATATTTTGTAATTTGCAATATAAGCGATCACGAAAATAAATGTCTAAAAAATGCCGACTAAAGCAGACAATTTGCCGACAACTATACCCCCATTTACATTTACCTCAACCTCTCTTTTTTCCTTTCTCTGCTTCTAATATCTGCCACACTATCCCTTCGTGCCTTAGTGTATGTCCTATCATCCTATCCCTCTTATTTTTTACTATTTTCCACATATTTTTTTCTTCCCCTACTATTTCCAGTACCTCTTTGTTTTTAACTTTGCAGTCCATTAAATCTTCACCATACGCCTGTAGCACCATATTTCAATGGTTTCTATCTTTTTCCTATGCGCTTCTCCTACTGTTTACGTTTCACAGTCGTACAGAGTTGATATGCTTTTAGCAATGTTTTACTTGTTTCTATGTTTGTTCTTTTCGGACATGGCAGCTGCTTTTTCTTGTTAAATACAACACGACCTTGTGCGAATCTCTTTTTTATATTTTTTGCATTTTTCGTATCTTGTGTTATTTGACTTCCTAAGTAGCGGAAATCCTTAACCTCTTGTATGTTCTCGTTTCCTATTTGTATCCTGGTTTTTCACTTATTAATCTATTCTATACACACTAGTACTTTAGTTTTGTTTTTGTTAACTTTTATATGGTATCTCTCTGTTAGTATCGTTTCCATTTCATTATGATCTGCTTTTAACTATTCCATGCTAGATGTTAATACCGCTATATCATTTGCAAATCTGAACATATGAATGTTTGTGCCTGCATAATAATTATTACAGCTGTTTACTCTTTGTATAAGCGATATAGCGTCCGCCTTATCCCTATAACTAGTTCCTATCTTTTTGAGTATTTCCAATATTTTTTTCCATTATCCATTGTCAAATGCTATTTTCAGATCTTCAAACACTTTATACACGGTTTCTCAATTATCACCCTTAAAGCTAAAGTGGTCTCTCATGTTATCCTGTTTTGCCTAAACCCAAATTGATTTTTTTTCTAGTATCTCCTCAACCCATTTTTCCATCCGTCTTTGAACAATATTGGTCAATATATTTTAACAAATGAGCAGTCAAACTTACTATTCGAAAACTTTCGCATCTATCTGCACCTCTCATTTTTGGTATATTGACTATAATGTTACGTTTGAAATCTTTGGGTATCCTGCGTGTCTCATACATATAACACGGAAGTTGAAAGAGGCATTCTGTTACTGTTTGTACATCGGCGTTTAAAGTTTCTGCTTATTTTTAGATTCTTTAATGTTAATTCAAACTCAACTCTTGGTATAAGATTTCCCAAGTCATCCTTTTCAATGTTTGATTCCTGTTCTAATGCATCTAGTTCCTGTCGTGCATATGCATTTCCTATATATTCTTGCCATCTAACGACTTTCTCTACATTTTCTATAATGATGTCGTCTACTGCGCCCTTATCTTTTTGCTATACGGTTTTAAATCCCTAAAATTCATTTTAATTAGTTTACATGTTTCGTCCGTCTTTCCATCTAATTTTATACATCTTTGCATTTTTCCTCAATCCATTGTTCATTAGCTTTCCTGCATTTACAAATAACTTCTTATTTTAGGGCTTTGTATCTCTGTTTCCTTGCTCCGTCTGGTCTGTTTTTGTAGTTTCGCCTGTCTTTTATTACATTCAGAATATCCTTTCTCACCCTTCACGGTTTCTTATTTTATTTTTGTTTATCTCCCAGAATATCTCTGACCGCCATATCTGGGTTTAATGTTATTCTATTCTGTTTCTAGTTCTTTGGTATCAGAAGTTGGTACGATGTGTGTTTTTTAAATTCTTAAATTTTAGCCAGGCATCTTCCACCTGTATCGTTTCCCAACTATTTCTCCTATCCATACTCGTGCCTAAACCGAATAAACCTACTACCACTCCTTCCCCACCCTCATCTGTCACTGCAGTAAAATCTCCCGTAGTTATTAAATTTTCTTAGCCTTACAAATCTTAGTGTGTTTCTAATACCTTTGTAGATTTGTTACGTTCATTTACAGCCGATTTTACTCTTCCATACGCCAATAACATCCTATATATTTTACCTGTTTACTATAAATACGCTTGCGAATAATTTTCATTTTAAACTTATTTATTTCAAAACGTAAAGTTTATGCTAAAATTAAATAATTAATACCTTGTTTTAGGTATCCGTTAGCTAGTTATACATTACGACCGCGTATAATTGATTCTTATATGATTTCCATCTAAAGACTCGTTGAAATGAGGTATTGAACTATCCGATAAAACCGTGTTTTCAAGTTTTCTAATTCCGCTTGATAACACCAACGTTACTTCGAACTCTAGTTATTAGTTATATTAAGTTATATTATAAGTTATATTAATATTCAATTTCTTGTCCGAATTTTCAAAAAGCACTCGTCGCGATTGTTAAATTCTTCGTTCCCGTATTTACGAACTCTTCGCGCACACGCTGTGTGGTAAGTAACTGTGGTTTTACAAACATGTACGTTTCGGCGGCACTAAATTAATTTACCTGTACTTATTCTAGCTTCCTCCGGTGGGCCGATCAGTTCAAACCATCGCTCTTGTTGGCATGAGAGAACACGCACATGGCGTAATTCCGAACACAGCTGATCCAGTCCGTCCTTAGAGACGTAAACCAGCCTACAACTTGGATGTGGGCGAGTCTTTAACCCGATTTCTTTTTTGCTTTTTTGTTGGCACTGCTCCTGGGAAAGGGTCACGTGCACATATTTATCGAGTTCGACTCGAAGCCCACATTTGGTAGTTGTGAACATGAGCATCGTTAGGTGAGATGGTACTTATCTATCATTAATGTTGTATATACTGAGATCATCCTACATCTGTAATGGTATACTTACGGTGGTAATGTCTACAAGGATAGGGTTTCCTTTTTTGTGCTTACAAATTTTTGATATTAATTTCCAATTTAACACCCAAATTACTTAATGTCTACAAGAGGAAGGTTTTTTTTTGTATTTTTTTAGGGTTGTAAAATTTTGTTAATTAAGGCAGTGTAGTGCTAATGATTTTTATATGCTTTATTGTTGTATTTAAGATAAGAATTTAGAGCTGTTGCTTGTAGGGTTGCAATTTTTTGTTCTTTCTTTCGACAATTAATGTAAGGGACCTAAAAACGGCAGCTCGCCATTTTAAGTATTGATTCTTTTATGTTACGTTCATTTTTGGTACTACTGTTCTGGTGTAATTTTTTTTTTGGTAATTAGAGGTTGTATGATTATTTTATGAATGTGTAATTTTTTTTATTTCAAGCATTTCTTTAATTTTTGTAGTCAATTTCTTTTTTTTTTTCTTTGGCTTTAAGGCTACGTAAATGTACGTAGTAGATTGCTTCTACATCTTTACATCTTTCTGTAGCTGGAAGTGGCTATGTATACTTGATTATTACTGCATAAAACGGTAAGACTTTAATCTAACCATCAGTACTTTTGCGTTCGTTTGTAAGTAGGTTTCTACACAGTGACTTATGCTTTTTCGCATAACTATTCCCGCACCCGAATTTTCTTCCCCTGAACCTGTATGAATTGTCGCTTTAGCTACTTCGGAGGATGTGATCGGAAAATATAAAGAAAGAGCCGGCTCCATTCTGCGAGTCGGGGCGTGGAATGTTAGAAGTATGAAGCAAGTAGATACTAGAGAACTTGAAAATTGAAATGGATAGGTCAGCATTAGACTTAGTAGGGATTAGTGAAGTTCCGTGATCAGAGACAGGGGATTTATGGAGCGGAGACATGAAGAAAATTCGATTGTGGAGATGGTTATGCGAAAAAAAAGATAGGACGTTGTGTAAAAAATTACTTACAAAAGAACGAAAGAGTACTCATGGTTAGATTATAATCTCAACCAGTTGATACAGTAATAATATACGTATACATGACAACCTCTAGCTACAGTGAGGTAGAGGTAGAAGCGATCTATAAAGATATCGAAGACATACTAAGATGCGTAAAATGACTTAAAAATTTAATAATTACAGTGGTAGGTGTGGGTAGGGAAGGAGCTGTAGTATGTTTATTTGGATTAGGCACAAGAAACGACAGGGAAAATAACCTGGTAGAATTCTGCGACAAAAACAATTTAACCATCACAAACACATTATTTCAACATCATGCTAGAAAGCGATACACGTGGACGATACCACGAGATATAGGAAGACATCAACTAGATTACATTCTTGTTAGGCAACGGTTTAGGAGTTAAGTGGAAGCTACCCAGAAGCAGGTATAAACACTGACCACAACATCGTAATTATGAAGGCCGCACTTTAAAAATTTGAAAGGTAATGTAAAAAAAACTTTGATTTTAAGAAAGTAAAGAATATGTACGAAAGATTTGAAAAAAATTCAAATGAATTGCTCAAAGACGTCGGGAAAGTTTCTGATATAAAGGAAACAGAAACAGAATAAAGTAACATTAAATCCAGCTTAGACATGGCGACCAGAGACATTCTGGGGTACACACCAAAATAAAATAAGAAACCACGGATAAACAAGGAATATCCTGAATTTAATAGAAAAAACACGAAAATATAGAAGCAGTAAGCCAGAGATACAAAGCCATAAAATGAGAAATTATTTGCGAATGCAGGAAAGCTAAAATTCGTGAAAAGTGCTAAGAAGTATAACCTAAGATGGTAATAGGAAAGACAGACGTAGCATACAAATTAATTTGAATGACTTTTAGGGATATAAAACCATATAGCAAAAATATAAGGGGCGTGAAAGAAGACGCCGTCATAGACAATATAGAGAAAGTGGTTAGATGACAAGAATATATGGGGAATTTATATGCAGGACAGAAACTAGCAGCACTAGAACAGGAATCAGACATTGAAAATGATAACTTGGGATATCCTATACCTAAAGCTGCTGAGCAAGCAGTAACAAAACGTCTCTTCCAACTTGTAAGCTATATGTATGGAACAGGCGAGATACCCAAAGATTTCAAAGGTAATATCGTAGTCACTATATCAAAAGACAGAGGCGCGAATAAATGTGAAAATCTTCGAACAATAAGTTTGACGGCACTCTTATCAAAAATATTAACTAAAATTGTACAAAGACGGATGGAAGAACCAGCTGCAAAAATACCAGGAGAAGATTAATTTGCGTTTAGGCCAAACTGGGGAATACGGGTGGCTATTTTAGCCTTGAGAGTCGATAGAATTAAGAGAAAGTGTGAATATGGGGTTTGCAGTTCTGGAAAAAGCATTCAACAATATAAAATGCAGGAAGATATTTGGAATTACTACTGAGGGAGAAAGAAATCGAGATGCTTAGATTTATAGATGATATAGCGGTATTAGCATCTATCAAGAAAGAGTTAGAATCATCTTTTAAGGAATTGGAAACAGTTCTAATAGAGAGATACCTTATGCAAATAAACAAAAATACAACTAAAGTACTAGTATGTAAAGGGAGGGAAATAAGTCAAAACCAGAATACAGATATGAAACGAGAACTTACAAGAGGTTAAGGATTGCTGCTACCTAGGAAGCCAAATAATACAAAATGCATATATGTGGAGTACAACACTGTACGGGTGTGAAACTTGAACAGTAGGAGAAGCGGACAGCAAAAGATAGGAATCTTTGAAGTGTGGTGTTACAAACGTATGATGAAAATATCATGAACAGACAAAGCTAAGAACAAAGACGTTCTAGAAATGGTAGGGGAAGAAAGATATATGTGGAAAATAGTAAAAAAAGAGGAGAGATAGAATGATAGGCCGCATACTAAAGCATGAAGGAATAGTACGGAAGATAAGTAGAGGTAGACCTAGGTTAGACCATTGTATACAGATAGTCAAAGATGTAGGCTGTGGTAATTTTAGAGAAATGTGTAGGCTAGCTCAGAATAGAAATCGATGAAGGTACGTGTCCAACCAGCTCCAAGACGAAAAACCTAATGACGAAAAAACATAATTGTACTTGAACCTGATGATTTTTATAAGCAAGTACAGGTGTTGGTTTGGCGATATTCTCAACTAATGTTGATTATGCGGAAGGATTCAATGAAAAACCATTAATTCGGCAAATGATTAAATAATGGGGTTCTTGGTAACTGCGGGTTGCTTAACCCCTTCACATACCACTGAATATCGGTGAAATAGGATAAATATTTAGTAAACAATAGAAGGACTACCGTGTTGTATCTAACAAGAAAGAGCAGCGGCTGTGTACAAAGACAACAAACTTAGAAGAAAGAAAAAATTGTTGAAAGCATAGGTTTGGAGCATAGTACGGTGTGGCTATGAAATAGAAACGGACAGTAGGAAAAGTAGACAGGAAAATGGTAGAAACTTTTTGGGAATGTGGTGCTTCAAATGTATGATCATGATAGCATGGAGAAACAAAGTTAATAACAAAGAGGTTTTAGAAATAGTAGGGGAAGAAAGACATTTGTGGAAAACAAAAAAATAAGAAAGATAAGACAGGACACGTTCTAAAACAATTGGGGAATAATGCGGAATATATTACAAGCAGAGATAGGAAAAAAGAGAGGTACGGGTAGACCTAGATCAGACTATTGTACACAGATAGTGAAAAATGTGGGCTGTAGGAATTTTAGGAAAACATGTAGGTTAGCTCAGAATGGAAAACAACGGACGTGCGCGTCTAACCAATTTCAGGATTGAAGACCTAATGATGACTAACAGAGAAAGTAACCCAAGCAAGTACCAGAATATTGTATTAAATGTGTAATACGAATTCACATACGAGTATGATCACATACAGCTCATTGACTTTCAGTAATTTCAAATCGAAAATGTATTGAACCCTTGATGTGTAAACCATGGGGCTTACTGTATTGAAATATCTACACTTAATTGAATTTAGTAGATTCTGATGTGATTTTTAAATCACTTGTAACTGTCCAATGTTATTCCCTGTTCTTAATCAACTTTGTGTCTATGCCAAATGCAGATTGTTAATGGAATATGACATTTTAGCCCTGGAGGGTGTTTCAAAAATTACTTGAAAAACCTCGTTGTACGTACTGGCCGTTGTACTTAAACATGATGATTATTAAAAGTAGCTTCAGGTGTTGACTTTGCAATATTCTCAAGTAATGTAGATTGTACGAAAGGATTTATTGGAAAACAGTTAATTCGGCAAATGTCTAATTGTTGAGGATCTTGGTAACCGTAGATTACCGAACCCCCTTCACCCTACCACTGAATATCGATGAAATAGGGCATATATTTAGAAAACAATAGAAGAGGAACCGATCTGTATTTAAGCTCTAGGAGTGTCAGGGAAATGTGTAGGTTAGCTTCGAAGAGGAAACCATAAAGATACGCGTCTAACCAGTTCCAGGACTGAAAACGTAATGATGATGAAAGTGTCCTAGTTAAAAAAATATATGTTTGCTTCATAACTAAAAGACAGATAGCGCAAAAAAACCAAACTATTCCAGTGGAAACTATAAAAAAGTTCTATAAGAATACTTTATCACCTCTCTAATAAGTAAAAAACAACTAAGATACGGGGAATGCCCCAAAAGTGATAATTTTCAAATTCACTCTGTATTTTAGAAACTAAGAGAACTATGAAAATATTGTTGCCGGTATGTTTAGATTCAAAAAAAGTAGTAGTGTCGCGAAAACCACAGCTCTCTATCTTCAAAAATAAGCCAGATACCTTGCTATAATGTCCCAAATTTCCACACCCGGTACATACAAAATATGTGTAAAAATAGTACCATTTTTGTAAATTAGTGCATAGATTAAATAATACATTTTTATTATTATTTAGTTATTGATTTATTTGAGTCTATTGCTATATCTAATCATTGGTATTAGGGGACGGGAACAGATTTTCTCACGGGCACGTCAAATGACGAAAATGAAACTAACGTCACCTCGTGGGGATTTCTATACTTTTGTAACATGTCTTTTAGGCGAGGCCTAACCATGTTACAACGTGCTTCGCACTTTATAAAGTACTCGTGTTTTTACCCTAAAAACACATTTTAGTGCCACTTGGAATTAAGTTTTATTTTAAATATATGTTCATGTTTATTCTTGCTCTAGAAAATAAAAGTAGACACAAAGACTATTAAGATTATTCCTCATTTTTATCATTTATTTACGTTATATAAATAAATAGGTTTAGAAGTAATTTTCTGATTGGATAATTCCTTTAAGCATGTTTTTCAAAACACAACTAGTGTGTATCTGAATCCGTGTCAGGAGGTAATTCATTCCACTCCTAGCCTTTCCTTTGTTTTGTTGGTTATCTATAGCGTTCGAGTAACGTCCCTTTTAATATCTGAAAGTCTTATAGTGCAGAAATCGTCATGTTAATATACCTATCAATCAACACGAGGTCACCTATGATGTCTTACCTGAGGTGTAAGATGAAGAGTCGCATATTCAAACCCGTCCATAAATTACAGATGGGTTCAACTTCAAATCTAACTTCAAGTCTAACTCCAAGTTCAATTTCAAATCTAGCACCAATACCTAGATCAATACTTGTATCGACAGTTATTTCTATATAAATTTTTATCTAAGATCAGGTTTTTGGTTTTATGTTTATGTTAAATGTCTTTGCATTCTTCACAAATTTCTCTCAACATTTTATATAAAAAACTACTATGAAATGCAACAATTTTACCTACTTCATATAAAATATCTGGATGCCAGGGTCTTTCTTTGATGTTATCTAATTATCTATAACTGCAAATATTTGTCAGAGAAGGCGTTTAAATATTTAGAAAGTTGAAGCATTCGCAAGCTGTTACTATTTGGACGAGGTGTTTGGCAGCGCCAAATGTTTTCCACATGATGCCATGTGAAACCCAAAGTAAACTAAAATATTGTCACGCCTTTTTTCCTATTATGCATGGCAAGAACAAATAAGGTGGATATTCCTGTAAGTGTCGTGACCATTTAGGGATAGAATGGTTAAACCCTTGGTCAATTGACTTGGAATATGGTGCGATTCCCAGACTAGCAGCAGGATGGGTCGTGGGCAAAGATGGATGAGCCACACTAATTATAAAGGAAAATACTGGGCGCCAATTGCAGAAAAATAGGCCCTAAAACATACCGCCGATTTAATATCAAACAGCTGGCTTCTGCTATTAAACCAACCATTCTATAATACTCCAAACTTACTCTCCTGTACACACAACTACTGTTTATATAACTTTTGACCATATAAGTACCTTGCAATTAAGAACCCAATTCGTAAATAGTTATACCCCTTTATTTACACATTAAGTTAACCAATTAAATTTAAACTAATCATAAATACAAATAATTCTGGCTATGTTCTCAATAATTAAACCTAATCGAACCTCCCCAAACTAATATGACAGAATGCAATTATTATCTGCACTGACCCTAATGATTAATATTTACCTAAAGATAGTGCACTGTCCATAAACTTTTTTTTATACATAAATGTAATCTACAAAACTGTTTAAGTGTAGGGGTTCGTGCTCCTTAAGATAGCAACCCACTATACAAGTATGTAATCTCTTATATAAAATCGATTACCCAACACAAGTATTTATACAAATAAATAAACATATTCAGCCTAACTACAGGTTGAATACCAATAGCATTTAACAATTTATTATTAACCTCAAATACACATTACTAAAATCTCTCGTATGTAGAAGTTTCACCCCAACTGATTTAAATAACTAACTTATTCCATAATGAGGAAACACTCCACCAGAATATTGGGTTCTACTTCTTGAAGACCAAAAGCCAAAAGTGAAAAGGAACAAAATTGATAAGCCGCAGGCTTCTATAATATGCGATAACAGGATATAAAAATGACTCGTATCTAAAAGTGAAATAACACTAAATCAATAACGTTACCGAAAGATGTAACCTGTATTTACCCATATGAATAAAGATGCAAAACTTCTTGCAATTAGATACAAGGATTCCGATTATAATTAATGCAGAAAACACAATTTAATAAATACGTTTATTATCATATGTCAAAAATAAATTGACAGAAAGTAACTAGATATGAACACAAAATATTTATGATAGAAGCGATGTAGACATAGAACTTGTAACGGGTAAGAATTGAACCGTTACAATATAAGTAGCAATCTATTAAATAATTACTTGCTCCAGGTATGAGATTTACTGTTATTTGCTTTAGTGTAAAAAATAGTGTATAAACATTATACCCTAACTACGAGTTAAGGGTCAACAAGCATATAAGTCAAGATTGAAACAGAACTATTTGATTGAGTTTACAAAAAGCTTGTTTAAACGTTTATAAAAAACATCGTATTAAGACTTTGTGATTTCCACATAATGAATATTGATCTTTTTATACTTTATAGAAATAACTATTCATATGTTAAGAACCACAATTTCAATATACCAAGTTTAGTATTCTTTTTGCTCCAACTTGCGTTTGATTTCTAATATTTCTTATTGCAAGGTGAGAAAGGAAATGAAAGTGATCATATCAAGGGCCTTACAGAATACCTCCTTGCAGAATAAATTATTTATTGTACATAATAAATAAACGTTTTAAATTTTGATTACAATCAAACACATATTATTATTTTTCATTATGTTTAACCCAGAACATTATGATGAACTACAAATTGTTTCTTTAAGTTTTTTAACAAAACTAAATTAAAATCTAAATATGGAAAAAACTTTCAATGCAGCTCATTTGTTAAAAGAAGAGCTAGAATCTGAACTTTGTATTAGGGCAATAGGATCAAATAAACCCGTAGAAGAGAAAGGAAAACTTTTAGCTCTCATTGCGTAGAGAAAATTCTAATCATCCTCCTCATAAAGATCTGTTAGAGTATACAAAAACTTTTGAAGAAGTTAGTGAATCAATAACTTGTACCATAAATTCTATTACTATTTTATTGAACGATTTTGAAGGAGACAGTGATGATTCAGTTTTTAAAAGAATAAGTTCTCGCTTTATGTGGCGGATCAAGCGTTTATCTATTCCTGAAAGTAATTTTGAAATGGCTAAGACTTTTAAAAATGAAAGTTACACAACGATGCTTTTGTTAGTTGCAGAATTCCATGAAAAAATTAAAAAGCATGAACGTTGTGCTGGTACAAATGATGTTTCGTTAATAAATCCAATAACCTACAATATATGTTTATCCTCCAACTGTAGCCTACATATCTAATCCTACTCCAAATTCCTCTGGTTCATTAAATTTATTGGTAAACAAAATACAGTGTATGAATTCTTAGGAAGAGTGTCTGAACTAGAAAAGTTTCACTCGAAGAGCTATATTCTTCAGCGTTAGAATTATTTGATGGGGATGCAATTATCTGATATAGGGAAATAAAACAATATGTTACAGTCTGGAATTTTTTAATTGCTCGTTTAAAACATACCTCCAAATAACGAAACTATATTATGAAATGAAATAAGAAACAGAAACCAAAAATCAAACGAAACTGTAACCATTTTTATTAGGCAAATGTAAAATTAATTTCGCAGATTCCAAATACCACCACTAGAATCAACAAGAATAAAAATTATTTCACAAAATTTATTACCAGATTTTATTTTTGAAGAGTAACAAAATTTCAGATACAAGAATCTGAAATTTTACCTACAGTAAATACAATCGCAGATTTAGTTACAAAAAGATTAGAAGAGTCTTTTCGTATGAGAAATTAATTACTTTCTCTTAATAATATACATAAACCAAGTACCTCTACCTTAATATAAAATAAAAATACCATTCCACGAAATAAATATATACAAAATTTTCAAGAAATCAAACAAACTGAAAATAAATTTAATAACCCTATCGTACGGTCACAATATAAACCAAAAAATTTAACAAACATCATCAATAGTAGTACAAACCTACAGATTTCCACGTCTCAACTAAATACTATAGGTTTGTTGTTTATTGTCCGGGTCGCGGTACGGTGTAGACGTGTTTAGTTAGTCCAAGTAATAAATAATAATTTATAATAATTTTTGTTAGAACCGGATAGATAAACAATGCCTAGTAATTGTAAAGAGTGCAACGGCCTAATAACTCGTCACAGTAATAGCATACAATGCAAAGGTGCATGCAATATGGTGTTTCACATGAAATGTATTGGAATGCCAGATGAAGCTATAGCAATAAACGATATTAAAGGATTCTCATGGAAATGTGCAACATGCTGTTCTCTACCAGAAGGTAATTCTGATAGCATTATAAATTTACTCACCACTATAAGATCCGAAATATCAGTCATTAAAACGGCTCAGTCTGAAATGTTAACTTCAATTCAATTTTGTTGCAATAAAATAGATGATTTCGAAATTCAACTGAAAGAAGTTCGAGCCTTACTTAAAATTATAGATACTTTGAATGCTGAGTGTAAAATGATGAAAGAAGTAATACAATCACAACGTGCTCAAATTACTGAACTCGAACAGCGTTCCCGTATGGATAATCTTGAAATCCAAGGTGTTACTGAATCAAATAATGAAAATATATACGACACTTTAACAGCAATAGGTCAAGCAATAAATTGCAACATTTCATATAACGATATAAGTATCGCACACAGGGTGCAGCACATGAATAATGATAATAAAAAACCTCGTAACATAGTAGTAAAGTTCGTATTGAGACGCAAAAAGGACGAATTTTTAGCTGCATCTAAGCTTTACAAGCGATCATCCACTAATTCCAAACAACCAGGAATTAAAATCGATAAATTAGGCGATGCAATATTTATTAATGAACACTTGACTAATGGAAATAAACTACTTTTGCAACAAGCCAAAGAAACAGCTAGGAAAAAAAATTATAAATTTGTTTGGGTTCGTAACTGCATTATCTATATTCGCAAGAATGAAACATCGCCCGCTAAACCTATCAAGTCCGAAAGTGATTTAAACAAACTATAGGTGTCTCCTTTCACTTAATTTTGATTTTTTTTTCTTCACCAATTTGTACATACTTTGTAATAAATAATATGCAACTTGTTTTTTAAAAATGTCTCTAAACGTTTTTTACCAGAATGTACGCGGTCTACGAACGAAAACTCATAATTTTTACATAAACGTTCTAAGTTGTGACTATGATATCATTTGTATGACGGAAAGTGGGTTGATTTCGGGTATAAGTGATAGTGAACTTTTTTCGAATGACTATACGGTATATCGACGTGATAGGGAAACCACAGGATCCTTAAAACAGTCAGGAGGTGGAGTCCTTGTTGCGGTCAAAACCTCTATAGTATCGAAGAGAATAATAAACTGGTCATCCACAGCAGAAGACATCTGGATTTCAATCGGTCAAGGATCCTTTTCGATTGTTGTTGGCGTTGTCTACTTACCTCCAGGTGATAATACAGCACTAAATGTTTATTTAGATAAGCTATGCGGCAATATGACCGATACAAACGCAAACGTATTCGTATGTGGCGATTTTAATATGCCGGAAATTACATGGATATCTAATAATAATACTCTACAGTACGCAACACCTACAGGATATTCAAATCGGCGCTCCATAGTATTAGTAGATGCTCTGATTTTATGTGGCCTACGACAATATAATACACATTGTAACAACAATCAAAAAGTTCTTGATTTAGTATTAACAAACGCAGATGTTAAAATTAACATAATTAAAAGTCCGATGGCGTTAGTCCCAGAGGATATACATCATCTCTCTCTTGAAATTTTCGTGACATGTAATATCAAAAACAATTTACCTATAAATCCGTTAATTATGTACAATTTCACTAAAGCTAACTTTATACAAATTGACAATGACTTATTATCAACCGATTGGGATGAATTGCTCTCTGGCAGTAATATAGAAGATGCGGTGCATGTGTTTTACAGCAAATTAACCGAAATATTTGAACTAAGAATACCAAAAATAAAACAGAACCATAATAAACGTTTTCCAAGATGGTACACAAGAGCAACCATTAAAGTAATCAAGGAAAAGAAACGGTATCATAAACGGTGGAAAAATTACAATAATACACTTGATTACTGCTCATTTTCAATACTTCGACGCCGCAGTAAAACTCTTATCGAAACCGATTATCAAAATTACATGAAGCGTGCGCAAGATAACATACTTACAAACCCTAAGTATTTTTGGCAATTTGTGAAACTAAAAAAATCGCATAGATCAAATATTCCACACTCTTTAAACTATGATGGTAAAACTGCTTTTAAAGGCGAGGACATTGCTGAATTATTTGCTTTATTTTTTCAATCCGTGTATGAATACGATGGGAATGCCAATATTAATTTTGACTGTGACTCCAGTAATCACAATAGTTATGCCGAACACATAATCAATACATGTGGTCTCCATCGGCGTCTACGCACGCTGAACATAAACAAAGGTCCAGGTTTAGACGGAATACCACCAATCTTATTAAAACAATGCTGCAACGGAATAACCCACCCTTTATCCATTCTATTTATTAAATCGTTAGCAACGGGGATATTTCCATCGGTATGGAAAAAGTGCATTGTAGTTCCAATATTTAAATCTGGCGATCCCTCAGATATAAAAAACTACAGACCAATTTCTATACTGTCCGCTATCCCAAAACTATTCGAAAAAATTATATTTGACGTGCTATATTTTTCTGTAAGCTCCGAAATCATACCACAACAGCATGGTTTTATTAAAAGGAAATCTGTAGAGACAAATTTATTATACTATTCCAACTATATACTTGAGTGCATGGAGCGGCGATGTCAGGTTGACGCCGTGTATACGGACTTTAGCAAGGCATTTGATAAAATCAATCATACGATACTAATCCGTAAAGTTGTCGAATCCGGGGTTCATGGCATTTTATTGAGATGGGTCTGTTCCTATATAAGAAATCGATCACAAGCAGTCTCTGTAAATGGATTTCGTTCTAAATTTTATTCAATAACATCCGGTGTTCCGCAAGGTTCTCACTTAGGTCCGTTATTATTTGTATTGTACATAAACGACATACATCGGTGTTTCTACTTTAGCAATATACTACTCTATGCTGATGATCTGAAGGTTTTCAAAGAAATCACTTGTAAAGATGATTGTCAAAAACTTCAATCAGACTTACAGCGACTTGCTCACTACTGTGAGAAGAATAAATTATTTTTAAATTTTGCTAAATGTTATAGCATCTCATTTACAAGAAACATCAACATAACCGATTATACGTATAGTATTAGCAATCATATTCTAGCCACAACAGCTAAAATCACTGATTTAGGTGTCACGTTTGACTCTAAAATGTTATTTTCAACACACGTAGATAATATATGCAAAAAAGCTAATAAGATGTTGGGGTTCATAATGAGAACCACAAGATACTTCAACAACATAAACACTACATTAACGCTTTACAATGCGTACGTATTATCAATTTTAAGTTACGGAAGCTCGGTTTGGAATCCAACTTATCAAGTTTATACTAAAAGAATAGAAAAAATACAAAAAAGAATGATCACTTACATAATGAAAAAAACGCCATCAACTTCTAACTCATACCTCTCTAGTTGCAAATATTTTAATATGCTAACTCTAAAAGATAAACGAACTCTGGCAGACAATGTTTTCTTTGCTAAAATTTTAAAATCAGTCATTGACTCTTCCCACCTTTTAGCACTTATTAACATATACACCCCTAATCGCATATTGCGTAAACCCCTTACATTTTATCCGACAACATCAAAAACTAATTATAGTCGCAATTCTCCTATAAACCGCATGTGCCACACCATGAACTTAACAATGCAACTATCAAACATCGATTTGTTTGATGACAGTGTTATTTTAATAAAGCGCCATATCAAGAACAAATTTTTAAAAATGTATTTTTAGGGAAATACTGTATTAATTGTATCAATTGTATTAATTGTATTAATTGTATTAACTGTATTAACTGTATTAATTGTTTTGCTTACTTCACTACAAGTTCAAACTGTATAAATATGTATGTAGGTATTTTTTCTCTTTAGTTGAATTATATATCGGAGCTACTGTTTTGGGCTCTGCCTGTATGTAGTTCAATAAATTTAAATAAATAAATAAATAAATAAACATAACACAACTACAAGTAATCCAACAAAAGTACATACCTCTATGAACAAAAATAATAATGAAAATTTATCTACTTATCCGTCTCAAACACATGACACACGATATTTTTCAAATAGTTTTAAACCAAACACAACACACTGTCGGGATTGTTTAAAAACGGATCACATATATAACTTATCTGTAAATATAAAAGAAAAGCTTACTGCTACAAATGTGATTTTCCTAATGTTAAAATTTCTACATGTCTCACTTGTTCAAAAACTTGTTAGTGAAGTACAGGAGATATAGCCGACCTGGTACTCAATTTTCTTTGGTTACAAATAAAAATTTCTATAATAATAGATTTACCTCCAAACAAACGAAACATATTTTCAAAAACAAAAATTTTTAATTTTTGCATAAAAGAAATCTACGAAATGACGATAACTGGTTAAAATGGTTATCTAATGCTATATATTCTGTAACACAAAAACACATTTAATAAACATTTATAATTTTATTACTAAACATTCAGAAAACAGACCATATGTACAAGTAAAATTGTGAGATATCTATAGAACTGCTCTTTGTTATTCTGGCAGTAATGTATCTGTCATTGGATCCCTGGGTATATCTACCATTGAATATCTTAATATACAAATTTTTCCTTTATCTACACATAAGTTATTCACAACTGAGTGTACTCCACAAACCATAACTGGTACCATAGACTTACCTATCTCTATCGGAAATACTTGGAGTTTTACTACATATCTTGTGGTACCTGCACTTCCAAATTCCTTTATCTTTGGTTTTGATTTCGCAAAACAATTTGAACTCACAATAGATTTCAAAAATAATTGCTGGGAAGTGCATACTTCTTTCACTATATCTTCACCCTTAAAATTTTCTTGTCACAAAATCTTCAAAAACATAATGATCTTTGTACGTTAGAAGATTTATCCTCTTCAAAATTATCTACGGCAAAAACAATCAGACTCTTTTTACTCTGATTGCTAGTACAGATGCAAATTTAGGTCGAACTAATGAAATCTATATGAATATAGATACAAGCGACCATAAACCTCTTAGCAAACGTCCATACCCTACGTCTCCCTATATGTTAAGAATTTTAAATGAAAAATTTAAATGAAATGTTATCTTTAAAAGTTATTTAATAAAGTATATCGCTTTGGTTTTCTCCCATTTTACTTGTTAAGAAGCCTTCTGGTGATTACAGAGTAGGCTTTGACGGTAGAGCTTTTGAATGATATAACTACACATGATCGCTACCTAATGCCTATATAGATAGAATTCTAAAGCTGCTTAGAGGTGCTACATACATTACAAGCCAAGATTTAAGGCACCGTTTTTAGCAACTTCCTTTGACTGAAAAATCTCTAGATAAAACAGCCTTTAGTATCTTTTCTAGAGATCAGTTCGGGTTCGTTACTGTCCCGTTGATAGTATTTTCGGACCACAATTTAAACATAATATATTCTGTTCTATTGACGATATAATAGTCATATTAACCACGTTCTCAGAACACATAAAACTAATAGAAACTGTACGCGACCGTTTAAAAGAAGCAAATTTAACTATTAGCCTAAAAAATGTGAATTCATTAAAATTCCTTGAATACATTATTGGATCAAATTAAATAAGAACAGTCTCATAAAAAATTCCTGCCATGGTAATTTATTCAAGACCAAAAACCAAAACAAAAATAAAGCGATTTGTCGGTGTGATAGGTTGGTATAGAAGATTTGCTGAGTCTTTCTGAACCTTGATGTCTCCTATAAATGACCTACTAAAAGAGAAAAAGAAAAACAACTAACTAATTGTCTGGATTACTCAAGCTGAGCGGTCTTTCTTAAAAATTAAACACATTTTAGTATCTGAACGTAGTTTTTGTCAACCTGATTTCAGTCAACCTTTTATTATAGAGACAGATGCTTCGAACACTGGTGTTGGTGGTGTTTTACTATAAAATTGAATAGTGTAGATCATGTTATCTCATACGCCAGTAAATTTCTTACTCGTTCGGAACGAAATCTGTCTGTTACAGAACGTGTATGTCTTGCGGTAATTTTTTTCAATAGAAAAATTTCGTCCACGGATAAATGATACGAAGTTTAAGGTTATAACTGACTATTATAGTTTTTTATGGCTTAATAATATTCAGAATCCCTCTGGAAAACTCGCGACATGAGCCAGTCGTCTGCGACGATAAACCTTCTAACTATTATACTAATACCTGATTTACTCAGTTTTTTAACTCAATACAACACAGTAAATTTAAATATCCTAAAAATAAATTTAACTAATATCGATGATTACTAGGTATCTTTAAAGAACAAAATAAGAAAGTCACCAAATACCTATCCACAATAGAAAACAGAAAATAACTTTATAAATTCGTACCTTCAAAGATACCTTTTACTTCAAATATAAATAACTGGAAAATCTTAGTACCTCAGAAAGAGAGAGCTGATGTTATATCAACTTGTCATGATCCCCTACTACTACAGTCATTTTGGGTTTTCTAAAACGTTAGCTAGGTTATAAGAAACCTATTATTGACATAAAATAAAGCTTGATGTTTTGAAATATTGTTGAAATTGCCTCGTTTGTGGAGCACAAAAAGCATCAAATATGAAACATTTAAGACTAAGTGAAAAGAAAAAAGATGTACGCTTTCCATTTCATCCAATAGCTTTAAACCTTATGGGATCCTCTCCTCGATTGTAACAAGATCGCATGTGGCTACTAGTACTAAGTAACTGATTTACAAAATTTACTATACATCATCCATTGGGCAGTGCAAAGGCACACAATGTCGAAAAATATGTCGAAAACAATGTAGTTTTAACTTACGGAGTTAAAATTATAATTTGTGATAATGCCAAACGATTTGGTACTTTTATTTTCAGGGTAAATTAATTACTTCTCTTTCCCTTTAATTTGTTTTTCAGTTAAATCGATTCCGTTGCTATTCGTAAATCCTTCATCAACATCCTGTATATTTTACCTGTTCATCATAAGCCCGTTTTACAATAATTTTTTAACTCAAATCTATTTGCTTGGAAACAACAAGTTTATGATAAAATTTAAATAAGTATCCCCTTGTTTTAAGTATCCTTTAATTTGTTAAACATTCCGATAACGTATAACTGCTTTCCCTATGGGTTGAATATAAAGACTCGCAGAACTAAGGTTGCGTACTATCCGATAAAAGCGTGTTTCCAAGCTTCCTAATCACGCTTTGATAACCACAATATGACTTAGAGCTCTGGTTGTTTAATTAAACGAATTTATGTTCACTTTCTTTTTAAAATGTTAAAAAGCACACTTGCTAGATTCTTCGTTCCGTTTCTATTTATTGAAATTTTGCACGCGCTTTACAGCGTGGTGGGTATTGATGGTTTTATAAACCCGTACTTGTCGGCGTAAATAAATTAACATTTTTCGTAATTATTCTAGCTTCCTCCGGAGGACACGATAGTCCCTTGAATTGCCGCTCTTTGGGGTATAGAAGCCTGCACCCGCTACGTGATCTCAGATCTATCTGGCCCGCTTCGGTCCGAAGAGCAAACGAGAGATCTAACACCGTAGAGACGTGAGTGAGTGTTTCTTTCCTGCTTGTGTCGAGACCCTGTCCACTTAGATTTCACTGTTTGGTGCTTATACAGGTCTCGAATTAATTGTATGTACGAAAATGATTTATGATACTAGGATCTATTGCCATGGGATTACTATATTACGCTTAACTTTAAGTACTATCTATTAATGCGGGAATGAGATAAAAACTAGCTGGCACATTGGAAGACGTTATTGCCATTGTATTTGTAATTGTAGGTTATATGTTAGCATTATCAGAGCCTATGTGAGGTATCATAATATTGTGATTACTAAACGAAATTGTAAAATCTGACATACCAATACACTAGCTAGCAAATACTAAAATATATGGTTTATTCTCACTTAAACCGGGTTAATGCCCATTGTAATGTTTCTTTTTCTTTTTATGCTAATTAAAGTTCTTTTGTTGATGTGTTATTTTCTTTGTTTTTTGGTTTAGGTATAACTGCAGGCGGGGATTTCTCCTACATGTTTTATGGAGCGGTTACTAATTTATTTTTATTTCAGGCAACATTTAATTTTTCTAGGTATTATGCCCCACCCACTCACCGACTGAGCCCGGCCAATTTCTCTTTCTTTCTTCTTTGTTGTCTTTTTTTGTTGACTACGTCGCTGCACGTAGCAAATTGTCTAGACCTATTTTTAAAAATTTTTGTACCAAATATAATGTAGAAAAGTTTTGGTATAATGCAATATATTCACCACAAATTTTGCAGAACGAGTGCATTGAACTGTATGTACAACCATTCCATGGTACGTTAACACGCACAATATATGAGATGAAAATTTAATAAAAATTCAATACGGTCTAAATTCACTAAAATGTGAAGTAAAAGGTCTTTCTCCAAATTTTCTTGTTTTTGGTAGACATGTTCCTATTTAAAGTAAGTTTTATAGTTCGTCCTATATTTGCCTCTGAGGATGTTGATATAGTGCCTGAAGATAGGGTAGCATATTCCACAGATCATCATGGTCTTTTTAATCTCTTTAAAGATGTCAGAAATAAACTTTGTTCAGCTGATACAAAAATGTCTAAACGGTACAATCTTCGACGCAGACCAATTTCTTTTAATGTTGGTGATACTGTTTAGCGTAGAAATAAAGTATTATCTAATGCCGAAGAAGCTTTTACTTCAAATTTAGCTCTAAAATATATTTTCTGCACTGTCAATAAAAAATTATCTAATTTAGTATAAAACTTAACTAATTCTGATGAATCAAAACAAATAATTGGCATGTCGAGGACCTTAAGCCATATACTGATACATATCTAAATTTTTAATCTATCGGTTTGCTCATAGTCATAATCTAATTCCTTTGTCTATACAAATATGCTATTTTCTCAAACTTTTTTTTTTACCTACGAAATGTACATTTTTACTGCTTATACCTTCCTTTTTATCAAAAATTTTAAGTTTTTAAGAGTGGTTTGACTTTACCGATTTTGACTCTACCTATTCTGATTTTACCGATTTTGTCTCCTTCGGGACGGTTAGTACTCGTCAGTCATTCCACCACTCAATGTCAAATTTTAAAATTGTTTTCCTTTACTCTTTCATTTCTATAAATTTTCTTTCCAAGATATAAATTCTTTTATTTTTCGGGTTATTTGCCTTGTAAAAAAAATTATATTCCTAATGTCATAGATCTTTTTCGCCTTGGTTCTAGGCAGTGTAACATATCTTTGAGCTGAGGCCTAGCCATGTTAGAATGTGCTTCGCACTTTATAAAATACTCGTGTTTTTCTTACTCTAGAAACCCATTTCATTACCACTTGGAATTAAGTTTGATTTTGAATATGTATTTACATATACCCTTGTTCCAGAAAATAAAACTACGCACTGAGATTAGTAAGTTTATTCACAATTTTTCTACTTTATTTACGTTTACAAGTAATTTTTTGATTGGTTGAGTTCTTTAAGCAGTTCTTTCAAAACACAACTAGTGTGTATCTGAATCCGTGTCAGGAGGTGATTCAATCCACTCCTAGCCCCTTCGTTTGTTTTGTTGGTTATCTGCAGCGTTCGAGTAACGTTCGTCCCTTTTAATATCTGATAGTCTTCTAGTGCAAAAATCGTAATGTTAATTTACCTATCATTTAACATGAGATCACCTATGATGTCTTACCTGAGCTGTAAGATGAAGCCTCACATATTCAAACCCGTTCCATAAATTGCAGATGGGTTTAACTTCAAATCTAACTCTAACTTCAATTCCAAGTCTAACACCAACTTCAAATCCAACACCAATACTTAGATCAATACCTATATCTTTTTCTTTTGCGTTAAATATTGTTGCATTCTATAAATTTCTCTCTACATTTTATATAAAAAACTATTATCAAATGTAACAACTTTACCTACTTCATATAAAATATCTGGATGCCAGGGTCTTTCTTTGATGGAATCTAGTTATCTATAACTGCAAATATTTGTCAGAGAAGGCGTTTAACTACTTAGAAAGTTGAAGAATTCGTCAGCTGTTACTATTTGAACGAGGTGTTTGACAGCGCCATATGTTTTCTACAAGATGCCATGTGAAACCCAAAGGGAACCAAAATATAAGTAACAATCTATTAAATAGATACTTACTCCAGGTATGAGATTTACTGTTATTTGCTTTAGTGCAAAAAATAGTGTATAAACATTATAGCCTAACTATGGGCTATGGGTCAACAAGCATATAATTTAAAATTGAAACAGAAATATTTTATTGAGTCTACAAAAATGTTGTTTAAACGTTTATAAAAAAACATTGTATTAAGATTTTGTGATTTCCACATGTGAACATTGATCTTTTCAGACTAGTAAAATGACAAAATACGGAGGAAATAATACTGACTGGGCTGAAACTTTGTAAACAGGTTTGTTTTAGGATACTATTTAACATATTAAAAGTCCTCATGTGTAGACGCTACGTTGCGGGCAGGGGAGGGTCCAAAAGATCCAAAAAATCAGTTTTCCGCAAATAACTCAGAAAATATCAACTTTGCGGAAATTTAGTTAATATCAAAATTGTAGCTCACAAAATTCCGCACAATTTAATTTTTTTCAAGTCTGTACGACCAAATGGAGTAAAGATACAATTTTTTTAAACATGGTAGTTTTGCGACGCAAGGAAAACTCGTACACGTGTCGCGCATTTTTCACTAATATCTCGAAAATGGACTCTCGAATCGAAAATGTTTTAAATAAAGTTGTAGAGAATCTAATTGCGAACATTTGTGTTTTTTATTCATTTGTGTACGGCGCAAATTCGCCGAGTTATTAATTAAAACACAACTTTTTTTATTGTGGATGTTTTGCATGTAAAAATCAGTATTAACTCTGAAAGTATAGGTCGTACAGATATAGTATTGTAACATGTTTAATTTGTTCAGTATTTATTCGCATTTAATTACGAGGATAATGCGCTAAGCGTGCCTTATTCTTTATTAAGGTTTCATATGGTACATAACGGAACGCTTCGTGTTAATAATCTTTTTATAGTAAAATATCTGTGTCGCATGAAGCTATTTTGGCGAGCACCTCTATGTAATGCTGCGTCTATCGTATTTCCCCACCTCTAACGTCGCTATCGTTCGTTCCTCGCCTTGTCGAGTTAGTCGCTACCTAGCAACCGACTTATTAAGATGTATTCCCGGCTAGAGGCATGCGACCTTCGGTTGAATTATTTGTGTGAGAGGGTCAGGTCGTGCTAGACCTGGATCAATTTTGATAACTTCTACTAACGGTTTGTAAATTATACATTTTACGAACTAATTTAATTTGGTTTCATTTATTTAGCGCGTCAACGAAGAATTCGCCATCGAAGAACGATAGATAAGGTACAAGTAAGATTTTGGATTTGTAATTTGTATGGTTTTGTACAAGAATTCGCCTACGAAAAACAATAGATAAGGACAAGTGAAGATTTTGGTTTTGATTGCTGTCGTCCCAAGTTTGAAATGGCTTGTAGCATTGTTTGGAGCTTATGAATTTCCGTCCGGATTTGTCTTGGAGAAACAGAGGCAGTTTGGTTCGTTATTACATATAAGAAATTTTTGCATGTGTTTTAAATGTCGTTAAAATTTGACAAACAGACTATCATATTAAAAGCACGAAAGTTGCTATTATGTTTACGAACATATAATCTGTTTCATTTTTAATTATTGCTGAACTGGTTTTACAAGCCGTAGAAAGAAATTTTGTCAAGTTAGGTTTATATAATTGCAAGCTTTGTTCTATTTAAACTTCAGATAAATTTCAAGGTATATTTTCGACGTCATACTTTTTTGTGTTGTAGCACATTTGACAGATGTTGCCGTGAAAGCAGATGCTTCGTGCAGCTTTCATAAAATTCTATTAAACATTCTTCAATCTTGTAATCAGCTTTTATTTACAGATAAATTATAAAATTTAAGTATGAAAATTTAAATACACGCTACGAACTAATTATAAAATTGTAATCTACCTGATAAGATCTGCCCAGGATAGAAATGATAGTTCAATGCATTGTGGTTATAAATTATGTTGATCAAATATTTAAAACAAGCTTATGTTTAGTGAGCTGTCTTTTGTTTTTAAAAAAACAAAATTTTGATTTTGTTATAAACTTTATTGTTGAGAATTCTTTACCTGTTAAAAAGTTTCGAAATTTTAAAAGAAAGTTTTTTGCTTCAGTAAACAATTGGTTGAACTTTGAGACTTTTATTTTGGTCAAATGCGGTCAAATCTGATAACATAAAGGTGGAATTTTTGAGTAATAATTTTGTGCCAATATCTTATTGGATATACATTTTTTATTTTTGATACTTTTATAGGACACAAATGGTGTTCTACATTTTTATGTATTTAATGTTTGTAATTTCTTACAGGAGCTGCGTCTTATTTTTATAAGACAGGTTTTTGTTAACGAAGGCGATCTTTTTATCTTTGGGTTTCCACGTCCGCTCTTAGAATTGTGCTTTGCTTTTATCGTGATTATCTCAGGACTTGGTGGCGCCTATTTAACTTAGTTTAGCTTCGGTTTGCCAACAAAATTCGACTCCCCCCCCACTTCTTATTGCTCGACCCTGGAATAGACTTTTAGCTATGTCGGAAGATTTTTGTTCACTGGCGCCCATTAAGAAAAATAAGTTTCACTAGCGCCCACCATAATAAAAACTACAAAATTCGTATCAGTATGTATAATGAAAGTAGAAGAGAATAAAATTTTGAACATGTTGATGTATGCATGAATCCATTTTGGTAAAGATAGCTTGAAGTTAAGAGCAAAAAACGTGAAAAAATGTCATTTATGAGTGCATTTTGGAAAATGACTTTTTCTGATTGGTTGAAAACAGTAATCTTATGTATTTTTCTTAAAGATATTTTAATTATCTTTAAAATGAGACGTAAAACTTTTTTTTACATTTCAAGTCTAGATTTAAGGCACAGTTTTCGGCAACTTTCTTTGACTGAAGAATCTAAACATAAAACAACCAATTTAACTATTAACCTAAAAGATGTGAATTCTTTAAAAAATCATTAAAATTCCGTGGATACGTACATTATAGGATCAAATTCAATAAGAACAGTTTCAGAAAAAATTTCTGCCATGGTAATTTATCCAAGACCAAAAAGCAAAACAGAAATAAAGCGATTTGTCGGTGCCATAGGTTGGTATAGAAGATTTGCTGATTCTTTTTCAACCTTGATGTCTCCTATAAATGACCTACTAAAAGAGAAAAAGAAAAACAACTAATTGTCTGGATTACTCATGCTGAGTCGTCTTTTTTAAAAATTAAACACATTTTAGTGTCTGAACGTAGTTTTTGCCAACCTGATTTCAGTCGACCTTTTATTATAAAGGCAGATGCTTTGAACACTGGTCTCGGTGGCGTTTTACTACAAAATTTGAATGTTATCTCATACGCCAGTAGATTTCTTACTAGTTCTGAACGAAACCTGTCTGTGTTTGTCTTGTGGTCATTTTTTCAATTGAAAAATTTCGTCCACGGATAGAAGATATGAAGTTTAAGGTTATAACTGACTATCATAGTTTTTTATGGCTTAATAATATTCAGAATCCCTCTGGAAAGCTCGCGAAATGGACCAATCGTCTGCAACAACATGCTTTCGAACTATTACACTAATACGTGATTCACTTAGTTGTTCAACTCAAGACAGCACAGTAAATTTAAATATCATAGAAATAAATTTAACTAATATCGTTGATTACTTTAAAGAACAAAATAAGAAAGTCACCAAATACCTATCCACAATGGAAAACAGAAAATAACTTACTATATAAATTTGTACCTTCAAAGATACCTTTTACTTCAAATATAAATAACTGGAAAATCTTAGTACCTCAGAAAGAGAGAGCTGATGCTATATCAACTTGTCATGGATCAAATATGAAACGTTTAGGAGTAAGGGAAAAGAAGAGATGCATGCTTTCCATTTCATACAATAACTTTATAAAATATGGGACCCTTGCCTCGCTTGTAACAAAGTCACAAGTGGCTACTAGTACTAAGTAACTGGTTTCCAAAATTTACTATACATCATCCATTGGGCAGTCAAAAGCACACAATATCGAAAAATATGTCGAAAACAATGTAATTTTAACTTACAAAGTTAAAATTATAATTTGTGATAATGGTAAACAATTGTCTAGACATATTTTTAAAAATTTATGTACCAAATGTAATGTGGAAAAAATTTGGTATAATGCAATATATTCACCAGAAATTTTGTAGAAAGAGTGAATAGAACTGTATATAAGCTATTCGACGGTACGTTAAAACGCACAATACATGAGATAACAAAAATTCAATACGGTATAGATTCAGCAAAGCATGAAGTAATAGGTTTTTATCAAGTTTTTTTTTGTTTTTGGTACACATGTTCCTATTTAGAGGAAGTTTTATAGTTCGTCTTATAAAGCCTTTAAGGATGTTGATATAGTTTCTAAAGATAGGGTAACATATTCCACAGATCAACATGGTCTTATTAATCTTTTTAAAGATGTCAGAAATAAACTTTGTTCAGCTGATACAAAAATGTGTAAGCGGTACAATCTTGGACGCAGACCAATTTCTTTTAATGCTGGTGATACTGTTTGGCGTAGAAACAAAGTATTATCTAATGCCGGAGAAGCTTTTACTTCAAATTTAGCTCCAAAATAGATTTTCTGCGCTGTCAATAAA
Organism: Platerodrilus igneus; assembly: GCA_036346225.1. Lineage (NCBI taxonomy): Eukaryota > Metazoa > Arthropoda > Insecta > Coleoptera > Lycidae > Platerodrilus > Platerodrilus igneus. The sequence continues at coordinate 2,378,745 of JARFIW010001358.1, forward strand.
AAATTATCTAGTTTAGTATAAAACTTAACTAATACTGAATAAATCGAAACAAATAATTGGCTTGTCGAGGACTTTAAGCCATATACTGGTACATATATAAATATTTAATCTAACAGTTTTCCTATAGTCATAATCAAATTCCTTTGTCTATACAAATATGCTACTTTCTCAATCATTTTCTTTTACCTACGAAATGTTATTTTTTTAGTCAGAAACTTTTAGTATTTTGGTTTCGATTCCCCAATTGTTGTAACACTTCGCCCTTTTTCTTTGTCCTAAGTTACACTCAAAGAAACTAGAAACGAGTTACCTAATACATATAAAATAAAATGCAAACTCTATATCAATTCTTAAGGTTCAAGATTTCAATACAAGGGTCCACTCACCTACTCCACAAGGTTGTTGACTAATTCTGATTCAACAGCAATAACTATACTTCACTTAAACGCCTCGGCTCATCTACAGCGGAGAATACATGGACATTCCTCAGGGTGGTTAGGCATAGAACTCTGAAATCAACACTGGTAAGTTAACTTACCCGAGAGTTTACAAAATCCTTGTCCACTAAATATATTTCAATCCACACCTAATTGTTAACATACATATGTATTTCAACATTCGTATCAAGTAATGAATTTAAGGACCTTTAATATGGTGATATAACTATATACATTACCTATATCGACATACCTTTCACTTTCTTGGTCTTTTACCCAATAAATTAAAAGACATACATAAATGTAACAAAAAACATCTATTTTTAACTAAAAGTTACCTTAACCCGGGTTGTTATACACTGTACTAATCAATGTAAAGTCTACAATTAAAACAAATTGACCCCGAATTAAACATAACCAAGAACTCTTGAAATTCTACATCAAATTCATAATAATAAGTGGTAACGTTAATAATAATGTCCAAAAATTCCAACATTAACCTAGCAACTTAATAACATATTCATATAAAAACATTTGTATAAAGGTTCATACCTGCGTCCTCACGTGTATGCATGTATATGCATATACACGTCCGTTCTCTCGAATCATTTATTCAAAGATTCACCCAATACCTGTTTTGGGTATACAATACCCACTGTTGCTCCGGTGTCTACGGTACTTCCGAGGTAACTTATCCTCACCAGGGTTGATAGTGCTTAACACGGGTATTGATAAACTTTGTGCTCGAAACCCGTTATATTCCCTACTTCTTCACCAAATTGGATTGGGACCAAGCTTCCAAAAACCTGAGTTCCACCATCCCCAAAGAATGAACAATATGGGGCTGCTTGGAAACTACCCTATATTTAAATTTAAGTTATTCTTCAATATTCTAAATTACTTTTTGTTAATATTTTTTATAGATATTGCGAAAAATTAAATATTATTGCACGCTTCCGGTTTTGAATTTTCTAGAACAAACTAACATTTCCTTTGGCGTCTTAATTTAAAAATTCCTAAATTACACGTGATGTTAGATATCAGTTGATAGGTTATGGTACTTTAAGTTGTCAACTGTCACTCAAAACCAAACTAGGGTTGGGTAACTATATTAATTCTGTTCAGTGTTAAGTTACATTTGAGAGAGAATTGCCAGGGATTGGTAGAAAATATCGTTTGAAATTTAGATTAATTTAAAAATGTTCTTAGGTGTTACAATGTCCCTCTAGTTTGCAAACTAAACTACCCCATTTCTTAATAACACAACATATATTACTCCCCCTTTCTTAATAACATAACATACCACCCATATTACTGTGTGCATTTTTATTAAACAGCATTATGGACCCCAAAATATGTATATATTTAGTAAAACTAAATAATATTTTCTTTTGTTTTCAAATAACAAAACACATTCTTATTGCTTATATCTTTCTCTTTACAACAAATTTAACGTTTATGTTAAGTTTTTGAGTGGTTTGACTTTACGGTTTTTTACTTTACCTATTTTGCCTTTACCAATATTGTCTCCTTCGGGGCGGTTGATACTCGTAAGTTATTCCACCACTCAATGTTAAAATTTTAAATTGTTTTTGCTTTACTCTTTCATATCTATAAATTCTCTTTCTAAGATAAAAATTCCTTTACGTTTCGGATTATTTGCCTTGTAAAAAAGTTATATTCCTAATGTCATAAATCTCTTTCTTCTTGGTCTGGGGCAGTGCAATATGTTTATTGTCTGAGGCCTAACCATGTTACAACTTGCTTTGCACTTTATAAAATGCTCGTGTTTTCGTACTCTAGAAACCCATTTTATTATCACTTGGAATTGAGATTGATTTTGAACATGTATTAACTTGCACTTTTGTTCTAGAAAATAAAACTAGGTAGAGTAGAATTTATTTAAGAAGAGCCTGTACGTCATTTGACATATGCGCAAACCTTGAAAGTCAGTGACGTAGGGGATTTAATAATTTTTATCAAACTCCCATAAAGTAAATATTGTGAAATCAAGTTTTATTTTGTTGGTGGTGTAAATTTACATGGCGAATAAGTAACGCATAGAACACAAAGAAACAGAAAGAAAACTATGAAAGCGTAAGAAATAAATGTGGAATATCAAAGTCACAAATATCAATTGACATTTAACAGCAAATTATCTACGCCACTGATATGCTGAACGAACACGCTTATTTATAAACAATGAAATAATCTGACACTGTTTTAGCCGTGTGTGCATGATGACGTACAGGCTCTTCTTAAATAAATTCCACTATACTGAGATTATTAAGTTTATTCACAATTTTTCTACTTTATTTGTGTTATATAAATATATACGTTTACAAGTAATTTTCTGATTGGTTGATTCCTTTAAGCATGTCTTTCAAAACATAACTAGTGTGTATCTGAATCCGTGTCAGGAGGTGATTCATTCCACACCTAGCCCCGTCCCTTATTTTGTTGGTTATCTGTAGCGTTCGAGTAACGTTCGTTCCTCTTAATATCTGATAGTCTTCTAGTGCAGAAATCGTCATGTTAATATACCTATCAATTAACATGAGGTCATCTATGGCGTCTTACCTGAGGTGTACGATGAAGCCTCGCATATTCAAACTTGTCCCATAAATTACACATAGGTTTAACTTCAAATCTAACTCCAAGTCTAACACCAACTTCAAATCCAACACCAATGCCTAGATCAATATCTATATCTACAGCTATTTCTATGTAAATTTCTATCTACGATCATGTCTTTGGTTTTGTGTTTTACGTTAAATATCGCCGCATTCTTCATAAATTTCTCTTAACATTTTATATAAAAAACTACTATGAAATGCAACAATTTTACTTACATCATATAAAATACCTCGATGTCAGGGTTTTTCTTCCATCGAATCTAATTTTCTATATCTTCAAATATTTGGCGTAAAAGGCCTTTATCTATTTAGAAAGTTGAAAACTTGATCAGTTGTTACTATTTGGACGAATTGTTTGGCAGCGTCAGATGTTTTCTACAAGATACCACGTGAAACTCAAAGGAAACTCACATAAAAGTTTATAAAAGTTTATAAAAAACATTGTATTAAGACTTTGTGATTTTCACAAAGTAAATATTGATCATTTTAACACTTTATAGAAATAACTATTTATTTGTTAAGAATCAAAATTTCAATATACCAAGTTTAGTATTTTTCTTGCCCCAACTTGCGTTTGATTTCTAATTTTTTTATTGCAAGCTGAGAAAGGAAATGAAAATAATCGTATCAAGAGCCTTAAGAGTTTTATCTGTGAAAAACTTCCCTTTCCCCGAGATTAGTCTTTTGCAAACTTCGCAGCCACTAAAAACCTATGCTATTCCCTCAAAGTACATTTACCTTGTACACTGTAGTACACTTACTCTTTATATTTCATTGGAAAAGGAAACGGTGCAGTTTGTAGAAAAATTTGCAAAATGAACTATAAATTTTTTTATAGAAAAATACATGGAAAACGAGTCGATTTAAAGGCCGTAGTACGACTGGGTTCTATCTACTTACGTAGTATGTCGATTTCTAACTAACTCCAATAACTTTAACCATTGAATAATACTATTTAATAACATTGTTTACTTTGCTTATAGTAATTACAAGTTTGTGACAACATGTAGATAGCTAACTTAGTTATTGTCATACACAACAGTTTTATAATGTAAACAAATACTTTTAATAAATCGTCAAAAGCTCTATTCTATAACATCGACAGTAAAGCTACATTAAACAATGTAATTAATTTTACATAAGCGTCTTTGGATACATATTCCAATTAATTGAATAAGTAAAATATTGACTTTAAGTAGGAAACTTCAATGAATAGTAAAATACATGGGGGTAAGAAAATTTAAGTTATTTACAAGAATTGATATGATTATTCTATATTAATATTTAACGTATTTGAGATAGTATCTGTCTAATAAATTAATACACACAAAAGCTTTTAAGGAAACCTACAGTGGGTCGATAGGAGACAACTTTGTACAATTTTTTATTTACAGTCTTCGGAAGACATGATTTTGTTATACATTTTACAAATAGATACATTTTTAAAATCTAGGATTGTGCAGTATGTATATTTTAATCTACTTAGTAACAGTAACTTGAAACTCTTACATATAATCAACTACTAATATGGGAAGCTTATTTAGCAGTTAAATGTGCAAACGGCAAAATATCACAATTGCAAGCAGCGCCTCCATTTCCTACTGAACACTGCTCTTTGCACCATTTCTCCCAGTCGATTTCTTTCTTGTTCGTTTGAATACTCCTTCCCATAAAGCTTGTGCCTGTATTACCCACTTGATTTTCAATCTCTTCGTAAACGGAGCAACTCTGACATCCATATATTCGATATTTATATTTCACACAAAAAAATCCACAGATTTCTACAAAGTCCGGTTTGAACGATGTAGGAATATTTTCAGACGAATAACAATTGCAAAGCGGATACCCTAAATGATTTGGGCAAAGGACAGAGCAAGCTTCGCGACGCGAACTGTTTGAAATCGAGTCAGATTTTATAGACTGAACTGGCAATCCGGAGGGTGTAATATCCTGGCAACTTTTTCCACAGGGCTCGCCGCCCAGGCCTGATAAGCAAAGTTCAGCGCAGATGCGATGCTCTTGTGAGGTTGTTGTAATTGGTTGGAAACCGGCGTCGTTGTCATGGGCAACAAGGCGTGTGGAGCCGGCGACGCCTACAAATACCAACATAGGAAGTATTGACATTCTGAAAGAAAATCAAGAATTAATTTAATTTTAGATGGAAAATGGCGGAAGTTTTAGAACTTGTTATGAAATACGTTTATACGCTGTGGGTAAAATAGGGGATAATGGTGTTTTTGGGCATAGTAATAAAAGCACAGGCTATAGTCTTATCTTTGTATACATAATATTTTCAGACTTATTACGGACAATATTTCATTTAATTTTTATCGCTTACACTCAAGCACAAAATTATGTAACCATAGAAAAATTCGTTGTTTGAATAAATATTTTATTATTTTTTGTTCAATAAAACTTTTTATTAATATTTTGAAAACCCTTTCATTAACCAATATACATTTCATTAATATTATGAACACATTGAAGTAGCGCTACGTACATTGATTGCGATAACGAAAACGTTATTAAATTTCAGAACTGCATACAATGTTTCACGAAATTTGTATACTATTGATATAGAAGCATACGTAGATAAACTCAATTAATGTATATTTTGGGTAGATGCACTCGGTTTCAACTAGCAAGAAAAAGTGTAACCTTAAGAATTACTCCGTGTTCTACGAGGACGCTTTTTAATAAAAATATGTTTTAGGACAAACTGTTTTATTACTTTCCAAAATATTCGCCTTTATAATAATAATAATAATAATAATCAAATCAAATCAAATCAAATCAAATCAAATCAAATTTATTTATTTCTTATTTTTTTACAAATAATACACCTTAAGCTAACTCAACGTTGCTTGACAAGGTGTTTTAATATTTTATGAATTTTGTAGTTGCCTAACTGATTAATTGTCTAGTAAATCTAAACAGTACAACCTACATATACACATTGTTTTGATTTCTAGATTATTTAGTTTTGGCTCAACCCTCTATTTACATAATTTATAATTGATCCCTGCTTTGTATTAATTTTTATAAGATAAGTAATGAATATATTAACTATCATATTTATGTATTTTCTAGTATTTAACTTAACTAATATGTAAAAATTAATAGCTAATGTTAATGTTAATGTTAAGGTTAGTTAAAATTAAAATTATTTTAGCTTAGTTAAAATCATTTTACTTTCTCTACGGTGAAAGTAACTTAAGATAATGTACAACTAAATTGAAACTAAATTAAACATGAATATTTTTTAATAATAATAATGTAAATGAAAAACATTAATACAGTTACAAAGGAATTGGCAATTCTATTATGATTTTTAATCTTGTAGCTCCAGTAACGGCATGATTATTGCTAAAAAGTAATAAAATATAATAATTTAACCCTAGACGCTTATATTAATTACTACTATACATTATATTTAACTAAGTATTTCTTCAGATCATTTTTCAACTTAGCCATATTTACAAATATTTTACAATCGTCTGGTAGTTCGTTCATTAATTTAGGAACAATGTATGAAAGTGTTCTTTTTGAGTATTCATTATGAACACGCGGTACAGTATACTTTTCATGCCGCAGTTCATATCCAAAGCTTTGTTTAAGCAAATATGACGATCGAATATAGTTCTCCATTACTATTTTATAAAATAGTAATGCTCTTATACCTAAAAGGCTACATCTATCAAAAAGTTCATTTAGCTTAACGCCTGAGCCGGAATTGCAAACTATCTTTAAAATTCTCCTCTGTATTCGCTGTACATGTTTAAGATAACAATCGCTTGCATATCCCCATGCTTCCAGCCCATACCTGATTACCGACTCTGCCAAATGCCAATGCTAGATATAAGGTCTTTTTTACATTAAACGGTACAATATCTTTTACATAATATAATTTCGATAATACTATTTTAAGTTTATTACATATGTCTTTTATATGGTGATCCCAACGAAAGTAGTTGTCAACCGTAATTCCCACATATTTATAAGTTCGGCACGGAGCAACATATTTACAATCAGTAAAGCATGTCTCTAGTTTAAAATTTTTCTGCAACTGAAAGCATTTACACGAGTGAATTTTAACTTTAGGTTCTATTTTCTGATTGTAAGGTGTAATCATGTGCATTATTTTTGTTTTATCCGTGTTAACTACTAAACAATTGTCATGCGACCATTTAGTCAAGCTATCGAGATCGCTTTGCATACTACATTCTGCAAACATTAAAACTTTACAGTGTTTTATTACCTCTGGTAGTGCGTTTATGTAAATGTTAAATAGTAATGGCCCAAGCACTGAACCTTGGGGTACACCCTCATCTATTATAAATTCCTTACTCTGATGATTATTGATTTTTACTACAAATTTTCTATCATGTAAGTAACTTTTAAACAACTGAAGTGTAATTCCCTTAATTCCCAGACTACGTAATTTGTTTAACAAAATATTGTGATTAATTGTTTCAAACGCTTTTGTATAATCAACAATTAAACATAAAATATGCATATTATTCTTCAGTTTGGCGTACACATAATTTGAGAATTCGGAAAATAGAGTGTTTGTCCCCAAACCTTTTATAAACCCGTATTGCTGTTTAGAAATTATAGAATTCTTCATCAAAAACTTATTCATTGCACTTGCTATGTATTTTTCAAATACCTTTTCTATTACCGGAAGTATTGATATTGGCCGATAGTTATTATAATCCATGTATTTGCCTTTTTTATGAATTGGTTTAACTATTGATTTCTTTAACTTATCTGGTACAATTCCTTTCTTAAGCATTTGGTTAATTAAATGTGTAATTACAATATATATTTCGTCATTCAAGAACACAATATCTTTAATTCTTATGTTGTCATACCCTGGAGATTTATTTATGTCCATTTTCTGTATCACATTTTGAACAAATTCTTTAGTTGTCAATGGTATGCGAAAACTGCATTCCGTAGTATGTAAAATATTAATAGGTTCTGCATGTTTTAAGCTACAATGGTGTTGTACCGTTTTAACACCGTTGTAAAAGTACTCAGCAAATTTATCCGGTAATTGGTTCCTATCTTGTAAAGGCATTGCTTTAGTTACAATATCGTCTACACTAGGTATTTTTTTCTTTTCTCAATACACTATTAAGAGCAGCCCAAACTTCTTTAGGTTTTCTACTATCAAAAGTAAATTTTTGTTTATAATAATTGTCCTTTTCTTTCTGAATTCCTAAATTTAGCCAATTTCTATATTTTTTGTAAACTATTCTATCAGCTTCACTCCTAGACAGCTTCCAAACGTTAAATAATCTATCTCTATTTTTAACACACCTGAATAATCAGACATTCAACTCTTTTTAAATTCTCCTCTATTACCGCATATATTTTTTTCTTTTTTGTACTCATAGCTTTTGCTATATATTTTCTTAAATATATTTACAATTCTATTATATAAAATCTCCGGATGTTGTATATTGCATATTCCTTTTAGATCACAAATCTGTAATGCACTTTTGATGTATTTTTCATTAATAGTTAACCTTTTATTAGTCTGGTTTGAGATATTTTTGTTGGTGAATATTTTCATCGCAATCATATAATGGTCCGAAATTTTTATTTTAATTACTACAGAGAAAATTTTTTCATATATACCTCTAACAAAAAAGTGATCTATACAAGAGGACACAAGGATTCCATTGTAAAAATGTTCTCTTGTATAATCCTTGATACATTTATAAAATCCATATGATAATTTATAGCATTGATTATTTTCAAAAGTTAGAGTTCCTTCAACGTTTTCGTATGTTACTGTGTTATACTGCTTTTCTTGAAATATGAAAGTTTTCCATATATATAAAATTATTCCACCACCTCTCGCGTTTGATCGTAACTTTGAGTAGTAATTATAACCTTTAATATTGTAAATTGAAATATCCTCCTGATGTATCAAAACTTCAACTAAAACAATAATATCAAAATGTGTTTTGGATAGATAAACTAGTAATTCGTCAAAATGACTTTTGATACCATTAATGTTAAGACAAATAAATGATAGATTTATATGGTTGTTATCGTAAATACTTGCAAGTGTCTTCAACTCAAAATTCCATTCTGATATGCTATTTAAAGACTGATATTGAACACAGCTGTTTTCATAATAGTGTTCGTCTATCATTGTTAAGATTAATTAATTATTCCCACTTATAAACATAAACTATTTTAAAAACTTATTTCTAATAGAGCATGTTTCAATGTCAATCTAGTTTACACAAATCGTTTATATTATCTATTCTTACCACTCGTGGCATATCACTTGATTTCCTTGCAAGTATTTTCCCATACTTTACCCAACAATATTTCCAACCTACTTCTCTCGCACGTGCTATTATTTGCCATAACAAATTCTTAGTATACGGAGTTAAATTTTCACATATAAATAATTGCTTATCGCTTTTGTTGTTTAAAACTTGATCATTTTTGACAACAGTTTTCCTCATAGTTAAGATCTTATCTCTAATCATCTGTGACGTACATCTTACTATTACTGCAGGTACACTGTCATGTTTTCGTTTCGGAAGGCGATGTGCTACTTCGATTTCTGTATTAGACACTTTTACACCAACACATTCCGTTAATTTTTTGACTGCAGCCTTTAAGTTTTCTTCGTTTTCGGCATGAGTGACCTCGAGCCCATGAATTTCAAAATTAACATTCCTACTTTTTTGTTCTAATACATTTACCTGCATCTCAAGTTCAATTATTTTCTGCGCCTTCTCTTTGTTTTCGGCTACTAATGTAGCAACACTCTTTGACAATTCCTTATTAACCTTTTTTAGGGACATCATTTCCTCTTTGAACTCGTCATATAAATTAGACAAGCCTTTGACTTCGTTTAGAATATGATTCATTACCTGCTGATTATCGTCCAACCTTTTAGTAATCTTTCGAAATATATCTTTCACAGATTCTTCTTCTACTGGTTGTGCTGTGACCTGCTGCGATTTTACCCGCGAATCTTTACCTCTACAATTTCTGCATTTCCAAGTTTCACGGCTTGATGTTGACATTCTTTCGAATGTAGCCTCAGCAACACCAGAGCAGGAAAAGTGCAAACCTACTTCGCAAGCATTACAAGTATTATAACTTCCATCTTTTGGCAGCAATTCCAAACATTTCACACATTTCGGTTTACTCATCTTATCACGATTATCCAATACTTGGTGCAGGGTACTTCAAAAACAGAGTATGCTGTTACACATAAATTTTGCTGCACTAAATAAATTGTAATTTATCGCGTACTCTCAACAAATGGATAAAATTTTAATTTAAATATCAGAGCGACTTCAACACGTCTAGCTCTTGCGACTGAGCCAATAATAATAATAATAATAATAATAATAATAATAATAATAATAATAATAGTAATAATAATAATAATAATAATAATAATAATTCAATTTAATTCAATTCAATTCAATAAACTTTTATTCATATTTTATAACACAATTGCATATACATCATAAGCTAACCTATGAGGTTGCTCGACATGATGTTGTTCTACTTCTTGGTTCCCGTAATTTAGCGCTATATAATAAATTATCTACAATATTTTGTTTGACGCCTAAAAAATATAAACAATTTTTTTTTATAAATATATACTAAACAAATTTTATCACTAAAAACTAAGTATCGCAATATTAATATAATAGTAATTAATAATAATTAATTAATAATAATAGTAATAATAATAATAATAATAATAATAATTAACCCTACATCTCTATACAACCAATATAAGTAGTCTTGTGTTCAATAGTCTTATTTCGAGTGGTATCAGTGAAAATAAAACTGTGAGAGGGCTTTAACTGATTATTAACAACTTGAAGAACATCGTATAATGCATGTAAATACCCTCAAGATAATAGACTATGTATCAGAAAAAGACCGTTTAGAGGTATGAACTAGTGCGAAACATTCAAACGATATTGATTTGAACAAAAGGAACTTGAATAGTAAAACTATCTGCTCGCAATTAAAACTAAATTTAACTGCTGCTAATAGTCACACTTCTGCACTAATTAAACGTTCTGCTATACAACCGATTTTAACAACTCAGGCACTTGAAGAATCCAAAGGTACCCTTAGTATTAACTTAAATAGCTCGCTAATATTCGACTGCAGAAGTAGCTGCTGTTTATAAAAATACCAAACGTATAAAATGGTCAAAAAATCTAAATAGTGATATAATTAGGGCCTATTATACGATTAATCAATGCGAAAACATGCCTTTGCCTGGGTGGAGAAAAAAGATACACAGTGAATTTTGTCATATACATCCTGAACTAGATTTAACTGAACAAAATGTCGTAGTTAGAAAAAATATTATTTTCAAAAAGGGCTACCTTACACAAACAGAAATTTCACTTATACGTGTAGAGATTGGAAATAAGCTTTCATTCCACAAACTATATGAGGAAGCAGAGGTAGTTCCACCAAATTTAGAAAACGCATGTAATGATGATACAAGTAAAACAGATGATTTTAAAAGAAAATTCCTCAAAAATTATAATTTATATGAAAAAGTTGCTGTATCAGACAGACAATGCATTCCTACCTTAATACACAAACGATTGACGTCAGAAATCATTAAAAACATGGATTTGATAATAAATGAACAGTTAAAGAATGAATCAGATCTGCTAGTTATATCAAATGTAGTATACGCCGCAGCAATTACAGTGATTGAGTTAAATGAACAATATTTACCATCCAAATATGTAAATAACCAAAATATGACAAAAATAAAAGATCCCGCTTGGAAAGTTAGAATTGTCAAAGAAATTGATAAACTAAGAGGTAAAGCGGATGTAATTTTGCAATATTTACAAGAAGTTAATACATTTAAAATACGAAACAAAATACAGATGATTTTAAGATCAATAAATGTTCAATACAATTCTTCCAATGTAATACAAATATTAACGGAACTTAAAGATGAATTACGCCAAAAAGCAAAAGCTAAAGGAAGTCGTTTCCGACGATATAATAAATCCACTAAAAGAAGAACACAAAATTACCAGTATAAAAGAAATCAGAAGAAATTTTTGCAAAATTTATTTAATGAGGAAGCAAAATATCAACAAGACATTGAGCTAGAGGAAACATCAAAATACTGCAATCTACGTTGGAATACATCTTCGCACGGAGATTTAAAGACACCATGGTTAAAACAAATAATAACAGATCACATAAACGAAATGACAAGACCAAATTTTAGCGAAAATGACATAACAAACGCTTAAAGACCACAAAAAAATTGGACTACACCTGGACCTGACCAAATTCAAAATTTCTGGTTAAAACAATTTAAATCAACACATAAAATTTTTGCTAACGTCTTTAATCAAATAGTAGAAAAACCCCAAAATATGTCAGAGGAACTAATTAGAGGAAATACATATTTCATATTTAAAAAAAGAGATACCGCAAACCCAGACAGCTACAGACCAATTACTTGTTTATCTACTATTTACAAACTGTTCACTTCCCTAATTTTAAATATCATCTATAAACACTGCGACAAAAATAGCATTATCGCTGAAGAGCAAAAAGGTTGCAAAAAAAAAGTTTAGGATGCAAACATCAACTAATTGTTGATAGCATTATTATGAAACAAGCTCAAATTAAAAACAGAAATTTGCATATGTGCTACATCGACTACTCAAAAGCATACGAATCAGTACCGCATAATTGGTTGATATACATCCTAAAGCTTTACAAAATAAATAAAGTAATAATAGATTTGCTAACAAATTTTTCAAAAAGGTGGAGCGTAAGACTAAAAATTAACAACTCAACATCAGCTCCGATTAATATAAAAAAGGGGATTTTTCAAGGCGATTCTTTAAGTCCTTTGTGGTTCTGTCTTGCACTAAATCCATTATCATCGTTACTTAAACAATCACAGATGGGTTATAAATTAGACATAAAAAATAAAACTATCATAAATCATCTCTTATTCATGGACGATTTAAAACTATTTACTGGTAATAAGAAACATTTAGAATCTTTAATCAATACAACAAAAAATTTTAGTAACTCTATAAATATGAATTTTGGCTTAAGCAAATGTACAATTTCTAAATTAATAAAAGGTAAAGTGAGTTTTACTGCAGAAACACTATATGGTATCAAAGAAATGACACCAGATGAAACATACAATTACTTAGGTTTTCAGCAACGTCGAGGTTTAGAACACTCCAAAGTGAAAGAAGAATTAAAATATAAATATAAGAAAGATTTAACTAATTAGTTAATACAGAATTAAATTCAAAAAACTTAGTTCAAGCAATTAATTCTTATGCAGTCTCATCAATATCTTACTCTTTTGGGATAATCAACTGGAGCAGCACTGATTTGAATGAAATAGATCGGGTAACTAGAAAAATTCTAACTAAACATAATTTTCTCCATCCACATTGTTCTATTGAACGTTTGTATTTACCTCGAAAGGAAGGGGGTAGAGGACTTTTAAACGTGGAACAATTATGCAATAAAGCTCTACAAAATATTCGGAAATATTTTCTAGAAACACAAAACCAGCTTTTAAAAATAATTGTTAAATTAGACGACGCATATACACCTTTAAATCTTAATAGTAAACATTTCAGCATTAATAACAGTGAAAATGAAACCAAAATTACAGATTGGAAGAAAAAATCTTTACATGGCAGATATGCTCAACAACTTTTCTTAGGTTTATATAAATAAAAAATTTTCAATCTTTCTTAATCAAGGAATATTTACACATGGAGACAGAAGGTTTCTTTATGGCAATACAAGATAAAATCTTAAAAACTCGTAACTACGAACGATTTATTTTAAAAAATAATACAATAGATAAATGCCGGTTATGTCATAATCAAGGCGAAACCATAGAACATATCACAGCAGGATGTTCAAACTTAGCACCCACCGCATATTTGGAAAGACACAATGACATCTGTAACATTATACATCAATATGTGGCCGTAAAACACAAACTAACTGTAAATCAAATTCCATATTACAAATACCATGCAGAACCGGTTATGGAAAATGACAAAATTGTTTTATATTGGGACAAAAAATACATACAGGCAGAACAGTAGCACATAATAAATCAGACATCTTAATTATCGACAAAAATAATAAATTAGCAAACATCATCGACGTTTCCATCCCAACTTCAAACAATCTTCTTCAAGTTGAAACACAAAAATTACAAAGTATAGTTCATTGGCCTTTGAAATTAAGAGAAATTGGAAACTTAAAAACATAAACATTATACCTATTATTATATCTGTTGACGGATTGGTTAGCAAAAATTTTTGTAAATATTTAGACTATCTTGACATACCTAGAGGACTAACAACGACTATGATAAAAGCTGTCATATTACAAACTTGCAAGATTGTATGCAGAACTTTAGCTGTAAGATAAACAATGTTTCCTTATAGTTCAACTACCGATAATTATGTAAATCATATTATTGTAATTTTGTACTAAGTTATCGAGTTAATAAATAAAATAAAATAATAATAATAATAATAATAATAATAATGGCTTTATTGCACAACATCGACAAATTAATAACATTTACATTTATGTGTACAGATAATTTTTGTGCAAAGGGCGAAGTTCAGTTAAGTTACAATGAATCCTCTGTTCTTACACTTAACCCTAAATCATAAATAAATATTTGTTATTGTGCACAGTTGGTTGGCAGAGTTTGACTTAATTAGCAATGAGATGAAAACAAAAAAGAATAGGAAAGAAAAAATCTACTTAAAATTTTGTTGTAAAAAATGATTTTTTAATTTGTTTTTAAAGCATAAGGGTAACATGATTTTAAAGTCCAGAGGTATTGAATTATAAATATGTACTGCAGTATATGGGAAAGAACGTTTGAATATCTGAGTCTTATGTGACGGAATTGTCAGCATACCCTTTCGCCTAATATTTATATTATGTGCATCTGTCCTGGATCTTATCTTATTATATAGGTATGGCGGTGTTTTACTAAATAAAATGTGACAAAAACAACCTAGATGTAGTAAACGACGCTTTTCCATATTTAACCAATTTACAACTTTTAGCTTATGAGAAATATGTTCAAATTTTCGGATTCCAAACATCAAACGCAGACAAGAGTTTTGAACCTTTTGAACCCTCCTGGAGTATTCCTTATCAAGACAAAGCCCATAAATAACATCCCCAAAATTAAACAAAAACAGCACCAAGGATTCGCATAACAGTGTTTTAATTCCGACGTTAAATAAATGTTTATTGGCATACAGATGTTTTATATTAACATAAGCTCTTTATATTAGTTTATTAACATGACATTTGAATCTTAGGTCGACATCAATGATTAACCTCAGGTTTGTTGCTTCAACACAGTGTGGAATAATTATGTCATTGACTTTAATATGAATTTTTGTGCTGTCACTATACTAGGGATAGACTCGGGCTCGAATCCGGGTCGACCCGTTGACTACTTTATTCGGGCCGGGCCCGGGCCGGGTCTATCTTTTTTCGGGCCGGGCCGGGCCAAACGATTCGGGCCGGCCCGAACTTTTCGGGCCGAAAAACGCACGAGTGCATATACCACCGTCGTTTCACTTCTATCTCACATTGAGTAAGTAAACGATCTTAATTATATTTTCACGAAATGTCTTCATGAACCCATTAATAATCAGTTTTACGTCTTGTTTAGTGTAAAGGAGACGTGATATTATAACTCACTTCTTATCCCGAATATATTTTTCTAGTCCTATCTAATGTCCTCATGTTGTACTTTAGGCAAGTTGAACATGCCCAGGAACATCAAATTAGGTGATTTATTCATAATTCAAAAGTTTGCACGATTTATATTATGTACATGTATATACTTCGAATTTCAATCATGCGGCGAACGTCGATATTATCAATCGCGTGTATAGTTTATGTCTACCGCATAAAATACTAGAGAGTTATTGCAATGTTCATTTTACCAATTTTTTAATAAAGTTTTCCCTTATTTGACATTTACACATGCGCAATTAACACACCTTTAATGTTTGTACTTTATCAAAATGCAGGACATCTTTATTTAATTTAAATACAGGCAAGGAATGCTTTTATTTAAGGCGCCTTAATTTTGACATATACCAAATGCCTAACGTGCGTACAAACTTACATTTAATTGTCTGCTTTCTGTATAATATTGTGAAATTAAATGACTTTTTGTAGTTTTGTTTTCGTAATTAAATTTAGAGATATAATGGCCAAGTTTATAACACGAAAAGGATATAAAGCGTCAACGCTCTAAATACGAGGATGCTGTTTTGTAACGCTCTTCCTCGAAGTAAGGTGTAAAAATCCTTTTAGAAACAGATATGCTCTTTGCTTGGGAAGAATAAAAAACAGTGTCTTGAAGTAAACTCGAAGAGTATTCCGTGAAAACATTTTGACAACACATACAAATGTTATCGAATCAGTAAGAAATGAACGACTCAAATAATAAAAAAAGATTCGTCTTTGTGTGAATACAATTTTTTTGATCTTTTCCAATATAGTTAAAACATGTATTATAGGTAACTTTCTCACAAAAGAGACTAATTATTTATTCATTTTAAAGCATATCCAACATATATAGAATACTAAACATATATGTATATCAAAATAAAGGGTAAAGGAAAAAAACACTTGCAATAACACTCCTTTAAATTGAATGCAAACTTTTAATAAAGGATACTTTATTTGACGATTTTTTAAAAAGGTCTACTTGGGAATGGGTTTGCAATAACTCTCTAATATCAAGTAGGTAATTTTAGTAAAATTTTTTGAAGTAGGAACGAGAAGATAAAGCGGTCGTAAATTTATGATAAGGTTATAAGGTACATTAAGCGTACACTCAATTTACATAAATGTCCAATCGGTGCCAATGCATTCTTACAACAAATTTCTATTTTCAATTTTATTGTAGGATTTACAATTGACCCTTTTTTCAAAAATTGCCTGTTGATTTACTCACCCCGTAAAATCATACGCCTGTTTTATGTTTTTATATCCGCAAATTTTGCAGCCACATGTTGTCTTTAATAGCATTCGTAGTTTGAATTTATAGTTTTATAGCTACAAGTTGAAAATGTGGTAATGTTGTTTAAAAACATCGCGTATTTTCACTAAATTGGTAGTTTGCCGAAAGCTGAATGTACCCATTGCTTATAATCCCTTGTACATTTTGTACATAATATTTTCCCTGTAAATGTAAGTCCGTGCAGAAAACAGTTGGTTTTTATGGTAATTGTACTTCCTAGAAATTGTTTATTGTAGTTCCTTAGATTTTTAAAGTTTTGCTCAAGACTCCCAGTCTCAGTTCGTCGATGACAACTTTATACTCAAGATCGCTTTTATTTGAATTTAATAACAACACTTATTTCTAGTATAGTATATAGACTACCGAGTATAACAAATATATAACAAATAAAATAATATTTATCTACTTCATATATGATAGTGTTGTTTGATATAAAAGCTATCATGTCAAACTTTGATAGCGACGATAGCGGGAAAGACTCTAATTATAATCCCACTGAAAGTGGAAATAGTGCTGTTGATAGTCAAACAAACCTACGTTTTGATATGACAACCGGGTCGACATCCCGCAGCAAATTTAAACAATTTTTTGAGTTTGGTGTTATTTCCAATGATACAAAACCTGCGTCTTGTTTGTTGTGTAAAAAAGAAGGTAAGGTGGAATTCAAAATTAAATATTCACGCACCACCAATTTAAAACGTCATTTAAAATCAGTTCATGAAAGTGAATATAAAGTTTTATTTGCAAATACTAACTAGATCGGACCCGGTAAAGACCCATTTTATAAGCAGAAGACTCTAAAAGAGATGTAGCAGTCAAAGGTAAGCATAATATTTACTGATGCTTATAATTAAGAATTTAAAATTTCAAAATAAAGTGTTTGTGTATAGACGAACTATAGATATAAATTACCTACAAAAGTTAAGATGTCTTCAAATAGCATCTAAACTAAACTTTAGATTGACATCAATGAAGAGGAAAAAATTTCATTTCTGTCGGTCGAAAACCACAAGCCAGTGGACCCAGGATCCGGAATACTGTGTAGTTAGAGGACAACCAAGGGGAAGATCCGGGAAACTGCTCACTGCACCAAAACACGAGAATTCCAGGAGCAGGTCTCTTGGAATCCAGACCTACATATATATATTTAAGATGATCAACATATAATAAAACACCACAACAATCAGAAGACCACCAACATGCCAAAAAACTCTGTAGAGTTGTAAGGCATTTTTAACAAAGCTAAAAAGCGTCGTGTCCAGCTACTACGGATATAACATCACAGGGATTATGATGCAGGTGGTGGTACTATGGTTGTTCGTTGAACTTTGTCAATTGTATTTAAACGAAAGTGAAAGTTTTCCTCACTAAAATGTCAAATAACTTTACCTACACCACATTGTACCCGCACATTTGTTCCTATCGCTCATGCTATTCAACCGTCAGATAGTGATTTACTACCTATTCTAATTTACTTGGTCGAGCAGTTTACAGTTTGTTTTAGGGAACTCTTATTAAAAAAAACTAAAAACTTTTATATTAATTTTGATTAAGGTTTGATAGGGTTTCTCCCGTCAATCCTCAAATAAAATTTTAGACCTCTCAAAATTATATCTTGGAATTTTTCGAAACTTTTTGCAGAATTATACAAGATGATTAAGATGAGTTTGAACACCATTAAATCTATAACTTAAAAAACTACCACTTAAAACTGATTCAAAATGAGAATTTGTAGAGACTTATCACCGATAGCAACAATGCTTTAAATATATCTGCTCTATAGCTGTTGGTTTATATTAGATTAAATAAACATCATTACGGTTACAGTTTTTATGTTGGCTGTCATTAAAATTCAATGCGAAGTAGTTACTTGTTGAGCACAACTAAAAAAAATATCTTCTCATTCATTGAATAAAAGTCGGGCCGGCCCAAAATTTCGGGCCGGGCCGGGAAGTCAGTTTTCATTTCGGGTCCGGCCTCGTGCCGGGTCGGTCACTTTTTTGCGTCGGGCCGGGCCGGGCTTATTAAGAGCCCGGTCCGGCCCGCCCCGAGTCCATCCCTACACTATACGATGAATCTTACGTCCAAAAATTAAAACTTTAGATTTCTATGGGTTAATGTTTAACATATGTTGTTTAGAGAAGTTAACTAACCTACTTATGTCACTATTGATTTTCAATTCGACAACATTTAGTTCTTCCATCGGAAAGGAGTAATACAGTTGTGTATAGTCTGCATAAGAGTTCGCTGAACAACTACTAATTACAGATGAAAACTGAAACGTATAAATAGAAAACAGTAATGGACCTAGGATTGAACCTTGCGGTACACCAGACTTTAATTTTCGAATATTGGAATATATACCAGATAAGGATACACGTTGTGATCTATTCCTCAAATAACTGTTAATGAGTTGACATGCACCACTGCCAAAGCCTATATACGATAATATATCAAGCATAACGTTGATATCTATTGTGTGGAATGCTTTTGTGTAGTCTAATAATACCTATAACTGCCGTAATTTTGTTGTTATCAGTGGCATATATTATGTCCTCAATAATTTTAGAAAGTTCTGCAGTTCAACCATATTCTTGTCGATATCCCGATTGTGTTGCCGGTAAGAAACTATATTCAGTAACGTGTTCTTTAATTTGTAAATTAATAATTTTGTCTGTAATTTTAGAAAGCACAGGTAGGACACTTATTGGTCTTAAGTCCTTCAGTTGTGATGGATTATAAACTTTAGATAATGCATGTACAACTGCTTCTTTCCAACATGAAGGAAATACGTGCTCTGATAAAATATAATTAATAATATGGGAAATGTATGGTAGTAGGTATGGCATGCAATATTTTAACATATTTATATTTATACCATCAGAGCCTATTGATTGTGAATTAATAGAATATAATACATTGACACTACTTCACTGGTGACAGTGCGGAATAGTAAGGGTACGGTTATATATATTTTTGGTTTGCTCGAATAGAATGTCAGTGTGTCTCGTGGTGACCGTTTCGAAGTAGGAATTATAAAGTAGTCGTTGACTTAAGTTTCAATACATAGTAAACAATATTACATTCTAATTGTTAGGAAACTGCAAAAACAATCAAAACAATAATTATGATGGTGTTTAGTTGATGCCAACTTTAATAATGTACAATCACCACTGGCTTGCATTATAGAACCATTCTTAGTTGTAGATCTTAATAGTCTTTTCCAAATAATTAAATCTTGCTCGTTTTGGAGCTTTATTCACGTGCTCCAATCCCAACCAAGGTTTTGCATTAACATTGGTAGTAGGATTACCTCTAAAATCTTGCAGATTCATAAGAAAATCATCTTCGTCAATAAAAAGAGGTTTTCCCAATGAAACAATAGTAAATTTAAACTTTTCTCACTCCTTTTCTGGTACACACAGTTTCTTTTGTATACGTTCTTTCACTTTATTAAATTGTTCACCATGTTTAATTTCGACAAAAAATGGTATTCCAAAGGTGGAAAATATTTCCTTTTGAAAATGAGCACATGAAACTAACATCTCACCATCCATGAGTCTTAATTCATCATTAGGTATTTCCTCTATTCTGTATGTTTTGGCTCCTGCAAAAGATAACGACTCCAGTGGAGCATCTTCCTTTGGCCCATAAGCTACCTTAGAACAATTTACTTCAACTAACCTTAATTTTCCACTACCGCCTTCACTAAATTCTATTTGTTTTTTAGATTCTTCTAAAAGATCTCCTACAGTGCCTCCTTTGTTGGGATATAATGTTAATTCTTTCTCTTCTTTTAACTTCATTCCCACCCATATACATTTAAATTGTTGTTTATTTTCTAATTCATTAACTCGGATGCTAAGCTGTTGATAAAAAATTTTCTTTGGTGTTTTATAAGACTTCGAACATAGTAGAAGATCTTTTAATGTACCTTCATATGTACATCTTAATGGATGACCAGGACTATCTTTATAACTTTGACATTTGAAAAATTGTAATAAACACGGATCTGTATCAACCCTCTGTGCTACAGCCCGAGCTAATGGATCATAAGTCATTCGCTGTGACAATTCCATAGTAAAACCAACATCATTCACTTTATTTACATCAAAAACATTTTGAGGTAATGGCTTTTTGTATATTTTAGTAGAAATGTTAAGACCTCTTTAGCCATTCCAAAGTTTTTTGGTATCACCATTAGCACTAGTTAGAAGCGTTTCAATATATGCCTTTTCCTCCTTACGAATTGCAAGCGAACAATAATTTCTTACCGATGTATAGTAATCGCAGTGGCATTTATTTCCAGTTTTCTTAAACTTTAAAATTGCTTTCTCCCTTAGTTTTATTAAAATTCGTATATTTTCAGTTAACCAGTATGCTTTTGTATTTAGATAAACGCGATGTAACTAAGGGTGTTTGTTTATTAAACAGTTTAATAATATTTTTATTAAAAAAAAGCTAGTTTTAAATTGATGTCGTTAATATGAAATATGCGTTGCCATGATATATGTCTTAGATCCCTCAGAAAATGTTGATGGTCAAATTTTTAAAAGTACGATAGGTTTTGTAAATAATTGAAAGTGAAATGATGATTTTAACTTCACAATGAATTAGCATATGATCAGCGGCATTAATATCTATAACTCCGAAGTTTACTACTAAATTAGGCACATTTGTAAATATTAAATCGATCAGTGTTGCACTGTTATTGGTAATACGAGTGGCTTCCCTAATTAATTGATTCAACCCGAAGCCATTAAGAGAGGAAGAAAATTTCAATACAGAAGAGTCACGTACTTTAAACCAATTTATATTAAAATCATCCAGTATGAAAACGCCATCACTTACTGGTAATACCCTAGATAATGAATCCTCCAGTGTGCTCAAAAAGTCCAAAAGGTTAGATTTTGGTGGATTATAAATCACACCTACTGATATCATTCCAGCCTCGGTCCAAATTTGAATCCACAATTGCTTAATGAGTGTAATAGTAGTAATTACTTTA
The DNA here is from genome assembly GCA_036346225.1 of Platerodrilus igneus. NCBI lineage: Eukaryota > Metazoa > Arthropoda > Insecta > Coleoptera > Lycidae > Platerodrilus > Platerodrilus igneus. The sequence continues at coordinate 2,400,942 of JARFIW010001358.1, forward strand.
ATTTTTAAAGATTTTTGTAAATAAATCGCTATGCCACCACCATGCCCAGTATTTCGGTCATTTCTAATTAGTGTGTAATTATTAATATTGATTAGGTCGCTCGGTATATGTGATTGAATCAAGTTTCTGTAATTACGATTAAATTGTAACAGTTTGATAAAATGTAATCTTTGAAGATTTCAAAGTTCACTTATAACGAGCGAATGTTAAGATGAGCTAGTTTTAAGTTTGTTTTCATTCAATCACACTTATGCCAACCAATATTTTATGTAAGTTTTATAATAAAAAAGAAATAAAAAGAAAAAATTGAAAAAACGGCGTTCAACAATTGACGAATGTAATTCTGTTCTGCTTTTGTACCACTACTTTAAGATTTATTAACTTTTGCATACTTTTATTCAAACTAATTTCCGAACCATTTTTAACTCGGGAGTTGGCAACTCAAAAACATGATTTTTGAAGGCATCAACACTTCCTCAGGTGATGAAAATCATTGTCCATGCAGTATTTGTTTGACAATCGGAAATACGAAGTAATATAGCGATAAATCCGATAAATGAGGGATACGATATGTTAGTTCCGTGTTTTTTCTTCAAATGATCAATTGTTTTATATGCTGTGTAGCGATGAACGAGATCCAACATCAGTTTCGGTCTGGGTTTCGAGTGGAGACCAAGATCGACACCACAGTTTCTTAGTCGAAACTCTTGGTTTGGTTTAGATCCCTAGTTATACGGCTTATCTTGTTCTATCGTGTAGTTAATTTATTAGTTATAGATATTTCACTCAAAGAAAGGAAAAAATGTACTAACTCGATTTTCTAAATCCTAAGTAAATAAATGTAAAAACAATTCTTTTGCGTTTCGATAGTTGAAATTATATACCTTCAAATGTACGAAGCACGCATCGTATCCGCCTTATTTTATATCTTTTCTTCATTAGACGCAGAAAATATGCATACTAATACCAATGTCACAGTGTACAAAAATTGATAAGTATATCGCAAACTGGGACTACTTTAACACGTTTTAAGAGGTTTCTCCTACAATACACAAAAATAAGGCCCTGATTCAAGATTTTTTTATCGATCTTTCCAATTGATGTCTTGACTCTCAGATGTGTACTAAATGCATATCCTTAGTTTTGAATCTTTTCAAAGGTGTCAAAGTTACCCTGAATGTGGGGTTACTTGACATGCTCTTTAGTTTGCATAAAAGTGATCTCCTTATCACATCAATATATATTGTCAAACGTATGTATAGTTGTGTACATGATTTCTATTTGTCAATTTTCCAATTGTCGTCATTCGTCCTGGTGGCGTAATTGGAAAACGCATGGGCCCGAACAGCCTAAGATACAGGTTCAAGTCCTGTCCAAGACCTTATATTTTTCATCATTCAATTACTAGCTCGATTTGAAATAATCAATTGGGCTTTGCATAAAGGTCTAGGTAATTATTTTCATCTTATTAACTATAATGCATTAGTATTTCAACTTACCTTGAGTAATTAATTACCTAATATTTCTATATATATATATTACTGTGTTAATAGTGACATTTAAGGGTAGTTAAAACCAATAATATAGCGCAGTCCATATAAAATATATAAGGGCTCAGAAAACAACATAGTTTTCTGAAGAAAACAAGAAATACAATGATTAGACTGGAAAGTAAATCACAACGCCCTGTATATAAATAATAATCATAATTAATTCAGTTAACGAAAAATATTTTAAAAATTTATTTGAATAAAACAAATTCGCAAGTCGTTAAACAACATAAATGCAAGCTGAAACGCGACACACATGGATAACGCAAGATTATTACAAGAACCCTAATTAAAGCAAGCAGGTTTAAAAATGCCTAAAATAGCAAACGCATGTAATTTAAGGCATACATTGTATTTAGTCTATGTGACTGGAAAATTAAAATCGACACCTGATTTATTGGAAACAAGCGAGGCATGGTAATCAAAATTAAAGTTCACCAAATTTATTAGAACAAACAATGGTTTACTTATCTAGAAGTATGAAAATCCAAGCGAATCAATGCTATTAACTTGAAATGGTACGTGACCAAAAGCAACGCGTTTATGTTAATATACAATATAATACCATGGGATATCCGAAAACCTGGTATAAAAGTTTATACAAACTACGAACTTTGCGCTTGTCAATAGATAGACGGTGCATTTAAATATGACCAGATTTGTAAACAAATTAGTTCATCATGAAGTAAAGTATAATTCACGTCTCTGAAAACAAAAATATCCACGTAAAATGAGTAATTGTAAAATGTAAAATAATACCGCTGAATATGGAAAATTGATGGGTTTGTCGTTTTATTCTTAAATAAAAAAAAAGTAAGTAGCTAAAAGTTGTTTTAATATAAATTTTAATATTAACCTTAATAAAAAGGACTCTAAAGAATCACTGGAGACAAGTCTAAATGATTACGGGAGACAGCTCTACATAAATACAGAGACAAATTTAAATAATTACTGAAGCGATTTTAAATGATTATTACTGGAATAAATGAGGCAATGCAACAAGCATTTACTTCAATGATAAATGGTCAAAGAGTTTAATGGAGTACGCTAGTGTGTTTAAGGCGATGCTATGAGGGATGCACACAATACCGAAAACGGTTGGACCAGGGACTGATTCAAGCTGAAAAACAACAGGTTAGCCAATCTGAATGTTTATTATTTTATTATTTTATTTGTAGATATTTCATTGCACATTGGTAAACTGAATAATTTAAGATTTAACATTTAATTGAATATTACTAATTTAAATACTTTAAAAATTGCTTTCATGATTATTTATACGAGGGGCAGCAAGATTTAATTTTTGAGTATACGTTATAAATTACGTCAATAGTAAAAGAGGCTAAATGAACATTCATCACGCTTCAGTTGATAATTAATAATAATAGTGATTTTGTTGGCTTTTTGATCATCTTTGGGAATGATAACTACTAAAATTTTTATTCAGTTATTGAAAATTCTAGTTAAAGAATTTTAACCTTTTCATACGTTGTAAATATTTTTGAGAACATTATATTTATTTGTGCTTAATGGTGCTTTGGTTTAAAGATTAAAACAGTTAGGAGAGGTAGAAGGTAGATATAATGCTTTGTTTGTCGTATTGTCGCAAGCTCCGTCCGTAATTCAAAAACTCAGCTAGCCGACGCAATTAAAATTATACATTAAAAATTAAAAATTGGCAGATTAAAAATTTTTAGTTTTTAATTCACAAAAAGGGCGCATAGGGGTATTGCTACAGTATCACAACAATATATATATATATATATATATATATATATATATGTATATATTACTGTGATAAGGGGTTGTTTAGGGATGTATTGAGTAGCAAGGGTCGTGTAGTAAACATAAATTGCAATAAGAATCCAAAAACTGCATTTATTTGGCAGAAAATTAAGTAATTTATACTTTATGTAAATAGTAAGCATTTAACACCCTGTATATAGACCATAATTAGCTGTAAGCGATGCAAGGAAGCATATCTTACAACAATAGAACGCATATTTAGCAGAAAAATAGGTAATTTATACATTATGTAAATAGCAAGCACTTAACACTCTGTATATAGACCGTTATTAATTTTAAGTAATCTTTCAACAATAGAATGCGTATTCAAAAGAAGTGATAGTACATGTAATTAAACACGCATTAAAAAGTGTTCTAATTAGTTACAAAACAAATACGAAGATAAGAGATAGAACCTAACGAAGCTTTATGCAACTGCGCGGAAACAATAAACGCTTTGATAAGAAAACGCAGTTTCAAAGATGCATAAACACAAACGAAAACAAACAGCATTGAAGTTACATCACTTATTTTGTTCAATTATCCAAAAAGGCGATATCCATATAAAACAACGTCTGGCAAAGATAACTAGGTATCTATAGCAAATAGATATTACACGGAAAACCAAAAAAATTACATCAGAAACAACTTCGAAATGCAGGAAATACAAAGACCTGGTTGGTTGAGATATTTGCAAGACTTGTTGAAACCCAGCCCACATGTAAGTGGGAAAAGCCTATAATAACACAGAGCAATGGTAAGACAAGTCAGTTTAAAACTTATGCAGGGCGAAGCTGCGTCACTGCTAATCAGTAATATATCAAGTAATAATAGTGCTACAATTATAAAGACTTCTTTTGCCGTTTAACGGCTTTGAAGCTGTAAATGTGTTGATGACAATAATTTAAATGTGTTGATGAGAATAATTTGAATTGCTCGATATAACACTTCGAATTGGTGGTGTATTTCTGAATAATTCAAGTATGCGTCGATAAGAATAATTCAAGTCTGGGTCGATATAATATTTCAAATCAGCGTCGGCAATTATATTTTGGTACAATTCTGGTACAATTTGGAGTTGCGAGATTCAATGCAAATAAAATAAAGAAGCACGAAGTAATTTATGGAAAACGAGGGGTTCAACTAAGCAGAGCAGTGATAGACGAAGGAGGACAACAAAGGGATGTTGATCCACAACCCGAACAACCTCTGCCACAACAACATATTGCAGGTTAGATCAATTTAATTTTAAGATATTTTTCTATTTAAATTTCAATACTGAATTTATTCAATTTATATAAACTTGTGATAAAGTCAACAACAAACATTGCATACGTTAAACTTACGTAATATATTATAAAGGGGTCTAGAACGTTCCAGGTTTCTTTGGTAAAAAGGTAGTTTTTGGTGATTTTAGATTGAATTCAAAGCATATAAATTTTGGGGTAAATGATACATACGATATTGATTGATTGAAGGGTGTATTTTAATATTTTTCAAAAATTGTAAATAATATTTCTTTTCATTAAATGGAATTAATTGACTTCGCTTTATCAATTCAAACAAATAGGTAATTATAAAGGGGTGGAGAAGAGAAAAATTGATCATCGTAGCGTTGTGCACTCTGTGTAGATTAAAAAGGGCTAGCCGTGGCATAATAGTAAAAATAGCAATATTAAATTTGGTTTGAAAACACAGAGCGGTGGAGTTAAGTAAAAACGTCATTACACCGAGTACGGCGTTATCATATCAATATATATATATATATATATATATATATATATATATTGCTGTGAAACCTGGGTAAAATCCTCTTCGGAATAAAAAAAAACATTCGAACACCAACGTTGGGCCGTCAGGATTTGCTGTGATTCTCGCCCAGAGCGGTGGAGTTAAGTAAAAACGTCATTACACCGAGTACGGCGTTATCATATCAATATATATATATAGATATATATATATTGCTGTGAAACCTGGGTAAAATCCTCTTCGGAATAAAAAAAAAATTCGAACACCAACGTTGGGCCGTCAGGATTTGCTGTGATTCTCGCCCTGTTGAATCTCTTCTGATAATCGCCTCTTTACTCTTTCCGCCTCGGCTGCTCACCTAGTTAAAACTTTCATCCTCATTCATAAAAAAAAACAAACACATTTCTACCACAAACATCAACGTTAACTCTATTTACATCAATATTCATAATACATTAAAATTTCAAAATTAAATTGTAGCATAAATTTCGGTATCATAAAATTTCAAGATTAAATTTGTCATCATTTTAATTTGCATCCAGAATTAAAGTCCTTGCAGGATGCCTACTAATTAATTTAACAATATTTGCAGACCTGAGTCTGAATAAAAGGGAGCATCTCCCACCCCTTTACGTTAATTAAACAGGTTAGTCTAATTGAGCTCAAAGACAGACCCAAATTTTCATCATAATCAAGAACATAAACTGCTAAATACTCCTTTCTACTTAAACAAGAAAATTTCACCTTAAAATTAAAAATTTGTTGTTTGTACAAATTCACTACTGTCCATTTTTTATCAAACAAATTATAAAGTTATTCAACACACACCAAAACATCAAAAATCGAACAACAAAGCATAAGTTACCTGAAGGTTAATGCACTCGTGGCTCCAATGTACATCGTCCTTTGTTAATCACACCATTCCAACTGGGTTATGTTTACGACTTCTGATTCTGAACGCTTTTAAAATTTGCTACACCACCATTCATCTAAAGTTGTTTCAGGGCTTCTCAGGAACTCATCTATGTATATCTAAATCTTGTTTTGTGGATCCAATCACGATTACGAATAACATTTGATTATTAACACACCCGAAAAATAGCAAAGAAATTCATAATTCTTTCACGCTATACCCAAAACTGCCTACTTTTGTTTATTCATTTACCGTTACTAATTTCGATAATTGGTACAGTAATACTCGCAAATATAACTAGACTTAATTACCTTGTATCTTCTCTAAATGCACTTAATAACTTTTATCGTAGCACGTATTCTGCTTGAAGTATGATATAACAGCAAAAAATAAAGAGCAAACTGTTTTAAAGTATTGAATCAAAATCGAAAATCTAAGAGAGCAAAACTCCTATAAACACGGGTTTATATAATAGCTCGCCTGCACATCGGTTTTGTCCCGCGACGGCCAGTTTTCAGAATTTCGCATTCTCTGTTCCCTTCTCGACAGTCCGGCACGCGATTCTACTAAATTTTTGCACTCGTGCCAGTTAAATCTAAGAAATTTTCACACGGCTCGCAAACACGTCCGAGAACAACTAATTAATTTTGTATAGAAATTGTTGTGTTTTCACCTCTCGAATCTGCAACTTATTTCACCCAATCATTTCCTCGTGACGTTGCTCAAATCACGCCTTTTATTATCTGTGTCTCTGCCTTGCGCATTTTATATGTCTTTTTCTAACTTGGTCCTAGTGGTGCAAATCGATACTCTTTACTATCGGTTATTTCAGTCCACGTGGATTTATATGTTAATATAAGCTACGGTTTATCCGACCGTTTGCAATATACGCAGAATCTGCATGTTTATCAGCTGGAATTTATTAGAATTTGACATTTAAAAATACGCAGGTGTTCACTCGTAATACTTTAAATAACACTTCTACGATTTGAATATTATTGGGTTTTTAAAAGCTTTTATGCATATTATATATTACTAATGGTTCAATTAACTCCAATTAAAATAATAATGAATGGCATTGACTTCTACCCTTTAATTTTTAGCGAATCCTAATTAAATATTAATTATTATTTGTACATTTTGTTTAATACTCGTTACTTAAAAATTGAATTACTTAATATAAATTTTGCACGTAATTTCTATTTGTTTCTTTATACTTAGAATAATTAAATTACATACAAGTTGAGCATTTTAATTCTGCTTCTTTTTATAGAAAGTGTCTAGTGAATAATTTAAATCCCTTATTTTTAATGAAACGAATACATTTTTATGCTCCACGGTTTTAATAACGCGTATTATCTAATAAACTTCTATACAAACCCTACATTCTAATTGAATGATTTAAATCTTTACACTAGGCATTTAATTACGCGTACTTTTCCCAAAGCTTCCTTATACACGGTGATTAAAATTATTTGATGTCGTTAATTAATTTTCTACCCTGGTCTAAATTTGAGTATTTTATATATAGTTACCAATATTTTTATAAAAGCGTTTCTTAATAAAATATTGCTTATTTAAATTATGAAATAAAACAAAAACTAAATTAAAAAGAGCAATATTTATTAAGAAACGCTTTTATAAAGAATATTACTAACTTTTACGTTTTAGGTTTTCTTAATCTACAACTAAGTACTAACAGACAGACAATCCTCTTCGCATCTCTCACATTCATAGGCCGAATTTGTATATTCTAAATGTTCTTAATACGTCTCAAAATTTTCCGCCCTGAAAAATTTGCCGCCTGGGTAATTGTACATAATTGCCCATTTATAAATTTGGCACTGAGTATAGATGATGAAACCGGAAACAAGTATGAAAAATTACTCCTTTATAGAAGTTCAAGCCGTCTTCGTTTTCTTATTATTACTTATTTTGTACAAAGTTTAATAATCATCGCACTTTGAACTCATAAACATAAAATAGCCCACAGTAAATTTACTTGACCACAACACTGCATTAATATTGAGACTAATTGCTACGAAACATCAACTGTGACCTTAAATTTACCTAATAGGTATAAATACTTAGGTAATATGTTTTACGCCTGCTGCTCAATATGTAATTATTGTGTAATAAGTGAACACACTTTTGCAAGACGGCAACAATTTCAGAAATATTTTTCGGAAAATACATACGTCGCAAATTTGTCGCAGAATCTTTTTCAGAAATTTATGAAAAATATTTCATTCGATTGATAAGTTAAAATTATTTGCATAAGTTAAGGGGGCGTTAAAAAAATTGCTTAAAGTGTTAAAAACTGCAACGGAAAAAAGTGTGATATGATGGACTCTTACTCAGTAACCATGCTTGTCCATACTTTGAGGATACTGAAACAGCCTTCAAATTTAGCTGCGAATACCCGATAAGTAGGTGCGTACAAGAGTATCATCCAAAAGAGTCAGTGGTTCTCTTGGTACTCGTGCTGTTGGAGACCGATGAAATCGAACTGTAAACATACATGACAGTTTACAGGTTTGAACTATAGTATGGCCATGTTGAATATATTAGGAACCCACCACAGTACAATTTTGTAAAATAGATTCTACACGTAATAGACGTCCTCAGGATGAAATTTTCAAAAGATACAATATTCCCCCATATTCGAATCCACAGGCGGATGGAAACAAAACAAAAATCAGAAAGGGAGGGTAAAAAGTGAAAACTTTGAATTTGAACTTAAAAAAGTCTTATTCTAATAGAAACAGGTAAGCAAACAATAAACGAAAGAAGAAATCAAAATGTTTGAAATTTTAGAACTGTGCACACTTAGATGTAGTCGCAAACAGTAAACACCGCGGAAACAGAGAACGTAACTGCTAGTAGGCCAGTAAATGGAAATAAACTAATAAAGGCAAAATACAAAATTCGAGACTATTGACGATATGGCCATGAGAGACGAACAAAAATGGCGATTATTTAAGTGTGTATACGCTAAAGTCGTAAAGTTGAAAAAACTAATGAAATATATGTGGATTATTGGGGGTGAATGAGGTGAGTGATATAGATATGCTAATTATAGGGAAGGACCAATTGCTTTTTGTAGCAATACCGATAGCAGTGGAGCGGTTATGTAATAACTAAAAACAACTACAACAACTACTTAAGGAAGGGTATAAATACCTCCTGTGCTGCTGTGGGCAATAAAAGTTCACACACAAAAGCTTCGCGGACAACCAATAACACGCACGTTTGGGTGTCGGTGTCGCTTTCAAAAGCTCTCATACAACCGTCTTCTGCAAGGGTTCGAATACGACTGTGTTCTTCAACGCACTTCCACTGTCGGTATATAATGTTTCACTAAAAACTATAGGATACCCGCACTAAGTATTTATTGTCACCAATTCCAATAAATGTTCGATGATGACGTAACATACCGCCCACCAAATTCATAGAATTTTGAAAAGGAGGGAAGTAGGTTGGGTGAAGGAAATCACATGGGATTTGACCTTGCTAGGAAAACAGGTAACGAAAGATAGGGTGGTACACTACAGCGAGCGATATTACCAACTATGCAAAAATAAAAATATATATGTAAATAAGCAAATATGTAAAAATAATATACTACTATACATGTAAGAAATGTGTATATACATCTAAACATAAAATAAAATTAAAATACCGGTAGCGGCGCTAGTTTGACCAAAGGTCGTTTTAATGTGCCATGTGCAGTTTTAATCTCCGCGACACGTATAATACCGTCCGCACCGGGAAAAGTATTAATAATACGACCAAACTTCCATTGAAGTGGAGAAAGCTGGTCGTCCTTGATGAGGACAATAGTGTCCTTTTCAACTTGTCGGACACCTACCTTAGAGTGCCATTTAACCTTTTGATTCAGAGTATGTAAGTACTCATGGCTCCAGCGAGCCCAAAAATCTTGATGGAGTTTTTGCAGGAGTTTCCACCTGCTCTTTAATGGTAAAACGTTGGTTGAATGGTCCTCATCTGGTGATGCAGAAAGAGGTTCCATAGTTAGGAAATGACCTGGTGTTAGGCAACGCAAGTCATTTGGATCCGAACTCAAAGCGCAGAGTGGCCTTGAATTTAGAACAGATTCAATTTGAGTAAGAACTGTGTAAAGTTCCTCAAAGGTAAGTTTTTGTTCGCCGATTACGCGAGCTAGGTGTGTCTTTACCGACTTAACACCGCTTTCCCACAAGCCACCGAAGTGAGGGGCGCTAGGTGGATTAAACGACCACTTTATCCTTTCTGAGGTTACTGCACTATGCAGATAACTGGTAAGCTGACGATAGGCACCTACAAAATTAGTTCCGCAATCACTAAAGATTTGAGAACAGCGTCCTCGACGTGCTATAAATCGTCGCAAAGCAGCAAGAAACGCGTCTGCCGACAAATCCGAAACAAGTTCAATATGTGCGGCCTTAGTGGCAAAACAAACAAAAATACAAATATAGGCCTTAAGAGTTTTAGAGCCTCGTAGGCGGTTAGCCTTTATTAAAAGAGGGCCAGCAAAATCAACACCAACAATACTGAACGGTTTGATTTGGGTAATACGTGCTGCCGGTAGGTCTCCCATAGGAGGAGTTACCAGGACCGGTTTGGTACGAAAACATCTATGACATGATGATAAATAATTTCTGATTGAATTTTTAATAGAAAGGATCCAGAAATTCTGTTGGATAAGATACGCTGTGGTATTAACACCGGGATGGCAATACCTTTCATGAGTTGACCGAATGAGATGTTCGGTTAATCGGTGCCGCTGAGGCAATAACACAGGAAACTTTTCGAAATAGGAAAGCGAAGAATGTGTCAAGCGCCCACCTACTCTTAAGATATTTTGTGGATCAACAAATGGAGAAAGTTTTCGCAAGCTTTTCGGTAATTTACGGTTTGCCTTGATCGAAGCTATTTCCTTTGAAAATGTAACATTTTGTACCTGCCGAGCGATAATCATGAGAGCATTGTGTAATTCAATGTCTGTTAAGGGACCCGTATGACGTTGAGCCATGGGTTTAGAAAATCTATAAATGTAAGCCACGATGCCTTGGATTTTATATAACGATGAAAAGCGACTTAGTAAAATGTCAATGACGTTTGGATCTGTTTGAGCGACAAATGTTAGGATCTTCTTTTCCGTAGTTACCTCAGCAATTGAGGTTGACAATGTTGGTTGCGGCGGCCACGAGTCACTAGGGTAGTGAAGCCATTCAGGCCCCGCCCACCATAGCGAACATGAAATAACCGCGCTTGGCATTAATCCCCGATATGCAGGATCAGCCGGATTATGCGAAGATTTAATATAAAACCATCGGCTAGGTGCAATGATTTCTTGAATGTGGCTAACACGGTTTGCCACAAAAGTTTTCCAACGAAAAGGTGGAGAACGTATCCAAGTGAGAGCGACCGTAGAATCACTCCACGCTGAAACATCGGAGATTTCAATCAAGCCTTGATAAGACCGAATGGTAAAAGAAAGTAAATCGGTTAATAAAACGGCGGCACATAATTCCAAACGTGGAATTGAAATGCGCTTAATTGGAGCCACTTTTGTTTTAGCGGTTACAAATTGTACAGATATTTCTCCAGTAGTTTGATTTATGAACTGGAATTATACTATCGCTGCATACCCTACCTCGCTAGCATCGCAAAACCCATGCAAATGACAAGTAAAAGGATCCGAAGGGGGTAAACAACGTGGTAACTTTAATGACGATAATAACGGCAATTCTTCTTGATACTGCTGCCATTGAGACGAAATGTCTGCTGGTGGGTTGTCATCCCAATTTAAGCCTAACATCCACAGATGCTGGATTAGGCGTTTTGCAAAAAGTGTTAGTGGGGCTAAAAACCCTAATGGATCATATATTCTGGCAACTTGCGAAAGTATATTGCGCTTTGTACATATTGGGTTTAATGGTTTAACCCGAAATGAGAAAATATCTTCTGTAGGTGACCATTGAAGACCTAATATTTTTATTGATTCGTCAGAATCGAAATCGAGAGAAGTATATTGGCAAAAATCTGACGGAATGCCTTCCAAAATAGAAACTGAATTAGAACTCCATTTTCGAAGTTCAAAACCAGCCAAATGTAAAAGTCGGATAAGTTGATCTTTAATTTCGCGGGCCGATTGTATGGAATCTCCACCGGCGACGAAATCGTCAATGTATAGATTTGACCGTATAGCCTCAGCGGCTAACGGAAACCTTTTGCCTTCGTCAATGGCTAATTGCTGAAGAGTTTTTAATGCTAGATAAGGCGATGACTTAATACCACAGGTCACTGTATTAAGCTGATAAGTCTGAATGGGTTCTTCTGCGGAGAACCGCCAAACAATTAATTGAAACCTTCGATGTTCTTCGGTAACCAAAATTTGTCGATACATTTGGCGAACATCACAAGTAAAAACGAAACGATGAGAGCGAAATTTAAGTAAGATTGACGAAATGTCATTTTGGAGGCTAGGTCCAGCCAATTGAGTGTCATTAAGTGACACGTTGTTTTTAGCCTTTACAGAGGCGTCAAAAACCACACGAATTTTAGAAGTATGACCTTCTTCTTTAAACACAGGGTGATGGGGTAAAAAATAATTATCGTTCCCAACGGGCGGAGAATCGAGTAATGCCATATGACCCGCATCAAGATAGTCCTGCATGAAATTGTTGTATTGGGCGCGTAGCTCCGGTTGAGCATGCAATTTGCGCTCCAACGAAAATAGTCTTTTTTTAGCCATCTCAAAGCAATTATCAAAAACGGGCAAAGTATCGTTGAACGGTAACGCAACAATAAAACGACCGCTAGGGTCACGAGAAAACGTGTTTTCAAAAATCAAATCTGCCTTTTCTTCTTCTGGAGAAGTATAAGGCTTGGATGGCAACTCTTCTATCTCCCAAAACCGCCTTAGGGTCTGGTCGATAGGATCTTCTACAGAAGTAAAAAATGCTTGGACAGTATCAGACTGCAAGCTTTTTGTGGGACCAATAATAGTCCAACCAAAAATTGTATTTATGGCGGCAGGCTGAAGAAACTTGCCATGTATAACACCGCCATTGATGATGAACGGATAAACATCTGCTCCAAGGAGCATGTCAATAGTTCCTGGAGAGTTCCAGGTCGGGTCTGCAAAGTGCAGGCCGCATAAGTGTTCCCAATTATTAGGAACTTCAACGCTGGGTAATTTGCCAGATATTGACGAAAGCACAAAAGTTGTGACTTCTAGAGATTTTCAGAGTCTAACATAGAGCGAATGGTGCAGCTGACGGCACCCTATTGACTGCTGAAGTTGTCTGCCCAAGTCCATAAATCGGAACTTGAGAACGTATGCGTGGAAGCCAAAGTTTGCTCGCGCAATCGTCTCGAATAAAGCTAGCTTGGGAGCCAGGGTCTAAGAGTACCCTGATCGGTTTGTATCTACCAGACCGGTCTTGAACTTCCACAACAGCAGTGGAGAGTAAGACAGTAACCCCAGGATTTAAATCCGTCTGTGAAGACAAAACATTTGCCGGAATAGGAGAGGCTGACTGCGTCCTATTGGCATTTTTATGCATAGGTGTAGCGATCGGTTAGAAGCAGGCTAGAAGCAGGTTGCGGTTCAAAATGTAGCAAGGTATGATGCGGCTTGGCGCAAGTTCGACAGGAATTATAAGATTTGTATTGCATGGACGCATGGTCTGTTCGTAAGCAATTTAAACAAAGGCGTAAGCGCTTGACAATGTCGAAACGTTCTGTCGGAGTTTTTTTTAGAAACGATTGACATCTGTAAATTAAGTGATTGCCCTTGCAAGAAGGACAATGGTGCGAAAATGAATTATTTGAGTCACTGGAGCTACTTGGTGTATCCAGTGAAACTACGTTAGAAGAAACTCTTGGTTTAAATTGAAACGCTGAGGATTTCTTAGGCACTGATGTGTGAGATGTATGGACAGTCGTCGAATAAGAAACAGGTGCGGTTGAAGAAAAGGTTTCTAACGCTGCACATTGTTGAGTTAAAAAATATCTCAAATCATCGAAATTGGGTATTTGCTTCGGATCCGATTGGAGTTCGAAGCGTTTTCTAGTGAACGGATCGAGTTTTTCTAAAAGACAATCGACCAGAATAAAGTTCCAATGTTCAGTGGGAAACTTTAAGTTAGTTAGAACAGCAAGGTTCTTTGAAAAACAATCAATAAGTGCCCTAAGTTTCTTAGGGTCTTCTGATTTTAAAGGTGGAAAGTCTTTCATAGCTTTCCAATGCAAAGTTGCCAATAAACGCGGGTTGCTAAATCGCTCACGCAAGGCATTATAGGAAATGATAAAATTATCTCCCGCAATGGGTACCGATTTAATGATTTTCAAAGATTCCCCGCTACAGCAACTGATAAGGTAATTTAGCTTTTCGATATTGGACAGCGACGCGTTATTATAGACCAGACTGTCAAATAAATCGATAAAAGACGAAAATCCGTTACCTCATTATTAAAAAGTGGGACCTTTAACGGTAACAATTTTGATACCGTGCTGCTTGGAGCATTTTCCGTAATTTGTGCCCGCGTTTCTTGCATCGTTTCGAGATGCAGCAGTATGCAATAATAAGCGGAATCTACTTCCTTCCGTAAGGCGTTGTAATTTAATAATTCTGCCTCGTTAGAGGACGCTAAGACCTCAACTAAAATTTTATTGAAATTTGAGTAAAGTTCATTTACTCCTCTTGTTTGAATAAGGAACAACGTTTTTAAAGTTGGGTCACTTTGTATAGCGTTATCCAGTTCCCACATTTCCATAATGCGTATTTTAAGCAATTCGAGCTCGGCTACCTGTATTTTCTTCGGAGCCATTCTGAAAGACCTACAATAAATGCTGTAAAGCGGTAACCGCTCAGATGTGCGCTGAGAAATATTAAAATATTATGACTTGTTCAAAGCACGAAAAGGGTAAAATAGCGTATAAACCAATAAATCACGTTTTATGACTATTGGCCTGCAATGTGGTCTTAAGCGATACGTCGAAACCTACCGGTTTGTCAAACAAAGCCTAAAAATAAGATTTACAGCTTAAAAACCCGGGCGGCTTTTACCATCAAAGATCACAGGAACGTTTAACCATGTGGCTTAACATATTTGCAAGATGGGTTCAGCTTTGCAACTTTATTACCCTGCAAATGTGTTAAATATTTTACTGCAAACCGACTGAAAAGGGTTGCATGTGATACTAAAAACGTGCAATGGCTTTTACACAAAACAAATCCCTTTACCTTGCTGTGTGTTTTATACCGCTAAAATAAATTTAAGACTGAAAACTAACAAATTTGATGCTAAAGTATTTGTATTTAATTTAACGAAAGTATGTAGCTAATATTGTACATATTTTAACCCGCTAAATATGGGGTTTGAACACAAATTTAAGGCTAAATCATTAATTAAAAACGCTCGCTGAAATGCAAAATAATATTTAACTTAGGACATGCGTATTAACATAGGACTAGTTAATTCGGATCGTATTAAGGACCAATGAATTATTGGGGGTGAATGAGGTGAGTGATATAGATATGCTAATTATAGGGAAGGACCAATTGCTTTTTGTAGCAATACCGATAGCAGTGGAGCGGTTATGTAATAACTAAAAACAACTACAACAACTACTTAAGGAAGGGTATAAATACCTTAAGTCCTGTGCCGCTGTGGGCAATAAAATTCACACACAAAAGCTTCGCGGACAACCAATAACACGCACGTTTGGGTGTCGGTGTCGCTTTCAAAAGCTCTCATACAACCGTCTTCTGCAAGGGTTCGAATGCGACTGTGTTCTTCAACGCACTTCCACTGTCGGTATATAATGTTTCACTAAAAACTATAGGATACCCGCACTAAGTATTTATTGTCACCAATTCCAATAAATGTTCGATGATGACGTAACAATATGAAATGTGGAGTTGTCAAAGAGTAGAAAAAACAGCCGAACAAAACCAACAACATAAAATGAGTAGAGACAGTGAAAAATAGTGAAAAATTGAGTAGAACACAGGTTACGTGGCAGTTCCATAATCAAGCATTCGATAGAGGGGATGACAGAAGATACGAGCAAAATAGATAAAAAACAATCTTTGTGAAACTGAATTACGGCCATATGTGCAAATTTAAATAGCCAACAATAGTTCAGAGTTGAACAATATTTAGGCTGAGAGCTAAAAATTAATTTCGCACAAGAGCGTAAAAGTAGAGAAATAATGTTGATTTTAATTGAAAAATATAATACAAAAGTACGAAGCTCTACAAAGAACATTCAGAATAAAACCTAAAATATTATCAGAATTGAGAGAACAAAAGTACCGATTTTTTTTCGGAGACCCGGTTGTACGATATGAAAAATATAAAATTGCTTAACCTAAAAGGTGCCCGTTAAGATGCGCGCAAAAGAATTTGAAAGAGGTACTGTGTAAAAGTTTCTTCTTTAACTGCTAATACGAAACGATCAAAGAACAAAAATAAGTTGATAAAATATTTTATGTATCTTATCATACATATCGAAATTAGTATTGAACAGAAACATCCGAGAACGGAATAAGATCCAATAAGTAACAAAAATCAAAAGATTTCTGCTGAAGAGATACACGAGGCGGCTCCGTGGTGTAGTTGGTATGCGGGTGGCTACTATGTCCAAGGTCCCAGGTTCGAGTCCAACACGGTCCGCTTGAAAAATGTTAAGCGAGTATTTATAACAAAAATACACCTTTGTTCAAATGAGAGGTAACGCGGAGGTCCCACGCGTGAGTGTTGTCACGCACGATAAAGATCCCAACCTTGTTTGAAACAGCAAGGGTTTGGCAAAATTTAAAATTTCTAGGTAAAAAAACTCGCTTTCTGGCCAATGTAGCACCTTCAGGTGAAGCATTGAAAAATTAAATGAAGTGCGCAGATACACAGACAGTTCCGTGTCGTAGTCGGTATGTGTATGACTACCATGCCCAAGGTCCCGGGTTTAAATCCGGACACGGTCCGCTAGAAAAATGTTAGGCGAGCATTTTTCACAAAAATACGCTTTCTTTCTGATGGAAGGTAAAATGTAGCTTCGATGTGTGAGTTTTGTTACGCACGTTAAAGATCCCTACCTTGCTTGTAACAGCAAGGGTTCGGCAAAATTCAAAATTTTGAAGTAAAATAAACTCACTTCCTAGTCAATGTATTACTTTCGAGTGGGGCATTGGAAAATCAAATGTGGCGCACAGATACACAATAAACTTAGAGCCCAAACAGATGTAATTTGACGAAAGCACAAGAGACAACCAAAATGCTTTTAGCAAACAAATGAAAGAACTGAGAAATAAAATGTATCAATAAAGACCTTAGAAGCTTCATCGTCAAAAATATATAAAAACGATTATTGATGAATAAAGGGATACAACAAAATAATGTAAAGTCATAGAAGTAGAAGGAGAAAATTTTACTGTAAACAAACTACTTGGTCAATTTCTAAACTGTCACTTTTCCACAATAACATGTAACATTTTCAAATGTTACGTTTGTCAATATGATCTCGATAAGAATTTTAAGAAGTAAACCTCAATATTTGCAATACACCTTGTAGTGCCCACTATACAATTAGTATATTTAATTAGCTATGGTTAATTACGTTGGGACAAGATAATTATATCACAACAATTGAGCCAGCTGTTGTTCACAACATTTAACTTATATCCT
The DNA here is from genome assembly GCA_036346225.1 of Platerodrilus igneus. Taxonomy (NCBI): domain Eukaryota; kingdom Metazoa; phylum Arthropoda; class Insecta; order Coleoptera; family Lycidae; genus Platerodrilus; species Platerodrilus igneus. Next base: position 2,418,638 of record JARFIW010001358.1, read on the forward strand.
TAAGCGATTTAATGAAAATCTATTATTACATTTATAATGTAGATAAATAAATACATTCCTAAATAACATCACTACGAAATACGTAGTAATATGCACAGCCATCTGCCGAAAATATACGAAGATGAAGGTATCGAGTAAATATGAACTGGTTCGAATTTGAAAAAGCAGTCTAAGGTCGCTCTTTATCAATTCAACATGGCTTGCTTAGCGTCCTCGGACCTAAGAATTGACATAGTCGGGACGGAATATAGCGTCGAGAATGTTCGACGTGAATATTTTAATTTGTAGTGGCAATGCAGAGAAATTGTTCGGTAGTTTGGTTTATCATGGTCTATCTAAGATGTATAGAATTTCAAAATACCACAAATGCTCGGTACAAGATCGCAAGATTTCCACTTAGTTAAATTAAATAAATGTTTTAATTATCAGGGAAGGGTTTGGTCAAAGTGCAAACAACGATAATTTGCTACGTAAACAGCACGACATCAATACTTATAACTGGTTAGTATTACAGGTGACAAACTGATACTCGAGGTGCGTACTAGTTATACTTTTATTCGATAGATGCCTTTTGTCAACTACTTTTGTTCATGTTATAACAGTGGTATAATAATCTCTAATGTGATTAAGAATATTTCATAAATTGAAAGTGAACTTAAAATTTAGGAGCAAGGAATATTTCACATTGATTGAATAATTAGAGTATATTGATCAATGCATTTAAATCTAAACATAGTTCTTGCTAATTTAAACATAATTTGATATAACAGCTATCAAATGAAGCCTTAAATTGTTTATTTCTTGTTATGATTAAAGAGGGACATTCTAATACTCTTAGGAGTTCATAAAGATGTGTTGTTTTCGTTTATGAAAATTTTATACTTCAACTTACTTAGATATGTAACTTGTATAAATCATGTTACTGATTAAAAATCTTTTGTCTAAGTATAATTTTGTCTCTTCTATCATCTGAGTAGGAAACGTTGTTCATTTACTTACTTTATTCATGAATTTTAAAATCTATTCAGTCAAATTGTAAGTAGTTAACGGATCTGATTTCTACATATCATAAATATTGTTGCATATTTATTAGAACTAAACGTTAAATTCCATTATTAACGTGAAATTTAAAAACAAGAAGATTACATATTGAATTTATAAAAGCATAATTAAAGAAAGCTAAGTTATTTTTTCTAAAGACTTTTTTTATATCTGAATTATAAATACGTTCAATTTTTTTGTAATAACATATAGTTTGTCAAAGAATATTACGTTACATTATACTTTTCTAAGAAACTTACAACATTTTTATTTAAAACAAAAAAAAAGGTATACAATTTTTAGGTATATAAAGATACTTTCCATATCATGTCATTTTGAAATATATTAGAGGAGCAAACTGCTGCCTCGTGTGTTATATTATTAATCTTGTAATTTATTTCAGATATTTCATCGTCGTAGCCAATTTATGGGTTCTACATTCCCCTTTTCTTCTGATTGTAGTGGCGCTCAATATTTAGTTTAAATTTTAATATCTATTCCCCCCCTGAACCATGCTTTCTACCGCTTAGAGTAATGTCTAGAGCATAGCACCGGTAACACCTATTACCTGCAGAAGGTAAAATGGTAAAACTGGCGCCCAACGTGTGCCTCGAATGCTAAAATTGCCACACACCGTGAGGCGAGAGAAATTGGCTTGGTAAATAGTAACTTCATAGTTTTTTTATTGGTCTAATCAGTTATCATTCTAAAGGAAAGTACCAATTTTCTATATTTTTTTTACTGAACCCTTGCCACCCTTTCAAATAAATTTTTTTAATTTTATAATTTTTCAATTATTACTTAGAAATATTAGTTCAAAATGTTTGAATCATTCAAAATTGTTTACTTACATATGGAGGAATTAAATTATGAGATTCGAATACGAGGGATAATAAGTAAAAAGGAACCGTCTGATAAAAGAAAAATATTAGGTAGATTTCTAGCAAAAGAGAAAATTAACCCTGGGTGTCTCATTAATCTGAATGAATTTAAAGAAGATTTTAATCGTGAATGTAAAGAAATTGACGACTCTATTAAGTCAATAAAAAATGTTTTGACAGAATTTGAAGGTGATCCTTTGGATTCCACTTTTAAAAAAATAACTTCAAGACTAAACCATCTTAGTGGCCGAATACATCGTATGATACTACCGCTAGATAACACAGAAGAAGCACAAATTTTTAAAAATGAATCATTAACAACCGTTCTACTTATAGAAGCCGAATTATATAGTAAAATTTTAACAGAAAAACGTCAAAGCGAGACTATTGATATAACAAACGCAACTGGTGCTACGGTTAGTGTCCCAGCCCTGGCTATTTGTCATGTTAGTCCATTTGTACCCTTAGATTCTTGGTCAGTTAAATTTTCTGGAAATCCGAAACAAGTTTATAATTTTTTAGAAAGAGTTAATGAATTAGCAGACTCTTGATAAGTAACAAAGGCAGAATTATTTGCTGGTGCTTCAGAACTTCTAGTAGGAGATGCACTTATTTGGCTTCGTAGAATTAAAAATTCAGTACAATGTTGGGATTCTCTTGTTAATAAATTAAAAGAAGATTTTCTTCCGCCGCATTCTGAGGATGAAATTTGGGAATCAATTAAAAATTGTCGTCAAAAACAAGGAGAATCGGTAGTTATATTTTTGGCACATATGGAAAGTTTATTTAAACGTTTACCTAAACCCGCTGCAGAAGGTTAGAATGTGTCGTAGTAATTTGTTGCCTGATTATATTTCACATCTAGCATTATCAGAAATAGAAGATATGAATACTCTTGGAAATTTATGCAAAAAATTAGAAGAAGCTTCTAGATTAAAACAGAAAGTAATAGTTAATCCCCCAGTTATGCTTACAGGCAGATAAAATATGTGAATTCTCAACCTCCATATAAACCTCCATCTCGTGTTCAAAAGTTTTCATCGACTGGTAGTTCCGCAGGTAATAAATCATTTTCTTCATCAATACAAGTCCTTAGTCATTATACCTCTAGACCTGTAGGAAATAATTCTACTACTTTTCAAAGAAAAAAAGGTGTTAGCTGTTGGAACTGTGCAGCTTCTGGTCATAATTATTGGAGATGTAGAGCTCCTAGGACCTTGTTTTGTTATGGTTGTGAACATAAAGGTGTCATTAGGCCAAACTGCCTAAATTGTTCAAAAAACTATTAAAGGAAAATATGTGTCGTAGTCAGCATCTATTTCTTACTAATAAGACTACAGTTATGACTTGCCAAAAAAGGAGTTTGTTTAATAAACAGGAATGGTTAGATTGGTTGAAAGTGTTAAAAAAATTTTATGCTACTCCAGTTAAAAATAAAACTGAAAGTATGTTCCATAAAAAATTAGGAGATAATTCTCCATATCTAATGGTTAATTTATTTGATAGATAAATTACAGGATTATTTGATTCCGAATGTACAACTACAACTATAGGATCTTTAGCTATTCCCTTAATTAAAGAATTAGGATTAGAAATTTACAAGTCAAAAAATAATGGTGTAGCCACAACAGATGGTTCGTTAAAAATAGTAGAAGGATCAGTTGATCTTCCCATATGCATAGGATAGCAATGTCGTGTCATAAATGCTTTGGTTGTTCCTACTTTACCATATTTTGTTATTTTTGGTAGCGATTTCGCAAAGTTATTTGGCATGGTAGAGAATTTTAAAAACAATTCTTGGCATGTCCAAGGTGAAATAAAAAATACCATCCTTAATATTGGTCAATCTTTTATACCAGTTAAAAGCACTGATTGTTTGTTTAGTTTAGACGCTTTATCAGAGCCGCAACGTGTTATAGCGCAAACCACGATTAATTCCTTTGATGAAATTTGTAGTAAAGATAGGTTAGGGAGAACAAATAAAATTGTAATGGATATAAACACTGGAAATGCGAAACCTGTTCGAAAACGACCGTATGTATTTTCCCCTTTTATGAACAAAATTTTAAATCAAGAACTCGATGACATGTTAAAGCTTGGCGTTATTGAACCGTGTCGAAGCGAATGGTGTTCCCCAGTACTTCTTGTAAAAAAGAAAGGTAATAAGGAGTATAGGTATTGTTTTGACGGCAGGATGCTTAATGAGGTGACAGAACATGACAATTACCCTATGCCAAATATAGACAGAATTGTGAATATGCTACGCGGTGCGAATTTCATCTCATCTATTGATCTTCGAAAAAGTTTCTGGCAGGTACCCCTTTCTGAAAATGCAAAGGATAAGACCGCTTTTAGCGTTATTTCGAAAGGACAGTTTCGTTTTGTCACAATGCCTTTTGGACTTCGTAATGCTGCCCAAACACAGCAGCGCTTGGTCGATGCAATTTTTGGTCCACAATTTGAACCACACGTATTTTGTTATCTTGATGATATCATCCTATGTTCAGCGTCATTTGAAGAACACGTAAAATTGTTACATGAAGTTAAAGAACGTCTCAAGGAGGCTAATTTAACAATCAATCTCGAGAAATGTGAGTTTTTCAAAAAATCGTTAAAATTCTTAGGATACATAGTTGGGTCGAATTCTCTTCAAACTGATCCAGAAAAGATTTCTGCGAATAAATTTTCCCAGACCGAAAACCGCGACTGAAGTAAAAAGATTTTTAGGATTATGCAGTTGGTACAGGCGATTTATAAAAGACTTTTCTACACTAGTCTCTCCGATCAACGATCTGATTAAAAAGAAAAAGAAAGGGCAAAGTATCATTTGGAACCCTAGGGCCGAGTCTTCGTTTGCTCAAATCAAACAGGCTCTAGTATCTGCTCCCCTTTTATGTCAGCCGGATCATTCCGCTCCGTTCATCATAGAATGCGATGCTTCGGATACTGGTCTCGGTGCTGTATTAGTACAAAATCTAGAACAAGAAGAACGCGTTGTCTCATATGCAAGCCGATCGTTAACTACAACTGAACGTAATTATTCAACAACTGAAAAAGAATGTCTTGCAGTTATTTTTGCATGAGTAGGTGTTCGTTTTACGGTGATCACTGATCATTTTTCTCTTCTTTGGCTAAACAACATCCAAAACCCATCAGGTAAACTTGCTCGTTGGGCGGTTAGACTTATACAACACAGCTTTGATTTAATTCACCGCAAAGGAAAATTCAACGTCGTTCCTGATTGTCTTAGCAGGGTAATTGAAATAGAAGATCCTAATGAAGATACGGTAGAAAAACAAATGGTAAATCTAATTGGAGTTACTCTCAATAATTTAAATCCTTGGTATGAGTCGCTTAGTCACCTGATGATTATCCTCAGTGGAAGGTTGAAAATAATTTTGTTTTCAAGTTTATTCCATCTAACTTGCTTCTTACATCTAATGTCGCGGAATGGAAGTATCTCGTTCTTAAATCTCAACAAGAAGAAATCATTCGTTCTTGTCATGATTCCCTTCTGCTGGCCACTTTGGCTTTTCAAAAACCTTATATCGTATACAAGAATTATATTATTGGCCACGAATGAGTAAACATGTGTTGAAATTTTGTCATAAATGCTTGGTATGCGGAGCGCAAAAATCATCTAATACGTCTCCACTAGGTCTCATGGGTCGTGAAAAGAAAGTCAACTTTCCATTTCAAGTAACAGCAGTTGACATTATGGGTCCCTTTCCACGTTCGAAAGCTGGACATAAATTTCTTTTAGTCATTGGTGATTGGTTTTCCAAATATACGTTACTTTTTCCATTTCGTAGTGCAAAGGCCTCCACTATTATTCGCATCATCGAAGAAAAAATATTTTTTATGTTTGAAGTCCCACAATTTATCATATGTGATAATGGTCATGAATTTAGAACTCTATGTGACACATTTGAAATACACAAAATATGGTTCACTTCTGTTTACTCCCCTCAATGTAATTTTGTGGAGAGATTTAATAAAACTGTTGGAACAGTTATCCGCTCTTACGTTAGTATACATGATACATGGGATATTTAACTTCCTAGACTTCAGTTTGCCATCAACTCGGCTAAACACGAAATTACTGGTTATACCCCTAATTTCCTAGTGTTTGGGAGACATGTGCCCATAAGTGGAAAATATTATGGTGAAGGTTTAGAGCCCATGGATGACTCTGAAATTATTCCCGGTAGGCGACCTGTATACGCGACTGACCGTCAAGGTTTGGAAAAGATTTTCAGACATGTTCGAAAAAATTGACATCTTGCATACGAACGTGCTGGTAAGCGATATAATTTAAGGAGAAGACGTATTTCGTTCGAAGTTGGTGACCGAGTATGGAGAGCCAATAAAGTGCTTTCTAGTACTCCGGATAGATTTTCAGCTAAATTGGCACCTAAATTTGTATTGTGCACGGTAAAGAGAAAAGTTTCTGCTCTAGTCTATGATTTAGAGAATATAGACGGATTAAAAGTCGGTAAATGGCACGTGAATGATTTCAAACCTTTCCACACTAGTATCGTAGATGATAAAGTTACCGATTAAACAACTAGTTTCGACGTCGATAATGTTAGTGGCATTCCTATAAACTTTTGTATGTTTTTTTTAGTATCTCAAAGTTAGACGTTAGAAGTACCTTGTATATGCATTGTTAATCAACTAAAGATAATTATTAATTTTTTTTTGTTTTGGTCATTAGCCCTATTGATAGTTGACCACTTATACATCTTATTGCCCTGATGGTAATTATTCTAAAGAGTGTTGACCATTTCAGTTACACCCTGTCATTCACAATGATGGTGGTAGTATATTTATCGCATTGAAACTTTTGTGTTTATGAAGTTAATGTAGATAAATATTTCCGACAAACCCGTGAGAAGAGAATCGTTATGAGCTATCCTCGATCTTTGAGTTATGTTTAACTCATTAGTGTTTACTAGAACTGCGTCTGTGTTCCACAACGAGTTCACAAGTAATCGTTTTTTTTTGCAATCAACCTCTCAGGTGACATGTGTCCATGTTCTATCAATTTTTTTATTAGTATGAAACAATAGTTTTATATCATTGATTGAGTTAATCGTCTGAAACCTGATCAACTCTCTCAGTTCAAAGATCTTATCGTTATGTAGATTTTTGTAGATTTTATATAGTATACATTATTCCTTCAAACCCTTGTTTTAGTGTGAAGAAATAATATAATCATAAGATAAATAATAAGATTAGCAATACTTTAAATCTAATGTTAGGATAGGTGAATGTCGTTTAGTTTTGTTTTACGTGTAAGAGTGTAGTCTACTATATTTGACACTATACCGCCAGGTACGCGCAGTTACCGTCACACTCTTCCCATACGCCAAGTAGGATATTTTTTTGTGAAATTCGTTTCGTTTTCGTTATTGTTAGAATAGGTTTAGCACTTAGGTCAGTAGTTTTAAAATTTTTTTTGACACATTTAAGTCAAAGTAAGTTAAGGTTAGTTATTTAAAAAAAAATTATATAAAAAAAAATCTCTTCAATTTAAAGCGAATGCTTTAAATATTCCACGTTTTTTTTCTTTTCGTAGAGGGGCTGTATAACATTTTCAAATGTTACGTTTGTCAATATAATCTCAATAAGAATTTTAATAAGTTTACTTACTTTATTCATGAATTTTAAAATCTATTCAGTCAAATTGTAAGTAGTTAACGGATCCGATTTCTACATATCATAAATATTGTTACATATTTATTAGAACTAAACGTTAAATTCCATTATTAATGTGAAATTTAAAATCAAGAAAATTACATATTCAATTTATAAAAGCATAATTAAAGAAAGCTAAGTTATTTTTCTAAAAACTTTTTTTTATATCTGAATTATAAATACCTTCAATTTTTTTTGTAATAACATATAATTTGTCAAAGGATATTATGTTACATTATATTTTTCTAAGAAACTTGGAACATTTTTATTTAATACAAAAAAAGGTATAAATTCTACATTCCCCTTTTCTTCTGAATGTAGTGGCGCTCAATATTTAGTTTAAATTTTAATATCTATTCCCCCCCCCTGAACCATGCTTTCTAACGCTTAGAGTAATGTCTAGAGCATAGCACCGGTAACACCTATTACCTGCAGAAGGTAAAACGGTAAAAAGCAACTGTTAAGTTTTACTACAATAGTAATGGCACGTCACAATAACGCCATCTTACAGTCGTTTATAAATACTCACAAGGTAGTAGTATACGTATTTACATTTATTAAATATGTAACAGTGTATAACAGCTTTATCGATAGGAAAGTGAACTTAAAAGGTAATTGAGGTAGATTGCTAAAGATGAAATGAAACTACTTTAAATCACAAAAAATTCTCACAAACGACTTAATGCGAGATGGTAGTTTATTTGTTATTTTTAAAGAGTTTTCAAAGACTACCGGTCCAACTCTGAATTCTAATTTTAGAGGGGATCGATGAAACTATCAAGGGTAGTGCTTAATTAAAACGAATTTGCCAGGCGCTATTACACCTTGTGATTTGAAAACAAGAAAACACTTAAGTGTAGAAACCTTGTTACGGTATTCCGTACAAACACAAAAGAAAGCAGTAAAGTCAGTAAAGAGATTTGCCTACACCGAATACCGCAACAAAACAGCGACAGAATGGTAAAATCGAAATCCAAACGAATTAGATTTCGGGCTAACTCAAAAACGTCGTAGAGTGGAGTGGGTGATACAGAAAGAACACATTAAAAACCTCAGTAAAACTATATTATCAACATCCAGTTCCGAAAGACTATTTACAAAAGTCAAAAACACATTTAAGTAATCGTCAATTACAACGTGATGTGCCCAAAGCGTCAATCTACATATAGTGCAATATAAATCTAAATCTTTAAAATAGCGAGAATAAAATCTTATTATCTAAATAGCAACTACATATCTACATAGCAGTATTATGTTTCCAGCCCTAAATATGTACGAGCAGAAATTATATATAAATTTTCAGTAACATCTGCTTTGGCGAGTGCACCTCGTAAAATTCAAGAAATAACGTAACTTAAATTTTTAAATAGCTAATCAAATAGTAACTAGAAAGTTTATTAACGTTAACATTAATATACATAGAAAAGTAAACAGTAGAAAATGCTGTAACGCAAGCTTTCTGAATAAGGTACATAAATGTACGTGTTGTGAGCGTGCATTTGATAACGTATAGTCTGCAATTTAGTGCGGAATCAACCCAAAAAAGGAAATGTCTATGTTCCAAAACAGCAACACAAAAATTTACTATATCTTGTCGTACCATCTTAGGATGAGCAAATGCGTGTGCATTTGTCTATGGGTGGACACCGAATCAACCTATTTAACTATATTGGATCACTACTTACAAACAGCAACTTAAAATCGCGACTTACAACATGTTTTTTCGCTACGAGGATGTTGTATTCAATGTACCGTTTTTAAATGATGGTCTGTATTTATAAAAAGAGAACCACGTATAAACAAGGTGTTTGGCCTCCAAAAATATCGCCGTAGGATCAAGTGGAAAGAATTCTCAGACAACGGCTGCAAAAATCTACCACTGTAACAGCTTGCAAACAAGGAACTAAGGGAGGCTGCCAAGAATTGTTAACAAAAGGGAACAATCTTATTACTTTGAACACCTGTACATCTGCAAGATAAAGCTTTCCGCTTGATAGAAGTATAACTTGGAATAGATAACAAACCCATTCCAAGTGTTTATTTACTCGGCAGGTGGTTAAGCGACCTTATCTTTTAAAATAGAGCCATGAATATGCGCAGCTGTCATTGAATCGTATTCGTTGCAGGTGTTAGGACTTCCTTGTAGAGACTTTGTAACGTGAGATTGCTAAACAGCTGTTTAATTTTATAAGGCAAAATATTATAGAGTAAATACTAGATGAAAACTAATTTCAAGTGGAAGGAAATGGAGCTTATTGATCGATAGCTTTTATGATTCGTTAGAAATTTTAGGGCGTTTTAAATAGAAGTAGTATGAATTGATATTCATGCAGAAAAATTGCTTGCAGAGTTGTGAACGTAACAAACTTTTAGTGAATAATTACGTTAAAGATACGGAAGTTCTTATACATATAAACAACTTACTTTGAAGCTGAAAGAAAATTCACATTTAAATATTATACAAAAATCCCTATTTGTCTGTCTAACATAAACATATATAAATATATAAAATTTTTAAGAAAGGATGACTAAAACACTAACCTTATTTCCTTGATACTCATTGATGTTATTAAAATTACTTTATAAGTTTCACAATAAATTATCGACGTATCTTTTAAAAATCACTGGACTATAATACCTTTATGCTTTTGATTAAAAATGCACTACCTTCCTACTGAAATAAATAAATTCACCAGTGTAAATTATATACATTTAATGGGAACTCAATATTTTTATAACAGCCTAAATCAATCATTAAATCATGATAAATTTTAACGTGTTTATAAAGTCTCTTAAAGACTGATATAAACATGTTGCGCATTAATTTGATATACATTAGATTGTATATTTTTTACCAAATAATTCAGGTTTGAATGATTTTAAGGTAATATACGGTAAGTATAACATTGCACGTCACGTGGTAGTAATTTCAATTATGTTAGTAAAACTTCAACTTTCGTTGACACTTTTAACCCTATTATATTTTATGTAATATCTAAAATTTCAACCAACAAACAAATGTGAACTTTAGTTATTAAAATGAATATTTTTAATTATACAAATTTGCAGACAATTGTGTTACGAGATAAGCACAATATTCTAACCTTACTTAATTTGAATGAGCAAGTTATTCTTAATTCACAAAAAACCTGACGTAATTGAAATCCAGAATAAAGATTCCTTATTAACATAAACAGATGACGTTCGATAAGTAATTAGATTTAGATTTACTTTTGATATGGCACAAAGCAACCTTAACGGTCTGCCATAAGCAGATGCACAGGTGCATTTGAAACTATAGATGAAGCAAAGGACTTTGAACGAACCAACACCTTCAGGTGTTACGCATTATTGCTTTCTCCATTTTAAATTGCGAGTCTGATGAAAATCGTCCCCTGTGAAATTAAGCAACCGTTAGGGTCGTAAAAAGGGAGATTGGAGAATGGACAAATACTGGAGTAGAAACCCAAAGAAAATGAGGTAAATGAGGAACAGGGTAACCAGTTTCCACCGGCGAAGTCGGATTGACAACTGACACAAAGAATATTTAGAGGAGTTATTTTATCGGTGGTAAGGGAGTTTCAACCCTTCAAATCGCCAGGACGAGATAAAGTATTCCCAGCTTTAATCCAGAGGGAACTAGACCTGATGCTGCCACAAGTAGCAAGGTTCTTTACGGCCAGCCTGGTATTAGGCTATGTTCCATCTTTATGAAGGTTGGTCAGGGTGGTGTTCATTCTCAAGGTAGGAGCGTTTACATTCAAGCCACTTCCTTTAGACCAGAAATCCTTTTTGTTGAAAACAGTGAAAAGGTTAGCTTATAGTTTTCTGACAGAAGAAATGTTTGTAAGACATCCATTTTACCAAAATCAAAACGTTTATCGGCGTGGTAGGCCGACAGGTCGGCCCTACACATGACGGCACTTAAGGTGGTAAAGGTTTATCATGTTAAGGACGTAACTTTAGTAGTTTTTATTGACATAGAAGAATCGTTCAATAAGGCGCGAGCAGATACAATCTGCAGAGCCCTTAATATCAGAGGTACCCTGAGGGTTGTGGTAAACTAAGTACGGTTATCGCTGAGGTATAGAAAGGTAGAGACGAACATAGATGCGTCCAGGTATAGGTAGATGTTGCAAAGAGCTGCCCACAGGGAAGCTGTCTGTCGCTCCACGGAATGCTGTTTCATCCGCAGACCTACGCAGACGATGGGCTTGTCCTGGAATCTGACAGGATTGTAAGCATAGTCTACGAACGAATGCAGACCGCATTCTCCTTAATAGAAAAGTAGTACGAGGAAACAGATCTCGCGGTAAATCCACATAATGATCTTCACTAAAAGAAAGAATATCAGACCCAGTATGGTGAACCACTTGTTCTTAAAACTGAGGTAAAAACATAGGTGAGATCCTTGATAATAGGTTAAATTGGAGGAAACACGTGGAATAGGCAATAGAAAAAGCAATACCCACTCTCTGGCAGTTATAGAGTGTTGTCGGCAGAAACTAGGGCATAACTCCACAAATCCTATACTGACTGTACACGGCAGTCGTAAAGCCCAGGGTCTAATATGGATCAATCGTATGATGACCTCGAACCCAACCTGTCAGTGTCTCCCTCAGGCAGATTTGAATCCAAAAGTTTGCCTATTTAGTAAACTCGGGAGCAATGGGGATAACTGTTAAAGCTATAGAAGCTTTACTAGAGTCTTCAGCTCTCCTTATCTGGATGCATAGGAAAACTCTGTCTCAGACTTTGAAATACCAAAATCCTATAGTGCAACTTGTGTCACTTACATTTTCTAGGTGTTTGGAAATTAACACACTGTGGTTTCTATTAGAGAAGTCGTTCTGTAGCAGGCACCAAATCAACTATATGGTCGTGATAGACTTGAACCAGCAAAAACCTATTGGTCTTGTTACTTAAGGTAAAGGTATTAGTTACTCGTTTGCGTGCGCACAGGGTGCAATATATTGCACAAAATATAAAAAAGAAGAGAATATAATTTACGTTCCAAATTAACAATGTAAGTTAATTATTAATCGGCTTATCTTCTACATTAATACATATGCAAGCTGGGTATCGAATACGGAATGTCTTAAGGTTTAGCGTGGGTGCGGTTGCCGCATTCGTCCTTATTTCTGCTGTGGAACTTTCTGTTTATCTACAACAAAAACGAGAACACAAGATGGAGGTACAATAAAGAACTTGATATTGCAAACGACAAATAAACACTCCACTACATAGTCTCTAATGCACTAGTCTACACCAGTAGTTAAAGATAAGAGAGATACTTCAAGAATGAATATCCCGGTTGGATTCTCTAACTGTAAAACCACCACCCTCCTTCGTCCGCCGTCATCATTGAATGGGAAAGCGACACGTATCTATTAGGAACCGGAGAAAAGTCTTCACCACAAAATTACACAATAATTATAGCTATTCTCCCTAAATATTGCCAATAAACACAAAGACCGCATTTATTATGCGTAGTACCCTGAATAATATCAATACAGCAATCCCCTAAAATTAATTATTTACTAAAAAAATTTGTGGAACGCTTTTTATTGCGAAACAATAGCGACAAAGTTCTGAAAAGAAAATTATAAAAAGAAGAAGTCTCTTTCAGCAACAGTTTATATTCACAACAAACTTATATTCTGGTAATGTCTTTAGGTGCCACCTGGTTTCGAAATCGTAGCAATCTTTGCGATACTAGGAAACGGAATAAGTAGCCACCCGATTATCAAGCTACGTCGTCTACGCGCGTAAATCTCGTTTGCCGTCACACCGGCCGTACAAAATTAGTAGGGAAGTATGAGACTTGATACTTAAGACTAACACTTAATTCTCACTATAAACACCTAAATACGAAATTAATTTTTTTATGTTGCAAATGTATGCATACAAAATACATGTTTAAAAAGCAGGTTAGGCTCATTTCTACTACACTTAATTTCTACCTTTAATCATAACTACTACAGGTTCGGACAACAACTAGATAGGATAAACTCTCAAAGATATTTTTAAAGAGAAAGATACACTTATAATTTAAGATTTACGATATCAATTAGATAAGGTAAAAATCTTAAAGATAATTTCACAGAGAAAGATAAATAACTAATCAGTTATGGTATAGCGTATCAATTAGATAAGATATGATTTCAAAGATATTATCAAAGTGAAAGGTAAATACATACCTTATAGTTTAAAGCACCAATTAAATAAGGTAAAATCCCAAAATAATTTGAAAAAGAAAAATAACAGATAACAATTTATATGGTTTAGAGGCCCTACTCTTGGTAAGACATACATTAATTCTGTATATAGATAAAATAAAGGGACTTCCGAGGGAGTAGAGTGATATCGTACGATCCTGAAAATTGATTTTTTCTCATTCCCTCCTAAAGGACACTCGTTCATGAGAACGGAACGAAGGACCAAGTAGAAATGTGGCTGCAAACCATGCACTGTGTTGCTTAAGAGAAAATAAACCCATACGTTTGACTTTCCAATGCTGCACCCGGAAGATACTACGTTGGCCAAGAGGAAATTTTGAATTTGGCCGAACCCTAGCTATTCCAAACAAAATAGGGCCTTTAACAGAACCGCCAAGAAAGAAAATAAGCCACTACATTTGACTTTTTAATGCTCCACCCTAAGATACTACAATGCTCAGAACTAAGTTTTTTCCGTAAAAACTTTTTACTTTGCCGGACCCTTGCTATTCCAAGCAAAGTTGGGAACTTCAACGTGCGTGGTAACCCTCACAAACGGGACCTACATTTTACCTCTCTTCCAAACTATGGTGTATTCTTGTAAAAAATACTCGACTAACATTTTTCAAACGGGCCGTGTCAAGAATCGAACCCGGGCTTAAGAGTCACGCGCAAACCAACTAAACCACGAAGCCTTCAGAATTTAAACCCTCACATTTGATTTTCCAATAGTTAAAAAACGAATTTTTTAGCAGAAAATTTTTTATTTTGCCAACCCTTCCAGTTCTAAGCGAAGTAGGAATCTTTATCGTGCGTACCAACACTCACACACAGCATCTACATTTTACCTCTTACCCGAGCGAGGGTGTATTTTTGTAAAAATGTTCGTCAAACATTTTTCAAGCTCTCCGTGTCGGGATTCGAACCCGGGATCTTGGACCTACTAGTCAAACACGAACCAACTAAACTACGAAGCAGCTTCACTTGGCTAAGAAGCGAGTTTTTTCTACCTGGAAAATTTTGAAATTTGCGGAACCCTTGCTGTTCCAAGCAAGGTAAGGATTTTTAAGGTGCGTGACGACACTCACACACGGGATCTCTATTTTACTTCTCATCCGAACGAGGACGTATTTTAGTGAAAAATGCTCGCTTATCATTTTTCAAGCTTTCCGTGTCGGGAATCGAATCCAGGACTTTGGGATTAGTAATCACATGTAAACCAACTAATCCATCCGGCCGCTTTAGAACATAAGCCCTTACATTTGATTTTCCAAAAATCCACCCGAAGATACTATTCATTGACCAAAAGGAAATTTTGAATTTTGCTGAACCCTAGCTATTCCAAACAAAATAGGGCCTTTAACAGAGCCGCCAAGAAAAAAATAAGCCGCTACATTTGACTTTTTTAATGCTCCACCCTAAGGTACTACAATGCTCAGAACCACTTTTTTTTAGTAAAAATTTTTTATTTTGCCGAAGCCTTGCTATTACAAGCAAAGTTGGAAACTTCAACGTGCATGGCAACCCTCACAAACGGGACTTACATTTACCTCTTATCCAAACTATGGTGTACTTTTGTGAAAATACTCGACTAACATTTTTCAAACGGACCGTGTCAAGAATCGATCCCAGGACATTGGACTTAGTTGTCACACGCAAACCAACTAAACCACGAAGCGTTCAGAAGATAAGCCCTCACATTTAATTTTCCAATGATTTAAAAGCGAATTTTTTAGCAGAAAGTTTATTATTCTGTAAAGCCTTGCAGTTCCAAGCAAAGTAGGTATCTTTATCGTGCGTGCCAACACTCACGCACAGCGCCTACATTTTACCTCTCATCCGAGCGAGGGTATATTTTTGTAAAAAGTATTTGTCTAACATTTTCCAAACGTTCCCTGTCGAGGTTCGAATCCGAGACCTTGGGCTTAAAAGTCACACACGAACCAACTAAGCTATGAAGCAGCTTGAAGGTACTACATTGGCTAGGAAGCGAGTTTTTTTACCTGAAAAATTTTGAAATTTGCGGAACCCTTGTGTTCCAAGCAAGGTAGGGATTTCTAACGCGCGTGACAACATTTACACACAGGATCTATAATTTACTTCTCAGCTGAACGAGGACGTATTTTAGTGGAAAATGCTGGCTTATCATTTTTCAAGCTTTCCGTGTCGGAAATCAAACCAAGGACTTTGGGCTTAGTAATCACATACGAACCAACTAACCCACGCGGCCGCAGCTCTAGGACAATATGACCTTAGATTTGATTTTTCAATGCGCCACCCGAAGATACTACATTGGCCAGTAAAGACTTTTTCTTAACTGGAAATTTTGAATTTTACCGAATCCTTGCTATTCCAAGCAAGGTAGGGATCTTTAACGTGCGTGACAACACTCACAGGCGGTATCTATATTTTACCTCTTATCCAAACGAGGGCGTATTTTTGTGAAAAATACTCTCCTAACATTCTTTAAGCGGATCGTGTCCGGATTTGAACCCGGAACCTTGGCATAGTAATAACACACATACCACCCACACCACATAGTCGCTTTCTAACACATAAGCCGGCAGACCAAATCGAAAACGAATTGCTCAATCGACGGCTTTAGCGTAAGTCTAGTGGAAAGCAGATGCGATACGATGCTAGACAGAGGTTCCCACGCCCATGACCCAATGTCATGAAGTAACAACCCCAAATTTGGGCAGCGACTTTGAAAAGAGGGAATAAAATATAAAAGATAAAAAACAAGGAGGTGAGATATTTGGAGCTTTATATTAACCAAGTAGAAGAAAGAAGAAGAAGGGAACAAAAGTAATATGAAAAGGTGGATAACACGGCACTGCTCAGGCAAGCAAAATGTAGTCACCAGTTTGGAGTGGGAAAAAATCACTCTTATGTAATGAATGGTTGTTTCGGAACAAAGATTGGTCCACTGGAGGAAAAATAAGGCTGAAGAAGAGATAGAGGGATACGAAAAGGTTGTGTTTTAGGATAGGCATCCCAGAGTAAGGATAGAGAGTAGAGAACATCCTTGTTAAAACAGAGCGGTGGAGGGAGCTATCTGCAATGTTATCGCCGAAACATAGCGCCCTGTACTACGTCGTTATATAACAATAGCTAGGTCTATATAGAACCTGGACATATCTTGTTACTGAGCGCATCCGTTACAAAAAGAAAATCAGACGAGAGTAAAACGACCAACTTAAATATACCCTCATGGTAATTTCAAAACGATAACTGCTACAAATATACAGAAATAATTGAACGGTAAGCAATTGTTCAAAGATAGAGGTAGAAATATTCCCAATAAACAATAAAACAAACAGGGATTAATGGTGAAAATAACAACACGTTCAGGAAAAACAGTAAAGGTGTATAAACGTCTTTATGATACAGAAAAACATCGGATCAAGGAAATTGAGATATTTCAGATAGAAATTAGATGGCAACTATGGAAATCGACTTTTCACTACAGATGCACACTCCTCGAGCTTTAAGCGTGTTCAAACAGAAAAGCAACATACGACATCAGTTAGTACAAGTCATAAAGATTCATTTACTTGTTCAAACGAAAAATATATCAACCACAACAAAAAAAATTGCAGTGCGCTGTCTCAATAAAAATAATTAGGAAATAAAAGTTGAAAATTAAAAAATGAAAATATTTAAGTGTAGTGATAAGTGTAAATTGTCTATTAAAAAGCTAGGCACGAGGAAACTATGAACTTTTGACATAAATGATGTAAGGACAAAACAAGAAAGTTTAAAATAATTTAGAGTTCAAGGATAAGATATATTTGTATGACAAAATAAAATCAAAAGTTAGTAATTCAATTTAGATAACGATAGAAAGAAAAAATATATTTAGATAAAGGCAGAAACAAAGATACTACTAATTACTAATCGTTAGGAATAAAAAAAAGGTTTTTAAAATTCTGAGCTTATGTTGTAAAAAACTTTTTAGTTGTATTAGATAAGAAATGATATGGTTTCAATTTAGTTTCAAAATTCCCAAATGCAGTTTCGTTCGATTATATATGTGGGTAGTTCATGATAGTTAATATAACATGCAAAGAAAAATCAAACTGCTGGATTTTTTCTAGATAAGGTAGATGATTTAATACGCCATTTACTTAAGGTAGATGATTATAAATTAAGATTTTTTAAAAAACATGAGGCACGTATTGTTTAGAATTTAAGCCTGGAGCAAACTAGTCATAAGTCATAATGTAATATTGAAATTTAATTTTCAAACCAAATTAGTTTTAAGAATTTTTTTAATTTGAAAAGAGCCATTACTTCACACATTAGAAATTTAAATAGATAAGTAATCAGAATAGAAATCAGTGGAGGTGCGCGTCCAACCAATTCGAAAAAGGAAAACGCAATGACGAAAAAAATAACTGTGTTTATACCTGACGATTATTATAAGTAACTACATGTAGTGGTTTTGCAATACTTTTAACTAATGTTAATTGTGCGAAAGGATTTACTGGAAAATTATTTATTCGGCAAATGTTCAAGTGTTGGAGGATCTTGGCAGCCGAAGGCTGCTTAACTCCCTTCACATACCTCTGAATATTGATGAAATGGGGCACATAATTAGGAACCAACACAAGGGAAACTGAGCTGTATCCAGTGTAGGCTAGCTCAGAATAGAAATAAATGAAGCGTCCAACCAGTTTCAAAACGGAATACCTAAAGATGAAAAAATAATTGCATTTACATCTGATGATTATTATAAACGGCTACAGGTGTTGGTTTTGGAATATTTTCAACTAATGTTGATTATGCAAAAGAATATATTGAAAAACTATTAATTCGGCAAATGTTCAAGTGTTGGCGGATCTTGGTAGCCGCAGGCTGCTTAACCCACTTCGCATACTACTGAATATAGGGGAAATAAGTATATCTTTATAAACAATAGAAGGGAACCGAACTTCATCTAACAAGAAAAAGCAGCGGCTATGTTCGAAGACAATAAACATGGAAACAAGGAGAGAATTGTTGAAAGCATGTGTGGAGCACAATACACGTCTATGAAATAGGGGGAGTAGGAAAAGCACACAGAAAAATGGTAGAAGCCTTTTGGAATGTTGTGCCTCAGATGTATGAGTATGATAGGCATGGATAGACAAAGTTAATAACAAAGATATTATAGAAATAGTAGGAAAATAAAGATATCTGTGGAAAAAAAAATAGGAGAAATAGAAGTGCAATATACGTTATAAGGCATTTTTGGGGAATAATGCGGGATATATTACAAGCAGAAATAGGAAAAAAAGGGTAGAGGTAAACCTAGATCAGACTACTGCACACAGATAGTAAAAGATTGTGGAAATTTTAGGGAAATCTGTAGGTTAGCATGTAATTATATTTTTCTACTAATATTGTTACTCGATCCCCTAAAGAAAAGGGCCATCGACAGTCTTCCGATTAAGCTGGGGGTATATTCCTCGGGTAGAGCTTATGAGGAGTGGTCGTGGGTTTCACGACAAAAATATTGTTTTGTGTACCGACTCACAAATAAAAAAAAATAGGGGGTGCAAAAGAGGCGCCACCAAGTCCTAGAATTGATAAAGCACGGGCTACCCTAAGGGAGAACTTGGAAATCCTCAGGAGAAAATCGGTTTAACCGCAAAAACGCAGGATCTGAAAGAAGACATTGTTGATAGAATAACAAAAGATGCAAGAGATACACTCTTGCTACCTTATTCAGTAAAGAGAAAAGGAGTCGTTATTATTACCTATAATTTAAACATAAATAGCAAAAGGAAATTTAAATATCAAGCTTCTTGAAAACGCTGTTTAGTACTTCTTTATTGAGTCACAGCCAATGACCTTATTCTTCATAAAAGGGGATATATTCCCTTCTAACTTATTTTTTTCTACCTTTGATCGCACTTGTCCAAAATAAAACAGTTGTTCTATTAAATCATGTGATGGTTCTTTAATTCAATTTACCTTTTTCTGTTGTAAAATTCATACACAAAAATGTACAGTAAGAACGTGGTCTAATTTTTTAGACTCTGATATGTAAATATAATAATTTTGATAATCTCAACAAAGAATTAAACATAACCGTAAAGTTGTTATATCCAAAATACTCAGATCTGCTTACCTTGGTTTACAGATATTTATCACAGACTCAATGCTAAATAAAATTAATTTTTGTGATTAATTTCTATATTACTGAACTTGAATTAATATGTCTTTTCTAGGTTAAATAAGTAAATTAATAATTTTAAATAATTTTGCAGTAAGTTCTAACGTAAGCAATAATTTATATGTCGTAACTAAATCCAAACAGAAAATTCTCTCAATTTCCTCGTAATCTAATTTTAGTCCAACACTACCATTTTAAATATTAAGTATTAGTTTCGTTGTCAGGTTATTTAGAAACAGCTGTTGACAGGTCATGTCCTTAGGCTAAACGCTTACCTTCTATCTGATTTACGTCACAACGTCATTACAAAAAAGATACCTTGCTACTACCACATGTTTTAGCATGCGGTTCTTGAACAAACAACTGACGTAACAAGACGTTTCACATTCGCTTCTTGCGAAAGCGTCAATTTGAACTTCTTCTTTTGAGCTGATAACGAATTAAAAGCTTAACAGAGCATTAAACTGGACTATTACAAGGAACCATTTTTGTGAACTTGCAAAGTAATTCATCCAAATAAATCGATCAACATAAAATGATTCCATAGAATAAATTATTCCAATAAAGCAATAAAACGACCTATTACAGAGGGAATCCTTTTTGCTTTCCTTTAATTTATATTAAAGCGAGATTATATCGTGATAAAGTAAAAAAAATAGGGACGTGATGAAGTGAGGATATGATGTTGTGATAAGTGAGCACTACAATAAGATCATTTAATTTACCCTAATTTTTAATTTGGCTTGCTTACCGTTATCAGAAACAAAACAAAATCAAGTGCATTTAACACTTGAAGGCACTGCCACGTTTTTGGCGATGCGTAACTCGCTGACTCTGACTTTTCTGAACTTCATGGTGCTCCTTATCGTAGCTAAGGCCGAGCGCGACTGATTCTGCTCTCGACAGAATTGGCACGATGCATAAATTTTGTCTGACTTTGGAAGTAGAGTTCAAACAACCATCGTCTAACGAACCGAGTCTATATTATTATTTTTAAATAATATAGAACTTACGATTGGGCAATACGGTACAAATCGGAATATTTATTAATATTGTGAAATTAATCATTTTTTTTAAATAAACATTGCGATGAATAAAATAAATAAAATTATATGCTTTTATAGGCGCCAAAAAAAATTGTTACAAGTACAGAATAGGAAACAATGAGTGTACGCGTCTAACCGATTCCAGGACTGAAGACCTAATGGTTATGAAGTAATCAGTGCATTATAGATGTAGAAGCACAAAATTGACTCCATTTGTTACACGTTAAGGTACAGTTTAGTTGATCACTTGCCTGAACAGGGTCGCTATATATTACACATAATTTACAAATAAAATAATATAATTCACGCTTGGAGTTAATGCATATTTGCAGGAAGTCTACCAAATAATTAATGTTTTCCGTCAGTTATTCTGGGTGGGTGCGATTTTCGCTCTACAACATAAACGGGAACAAGATAAAAATACAATACTAAATAGGAATAGGTAAGAAAATTAACATGTAAAACTCCACCATATTCTATAATGCACTCCCACGCAAGTCGTTTAAGATATCTGATTACGTCGGGAATGCCATCATGCTCGCACTTGCAGTAACTTATTCGTAGGCGTTCTGATTGGTCGAACATCATGTCCGTTCCACGACCCGCGAGAACCGTGTTTTCACAAAATCACACGAGGAAGAACTATTACCAAGAATTCTGTAAGGTAATTCCCATCAGCATATTTTCCTAAAAATCTATTAGACAAATATGCGTAATAACATAAATTAATTATACAAAAGTTCCCTAAATTTAACTATTAACTAAAATAGCTTTTGAAGCGCTTCTTAACGCGTAACTACTGTGATTACAATAGATCATTGGAAACAGAAAAGGAAATAAGGTGGAAAGGAATGCTAGAAAAGGTACGGTTTGTGGTCTCGCATATTCAAGTTATACAAACCGGAAGCAATATAAACAACGCTAAATAGGAATTTATCTTACAAAAATAGAACTAAAATTTAATAGAAATTGTCTGATAACCAATTTGAAATTTTAGGAAAGGTGCCATTCGGCATGCAGTATTAACTACTTGGGTAATTTTTGAAAAGCCATTAGTTGTATTGTCTACGGATAAGCTTGTCTTTTGTAGTTATAGAAAAAGCTTCCCGTATAGTTAATTAAGATGGATGCTTTAAGATATAAACAGAGACAGCTATAGAACAGTTTATAATTTATATAAACAATAAAAAATTGTAATTCGATGATGAGAAAGCCATCCCATGATGTAAAGAACGTTAGATAAGGATCCATTTTGTCACTTAAAGTATTCAACAGTTACATCTAATGACCACTCATATTTTTATTGGTTTGACTTAGATATGTGCGTTTCGTTTGCTTTCATGCTCTGCGCGTGTGCGAGACGTATTGTGAAATTGAATTTTTACTTTAACTCGGAACGATAAACGCTATAATTTGCGTATTCACTAAGATTGTTTTAAATTAATATTTGTTTATTTTATTGTCTGACGCTGGTCGAGAGTGTGCTACACTTGTATGATACGTCGTCTGTGTTTTATGTTAGCAATAGCCTTATTGTAGTTTCCTATTAAATTATTTTTGTAAAACACTAATTATTTCAAAAAATACGTGTCACTTGCTACAGTAACTACAAACTCTCAAACCCTTACTTAATAAATTTTATAGTACAAGCGTGTCAATTTCTATAGGAGCACTATAACGGATTTCCACTTACGATTATGTCCTGCCCAAGGTCCCGGGTTCAAATCCCGACACGGTCCGCTTGAAAAATCTTAGGTGAGCATTTTTCACAAAAATACACCCTCGTTCGGATGAGAGGTAAAATGGAGGTCCCGTGTGTGAGTGTTGTCACGCACGTTAAAGATCCCTACCTTGCCTGGAACGGCAAGGGTTCGACAAAATTCCAAATTTTCCAGGTAAAAAAAACTCGCTTCCTGGCCAATGTAGTACCTTCGGGTGGAGCATTGGAAAATCACATGTAATGCAGCAGATTTATCACGTTGGGCTTGTCGGTAGTAACGGTAATGCCTTAAAAGAAACGGTAAGGAAAGTTGGAGAGATTAACAAGCACTACATCACAACGCGCGCGATTACGTCACCTCCGAAAACATAGCAGCTTTTGATCAATTAAGATACTGAAGGAAGCAATTAAGTTCATGTAAATTACTGCGGTCGTTTCAACACTTATTCGTCACACCGTAGCTTATTCAAATTGACTGATATCCTACAACAAATTGGAATAAAAAACTTCGACATTTCAGTAATGCGTGTTCACAGTATATTCCCAGAGAGCAATGTTCCCGGGAATATCTTAACGTATTTATACATTTTAAAATTCTTCTAGACCTACAAAGCATAATAATTTATAAAATAGACAGGACCGGATTCAGGAACCAAAGAGAATTACTTTACTTTTACCTAAAATAATAGATTTCTTAAATATAGAAGTGTAAACTGGTAATCGGATATTTAAAAAAGGCACAGAACGGGCTAATTCATTTAACACTATTAACCTCTTTGTGTTAGAGGACGACTGAGTTATCTTGAATGAAGGCCGAAAAATGACCAGTTTGGTGTCAAACAGATGAAGAACAGATTATCACAGTTACAGGTAAAAAATTTGCGCAAATGAAAATGGCTTTTAAAGAAACAGTCAAACGGACATATATAAATTATTGTATCAAAAATTCTGTTTGCAATAATAACAGTTCTTTATTTTAAAAATGATTATAGAAGTCTTTTCAACAACTCGTAATTACAATGGAATTTGCTAAAGCCCCCCCCCCAACGATTTATTTTCAGCTAATCGCTAATAGTACAATTTCAAACTTCTTAAACTACGATGTTATCTTCGAAATTACTATCGAAACATTATAATTAAGCATCCAAGCTCTAATTATAAATTTATATTATCACTATAAAAATTCATATCAACAGTAATTTATAACACATCTATCAAAGCTTTAAATTGGAACACATTGTAATCAAAACTTCAATCAAAACTAAACTCCAATATCCACGGCGGCAATTTATTTACATATTCAAAACTTCTAGACTATTTTAAAGCTTACTACAAATTATGCAAGTAACATCTCGACTTATTGTAATCTAAATACCTCTTAAATGTAAAACTTTTGTACCTATGAATCAAAACCATCTGAAAGTTGATGTGCCGCCGAAACCTATCAATCATCTTTTGTGTACAAACGTCTCGCTTATATTCCAATGTATTTAGTTTAATCAAAGGCAGATTGACCGGCATACATTGTGATTATACAAACCTAAATTCATCTGAGTTATTTACCGACAACTATAAAAATAAATGAAAAAGAAGAACAAAATAGACACATCCGAATTATGCATAAAAAACACTGATAAAAACAAAATTGTCAGAATGAAACTCTACCCTAATAATGTGTGAAAAAAAAATCTTTTAACAAAGAAAATAGAAAGAGAAAATTCCAAAATAACTCAAACAGAAACGTTACAGGCAACAGCCACAATGGCATGCTACAGCGCATCACTTACACGGAAATATATCCAAGCCTTACAGAAGGCGTAGTTCTGCTTCTTGAACGACATCTTACGGAATTTGCAAAAGTATTTTTTTAATTAGTTGAAATTCCTTCACAAGGTAAAATATCTAACACAATTAACAGACAAAAAGGAATTTTGGGAGATATACTCTACAACGTAGCTTTTAATGGGAACGTAAAAGTTATGACACTTGAAAGAAGGAAGCTTTTATTAGATCCATTTATCAGTATGAATCAAAGCTGACTATTCTGCTCTTTCGTGTTCTAGAAATCTTGGGATACTGCAATAAGTTGGGTTTGTATTTCACAAATATATCTTAAAATCTTTACGGGAGCATCATTTCTTATAAAACAATTAATACTGCGATTGTGCTATTACTCTTCAAAAAAGCATTTCGCTTTGGAAAAGGTGCATATTTCTGATGCTTATCAGTTCTAATGTTTTCTTCAAAATAATTTTTTAGTTTGTATTTGATTGTTTTTAAAATTACATCACAGTCCTGGATTAGGCACTGAAGTTCGGTCTTTTTCAAGAAACTAATTAAAGGTTAAACATCCTCCACCTTCATTAAAATTGTAATATTACGGAATTTGAAAAATACAAACAAACCAAATCTGGAAGTTCTCCCCAACTAAGCTCACTTAAATGTGAAACCATGCAGAAAATGGCCGTCGGTCTGGTGGTGACATGCAACGTTCAATTGTATAATGTTGGGGGTGCATCGCGACGCTCTGGAGTTGACTTGGATTTATGATGTTTGAGGGGGACATGATATATTTGAAAGCATGATGACACTTATTAAATCGTTTGCTCTGCTAATAATTTAAGCAGTCGGAATAATATAGAATGAAAGCTGCGTGTAATGCGCAACATAAAGAATGAAAGCGTAGGCTCAGAATTAATCTAGTACCTAATTCAGAATTTATTTTAACCAATTATAATAATATGTCTTTGGTGTTGGGTACGAAATTTCATGTAAATTAACTTTGAAATACAAACGCGAAAACCCTGACTCTGGCAAAAAATGGAGTCTCGAAAGTAATATGGAACTAAAATCTCTTAAGTCCTTTAGAATCAAGTGGAAAAGTCAAATCGTAAATATAGCTTCGGCACAAACAAATATCGATTACTTGCTGTGTTTAAATTACATAAAGAACGCGAAACTAAAAGGTTTCAGGTTTATACAATCATGTTAAATCAAGTGAATAATTCACACCTGTAATTTAGATTAGATATAGTCAGAGCCGAGGTAATGGATGTGAGATTTGTGCGGTAGCTAGGGGGTCCTGAGCAAGTCGGGACTCAGCGGAACGATAAAATAATATTTTCATTACAAAGCGAGTTATGTATCCCCAATTTATATATATATATATATATATATATATATATATATATATATATAGATCTGTTAGTTTCTTGGGATGCACTCGTTCGTAAAATAAGAACTATAATGTCAAATTGTAACGTTTATTCTGACGTTTCGGCATGAATATTTTTGCCTTAATCATAGACTCAAATATGATGAATTTAGTTTTGTAAGGTTAAAACAGTATAGCTAATCTACTTACATAATTACCATGACTTAAAGAACTTCTACATTTAAAATCTAATACATAAATTACAGTTATAACTTTTGACAATTATGAAAACAATAACAAATATTTACAAACGCTAACTATGTGTACAATGGTAATTTTAGTAAAATAAAAATTATAAAAGAAAAATAGAAAGAGCTTAAATAACTAATATGAGGTTGTAAATTTTATAAAATTATTAGTTAGTGATAAGTATAACGATTGGAAGTTGACTTGAAATTAGAAAAATATGAAGGAAACGTAAAAAAAAGGGGGGGGGGGTGTGGTAAGATTTTAGGAACGAAATGTTTGTTTTATTAGTGGAATCTAAATTAACGGTCTGTGAAAGTGAATATTATTAAATTTATATAGCGAAGAATATACTATATTTAAGTTGTTGGTATTCCTGTTTGCTGTTGAGTGGGTTAGGTTGTTGTAGAATGTGAAAGGATTCCAGGAATAGTCTTTTGTGGTAGTTGTTTTCAATGTCTAAAATTTTGGTGTCTTCGAATTTAGCAGTGTGATTATTATTATTATTTATTATTATTATTGCCCAAATTGTAATGAATTATCTGTTAGAATCTGTCATAAGTTTACTGCCTTTTGACATGCCCTTTATAGTCAAATATGTAGATGACATTTTATGTTCCATACCAGAACACTTGATCGAATATACTTTATATATTTTTAATAGCTTCAATACTAATTTGGTTTTCACTTTCGAAAAAGAAATTAATTTCAGTATTCCTTTTCTAGATACGTTAGTCCTCAGATCTCCCATAAATACTTTATATTTTGACATTTACAAAAAACCTACTGACTCTGGTAGATACTTAAATTATC
This sequence comes from Platerodrilus igneus, assembly GCA_036346225.1. Lineage (NCBI taxonomy): Eukaryota > Metazoa > Arthropoda > Insecta > Coleoptera > Lycidae > Platerodrilus > Platerodrilus igneus. The sequence continues at coordinate 2,445,620 of JARFIW010001358.1, forward strand.
ATTCTAACCATGCTTTTATTCATAAACTTAATACCATATTAGCTTTAAAATACCGTATTCAAAAATTAGCGAACCAAATTTACTTATAAACAACTTAAAAGAGTTGGAATATATTTTACTAAACAATGCATACCCAAAACCTCTTTTAAAGAAGTTTTATACTCCAATAATCTACAAACTTCATCAATAGACCGACCACTAGTTACAAATTTCAGAAAATTACCTTTTATTCAAAATTTAACCCCTCAACTAACCAAAATCTTGAAACAACCTGATATTCTAATAGCTTATACTTATGAAAATCAATAGATAGGTTATTCACTAAATTAAAAGATAACACCGAAAAACATTATGCAGTAATGTTATTTATAAGGTAGAATGTAGTTGCAATAGGACTTATGTGGGTCAGTCAAAACAATGGCTAAAAATCGAATAACTCAACATAAAAGTGATGCCAGACTTGGTAAACTAAGTTGTGCTTTGTCATCACATTTACATGCAACAAATCACACTGCTAAATTCGAAGACACCAAAATTTTAGACATTGAAAACAACTACCACAAAAGACTATTCCTGGAATCCTTTCACATTCTACAACAACCTAACCCACTCAACAGCAAACAGGATACCAACAACTTAAATATAGTATATTCTTCGCTATATAAATTTAATAATATTCACTTTCAGAGACCGTTAATTTAGATTCCACTAATAAAACAAACATTTCGTTCCTAAAATCTTACCACACCCCCTTTTTTACGTTTCCTTCATATTTTCTAATTTTAAGTCAATTTCCAATCGTTATACTTATCACTAACTAATAATTTTATAAAATTTACAACCTCATATTAGTTATTTAAGCTCTTTCTATTTTTCTTTTATAATTTTTATTTTACTAAAATTACCATTGTACACATAGTTAGCTTTTGTAAATATTTGTTATTGTTTTCATAATTGTCAAAAGTTATAACTGTAATTTATGTATTAGATTTTAAATGTAGAAGTTCTTTAAGTCATGGTAATTATGTAAGTAGATTAGCTATACTGTTTTTAACCTTACAAAACTAAATTCATCATATTTGAGTCTATGATTAAGGCAAAAATATTCATGCCGAAACGTCAGAATAAACGTTACAATTTGACATTATAGTTCTTATTTTACGAACGAGTGCATCCCAAGAAACTAACAGATCTATATATATTACTACCGTTCGAGAAACTACCTATATATATATATATATATATATATATATATATATATATAATAATAGAATCATCATCATATTGTTTTCGACCTTACTTAAGGTCGGTTTGACGCAGCTCTAACTTCTTTTCTAATCTGTGCTAATCTAAAAAGTTCTACATACCCTTCACAACCTAAATTTCTAATAATTTGACTAATATAGTTTGGTCTAGGTCTTCCTATATCCTTTTATCTTTTTCCTATCCATCTGACTTTACATAGATATTAGCAACATGATGGTTGTTAAAGAACTCTAACATGTTTACATGTTTACCATTTATAAGGAAATGAAATATAACCTTCAAAAAGGAAAAGTGTTAAAATATATGTTATGGTAAGGCTTAAGCAACGAAACGCTACCCACATGCCAGACCGCTACCTAATTGTGAGTTATGTCATGGTGACGTTTATTAAATTATATGTTATGGTAAGGCTTAAGCAACGAATCGCTACCAACATGCCAGACCGCTAACTAATTGTGAGTTATGTCCTGGTGACAAATAATAGAATCTAATAGGAAATTATTAGAAATTGTTAAAGAAATCGTAAGTCGAGTACAACAATGTAACTTAAGGATAGATATAAAAAGGTTATTAACAGTTCATGAGAACGAATGCAATACAATGTATTCCAGACGATAGTGATACTGCAGGTGGCAGGTCACAGACGGTTAAGATATCGCAATTACCTAGAAAGTAAAATTGTAACAATGTAACAAAGTATAGAATTAAGAATAAGCAAACATGAGCTTTGCAAGTTCCCACAGAATTGTGAGGGGCAGGGACATTATAAATAGCTCGGGAACCCCAAGACCCGGCAGTCAGTCAAAGTATTCAGCTTTAGCATTGCAGTTTGCTTAGGCGACTCATAATATTAATTCAATTAATTAATTTATTTCGATTTAAAATTATTTTAACCAGTTTGTCTAAATTCCATTATAATTTCTGTTTAAGTTAAATCAATAAATTGTTACGAAGACTTGAAAATAGTTTTTAAAAATACCGCTCCCAAGGCCCGAAACGTAACTAGCGTTGCAATACTTTTAGTGTGCTTATTGAATTATAACATGCCAAGCAAGTCATAAGATTAGAACAGTGTTACAATCCTTACACTTTCAGATTCGTTGACTATCAGCAGCCGACAGCGCCTTTTTTTCAGTATAATTTAACCCTCAAAATGTTGAGTGGGGTCTTTTAGGGACCCCAGAAAGTATATTTCCTTAATAGCTTTGTAGGTAATTTTCTGTAATTTTTTATAGTTCATGTATTTTCTATTTTTTCATCGTCCAAGTATTGTGGTGATTTGTCTATTGTTAAAAACATTGCTGTTATTTACCTGGTGGAGATCCCATACCGTAGTGTGCACACATTTCTCGCATAATTCATCGGCAGATAATATCGACCGAACACGCTTTTTATGCTTTTACGACCGCACAGCGAGTCAGCAGAGTCGCATTATAAAGACATACACAGCACTGGTTCAGTTGTAGACGGTTTCGCTTTGCAGTCAGTCGATTTGTTAGAATACGTCCTGAATTTGTGCCATTTCCTTTCTCTGTTTTGTGAATACAATTGCCAGTGTAACTAAACAAAGTAACTACTATGAACGATTTCATTTCAGTGTTCACTTTTTATTTAGCAATAGTTTTAGAGACGAAAGATGTCAAAACTAAAACGTAAAAATGACAAAAACCGCTCACTTGCTCATAAGAAAATTGAAGAAGTTGTAACAATATTTTTTGACGACTACAAATCCTTTTTAAATTATTTATAACATACACTGCATTGTCTATTTAAATAAACAATTAAATTTTGCAATGTAAATAAATATTTAGATCAGGACCGTGTACCCCAATCACAAGCCGAATATTACTTTATAATATTTGTTTAGTTACTATTAGTAAACGTTGGTCGTTTGAATTGCATCTCCAATGTCAGGCGATTTTGATGTGAGTTCTGCGCTTCGAACGGACGATTAAGTCTGGCACGACCACTCCTCATAAGTTCTACCCGAGGAATAGACCCCTAGCTTAGTCGGAAGAATGTCGAAATTCCTTCGCCAGAAGAAGACCTCCAAATTAGCCCTAGACTAATATAGCACCCCCATATAATTATAGTACACTTGCACCCACAACGTGGGGCCTTTTTGTTTTACTTACGCCCAAAACGGGGCCAGATTGTTTTATTTACGCCCAAAACGTGGCAAGATTGTTTCACTTACACCCAAAACATAGCTTTTGATTGTTTTACTAGCACCCAGAATATGGGGCTTTAATTGTTCCACTCGTGCCTATTGTTAGAGGTTTCGATTGTTTATAGCTATGTTGATACCGCGTTGTGAACTCTTATTTCTTTTCAAACTGCTAAGAAGTAGTTATTAGAAATTTGTTATCGTTAAGTGATATGCCACACTATGTTGTTCTGAAATTTTAGATTATAGACTTAAAAAATTAATTTGAAGTAAGATACTAAGTGTTGTAGTAATTTAGTTATCAGTAGGGTAAAGTTGTGAATTCTAGATCTAATTGTTGTTCCCTTATTGAAAATATTTTGTTAAGCATAAACAGTTAAGATAAGTTTGGATTTGGTTTAAAGGCTATCTTATAAAATTCTTAAGTCCCGAGATTTTAATTACTTTTGTTTGATATAACTCTTAGAAAAGTAGAAATATGGCTGATACCTTTGAGGTTGGGTACTTTCTTAAAGAAGAGTTAGATTATAAACTTCGAATACGTGGAATTGAGAGTAGTAGACCAGTTGTTGACAAACGAAAGATACTAGGTCGTTCACTAGCGAAAGAATTAAGTAAACCAAGTTGTCTTATAGATCCTTCGGATTATAATGTTGAATTTTCACTAGAAAGTGAAGAAATAAATAACACCGTTGTATCGATTAAAAGTACTTTGTCAAAATTTAAAGGTGACCCTTCCGACTCTGTTTTTAAAAGAGTACAGTCAAGACTAGTACACCTAACTGGTCGAGTTAAAAGGATGAAGCTACCATCACTAAATAATGGAGAAGCAGTTGAATTTATGCGAGAGACATTAACTACGATCCTTATTATAGAGGCAGAATTGTTTGATAAGGCAAAAGATAAGCCTAGTAGTTTGAATTAATCTATAAATTTGTCCTCTCCTGTTAGTATTGTGCCCCTTAATACAGTAGCTTATGTAACACCACCTTTAGGAATTCCGTGAAGAATTGGAAGACTTTGTTATGTTGGCTAAAGGAGGATTTTCTTCCTGCTCATGTACAAGACGCACTTTGAGTCGCTCCACGTTGAGCGCCACTTTATTATAACGTGGTTGTTATGTTATTTAATTTGAAATGGGGTTCTGCTCGATTTAATCAACAGATGTTATTTTGTGTTTAACTTTTAATGAACGTAAACCAAATATACATGAATGTAAATCAAACAAAACTAAACATTTAGGTAAAATCACTGATATTGATTATAATAGTTCACAGCGCGTTCTTAACCGACCGGCATACATAGATGTACTCTCACAACTCACTACTGATAAGGCGCGCTCGGCCTTGTTCCGCTTAGAACGTACACTATGCGCAGGGGCGGACGTATTGTATTTGTTACAAGGATATTTTTGATATTTTATGAGTGTGCGAGCGAAACTACATTCAGCTTACAAACGTACAATTTAAGAAGATGAGATGTCTCGTTCGGAGTAGGAGATAAAGTCTGGAAAGCAAATAAAGTACTTTCTAGTGCAGGTGAGAAGTTTGCAGCTAAACTTAGTCTATGAATTAATAAACATGGATGGGAAGAAAGCCTGAAAGTGACATATAAAAGATCTGAAGCCTTTTTCAGTAGTAGACCAAGAGAATGCCGTTTCGATATAGTTAATTGTTGTCTTCCTTGTTTGAGTTTAAAAGTAAAGTACATCTTTTATTGTTTGGTTTAGTTTTCCTTCTAGTTTTTGCACTGTAAGCAAGAGGTAGAACCCCATATAAATTTTTTTTAATAGGAATTTGGTGATATTTTCATTATAGTAAATTATGTGGTTTAGTGAGCGTATTATTAGAAACACTTTCTTTGTGAGAAAGCGTATTATTAGAAGCACTTTCTCCTTGCGTACTTAATGTGTTATCAGAAACACATTCCCTATGTGTGCACAATCTGACTTATGAGACAATTTCCTCATGCGTACGTACCGTGTTCTCAGGAACACCCTCCTGTGTGTGTGTGTGTTTGTGTGTGTGCGTGTGCGTGTGTGTGTGTGTGTCCAGATCGTTAACGTATAAAAATTTTTTCGTACAAAGTTAACAGACGAAATTTTTTTTATTTGTAAAATGTTGACAGACGAACCCTTTTGGATTTATAACGTGTTATCTGGAATAAACTAATTTTTGTTGCGTTTGTAGAAGTCGACTGTCTTGTTGATGATAGTCGTGTCTTCTGCAATGTGAGCAAAAGAACTGCAGTCTGTTCTTTTCGCGTTTAGTACATTCCATTGAACAATACGTAAGTCTAGACGAGACTCTCGAAGAGTTGGTCGCTCAGCAGTGTGTTCTTAGTTGAGTGGAGTGTAATTTTTTTGAAATTTTAGTTAGTGATACTCGTGTGCAGTTAATCACTGTTGAATTTGGGTATAGTGAATGAGCCAGTAGCTTACATGTTGTTTATTTGGTTTGAGTATGTGCTGATTGCACAATTAGTAGTAAGGTTAGTTACTCATTATTGAGTTTAAGTATATAGTATAGTAAGTAAGCCGGTTATTCACAGTTTGTTTGGTTAGTTTGAGTATGTGCTAGTAGCACATTTAGTAGTAGAACTTGTTATTCGTTATTGAGCTTGAGTATAGTAGGTAAGCCAGTTGCTCACAGTTGGTTGTCGTGAGTAGATGCTGATTGCACAATAGCTAGTAGAGTTGATAGTGTGATGAATTTACATTTGTGTAGAGATTTGGAGTATTTTAGTTGGTCGCTACAATAGTTTGTTGCGGTAAGCAGTTAATGCTTACGTTTAGTGGAGTGATAGCGTTGTGATGACGCTGGATATTTTTGATGGTTGGATATTTTGTGGTTGCCTTTTTTTAAAATAAAAGGTCTCAAATTATTTCCTTTGAATTGAGTTGTCATCTCAATCAAAAGCTTTGTATATAGTTGAGAGATTTGAATTTTTTGTCATAGTATTTTCTCTGGTATTGCTGTTGATATTTTTTTTGGTTTGTAGTTTCCGTTTAGTGTTAGTTGAGAAAGTTTTTTTTCTTGATCTTTGTTCTAGTTAAGAGTGTATAGTAGAGACCTGTAAGTCATATTATTTTTTTCCGTGAGAATGTTGGACCTCTTGATTACGACAATTCCCGATAGTGTCTTACCGATATTGTTTCCTTGTGGACGTGTAGTATGCGTAGTTACTAAAACACTCACTCTTTATTATTTTGGTCCCCCCAATCTTTTTAATATTTATTTTTTATTTTCCCACAGGTCAGTTCTAAAGTTAGTTTTGCTTTTGAGGTTAGAATTTCGTTAAAGGTTAATAATTAAAAAAATCTTTGGTTACTCTAAAAGAAGAGTTTTTTTTTAATTTTTTGGAGAGAGGCAGTGTAACAATTTTTTTTTGACGACTACAAATCTTTTTCAAATTATTTATAAAATACACGGCATTGTTTATTTAAATAAACAATTAAATTTTGCGATGTAAATAAATATTTAGATCAGGACCGTGTACCCCAATCACAAGCCGAATATTACTTTATAATATTGGTTTAGTTACTATTAGTAAACGTTGGTCGTTTGAATTGCATCTCCAATGTCAGGCGATTTTGATGTGAGTTCTGAGTATCGAACGGACGATTCAGTCTGGCACGACCACTCCTCATAAGCTCTACCCGAGGAATAGACCCCTAGCTTAGTCGCAAGAATGTCGAAATCCCTTCACCACAAGACGACCTCCAAATTAGCCCTAGGCTAATATTGCACCCCATATAATTATAGTACAAAGTGTTTCATATTGAGTTAGGCCTGTCAGACAGTAAAACTGACGAAGATGACATTATTGATGATCCCAGTTATAATATCGACAATAATGAAGTATCAGAAGTAGAAGACTGACTCGAGTTTATTGAAGAAGAAGGAGATGACAAAGTTCCTAATGAAGATACCAATCACAGGATGTCATACGTATACATCTAAATCTGGCAAACTTTGGCAAACAACCTGCTCGAGACGAGGACGATGTGTCATGCATAATATTGGTACACAACCACCCGGACTAATGACTTACTCAGCTGCAGCAACGACTATACTGGAAATATTTAAACTTTATGTGACAAAAGATATGAAACAAAAAATATGTTTTGATACAAATGAAGAGGCTACTGAAGTCTACGACGCGTATAATGATAAAAATCCTAGTAAACCCAAGCTACATACGCCACTTGAAGTAAAGAATTGAATGCATCAACCGGGATGGTGATTTCAGCTAGTGTTTTACAATGAATAGGATGAAAATGAAATCTGGACTCCAGATGAATTAACACGAAGAGCAATCTTCGCAGGTTCAATGTCTCCCGATCGATTCATTTCAATCCGCAAATATTTACTTTTCGATGATAAAACAACAAGACCACGGCGAAGGGAACAAAAAGTCCATTTCCACAGCCTCTCCCCACAATCAAAATTTAAGCCTTTTTCCACGTCATTCGTTTGTGTAGTGTAGGTGCACGAATGTGTACAGTAAACGAACGTTTGTGCACCTCTGTATACAAAGGTACAAAATCGGAGAACTGTGGAAATGGCAGCCCCTCCACCGAAGAAATTTCTGATTTTATTATAGCCAATCGTTTGTGCATGTAGGTGCACAAATGTGCACGATATACAAACGTTTGTGCACTTTTCTGTACGGAGATACGAAGAAAATAAAGTGGAGGGTCTGTAGAAACGGCATCCCCCTCCCACCAAAGAAATTCCGGATATTTTTATAGCCAATCATTTGTGCATCGTAGATGCACAAATGTGTACAATATACCATCGTTTGTGCAAGTCGCCATACGGAGATACGAAGAACACAACGTGGAGAGGCTGTAGAAACGGCAGCCCCCCACCAAAAAAATTCCTGATTATATAGCCAAACGTTTGTGCATCGTAGGTGCACAAATGTGCACAGTGTACGAACGTTTGTGCACATCTCTATACGGAGATACGAAAAAATAATGTGGAGGGGCTGTAGAAACGGCAGCCCCCGCCAAAGAAATTCAGGATTTTTATAGCCACTCGTTTGTGCATCGCAGGTGCACAAATGTGCACTGTATACGAACGTTTGTGCACTTCTCTATTCAGAGATGTAAAGAAAATAAGCTGAAAATATCAGATGTTTCATGTTGATTTTGGAAATCAAAGTATTTTACTTTTATTCTTTCGTATGGTGGACAAGCGCATCAAAAGAAGATTTATGTTCGTGTTATTGTGGTTTGAAGCATCCGTCAATGTTGTAAATTCGATTTACCATGAACAACATTTAATTCTTCAATCGCTGTACATCTCAATACATTTACTACAATAACTTCTATTTTCGTCCGATTTCGTGAAAAATTTAACATCAATGAACTCGAAGCGGTGGCACGGTCAACACATTTACGTCTCTCAGATTTTATATGCTGTTCAATATTACCGGTACTGATGTGAGACACACTGAATTCTGTACGTTTACGCATATGACATCCTAGGGAGTATTCGTTTGCTTAATTAACAGTTTGCTCGTAAACTAATATTAAATATGGATATAGTTACAAAAAATAAAAACACCATTTCGCGTTTGTAGATTTGGAAAAAGCTTTGATAGGTTTAATTGGATTGATATGTTCAGGGTTTTTTGAAAAATAGGAATCTCCCATACGGATAGAAAAATTATTTACAGTCTATATAAAAACCAAAGCGTAGTAATTAGATTTGATGAAATAGAAAAGGAAGCTAATATTAAAAATAGTGTTAGACAGGGCTGTACACTATCTCCCTTGATTTTTAATGTTTATATTGAGGAAACTTAAAACTTAGCTAGAGAGAGAAAAGAGATAGGTCTTACTGTACAGGAACAGAAAATAGACATGTTGCGTTCTGCAGATGATATAGCCATTGTAGCAGAGTCTAGAAAAGGTGAGAGTTTTTAACTATTTTAGATGAGATACTACAGAGTAACTATAGTATGAGAATTAATTCAGGAAAGACAAATATAATGGCAAGTGAGTTACAGCCTAGTTCTAAACCAAAATTAAAAATAGGTAATACCGAGTTAGAGGAGGTAGATGAATTTTGCTATTTAGGTAGTATTATTACAAAGGACGGACGTAGCAGAAGGAATATAGTAGCTAGAATAGCTCAAGCTAGAAAAATGTTTTTAAAAAAGAAAGACTTACTAATAGCTTGCTACGTAATTAGGCGTAGCCGAAAGAAAAGTAAATACCAGGCTAACTATCAAACGCCGAGAGTGGGGGAATTCACTTACATATCAAAAAGAAAAAAACACATCGCCCATGATTATCTATTAACACAAAAATAAATAATGAATTCTGTACAAACAAGCATAAAGAAAATAAATTAAGTGTGATTATTTCACAGCAAACAATTATATTGTATAGACAATTTAGAAATTTAGATATGAAGTGCACATCTCGTATTTCACACAAAATAAAATTACTCAGTAGTAAATAAAACAAGTGAGCTTTTGCCAAGCGTTTTTAAAATTTCACCTAATACTTTCTGTAAAATAAACTAGTCAGTAAAGCGAATAAACGTGTGCGTTCTTTTGGCAAGCATGTTTAAAAACAGTACATTGCACCTGTAGAGCGATACTATCGAATCGCAGCAACAAACAATAGTCCTACAGTGTGACGTAACTTCACCAAACGTTGATACGGAATATGCCATTGACATGCACAAAAGAAAACGAGTTGCATACCTGTAGGTGTCCGGATACTTAGCTTGCAAACCGTCGGGGGTGAGTAAGCACAGCAACGCCATGGTCGTCAGGATCTATTTACCTTGTTACCATAACTGCAACAGCGGTCTACGGACAGTTGGAATACATAAAGATAGAACCAATTTAGCCTCCAGCTAAAAAAGCTAAAAAGAAAATCTAATTAGAATGGATACGCGCGGGGAGACTCAACGATACACATGTAGCATAAGCTTGTCGTTTCGAAATAAATAAGTTCAATATAAAAATTTGTAGATAGCGTATTTATTATTAAATATGTTGAAGAATTTAACAGATTACCGGATATCTAAAACGATGCATAGACTATTTAATTTATCGAATAAATTTTCGTTTTAAAAGCAAAAGGGATTTGAGTTAACCAGGGAAATTTTTAAAAGCAAAATTGGAACGTAAAAAATTCCCCTCCAGCAAAATTAACAGATTGGGGTAGGAAAACAAAAGTAATGGGAGTGGGCAGGACCAAAAAAACAAAGAGAAAAAGAAACCCAAACAAAACGAAAAAGCAAAAAAAATTCGGTTCAAGACTAAAAAAAACTCGTTACGAAAACAAAAGAAACCAATAAAAAGAACCACCCAACAAAACACAAGAAAAGAACTCTTATCCGGCTCGAAGGACCAATAATAGAAGAGAGAAAAAAAAGAAAGGAAGGAAGGAAAGACGGGTAATACTCAATCAAGATGGACTAAAGTGGAACGGCATTGACACTGAAAAAGTCATCAAAGGACGGATGTTTCTAGTGAAGAAATAGTACGGTTATCAACCTCAAAAGAAGAAAAGGAACGAGAAAGAAAACCAACAGTACAAGCCAAAACAAGATTCAAGGGACAAGCATCAAATAAACAAAGGGAGAACAAAGGAGAACGAGAGGAAGAGAGGAGGAACGCTGGTAAAAGGAAACGCTATACTACAAACTGTGGTAATCAAAATTCGTAACCGAAGAACTAAAAAAAAGAAATGCCGACTAGTCCTAAAGTCGACTAAGTCGTGATTTCCCAAGAAAGAAAAACGGACTAGAAAGTACCTACCACAGAAGCGGATGGACGAAACACAATCAGTATCGGGACTGACAGCAAAGAAGACCAGCAAAAGGATAGGGAAAGGAAAGTGAAACGAAAGGAACGAGAAAAAAACCAAAAAAAATAACACCAAGTACAAAACCCAAAAAAAAATTAAGAATCGTACAAAAGAGAATAAAACAGAATCCCAGTGTAGTTATGTATGAGTAGGTGTGTGCGTGTGCGTGCGTGTGTGTGTATATGTGTGTGTGTGTGTGTGTGTAAGAAGTGTGTGTATAGGTGTTGTGCGTGTATAAAGTGTGCGTGTGTGTTTGTGCTGTGCTGGACCGTTGTAGTTGCATCTTACGACAGGTAGGTCGTACCATGGGACTATTCTATTCCCGGACTCACGCGGGTTCAAGGAGTACAAGGAAGAAACGAAAGAAAGGAGAACCAAGTACAGAACGGAAGAAAGGAGAACTAAGTAGAGAACGGAAGAAAGGAGAACCAAGTAGGACTGTGTGTTTATGAAGTGTGTGGGTTTATGTGTGTGTGTATGAAGTGTGTGGGTATGAATTGGACGTATATAAAGTGTGTGTGTGTATGTGTGTGTGTGTGTGTGTTGGACCGCTGTAGTCGCCTCTTCTATTACCGGACACACACGTGGTGAAAAAAAGCAAAAGAAAGAAAACCCAGCATACAGGGAAGTAAATAAAAAGAAATCTAAACCTAGGGGAAGCAAAATCGGCATAAGAGACGAGCGCGAGGACTAGGTATTGGGCTTAAGACGTGTGCGCCGCCGGAAGGAAAACGAAAAAAGATCAAGGACATTAGGGCTTCGCCGACATACATTTTCGGTTCGGAAGGAGCATAGAATAATGTCCGCCTCTGTTGGGCGGTTTTCTATCACACAGAACAGCAGGGGTGTAGGAGTCGTAGAACGAGATTGAGAAAGTGGTGGCGAGGGTAGAGATAGTAGTGGTTGTCGTAATTTATGGAACTCAAAACACGTTATGAAAGAAGGTTGTTTGTTTTTAGAATTGGTTGTAAAAAAATGAACGGTAGAAAAGGAAAAAGTATGACCTGTACGAGAATCAACCTTACGAAAAGAAATACAAACAAAGCACGTTTCCGTTACGTTAACTAGAAGGACAGAAGTAGATAAAATTTCAACGACGTCAGATAAAGGACTAGAAGTATTACAGTTAGGAAAGGAAACAGCATTGGCTGTAAGAATTTCAACCCTAAAAAAAGGAGCAGAATACGATAACAGTTCAACCATAAAGGAACAGGATCAGGTAGAAGTTCATCAACGTTCGATAAAGGAGTAGAATCAAGTAGGACTTCATCACTGTTAGACAACGGAGTAGAAACAGACAGAACTTCAGCCACAATAGTAACTGATTTCTTAACAATAGTAGATAACGAAACAGGATTAGGTAAAACTTGGACAACGACAGCAACAGGCATTCATGAACTTCAATAGGACCTTCGCTGACTAAATTAGAAGTTATCGACACTTCAGCGACATGTGTGCTTCAGGAATTTCTTGGATAGAATCATTTGAGAAAGTGGGAACAAACTTCTGACAAGCTATAATTTGAAGTATGGGTTTTGATGGTGGTGGGGACAGAGTTTGGGGTGGAAGTAAAAACGTAGGATCCATTTGCTCGTCTTTGGATTCGCGAAAGACAGAAGAAATTTGTTTCTTGTTAGTAGAGGGTCGGTAAGTAGGGGCGTGATAGCCGTAAAAATCAATATTACAGTTCAAAGACTCATATGGCTAAAAAAAGTACGAGGTGATGGTAGTAGGGTGAGCAGAAGTAGGTGCAGAAAAGGATGTAGAACTATAGACAGAAGAAATTTAGTTCGAAGCTGTATTTGCCGAAGAAGGTTATGTTGTGATAGTAGTAGCAGGGTGACCTGGATGAGGGACAGAAAAGAACGTAGAGTGAGAAGCAGAAGAAGTTTGGCTCCTAGAGCTGAGAACAGAATTGAAAGTATGATTCGAAGATCTATTAGTAGTAGAATGTCAGTGTGGACAGTTGCGGTGAGAAACTCCCTTATATCCGCAACCATAACAATGGAGTACTTAAGGACGAGTACAACGTGTCGAAACATGACCAGGTTTGTCGCAATTAAAGCAGATGACCTGATGAGTAGAAGCAGAACCAGAAGGAAGAACAGTTCAAAATGTTGAATTAGTAAATTAGACAACGAGTTCTAGTCAGAAAACCTATGCTGGAAACCACGATACCAAAGTAACGCTTTCGCCTCGAACAAGTCCATTGCAAACTCAAATGACTGCAATTCTGACATATGGTGAGTTAGTCGAAGTTTTCTAACACGTCTCAAAAAATCATGTACAGTAAGAGTGTTCGAGATACCAGAAAATTTCAAATTCCACTCCCACACAGGAAGACCTTGGTAGGAAGCCGAAAAAGAAGTCATTTTAAATACAAACAAGAAAGAAATTGGTAGAAAGTAACTAAATAAAGGCTAAGCGTAACTCGATAGAAGCCAAAAGAAAGTATTGCGAATATAGGACAAGCTAAAACATATCCAACGGATAACCTTCAGGAACACCAATAGGAGCGAAACAACAAAATAGAATGGAATAGGGCTGTAGAATAAAAGAAAAATCGGAAAGAGAAACCAACTCTAGACTTGATGCGGAGAACAAAATATACAGAAAGCGAAGCAAGAAAAAAGAAAAATCTTGGGCGCCAGCGTTTTCAAATTTTTCAATTATTGGCGAAAACACAAGTCCAATAATCTGACATGAGCTAACCCCGAATATTTAGGAAGCACGGAAGAGAACAAAATCAAAATTAACTAAAACAAACTCGGAGCAGAAATTAGTCAAACCCAAATCGAAGTAACCGTTAACTAAAGCAAAATTGGGGTTAAAGAAATACGAATTAAAATCGGAGCACAAAAAAATTAACTAAAACAAATTAGCACCCCACGCCAGGGCGTCAGAATTTATGCTACGTACTTAAACGTGCACGAAAGAAAAGTAAATAACAGGCTAACTATTAAACGCGCAGAGTGGGGGGATTCGCCTACATATCAAAAAGAAACAAAAAAAACACATCGCCAACGATTATCTACTAACACATAAAAATAAATAAAGGATTCTGTACAAACAAGCACAAAGAAAATAAATTAAGTGTGATTATTTTACAGTAAACAGTTAAATTGTATGGGCAATTTAGGAATTTGGATACGAGGTGGGAACAAACTCCTGAAAAGCTATAATTTGAAGTATGGGTTTTGATGGAGGTGAGGACAGAGTTTGGGGTGGAAGTGAAAACGTGTGATCCATTTGCTCGTCTTTGGATTCGCAAAAGACAGAAGAAATTTGTTTCTTGTGAGTAGAGGGTCGGTAACTAGGGGCGTGATAGCCGTAAAAATCAATATTACAGTTCAAAGGCTCATATGGCTAAAAAAGGTACGCAGTGATGGTAGTAGGGTGCGCAGAAGCAGGTGCAGAAAAGGATGTAGAACTATAGACAGAAGAAATTTAGTTCGAAGCTGTATTTGCCGAAGAAGGTTATGTTGTGATAGTAGTAGCAGGGTGACCTGGATGAGGGACAGAAGAGAACGTAGAGTGAGAAGCAGAAGAAGTTTGGCTCCTAGAGCTGAGAACAGAATTGAAAGTATGATTCGGAGACCTATTAGTAGTAGAATGTCAGTGTGGACAGTTGCGGCGAGAAACTCCTTTATATCCGCAACCATAACAATAGAGTACTTAAGGACGAGTACAACGTGTCGAAACATGACCAGGTTTGTCGCAATTAAAGCAGATGACCTGACGAGTAGAAGCAGAACCAGAAGGAAGAACAGTAGAAAATACGGAAAAAGTTTCGGATCTACCCGTAGGCAGGAGAAATCTAAACAACTCGGTCATGTGAAACAAAAGTATTTTCCTCAGTAGTAGCAAGTTTATAAGCAAAATCCGGGGTTCAAAATGTTGAATCAGTAAATTAGACAACGAGTTCCAGTCAGATAACCTATGCCGGAAACCACGATACCAAAGTAACGCTTTCGCCTCGAACAAGTCCACTGCAAACTCAAATAACTGCAATTCTGACATATGGTGAGTTAGTCGAAGTTTTTTGACACGTCTCAAAAAATCATGTACAGTAAGAGTGTTCGGGATACCAGAAAATTTCAAATTCCACTCCCACACAGGAAGACCTTGGTAGGAAGCCGAAAAAGAAGTCATTTTAAATACGAACAAGAAAGAAATTGGTAGAAAGTAACTAAATAAAGGCTAAGCGTAACTCGATAGAAGCCAAAAGAAAGTATTACGAATATAGGACAAGCTAAAACATATCCAACGGATAACCTTCAGGAACACCAATAGGAGCGAAACAACAAAATAGAATGGAATAGGGCTGTAGAATATAAGAAAAATCGAGAGAGAAACCAACTCTAGACTTGATGGGAGAACAAAATATACAGAAAGCGAAGGAAGAAGAAAGAAAAATCTTGGGCGCCAGCGTTTTCAAATTTTTCAATTATTGGCGAAAACACAAGTCCAATAATCTGACATGAGCTAACCCCGAATATTTAGGAAGCACGGAAGAGAACAAAATCAAAATTAACTAAAACAAACTCGGAGCAGAAATTAATCAAACCCAAATCGAAGTAACCGTGAACTAAAGCAAAATTGGGGTTAAAAAAATACGAATTAAAATCGGAGCACAAAAAAATTAACTAAAACAAACTAGCACCCCACGCCAGGGCGTCAGAATTTACGCTACGTACTTAAACGTGCACGGAAGAAAAGTAAATAACAGGCTAACTATTAAACGCGGAGAGTGGGGGGATTCGCCTAAATATCAAAAAGAAACAAAAAAAAACACATCGCCAACGATTATCTATTAACACATAAAAATAAATAAAGGATTCTGTACAAACAAGCACAAAGAAAATAAATTAAGTGTGATTATTTTACAGTAAACAGTTAAATTGTATGGGCAATTTAGGAATTTGGATACGAGGTGGGAACAAACTCCTGAAAAGCTATAATTTGAAGTATGGGTTTTGATGGAGGTGAGGACAGAGTTTGGGGTGGAAGTGAAAACGTGTGATCCATTTGCTCGTCTTTGGATTCGCAAAAGACAGAAGAAATTTGTTTCTTGTGAGTAGAGGGTCGGTAACTAGGGGCGTGATAGCCGTAAAAATCAATATTACAGTTCAAAGGCTCATATGGCTAAAAAAAGGTACGCAGTGATGGTAGTAGGGTGCGCAGAAGCAGGTGCAGAAAAGGATGTAGAACTATAGACAGAAGAAATTTAGTTCGAAGCTGTATTTGCCGAAGAAGGTTATGTTGTGATAGTAGTAGCAGGGTGACCTGGATGAGGGACAGAAGAGAACGTAGAGTGAGAAGCAGAAGAAGTTTGGCTCCTAGAGCTGAGAACAGAATTGAAAGTATGATTCGGAGACCTATTAGTAGTAGAATGTCAGTGTGGACAGTTGCGGCGAGAAACTCCTTTATATCCGCAACCATAACAATAGAGTACTTAAGGACGAGTACAACGTGTCGAAACATGACCAGGTTTGTCGCAATTAAAGCAGATGACCTGACGAGTAGAAGCAGAACCAGAAGGAAGAACAGTAGAAAATACGGAAAGTTTCGGATCTACCCGTAGGCAGGAGAAATCTAAACAACTCGGTCATGTGAAACAAAAGTATTTTCCTCAGTAGTAGCAAGCTTATAAGCAAAATCCGGGGGTTCAAAATGTTGAATCAGTAAATTAGACAACGAGTTCCAGTCAGATAACCTATGCCGGAAACCACGATACCAAAGTAACGCTTTCGCCTCGAACAAGTCCACTGCAAACTCAAATAACTGCAATTCTGACATATGGTGAGTTAGTCGAAGTTTTTTGACACGTCTCAAAAAATCATGTACAGTAAGAGTGTTCGGGATACCAGAAAATTTCAAATTCCACTCCCACACAGGAAGACCTTGGTAGGAAGCCGAAAAAGAAGTCATTTTAAATACGAACAAGAAAGAAATTGGTAGAAAGTAACTAAATAAAGGCTAAGCGTAACTCGATAGAAGCCAAAAGAAAGTATTACGAATATAGGACAAGCTAAAACATATCCAACGGATAACCTTCAGGAACACCAATAGGAGCGAAACAACAAAATAGAATGGAATAGGGCTGTAGAATATAAGAAAAATCGGAGAGAAACCAACTCTAGACTTGATGGGAGAACAAAATATACAGAAAGCGAAGGAAGAAGAAAGAAAATCTTGGGCGCCAGCGTTTTCAAATTTTTCAATTATTGGCGAAAACACAAGTCCAATAATCTGACATGAGCTAACCCCGAATATTTAGGAAGCACGGAAGAGAACAAAATCAAAATTAACTAAAACAAACTCGGAGCAGAAATTAATCAAACCCAAATCGAAGTAACCGTGAACTAAAGCAAAATTGGGGTTAAAAAATACGAATTAAAATCGGAGCACAAAAATTAACTAAAACAAACTAGCACCCCACGCCAGGGCGTCAGAATTTACGCTACGTACTTAAACGTGCACGGAAGAAAAGTAAATAACAGGCTAACTATTAAACGCGGAGAGTGGGGATTCGCCTAAATATCAAAAAGAAACAAAAAACACATCGCCAACGATTATCTATTAACACATAAAAATAAATAAAGGATTCTGTACAAACAAGCACAAAGAAAATAAATTAAGTGTGATTATTTTACAGTAAACAGTTAAATTGTATGGGCAATTTAGGAATTTGGATACGAGGTGGGAACAAACTCCTGAAAAGCTATAATTTGAAGTATGGGTTTTGATGGAGGTGAGGACAGAGTTTGGGGTGGAAGTGAAAACGTGTGATCCATTTGCTCGTCTTTGGATTCGCAAAAGACAGAAGAAATTTGTTTCTTGTGAGTAGAGGGTCGGTAACTAGGGGCGTGATAGCCGTAAAAATCAATATTACAGTTCAAAGGCTCATATGGCTAAAAAGGTACGCAGTGATGGTAGTAGGGTGCGCAGAAGCAGGTGCAGAAAAGGATGTAGAACTATAGACAGAAGAAATTTAGTTCGAAGCTGTATTTGCCGAAGAAGGTTATGTTGTGATAGTAGTAGCAGGGTGACCTGGATGAGGGACAGAAGAGAACGTAGAGTGAGAAGCAGAAGAAGTTTGGCTCCTAGAGCTGAGAACAGAATTGAAAGTATGATTCGGAGACCTATTAGTAGTAGAATGTCAGTGTGGACAGTTGCGGCGAGAAACCCTTTATATCCGCAACCATAACAATAGAGTACTTAAGGACGAGTACAACGTGTCGAAACATGACCAGGTTTGTCGCAATTAAAGCAGATGACCTGACGAGTAGAAGCAGAACCAGAAGGAAGAACAGTAGAAAATACGGAAAAAGTTTCGGATCTACCCGTAGGCAGGAGAAATCTAAACAACTCGGTCATGTGAAACAAAAGTATTTTCCTCAGTAGTAGCAAGCTTATAAGCAAAATCCGGGGGTTCAAAATGTTGAATCAGTAAATTAGACAACGAGTTCCAGTCAGATAACCTATGCCGGAAACCACGATACCAAAGTAACGCTTTCGCCTCGAACAAGTCCACTGCAAACTCAAATAACTGCAATTCTGACATATGGTGAGTTAGTCGAAGTTTTTTGACACGTCTCAAAAAATCATGTACAGTAAGAGTGTTCGGGATACCAGAAAATTTCAAATTCCACTCCCACACAGGAAGACCTTGGTAGGAAGCCGAAAAAGAAGTCATTTTAAATACGAACAAGAAAGAAATTGGTAGAAAGTAACTAAATAAAGGCTAAGCGTAACTCGATAGAAGCCAAAAGAAAGTATTACGAATATAGGACAAGCTAAAACATATCCAACGGATAACCTTCAGGAACACCAATAGGAGCGAAACAACAAAATAGAATGGAATAGGGCTGTAGAATATAAGAAAAATCGGAGAGAGAAACCAACTCTAGACTTGATGGGGAGAACAAAATATACAGAAAGCGAAGGAAGAAGAAAGAAAAATCTTGGGCGCCAGCGTTTTCAAATTTTTCAATTATTGGCGAAAACACAAGTCCAATAATCTGACATGAGCTAACCCCGAATATTTAGGAAGCACGGAAGAGAACAAAATCAAAATTAACTAAAACAAACTCGGAGCAGAAATTAATCAAACCCAAATCGAAGTAACCGTGAACTAAAGCAAAATTGGGGTTAAAAAAATACGAATTAAAATCGGAGCACAAAAAAATTAACTAAAACAAACTAGCACCCCACGCCAGGGCGTCAGAATTTACGCTACGTACTTAAACGTGCACGGAAGAAAAGTAAATAACAGGCTAACTATTAAACGCGGAGAGTGGGGATTCGCCTAAATATCAAAAAGAAACAAAAAACACATCGCCAACGATTATCTATTAACACATAAAATAAATAAAGGATTCTGTACAAACAAGCACAAAGAAAATAAATTAAGTGTGATTATTTTACAGTAAACAGTTAAATTGTATGGGCAATTTAGGAATTTGGATACGAGGTGGGAACAAACTCCTGAAAAGCTATAATTTGAAGTATGGGTTTTGATGGAGGTGAGGACAGAGTTTGGGGTGGAAGTGAAAACGTGTGATCCATTTGCTCGTCTTTGGATTCGCAAAAGACAGAAGAAATTTGTTTCTTGTGAGTAGAGGGTCGGTAACTAGGGGCGTGATAGCCGTAAAAATCAATAGTACAGTTCAAAGGCTCATATGGCTAAAAAAAGGTACACAGTGATGGTAGTAGGGTGCGCAGAAGCAGGTGCAGAAAAGGATGTAGAACTATAGACAGAAGAAATTTAGTTCGAAGCTGTATTTGCCGAAGAAGGTTATGTTGTGATAGTAGTAGCAGGGTGACCTGGATGAAGGACAGAAGAGAACGTAGAGTGAGAAGCAGAAGAAGTGTGGCTCCTAGAGCTGAGAACAGAATTGAAAGTATGATTCGAAGATCTATTAGTAGTAGAATGTCAGTGTGGACAGTTGCGGCGAGAAACTTCCTTATATCCGCAACCATAACAATGGAGTAATTAAGGACGAGTACAACGTGTCGAAACATGACCAGGTTTGTCGCAATTAAAGCAGATGACCTGACGAGTAGAAGCAGAACCAGAAGGAAGAACAGTAGAAGGTATCGGATCTACCCGTAGGCGTAAGAAAAATCTAAACAAGTCGGTCATGTGAAACAAAAGTATTTTCCTCAGTAGTAGCAAGCTTATAAGCAAAATCCGGGGGTTCAAAATGTTGAATCAGTAAATTAGACAACGAGTTCCAGTCAGAAAACCTATGCCGGAAACCACGATACCAAAGTAACGCTTTCGCCTCGAACAAGTCCACTGCAAACTCAAATAACTGCAATTCTGACATATGGTGAGTTAGTCGAAGTTTTTTGACACGTCTTAAAAAATCATGTACAGTAAGAGTGTTCGGGATACCAGAAAATTTCAAATTCCACTCCCACACAAGAAGACCTTGATAGGAAGCCGAAAAAGAAGTCATTTTGAATACGAACAAGAAAGAAATTGGTGGAAAGTAACTAAATAGAGGCTAAGCGTAACTCGATAGAAGCCAAAAGAAAGTATTGCGAATATAGGACAAGCTAAAACATATCCAACGTATAACCTTCGGGAACACCAATAGGAGCGAAACAACAAAATAGAATGGAATAGGGCTGTAGAATAAAAGAAAAATCGGAGAAAGAAACCAACTCTAGACTTGATAGGGAGAACAAAATATACAGAGAGCGAAGGAAGAAAAAAGAAAAATCTTGGGCGCCAGCGTTTTTAAAGGGTCTACAATTATTGGCGAAAACACAAGTCCAATAATCTGACACGAGCTAACCCAGAATATTTAGGAATCATGGAAGAGAACAAAATCAAAATTAACTAAAACAAACTCGGAGCAGAAATTAATCAAAGCCAAATCGAAGTAACTGTTAACTAAAACAAAATCGGGGCTAAAGTAACACGAAACAAAATCGGAGCACAAAAAATTAACTAAAACAAACTCGCAGCCCCACGCCAGGGCGTCAGAATTTATGCTACGTACCAAGACGTAGACGGAAAAAAGTAAATACCAGGCTAACTATTAAACGCGGAGAGTGGGGGAATTCGTCTACAAACCATAAAGAAACAAAAAAAAACACATCGCCAACGATTATGTATTAACACATAAAAATAAATAAAGGATTCTGTACAAACAAGCAAAAAGAAAACAAAATAAGTGTGATTATTTCACAGCAAACTAATATATTGTATGGACAATTTAGGAATTTAGCTATGAAGTGCGCATTTTGTATTTCACACGAAATAAAATTACTCAGTAGTAAATAAAACATGTGAGCTTTTGTCAATCGTTTTTAAAATTTTACCTAATACTTTTTGTAAAATAAACTAGTCAATAAAACGTGTGCGTTCTTTTGACAAGCATGTTTAAAAACAGTACATCGCACCTGTAAAGCAATACTATCGAATCGCATCAACAAACAATAGTCGTAGAGTGTCACGTAACTTCACCAAACGTTGATACGGAATACGCTACTGACACACAGAGAAGAAAACGAGTTGCATACCTGTAGGTGTCCGGATACTTAGCTTGCAAACCGTCAGAGGTGAGTCAGCACAGCAATGTCATGGTCGTCAGGATCTATTTACCCTGCTACCATAACTGCAACAGCGGTCTACAAACAAAAGCAGTTGGAATACATAAAAAAGAATCAATTTGATTTCCAGCTAAAAAAACTAAAAAGAAAACCTGAGTAGAATGGGTACGCTCGGGGAGACTCACCAATACACGCAAGACACCTTCTAGTTGTCAAACAGAAAAAACAAAGTGCATTGCTTTTGAAATACAGCGACTAATAATGTAGAAAACACTTCGACGCACAAGCTGTAGAATCAAATTCAACAATGGTATAAATAACACGAATTCGAACTGCAAATCCTCGCTTTTTAAAGCGCGATTGAAACTGGAACACCCGGGTATTATCGGATAGTGCGCGACCTTATTTCAGCAAGTCTTTACATTAGAACAATAGAGAAACCCATTATGAGCGGTCGTATTGCATACCATGATAACGGGTACCTAAACAGGATATAAACTATTTAATTGTAGCATAAACTTGTCGTTTCAAAATAAATAAGTTCAAAATGAAAATTTGTAGCAAGCGTAGTTATTATTAATTATGTTGAAAGATTTATCAGATTACCGAAAATCTAAATCCAGGCATAGACTATTTAATTTATCAAATAAATTTTCGTTTTAAAATCAAAAAGGATTTGAGTTAACCAGGGAAATTCTTAAAAGAAAAATCGAAGGTAACAAGCTAATAGTATTAGTTTAGATAATAGAAAAAGTTTCTTAAAGTCGTACGTATGGAGCGTTCTGCTATACGGTAGTGAGACTTGGATAATTAAAGAAGTAGATAAGAAAAAGATAGAAGCTTTTGAAACTTGGTGTTATAAGAGAATGTTAAAGATTAGTTGGTAGATAGAGTAACAAATGAGGAAGTTTATAAAAGGATATGTGTGATAGGGCACCAGTTAAAACATGAGGGACTATTTAGTAAAGTCTTAAATTATAGACCACCAAAGAAAAATAGAGTAGGAAGACCTAGACAAAGCTATATTAGTCAAATTATTAGAAATTTAGCTTGTGAAGGGTATGTAGAACTTTTTAGATTAGCACAGAGTAGAAAAGAAGTTAGAGCAGCGTCAAACCGACCTTAAGTAAGTCGAAAACAAAATAATGATGATATGATAATTAAGTATTTTTTTTCAATTTTTTAAAGAATTCCGTTACAGAACACAAAAAACTTACCTCAATAAATATTACCATTTCATATGTTTGCATAGAAAGCTTAATTTTATGGCATATCTTGAATGGTTATACTGATTATATAAAAAGATATTCCACAACACAATAACAAGTTTAAAAAAAATGGACTTCTAGTTTAGAGTAAATAGTCTTCTTGAAATTACCCTTTCAAAATTCATACATTCGAGTAAAGCTTTAAAAACTGATCTGCATAGGCTTTATTGTTATAATTTTCAGTTTTCTTTATTTTAAAAAACTGTTGTTATGATTTAGTGTAATAGAAGAACTTTAAGCAAAACCAAAAATAATTTTTTTGATATCTTCTAGAGACACAAAAGACAAATAATTAATTTTACTACATACTGCACTGCACTCCATATCATTCAAAATATCTTTAGTACTATGTTCAAGTTTTGTTTCCAACCGTTTAGAACTCGTTTCTAAATTATGTATACATTTTACATCATATCTATTATCTACATCCTCTACAACTTCAAAGTCTGATATCCAGAAAATCGATGATTAATTAGATAGACGTTGCTAAAACCCTAATCGCTTTCTCTTATTACTTTTATCAAATTACTTCGAAAGATTATTTTAGAATTACATACCTTATTTGAGAGTACCACACAAACGAATGGTGAAAATCGGGTTTACAACTAGAGCTAACGGATGTGTTACATTACGTTTTATCATAATATTTTATTATCTCTATAAAGACCATTTATTCATTAGCGATAAAAAAGTGCCAATCTCTGAATCGCATACAACAAAATCAATTTTCGACATTACTTAAGCAAACAAAAGCTGTTCTGGTAAATTTGTGTACTTTATAAACTACTGCTTTTAATTTTTGAAAAGAACCGGATAACTCTATTCATATCAATTTATAAATATGAAGAAGAATGTTTTATTGACAACACATCTATGGCTATAATTTGAAGATTTCTCTTTATTTTTATTATACTCTGATACCCATCATATGCATCCTTCTAGCTTATTGATACAGTACTCCTAAGCGCTTCCCCTGTCTGCTATAAGATGCGACAATTAAGACACTGTCCCTTTTTAGAGAACACTTCTCTCTGCTTTGTAAAAAGCAACACGGACAACCACTATCGTACTATTTTCCAAAATATGCAATTTAATAAAATAAATGTAATGGTTAGGTGTATAATTATTACGGCTTTTTCACGACTTACTTTTTCTTTAAAAATTGACGTTTTTTTAAAATTTTTTCATACAAATATTCTTCTATTTTCAGTTAGTGAAGATACGTATCGAAAATCATATCCATGTTCGCCATATGCTCTACCATTTGGAGAAAGTTTGAAATGCAGCGTAGTCATTTCGCGATCTCAAAGAAAGTTTTGCCGAAGGAACAATCAGTGAAATTCAAGTTGAAAGATGGTCTAACAAGTTTAAATCGGGCGATACAACCCTCGCACATCATAAGGAGGAGGTGATTATTAAATTTCGACGACCAGGCACTTTTGGCAGCCGTGGAAAATGATGAAAGCTTGATAAAGAGAATATTTGTCTAAGACTTCAATGTAGACCAAAGTGACAAGTGACAATTATATTTCAACGAATATACTTATTTTTCTCAACTTTACCGCATTAACGCTACAATCTAGACAAACACCGCGAAAAAAGAACCACAATGATGTGTGTCCACATATTGAGCGTTATGTCATTGAATCAATCGCCAATAAGGACTGGGAACTGCTTTCTCATCCGCCATATTGTCCCACAGAAGCGCCTACGAAATATTATGTCAATTGGTCGCTGGAAAATTGGGTCGTAGACAAAGTTTATAACCCGGTTAACTTGGTGTCTGCCTTTAAAGACAGAAATTTATTAACCCGTGGAATTGACCAGTTGCTAAGCAAGCGGGAAGCTGTAATTAAAGTAGATGATGGATATGCTCCCAAATAATTATTTAAAGACGTTCAAACGTTGTTATTGTTTTTGTTGAATAATAAAATTTATTTAAAAAAATACCCACCAACCTAATAGTTTCAACGCCTATTTACCCAAAGTGTAGAGGCATTATCTTAGAATTCAATCCTTTTTCACTGAGTTGTCGTCTTTATTACCATACTAGCGAAGGTTAAAAAGAATCACTAAAGAAGATATAGAAAGGAATATGCAACGAAGAAACATTAAAAATCCCTACGAATTAGCACAGGAAACTTTCGGCGTCTGTAACATTCCGTTGAAATGTTTATAATTATGTCATTTTAATAATTTCTCTATCGGTAAATCCCACTAACAGCGTTAGGGTAGTTTGCTTTAAGAAATATAATTTTTAGGTTACGTTCATTCTTGATCTAAAGAGGGATTACTTTTGCATCTTACATTGTTTGTACTCAAAGATTGTCAAATTCATTATAGAGACTTTTGGATTAAAAACAGTTATTTTGTATTCTAAGTTAGTGCGATTTCATAATTCATTTGCTTTGATTAATAATATATTTCGCTGGCGCTTATGATTTTATCTCTTAGAACAAAGAAGATTCACACGTTAAATTATGTCGATTAAGAAAATGAAAAATTGCCTTGCTCTTATTCCAATTAATGTTTCAACTAATTTTAATCACGCCTCTAGGTAATTGAAAAATAATGTATATAACAAAACTGGAACTATTACCATTACTTGAGAAAATCACCAATAGAAAGGTGTTTATACTATTACTTAATTATGTTTTCAGCTACATTACGAAATTATGTTTTCATTACAAGTATATGATAAACATTCTTAAACAAATATTAAAAATAAAATATATCAGAAAGTACTTAACTTACTGGAAAACGCTTTTGCAACTAAAATTACTATATAAATTGTTAATCTAATAACAAAAGAAAGTAAAAATGTTCATTTACAATTTGTCTAGTTTCAGAGGTTTTGATAGATACCTATGAGTAGATTTACCCTGTAGATAACTTGAATACCGGCAAATACCTTTATCTATTGTGACTTCAAAACTAGTTGTTCTCAGCATGCTTATGTCCAACATAAAGTTGTCGATTTGGGAACCAATGTGCCTCTAACATTAAAAACATCCTATCTCAAAGGATATCAGAACTTTATTGGCATTCTTCAAATATTATCTTCGCAAAGCAACAGCTCGCCACTTAAAACAAAATAACATTTCGCGATCAAATTTTAGAATCGAATGAATGCCCGCTTCCATATATATATACAAATTATCTATTTCCAGAACGTAGTAGATTAATATGGAACATTATGATGCAACGGTTCTGAGAAAAACTTATTAGCGTCTAACATTGCGGCGTTTATTACTCTTAATCCCTTAAACTTATTAGTGACGCGCGCTGCCTCGCCCTACTCTAACACATATACGATTATTAGGCGTCGCATACTAATGCGAAAGATAATCAATTGTTTTCTGTTATTTTATGGATTTTATGGGTTTTTCAATGTTCGAGCCACTTCTTGGAATAAACGTTTATTTATTAATGAGTTCATACGAATTGACGCATTTTTCTCAATTCCTCTTGAAACTTCTTTCCTAATCTGGTCTATTTCAGATAATTCTCTATTTAAAATAAATTTATGTAATCCACAGGTTAATTAATCTAAACTATAATTGAGTTTTAATGAAAAAGGGGTTGCATTTTATAGAAAACATTTGCTCTCGAAACTCAGTACATAAAATTAATATTAAAATTAGTGTTTTTAAACAAGATTGTAGTTTCGTAAGCAAAATGTCCAAAATCGTTGAAAATTTTTCATTAAATACCATTGAACATCAAAATTACATTCCAAATCCATCTATATACGCTTATATTCAAATACAAAAAAAAAACATTATCTTGCAGTGGTTAATTATCATTCATTTATTTTCAATTTTTAAAACCATTTCAACGTACTTCAAATAATATTATTTACTTCTGTACATTTAAAGCACTTTTCCATCACTCGATGAATAATTTCACTACTACCAATTGTAGTATTTTTACTGCATGATTTACTGCATCGTGACGCTTTAACAACCGCCCGTGTTTGACTTCCATTGGGTTTTATAGTCAAGCCGTCATGTTGCGTGACGCGTCCGGAAACTTCGAGCTAACTCTGGCTGTTACTCCTGCGTTTTTGTTGGTTAGAAATAGGGGCCTGTCCTTACGTATGTATCTACAATCTCCATGTTTATTCGTGAACCATTTTCAATTGGTTGAATTTGATGGCATGGTGCTACATTCACATAACTTTATCATTTTAATAGCCTGGAACTACTAGTTAGTCCCATTTACCTAAGCATCATCTTATCTTCAAGATTTATTATTCTAGAAGTTCAATACTTTCCTTTTTGAGTATTGACTGTTATTTCGATTGATGCGCTTGTTATTAACTGAAAATACCTTTTCCTATGATTATTATATATGCGCTTTTATCAAAATGCGACCAAACGAAATTAAATATTGTATACGCGATCTTGCATCTTTTGAAAACGCTTGGTTTTCTTTGAACTTAAACACGATCAAATGAAATCTTTTATAATAATTGCCTATTTATGCTTTTGATACTTTAAATTAAAAAAATGTAGATAAAACTCCGTGAAAATCGTCCCTCTACGTGCGGAATACACCATTAACTTCATCTAATAATGCGATTAAGTTACGTAATAAAAATGAACCCCCGCAATCACGGTTTTATGCATTTCGACTTAATATACGGAGTGTTTTTTTAACAAAGACTTTTTCCATTCAAAAAAATATTTATATAGTTCGAGCTTTTTCTAAATTTCTTAAATTTTTCTTAATTTGCTTGGGTTTGCGGCGTCTTGTCTTTACGAAACGATGCTACATGAACCTTTGATGACCTCTAATCACATCATTAAAAATATGTATATAATGTTGTAAAAGCCTATATCGTTGGGAGTCACAAATTAATGCTGTGACTTGGACACAGCCAAATTGTATTAATGAAGATGCAATAGAAAATATGAAATTACTATCCTACCGTGTCCTTTTCCTTGCCTGGCTAGTTCAGCAAAAAATATGTTGTGAATTATACCAAACGTAAATGAAACACAGAAATTTCAAGAAGCGTCTATGAACAGTCTTCTAAACGTTCAAAAACACCTTTTCTTTATATTTTATTAAAACATAGCCGCTGTTTTCTATCTCTTAGTGTTATTAATGGCGTTATTTATTTTATTTTGTGGCTCTCATGACAGCAGCGCTTCCTCGAATTGGGGTGTTTATTCATTAATTTGCTTATTTAATAGGTTTTCGAACATTTTTTGGAAAAATGACGTATTCTTTTATTAAATAACGTAAATGGTCGAAACTTTTAGACTAATTCGAATCTAAATTTTTTGAAAGAAGAATACGTTTTATTTAAAACTCATAAAGTGATATTTTTAACGAGAATGAGTGCATTATTTTTGTTTTAAATGATATATCTTGACACTGCAATTTATCTAGTATTTTAAAAGTGTTTGATACTCGTTTTGCAATGAAAACTTGTTTCTAATAATGTCTTAAAATGTATAGTTCGAAAGCGAATTTATTAAATGTCCTTAAAGCTGATAGGTGTAAGTTAACGTAATCCGCTAGACATCAACGATACTTAGAGTTTTAAAAGTGTTTGTGAGCCATTTTCAGTCTGTAATAAATGCCTATACACGGATTTTAATTACATTAATAATGAGGACTTCTTCTTATGTCTCATAGATGCAATCAGATTTGTTTTACAGTAAGTAAATAGTTTGAATAGTTACACATAGATTTGGAATGAATGCTTTTGTATTTACATTTTATATTCATTTTGCGGTCTTTCCATTCTGCAATAAATGTAATTCAACTTTCGTTATTCAAAAGAAAAATATTTACATACGGATTAATGAAGGAATACTAAAGTATTCTTTATGATATGACTTCGTTTTTTAAATGGTACGTGTTTTTATATAGGAATCTTATTTGATGTGCTAATGGAATGCGCTTATATTTATACAAGGTAAAAAATTAAATAAATATAGGGAAATTTTACCTTTCTCCGTTTTCTTCTATATATATATATATATATATATATATATATGTTGCCATAACGAGGCCCCACGTTGGGTCCCACCAAAAGAGTGCTGTGACAACGCCGCGTTAAGTGTCGCTGAAGGAGTGCTGTGGTAAGTGCTCGCTTTGTAGCGTTACTAAAAGGGTGCTGTGAAACAGATACAGCAATTTATAAACTTGAAATTGTTCACTTACCTTCCTTTTTTAACTTTGCCTGGCTAAATCAACGGAATTGACGGAGTTTTCTAAATGAAAGCAAACACACCAATATTACAAAGCATTTATACAGTATGAAATATTTTCTCTCATACAAAAGCATTTAGAACATTTACAATATTGTTTCTTTCAAACATAAAATAATTTCAAAGAAGTATTTATCACAAAAAAAATTGTTGCTTACCTTATTTTAAATTTACAGAACAAAATTTTTTTATAGATGGTTTATCTGGTTATGTTTAATGCCACGCTTGTAAGGTTTGTTTGGTCAAAAAATTCTTGGCAGATAATCTATTAAAAGGTCAGAGTATTTCGAACTCTGAACACAAATTCCTGGTAAAAATCCTTAACACAAAAAAAGATTACCTTATACTAGATACAAATACTCTGATATCAGTTACAAATAAATCTAAAAATAATACTTGCAGAATCCACAAAAATGTTCCTCGTAATTAAAAATCTTCTTATTTTAAATTGACGTAAAATCAGCTCGCAAGCTTTCACATATTTAAAAAATCTGCATTTTAAGCAGCAGTTCCTGAAGTACATTATCCTTTACGTTTCCTTTCAATTATTTAATGAAATTTTAAAATAACGCTATATTGAAAAATTTTTCTTATTCATTGCAATTAATAATGCCATTTCTGTATGTAATTTGCGTTTAAAAAACATCACTTCTATATTCATTGCAACCTCGCAACTATTAAATTACAGTATGCTTACTGCATACTTAAATACTATCTTCGCATAGCAACAGCTCGCGACTTAAATTTCAGAATCGAATAAATCAATGATTTTCGAATCCACTCAATGAATGAATCCTTCCTCGAACAAACAAACGCTTTTTTATATACAAATTATCCATTTTCTAAAATACTACTAGAAAAATATGGACCATTATGATGCAAGGTTTTCAGAAAACCAATTAGTGTCTAAAATTGCGGCATTTATCACCTTGTTATCTGGTTCCAGTTATTTGTGACGCGCTGTTTGTCTTTGTTATACACATATACTATGATTGTGAAGTCGCATACTAATGCTAAAAATAATCAATTTCTTGGATTTTTGTGGGTTTTCCGTGTTCCAGCCGCATCTTGGTATAAGCAATTATTTATTAGTCAGTTATTTACGTAGTTCTAAATCCCAATGACTCATCCTTTTACATTCTAGAAAATTCTTTATTTGGAATAAATTGCTATAATCCACCCGGTAATTAATTTAAACTTTAATTTCTTTTTAATGCAAAAGGGGTTGCGTTTTATAGAAAATATTTGCTATCATGTTTTAGTGCATAAAATTAAAACTAGAATTGGGTTATTTTTATATACACGAAATTATTTATTTTTATGCTAAATCCGTAAATCTTGTTTTATTCTTTGCTATTTGCAGCAAATAAAAAGCATTTTTATCAAAAATGTATTGATAATTAATAAGTAAAATAAATTGCTTTATATTTATCTTAACACGATCGATTTACGTTCGCATTTAATGCGTTTTACGGTATCATACAACTAATTATTTTTACATATACAACTACCGTTACTTGCTATGTATTTACAATATACTTATATCATACAGGGTGATTATTTATACACGTGCAATTTGCGTTTTTGCATGGCGCTTTAATGAATAAAATTACGCCTGTATTTAACAGGGTGAACCCATGAATTTACGAAAATTTCTATTTTTTGGGATTGTATTATATTTTAGTGAGATTATTTGTAGAATTTGGGTTTCAATGACCTCTCGTGGCCCCTTATCACGTCAATCAATATATATATATATATATATATATATATATATATATATATATTACTCATATTTAGACCAGGGTAGAAAATTAAATAATCACATCAAATAATTTTAATCACCGTGTATAAGGAATTTCATTAAATAATACGCGTTATTAAAACCTTGAAGCATAAATAAACTCGGTCGTTTCAGTAAAAATAAGAAATTTAAATTATTGATAAGACGCTTTATATCAAAAGAAGCAGTATTGAAAAGCTCTGCGTGTAATGTAATTATTCCTAAACAAAGAGAAATTACGTGCAAAATTTATCTTAATTAACTCTATTTCGAGTAACCGGTATTAAACAAAGTGTACACATAATAATTAATATTTAAGTTGTATTCGCTAAAATGAAAGGATAGAGATCAATTTAATTGGAGTTAATTAAACCGTTAGTAACATATAATACCTATAAAACTTGTGAAAATCCAAGATTAAAATACCACGGAATAAGGCTCTGAGAATTAATATTATATTTGAACACCTGCGTAGTTTAAATGTCACATTCGGCGTAAAGTTTGCAGATAATTAATGTTTCAAAGAATCTTGGGAAAACGTCGCATAATAGTTACGAGAATTGCTAAAGCTGGGTTATTTCACACTCCATGTGGACTAAAATAATCGATAATAAAGAATATCAATTTGCACCAATACGAACAGGTTAGAGAAGGAAAGAGAAAATGCGTCAAGCAAAGACACATATTGTAAAAGGCGGGATTTAAGCAACGTCATGGGGTTGCGATTGGTTAAAAATAGGATGCATATATGAGAGGTAGAAACAACAATTTCTATACAAAATTAATTAGTTTTTCTCGGACATGCTTGCGTGCCGTGTGGAAATTTTCTGAGATTTAAATGGGGCGAGTGAAAATTCGTAAAAATCGACGCGAGAGCGACAGACTGGGAACATAAAATGAGAAATTCTTTAGAATTACCCGTTTTGGGGAACAGACCGACAGACAGGCTTTTTGCTATATATACCGAGATGAATATAAACAAGCCCTCTTAGACTTTTGACTATTCGATGCGTTAAAAGCTCTTACATTCGCGACTTGATTGAAGATGTTAAACAGTGCATTTTGGTTTGAGAAAATAATTTAAAATTTTGCTCGTATATTTTAGTGATTCAAAATAGTTGGTTATTTACGTGCTAACATGAATGTACTTGAGTGCACTTAGATACAAGGTAATAAAATTTAGTTTCACTGTACCAATTAGCAAAATTTACAACGACAAATGTATACACAAAAGTAGGCAGTTTTGGCGTATATTGGTGAAAGAAGTATGAAGTTATTTGCTATTTTTCGGGGTGTTAATAATTAAATGGTTCAAATACGTGTCTGGATCCACGAAACAAGGGTCAGATATACATAGATGAGTTCCGGAAAAGCCCAGAAACAACTGGTGATGGAGAAAATTTTAAAAGCGTTGAGAATTAGAAGCCGTAAATATAATCCTGTTGGAATGGCGTGATTAACTAAAGGGACGATGTACTTTGAAGCTACGAGGACAGTAACCTTCAGGTAAATTATACTATTTTGTTTGACATTTTTGTGTGTGTTGAATAACTTTATAATTGATTTACTTTAAATGGACATTAGTGAAATTGTACTAACCATAAAATTTTAATTTTAAGATGAAATTTGCTTGTTGAAGTAGAAAAGGGTATTTAGTTTTGATGTTCGGTAATATGATGAAAATTTGGGTATGTCTTTGAGCTCAATTAGACAAACCTGGTTAATTAACGTAAAGGGGTGGTAGATGCTCCCTTTATACTCAGACTCCGGTCTGCTTATATTGTTATATTAATTAGTAGGCATCCTACAAAGACTTTAATTTTGGATGCACATTAAAATGATAATAAAATTAATCTTGAAATTCTTTTTAAAACTGAAATTTATGCTGAGTTTAAATTTTGAAATTTTAATGTATTCTGAATATTGATGTAAATAGAGTTAACGCTGATGTTTTTGGTAGGAATGTGTTGTTTTTTTTTATGAATGAGGAGGTTTATAAAATTAGGTGAGCAGCCGAGGAGAAAACAGGATCACAGCAGTTTATGACGCCCAATCGGTGGGACTAGAATTTTTTTGTTGAAAGGACCCAGTTCCCGCATTCACAGGAGAATATCACAGCATATATATATATATATATATATATATATATATATATATATATATATATATTACTGAGATGTTTTCTACACGAGCTCCAGCGTTGGGCCGTCATAATTTACTGTAAAATTTAGCTCAAATCTCGCCTCGGCTGCTCCTGAATCGTCCTCTTAATTCGATGCTTCCTATATATTACATACACCTACCTGCTACATCAAACAAACTTTTTCCCATTATTACCATAGAAACCTAAATATAAATCCACATCAATCATGCATTTAAAAATAACTCAATTAACCAAAATATCACACTCTATTTCACTGAAATCCAAATTACATTTTTTTCAAATTTAAAATACTATCGCACAGACACACACACACACACACACACACACATACACACACACACAAACATACAAAATTACACAAACACATTCACCATCACATGCACACACACACACTTACATGCACATACACTCACAAACCAACACTGTCGTTAAAAACAAATAATAAACTTTTATCAAAAATGACACTGTCATTTTACTTTCACTATTTACATTAATATTTATTCTATAAAAAACATTATTTTATTCCAAACACTGATGTCAATATCAACCATCCTCACTGTAAGTTTTTCTTATCTTTGTTCATCCTTTATAAAGCGTTAATACAGTTGTAGCCTGTGATCAAGCATACAAAAAATATATGCGAAAATTTAGACCATAAAAAAGAGTATTTATTTAAATCCAGCAGACCTAAGAAAACCTACAAAGAAAAAGTATTATTCCTGCAAGGTCACCAAGCATTATATATTATATATATATATATATATATATATATATATATATAAAATGTAAGGTATTCAATCTTTAAAATAAAGCAAAACATGGTAAGTGTGGTTTCTTGCAAAGAAATAATTTGTTTTATTTTGTTATACCTTTGTGTCAGAGCTGAAGAAAAAATATAGACAATATATTATTGAATATTTAGGGTACGATTTTATTTTGTTACTAGGAAATAGAACTTCGCCTTACTTTCGATACATTGACTTTGTCGACTCAGGGAATTATTGACAAATCCAAAAAAGATAAAGATTTAACTATTTTTAAATGTCAAAAAATGCATTTGAAAACAGAGTAATTGCTGTAAGTTTTAGTGATATCACAAAAATATATCGAACATTGATAAGCTCATATTATCCTATCAGATTCACCCGTCTCACATTGAAATAAATGAAGAATTTTTGTATATGTATTTTAGTCTTACGCCACCATTTACCATTCAAGACATCAATGTTAAATTCGAAATTTTTCTATTATACCTCACTTGGGATTCGTGGTAAGCTGAGTGCTATAAAAAAGGGGTCTATGGCCATATTGGTCTAGCTGTATGTTAACCCATTTGTAACATATATATTTCACTACTTGCCAATCGATACAAATTTGCGTGCTTAGTAATGTTGCTAAATTTTCTTGTAAGACATATTTTGTTAATAGTCAGCTTTATCTATATTTTCTTAAATTGAAAATGTTAATGTCAAATTTATTAAGAAATAAGTTGCTAACAGAAAAGTAAGGCAGAAGAATTTTATGTCCTTCGTACAAAATCTGTGCTGCAATTCCTTTTTCAAGCTCGGCTCTTAAAAGCTTTTATCGGTTAATAATGTTTCTGCTTGATTTCCTTGGGTTGTTTTTTAAAAACAAAGTAACTACAAACCAACCCTCCCTAATGCGCTTGCGATGTGACCTAGCATTTATGCACCAATCGCAATATTTGTGCTATCAATCAATATTCAAATAGGGCAATGTGAGAAAAATTATTAAGCGAAACACCCACGAGAAAATATTTACAATTGACAAATTAGTATGAGATTATGTGCATTGCTGTTTCATTTCACATTTCTGAATTTACAAATTAATTTATTTGGCATAGCTTAAAGTTTTTCTGTAGCAGTTTCAGGGGATTGTGGTTAGTCTAAGATATTAATTATAACATTATCGCGAATTTAAAATTAGATATCAAAACTTTTAGGTTTTAACGTTTTAACAACCTAAAAACTTTTAAACGGTTCTCGAAACGCCCTTCTTTTAGCCAGTGACGTCAAACGGATCGGATCGTTACAGCATGGAGTGCCTGGGAAACAAACTCAACGGGTTAAACCCGTATTTGATTTTCATTAGGATTGTGTCTACTAAACAGTAATTTAATTCCATAAATACAATAACTATTTATGTGTGGGAGAAATGAGGAAGTTGTGGATGAATTATATAAACGTTACCTAACAACGCTCTACAAAGAACGTATTTCATTAGCAATCCAAGCGGTGGTTATTTATCATTTCCGTTTAACTAAAATGGGTTAATTAATATTAAAACTTTGAGAAAATTATGCCATTGGACACTACTGAAAAAATTGATACATTAATTTTGTATGACGTTAAAATTATTTTAGGTTTCAATTACGATATCCCCTGATAATAATTGATTATACGGAGCTAGAAAAGGATTTTGAATCAATCCCAAATTTACGGAAAATGAATCCATGGTATGCTGACTATTAAAGTCATGTTAAATAAACTGTAAACTTAAAAATAACTTTTCACACAACTAAAAAATACTTGGGCGTTTTCCTTCAACATGGCCTCCAAACTCCACTAACACTTCAACGTAATGTTACGTTCATTTTCGTAAATAATTGATTAGTTTATATGCAATAATTTTTAACTTAAATTCCTTTGGCGTTAAACACAAAAATTAATTTCGTAAATTGAAATAACCCTTTCGCGTGTTTAAAATTGTATTTCAATTAATAATAAATATCCTATATATTTTACTTGATATCTTTCTGCTCATTAAAAATAAATATCCTTTTTAAGAATTCCTTAACGTGGAATTTACGCAATAATTAGATAGGCGAAAACGTCTTTTCAAGTATTTAATACTTAATGCTGGTGTGTTTTCCTTTTTGAAAGAATTCGGTGAAATTATTTCAATAAATTCGGGTTTTCCTGTTTTATTTCCTTAACAAGATTACTGTGAGCTTTGGTGCTTTAGCTAAACAAATTTAATATTTACTTTCTGTTCGACTAGCAACCAGAAAACATCCGTCCTATTTTGCTTCGTTCCGTTTTTTTTATGCGAATTGCTGGCATGCATTATAGCGTGGTGGGTATTTAGGGTTTATAAAACGGTACTTTCCGGTTTTAATAGATTAATCTATTGTTCGTAATTATTCTAACTTCCTGCGGGGGACACGCTAATCCCTTGAGCTGTCGCTTCTTCTGGTAATGGGAGGCTAAACGCGACCTTCCTGGGCGTAGGCCTACCTACTCGCTGACGTAGACCAGCTACTGACTCAACCCCGACGTCAGCAACTCGAGGGTGAGTTTTTTTTTGTATTCGCTACTGACTTTGGAACCAGAACGCCTGGAATTTTACCGTTCATGTATCAGACATTTCCAAATTTAATTCTTATATTCGAATTTTGGTATTTACTGCTCTTATATTAATGCTTTACTATTGTATATAAATAACTAAAAACATACTACTTATTAATGTAAAAACGGTTTAAGGACTTGCTGGCACATTTGAAAATGTTGTTCCCATTATGTTTGTAAATATAGGTTAAGTTTATATTTAAGATGATTTAGAGCTGTGGTTTTTAGGGTTGCGTTTGGTTCTTTTTTAATAAATAATGTCAGGGGGTAATTACCTGAAAACTACAGCTCGCTATTTTCATGAGTAATTTTTTTTGAATGTTTGGGGGTTTCTCATAATGTATATGTAAATTGGGGACATTAACTTTTTTGGGTGGGGTTTGGAAATACTGTGTTCTGTAAATATTTTGTTTAATTATAAGTTTTTTTCCCTTGTTCTGAGTGTGAATGAGTGAGTGTATATAAATTGTCTCTCTATTTATTTCAGGTTTCTTTTTAATTTATCTGTAGGTATAAAACCCCGCCCGCTCACCGATTGAACCCGGTCATTCTTTCTTTCTTTTTCTTGGTTTTTTTTAGGTTACGTCAATGTACGTAGCAGTAATAATGAATGAATTACTGAGTTAGTGAGTGATTCTGAGAGTCCACTATAACCCCTTCTTTTGTAATTTCATACCGTTTCACTTTTTTAGTCGCAACGTCAAGGTTAATCTGACGCAGCTCCCTTTTGTTCCCTATCCTGATGTAACTCTTTAATAGTATTGTAACTACCTCTACCAGCATCTTTTTAATTTTGTCTGTATACTCAAACTTTTACATTCTTCTACCTTTTCTTTACCGCTCTGCCGTCTATTATTGTTTTAATCAACTGACCCATTCTTTTACCGCTTCTTCTTGCAACTACACTGGTGGTACTGCTATTCCCCTCAGTCATTTGCCTGCCCAGCTGATCTTAAACTTTCTCCTAAGCATCACGATTCGAAAGCATAAAATCTTCGAATTTCTTCTGTCCCCAAGGTTCACGTTTCGCGGAAGTATGGTTATACGCTCCAAACATAGACCTTCTATAGTCTCTTAAAAATATCCGAATTATCCTACATTTCAATATCGGCTTCCTTGAGCGATTCAACTTTAAAAGTCTAAGTAGGTAATTTTTGGGGCTGCTGCCACCACATTTGCTCCAGCATTCACATTTGCTCCCTCATCTGAACCAAATTTACATGTAAATTCCCATAAGGAGAAAATGAGTGAGATGAATCTCATCCTTGCTCCCCCCCTTGCTCAGACACCCCCACAACCATTTTGATTACGTCACACCCGCATTCTTTCCACCCGCGAGATAAATCTTTCTTTACATTTCCACCCAAGAGATAAATCTATATTGTTTAGTATCAATTAATATTAAATTTTTCTCAGCTACCCGAATTTCTAGGAATTTTTTAGATAGCATCATCCCCCAGAGAGCTACCCCAATTTTAAGATTTTTTACCGCTAACATTCTGAACCAAATAGTTTTCTTCGACTAGCCATTTCCACCCACGAGATAAATGTACATTGTTTGGTATCAATTAATATTAGAATTTTCTCAGCTACCTGAATTTCTAGGAATTTTTTAGATAGTATCATCCCCCAGGGAGCTACCCTCATTTTAAGATTTTTCACCAGCAGCGATTTCTGATCGTCCTTATAAATTTTTTAGTCATACGATACATCAAATTAGTCTGCAATTTTACGCAGAATACGAATCTCTAAATAGATTTAAAATCGGACCACCCCTTACCATTTTATACACACACACCCTCTAAATTATAACTTTCCTGCAGCTCATACCTAAAAGAAAGTCTAAAAACCATTCTTAAAACTTTTTATTACAGACAATTTTTACTAATACAGTTTAAATTTTGTAAACCACATTTCTAAATGCATATTCATAATTTTTATTCTTAACCTAGAACTCTTCACATCGGCTTATTTCTAAATAGAGCACCTTTACCAAAGACCAACCGGACCCACGTGTTCAAATTCCTCTGATTTTGTTCTTATGGTTTCGCTTAAGACCTCGTACATATTGTCCAGATTACTAAAAGACGTTATAACCATATTTTTTGTGTTAAAGGATTTCACATCGGTAGTCTCTTCTCCAATTTTTGTGTAGACGCCGTAGAGTTCGTAATAGATTTTTATTGCTGTATGTGTTCTTTTTTCATTAGGTAATCGAATAAACCGCTCCTTCTGCCTCTAAAGAAACTCGGACACTCCATCCTCGACACTGGCGTTCTTTATGCGATAGCTAGCCATACGGTTTTTAAACGCTGTGCTAACCATTTCTACACCATCTTCGCCAGTAGCGGTAACTGTTGCATTTTTATGTCTGTTGCTTCTCAAGTGTGCGGCATAGGTAGTCTTTTCCATTTTGAAATCGCATACTTTACACATAATTCGTGGTTGTTTCGTACAAGACCCTTTAACAGCTGTCGGAGCTGAACGTTTACGGCTTAATGACATACCGTGCTGTTTTTCCTTGTGTCGCAGTAAGTGGTCCATTCTCGTAAAAGCGATACCGTAAAACACACAGTTTAAGTACTTTGCTGCTGACGGATGTATAAGCTTAACCGTGGACGATGTTTCACCACAACATTTGTTCTGGTGCCGTTTGAGAGCATTTTTCCAGGTATAGGAAGCACCGCAAGAGTTGCATTTAAAAACGTTTGCAGGTACCATTTTAGTACAAAACAAAATTTGCACTATAGAACTTTGGTTAAGCTTGTAAGCGAACTAACTTATAACTAAAAAGTATACTCTAGCGTACCTGCTTTATGTTCCCTATAGAATGCAAATCGAAGGTTTCCAAAGACGGCCGAACGAA
Source organism: Platerodrilus igneus (assembly GCA_036346225.1). Taxonomy (NCBI): domain Eukaryota; kingdom Metazoa; phylum Arthropoda; class Insecta; order Coleoptera; family Lycidae; genus Platerodrilus; species Platerodrilus igneus. The sequence continues at coordinate 2,485,135 of JARFIW010001358.1, forward strand.
GTTGAGGATTCGGCGGGGAACTAAATGACGCCGTCTTTTGCCAATCCTTGCTACTCGTCCAGTACATTTAGCACCAATGCATGCACCCGACTCGCATTGTCCATGCTGCGAATGCAATTAGTAGAAACACAGGAAACGCCTTCCATGTTATACGGATCAACAATCGCATCGCGTGCATATTAAAAATCCAAAAAGGTGGTAGCACACGCACACAAATTGGTTGCAAGTCTTGCGGTGGAAGATGCAGTGCTACTATAAACAAAAACTTAATAAAACACTTTAAACCTTTACTAAGGAAATACCAAACTTGTTGTCTACAGGATACTTACTAATAAAGCAATTTAATTTTAAAATAACTTCTAGGTCATATTTTCGGAAATGGCAGACTTAAATATTTTCTTTGGAAACAATCGAAGATTGCCGAATCCACTCAAAGAGTGCACAAGCGCGGTCACTAAACGAATTAGCATTAATACGAAGTATTCCGTACTTTTGTAGGTTGCTAATTTCTTAGAACCAAATCTTCCGCATAGCGGTCGGTAGTACGTAATTATTTCTAAAGCCGGTAAGTACTCGACATCACCCAAATAGATAATTAGTTGCTCGATGTCTGTTAACTTTCGATTCCTCGTAAAAGGTAGAAAAAACTCAGTCAATCATCCATCTAACTTATACTTCGACCCGCTCCCGTTCTGATAATTTCCAAACATTTTTTCAAACGACAATGATCTCGGAATTTTACCGCTACTGGCGAAGATGGTGTAGAAATGGTTAGTACAGCGTTTAACAACCGTATGGCTAGCTATCGCATAAAGAACGCCAGTGTCGACAATGGAGTGTCCAAGTTTCTTTGGAAGCAGAAAAAGCGGTTTATTCGATTACTTAATAAAAAAAGAACACAACATACATTAATAAAAGTCTATTGCGAACTCTACGGCATCTACACCAAAATGGGGGAAAAGACTACCGATGTGAAATCCTTTAACACAAAAAATATGGTTATAACGTCTTCTAGTAATCTGGACAATATGTACGAGGTCTTAAGAGAAACCATAAGAACAAAATCAGAGGAATTTGAAACACGTGGGTCCGGTTGGTCTTTGGAAAAGATGTTCTATTTAGAAATAAATATTAATAAGTATAAGCCGATGTGAGGAGTTCTAGGTTAAGAATAAAAATTCTGAATATGTGTTTAGAAATGTGATTTACAAAATTTATACTGTATTAGTAAAAATTGTCTGTAATAAAAAGTTTTAGGAATACTTTTTAGATTTTCTTTTAGGTATCAGCTGCAGGAAAGTTATAATTTAGAGGGTGTGTGTGTGTAAAATGGTAAGGGGTGGACCGATTTTAAATCTATTTAGAAATTCGGATTCTGCGTAAAATTCTAGACTAATTTGATGTATCGCATGACTAAAAAATTTATAAGGACGGTCAGAAATCGCTGCTGGCAAAAATCTTAAAATGAGGGTAGCTCCATGGGGGATGATGCAATCTGAAAAAATTTCTAGAGATTCGGGTAGTTGAGAAAAATTCTAATATTAATTGATACCAAACAAAATATATTTAACTCAAAAGATGAGCTAAACAAAATAGAAAGTATGGTATGACATTAAAAGCGAGTAATGGTACGGTGGCGGTATGCTCACTAGAAGGTATGTGTGTAACTTTGTAAGGGGTGGTCTATTTTAAATCTGTTTACAGATTCGGATTGTACGTAAAATTCTAGACTAATTTGATGTATCGGATGGCTAAAAAATTTATAAGGACGATCAGAATGCTGCTGATAAAGATCTTAAAATGAGGGTAGCTCCCTGGGGGATGATTCTATCTGAAAAATTCTTAGAAATTCACGTAGCTGAGGAAATTCTAATATTAATTGATACCAAACAATGTACATTTATCTCGTGGGTGGAAATGGTTAGTGGAATAAAACTATTTGGTTCAGAATGTTAGCTGTAAAAAATCTTAAAATTGGTGTAGCTCTCTGGGGATGATGCTATCTAAAAAATTCTTAGAAATTCGGGTAGCTGAAAAAAATCTATTATTAATTGATACTAAACAATATAGATTTATCTCGTGGGTGGAAATGTGGAGAAAGATTTATCTCGCGTGTGGAAAGAATGGGGGTATGACGTAATCAAAATGGTTGTGGGAGTGTACGAGCAAGGGGGAGAGCAAGGGGGAGCAAGAATAAAATTCATCTCCCTCATTTCCTCCTTATGGAAATTTACATGTAAATTTGGTCCAGAGGAGGGAGCAAATGTGGTGGCAGCAGCCCCAAAAACTATCTACTAGTCTATTTTAGTTCTATACTTATGTGCAATCGATTTCTCAGGTAGCAGAGCTCCCTTACTTCTTTTATATTTCAGATTTTAAATTTACTATAACCTCGCGACGGTTATGTTATTTTAAATATTTCATTATCGTGGTTTTGGTTTCGTTGATCTTCGTGTCATTTTTATCTAATATTTGTTTTATTATATTTCGCCTAACTTTTAATTTCTTACCTATTTTTTGATAATATTGCTATATTATCTTAATACCTTAGCATTCAATTTTTTTTTCTTGATTTACAACACCTACCTCTTCTAAACCTTTACTTAATTATTGCTAGCTCTCAAAGCAGGTAAAGTAAAATTGATGATAAAGCACGCCCCTCTCATAGTGGTTCTTCTAGGCCTTACATGTGATTTTCCAATGCTCCACTCGAAGGTACTACATTGGCCAGGAAGCGAGTTTTTTTTACCTGAAAAATTTTAATTTTGCCGAACCCTTGCTGTTCCAAGCAAGGTAGGGATCTTTAACGTGCGTGACAACACTCACACACGGGACCTCCATTTTACCTCTCATCCGAACGAGGGTGTATTTTTGTGAAAAATGCTCGCCTAACATTTTTCAAGCGGTTCGTGTCGGGAATCAAACCCGGGACCTTGGGCGTAGTAGTCACACACATACCAACTACGCCACGGAGCCGCCTGGTTCTTCTAGGCCGCAAAGCCAGATATATCCACAACCATATTGAAACTGGAAATGTTGCGACTTACCGGAATGTCTGAGATTATCAGTTGTTGAACAGAGCTTTGTAGTAGGAAGTGTTGGCAGCCACGGCAACTGCTGTCATTCTTGAAGATGTGGATGTACTAAAGATCGGCTAAAAGTTTGGTGTAGTTCACAACTAGATATTCCAGTTCAATACTTGCGTTTACCTTTGCAAGTGAAGCGTTATAGATTTTTACATAGGAATGAATATTTTGCAGAATGAGCTTAGCGACGACAATATTTTCTTTTGGATGAACATTCTAATTAGTTTCTTGTTTGTTGTAATACAATCTCAATTTGCTGAATATTTTACTTTTCATCGAACTTATTCTGAAAAAAAAGCGTATTAATACTAGAATATTAAGCTGATGAAATTAACTTTCAAAAAATGTCGGTTTTTTGGCATCGGCTTTGCTCAGTTTATTACTATTGTGTTAATTCTAGTATTGCCAAAGCCAGGTAATCAAATGTAAGATTAATAAAAACTCTAAGTAAAATATAAAAATACTGCAAAACATAATTTTTTTATAGTGGTAAAGATTTTATATTCGTTGTGTAGGACTCTTTCTTCTCGTAAGAAGAATATACCCGCCCAACTTCAACTTTGGTAATGAACTCGAGACCCCTTGTTAGAGACATATATAAAAATATCGTCGCTAGCATAACTGAAACTAGGTCCTTCACCGCTGTCGCAAATGAAAAAATGGCTCTATGTGCAGGTTTTTTCTTTCAAACGTATGATGTTGCTGAAATAATATTGAATGCTGGAGGATCGCTCTTGGATGTCTATACCGATGCCACTACACAACCTCATTCACGTCCTATGTCTGCATGAAAAGGTTTTATGGTGTTCTACAGACTCTGCGTTCTATCGTAACCACTTATTGGGGATGGCAGGTTTGCTTCAGCTACAAATACTCTCATTAATGCTTTGTTCTGGATCACTTGGAGCTTCTGCAAGTGCGTTTCAATTGAGTAATCCCACACCACTGTTGCAAGTGCGTATGCTTACTATAGTCTTGTAGGGTTCAAGCTTGTTCAAGCTGTTCAACTTACTTCATTGATTTGTCACGACATATAGCTCTACCACAACGCATTAACCTTGGTTCCTGCGTGCTTGATGTGGACTCTCTAAGTCAGCTTAAAATCAAAAATCACTCCTAGATACTTGATGTCTTGACGCCAAAGTATCGGCTTGCCAAACATTCGCATGCCGTCTTCACATCGGAGACGTCACTTCGTGAAGAAACTGCCGTGGTTTTATCTAGGTTAACTTCGATTATCCAGACTTTTAGCCACTCTTTACGAGCGTCCAACGAAGTTTGCAGCCTCTGTATGATTGCGTGTGGAGCATGAGGTCTAGTTAGTATGGCTATGCTGCCCGCGTACAGTGCCGCCTGAGTGTATACGGTCTTCGATACATCCTCTCCTTGCTAAAGAGTGCATCTCCATTGCTCCCTGCAGCCTCCTTAGGAAAGCAGAGTTTGCCACCTTTTCTACCACCGATAGTTCTGTGCATATCTTGCGGAAGGCGGCTTCATAAATCAGACGGCTCCGTAGATAAGATAGATGTGTGTGCGACTGCCAATTCCAAGCTTCTGGGTTTAATTTCCGACACGAACCGCTTGAATAATGTAAGACGAGCATTTTTCACACAAATACGGCCCCGTTCAGAAGATAGCTAAAGTGTAGGTTCCGTGTGCGAGTGTTGTCACAAACGTTAAATATATCCACGTTTCTTGAAATAGCCAGGGTTCGGAAAAGTTCAAAACTTTCAGGTAATAAAAACTCGCTTTCTAGTGAATGTAGTACTTTCGAATGGAGCATTGGAAAATCAAACGTAGGGCTCTATGAATCAGACAAGTGGTTGATATCAAAGTCCCGAGTTCCATTCCCGACACAGACCGCTTGAAAAATGTTGGGCGTGCAGTTTTCATAAAAAGACGTCCTTATTCAGATAAGAGGTAAAATGTAGGTTTTGTATGTGAGTGTTGACACGCACGCTAAAGATGCCTACCTTACTTGGAATAGCAAGTATTTGGCAAAATTCAATGGCCAATTTAATAACTTTAGATTGAGCATTGGAAAGTCAAGTGTAGGGAATGTAACGGACTTGTCGACTTTCGGGAGCACTATTACGTTCGTCGTTTTCCATGGGTTTAGAGAGTAACGGAGTTTTTGTGTGACATTGATGATTCGGATTTTCGGATCAACACCGCAATGACGTTTTCTAGAAGAAATTACAGAACCCCTTTGGATATCCTGTCCATCACAAAAGCTTTTCTGGCCCTTTATGCCTTGATAAGGTCCTTGACTTCCTCTGTCGCGGTAGGGATCGCAGTCATAGGGATTGTTGCTTCCTAGTCTCCTCTGAACGTCTCCGTTGATCGGCACGATGTGCCGATAGTCTACGTGAGCATAGTTGGGCTCAAACTGTAGTTCCATGTTGTCTGCAACAGCTTCTGTCGATTTATTGTCTAAATAATCGAAGCCTGGTACGTCGTAATTATAAGGCATAGATGACGATCTCTTCATTAGTACCTTCGACATCTTCCACAAAGAGTTGTCTTCGGCTTAGAGTTGCTCCAATTTGGCCCATAACACTCGTTCCTGTGTCGACTAACTGCTAAATGCATTTTGGTGACTAACCGTCTGTAACGGATACGTTTATCTAGGTACCAGGTTTTTGTGCTACTGACGCGTGATGCTAGTCTTCTCTCAGATAAGTTCACGGATGTGATAAGAAAGAATAATCTTCTTAAGCGCTATCGGTCTCTTCAAAGTGATTCTACTCACCAAAGTCCGTATGCATTCCGTAAAGTGGTCCACTTACGCTTCTAACTCGTCTATGGGCTGGATGTTATTTGTTATCTATTCCACTCATCTCGCTAGATAGACGGCAAATGCCAGCCACAAAACCTGTTGGATTTCGTTAATCACCGGCGCTCGCTTCCATTCGAGTGTGAGAAATATCGAAGTACCGTGTTGTGGTCTGAACTGAAATCACTAACGGACCGGATATTCGTATTCAGTGTTACATGTTGGAGTACTGCAGGATCTAATACGTTAAACCTGCATCAGAGGTTGTAGTGGGTGGGTTCTATTGCTCCAATCCCCGAAACCTATCGCCTTTCAACAAATTGTCGTAGTATGCGTCCGTTGTGGTTAGTGAACCGACTGTTCCAAGAAGAGTGTTAGGAGTTGACGTCTCCAGCCAATTAAACTGGTTCTTTCTTTTTCAACGGAGCCTCCAAGTCTTACGAGTATAGCGACGCCTGGTGAGTTGTAAACCGATACCAAGCGTAGAGGCCTGAGACCCTCTAGGACTATGCATGCTACAGTCGCTTTTAAACGTAGCAGGTTTGAGATGTTCACCACATAATGCTGTCGACTATCCTTGACTTACGTCGCCGTTCCTCCTTTAGTGGCACATTCTCGATCGTTACGAAACAGCCTGTGACTCGGAAGTGTTGGCTAGTCTCGTGCGTTGAGGTGCGTTTCGTTCCTCAGGACGACCTCCAGGTCGTTTTTAAGTGCGAACTCCAACAGGTTGAATCTCGTTCCTCCCAGCTAAGGCGTATTCCAAATTACGATCTCCAGTACTCTTACATTTCTGCGTCATCTATCCATAAAGATGAAAAATTTCGTTGATTTTCATTGCGCAGACAATGAATCTTGCTACTTCGCCAAAATTTTTGGTCTATGCGACTATTGTCAGTATTTTTCTTAGAATCGCCGTGAGTTTCTAGAAGTCGATTTGTGACAAGAATCCAACCAAAGTCCACAAGGCATCGTCACTCGATGAGGTCTCGCTAGCAGCCTTCTCAGCGTTAGAGATGCGCATCACTGCTTAAGCTTCCATCCCTTCAACTTGCTCAAGAGTGGGGAACGGATTCTTAAAGTTTTCAATCCTATTTTTATTGAACTAAGACAATATTTTTTATAAAAAGTCGTAGCTTTTGTGGTTCGCGTACAGCGCGTTTTGAAACGTCTGTCATCATTTCTCAGTCAGTGGCTGTATGACATGCGGGTGCGTTAATTGTTGACTATATCAGCATGCCCGTGCTGAACACAGAACAAACTAAAGAATCGCTGTTGACTATCTCAAAGTACACGAGCTGAAGACAGAACAAACTAAGAATTACGAGAATTTCCACCTCATTTTTTGTGGTACCCAAAAATCAGCACGCTCATTGGACAAACAAAATTTGGAGATTTTTTTACACTCGAAAATTGAAACACACAATTTCGTTGGTTAAAGATATCATTAACGTTTTTCAACACAGGAAGTATCGGAAGTGGAAGTGTATAAATATAATTACAAATTCTCCGAAAGAAATTTCTTAGTGCTCCCCATAGCCTAAAGAATCAACTGGCAGTGTTCTTCATAGCCTGATAACACTTCAGCGAGCAGCGCTCTTCATAGCCTGCGTATTCTCCGACGGTGACGCTGTCCGCCACCCTACCTAGGACACGTCACGATAATTCATCAATCAATAGTTAGTAAACTACGTATGGGCGTTAAGCTACATTCTATCCATCACCGACAATTCGTTATTGTGATTGCGTCTGTCGACTCTACCTCCGGGACAACATCCCCGTAGAGTTCAACGGCGACGCACTCGACGAGGCCTAAGACACCACGATGCTTTCCGAAGGGTTTCGAAGATCACCGACGACCTACGAACTGCTCCAACCTGTTCATGCGTTCACACCATTATTCTTCATACCCTCACGTTGTCTCACAAGTAAAACACGAAGCCTTCCGAAGAGTTCCGAAGACCGCCGAAGACGTCTGGACCTCTTAGAACTGTAAATATTTTCAAACTACCGTTATTCAAGTTCTTACTCGGCCTCACAAGCAACTTCCGAAACCTTCCAAAGAGTTCCGAAGACTACCGAATCCTTTTACACCTCTTTGAACTGTATATGCATTCATTCAATAAGTGTTTAAGTTTCACTTGGTTCCACAAGCAACCACGAAGTTTTCCGAAGAGTTCCGAAGATTACCGAAAACTTCCGAACTGCTTCAAACTGTTAAAATCATTCAATTTCAACTATTTCATTTTATATTTTCATCTATTTATAAAACTTATAACTATTTTTGCTTATACTTATTAAACAAATCTAGCCAAGCTTACATACTCTCAGACGCCGCCCACCCGAATAATACAAGTAGCGTCCAACGTGATTGGGCCGTCTTCACAGAAGATTTTTCAAACAGCGAACTTGCAAAAACCATCAACATGCCCGAGACGAGGGATCAAGTGACATCACACGTCCAGCCGGACATCAACCAGCCGCCTTCAACCCAGGAGCACACACAACCACCAACAGTTCTTGGACTGCAACAACTCAGTGGCGCTCAACAAACACAACCAACCAGCAAAATAGTCACAATCAAGGCGCTAGTGGAGGACCTTTACCACGTCACCACAGCCACCTCCGAAGCAGAGAAACCTATATTTGCTGGCACCCTTCTAGAGGATTCCGCAGAATTACTTCAACAGATAGAAGCGATGGACGCGGATATACTTACAACGAGGACAAGCAGCCACATAATGGCAAGCCTATGAGATGTTCCAACCCAGCTACAACAAATTCAAACAGTTCTTTCTGGACAAGTACGACAGTTCAACTATTAGATCTAAAATAACCTCCGAATACTATGAACAGAAGCAGATAGCGTCTCAACCAGTAGCCGCCTTTTACGGCAGTAAGATGCGACAAGTCCACCTCCTAAAACTAGACACAACCGGAACATAGAGCTGTTCACGGACCTCCTCCTGCCGACTCTGAGGAACCCAATTCAGTGTCACATGCCGACAACAGTATGTGAAATGGTCTCCCGCCTCACAAAAATCGAAGAAACCATAAAAGAGGCAGCAAAATGGACAACCGTCCCCACGCCAGCAACCAGATTTCCACTAACAATGGAACAGCTACCAAGGTGCGCATTCTCTCCACAACGACATTGGCACCGAGACTGCCCAACAAAGGCGTTGGAAAACGACCCACCAGCCGAGGAACGCAACGCGATTAAACATTACCCACGATGACCAACTACCAAGGATCCCCGTCACCATACAGAAGATAACTTACAACGCAATACTAGATACAAGAGCATCGACGTGCATGATTAGGGAAGATCGAATACCCGCAGGTTCACGGGTAGAACCCTATCATGCCTCCGCCTATCTAGCCGAAGCAGGGACAGAAATGGCAATCAAAGGCAAGTTCCGCGCGCCATTCACGCTCGGGCGAGTATAGAATATAATTCATCGCGTGGTTATATTAGAGGGTGTAGTAATATTGCACAGATTTTACAACACAAAAAAAACAGTAATTGGCACAATGAACTAGCTTGCATTTACTCGTCTAGATAGTGAGGTTGAGGTAGAGCCAATTACTAAATCTTTAGATACGGCGTTGGCCTGTTCCTTTCTCCTTGGTTTTACAGAGCATGTGGTGCTATTGATGTCTACCTAATCTAGATTGGTAGCGAAGTTCGTTGTTGTTTACCTACAATACACAAGGAAAAATAAAATAGGTACAGTAAAAAGAAAAACACTATTAGATTTTTTTTTAAAGTTAAATTTTTCTACAAATTTTTATAAAGGCAAATATAAACATGAAAGTTTATTAAATAAAGTTTTTCAATTAAGAATACGAGAATTTGAAGTTAGGTTAGCTTATGCTTCTGCCAAGTATTAATTAAATTCCTCTTTTTGAGATTAAGCTATTAGTTTTTATACACCAGATGCAGACTTATAGAGCTTATTTGAAATTTATAAAGTATTACTCACCAGTCCCATAAATAAGATTATTATTCAAGTTAGTTCTTCAAAACACTCGTTTTTACTAATAAATGGATTTACACAAAATACACAAACGTAACAATCATTTATTACCGTATTCACAGGTTTTTTATAAATACAATACGTAGTTTAATACACAAAAAAGTACAGGCATGTTTAATCAAAGTAAATATGGCGGGCGCCGTTTTAAGTTAACACGGAAACGAACCAATTTATGTTGTTATTTTCTAATTTAATTTATTTAACCAAAATAAGTTTTAAAAAATTATTTTGCTTTTATTTTTTTAATTCAAAGAAACGAACCCTAGGAAGAAAATTATAATTAGATAAACAATCTGTGCTATACAAATAAAATCACAATTTTAGGCACCAAATTATGATTTGTCAATTATACAGGTGTAAAGGTAATGTAATTCATCGCGTGGTTGTACAAAGGTCGCTGTAATATTACACATATTTTACAATACAGAAAAAACAATAATTAGTACCATAAACTAGCTTATATTTACTAATCTAGATAGTTAAGTTAAAATAGTGCCAATTACTGAATCGTTGTATACGGCCTAAGCCAAACACCAGTGAGCTTATTCTTCGTTATTTGGATTTATACGGTATGTAGTGCAATTGACGCCTATCTTGTTCATATTAGCAGTGACGTTCGTTGTTGTTTACCTGCAGGATACAAGAATAGAGAGGTACGGTAAAAGGAAGTAGAGGTAGGAATTAGACAAAGTAAATTTCATTGCATTATAAACACTGACTCTTCAGTTTAACTAAATCTACGCAAAAAATTAGCTAATGTAACCACTTTGTCATGATATAATATAAGGAATTCATTTGCACAGCACACTCAATCCAAAAACGGATACATCATCAGAAATTTGCACGTTGCAATTCAACAACGAACGTACATTCACACTACCAACAGCATACGTACAATTTCTTTCGGCATCAGCAACTTATACGCTAATGTTCCAGTAGAAGAAGACCCTCTACAACCTAAATGAAACAATGCAAAGGTAGAATATATCAACCAAATGATTACACCTAACGATCACATTAAAGAAAAATAACCTTTAGTTCAACAATAATTTTACATTGCCAAGACAAACTTCCCATGTGCTTGCCCACTACCATCCATAATACGGAAAAAATTTCGTCAAAATTTCAAAGACCAATTAATTTTCAACAAATACAAAATCATAATATATATTTGTTTGTAGATGAGATTCTTTTCTTTAGACAACAAAGTTATGAATAAAATACTAGAAACACTCAACAAATAACACAAAAAATCACATTTAATTAGAGGAGGAGAAAAACAGCACCATTAAGTATCTAAGCATACGAATGGCCAAGGAAAACAACAAATTGAATTACAGCATCAACCAAAAACCTATAACAACAGTGTATGTTATACATGCAACATCTAAATATCCACAACAACAAAGCACCATTCGAAAAGTGAATACGAATAACACAACAAATAACTTCAAAGAATAGATAGATTATACTCGATAAGATACACGTGCAAGTGAAACGTCAAGCATAAATCAACGGCAAGAAACTCGACGTACAAAATTGCTCATATACTAAGCTGCCAATTAATTTTAAATATCAGTAGCATGAAAAAATTAATTTTTTTTTAATTTTATGAAAACCATTAATAAATAAAGTAACACGCGTGTTCAGTTCTCATAAAACAATATAATAAACGTTAGAACCAAAAAGAAACTGACCTTCCTCAACTCAGTTTTAAGGAATTCCAAGAAAATTTATGGTCAAACTAAACATCAATCTGACATATAATTTTCATCCAACCTGTCATCTTATAAAGTGCTAAATCCTAAATGCAAAATAAAAAGAGAGAATTAAAACAAGAATCCCGATGAAGGATGAACTAAACAATAGCCCACAAGAAAATTGCAACCTATATTGTAGACTATGCAACAAAAGCTTTCTTAATGGAAAAGGAATCAATATTCACAACTAAAAAATTCACGAAAAAGATACATTAGAAGAAAAAATTAATTTTACAAAGGAAGATATTGTCAAAGAAGCAAAAGATGTTCAACAACCCTTTCATTTATAATTAACTAACCTAGAAGTTTATTCGAAGAATACCGGAAGCAGCCAGAGCTACATGTGCCTCAACCTTAAAAGACTTAATCGTAGAATGCATTAATTCCAACTCAACGTGCTCTTGGGAGAACCTATTGTTATTCCCTTTTAAAGCCCTTAGCATACCCACAGAGAAAACCGACAACAAATTACCCATATCGACTATTATAAAGAAAAATCTAAAAAAAATCAATAAACATAGACAAGGTAAGTTTAGAGACGCACTCTTTAAAAAACCGTCACAAAGAAATAAAATTAAATCAGTTATAAACAAAGTTTCTGACGGTGACCTACCTTCCGCAATTAAAATCTTAGCTTCCTATGAAAACTTTGCGAACTTCAACAATGACACCCTCTCAGAATTAAAATCTAAACACCCCCATCCCTTACCACAAACTCATATACACGAACAAAATCAGAGACTACTTCAATTTCTATCATTACCAAGGACATATCTATCGCCATCACAAATTTTAGAACAAGCTCCGCTGTTGGTATAGACTGTTTAAGACCCTCTCATTTACAAGACCTGACCAGTCACAGTGCATGCCCATCTGGGAAGGCTTTATTAAATTCTTTATACAAGTTATGCGTTTTCATTATAAAGAACAAAGTAAATAGCAACATTCGTCCAATTTTATTTGGTACATCACACTATGTCTTTAATAAAAACACCGGAGGCATCAGACCAATCGCCATAAGCACAGTTTACCGCTGTCTAATTTCCAAAGTTATCTGTCATAAAATTGACAAAAGACTAGGGAACTACCTTCGTCCACATTAATTTGGTTTTTGATCAAAAGGAGGTTGCAAAGCTGCCTCACATGCCGCAAGACGTTTTATTTCTGAACATCATAATCCTGAAAATAAAATTTTTATTAAATTAGACTTCAAAAACGCTTTCAATGTCATTCATCGTAATCATCTACTCAATACTGTTAAAGATATCCTACCTGAATTTTACCATTTTATATATCAATCCTATGGATTTCCTTCATACGTTTTGTTCGATCAACATATCATCTCCTCTGAAAGAGGTGTCCAGCAAGGGGACCCTCTACTGTATATCAATAAATAAGTTAATAAGAAACATAAAAACAGAATTCAATAGTTGGTACATCGACGACGGCTCATTAGGCGGTGACTACGAATCAGTTTATAAGGCTTTTAAATCTATAATAAAAGACTCGAGGGATTTAGGCCTCAAACTAAATTTTAACAAATGCGAATTATTCTTCTTAGAATCACAAAATCCAAACATCATAATTAAATTCAACCAAATCGCACCAAATATTAGAATTCTATCAAAATCAAACCTTTTCTTACTAGATGCCCCCCTACCGATTATTCTTTTCGTCAACATTCAACGATAAATTAGAATTCTTCAATAAAATGTGTTCTCGCTTACTTCTACTACCATCACATATTGCATTTTACCTTTTGAAAAATTGCCTATTTATCCCCAAACTGACATATCTTCTCAGATGTTGTCTAACATGACACCACAAAAACGCTCTATCCGATTTTGATAACACAACTCGTCTTTCGCTAGAGTCCTTAACAAACACCACTTTAAACTCAAATAGTTGGAATCAGGCTACTCTACCAATTTCCAAAAGAGAACTAGGAATACGTTCAATTAACTCCCTTGCCCTTCCAACTTTCCTATCCTCTTCATATTATTCATAGTGGTTAATTAACTCCATCCTACCTCTTTTCTTCAACGAAAAAGATCCTTTGATACTAGAAGCTGAAAATATTTAGTCCAACAAAACAAATCTATTACTAAACGACGTAGACAAATGTCATCAAAAACATTGGGACATCCCGCTAATCAATATCAAAAAAGATCACCTGCTTAAAAAAACGGAATCTCTTCCAGATAAAACTGGCCTCAATGCAACCTCTATAAAAGAATCAGGTGCATGGCTTAATGCCCTGCCAACAGCATCACTAGGTACACTGTTAGACAACGAAAGCTTACGCATTGCCATTGGCTTTCGACTTGGCTGTTAAATTTACGTCCTCCATCGCTGTCGCTGTGGTACCACTGTGGACGCTTTCGGCAGACATGGCCTAAGCTGCAAGCTAAGTGCCGGTTGTTTCTCTCGCTATTCAACAGTTAACAATTTAATAAAACGCAGTCTATCCACAGTCCAAATTCTCTTTTGTTTAGAACCATTAGGCACCAGTCGAGATGATGGTGAACGTCCAGACTGGAAATGTGATAAACCGGTTGTATGGTACTTCACGTGCATTGACACTTAGGCCTTTTCACACGTCAAATCCACTTCTATATATTGAGAAAAAAATAAAATATCAAATATAAACAATTAAAAAACAACTATATTGTTGTACCGATAGCAATTGAAACGTCTGGTGTTTTCGGTCCTATAGGTTTGAAATTTATTAAAGAAATAGAAAAAAAATATCCATTGAAAATAACGACCCAAGGACCACCTCATTTCTCATCCAAAACATCAGCATTGCCGTTCAAAGAGGCAGCGCCGCCTTTTTCTTAGGAATTTATGAGCAAACTCGTCTAACAACAAAGGAGATGAAGAATACCTTTTATTTCATTACAGTTTTGGGAACAACATACCAAAACTAGAACCTAACTTAGTTAAGAGATCGAAAAAAATCACAAACACAAACACTCTTACCAACAGAACCGTTGAAGTCAAATCTAAACGATCAAAATTTAAATCAATTGAGGGAATATCTAGCAGCTCACACATTTGAAAATAAAATTTTAAACATAAACCTCGAGGTTTAATTATCCGAAACAATTACTGCAATACACATTCAATATTGCAAGTGATTATAGCATGTCCACCTTTTTGCAGTTAGTTAAAAATGTTTTCCTAACACATGCCGTTTGCCTTAAAAAAGAAAATTAATAATACACCCACAATTGAACATGGTAAAATTTGTCTTGTTACGTTAATTGCGGCATCAACGTTGGGCGCCAAATTTATGCTACGTTGGCTCGTAGCCGTGCGTAACACAAAGAAAATCAAAGAAATGACCGGGCTCAATCGGAGATTAGGGGGGGTTGTAGAAAGCAGACTGACATATAATGTATACGGCGGTAAGGAATTAGTGACAATACCTGCAAGGAAAATAGTTAAGCAAACCTGAAAAAAAAAGAATAAGCATAGCAGCAATGATAAGTCTAAATTATTCAGTACTTTGTAGAATGTAAATAAAACTGTTTGAATAATCTATATAATATAATCACGATAAAAGCATTACAAAAATTTTTACTACAAAGTGAGGTAATATTGGGGAGTAGCAGAAACGTTTCCTCACACACCAATTAAACATAAATCAGACAAAATGTTAACAAAAGATAAATAGGTAAGACACAATAGATATGAGTAATTCAGTAGGATTGATTTCTTTTTTTTTCTTAATAGCAGGCAAGTCTATTGTAAAAGGTATCAGAACGACGAAGATATGGCAAAACAACGGATAGATATTTAAAGTAATAACAAGTAGGAAATAGTTCAACTTACAAAAAGTCCTTCAGTAACGCTTCCTTGCAGTTGAAGTGTGGGATTCATGATGTCCTGCACCGACGAAGCACTTCACCCTTGACTGTGAGGGTATTGATGGAATTTCTTACACTTTACACTAATCACACCACTAATCACTGGTGTTAGCAGCAGACATTATCATGCTGATGGAACTATGTAGCATTGATAAATTCTGGTTAATTCTATTTCCTGAGACAATAATTTCGAAATATTTTGTAACACAAATCGTAAAAAAAAATGGTAATAAAACTTTAGAATCACGGGCTTTCAAGGCACGATGTAATGCATTAAACTAACAGTAACGTGAGGTGTTTTATTTGCTACCTATGGTAACAAAGAAACATCTAATGTTTTTGAATAACGAAATTTGCGCAAACAACGATCTATTTTAGATTCGTTGGGGTTAGAAAATTCAGAAACTACAGTATCAACTGTCTTTACATGTGAATGAGATACCTGTTTATAAAAAGCAACCTTTTTTTTCTACTAAACCTGCTACAACTGTATCATCATTTTTTTTGAAGCACTCAAGCTTAAAACTGTATTTGGATAATCCAAAGTATGCACTTCTCTGATAAAAAAAGGACCACGAAAACTAGATCGCACACACAGTTCAAATATAAAAAGACAAATCAACTAAAAAAACACAATTAGTAAAGCAACGCGTATCACTAAGTCAATGTTCCGTAAAACGCACGACAAGTTCTATCACTTTTATTTCCAACAGAAAAGCAACAAAAACACAGTTAGTAAAGCAACGCGTATCACTAAAACTGTCCGTCGATGACCTTACAACACGTTCGCCTCTAAAGCATACTTCCTTCAAAAAAAAATCTGAACTACACCTTCTACAGTCAATATACAACTTTCACTTCACAAGAAAAACAACTAAAATCGTGCCGCGTTTGTTCATGAACAATTCGAGAATTGATACCGCATTAATTCTCACTATTGTCAAAGCAAAAAAGCAACAGTACTTTCAACGTAATTAATATATAGGAACCAAGAGCGAATTACAACTGCCCATCTGTTTATATCAACTCGTTGCTATTACAACCTCTTATCGCCTATTATCTCGACTTCGATAATACATTAAGGAACAAAATTTATAAGAACGGCAAGCCAAGAACGATGTAATTTATAATTAATGAAAATCAAGCTTCAATTAATCTAGTTTTAATTAATACACACGAGTTAAATTGCATACAATTCTGAATTATTCTGAAGTATTTACTTGATACAAACAGCGATCCCCTCATTATAATACGACGCACTCGCCAACGAGCCAATAAACACAAAACACAGAAACAGCAATTGCAGAAATGTATTTACGAATTGAGTATAAAAGCGTAAAATGTTAAAGTATAAAAATGCACGTTACAGTTTTAGAGTTTAATGATACTCCTGCAACGTCCAGATATGGACGGCGTTCAAACAAAAATCAGAAAAAGAAATACAACACAATTACTAACTACGACAAACCATTTGAACCATTATGGATACACAATTTACTTTATGGTACTTGTAACGACGCTTTCGTAGAAAAAGGACGTCAAAAAGATGCCGAAGAATGTCTGGGTTGCCTACTTAATGGTTTAAATGATGAAATACTAGAACTATTGAAGTCGATCGACAATTACGAGGCAGTCAAAGATATTATTGATCTAGATGAGGAATAACATTGGACAAAACCCAAAAATAAAAACCCAACCACACGCTTGCACTACGCTCCTACAGAAAGCTCAGACCTTCCAGGAGGCGTGGACACGAGTGGATGCCTTTGATGTCGGCCCGGACTAGCGGCACCCCTCGCATGCGGTATTTTTCGTGATCCTTTTTAGTTTTACCTGTTACAACCTGTGAATATTTAATAATAACTCGTAGATGGATTTACGTAGTTTAATGACTTGTAACCAATATTATTACATAGAAAACAAACACAGCTAAATAGAAATTCTCAGCATATACCGTAATTACACTGCGGTTAAAGAAACAACAAAGAACAAACACTACGCTATAACTTATCTGTAAAATACAATCCAACTGATCATCAAACATTAGCATCCTTTACCACACTCTTACGGTCACTTTATAATTTAATTTCAACGCAAAATTCACAATTAAACTAAGTTCTATAACACTCGACACCTGCTAGGATAACGTGACGCGCACCCTAGCGCGCTTAAACTCGACTCCCTGTTACCTATCGGACCATTTAAACATTACTGATACTTCTCCCTCTTATTATAGGGGCGGCCTTGTACATCACCCCCCTATAAGTTAAACTTAATTGCTAAACATATTTTTGTAATTAAATTGAACTTATACTTAATAATTACAGTGTTAAATTTTGATACGGTACAACATACGGTTTTAAATTCCTAACATTCTGTATACCCAACAAGAGACCCCTAGTGTCGTCCCGTACTTCATAAGAATTTGGCCCGCGCTTAGCCACAATCGTAGCAGGCCCGGAATAAAGCAAAAAGAATTTCTTAATCTCCTTGTCTTCCGCAGAAGACTGGGGATGAGTACGAACCAGTACTTTATCACCAATCTTAAAATCAATACAATTTTTATGGATCCTTTGATGACGTAATTTACGTTTTACAGCCTTAGATTTTAATTTATTATAAGCTAGAGTTATAATTTTATCCCTACCAACACCTGGTATGTCACTTGTAGGAAAAATAATGTTTTTAACATTAGGGTTATCACTATGATCACCAAAATGTAGTTCACAAGGGCTATACCCAGTCGAGTCATGGACTGCCCTATTAATCCATTTCCTTACTCTATCTAGCATCAAAGCCCACCCCCCATGAGCCGAACAACACAATGACCTCAAAATACGCACAATTTCTTTATTAACCCGTTCCGTCTGGTTTCCCTGCGGGAAGTACACCGACGTGTGGGTTACCTTTACACCTAATAAATTCAACGACTCTTTCCACTCTTTGCTCGTAAACTGGCTACCATTATCGGAAAGAATGAACCCTGGTTTACCAATCTCTATAAAATATTTCTTGACCAAACAACGAAGAATTTCAGCTGTATTAGCGCGTTTAAGAGGATGCAAAGTAACCAACTTACTGAAAGCGTCAATAATAACTAATAAGGAAGTCGCCCCCGACCTTGATACTGGGAGCGGACCAATGAGATCAACACATACAATTTCGTTGGGCGCTTTAGGTAAAACACTATGATATTCGCCATAAATTTTAATTGAACTCTTCGCTTTCTGGCACAAATCGCAGCTTGAAATAATTTTTCGAATGAAATGTTTCATCCTCTGAAAATAATAATCACGACGCAGCATCTGGAAACACTTTTCCGCCCCAAAATGCCCATTATCTACATGTTCTTGCCAAACCAATATACTTATTTGGGAAGCAGGTACACATACTTTAAACTCTGGCGAACCTTCGTAGCCTCGCCTAAATAAAACTCCCTGATACACAACAAACCAATCCGCGCACCTTTTCGGAACTTAATCCTTTAATAATCTAGACATTATTCTACAACAGAATTCGTCTTTCCCTTGCTCTTCAACAATATTTTTCATACCTAACTGGACACCTTTACATAGTTCCGACTTCTTTACTGCACAAATTTCTGTCGGCACACTCTCAAATTTTTCAAGTTTCTCCTTTCCCTTGATTGGATAACGCGATAGAGCATCCGTCAGAACATTCTCCTTCCCAGCACAATATTTAACATTAAAAGTGTATTCTTGAAAATACAACACCCACCTAGTCAAACGCGAATTTAATAGTCTGCAGGACATTAAAAACGATAGAGATTTATGATCTGTAATTACAATTAATTCTCGACCTAGCACAAATACCCGCCACTGCTGCAAACAATGTAATACGTCTAATGCCTCTTTTTCTGTAACACAATAACCAATTTCAGGGTCACGCAGAGTCCGACTGGTGAATGCCACAATATCCTTTTCTGAAGTTTGCTCATTTATTTGAAATAAACAACCACCTAAACCTCCATCAGATGCATCTGTTTGGATAAAAAACGCACGGTCAAAACACGGATGCTTCAACATAGAAATAGTTAAAAACCTCGACTTAATTTTCTCAAACGCTTCTTGTTGAGCTGAACCCCAACGCCATTGAACTCCTTTTGACAACAGCAACTCGTACAATTTATTTTTTTCTTCTTGAAAAAAGTTTTCTGCGCGATCCACGACCTCTTTAATTTCAGACACCTTACACGGCACTATCTCCTTTTTTAATTGAATTTCCTCATCTTTCTCTTCCGACACTGGACAAACAGTCAACCGACCATCAGGTTTTGGTTCCATACTAAACCCTATGCTTATCGCCCTTCCTTCAAAAATACCCGATAAACGATTTTTTGAAAAATCGATTTTAATTTGATGATCAGCAAAAAAATCGCATCCGAAGATGACATCACGAATTAAATTCGGAACTACCAGACAAGGGTAAGCCAATTCGAAATCGTTGAATTTAAAATTCAAAGAAAATTGATCCTTAACAATAGAATTCTTGCCCGTCGCACTCACCAAAATAGTTGATGTAAACGGCAAACGTAAAATATCGCTATTAATTTGCATTATCTTTAATAAAAAATTTTTTGAAATGCAGGTAACTTGACTACCCGAATCTACTAATATTTTTACCACAACAGTCTCAACTGTCGCTTCAATGGTTGGTGCCAACGCAACTGACTTTATATTCTTTTCGTCTTCTAGTAAAAGGTCATCCCCGTTTTTATCAAATAACGCGGCTACAGCCGATGGCCGACTTCCTCCTGGACTACTAACAGTTTGAGATTCACGACGCCCTTCATCCCTATCATTATTATTGTAATTACTATTAGTATTATTTTCCCTATTTTCAGAGCGGGCACTATTACCGCCTCCAGAATTTGACGTATTTGATCTAAAATTGTAACGGGCGCTCCCGTTTTGTTCACTATTCGTCCCTCTACCACGCCAATTCGTGTAGGAACTGTTATTATTATTATTTGGGTTCCGATTATAAGTTTCATCAATTTCCCTTAAATAAGCTTCTACTTCATCAAAAGTTCTAGGCATGCAATTTACAATACCTCGTTGAATTTCACTCGGAAAATAATTTTTTAATAAAGAAATAAGCGCACCTTCCTCAAGAGGAGTAGTTAAGAAATTTGCTTCTCTCACCAACTTTAAAAAATAATCAGCCCTTGACCCCCTTTCGTAACACCCAAATTTAATTTTTTGAAAAGTTTCCTCTCTTCGTCAACCCCCCAATACCGACTTAAAAATAGCTCTTTAAATTCTTGGAAATTCCTTACTTTTTCTTCCTTTAATACACCCCAATCCTGAGCTGATTTGCGTAAATTACTAACGGTCAAAGGAACTTTTCTACTTTCAGGAACTCCAGCTTCTAAAAATATTGTTTCCTGTTTTTTAATGAAAGTTACCGGATGTACAGATCCCTCCGGCACAAAGCACAAATTCGTACCCCCCAGATCCTTATATAAACTCATATAATTATGATACCCAAAAGCCTCGGACGTGACGCCTCTGGTCTCTGGTTGGTGTACATGCGCAACAACTTCATCCCTAATATATCCAACATCGCTAGCTTCTACCTGTTCTTTAACCGATTCAGAAACACGATTTACATCAAAACTTAATTTGCTGATATTTGCAGCAATATTTACGTTCATTTGTTCAATTGATTCCCTTAGGGTGGCATTGTTACATTTCATACTATTAACGGCTGCAACTAGTTGTTTCAACGCCTCTGCGATATCAGGCTCGCCCATTTTATCAACTTTTTTTAAATTACTTCGATCTTTACTACGCGTATTATACTTATGTGACATTAAATTTCAACAACAATCAAAAACATATTTCACCTTGCGGTGCGATCATTAATTCTTAAGCTCTAAATTACTCTATTTATTTTTGTTCCAAACTAACACAATAAACTCAATAAATTTCTCTGAATTGTCCGCTCACACTTAATACAACTTTGAATGTTATACCTCAATATCCAAACACCAACTATTGTCCGTAAATACAATTAACATGGTACCTGGTTGTTGAATAACCGTTAACCCTTATTAGAAATTAAAATGTACTGATCGTTTCCATAAATGTCCTTCAATGTTATCTGAACCTTTTCAAATTCTACGTAAACAACTCGAATCATTACAGTTCCAGGTATTTATGTAACAACAAAACGCCACACGTTGGGCGCCAAAAATGCACTACTCTCCTACAGAAAGCTCAGACCTTCCAGGAGGCGTGGACACGAGTGGATGCCCTTGATGTCGGCCCGGACTAGCGGCACCCCTCGCATGCGGTATTTTTCGTGATCCTTTTTAGTTTTACCTGTTACAACCTGTGAATATTTAATAATAACTCGTAGATGGATTTACGTAGTTTAATGACTTGTAATCAATATTATTACATAGAAAACAAACACAGCTAAATAGAAATTCGCAGCATATACCGTAATTACACTGCGGTTAAAGAAACAACAAAGAACAAACACTACGCTATAACTTATATGTAAAATACAATCCAACTGATCATCAAACATTAGCATCCTTTGCCACACTCTTACGGGTTACTTTATAATTTAATTTCAACGCAAAATTCACAATTAAACTAAGTTCTAAAACACTCGACACCTGCTAGGATAACGTGACGCGCACCCTAGCGCGCTTAAACTCGACTCCTGTTACCTATCGGACCATTTAAACATTACTGATACTTCTCCCTCTTATTATAGGGGCGGCCTAGTACACGCTATACCAGAACAAGTGGGTAACTGTGCACCAAAATATATAGAGCAGATGACTTAATTACAGAAAATATACAGAAATTCTTTACATTACAGCTACATATAGAGAAAGCTACAACAATATACGAAGCACTCGAGGCCTTAGTTTCCAAAAATGAACTTCAAGAAGTAAGATCGTCGAAGACAACCAAAGAAATTAAAACATGGGAACAAGTCTTATTGCATGAGCTTCCAGTTGTACTCGTGTTACACCTTAAATGCTTTGCCTTCAAATTAAATCGATGCTCTAAAATAATAAAGTCAATAGATTACCCAGTTGACTTAAACATCGATCCTAAATTACTATCATCGACAACGAGTTGCACTACTAACAAAAACAATATAAATTATTTGCAGTAGTTTACTATGAAGGCAAAGAGACAACAAAAGGTCAGTACTTAACCGATGCATATTACATTGGTTATACACGATGTTTACGATATGACGATTCCACTGTAAAAGACGTAACCGAAGAAAGCGTTTTTAATCCACAAGGTGATCAAATCCCATATCTATTATTCTATCGTCGTAATAGTACAAAATAATTTTAATCCTTCTTAATTGTATCAAAACTTTAATTTACAATTTATTGCTTGTTTGAATATTATCTGTTGACGTATGCTAACAGATCATATTGGAGAAATTTCTCATTTTTATGTATTTCTATAAATATAATATGTTAATAAACATATAGGAAAACCTGAAGAACTATAAAATAACAACATCTTACAAAACCAACACTCACATCAAGAAGGTATTGCAAACTAGAGCACATGCACATATTACACAGACCAATTGGACGTAAATTTAGCAAGTGATACGGAAAGCATTTCATTTTTTCAGATCAAGAAATTCAGATAACATGCCCAACTCAATAAATAGAATATAATCTTTATTCCGAGCCAGCTGAAGAAACAATAAAAATCACGCATAGGTACCACCGAAGCTAAAACTTCGTACAGTCGACAATATGTAACGTAACAAAGGTGATCAGCAAATAACTCCAGGTCAATAGACAATTGTAGAACGCGTTCAGAATTTGGGTACTTGCCGGCAGCAGAATAATTGCACACGTCGACTACACAAGTTTAGCTATAAAACAACAACAATGCGCCCACATATAAGACAGACACTGACCACCCACTGGAAAATGAAAACACACTTCAAAACGAGCCGAGTACAAACAACAAAAGATAGGTCTTTCTAAGAAAATATTCCTTAGTACAAAGACACAAGAAATAAAGCTCGAAAAATGCATTTTCTATTATATTTATTTATATCCTTTAGTGTTTTACTTCATGTTTCTATTAACCTAGCTTGTCAGCACCTTGCACCAGCGATACTAGAATGTATCATACAAGAAATAAACTAACCAATAACGATGCCAAAAACATCATTTATTGAAAGTAACTCCTTGAAATTTCAGTTTTAAAGCTCTTATTCTAGAATATGTTTGATATAAAGCAAAATATTCAGCAAATTCAAAATGTTTTACAACTAAAAATCTAATTACGATTTCCATCCTAAAAAGAAAATATTATCGTCCTTAAGTTTTATCTGCAAAAGACTCGACCCTTCCTTCCTTTACAAAATTCTATAACGCTCCACCTACGAAGCATTACCTCCTACGCTTTGACGTCATTTTTGCGCGCGCAAATATTGAACTAGGTCACCTAGTTCTGACCTCTACATCAGGGCTTTAGCAGATCCTTAGAACGTGCACAGCCTCCAGAAGCTACAGCATTCGCCATGGCCTCCAACACTTCCAACTACAAGCTGAATTCAACAATTGGCAATCTCAAATATTCCGGTAAGTCACAACGTTTCCAATTCTAATATGGCTGTGCATATTTCGCGCTTTGCGGCTTTTCATTCTCAGTTTCTTAGAAAACGATGTATTTGGAAAAGAATTCAGTTAACGTTCGTAAATGAGTTCAGAAACTAGCAATCTTAGTATTTGCTTAAGATTTTCGAAATGTAGTAGAGAATTTCTTTTTAGACGTATTGATGGAATAAGTTGCATAGTATGCGCATGCGTCATTATCTTTCTTTTGTATGTCGAACTTTTTGTGGATTAAAAGTCGATCGATTTAATATAGCTTAGGCATAGCTGCTCTATTTGACTAAGAAATATAAAAATAAGATGTAGAGTTTAAAAAATATTAACTGATAAAGGGTTATTTTGTAGAACTTCAACTGGTATGTACTTGAAGTTACAAATACATATAAAATGCCATTTATAGAAAGTAAAAAATTTATAAGATCAGTAAATTTGAGGTAAGGGTAAAAGTGTTATTTTTGAGGCACAGATATTTTACAAAAACGTTAATAAACAATTTGCTAATTAATCATTTTTAAATTAGAAAAATATAGAAATCAACATTGACTGTAATTTACTTCCTTTACTTTATCGTCACACATGCACATATACGAGAGTAAGGGCCATTTGAAAATAAAAACCTAACGAAAGAAAATTTTCAAAAACCAAATTTATTTTCAGATTCGACATACATTTCTCTATCTTTCAATATAGCTTCCAAGTTTATTTAAACACTTATCGTACCTTACAACTAGATTTTGAATACCCTCTTCATAGAAACTTGCTGCTTGCTGTAGTCCTCCGTTAGGAGTTTAGGGACTCAACGGGAGCACAGTTTCTTGAAGTTTAACTTTTCAGAAAAATCGTATACAGCACTGACCTCGACACTTCAGGAAAGTCCTTTGTAAGAGTGCTTATGGTGAAGCGTCTGTTCTCAAGAATTTTCGCTTTAACTGAAGCCACCATATCGTCTATAATCACAGATGGGCGACTGCAGCGAGGTTCATCATGGATGTTGGTGCGGCCATCTTTGAAGTCTCTGACTCATTTACGCACTTTGCCTTCACACATGGTAGTAGCTCCGTAAACTTCACAAATTTGCGGGTGAATCTCTGCAGTAGACAGGTTACTTGCCGTCAGAAAACGTATCACTGACTGTATTTTGCACGGGACGCGCGATTCGATAATCTTGAACATTTTAAAGACACAGAATAGACCGTAAAGGTTATCTACGCAGCTGCAACTGAGTACAGTTGTTCACAAGGAATGTCGAGACACAACCCAATCACTCGTTGCGGCACGCGCGCCACCTATTAGTGTATACAACAAAACAGACCTTACTTAAAAGCACGCCTCGTGTATATATATATATATATATATATATATATATATATTGCTATCTTTTTAATTTATTTTCGTGAATATTTTATTATTACCTATCATTGCCAAGATGCTATCCATGGTTGGTGGACAATAGTATCGCGGCTCAGTTCGCTTATTTATTTTTCTCGCATCGAGACATAACCTGATGCTATCATCACTTTTCTTAACATCTACTAGTGGATTAACAAAGTGCGTGCTCGATTTCACAATGATATCCTCTCGTAACAGTTGTTCAATCACTCCTCTCACTCTATCCCTGTATGCTGCTGCAATCGGATATGATTTTGTTTTAAGCGCTTCCGTGTTCACTACCTCTAACTTGTGTTCATAGCCAGTAGCAATTCTGGATTCTGACCCTATCAATTTTGAATGTTTTTCTAACAATGAATTAACCCTACCTTTTATTTCACCTGGACACCTAATTTCTTCCTCTGCATCCCCCCTTTTATCTAATCAAATTCATTTATATTTAAACAGTCATTTTCGACTTCTACGTTTTCTTCTTCATTCCATGTAATACATTCCCCCTTGCATCTTATTTTTTTGATTTCAGCATTTATTCTTAACTCCAACTTATGTATAATGTCCATCCCAAATATAGCGTCTATCTTCAATCCAGATACAACCATGAATTCCTTCTCAAATTTCACCTTTCCCACTTCACACTTCAGAATTGCCATATTTTTTATGCTCGCAAACTTCTTACTGTTTGGTGCTATCAGATTATACTTTCGTACAGGTATTATCTTCTCCATTAATTTTTCCCGTTTAATAAAACCTTGCCAAACGAGCGACGCTTCCGTTCCTGCATCAGTGAGTATTTTAATTACATTATTCTCCACACTTAAATTAATTATAGGTAATAAGTTTTTATTTAAATCGTTTTCCACTTCAGGTTTAATAAATTCGCGCTCATGTTCGTACCTGTTTATCCTTAAGGGCTTGCTTGGTTTGTCTTCATTCAAAAATCCCGACATGATGTAGATGGTCCTGCCTGATTCGTAATTTCAGCGTAAGTGCGGTTAGTTCTCCTCGGTTCTGACGTCTGTTCCACGTGGTCTTGGCTATGCATATTCTGGTTGATGTTCCTATCATGGTTGGTCCGCTCCGTTTGTCGCCTTGACGTGTTACCCGTACTCCAATTACGTTTAAAACCATTATTATAGTTGCCCCTATCGAAATTTCCTCCATAGTTGTTATTATTCCGTTGATATATAAATCTATCCGTTTCCACACTTCTTTGTGTTCTCACAAAATTCACGGGTTGACTTCTTATTCTACTTTCCACCCTACGGTTCGCTCCTAATTCATCATATCGCTGCAAATATTCCAGGAATACATCCCGGTCTACGATGTTTTGAAGTGCGATATATTGTCTCACTTCCACCTCAAAATGCCCTGCCAAATATTTTATTATTTGCTTTTCGTCTAAGGGAGGATCTAGTTGTTTTGCGATGCTAAACTTTTTTATTGCATACAATTCTCGGGTCATTCCTAAATTATGATTATATTTACCCATAATCAAGTCATCTCTTACTTTATACTGTTGGTTGTCCCCCAAAAGTGCCTTAAAAATGTATGTTCCAATTCCTGGAAAGTTTCTAATTCGCTCTCTGTTAAACCAAACCATATTTCTACGCCTCTTTTTAACATTGATCTGACCAAATTTAATTTATATTGCTCGTCCTTTGGTTCCTGTATTAGTGGTTTAACATTATTCAAAAATAATTTTGGATTTAGTTGATTGTCACCATAAAATGTTGAGTATTAATCTGGTGATACGTTTGGTTGGTTTAACCTCATGGGTTCCCTAGCATATTGCATCGTATTCAAAATTCCGTTTTTAAATTTCCTAATTCCCTATTTACAGTTCTAAACCCTCTATCACAATTCCCCTCACCTTTTGTACTTTTGCACCTAAATCCACAATTCTCTCGTTTGTCTCCCTTTCGCATGTCTCTTGGCTACATTTAACTCTCATAACTTCGTCTCTTACGCTATCAATGTCCCTACAACTTTACTTTGCATATGTAATTTCATTTCCGTGATCGTTTGATTAGTTTCCCTTAGACCATCGCTTAAAATTTTTATTTCGGAACTTAACTTTTCCGCCAAATTAGCCAAATTTTTCCCATTTTCATTAATTTGTATTGTCATGTTTTTCATTGCCTCTTCACTTTTAATCTATTTTCTTATATAACTCTAATAAAATTGACATTATTCTTGATTCTTGTGTTGTCTGCTTTTCCTCGCTATGACTGTTTTTTAATACTCTCCCCGCAATTTTGATATGTGTATCTTGCTGGATTATACTTTCCTGAGACCTTATCTCTACCTCTTCATTCCTCAACGCCTCTCTAGCTTCCCGCATTCTTTTGTCCATTTTTTAATTAAATTATATTTACAATAAACCCTAAATACTAATTTGACTTTTTAAATTTATTTGTTTCTGTCTGTAATCCCTAATTTTAATTAATATACAATTTTCGAATTTTTCTAGCCCCTATGATTGTCGCGTCAAAAATCTTTTTTTGTTCTAGCTCTTACGCTTGGGCGAACAATTTTCTGTGCTACAATTCTTATTTCGGACTCCACCCTTTTGCCGTCAGTTTTCTTTTATTTCAAGCCTCTACGATTGGGTCGCCATATATCTTTTTTCGTTCTAGCCCCTACGCTTGGGCCGTCAATTTTCTTTGCTGTTCTGGCTTCTCGCCTTACGGTTGATTGCTACATAATCTTTTTGCTATTCTAGCCCCACGTTTGGGTCGTCATATATCTTTGCAATGATATCGCCGCACGCCGACGTACTTAACGTTCAGTTTCCTGCTACCCGCCACCGCTCTGTGTTTCTAAGTAACCTTAAATTTAAATTTTAAACACAATTCTTTTTATATGCCTTGACTAGCTCAGTTCAATCCACACAGAGTGCACGATGGTACGATAACAATGAAGTTTCTACCCACTTTTTCTCTAGCACTTTCCTACTTAAATGATATAAACAAAACTAACCAAAATTTGTATAATGACCAAGAATATATACACTTTACAACTTAATAAGTTTGATAATGTGATTCACTATCCAAAACTAAACCCCTGAATTAAAGTAACATGATCAATTTGTTTGTTCCCAAATTGTAACTCACTTAAATCAATTTTAAGCCAGCAAAAATTAACACTGTATACTACTGGAAGTACCTTTTGAACGTTCAAAGACCTTTTTTTCTCTACGTAATTTTTAAAAGGTTTTTGATGTACCTTTACATAAATATTTCAATATATGCAAAAATGTAAATGTTTAAAATGTAGATAATGCCTTATGCTATTAAAAAATGTTCTTATTTCTGACTTGTGCTTTCCTTGCGTGTTTCCAATTCTTAGAACTGCTGCTGCATACGATTGACCAGTACCCCTACATTGTTTTTAATTAAGCTATCTTGTCTATTGCGTAGTACAGCTCGACCAACCACCCATTCAATGTTCCGTTTACTGCTCTGATACAAATTTTGCTCTAGATTCGTATTTTAAAGTTCCAGACCAATTTTTAGATGGTTGTTTAGACGAATATTTATACTGCTTAATTAGATATCTGGTCGAATACTTATTTAGAGTACTCAGTTAGATTACTTTGTTAGAGTATTTATTTAGAGTACTTTGTCAGATCTCATTTATTTAGAGTACTATTTCAGATCTTATTGAGAGTGCTTTATTAGATTATCTCGTAAGATTACTTCGTTAGAGTGCTTTATTAGAGCCATGAGTTATTATATATTAAAATTAGGTTTAATTAAAAATTTTAACTTACGTTTCATAGTCAACAGCA
This sequence comes from Platerodrilus igneus, assembly GCA_036346225.1. Classification (NCBI taxonomy): domain Eukaryota; kingdom Metazoa; phylum Arthropoda; class Insecta; order Coleoptera; family Lycidae; genus Platerodrilus; species Platerodrilus igneus. Next base: position 2,514,492 of record JARFIW010001358.1, read on the forward strand.
AACCTCTATCGTATACTTGCACTAGGATTATTATTTTAAAAATTTTCTATCACGACTTTCACAAAATATAATTATTTAATTTTACTAAGTTCACTTCGCGTTATTTTCTTACTTGAACTGTTACAGAGCGTGCCTTTGTCGAAGAAAAACTGATTATTCATCAAGTTCGTGTCCTATATAAAAGATCCTCCTCTTCACATGTATCATTGGTTTCCCAAGTCTACTTTGTTGATTGAGGCGTTGCACTTTGCCTTATCATGCGGACCTTTGGACTTTCTATAAAGTTACTATACAAATTCTTGTTGAAACGCTTGGTAGAGGCAAATCACTATAAGAAGAACCCAACGTCATATGCCAGATTGCGCAGAAATGTAATAACAGTGGCGTAGTTGAGTTATTACAGTATAAACGGAAGATATGGCGTTAAATAGTAAAAAATAAACATAACCAATTAAATTATAATTTAAAATTTTTAATATAATATCGGCATATGAGTTGTGTGCATCAATATCCCTAAAAAATACTGCTATAACAAGGTTATTTTGTAAAATCCGATAAAGCAAATGATTGAATACCATGGCCTACTTAAGTGGTTTCTATCTCATTCTAGTGTTCTGCAAACACATCTGTAGACTAACTTATTGTTTTATTAATGTTAATTGTTATATAAAAGATATTTTATATTAGTTAGATGGCGGTTTAAAACTGTCCGTCTGTGTATCAAGTAAAAATAAATAGTAATGAAATCTAAAGCTTTTACAAGGTAATTTCCGATTGGTTGATCATAAAACTCAACGCCACTGAAACCTGAATACTTCCATCCCTAATTACATATAATGAACTGTTCCTAACCAATTTTTGCTTTGTGCGCATGATGACGTCGGGTTCTTCTTAAAGTGATTTGCCTCTACATCACGTAGACATGTAGTTTTGTATAGTGTATTCCTCTGAATATAAAACCTTTGAACTTTCTTTAAGTCACGTCCGCTTGTTTGTATATGAATTTATTCAAACTTTCCGTTTAATTTATCACGCAGCCAAACGTGTTTTCTTGTTTTGTATTCCTAATCTGTTGGATTTTATGATACATATTTAGAAACGCTAACCCTATTAATAAAAAACTGATATTAACCACTAACTGATATACATTCACTTCATTAAATCCAAATACAAATTCAACGTATGATAGCATCATTAATAACACAATATTGCACAATGCAATACACATGCCCACACAACAGATACACACACACACAGCACGCATATGCATACTTATACATACATCGAACACACATGTAAATACGATAACAACGAAATTCACATAAAATAGTAACGCACGAAAAATAGTAAACAAATAGATATACAGTCATACATCAAAAAATATCTAAATTTCACACGACTTATGAAAGAAATAATTACATCTAGAAAGTTATCTCAACAAATGTCAAAATATAATACATATTACTATGATAATAGGGTTATTTAGTGGTATATTAAGTCATAAGGGTCGTGCACTACATGTAAATAGATTAGAAAACTAAATGATTTCATCATAAAATGGAAGTAACTCGCCGATTAAGCAAAAAGCTAGTATCGAACACACTATATATAAATCACAACTAAGTTTAACTAATGAAAGGAAGTTCATTTTTCAAAAATCAAATCACATTTAGTAAAATGAATAACTAGTAAGCCATACAATTCATTTTAAAACAATAATGCAAGCATAAAACCGAAAATAAATACCCATGAATAACATTTTAAACGCAACGAGTCTTATTGAAATAAATATGCAATTAGTGTAAAAAAATAACCATGCATACTCGCAATAAAAGAATCCCATTCAAAACAAATATGTTTCATAAACGCATGAATGAATAAACGCATTCAATTTACGTCATCATAAAAATTTCGACTACAAATTGCGGAATTGACCAAAGAAAAGGTGTCTATCTTCCAAAACAGCAACTCAAAATAAAGCAAACAGAAAAATACACTGTATCTGGAGCTTTCTTCTCTTTGGTATCATCTTAGGATGAGGAAATGTAGCTGGGCGTTAGAACCACCATCTTAGCTATAATAATGCACAAAACGCATTTTAAAACAGCAACCTTACAACGCTCAAAGGACGTTGTATAACAGAAGATTCGTATCAGTAAAAGGCCGAAATAAGTAAGAGGGCCTTTTTAAAGTTGAAATTTTATTTAAACAACTTCAAAATTATGAGAAATATAACATAAAACCATTTTCAGCAATAGAATGTTACATGTCCTGCGAAGGCCAGCATAAATATATATTCCAGACAACAACAGCGAAAACATTCGTAGAATACAAGCAATAACGAAGGTAAAATACGATATTCTTTTTAATCTTCTTTGGGGATTAAACCACTCATAGTTTTTAAAATTATCTTTATTAACGTTTCGATCCATGACCTAGGATCGTTTTCAAAATAATAAAAACTTAATTATTTATTATTTTGAAAACGATCCTAGTCATGGATCAAACGTTAATAAAGATAATTTTAAAAACTATGAGTGGTTTAATCCCCAAAGAAATAAAAAGAATACTAAACAAACCACAACAAACATACAGGGAGTATTCAAAATACGATAGTTGATTCCATAGAATTTCGTTGTTTGCATGCGAAAGCACAATATATTTTAATCCATCTAAACGAGTGATGCAACCAGACACACGGCCAAGCAAATAAGTTGCCTAATTTTTTAGAAAAGAATAGAGGTTTGTATTATTAGCATTTCACGCTACAAATAAACTAAGAATGACTTAATTTTATTACCCATAAAACTTAAGTGAGCTCGAACACCTGCAAATAACAAATAGAATTTCATATTAGCCGAGCCAGAAAACAACCCCATTAAAATATTTAATGAGCGAGAAGCTTGAACCAGAACCTATTAGATGCAAAATGTTTGCTACTTTCAACGAATAACTATTGAAAAATAACCAGCCCGTATTTCAAGGAAGGATAATATTTTACAGTGTTTAGGAAAAGCAAACGCTTGCTTGTTTTAATGAATTTACTATTGGAAATAATAAGCAGCGGTTAAAACGCTTAACAAGAAATTGCTAAGGCGAGCTTCTAGGTGTTTACAGATTTCAAAGAACTTATAAATTGCTTTAAGATATATTCCACGTACTGAGGAATATTTATATACAAGACAGTTTAATACGTATTTGTTAAGTTTATATTATTTGACAATAGTATAAAAAGGGTTTAAATTAGAATTTTAAATTAAGGTAGTTGCAATTTAATGCAGAATCGTTCTATTTCAAAAAATTACTGTACCATATATATATATATATATATATATATATATATATATATATATCACGAGAGTTCATTAAACGCCAAATTCAGAAAATCCACCCAAAACGTACAAAAGTAAAATTTTCCAATATATAAAATTTAACCAGGTATAAACGTACAAGCGTCTTCCCTCAGCAAAATAAATGTATTCTCATGCAAAATATAAACGCTTTAAGTACATATAGTGTTGTAATACCATTTAAGAACAAAGCGCAACTTTAATTCAAGGGTAAATATTAATTCCTGCAAAACAAGTCTTACGGCATTTATGAATCATAAGAATAAAACCCAACTTTAAAATAGCATCCATTGATTTATTTCAGCCGTGTGTAAATAATTGCTCTTTAGAAAATACCTGAAAACAAGTTTCTATTTACCGTAAAAGGCGTTTTTACATACTAAATTATTTTCAATTAGTACTTTTCTAAAAGATAAATGGTATAAAGTATTCATCGTTGTTAAAAATATTATTTTTATAAGATTTTAATACAGAATAGCTTTCTTTTAAAGAAATTAAGTTTAAAATTTTCGAATAGTTACCTTATTTAATAAAAGAAAATGTCATTCCTTTGAAAAATGTTCTAAAAGCTATTAAATAAGCAAATTAATTATCTTCTAAGAATAAACGCTCCAATTCGAAGAAACGCTATTACCAGAAGGCTATACAATAAATAAAAGATAACATTTCAAAAGCTCTAATTACTTTACAGAAATCGTAGAAAAGAGATAGCAATATTAAGTTTCGTTCCGCAACAAAGGATGCAAGAAATTTTACGACCACAATAATTTTATACTGACAGTTCATTAAAACGTGAAAACACAATGGAATATTACATCACGTGAATGTGTCATACCTCGAGAAGTTTGAAAAACGATGACGTATTAAGATTATTTGTTATATACAACGCAAATGAATTAGAACGGGGTTGTTCATTCTTGCAACATGCAAAGTGTAACTTTCGAATAATTTGTAATTATTTCATGCATTGAATAATCCTTTGGCATCAAACAAGTAATTTCATGAGATGTAACATTAAAGTTTGATCAATATAAGAGATGTAATTATTGTATAAAGTACGACGATTTTCCATATATAAACAATCTTGGTGCAAGATTATAAGCTACGTTAATCTGTAAAAGTACTTTTGGAAACGAATACTTTGATGGATAAAAACTAATTACGGAGATATGAAGGTTTAGAACACGGAAGCGTTTGCCCTTCTTTCTATTTTACCATCCAGCTTTCCATTACTCAAAAACTTTCTACCAAAGAACACGAGGTCAGTCACTTTGTCAGTCGTGTAATTGTCCATTCTAAATACTAAGTCATCAATTCCGTCATATCTGTCAAAAATCATTACTTTCGTCATATTTCCATTCGCTTTCAATTGCATATCGTAACAAGCTTCTGAGAGTCTGTCAAGCATTCGCTGCAAATCTTGTGACGAATCAGCCAACAATATTGCGTCATTTGCATACAACAACACACTAACATTTGTTTCACCAATTTTCACTCCTTAAATTTTTTCGCAAGCCTGCCTCATACATTTATCCATAAATACATTCAACAGTTCTGGAGCTATCACACAGCCCTGTCTTACACTTTCCACAATGTCAAAGTATTGCCCTATGTTGCCATTTACAGGTACACGTGCTCTACTTCATTCGTAAATCGCTCTGACAGATTTAATCAAACACTTGCTTACACCGTATTCACGCAACGCCTTCTATAATTTACTTCTGTCACAGTCATATGCCTTTTCCAGATCTATAATGATCGCACGCTTCCAATCTTCAGGCACTTTCGGTTGTTCTATACACAGCTTTATCAGTTTGCACAAACCTTCAATCAGTACCCCGTATCCATACCTAAGCATTTCACTTATTATTCCATCTACACCTGCGGCTTTGTCAATCTTCAAAGTTCTCATCTTACATGTGATTTTCCAATACTCCACCCGAAGGTACTACATTGGCCAGGAAGCGAGTTTTTTTTACCTGGAAAAATTGGAATTTTTCCGAACCCTTGCTGTTCCAAGCAAAGTAAGGACTTTTACCGTGCGTGAAAATACTCACACACAGGACCTTCAGTTTATCTCTCATCCGAACGAGGGTGTATTTTTGTGAATAATGCTCGTCTGACATTTTTCAAGCGGGCCGTGTCGGGATTCGAACCCGGGGCCTTGGGCATAGTAATCACACACATACCACTACGCCAGAGAGCCGCCATCAAAGTTCTCACCGCCTTCCATACCTCATCTACACTGCGTTCGAACTTTATACTATTATCTGTTTTCGAGCAGTACATTACTACTATTTTCATCATTGACACAGTCATCTGTATCCTTCTTACCACCCCCATACAGCGTCTTAAAATAGTCTTTCCAACATTTTCTCACATTCGCTTCGTCCCAAACAATTTTATTTTTACTGTTAATAATGTCATTTACACGCTTATTTCAACCTTTTCTTGTGTTCCTTGCCCATTTCCAAAACATTCTTATGCCCTTCGAAATCCCTCTGCATTTTTTCATCCTCCCTCTTTGCTTGTTTTACTGCTTCTTTTGCATATCGCTTTTTCTCCTTATATATTTCCTGAAGTTGCTTTCTTAACTCAACATCTTTTCTGCTATCATTCTCTTACGCCACTTTCTTTTCTCTGACGACCTTTTTGACCTCATCGCTCCACCACGCATTTTTATTACATGTACCAATCATTGTCGTTCCACATACTTCTCCCATTTTTGTTTGCAATCATACAACTCCCTCTCTGACATAGTAGCGTACTCTCTTTGAGTCGACTCTTCCAACAAGCGTTCTAATTTCACTCTTGATTGTCTCACATTCTGCTTTCCTTTTCACATCCACTTTCGGCTAAGATCAATTCTGGACAAAACCAGAAAATAATCGGTTCCACACTCAGATCCTCTTATTACTCTAACGCCGTTTAACAGTTAAACTTTCATCAAATACAACTAAATCAGTTATACTTCTGGCATTCCCCGTTTGCCATGTGTACCTGTGTATGTGTTTATGCTTGTACCAAGTGTGGATACAAATAGTTGTTTTTCCATACACATACTCACTAGCACATCTCCATTTTCGTTCGTTCTTGGATCACCATTCGGATCTACAACATATTCAGCATTTTCTCTGTGTACTCCGACCCAACTATTCATATCACCTAATAGAACCACACGGGCATTCCTATCACGTTTGTTTAATGCAATTCCTGCCAAAATTGCTCACACGCATCATCGTCATTTACTTGAGCATAACAAGCTACTAAAAAGACCTTTCTGAAGCCTATTTTCAATCCAATCCACAAGGTGTAGGGAAGCACCAATTTATATTGTTATACACACTCTTTTGCTTGATAATTCAAAATTAAACCAAAACTTTTAGCGTCGAACTCGTTGTTTTCTACTTCAAACCACAAACCCAACATACCGTTATGTAATTTAACAAAACCTTTCCTCTTTTGCTTAGTTTCACTCACACACAGTACATTCACGTGCCTTTCTTTCATTTCATTCACGATCTCATACTCTACAGTACACTCCACTGATATTACAAGTACCAAATCTCTATTCGTGATTCATGCGGTCGTTACCTGACGGGTCAAATATTTTCCGTCTCAGTCGCCCACCAAGACATTGACGGTCTTCGCAAAGGTCTTGCGTTGGCATGTTTAGCCTCTCTACCACAGACGTCGCAACGTTTCCCAGTCCTCCAGGTATGTCGAACGTCTTTCAATACAAACTAGAACTTCCCCTTCCAATGGGATTACCTTGTAAACCAGCAGAAAGTTGCCCGCGCTACAACCACTAGGCGGTACATGCTGTGTACTGACGCACATCGAGCTCGAACAAGGAATAGACGCTGATCTTATTAATTCTTGCTAGCTATTATTGTAAATGCTTGCATAAAAGAAACTTGCTATAACGAAAATTATTTCCGTGTTTTATAATACCAGAACTTGAATGAAAGACAATTACCTTCTGCATAATTAGGATTGCTTCTTCAAAATAAACTGCGTGAATTTTCTAGGGCGTCACAAACGATTTCTTTAGACAATTTACTACTACAAACGAACTATCAGGCCAACTTTTTGGGCAATATCTATCGTCGGTGTTCACCAGCGCTAAAAATTTTGTAAAAATAAAATTTAACAAACGTAAAATTACATCAAAAAAGCTAATAATTACGCGCATTACAATTTAGGCGTGGCTCTAACGCCGTTATATAACCTATACCGACCACGTTTTTACCGGATGATGCAATCGCTGTCTAAGTCAATTTACATGCACATTCTAGGTAAAGTTCAAATTACTTGCGTGATCTGTATATCTCGGAATTTCATCTCAGGGTCCAGCACGTGGGATGTTTTTGTGATTACGCCGTGTTGAACATCAAATTATTATCCGTTGCTGAACTTCTTATTGCATCTCCTAGGGGTTTGAAGGGAAAGAGATAGCGGAACGATAAGGGGAGATAAAGGGAAACTACATACCTTTTTTTCTTTAAAAACTACACCGCAGTTAGACACTTGTTGCCTCGTCCATGTCAAGTTAATTAGTCCTCGCTTCCTCGACTCGCGCACTCCCACATCTCTTCTGCGCAGACTCCACCGTCACCAACGGTGCAAGTTAGAGTATCTTTTCAAAAATACGCGGCAATTAACCTACAAAATATCTCTTACCTTAAAACATAATACATGACCATTTTGGCATGTAACACCGTTAACGCATCGATGATGCAAATTAAACAACTTAATCACACCGGCCCACTGCTATACGACGATTGCTTGTTATCGTTCCCTCAGACCTAATCTTTACTATATCTTCAAGTGGCTGACCACGAACAATATATAATTATTTTCCGACCCCGCAAAGTAACAAGAATCGTTACGTATCATTAAACACCAGACGTTACAAACTATATTTGAGTAAGACCTGTAATTACAAGATTCTTAAAGGCGAGAAGGGATATGAATGCCAGACAATACTAAAATGCTAATGTGTATTAGTAAAAATGAATTACCATTAGTAAACACAGAATACTTCAAAAGTTAGTTATTCTGGTAAATGTATTTTTAGATCTGAACAAAGCATGCTTGTAAAATTTTGCGGTAATTTCGAATAGCTCTGTGGTAGAGAGAAGTGGACATGTATACAAAAATAAATGATAATTAACAAACAACATATAATTAAAGATTTTAACCAGCTCAAACATTTACTTCAAATACTCACCTGTTGTTTACGCAACCGTGCCAACGGAAAAACGATGTAAACAAAACTGTCCGTCATAAACGGGAAACAAGAAATTTACTCTTCTTTTGGCGGATGTAGCGAAGCACATTTATTTCGATAGCTGTTGTTCTGAAGCAAAGCGATTCTTCCAATTAAAGGTTCTACGTAGAACATGTAAGCATTGATGTGGCCTTCAAGAACGACAAATCTATACTCATACTTGCTTCATGTGTTTTCCAGTTAATACAATGTACTTGCACATGCGGATATCAAAGTTTATCACTCGCGGCACTTGTAGGCACATGGAATTTTGCACTAAGAAATTTAAATATACCAAAGCGAACATAAATAATCAACAAACTCAACGGAGAATAAATTTAGCTGTAAATTATATACAATATAAGCGGAACAATGCTTGTCAAAGAAAAAAAAAGGTTATTTGCATTTCCATTTCATCAAGTTGCCTTTAAAAATATATTAATTTATTTAGTCCAAAAAATTAATAACAATTTAAAAATATTACTATCGAATTATGCGATTAATACATAGTCCTAGAAATTTTATTATAACCCTCTAAATATTTTTATGAATTTTTTTTAAATCGAGACAAGTACCCTACTTACTTATTTATATGCTTAAATACTCAAGTATTAGCGATAGTCGCAATTAATCTTCCTACTTTAGAGTAGAATTGAAGACGGTAAGAGTCAAAAGGGTTCTACAATTTTTAATTTCAAATATTTTAATAAATGCGTGACTCTACGTCAATATGAGCGCACTACCAGATGGTTTTCTGTCTAAACATAAATCGTTTGCAGATTTCCACCCTTTTTGTTTTCTTAGCATATTATTTCCGGTTTCATAAGTCTATTCTTTTGTAGTATACGTAGTCATTTCATTTCAAAAACTCCTTTTGTAGAAGTAAAACAAAGAGTATAAAGAAAACGAGCTTTCCATAAAGCTGAAAGGTCGCAAAGCTCTAGAAATACAACAAGCGTCTTACTAATAAAATTTCTTCCACCCTCATTTAAAGCAAATTAATTTGACGGATTAATAAAATCCGGCATGCACAGGTGCAAGTAGCCACACATCATCCTTTAATTGTTGTTTAAACTGTGTAATTAATCATTTATGCACCCTCAGGGAACGCTAAACAATAATCAACACTGGGGAAATAGCGCATTGGGGGTAGTTTTGCTGCATACATTCATCACTACTTCAATATGCTATAACATTAGGAAGAGCATGTTTGAAAGTCTTGTCTAGAATATACACTGAGGGTGAATGATAAGCTAAAATTAATTTAATCTGGAGTTTGCATAAATTTAAAACACTTCTTAGCATCAATCTTCTATATTTAAATTTTATATTAATAGTAAGTTTTTGTAAAAAAATTTTAATAAAATTTGGCAAAGAGAAATGTTAATTTAAGTTGGTTGTTTGTTTTATGACGTTTTTTGGTTAGACACTCAATGGAATTTGAAAAATCACTCACATACTATAGCATTTGAAAATAAACATTGTTTCTGCTTTGTAGCACACCCTTTTGTATATCTCAGCAATTGAAAATGAGACAAACAATGAAAAAGTAAAAAGACAAAATTCAAAATTACAGCAACCTAGCCTACAAAAGCTAGGTGCTCTGTAAGATACATTAATATTTTGTATCAACTGTAACATATGTTTTTACGAGATTTATAAGTACATAGATTTTTTTATTTACTACACAAGTTACGTTTTGGGCCTTGGAAGATGCCTTTTTAAAAAGTCTTCTTCCAAAAACTCTTGTAACAAATTTTACTTTAAACAGAATTTACAAATGGAATTTTAACAAACTAATTAAAATTACTCGTTAAATGGAATTGAGTAGCCTGAACAACTAACAATGTAAAAGCTATGAGGCTCAAAACTCACTGATGATCTTGGGGCTGCCGGGGTATTTATGTTGTCCCTGCCCCTCACATTTCTGTGGGAACTGCAGAGATCATGTCTGCTTATTTCTTTTTGTAAAAATTCGATCTTGTCTAGTTGAACTTTAAAATGTGCTTTTCTTAGTCTTTCAATGTGTTCTACTAGTGATGTTCAATATACTATTATGTCGTCTAGGTACACAAGACATTTTTCGTTGTGTATTTCTCTTAAAATGTTATCCATGACTCGTTGAAAAGTGGCGGGTGCGTTTTTCAATCAAAATGGCATTCGTTTATATTCATAGTGTCCTCTAGGTGTGCTAAATGCAGTTTTCGCTCTCTTTTCGTCCATCTCTACTTGGTGATATCCTGAGGCAAGGTCTAATGTTGAAAAATATTGACACTTTGTTAATTTGTCTATAATCTCGGTGATATTGGGTAGTAGGTATTTGTCGTCTACCGTTTCTTCGTTTAGCTTTATAGAACCATTCAATATTTTCGCTTGCCTGATGCGTCTAATTTCTTTGGCACTATTAATACAGGGCTGCTCCATGGTGAGTTCGAGTGTTGGATTATATCCTGCTCTAATAAATCTGTTACCTGTCTATCTGCTTCTTCTTGGATTGCCTGAGGTAGTCTGTATGCTTTGTTAAAAATTTGCTTGTTATCCGTTAATTCTATATTATGTTTGACTGCGTTAGTAAAGGTTAAAGGTATTCCTTCGCAATGGAATATATCACGGTATTTAAAAGTCTTTAATTGAACTCTCTTCTTCGTTATTAATGTCGTTATTGAAACAAATGTTACTTAAGTTCTCTCTTAACATCTTGTCGTTTTCTACAGGGCTGTAATTGTTTTCTTAATTTTCGTCTGTTTCCATTTCGTTAAAATTCATTTCTTCTATGTTAATTGGGTTTGTCAGAGATAATTCTATGGGGTAATCATTCGAGTTTAGAATTGTTGTAGTGGCGTAATTGTCCTTTATTTGTACTAGTGCTGTGGGTGTTTCTACTCCGAGTTGGAATGACATGTGGTTTATAATGCCTACGTTGTTTTTTGAATTTACTAAAATCTTTATTTGTTTCTCTGTCCGGGGTTCTATGGTGTATTTTTGCTCTTTTTGTATATTAGTATTTTGGAATTTAATGGGGATTTGTCCGTGCTTTGTTCTTAATAAGCGGTTTTATATATCGATGTTTGCTCCTAATTTCCTTAGAAGATCCATTCCTGTTAGTCCGTCGTACTTGTCGTTGAATTCAAAAATACAAATTTTGATGCAATAGTGTTTTATGGGCTGTTTTAAAGGGTTCTCTATCTACAAAATTTATATAATGTTTTTTACGGTTCGGAGGCTAATTAGTGTTTTTGAAGATCCGGTATCGATTATTAATTCAAGTTCTGCATGGAGTATTTCTATGTATGGCAATATTTGTTGATTGATATTATTTAAATTAATTATGTTTGGTCGTATATAAATCGGTCTAACTAAAAATTTGAGCACGCATTTTCCTCGTCGTCCTCTTCGTAATTTTCACACAGGTCGTCACGTTCGTAGTTTTCTAAATGATTTCGGTCATCGTCTCTACTGGAGTTTGTGTAATTATTCCTGTCATTATTAAATTCTTTCACTTCTTGGTGGAATAGTTCTTCGGAAGTGAAGTTTTGTTTTTGATTATAATTTGGTTTGATATGTGATATTTTTGTATTCTATCTGGTGTTACCAGATGAAGTGCCCATCGGAGTTAGTTTTGTAATAACTGTTAGGGTTGTTATTCGTCATCGGTATGTTTCTGATGGGGTTTGCGCCGAATGCTTGCCTTGGCTGGTTTACGTGTTGGTTGATTCTTGGTGGAAATGGGGGTTTGGTAAAATTTGAGTTAAATGTTGGTCTCGGAAATTGTCTAAATTAATTGTTGAAGTTTGTGTTATTACAATTTGGGTTGTTGTAATAGTAATAAAAATCGGGGTAATTATAAACTTTTTGTAAGTTTATTACCCTTTATCCTCGTGACTATCAGCTATATACTAAAACTCTCTATTTTTAATCTGATATCACTAGGTCGAGATTTTCTTCTTTATACTCCAAGCCCAGGGTAATGTCAGATGGAAAACGGCTTTAGACAAAGAAAACTCTTAGGGGTTAAACGGCTAGTAGAGTGTTAGCTCTGGGTAGATCATGAGCATGGGTCATGGGTGGATAATCGACCAAAAATATTTTTAATAGGCGCCACCGTATTTTTTAATACAAGTGCCAACAAAATTTAACTGTGTTTGTATAAGGGAAATGCGGAAATCTTATCTTAACACCACTATCATAGCCATAAAATTTGAATTTCACTGTTTATCACACACTTACCAAAACCTCAACCACCAGATGTCAAACAGTTGTCTCAGCTTTACCTGTGAACAAACAAAAATACCACATGGACACTATTTGTGTCTTCAAAAGCATATGCCAAAAATAGAATAAATGAATTTAAACATCTGTGAAATACTAAAGGGATTTATTTTCATTATTCTGTCTTTTTACTTAATGAGGGTTTGCTCTAGTTTTCTTTTTCTTAATTTAAATGTAGAATAATAAAACTTCATTCAAATGAAACAAAATGAATTCTATTCATATGTAGAAATCGGATATATATACATGTGACTGCAATATATATGCTTACTATCTTGTCATTAATTTTTTATAAAAGAATTTTAGTGAAGTTTAACCTTCTAAATAAATATTTATAAATTAATCATTTCTATAAAATTTTAGTTTAAGCAAACATATCATAATTTATTTATTCATATCACAAGATTTTATTTTTACTATAATCATTGAAGCGCTTCCTTGACCATTTACAACAAAGATTGATCATCAGAAAAATAACGATCATAAAATGCAACTATTCAAATTTAACTGTTGTCTACACAAAAAAATATACACGAATATCAGCACCAATAAAAAGCTTTTACATGACCTTAATTGTTTTTAAGCAAAATGTGAAAATTAAATCAAGACTGTATCCGGCGTCTAGATTAGGAAACAGAATCTATACTATTTTTTTATCTGACACAAGTTGTCATTTTAAATATCTTAAAACACATTGTATGCGTGTACAAATAACTGACAAACTAGATATTTATTCGGTGTGTTATTAACTTTAAAAAACAACTTTATATTTTTGTTACTCTAATAATCAACGTAGGAAATCTCATAATAATTTACTATACTTTCAAAGTTACGGAAAGTTTCAAACACTCACGTGTATCCAAATAAATTGCAGGTGCAAAATCATGACGTCAGCTGTTGTATTTTTCCAGCGTATTAATCATCTGTAAGTTTGAAGTACCAAGATTCTTTGTATAATAAACCATTTCTATACGGCGTATTAAATAGATAGAACGAAACCATGACTGCCTGCTTTAAATTATTGCGACGAAAATTTATTATAATTTAACATTGAAAATTGTTGTTGTAGATATGTCCATTAGATATTGCACTAAAGTGAAATATATTAGTTTAATTTATAATATTAATCTATACCAACTGTGTTAAATGATGTAAATTATTGTTCCATGTTCTCAACTCAAGTTCTTCTTTCTGACTCTATTAGACGCCTCGTGTTTTAGTCGAGCCATCTTGACTTTTATCTCTAGTCTACAAAAAGCGACTTGATTCTTCGACGTTGGAAACAAAAGTGCTCATGATTAACTGGACTACGCTTGGCAACAAGCCACAGAATATAAATGTCCTAGATTCTATGTGTTATTGGGAATATTATACTTTACTTTTTATTGGCTGAATATTTACGAATTAAATGCTTTAAAATTTATCTGTTTTATTATTAATTTATTAGGCTTGGTGCAACAAGAAAAAAATACGTTACACAGCCTCTTCCCAAGAGAAAAATTCGAGGTATGGAAGAATTTTTCTAAAAAATTTTGACTGAAACTTCAAAATTACTCTCATTAACTGTATAAACCTCTAACAACTCACAACAAAACAGCACAAACTTTAACTATAACTAACGATGAGTTTAACAAAAAATCAGAATCATTCACTAATTGATATGGGGAATATTAATGCATGGGATTGAGTGATTAGTAACTGCGCGTACTACACGCCTATAAAGGGACAAATTCGGGAAGTCATAATCAGTATATACGTCAATCAGTTAAGAATATTTAGGGAATCTAACACTCAGTGGATGCATGTCATCTATAGTTACAAACGCAACAACCATATCAAAGTAAAAAATTTTACCTGAAGCGAAAAATATTTTTCTATAAATTAGAACTGTAATAAACAAAATCGAATGTATAACAAAATTACTATTAAACAAAAATCTGTACAACGAATACTCTTCTCTAATTTACTATATCTGTCTTAAGGATTTATGTACATAACTTTCCAAGTGCTAATTACATTTAAACTAATCGATGAATTTAACAAGTACCAAAAGCTGTTATTTACGAAGTCCATTCACGAAACAAATCTCTAACACTCGAGAAACAGACAAAGTATTAACAATACTTATTCATCAACAAGATACCTTTGATCTTTGAGTGAGCACCTCACAACATTATCTGTACGACTACTATGCTACAGACTCAACTATATCTCTCAAAAATCCTACAACATCAGTGATTCATCACCAAAGAACTCCAAAACCACTAATAAATCATACGTTGAGCCTACTGGGAGACATCCACCAGCAACTCACAAAAAAAAACTCTTCATGAACTCTCTTAACTCATGTACGCTCTCAATAAAGAATAAGCATATCAGGCCTAGTCTCAAACTACTAAATCAAAACTCAAGCATTCCTTTAATGCTTAATACTCTATCACACTCTAACTATATAACTATACTCAACACTTTACTAAACACTCTCTATAATCTCCATCATGTGCCTCATAACTGAATACGCACCTCTTCACCGAATACATATTCATCTCTATATACCTGCAACATCTCTAAGCATATGCTGCACTCTCAAACACCTCAAAAAAAAACATATCATCATTCAAAATCCATAAACATATCCTTGTCGTCATCAAAAATTATCATTTAACACATCCTTGTCGTCATTTAACACATCCTTGTCGTCATCAAAAATTATCATTTAACACATGCAACATCTAAATCAACAAACATATTAAGCTCTATTACTACTAAAACAAAAATTACTTTAAACAAACCAAAAAAATTTCACTAACTTTAATCTTGTCTTACTTAAGAATTTAAAACATGGACCAAAAAGAATTACTACTGACATCAACTATAATTAGAAGTACTTAAGGATCAGAAACATTCTTATCATCTTCATTTTCACATTCATCTGTCGCTGAATTATCGATACTAAACATTTTCTTAGACTTAAATTTGAAGATACGGATAAATGAAAAAGGGGAATTTGAATACGAAATTATTTTCTACTTTACTTCATGATAACTATTAATAAATGTTCTGGTACACGCTTACTCTACCCATAATCAAACTGTCGATATAAACTAAAGTGCTTCACAACGCATAAATTTGCTAGTATGACAAGCTCCTCTATGAGCCTCACCTAGACTTATAAACAAAATTGCTAGAATGACAAACTCTTCTCTGAGTCTCATCTAGACTGACAAACTAAATAAGCAAAACGAATCACATCATAACCGACTTCAAATAATCTCAAGTGACGATGCCAAAACTGCTAAAGCGACAAACTTACCACGACCCTCGCATAGACTGACATAACGCTGAGCGACCAACCCTTCCGGAGTTTCGTCTAGACTAACATAACGCTACACGATGAACCACAACAAGTCTCGCTTAGATCTAACTTAACTCAACATACTACGTTGTAACGCGACCATAAAAATTGCTACTCAAAACCAATCAAACTAAACCAAAACGTGCTCATGCACAAGAGCAATCTTCAAACTATATTTCAACAGCAAAAACTTGTGTACCATTAATCGAACAACTAATATAACTAATAAGACTGAAAGATGAATCTATTATCGATGAAATACATACAAAATCAAACAAACTCGTAACATCCATATCAAACAACTTTATCATTTTATCTAGAAACAGGAATTTCGCTACTCAACTTCTGTTCCTCTACTCGTTGAGTTGGAAGATGAAATCTCAAACAAACGAATGTCCTAACTATATAAAGAAGAACCCACTATAAACTGTAACAAACTTTAACAAAAATGAAACTAAAAGAAGACGTTACTAATATCAAAGCAAACCTCAGTCGGTGAATATAAGTGTGATGAAAATAACTACTAAATGTTCCAGCCTCTAAGTGAAATTATTCGAGCCTCTAACTAAAATTATTCGAGCCTCTAAATGAAATTCGAGCCTCTAAATGAAATTCCAGCCTCTAAATGAATTTCCAGCCCCACGTTGCGAGCGCAAGTGTAATAGTAATAAAAATCGGGGTAATTATAAACTTTTTGTAAGTTTATTACCCTTTATCCTCGTGACTATCAGCTATATACTAAAACTCTCTATTTTTAATCTGATATCACTAGGTCGAGATTTTCTTCTTTATACTCCAAGCCCAGGGTAATGTCAGATGGAAAACGGCTTTAGACAAAGAAAACTCTTAGGGGTTAAACGGCTAGTAGAGTGTTAGCTCTGGGTAGATCATGAGCATGGGTCATGGGTGGATAATCGACCAAAAATATTTTTAATAGGCGCCACCGTATTTTTAATACAAGTGCCAACAAAATTTAACTGTGTTTGTATAAGGAAATGCGGAAACCTTATCTTAACACCACTATCATAGCCATAAAATTTGAATTTCACTGTTTATCACACACTTACCAAAACCTCAACCACCAGATGTCAAACAGTTGTCTCAGCTTTACCTGTGAACAAACAAAATACCACATGGACACTATTTGTGTCTTCAAAAGCATATGCCAAAAATAGAATAAATGAATTTAAACATCTGTGAAATACTAAAGGATTTATTTTCATTATTCTGTCTTTTTACTTAATGAGGGTTTGCTCTAGTTTTCTTTTTCTTAATTTAAATGTAGAATAATAAAACTTCATTCAAATGAAACAAAATGAATTCTATTCATATGTAGAAATCGGATATATATACATGTGACTGCAATATATATGCTTACTATCTTGTCATTAATTTTTTATAAAAGAATTTTAGTGAAGTTTAACCTTCTAAATAAATATTTATAAATTAATCATTTCTATAAAATTTTAGTTTAAGCAAACATATCATAATTTATTTATTCATATCACAAGATTTTATTTTACTATAATCATTGAAGCGCTTCCTTGACCATTTACAACAAAGATTGATCATCAGAAAATAACGATCATAAAATGCAACTATTCAAATTTAACTGTTGTCTACACAAAAAAATATACACGAATATCAGCACCAATAAAAAGCTTTTACATGACCTTAATTGTTTTTAAGCAAAATGTGAAAATTAAATCAAGACTGTATCCGGCGTCTAGATTAGGAAACAGAATCTATACTATTTTTTTATCTGACACAAGTTGTCATTTTAAATATCTTAAAACACATTGTATGCGTGTACAAATAACTGACAAACTAGATATTTATTCGGTGTGTTATTAACTTTAAAAAACAACTTTATATTTTTGTTACTCTAATAATCAACGTAGGAAATCTCATAATAATTTACTATACTTTCAAAGTTACGGAAAGTTTCAAACACTCACGTGTATCCAAATAAATTGCAGGTGCAAAATCATGACGTCAGCTGTTGTATTTTTCCAGCGTATTAATCATCTGTAAGTTTGAAGTACCAAGATTCTTTGTATAATAAACCATTTCTATACGGCGTATTAAATAGATAGAACGAAACCATGACTGCCTGCTTTAAATTATTGCGACGAAAATTTATTATAATTTAACATTGAAAATTGTTGTTGTAGATATGTCCATTAGATATTGCACTAAAGTGAAATATATTAGTTTAATTTATAATATTAATCTATACCAACTGTGTTAAATGATGTAAATTATTGTTCCATGTTCTCAACTCAAGTTCTTCTTTCTGACTCTATTAGACGCCTCGTGTTTTAGTCGAGCCATCTTGACTTTTATCTCTAGTCTACAAAAAGCGACTTGATTCTTCGACGTTGGAAACAAAAGTGCTCATGATTAACTGGACTACGCTTGGCAACAAGCCACAGAATATAAATGTCCTAGATTCTATGTGTTATTGGGAATATTATACTTTACTTTTTATTGGCTGAATATTTACGAATTAAATGCTTTAAAATTTATCTGTTTTATTATTAATTTATTAGGCTTGGTGCAACAAGAAAAAAAATACGTTACATTGTTAATTCGCGGTTGATTCGTTTGTGCGTTAAATGGTGTAGATTTTGCTTGTGTGGATATTTGTCTCGCAGCTTGTATGATTTTTATCGGTGAGTAGCTTTTATTTGCGTTAGGGTTATATAGTCTATTTCGGTAATACATAACGTTTTCTTCTTCTATGATCATATTCATTGCCTCCTCTAAATTTTGGGGAAGTTGAAATCTTATTTTGTCTGATAACCGTTCAGGTAGTGCGTTTATGTAGGTGTCTAATGCCATTTCGTCGTACATTTTTGCCTTCAATAATCGGATATCTTGGTCGGGTTTTTCAATTTTGAGTTTTGTCAGAATTAAACTTCGTAAGTCTGGATATTTCTTTTCAAATTGGTATAGTGATTGGTTACTTTACATTCTAAGGTTTATTAGACCACGGATTAGACATTTGATGTTGCGTTGGTTGCCAAAATATGCAATTAGGATATGTTTGAAGTTTTGCCATTGTTTATGGTCATCTCGGCTGGCAATTAGCATTAGTGCCCTTTCGGTCAGGTTGCTTATTATTAGGCGTAAAAGTAGAACATTGCGTTCGTTGTCTCCTGGTTTATAAAAAGTCTCTAAAAATATTTCGCACGTGGTAATAAAGTCACCTAGCAGCGTTTGATCTCCCTCATATTGCGGGATACTCTTGAAATAAATCTTCATGTCTAAACTCATGGTTGCTCTAATAATTAATGGTCGTTTTCAGTTTTAATTTATCTCAAGTTTTGTATAAATTGAGATTTACTTTGTAATTTGTATTGTTACTTTTGAGTTTGTTTAGTTATTTAAATAATCACTTTACTTATATTTTATCTATAGTTATCAATTGCTATGATTATATTAAAGAATCTGTGCTTGGTAATGCTCGTCAATTGCTGTAGCCTTGAATTTGTATATTTTTATACTTTGCAGATGTAACAGTTGTTGCGAATTGAGTTTTAATTTTTTGAATGGTTTTTGTGGGTAATAATCTTTTGCAATAACTGCAATTATAATTTGTATGTTTTTTAATTAAGTGTTTGCTATAATGATTTCGTCTCGGTAGGTGTTGTATTAATAAGTGCATAAAATTCTTCGTTTATAATTGTACAGTCTCGTTACCTTGAATGTTACAATAATTGCATAAAGGTTTCTTTATAATTAAATACTTTCGTACTGAAAATATCCAATTATAGCTTTATAAAGTTTTGATGAACGTTACGTCATTCGGATTTTTCTGAATAGTTTTTATCTCAGTGATGGTTTCCGGTAGTAATTGTATGATAATTGCGTTATAAATTTGCACGCTTTGTTTCAAACTTGTGCTGAGTTAATTTAATGATAAATTACAAAGATGCTTCTACTATAATACACTTCTGTCGATTGTTGCACTGATGTGTTTAATTTATAGAATTTGATGGAAGTTTATTTTCGAATAAATCGTTTTTGTAATTAATTGCTGTAATAAGAATTGCGTTTTATTTATATATTAAGCTTTCAGTTTTGCTGAATTGAACCTTTTCGTTTTATTTAATAATTCGTAGTAAATTGTGCACATAAATGCGTCTTTTATAGTTCTTTTGTTAAAATAAATTCTCTGAGTAGATTCTTTTCGTAAAAGGTATAAATATTAAATTGCGATAATAATAATAATTAGAATTTGTACATAAAAATTTCTTACTAGCTAGCATCAATAATTTGAAAAGAATAAATTAGTTAGGATAAATGAACTTACATGGTGTTCATCGTCGATTTCATCTGTTTTCCTTCTTTGGGCTCGGTCGATTTTTGTACCTTGTCCAAGTTTTGTTTCTTTGGGCTCAGTCGATTTTGTACCTTGTCCAAATTTTGTTTTTTGGGCTCCGTCGATTTTGTACCTTGTCCAAATTTTGTTTGGTTCTTCCAGATTGAAAATTGAAATTTCGGATCACCAGTTCTTCGAATTTTGGTTTCTAGCAACCTTCTGGATCCTACCGCTGCGCCAATTACGTTTTGGCGGCCTTGGGAGCTGCTTTTTTAAAAAATGTTTTTCCAAAAACTCTTGTAATAAATTTTATTTTAAACAGAATTTACAAATGGAATTTTAACAAACTATAAAAAATTATTCTAAGTCGAAATTACTGTTAAATGGATTTGAGTAACCTGAACAACCAACAACGTAAAAGCTGTGAGGTTTAAGACTGACTGATGATCTTGTGGCCCTCGGGTATTTATGTTGTCTCTGCCCCTCACATTTGTGTGGGAACAGCAGAGCTCATGTTTGCTTGTTTTTTTATTCAATTATATAATACAAAGTAACAACCTTAATTCTAATAATTGCGGTTTTTATAACCGTCTGTGACCTGCACCTGCAGTATCACTTACGTCTGGAACACAATGTATTCACATCCGTTCTCGCAACTTGCTTGTGAACTTTTATTAACCTTTTTTTTATTTATACTTGAATTACAATGTTGCATCTAACTTAAGTTTCTTAATAATTTCTATTTAATTATACATATATTAATTTGGGGGATATGTAACTCACATAGTGTACCAATTATTTAATTCAGATATCGAAAATCTTAAAATGCGTTCCTCGCTCTTAAGCAAATCGAAGGGACGCAAGCCTAGGCAGTAATACCCATCTCCAACGTTGGGAAGGCTGCCAACGAGACCTCATCGATTGACACTTGTTACGTTGGCTCGTAGCCGGGCGTAACACAAAGAAACCCAAAGGAATAACCGGGCTCAATCGGAGATTAGGGGGTTGTAGAAAGCAGACTAACATATAATGTACGCGGCTGTAAGAAATTAGGGACAATACCTTCAATAAAAGTAGTCAAGCAAACCTGAAATAAAAGAATAAGCATGGCATGCTGATCAAGCATAAATTATTCCGTACTCTGTAAAATGTAAAAAAAACTGTTTGGATAATTTATATAATATAATAACGATAAAAGCATTACAAAACTTTTATTACAAAGTAAGGTAATATTGGGGAGTAGCAGAAACGTTTCCTCACACACCAATTAACCATAAATCAAACAAACTTATAACAAAAGATAAATAGGTAAGCATAATTGATGTGAGTAATCCAGTATTGTTGATTTTTCTTTTCTTTTTTTTTTTAATAGCATGCAATTCTATTGTAAAAGGTATCAAAACGACAAAGGATATTGCAAAACAACGGATAGATATTTAAAGTAATAACAAGTATGAAATAGTTCAACTTACAAAACCAGGAGCACCGGAAGAGTTTCTATAGAATTGGAATAATTCGGCTACTGATAGCCTTACAGTTGGAGTTGGTGGAGTGTGGGGTGTCCATGGTTCCATCCCATTATCAACTTGAAACTTGACACTACTATTAACTGCAGATTGTTCTTTTACTTTCTGTAACTGATCTAAAGCCTCCTGATAGCTTGGTAAACCGGATGCAATGGTGTAGCTTGGCAAAGATTCACAGTCGCCGGGTCCAACTTCACCTCCATTTGCATTTCTTGTTGCTAATATCCTTCTTTTATATTGTTGGAATTTGTGGTACAACAGACAGGAACACATGCAACAAACGCAACTAAGAACAATTAAAGTTAGTATAATTCCGATCCAAACATTCGCCAAGAATTTTTCGTATTGCGGATCTGCTTCAGCAGAAAGAACTTCGTCAACTTTTGAAGCTAATTTCAGTTGGTAAAGGCATTGTTTGAATACGGCGAAACATTTAAAAACACGATCATTCTCACAATCTCGTCTTTAAAAAATGTACGTTCATATTTTATTTACTTATTATTAAATGCAAGGTAAATTTAACATATCATTAATACGGAATGAGTTAAACACTTTTGCAATTTCATTTTGCAAATGTTTTAGGGAGTTTAAAACCTGACTATAGTAGCACCTTTAAAAATTCTGTACAAGTTTATTGCACTCACTCTGATAAAAAAGGGACCACGAAACTAGATCGCACACACAGTAATCCTAAAGAAGAATCGGTCAAGTTTAGCAAGCAAGTTCTACAACTTTTATTTCAAAAGAAACTCAACTAAAAACACAATTAGTAAAGCACGCGTAATCACTAAGTCCGTCCGTCAATGTTCCGTAAACAGCACGTGCGGTTGATCAAACACGTTCGCCTATAATGCATCTTTCCTTCAATGAAATAAGAACTACACTACAACCTGTTTATATAAAATAGTTGTTACCCATAACCTCTGATCGTCTATTATCTCGACTTCGATAATAACATAAGGAACAAAATTTATACGACGAATAATCCAATTTAAAATTCATTCCTTGCAAATTATTTATTAATGAAAATCAATCTTCAATTAATCTATCTTTAAATTAATACACACGAGTTAAATTGCATACAAATCTGAAACTATTCTGAAGTATTCAATTTATACAAACGGCGATCCAAAAACGATGTAATTTAAGTACGCTAACAGGAAGGGAGCGTAACACGCTGCTTTGTGGAAATCCCTGGTCGGACTCCTAGTCAGTATCGACTTCTAGAAACTCACAACGATCCCAAGAAAGATACTGCCGATAGTTTTCCAAATCAAAAATTTTGGCGACTTAGTTAAGGAATTGATTGCCTGCGACAAAGAAATCAGCAAAATCTTCCATCTTCATCGATAGACGACGCAGAAATCTAAGAAACCTGCAGATAGCATTGTGAAATGCGAACGGGCTTGGGAGGAAAGAGATTCAAGGTGTTGGAGTTTGCACTAAAGTACGATCTGGACGTTTTAATGAACAAAACGCATCTCAACGCACGAGACGAGCCAAAGCTTTTTAGATACAGGCTGTTCCGTAAAGATCGAGAAGGTGCCTATGGAGGAGAAACAGCGGTGTGAGCATCCCGGAGCTGATATGTTTCAAAACGAATGTAGTATGCATAGTCTTAGAGGGCGTCGGCCGTCTGTACTTGGAACAGTTTTACAGCTCATCAGACCGCGACCTGCTAGATTCGCAGGACTTCGAGGCTGTGTTAAAAGAGGCAGAACCAGTGGATATCTCAACTACAAAAATTCTTCTTGGAACAGTCGTGTTACTAACCACAACGGGCGCATACTACGACAATGTACTGACATACGAAAGGTCGCGGTGATGGGGGCCCATAGAACCCACGTACAACAGCTAATGTAATAGACATTGCAGTACTCCAACTTGTAACACTGAATACGAATATCCGGTCTGTCAGCAATTTCACTTCAGACCATAACACTCAAAAAAGAGCGAGTCCCTGCGATAAACAATCCATAAGGTCCTATGGACGGCATTCGCAGCCTATCCAGCGAGGTGAAAGGAAAGGATATCAAATGACACCTAAACCATAGACGAGCTAAAAGCGCAAGTGAATCGCTTCACGGAGTGATTACGGACTTTGGCAAGTGGAGCCACTTTGAGGAGATGGGTAGGACATAGAAGTGTTATTCTTTCTCAGCACATCCGTGAACTCATCAGGGACAAGAATAGCGCCAGGCGTCAGTAGTACAGAACCTTGAATCCAACTAAACGCATCTGTTGTAGCCAGTTGGTTACTGAAATGCTCTTTGCAATTAGGCGACTCAGGAATGAGTTTTAGGAAGTCGAATTGGGGGCAACTCTGAGCTGAAAACCACTCTTAATGAAAGATGTCGAAAGCACTAATGAACTGATTGTCATCTATGCCTTCTATCTATAGCGCAATAAGCTTTAACTGTTCAGACCATGAAAAACAGAATCTCATGCAAACAACAAAGAACGACAGTTTAATGCCGACTATGCTTACGTAGAACTTCAGCACATCGAGCCGATCAACTGAGACGTGCCGAAGGAGGCTGGTAGATAGCGATCCCAAAGAAATCTATCCTACCGCAACAAGGAAGTCCAGAATCTTATCAATCCATTAAAGGTCAGAAAAGCTCCTGGGTTGCTCATGGAATCAGAAGGGTTCAACAAGTACTTCTGTAAAGCGTACTACGGTGTTGATCCTAGTTATCAATGTCTTGCCGAGACTCCGTTACTTACCAAAACCATGAAAAACAGCGAATGTGATATTGCTCCCGAAAGTCGACAAGTTCGCTACATTTTACCTCTCATCCGAACGAGAGCGTATTTTTGTTGAAAATGCTCGCCTAACATTTTTCAAATGGTTCGTGTCGGGAATCAAACCCAAGACCTTGGGCTTAGTGGTCACGCGCGAATCAACTAAGCCACGTAGCCGAGTCACAGTCCGACCCGCAAGATGTTCCGGGTTCTTCTTTTCTTCCCGGAAATCTGAATAGGAGACTATTTTAACTCCGAAATCTTTTACCGCTGTGTACTAGGGAGGTAATGTGGTGATTTCCTGTTGACTTCCACATCGCATCAGTACGTCTTAGATTGTCATACCCACCCTCATGGTTTCTGCCTTTTTCGGTGACCTGCCAATCTGGTTCCACAGGATACACCACTAATTTGGTTAAACCACAGTTCGGCTTTTCAGATCACTGAAGCACGCAAGCCATTCTACCCGTTCTATTTTTCTAAAATTTCTTTAAGGTACAGGTCCATACAGAACAATCAAATCGCTGAATGAATAATAAACGAATACAAAAGTAAACCTCGCCCGTTCATTTGTGGCTTATATATTTAACAGAAAAAATTTGTAATGACTTTCTCACTCCTTTTATATCTTTGTACTTCTCAAGAGAGCACTACCTTTTAAACATTTTGATTTCCGTGCTTATGTTTCGTAAATTTCATCATACCAAAACAAATGTTTAAGGCTAAAATCTTCTTTTTCGATATTTGTCAATTATGTTAAATTCTATTACTAATGTAATTATAAGAATGCATGATAGAACGGTAAGACATGCCTTTAGACCTGAAAAAATAGCAAGAACACTAATGAAATACACACTAAAAAAGAAAATTGAAGAAAAAAAGCAGATCAAATCAAGGAAGACGTGAGTAATAGATAAGCTGGAACTTGAAGTTAGGAAATAGTAGAGAATCACATCCAACTATCTTTTGGGGTGAAACAATGATGATAAGAAATTGGAATAGGTACATAAGAGGAGAAAAAGAGAGATTAAGAAAAAGAAAGACAGACCGAGAAGAGACAGGGTGGGGAGAGAGAGTGAGAGAGCGAGAGAAGAGAGCGCGAGAGAGCGAGAGCGAGAAAGAGAGCGAGAGCGAGAAAGAAAGCGAGAGCGAGAGCGGGAGCGAGTGCCAGAGCGAGAGCGAGAGCGACGACACGATTGAGAAAGAGATGGATAGTGAGGGAAAGCCATTTAATACACACATTTATTTGCAACTAAGTATAAAGAAATAAGAAAAGTTTCCAATTCCGTCATTTATAAATTGATGCAATCGACA
The DNA here is from genome assembly GCA_036346225.1 of Platerodrilus igneus. NCBI lineage: Eukaryota > Metazoa > Arthropoda > Insecta > Coleoptera > Lycidae > Platerodrilus > Platerodrilus igneus. Next base: position 2,540,650 of record JARFIW010001358.1, read on the forward strand.
ATTATCTTGGTTTTGTAATTGCTTTTCTGTATATAGTAAAATCAAATTGGTTATATATTTTGTAATGCCGCGGTATTTTTTTCAGCTAAATTCAATTGAAAATGCGGATTGACTGTTTCCCGGCTGGAAAATCAATGCCTGCTACAAACGATGCAGTTTAATTATTGACATAAAACCTACTCTTTGTCCCTGTTTATTTAGTCTTTTTAAAATGCTCATTCCAATGCACAATAAACATGACAAAACTATTTCAATAACGCTTTGTTCGAGTAGGGAGACTTCTACAATTTTCAATTCCAAACATTCCAGCAACAGCATTGAAATCCGGAGGGTTGACGAGCGGTAGCATCTGTTGGAAAAGGCACAGCTTGCGCTAGTATTCCTTGGGGATACTTTATGGAAAACTGAAATTAGGCCAGTGTAGTCCTCATTTTATCATTATTCAAATATCGCCGTTTTTCTTGTAACTTGTATGCATATATGAAAACTAAATAATTTTTAGAATTATGTTGTCAAGTTGGGGTTGAAACTTTGTTTCACACATCAGTAGGGCAATTAATACGTGGTTATCTTTAGCTTGCAGAGTATTACATACATTATCTTAAACTTTGGTATAATTAATTCACAACACGTTTTAAAACACCCCATTGTAATGTCACTGATGCCCTACTATATACAATCTATCAGAATTCCAACCGCCGAGGGTGCGTTTCGGTTTAATTAAAAGTCCCTAGAGCCCTTTTACAACATTTATTCTTAAAGTATGCGCAACGTAGTGGTAGCAATTGGTATTTTAACATTCTAAACGATTTAATTTTAATTTTTATTAATAGAAAAATCAGGTTTAATAAATTGTTCGGAAAGCTACTTATGTTTTGTGCTATGAAATGTATGTTGGATATTGCCAAAATCTTCAAAAGTGCACTTATTACCCTAATTATCTAGTAAGAAAAAGATTATGATAGGATTAATAAAGAAGCAGTTTTAATTCAAACGAATACATATTCTTAGAGCCGTCTGGGACTATAGGATTTCACAGTGCTGATATTTCATAGTCCTAGCACCTATTGTTATATTTTTGTTATTGATTGCTTACTCATTGGCCATAAGTAGTAAATACAACATTTTATCGTTGTAGTCATTTGTAACTAGAGTAGCTATAGAATTAAAAAGAAAAAGTAAGCGATAAGACTTCTCGTAGAGAAACTATTTAATCATTCAGAAGTCAAGAATCTATCAACACTTAAATTAAAGGCAATTTAGTTACACACGTTGTGATATTATTATTAGCTCTGCGTTGGGCGCCAGTGTAACTTGCCGGGACCACCTTGTGAATGCCAGTATAATTTTCTTTCGGTCTCACTGGTAGAACCTTAGTGTTACCAGTAAATGAGATGCCAAAAATACGGATTATGCTTCAGATGGACGAAACTACCCCACTTACCGTACCAACGACAACCTTGTAACGTTTATTTTCGACGATAGATTCAAATACGTCCTTTTTTGTGGTAATTCGGTTTTCATTCACTTAGCTTCTGTTTCTATTCAAATCATAACATTTCTTTTAAATCTATTCATTCTAAAACGAAAATTTATTCAATAAATTAAATAGTCAATACCTTGTTTTAGGTATCCGTTAATTTGTAAAGGATTCCGATAACGTATAATTGCTTTCTCTTGTGTTTTCCACCTAAAGACTTGCCAAAATAATGGATCCCACTATTAGTTTATAGCGTGTTTTTCAGTTTGATAACGCGAGGATTGCAGTTCGAACTCGTGTTATTTGAACCAATGTTTAATTTGATTCTTCAGTTTGTGTGTTGAAATATTTTCTGCAGCGATGCACGTTTTTTTGTTCGACAAGTAGGAGGTATCTTGCGTGTATCGGTGAGTTTTCCCGCGCTTACCCATTCTAATCAGACTTTCTTTTTAGCTCTTAGCTGGAGGCCAAATTGGTTCTTTCTTTATGTAGGCGAAACTGTTCGTTGACGTAGACCAACTGCTTCTGTCTGTAGACCGCTGCTGCAGTTACGGTGGCAGGGCGAATAAACCCTGACTACCGTGGCATTGCTGTGCTGATTCACACCCGACGTCTTGCAAGATAAGCATCCCGACGCATAGAAGTATGTGACTCGTTTCTTTTTATGCACATCGAGAATTATTATTTATCAGCGGTAGTGTTGTGAAACCAGTTCACTATACATGTTTAAAAGCTAGCTTCGCTAGTGCTTCTGGTTATATTTCTTTAATTCTTACTACAACTTGGTCTACAGTTAATACTTTAATTTAACACACATTAATTATTTTCTACTGATCAGTTTTATTTTGTGTAAAATACGAGATGCACACTTCGTATCTAAAGTACTAAATTGTTCGTATCACATAATTGTTTGCTTTGAAATAGTAATGCTCAATTTATTTCTTTTGCTTGTTTGTACAGAATCCTTTATTTATTTTTATTGTTAATAGATAATCGTGGGCGACGTGCGTTTTTAGGTTTTTTGGTATGTAGGTGAATCCCCCCACTCTCCGCATTTGGTTGTTAGCCTGGTATTTACGTTTCTTCCGATTACGTATAGGTACGTAGCAACCTTGAAGGTTCAATTCAAGGGAGAGCATGAGTTTGGATATGGGTTGAATATGGTAAATCAAAATTTCATAAAAAAAACAGGGCGCTACCGTATCTCTGGCGTGATTAAAACTAAATTTGACGAAGGGAGATGCAAAAATCCTTTAACAATTAACTCAAGACCCATAAATAAATTATAAATAATATACTACAAATATATTCCAAAACAGTCTGAGCACTAACGTCCCACAGCTTGATGTCAGCGTTGATTTTGAAAAGAACGTCACATAATTAAATCTATCTTTGGAAACACTATTCGTTCCTCCAAAAATACAAAAGTTATAAATTGTAACTACACTTCTCGTAACACAAAATCATAAAATGTTGTCTTTTAAACGTATTTTTAGTACTCTTATAATTAAGCTCTGGGCTTCTCAAAAAAATTATACTTCTTATAACCTTTTCGGATATAAATAAAAGATCAATTCAACTAAACGTTACTGTGATACTGTCAAAGTTCTTATTTATAGGTTAATAGTGCAATTAATCAATTCCACTTCTTAATTCATAAATTCAAATTCATTTAAAAATAATTCAAGTTCGCTTAAAATGACTCAACTTCATTTAAAATTTTTTTCACTTAGAAACAATTTAAAAATGTTTATCATATGGATCTAAATAAAGGCCAAGCATCAGTACTATTTGTTTACGCGTGTTTATTTTCTCTAAAATATGTTAACCAAGAAACAAAAACTTTATGTATAATTATTGATATTATTGGCTTATACACTTATAATAAAATATAAAATGGAGGCAGCAAATTTAAATTATTACCTTGAATGCAAGCATATTTTTGAACAAAACAACATCTGGGATTTCCAATTATAACAATCCAAAATAATTTATGTTCATGCATTATTGCTAAGTTGTTACGTTACATTTCCGAAATCGATTGATTTCTGCATACTGCAATAAATTGTAATTTTCTAATTACGTTGTATTACTTCATTTTAATAAACACCTCCTAAAGTTTCTAATCTAAACGATTTTACACTTTTTGTGCCATTTCAAAACATGCAAACTGTCATTTAACAAGTTTGGTTGAAATAAAAAATAGTTATTTAAGCCGTGCTGTAAAGATTTCCTTAGGTGTTTGTAACGACGATAAATATGAGGAATCTATTCTAGAGTTTGCTTTGCCTTGCAAAGGTTAAGAAACTTCGCTTTATTCGTCGAAAGAAGCAAACAGTTTTTTATCATTAAACCTCTTTCAATAGTTTCTTCTTTGAAATACGCTCTAAACCATCTGCATTGTAAAAATATAAACGCTTCAATAGTACTGAGAAATTTTATTTCGATATAGTGCAACTGCGGTTCGCTTAAGTTTACGAGCAATAAAACCGTCTCCCTTATTCCATTCTCGGTATTGTAAGTTTGATGTAATACATAGCTATTTGTTGTTGTAAGTTAGACAACCTGTTATGCACTTTGCTTCATGATGCAGTATGGAAGGTTACTAACTTACCTGACCATTTAAACATACGTTGCTTTTTCATGTGAACAACAAAATTCAGTAGAAGTCATTATAGTATATCGAGGCTTTTTGTTTGCGTTAATTGACTATTCTTCTAGGAATATTATGCAGCTGCAGAGTTGGGAAATATCAAGCAAGTGGTGTTCGCAGAATACTTTATACATTATCGCTGAGAGTTGTTTTAAGACGAAAACACGTTACTTCCTTCGTTGTTCTCAGTTCTTATAAATACGGATTGAGCTTTTGAAATAGGGCTATCTATAGAACGTTCTTTTACGGAAAAGACACGTTGTAAATTGCGATGCTACAATACTTTGTTCCACTTAGTGTTACAGTCTAGTTAAATTCTTTCATCCAGCATCCAGCCCGTAGGCGAGTGCAGAACGCATTTCCAAATTCTTTACGATGGTACCAGAAGCACATAGCTTGTTCGAATATGCATTTATTCCGTTTTCTTTTTTTGATGCTACTGTAGAAGATAGATATTTCTTTGGCTGGTTGTTAACTACGTAAGCGCATTAGTTTTCTTGGTAGCACAATACATTACAGACTGCGCGTTACAAATTTACGTTCACAATACATAAGCGATTATATAATTATTTAAAGTCACAACTAGTTTAAACCGAAGTCCGCGTTAGAGCACTTGTACCGTTTCCTTTTCTTCAAAATCAATACTGCGAAATTTTAACAATTGGTTATCAAATTATTATCTATATTAAGGTTAACTCTTGGTTTGTTACGGTTACGTTATTTAAATTTACTGTTATGTTCTAACTTTTAGGAAGTACCCTTCACAGAGCAGGTAAAATTAAAACTACTGTAAATATTATGTCTACTTTTCTTTTTGTATGTATTTAGGGTTGAAATATTATATATGTATGTATGTTATTTAAATTTTAAAATTTTACACATATTTCTTTTTATACTATGTTTAACTAAGGGTTTGTTAATAAATCTTCTTTCCAATTTTTTTTTCTGAATGACGATTTGAGCTAGCACGAAATCGAATTCTTTTGGATTTCTATCCTACTCTTCTGTTTTGTTGCGGTATTCAGTGTGGGCGATTTTTTTTACTTATTTTACTACTTTCTTGCTTGTCTGCACGAAATACCGTAACAAAGCACAAAAAACAAAAATTCCATTAAAAGTAAAACTTGGTTATTCAGACTTGACGGTTAAATTGTAACAGAGTTATGATTATATAATTTTTTCCATTACATTGGCTACTATTAATTTTCTCATAATTTCAAACCACCAAAGGGCACATTTGTTTTCAGTCTATAACTCATCTTGAATATTTCCTTTCATAGCAACAAAATTCATATCTCTTATCAAACCTCTGCAGAACGATTTCGAAGACGAATAGAGCATATCTTCTGCTATTTATTTAAAAAGAACAACGAACAATCCCCAACTTCAAACCTTTTGTTTTAAAACATGTACTTCTTATAAACGTTATCTTTAAATAAATGAACCAGGGAAAATTTGCAAAAGTTTCAAGAGTCCTAGGACTTATTTTACGTTTGCATATCGTACGTAGCTAAATTCTAGTGTTTTGATTCACCACGTTAAATACAAATTTTCATAATTAAATTAGTTTTTGTTTGCGCTAAAAAGACGTGTATTCACATCTCTGCTGAACATTAATTAATTTATAGGGACTATTCAATAGCTATTCTTTTCCCTAGGTTGTGATTTTATCAAGCATGATTGCTCAACTATCTCACATCACTACTTTACAAAAAGAATGACGATCCCTCACTGTTCGTTATTAAATCGCTTTCTCTGTCGTTGCGCATGTTATTCCGTTGCGTGTATCAACATGGTGCATTTAATTTCTACCAACACAGAGGTATTAACTAATATAAACCAAAACTAACACAAAATAATTCTCTAATGAAACTGTTGCGGTATTCCGTGCAAACAAGTAAGAAAGCAGTAAAGTAAATAACAAAAATCACCTCCACCGAGTACCGCAACAAAACAGAAGAGAAGGGTAGAAAAGAAATTCAGAAAAATTAGATTTTGGGCTACCTCAAAATGGCGTAGAATGAGGTGGGTCATACAAAAAGAAAAATTTGAAATCTCGGTAAACCGGTTTATTATAAACCTTTACCGACATAGTCCCAAAAGGGATTATTACAAAACAACAAAAAAAAAAAACGAGCATTTACGTAATCGTCTTATTATAACGTAATGTAAACAAAGCGTCAACTTGCATATTACATAATATAAAAATAAAAATTTTTAAGCAAATATGAAATCTTAGAATCTAAATAATAATTACTTATCTACATTCCAGTATACTTACATAATGTTTCCAGCCCTAAATATATATAAAAGAAGGTTAAACATAAAATTTACAGTAATTCTATCTACAAGAAGAGAAGTAGACATAATCTATACAGTCTGCTTTGTGAAGTTCACCTCCTCAAGAAATAGCGTATCATTAAACTTCTATAACATAACCCTACTTAAATAAACCGGGTATTCACTTACTATAATTTAGAGTTTAGCAATCGTGTTGTTGGCGTTAACATGAATGTACAACGAAGAGGTAACAGTAACAAATGCTCTAACGTGAGCTTTGGTTTAACAAATTATGATTTTGCAATTAATTGCATAATTATTCGTGCACTGTGAACGTAACTTTGTAACGTGGGGTCTGCAATTTACTTTATAATCATGAGTAAGAAAACTATGAACAGTAAACGAAGTGTCTATTTTTCACAGCAGCATCAAAAATAAAGAAAATAGAAAAACTGTACCTTAGACTAAGCTGTCTGCCTCTCTAGATCTAAATTAAAGAATTCGGAAAATGTGCGCTGCCTCCGCCGATGGATTGGACACTGACTCAACCAGTTTAACTAAGTTAGGAATCTGTATTTATAAGGAATGAACCACGTGGGGAGCAATGTGTTTGGCTTTCAAAAATATCTCCGAAGGATCGGGTATAAAGAATTCTCAGACATTACCTGCAAAAGTATACCAGCTGTAAAGAACAGCTTGCAAACAAAGAGATAACATATAGGCTACTAAGAATTGTTAACAAAGGGGGACAATCTTATTGTTTTGAACACCTGCACAGCTGCAAGATAACAGAATAACACTTGATAGAAATACTCGGTATAAACCCACTACAAATATTCATTTACTAGGCAGGTGGTTGAGGCAGCCGAGTCTCTTAAAGGATGCCATAAATGTAAGTGCAGCTATGGCAAATTTTAGAACATATTGCAGAGACTTTGTAAAGTGAAGTTGATAAGCAGATGTTTGTTTTATTATGCGAGTAACAAGGAAAATACAGAAAATACAGTAAATACTTGAAGAAATTTTATAGAATAGCTCTAATTTCAATTGGAAGGAAATCGAGCTTGTTCAACGATAACTTTTAGTATTTGAAATAACAAAGAAATTTTAGGGCGTGTTAAATAACAGTAGTGGAATTAATATTCATGCATAAAAGATCGCTTGTATAATTTTAACCTAACAAGACTTAAAGAAATATGCGTTAGATTTACATGGCCAATAAACAAATACTATAGGGAAATTTCATTTAAGTATTATACAGAAGGAAACGTAGAATTGCCATCAGAAATGCAAAAAGTCATCAGCAGGATGTACTTTTGTTGAGTGGCGTGCTGGCTCCAAAAGGTAAAGTTTATTTAAAGTTGTTATACGGCGAAATAATCGCTACAATTGATTGAGTTACATAGAAATCGTGTAGAACAAGCCAGAACTACTATCATAAATGCAAAAAGTCCTCACGATAACGCTTTTGCCGAATGTAGTGCTGAGGTCAAAAATTGAAAATAGTATAAAATTGCAATTTTGTTCGGAAATGCTCCTTTGTTATAGAAGTACTCTTATACTAAAGAGAACTGTCGTCATATAACATATTTAAAAACTTCTATTATGTTAGAGGAGGCTGCGAGATAGGTTTTGGGCCTCTTACAACGGCTTCTTAAAAACGCTTTTTTAAAAAACTTCTTCTATTAAATTTATTTTATACTGAATTACAATTAATTTTTAATTTACAAATGTAGATCGAAATAATTTTAAGTTGAAATTCACTTTAATTAAATAAACTAAAATTACGATGAGTAGCTTGAACAACCAACATTGTAAAAGTTATGAAGCTCTAGACTGACTGGCAAACTTGGGCTCTCGGGAGTATTTATGCTATCCCTGCCCCTCACATTGCTTGTGGGAACTGCCGAGCTCATGTCTGCTTATTTCTGTTTGTAATTCAATGCAACAATCTTAATTCTAATAATTGCTGTCTTACATCCTACTGTGACCTGCGCTTGCAATATCGCGTTACGGCTGGAATACAATATCTGTTTCCGTTCTCACTGTCGGGCTTGTGAACTTTCATTAAGCTTTTATTATATGTCCTTCAATTTATAAATTGTTGCATCTAACTTAGGTTTTAATAATTTCATTTAATTACATATATATTCTAATTTGAGGGATATGTAACACCTCCCGACGTAGATGAAAATTAAGGTTTTTTTTTGCTTAATTTTTGAAACTCATCGTCCTTAAGGGTTCATTTATTATTTCTTTATTTCCTTTTGTTTCTTGTTCCTTATTACTAAAATTCGTTTCTTTGCTATATCTATATCTATATACATACATAATTAATAAAATGATTACAATGATTAATAAAATTGTCCAAACACTGATATTGTCATAATGTACTTTTGGCACTTTTAATTCACTTAAATGTTCTTTGTAGCTGTCCATTAGCTTTGCGGCTTGGTTGAGATCGTCTAGGTCTAGGTGCTCTAGTTCCATTGGTTGCTTGTTGATTTCGTCGTCTTCGGGTTGCATAATCTTGAACTGTAGTTCCGGTAAGTTTGCGAATTTCTTCGTTACTGTTGGGTCTTGGTATACTCGAATAATTTCATTTTTCAATTTTAAATAGCAATCTTCTTTTATTGTGATTACTTTACTTCCAATTAATGCTAAGTGGTTGTCGTCTTGGTTGCAATGGGCGGTTGCTATTACTTCTTGTGGAAATACAGCAATCCATCTATTGTCCACAACTTTTTGAATTTTCATATTTGTAATTTGTACTGGTTTTGGATCACAATTCTCATAGTGATTCGAAAATCTTAACAATTGTACTTCACAGGGGCTAACTGCTTCAATAGCTGTTGTCGTTAGTGATTTGCATAAATATTGACTTGGTGCTACTTCTTTGCATTTTTCATTCGTGAAGCCATACTTAAGTTCATTTAAGGAAAGGAACTTGGTTTTAGGAATAATAACTTGATACGTGCTAGTAACTTTCATGGGGAAAGCAAATAAATCATAATAATTATAAGTGTTACTCTCTACAATGGGGATTTCTATTACAAACGTAATTTCATGATTTTTTACATAACCTTTAACTATGGCTATTTTTCAAATATGAGTATATTGGATTCTGTTACCTCAAAGGGTAGTTTACAATTAGTTATAAGTAATCTAATTTTTAATAATTCATTTAAGAAATCAATTGGTTCTATTATGCTAGCGTGTAACGTGTTTAGTGTAGCAAATATTACAGCGTTTTTTAATGTGGCTAAAATTTGTTGAATTACAGTAAGGGTTGATATCATTTGGTTAAATATCGTGTTAAATCTGATTAAGTCTCGCATTCCTAACATTGTGGTTTGCATGTTACCTCCAAGGGTTAGTATTCTATTGCTTATACTGTCCTGATTTTTTACTAGCTTTCATAGTGTATCATTAAATTTTATTATGGTTGATTGAGTTAAAGATATTTGATTTTTAGCAATGGTTTTTATGTCATTTTGGTTTTCAATTAAGTGTTGTATGGCGTTGTCATATCGTTCTGCATCTTGGTTGTCTAAGTTGCCTGTGATAGCTTTTTAAAGGTACCTAATCCGTTAATAAGTCCTTTCTTTCGTCTGGTAATTTGATCTGTTGATATTAGTCTATTAAAATTATCGTCTGTGTTCTTTAGGATATTTTCCATTAAACTGTTGTAATTAAGCATTTCTTTCGTGTATTCTTTTCCGAATTTGGCTGTGTCCATTGATTGTTTCAGTCTGTAGTAATTATTTCTAATTATATAAAATTATTGTTTTAATTCTGTTAGGTCAAATTTCTGTGCATACTTCCCAATTTTACTGGTAGCATACCTGGGTTGTTCTTAATGTCTTCGACTACTATGTCGTTGTCCGTTCTATCTGGGTGGAGGTTCACGGCAAGGGTGTGGCTGTCCATTTGAAATTACAGGGTGTCTTAGATTTTTCAGGTGAATATATTTTACTATGTTTCCGTTGTCTACTACGGCTACAATTTTGTCTGATATCTTTTTGATTGTAAACGGACCTAAATTCCTGGGGACTGTTTTGTGTGTTTTACCTTTAAAATTCCTTTCGTATACGGTTTGTCCCATTGAAAATTTATTTATACCGGTATTCTTATTGCGGGGTGTTGTGATGCGTTCTTTATCGTTATCTAATTTATTCTTTACACTGTCATAAGTTATTTTTAATTTTTCTTTATGGTATTTAGCATACTGTTGCTATAATTCTTTGTTGTAATGTATATCGTAATGGTTCCGGGAATCTGAGTGTCCTAATGTTAATTCAAGGGGTGTGAAATGAGTTGATAAATGGATCGTGTTGTTGTAGGCAATTAATGCGTATGGCATTAAATTGGTTATGTGTTCTTTCTTATAAGTTAATCTTAAGTCTTATTTGTTCTAATAAAGTTAAATGTAATCTTTCAATTAATCCGTTTGATTCTGGGTGATTTTCCGTTATAACATGAATTTTTATTTTATAAAGTTCTAGGGTATTTTGTATCGTTTCATTTCTAAGCTCACTGCCATTGTCTAAAGTTATTGCTTCTGGTATACCGTAAAATGTAAAGTATTGTGAGAATCCTTGGGATACATCGATACTATTTTTTGAAGTGATGGGTATCGCTTGGCCTACTTTGGTGAATGTGTCTTCGATTGTTAAAAAGTTTTGAGCTTCTACTACTAGAGTGTCTGCATGTAATTTTTGAAATTGTCGGGTATTTTAGTTAACATTAAGGGTACTTTTGGGGGGTGACCTGTCGTATTTCGCTTTGTCGCATAACTCACATTGGTTAATAAAATCTGTGGTTAGTTATTTCTTTTATATCTTTAGAGTAATATCTCCTTATGAGTTGTTTTAGGGTTTCGTTGATTCCACGATGGTTGGTCTTGCCTTCGTGTTGATTTCTGATTACATCATTTATTTCGTCTGGGTCGCTAGAGTTCTTAATTTTCTTGTACATCTAATAATTTCAGAGCTTGAGTTATTAAATAAATCTAAGATATAATTCTGAAAATCGTTTGTATAAATGTTCGGTGGTGAAATAAAAATAAAAAGGTTTTTCTCCGGGGTATATTCTTTTAAAATTTTAATTATTTGTTCCTCGTTATCGTGTTTAGTTATTTGAATTTGATATATTTTCTTATTATTTGTTTTTGTGTATTTTACTGGATTGGGGTTGGTTAAAACTTCGGTAACTATGACTTGATTTGGTTTTATGTCGATGGCTTCATTTAAAATTTTAATTGCGGTTTTCGGTTCTTCGTTTTGTGTAGAGTGAATAGTGTATATTTCTTCTGGATCTTCTCTTATCTCTGTTTCGTCTACGTTACCTATAATTGTCTCCGTTTCTATTGCGTTAAGTTGTATTCTGCTTAGTGCATCTGCGTTATTATTGTAAATTCCTTTTTTGTATATAATTTCATAATCATATTCTTCTAATCTAATCCTCCATCTTTGTAATCTTAAATTTGGTTCCTTGAGCTTGAATAGCCGTACTAATAGTCGATGGTCAGTGTATTTGTACAATTTTCTTCCATAAAGATATGGTCTAAAATATTTTGTTGCTTAAATTATGGCTAATAATTCCTTCTCGATTATGCTGTACTTCTGTTCTGTTTCGTTTAGTGTTCTAGATGTGTAGCTGATTGGTTAATTGCTACCTACTTTTCCTTGGCTCAATACTGCGCCTAATGCTACGTTCGATGCGTCTGTTAATATAAATGGTTTTGTAAAATCGGGGTATTCTAATATGGGGTGATTTGTAAGGGTGCATTTGATTTTCTCTACTGCTTTGATAAATTCTGGGATGTGTTCGATTTTGTTGCTTTTTTTTAAACAATTTGTTAGTGGTTTGGTTATTTGTGCGTAACCTTTTATGAATTTTCGGTAATAACCACTGAGTCCTAAAAATCCTTTAATTTCTTTATTAGTTTTGGGTAAGGGGTAATTTAGTACTGCGTTCGTCTTGTCTGGATTTGACATAACTCCTTGTGGGGTTATTATATGTGCTAAAAATGATACTTCCTTTTGCAAAAATTCGCTTTTGTCTAATTAGACCTTAAAATGAGCTTGTCCCAATCGTTCAAAGACTTCTCTTAATCTTTCTATGTGTACTACGAGTGATGTTCAATATACAATTATATCGTACAGGTACACACGACATTTTTCGTTGTGTATTCCTCTTAAAATGTTATCCATAACTCTTTGAAAGGTAGCGGGTGCGTTCTTTAATCCAAACGGCATGCGTTTGTATTCGTAGTGTCCTCTAGATATGCTAAAAGCTGTTTTGGTTGTGTTTTTGTCGTCCATTTCTATTTGGCGATATCCTGAGGCGAGGTCTAATGTCCAAAAATATTGACACTTTCCTAATTTGTTTAAAATCTCAGTTATATTGGGTAATGGGTATTTGTCGTCTACCGTCTTCTCGTTAAGTTTTCTATAGTCGATAACCTTTCGATATTTGCGTTTGCCTGAGGCGTCTAGTTTCTTCGGGACTATTAATACGGGACTGCTCCATGGTGAATTTGAGTGTTGGATTATTTCTTCCTTCAATAGGTCTGCTACCTGCCTATCTGCTTCTTTTTGACTTGCTTGAGGTAGTCTATATGCTTTGGTGAAAATAGGTTTATCTTCTGTTAATTCAATGTTGTTTCACTGTGTTGGTGAAAGTTAAGGATATTCTTTCCCAATAGAATATATCTGGTATTTGAAACATAAGTCTTTATTTGCTCTCTCTTCTTTGTTATTAATGTCGTTATTAAAACGAATGTTAATTAAATTTTCTCTTAACATCCCGTCGTGTTCTGTAGGGTTGGAATCGTTTGTATATTCTTCGTTGATTTCCATCTTGCTAAAGTTTACTTATTCTACGTCTATTGGGTTCGTCAACGATAGTTCTATGGGGTAATTGTTTGAGTTTATAATTCTTGTAGTGGCGTAATTGTCTTTTATTTGTACTAATGCTGTGGGTGTTTCTACTTCGGGTTGAAATGACATATGAAATTCCTACGTTATCTTTCGAAGTTACTAAAATTTTTATTTGTTTTTCTGTCCTGGGTTCAATGAAGTATTTTTGCTCGGTTTGAATGCTACTATTTTGGAATTTAATGGGAATTTGTCCGTGTTTTGTTCTTAGTAATCGGTTTTTTATATTAATATTGGCTCCTAATTTTCTTAGAAGATCCATGCATATTGATCCGTCGTATTTGTTGTTAAATTTATATATGCAAAATTTATGTTTCATTTTTACGTTAAAAGTTTTTGGTAGGGGTCTGTTTGCTATAAATTGGTGTAATGTTGTTCTGTGGGGTGTCTTAATTTTAAAAGGTTCTCTTTCTACAAAATCTAAATAATGTTTTTCTACGATTCTGGGGCTAATTAAAGTTTTTGAAGATCGGGTATCGATTAGTAATTTGAATTCTGCGGGAGGTATTTCTATATAAGGTAATATTTGTTGATTGATGTTATTTAAATTAATTACATTTGGTCGTATTTGAATCGGTCTAACTGAAAATTTTGGCACACTTTTCAGTTTGCATCGTTTTTTTTTAGTTTAGTTTGTATATGGTTATTTAGGAAATCGCTTTAGGTATTTTTTATGTGTAATTATAAAGTGCTATAATTACATAGAGAATTTCTGTTTGGTATTGTCTCATCAATTACTGTTACGCTGAAGTATGTATTTATGATTTTTTCAGATATTACGAATTCATGCGAGTTGAGTTTCAGGTTTTCTGAATGATTTTATTTCATTAATAATCTCTCGCAATAACTGCGTTATAATTACACGCTTTTGTTTTAGATTTGTGATGAGTAATTAAGTATTGCAATGATAAAGTTGCTATTATTGTTTCGTTAAATTTTGCATTAATAAGTGCATGAAATGCTTTTTTATAATTATATACTTTCGTTAATCTACTGTGCTAAAAGTATTTAATTATAGAGCTTTATAAAAATGTAATGAGAATCGTTTTCGTAATAATTGCTGTAATAAAAATGGTAAAAACAATTGCGTTTTATTTATATATTAAGCTTCAGACTTGCTGAATAAATTGTTTCATTTATTTTAATAATTTGTAGTAATTGTGCATATAAATGCGTCTTTATAATAAGAAGTTTGTCTAAGTAAATTCTGTTCAGAAATAATAAAATTACGATAAAAATTGTACATAAAAAAGATTTTTTTTCTTATTAGCTAGTATCAATTTTCAGTTGATGATGGTTAGCAAAATGAACTTTGGTACTTACAATAGTTTGTTTGCCAGTTCCATTGTTTTTTTTCCCTCTTTGCTTCTGGACTGGGTCTATTCTTGTACTTTGCCCAGTTGGTTCTTTTTTCGAAATTAAGAATAGAGATTCAAGACCACCAGCTTTCTCAATTTTGGATTCTGCTAATGCCCTTTTAGAATCCTACCGTCTGCGCCAGATAGGATTTGGGCCTCTTGGAGCACCTTTTTAAAAAGACTTTTCCCAAAAAACTTTTATCAAATTTATTTATACTGAATTACAATTAATTTTTAATTTACAAGTGGAGATCGAAATAATTCTAAGTTGAAATTCACTTTAATTAAATAAACTAAAACTACGGTGAGTAGTTTGAACAACCAACAATGTAAAAATTGCGAAGCTCTAGACAGACTGCGATCTTGGGCTCTCGAGGGTATTTATGCTATCCCTGCCCCTCATATTGCTTGTGGGAACTGCAAAGCTCATGTCTGCTATTTTCTTTATTCATTTATACAATACAGAGTAACAATCTTAATTCTACTAATTGCTGTCTTATAACCTACTGTGACCTGCAGCTGCAGCATCATGTTACGTCTGGAATACAATGTCTGTTTCCGTTCTCACTGTCTGGCTTGTTGAACTTTCATTAACCTTTTTATTATGTCCTTCAAGTTTACAATGTTGCAGCTAACTTAAGTTTTAACAATTCTTAATTCTTGATAGTTCCATTTAATTACATATATATTCTAATTTGGGGGATATGTAATTTGCGTCGTGCTGAAACATGAAAACACAACATTTTTTCCTTTTTGATTTTTTGATATTATAAATGCGGAACTTTTTTTCTGTTTATCAAGAACTAAAAACAGAACCATGAAAAGTGCTAGTGGAACTGGTATAGTGTTTTTCTTTTAAATGAAAATGGCGTGCTAGCTTCACAGACACCATAAACGCGATTTTATCATGGTAATTTGTGAAACTAATATTGTATACTGTCATATTAGTAATGTACGAATCTCGTCACATACAGATTTCATTGTCCAAAAATTTTCCGTTGCTCTGGATCTTGGCTAAATATATTTTATGTGCTTTTTCCTACAAGTATCTCACAACGTACTAAAATTTCAACATTTTGAAAGATATACAGCTCATTTATATAATTTATTATATGGATTTTAGATCGCACATAAAAACGTCAAAAAAGCGGCGCTTTATTCCCAACAGTACGGTTAAACATAAAAAGATTCTGTCAGTGTAGGCATAATAATAATAAATCTTGAGATTACCTTGTATATAGGCAGATCGTCGATTCTATCATCAATCTTTCAAATGAAAACTGGATGCTCTCTACTAAAGATAAAAAGGTGAGCTTGAAATTCTGATAGGGAATGTGGGAAATATTAACAGTGGTAAAGGGCGTCTTAAAATTACGAAATAGTGAGGAGATTAGCCTGGGATTTGAAGAGTTTGACTGATGGCAAAATAGGGGCTGTAAAAGGCTAAATCCACACATTCTCGGCGGTAAAGAACCCCTAGGGAGATTATCCGCAATCTCTTACTAAAACATTAACCGTACGTAACCAAAAAATTTCTTTACAGCTTTTCTGTTTTAAAAGTTATAACATCACGTATATTACTTATAATTTGTTATTTGAACAGGACAAAACAAACCTGCCGCAAACTATATCCTTTCAAAAGTGAATTAATATCAAGTCGATTATCAGATTAAAAGTTTAGCCGTTTAATTTGCATTTAATCTTTTCAGTTCAGCTCTTTTTTATTTACACAAGGACTTGCTTGTTTTAGATTTGCTTCCACTCAAGGATGAGTCGTTCGATACAACACGAATATTTTTACAACGCGTGGTGGATATTCTAATGGATTTTGTACGTGCCACATTTGATCGCAAAGAAAAGATATTGGATTTTTATCACCCTGAAGAGATGCAGAAATTGTTGGATCTTGAGATTCCTGAAGAGGGAGTGACACTTCAACAACTGATACACGATTGCGCTACAACACTTAAGTTTCAAGTTAAAACTGGTAAGTTGATAAATGTTAATTTAAATTGTAAGAGAAGGAAATCTTTTAAATATTTTCCGTATTACAACTGATAACCAATTTCAAATTTCTACCAAAATCTGATTTAAATCCAAAATAAAATAAAAGTGTTGAAAAATTAGTTACATTAGAGCAAGGACCTTTTGTTGATACAAAAGCGACAAATACTCTATTAATAGCTTTTAAACGATCTCAAACAAATAGCCTAGTTCCAAAGGTTCTATCAATATAAAAAATTATAGTTGTTACACAATTCTCGCAATAAGCTATGCTTTCGTATATGCTAAAGTAAAATCCTCTACTGGTAATAAAAGCAGAAAACAAAAGGTACGTGCTAGTTAGCGTTACGTTAAATATAAACCGAATGCAGAAAGAGGAAAAGTAATCTTAAACGAACAAAACTAATGTTGATACACTCTGTAAAATGCTAATTTCATGAATAGTAACGTTCATTAAGCATGACATTTTAATAAATTTTTAATTCCATTAAAATCATTAACCTTAAAACCACAAAACCATCATTTTATTTCTATTGAATACATATTTGAACGTAATTCAGGTCCATAAATTAGTTCAAAACCACGAAAAAGTAAGCATATTATTTATAACAGTGAATTTCCATAGCGTTGGATTTTGGGTTTAGGTCTCTATCGAAGGATACGATAGAAGTTCAGTCCATCACTATCGCAATAGTTTCTCCCTTTAGAGGTACTGGGTGGTTTTGATGATAGATCTCTCAGGAGTAGGAGTTGATAAAAAAAATTTTTATTGAGGGTGGGATATCAAAGAAGCTACAAGAGAAGGAGAGCGTAGTAGATGGTGTCAATTTCCGAATGCACTTTCCATACGGTTGTGTAATCGTAAAGTATGCCCAGGTAGTTGGGTTGTTAATTGACTGGGGTTGTAGTTTGCACTATTTCTCAGGTGGTAGTATTCCACCAATCCAGCACATAGAGTAGTATAATATATGTATGTGAGACAGCGCCAGATGATGAACGTAGTTAACCTAGATCGAGTACGCTGTAATAACATTAATGGAGATATATTAAATGTTTGAACTAGTAACTGTATTTATTAAATATAAAGAAGACAAAACACATAGGATAAACCCACCCCTGTGAGTGTTTTATTTCCTTGAGAAATAGAAAAAGATGCTATACGACCTTTAGCCTTCAGAGACACTTGCAGTGTTTTTTCCTTTATGTCTAAAGAAGTTTTTTCTTTTCCTTTTAATTTTTTGTTTGAATTTTAATGTTATATTGACAAACGACATTGGACGTTGCATAAAGACTAAACTAACGTCTGGGATATTACGATGTAGATTTTTGGAAAAAATCTTGTTTGTAAGGGCGATGTATCGCAATGGTGTTCGTTAAGGAAAACAAACCCGAAAATAAAAGCGAAATAGTAATTTTAAACAGACAAAATTAATATTAAAATACCCTGTATAATTCTAATGTCATGAACAGTAGTGTTCATTAAGCATGGAACTCCAATAAATGTTTAGTCCTATTAAAATCGTAAACTTAAAAACCACAAAAACATTGTTATATTTCTGTTAGATACACGTTTGGACGTAAATCAAGTCCATAAATTATTTCATAACTACAAATGGGTAAACAATTTATTTAGAACAGTAAATTTTCATAAGTGTTGGACTTTGGATTCAGGGTTTTATCGAAGATCACAGTAAAAGTTCGGCCCATCGCCAACGCAACAGCTCCTGCTGTTAGAGGTACTGGGGATTTTAATTCTAGATCTAACAGAGAGGTAGAAACTAAGGAGGGAGTTTCGTTTATTAGAGGTGGGATATCATAAACGGGACAAGAAAAAGAGAGAGTGTGGACTGGTGTCGATTTACAAATGTACTTTCTATTCAGTTGTGTAATCATAAATTATGCCCAGATGGTTGGTACTGGTATCCCGGCAATCTAGCATATATGATAAACCTCCCGACCCATGTGTGCTCTATTTCCTTGAGGAATAGAGAAAGCCGCTTTACGAGCTTTCACCTTCAGCGACACTTGCAGTGTTGTTTGTTTATGTCTAAGGACTTAAGTTTCATTTTTACCTTTCAATTTTTATTAATTTTAATTTGTATTGACGAACGACATTGAGCGTAGTACTGAGATTAAACCAACGTCAGGAATGTTTGGATAGTAGATTTTTGGAAAAAATCATGAGTCCGCGTTACGTTGAATAGAAACCGAATGCAAAAAGAGAAAAGTAATCTTAAACGAACAAAATTAATATTGATACGCCCTGTGTAATGCTGATTTCATGAATAGTAGTTTTATTTCTGTTTAATACATATTTGTACGTAACTCAAGTCCATACATTATTTCAAAACCACAAAAGGGTAAACAAAATATATGCAACAGTAAATTTCGATAGCGGGGCACTTCAATTTAAATCAAAGGTTTTTAAAATAAAGGATTAAATAGCAGTGCAATTATTGATATGCATATTGTATATCACAACTATCCTAAATATAGGAAACTTTTTTACAAATTTTAGTAAAATAGAGTAGAATTAATGTTACATAGTTGCAATACCAAGTAAACCCCAGACCGTATCATAGATATATCCATAGAATACGGCAATTACTTAAAAACACAGATGTATAATTAGTGGAACTCACAAATATCAAGTTAAAGATTATTAATTATATAATTTAATTTAAAATTAAGAATGCTTTCAATGTTTTATTCAGATTGACAAAAAATGCAATAGACATATGCACGTGGCCTTTGCACGATGGGACCATATGAGCTCACGCTTGATTCACGCGATAGGAGTGTTAAATAATGATATAACCTCCACCAAACGTATAAAGAGTAAAAATAAGAGGACAAACGCTAGACAGTGGACGAAAAACAATTAATTTAATCATTGGCAAACGATAAACAAAAACACATGTGAGGGTGATAGTGAGCGGTTAGTCGAGTAAGCTTCTTTAGTTTTGAATTAGCAAACGGGTGGCGATAACGTAGTGAGATCCTGCAGATTTTCGACAGGAGTCACAACACTAACAGATTAAGACTTTGTTTTTAAGCAATAAAAATAGGAAATAAGAACGTCTATTGCAAATTAGCTTACTCTTGGCTCAATGGAATTTTTTAACTACTTGAAGACATATTTGTAAGTCATGGCTAGTTAAAAATTGTTTTATTTTTGGTAGCATTTGTGCCTCATGTTTGTTAGGTAAAATATTTGTAAAGTTATACGACCACCATTAAATTATTGTTATCTTTTTAAAAACTGTTGTATTTAGAGTAAAATACAGAAGTGATTGCCACACATATATAACCTCAAAGTTACTCGGGAGTTAAATTCCCCGAGGCGACAAGCTGCGTTTCAAGTTATTAAAGAAATCACTTACTCGCGGTATTTTGCTCCTGTTGCAATGATTTCCTTGATTCACAGGGATGGTTTGGTGGTGGTTTCCTGTTGTTCTAGTGTTTGTCTCTCTGTAGCCCTAGCTGTCGACGTGCCGATACGGTATGGAAATAGGAACGGAAGGTGGTGATCACTGATCGATTAGTCAAAGCGCTACTCACACGTCAGTACTCGAAGGAAGTTGGTAGAGATTTTACTTGACTTGAAAATAATCCCTAACTTGTATTTGCTTAAATGTATTTTTTGAAGATAAGTTGTGTTATACGCGAGTTGACGCTGTTGTTTACATCATGCTTCAACAGGACGATTACGTAAATGTTCGATTTGGTCTCTGTAAATATTCCTTTTTATACTGTTTGTTAACTAACGGTTTGTAAATAAATCTACCTTTCTTTCTGCGTGACCTACACCACTTTACGACGTTTTGAGCTAGTATGACATGCTTCCACTTCTATTCTATTCTTCCCTTCTGTTTTGTTGCGGTATTCGGTGTGGGCAATTTAATTTACTTACTTTTCATTCTTTCTTATCTGCACGGAATACCGTAACAAAATAAGTACCGCAAACATACTAAAAATAATTGTACGATAGACAGCTAATTAAAGATAGCAATAAATTTTTTTTGAATACATCAAAATAATAAGGAACAACCTTGAAAACGACAAAAGCGACAGCTCCTCACCAATACGTTCAGGAAAAACAGAAAAAATTCTATTAACGACCCTATGATATAAAAATGATTGATAAAAAAATTTGTAACAAATGGTGGACATATTTGCGAAAAAAAACACATCGAATAGAAAATCTTTGTAATCGCAAATGTGGAAATCGACCTTTTACTAAAAACGCATAGTTTGCGCTTGCTATGTGATCCAAACACAACCTGTCATCGACTACTACAAGTCATAAAAATTCGCTGAGTTATTCAGACGAAAGATGTCAACCACGATAAACGAATGCAGTGGGTTGTGAAATAATAGCAAAATAAAAGATAGAAATTTAACAAAATGGAATTTTTTGCAAAGCCTGACAAAAAAATTTAAAAAAAAAGATTTTTTAACTAGGAACGAGGCAGCTATCGCGTGGAAATGAATGAACTATGTATGACAAGAAAAGGTTTGAAACGATTCAAGGTTTAACGGTAAGGCACATTTACGTATACGATAGGATGAGTAAAAAAAGTATAAATTAAATGTAGGGTGACGTTAAGGAAGTGAAAGATCGAGAGAGATTATTTTTAACTAGGGAGGTAACATCAAAAAAACATTAGTTGAAATAAAGGTAGAAAAGTGCAAAATATATTTAAATGAAGATACATATACATCTATGAAGAAATACTACTCGTTAGGAACAGACGAAACTGTTTTCAAATAAGTCATGTTTCTTGAAATTTACAATTAAAATCATGTAATTTTTAAGTTAATAAAGGTACTATGGGATATAATTTACATAAAGTATAATTAGAAGTAAGTGTTTTAAGAAAACTCTTAATTGTATTAGATAAGAAATGATTTGATTACATTTGTAGTTTTAAAATGTTGAAAGTAATTTTATCTAAACTTTCATGCACTTAATTCATATTGATATTGTGGGTGAGAAAGGAAATTAAGTTTAAAGTAAATATCGTCGGTAATAGAAACAGTAACTATGTTTCTTAATTAATTAAACAAGATTAGAACAATCTTTTTTACTGTTAATGCAAGGTTTTTAGTAATGGATTATATAGTTAACAATGTATAGATATTCTGAGTAGAGAAATTTGAATATTAATCATAAAAATGACTTTAGATAAACAGAAAATTCCTAAGAATGCTTGGTAAATTGGTGTTTTGCAGGTAATATATTATGTGAAATAAGGTCATAGCAGACCTCCGTTGTTAAGTGTAGATAATTCATTATAAAAGTTTAAATTTAATTTACGAAAAAAAATCTCAAAAAAAAACAATCAATTTTATTTGAGAATTGATGAATAAAAATTACCAAAAACTAGATTAATTTATTAAATACGTAAGCGAAATATTAGACAAAAAGTTTTTTTACATGTTTTTTAACCAAAAAAATGTTTTAGTATTTGAACGGGGAAACTTATTAAGCATCGAAATATTAATTAAATAAGTGAAAATCACTAATTATAAAAAAACCTTAGTAGGTCGCCTGTAAAATGAGAAATCTGAAAACATTGAATACACATTTTTATTGCTTTCATATTTAAACAAGTTGAAAATGCAAGGCATTGTCGCAACGAACTTCCAAATGTAGACTTACTTTAAAACAATTTAAAGAAATTAAAATTATTATGTTGTAATAATTATAAGTATTCAGATAAAATACAAAAATTTATAAACAACAAAAGAGACATTTTAATATATTATATATATATACTATATATATACCCTCCCACGCCTATCACTGCATTAAATCCCTCGTATTTATTAAATTTTCATGTCATACGCATTTCAGTATGTCTTTGATATACTTGTAGATCGCTTCTACCTTTTCCTCACTGTAGCTAGTGGTGGGCGCGTATACTTGTATTATTACTGTATTTACCGGTTTACATTCTAATCTAACCATGAGAACTCTTTCATTCTTTTGTAAGTAGTTTTCTACACACAGTCCTATCTTTTTTCGCATAACTATACCCACACCCGAATTTCCTGCCTCTGATCCTGTATGTAAGCCTCCGTTCCAAAAATTCCCCGCCTCTGATCACCGAATCACGGTAATCCCTACTAATGCTAACGTATTCATTTCAATTTTAAGTTCTGTGGCATACTTATTTGCTTCGTACTTTTGACATTCTACGTTCAGTCTCGCAAAATATTCCTGGTTCTTCTTTTCACCTTTTCGATCACATCCTCCCCTCGGAGGTCCGAATGAGGGCCTATTTTAACTCCAGAATCTTTTGCCCCAGTGGATATCATGCTCTTAACCCGGGAGTGGTCGCTATATGGGAGAAAGTCTCACATATTTATTGTATTGTTCATTGTTCTTACACTAAAGCAGGTAGATACTTGCCGCCCCTCCATATCCTCTACCAGACTGTTAACTAAAGCTATTCGGGTCCAGCAACCTGATCCAGCGTCCAGTATTTTTGTAGCAGTCCTTGTAATAAGAGCACGTATTCAAAGTGTGATTTTCTCTCGTCGCGCGACCATCTGTGATAGTGTTATTTGCCAGTTGCGTGAAACCGTTTTATAACGTGAACATTTCTAAAGTATTATTATTTTTAATTTACTCAAAAAAATTTACTCAAAACATTTGATTAGTTTTAGTGATTTAGATTAGTAGTTACCTCGGTAGTTCCCGCACTTAACTTTTTCCTAATTTGTGACATTTGACTAATTCTCTGAAAAGTTTGTGATATTTTTGTTATTTTTTGTCTTGTTTTTGGTGATAAATGGATAAATATGAGTCGTGGAATCAGAATGGTACAGCTAGCTCTTCTAAAATTAGAGCAAGAGAAATATAAAGGTGAATTGCAATAATAACAAATTTATATTACAAAGATAATTTTTAGAGTCTCAACAGAGCGAACTAACTGCTTTGAACGAAAATGATCGCGCTGATGATCCAGAGAGCGATGCACGGAGTGAGTGTAGTTCCCATAATACAAACTCGGAACAATCAGACAGTTCTGATGTATCAGATGTTGTTCTTCCTTTTCAAAATGTGCCACTGTTTCTCGGTAAAGATAGAGTAACCCAATGGTTAAAACACATGCCTGTTGTTTCTGGTCGTGCTAGAAAACGCAATATAGTACTACATCTTCCTAGTGTCAAAAAGATTGCGCGTAATGCAAAATCTCCATTAGAATGTTGGGAGCTTTTTTTCCCACAGGCATGTATAGAAAAACTAGTAAGATACACAAACATTTACCTAAGAAAAATGAAAGAGAAATATGTTCGTGAAAGAGATTGTTTAGAAACATGTATCGAAGAAATGAGGGCACTTAGAGGTTTGCTTTATTTGGCTGGAGTAAAAAAGAATTCTCACCTCAACGTGGAAGAAATGTGGAGTGATGATGGCACTGCTCCGCCATGTTTTCGTACAACCATGTCCTACAAAAGATTTTATTTGCTTTTGCGTGCATTGCGATTTGATAATATCGAAGATAGATCACAACGCAGAGTAACTGACAATTTGGCACCTATAAGAGAAGAGTTTGAAGAATTTGTAGAAAGGTGTAAAAACAATTATCAACCAGGGGAATATGTAACGGTCGATGAAATGCTGGAGGGATTTAGAGGGCGATGTAAGTTTCGACAGTACATAGCTAATAAGCCTGCAAAGTATGGCATAAAATTTATGCTCTTGTTGATGCACGAACTTTCTACACTTCAAATTTGGAAATATATGCTGGAAAACAGCCAATTGAACCATACAGACTAGATAACAGTGCTTTTAGTGTCGTAAAAAGAATCACAGCATCGATTTTAAATTCAGGCCGAAATGTTACAATGGACAATTATTTTTCATCAATACCCTTAGCGAAAGATCTACGAAATCATAAGACAACTATGGTAGGCACTTTACGTAAAAATAAAAAAGAAATTCCACCGGCACTTGTTAACATAAAAGACAGAGCACCTCGTAGTAGCATGTTTGCTTTTTCAAAAGACATTCTGCTTGTCTCTTATGTTCCAAGAAAAAGCAAGAATGTACTTCTACTGTCTACTATGCACGATGATGACCAAATCGATATACAAACTGGAGACCAGAAAAAACCTGAAGTAATCAGCTTTTATAACCTAACGAAAGGTGCTGTAGACGTGGTAGATGAAATGAAAAGTTTGTATTCAGTTGCAAGGGTCAGTTGCAGATGGCCACTGACTGTATTCTTTTCAATGTTAAACGTGGGTGGCATTGACAGCTACATAATACATAAATTCAACAATGAAAATCATATCAAAGACCGCCGCATTTTCTGAAGAACTTGGCATTTTCATTGATGCAACCACACCTTGTACAACGTACAGCAATTCCAAACCTACCATTGAGACTTCGTACATCGATAGCCAAGTTAGCAAATGTGCAGACTGAAACTCCAGCTCAAGCTGAAGATATGAAGCCACATTATTGTTATCTTTGCTCTCGTCGTAAAGGTAGAAGAACAAAGAAAAATTGTAATTCATGCCAAAAGCCCATTTGCCCCGAACACACAATTTACAACTGCCTGAATTGTTCAGAAAATTGTGATTAATGCATATTTTTATTTTTTATCATTTATAACTGCATTTTTATGTATTATTGTATAATATAGTATTTGTTCATTTTTTATTTTACAATCGATATATAACCAAAAGCGTATTTTCTAGAAAAATCACCAAATCTAGATAGACTGAATACTTGTACATGACTTAATTCAAAGATATATGCGTTGTGAGACAAAGTCTCTCGCGCGACCAATGGAGTAAAAAATGTTCTAGCGACCACTCCCAGGTTAAATAACAATTAAAGTGCGGTGTGTACTTGGAATGTAATGTGGTGGTTTCCCGTAGCCTTCACATCGCAATAGTGTGTCTTAGAATGCAATACCGACCCCTATGGTCTCTGCCACTCTATGTACCGAAAGAGCTGCTGCCCTCCTTCAAGGGCCTGGTTCCTCATTTAAAACTTCACTAATTTGATTAAACCTATAGTTCGGCTCTTTAGCTCACTGAAACCAGCAAGCCATTCCACCCGTTTTAGTACTCTAAAACTTCGTCAAGTCCAGGTCCATTCAGAACAGCCATACAAAACATAAACAGAAAATTTAATTATTAGTTATATGACTCAAAAACTACAGCAGTTTTTAATAGTAGCATTTTCTGTGCAAACTATACATAATATAGGCCGTGATAATGGTAGTACTTGAAATGCTTTGAATTAAATGACACGTAAGTTAGAGCAAACAAAACCCTGAAATCAAAAACTTAAAAATGGTATAAAATAGTCCATTGTGCATGATGAAATTAAGCAAGAAACTACAAAGGTTTGTATTAATTTCGTTCACTACAACCGTTTACTTTACTGCAGATTAAATAAACCCAATTTAACATCCTCAAACACAGCGACCTGTGCACATCAAACTCATGTGTAGAAACAGGTGTTTTTCAACATTTTGTTAATGCATGTTACAACATAGATATAAGAGTACGATATTTATATAGCTGTTACCGGACCTATGTTATCTTGCCGTAACCCTATTCACGTTTTAGACATTCTCAATTTCCTGAAAAGAATTGAGAAAATATTCACCCTGCTGTTATATTTAGTCTCCCACAGGGAAGCCTAATTCTATACAATCTGGGTAGTTTTAAGGCGCGAGGGTGATAATAAATACACAATAAGTCGTGGTTGTGACGCGTGCCTCTTAGGAGATTTGATACTATTGTGGCTTACCCCAACCTTGCTGATGAATACTTTGTTTGCTTTATCAAAGCACTATTTCTGCAGATGATTTATTTAGATACGCGACACTTGTGATAAGTCAAACTGAAAGGTGTTAGCTAAAAGCTTTGCTATCATATTATTATCGCTTGTGTAACTAATTTATGCAAGCGCTTCATTACATACCATCACCTAAAGTGCTTTGTATTACGTCAATTTACTTTAGGAATTCTAGAAAGTGATGACTTTTTACCAACGGTTGAAAGGTACTAATTTACAGATTTAATAATAGCAGTTAGGTATTAATAACCGGAAAACTGGAGCCCGGTGCACTTTGGCACATCGGAACTAAAACTTTTTATCTTTTTGATATAGCTTATGACAATCATACTTTTAATTATCACTTGTAGCAGTTTTAAAAATAAGATGCGTGCCCCAAACAAGTATTAATTAAATTAAGCGGGAATAAACAGAGCCCCACACGTTGCGAGTCAGTGTAACCGGTTTTAATTATTTTAAGCGTGCTAATTATACAATTAACGTGCTAAAATTTAAAATGCCCTACGATGCGACACTGATGTAGCTGTTTTAAATACTTTAAGGGCGCGATCGGATGTATGGTCGACTGACTAAAATCCATCAAAAATAGGTTATTCTGTTTGGTAAATAACTTTTGTTGGATTGAAAATATGCAAAATGTAACTTCACCATTAGACTCACAAAACTTTGTACTTTCTAACGAAGGTTTGCTTTTTTTCTAAAGTGGAGTAATAAGCAGAAATAGCTGTTAAAAGTAATGTTAAAATTCACTTACTTTATTTTAGTTACTACATCTAACAGAATCAATTTGTATATTAAAAAAAGCATTCGTTGGATAGCAGAATACATATATAATCGTTATGTTAAAAAAAATTTCAAAAATATTGATCATGATAGTCGTAGTGTACTGAATGGATTTTATTGAATTATTACATTAATTGTACGCCATTTTAATAGAAATTGTTTACGACTTTCTCCGAAGATAGCACTGTTAATGATGTGTAGAATAAGGTTTAAAACCAGAATATTTCAAATTCAATTATTTTGGACTTTGTTTTTGTCGCATTGAAATGAAGTAAACTAATAATATATGGTGAATTACTTTTTCATAAGTGTAATATAATAATGATTGGATTAATTGCGAATATTTATGAAGCCAAAATTTTCATAACCTCAACATCCATGATTGTTTGTAAACTTCCATGTTTATGTTTACAAGCGATAAGTAAATTATTACAGCAGTGTTACTTTGTGAAGCTTATACTGTTATAATAGTTTTAAAAAAAGGGTAGTGTGCCGTATACCAAAACGTAACTAGATACTCTACAATATTCAATATAAGCAAAATATTGCGTCATGTTAGCAAGAGTAAGGTTTATTAAAATATCTTAGTGGAACCATCGCAGGGAAATAGGATACATTTTGTTACAAATTAGGTTGCGAGTTTGGTACTCAGCAAAATGATTTACAAATTTGAACGATCTGGGGGAGGACGTTCTCAAAAAACGATAATTTTTTCTACATTATTTTACACTTCACTTTGGGGACGTTCATTGTCTTGTGTATCTTCACCAGGGGTCTGCAATGGTAATTATATTTTCAATTTGAAAAGTGTCAAAATCAGCTTTAAATATATAGGCAACTTATTAGTGTTCCGATTCTTTACCCCCACGTAGCAGACTTCCGTCATTTTTTGGTCATACAAAGTTCACATGTAACGTCAAATAGATGTGATAATGACATTTTCTCAAATTGTGCTGCCGGCAAAAATGATTATAATAAACAATAAACTTCAAAACTCCCACGAATTATGAAATATATTTTAGGCTAAATTAAAAATAAATGTAAAAGTTTATTTAGGATTAAACAATTTACGAAACTAGACCTAACTTTAGGCATTAGAAATAAACCATAAAAGAATTCCTTTTTGGTTTATTCTGTCAAAAAATAGCTATTTTGTTACATTAAATTGACTCTGTCAAAAACGACTAAACGTTTATTTCAATAAATATTTCAAACTAATAGAATATTTGGGGTCTTCGGTTTAATATTTTTCATCAGATGCTAATATCGAAAAAGGTATTTCTAATACAAAAAACTTTGTGTTGTTACCTGTAAAATGTGCTTTATTAAAACAAAATTATTACAAATGTTTTATTTTTAATGAATAACTAAGAAAATAAAAATAGGTTCAATTGTAACATTTACAATAATGTGTATATAGGTATTTTTGAACAGTAAGTCATTACCGACCAAAAACATAAAAGGAACACTGTTTCACACAATATGTAGCAATGTAAATGATATAAAACTATTGGTGAAAAGAAGGGAATAACAGGCATTTGAGTAGGGTATAATCAAGGATCCTGTGACCACATTTCCACCAGCATCCACATTTCCACACACATCTGGACCAAAAAGTTTTCTTCGACTAACCATTTTCATCTTTCGAGATAAACCTATCTTAAATTTTTTTTTTATGTTTCGAGATAAATGAGCATCCACATTTCCACACACGAGATAAACCTATTTTTAAGATTTTTTACCGCTAACATTCTGGACCAAAAAGTTTTCTTCGACTAGCCATTTTTTTATCTTTCGAGATAAACCTACCTTGTTTGGTATCAATTAATATTAGATTTTTCTCAGCTACCCGAATCTTTTTATTTCTAATTTTCAGATCTCCGCGGCTAGCTCTTTTTCAACGTCTTAAAACCGGTTGTAGAAATTGTTTTGTGAACCTTAGAATTTTGGTGTTGAAAATAAAAAACTAAACATATTAAATAAAATTTATTGATAAAATAGCCGCTACTGAACACCTTATCCATCTAACGTATTGATTTTTTTAAATAATATTAACAAAAACGCTAGTTCGCAGGATCTGAAATTTGTGTAAACAAGGATGAACTCCATTCAACGGTACATCAACTACTTATTTTCTCTTTAGAATATACACCAGAAACTTGTATGCTTTAATTAATTAAAAGCAGAAAGTTTTGTCCGGAAACGCTACTGTAAAATATATAGAGCAAATAAATTATTCCCTGAATGTGTTTTCAATTGCAATAACTGACTATACAATCACAATTTAAATTACACTTTATTTAACTAAGTTACTTTAAACAAGAAATTACCGCATCCAAAAATTCCAATGCATGCTTAACAATAATGTAGAAATGGCAAGGTCGACTTTTGATGTCCAATGTAATGTGTTTTAAATATCTAAGAAAGCGCATTTTGCTGGTATGAAATCTATGGAATTTCTCCTGTAATGAAAGAAGAATGCATTCGTAATTGAAAATGCGTGCTACAACTTTCGCTAGATACCAGCCATGTATGTTAATTAGAAATTTTGTGTATGACATCATTAACTACCTAAATTCCAGAATTAACAAAATGTAATAAACCAGATTAAGTACTGTTCAATAATAATCAGAGTGAAAGTAAATGGGTCTTATTACCTAAATTACCTTACGTGATGCGGTAGAAGCATTATAACGCAAATTCCGGAAACTTCAATGTAGTATTAATAAAATTGTAACTCGTAATCCAACAAATATTCTAGATTTCTTAACGAACATTTGAATGCTGTTTTATAATTTCTTTTCTTGGACTTTCTATTAATTATGTTGAGAATATGTTTCAATGACGCGCATTTCAAATCGAGATATAATTGTTTGTAGATTACCAATAACACGAGGCGCTGAAAAGTGCGTATTTACGGAAAATACAAACCTCATTTAGTAGTATAATTAACGGAGCTTAACAGTGGACGATGTTACACCACGACATTAAATGGCGTGCTTGAATATTTTCTTTGGAAACAATCGAAGATTGCCGAAGACACTCGAAGAGTGCACAAACGCGGTCACTAAACCACAATTAATAATCGCCTTTATAGGTTTAACATTTTACCATTACCAATGACTTTAATTTCTTATTGGAGAGAATCCTTATTCTCCACGCACTGTTGCGTAGCTGGATGCCCACCCTTTTGGGAATATATGCTCGTTATAGGTTGTAAGACCCTCGGTTTTACTTAACTACACTTTGTGAGATCCCTTTAATCTTTTTAATCGTGTCCTTCTGCGCACAATACAGTAGGACTTAGCCTTACTACCTACAGATTCTAACACCAAGTCACCGTAAAACTCGTCTTTAAATTTCCCCACAACTTTTTGTTAACATGCGGTATATTGTGTTTATTATTTCGCGTACACCACTTTAAACCTAAAAATAAAAACAGGATAGTTTAATACGTCTATTAATAATTTATGGTAATGTTGGCGATACAAATATGTAAAAACAAACTTTATCAAGAAATATGTTTTAATAGAATACATACATGTATTGATAACATCTATAAACCGCTGTGGTAACCAGAGTCTGGCGAATCTGGGATAGCCAAATCTCTAAACATTTGCGCAAGCGATTGCCTTGCAGTTGCATCTTTTAAGTACTGAATGGGGAAACATTTAATAAGTTCCAACACTGTCAAGTAATTTAAATTGCTGCAATCATTAGACAGAGAAATACTGGCACTGCTCTCCCTCTAATAACGTTTGAACCCTTTCTTCCTCCGTCGTATTTCCACATACTTTTTATATCACCAACAAATTTTCGTAAAATTCTGGAAAGTTTCTACACCTTAACTCGGCCATTTTAAAACAGATCAATTCTCGCAAATTTAATAGCTTGATGCACTCGTACGCAGGTAGCACAATAACATTCCATCTTTCGTAATCTCCATATTATATAAATTCTCTTTTCAAAATTGTTCAAAACCATATACTTCTATTAAAGGCTGTGCTCAGCTGCAATTTGAAATCTTGATCCAATTGTATCTCAACAACATCGTTTCCAGTAGTCAGACCATTTAATCGTACTTGTTTTGAGTCTTGAGCAAATTGGTGAATTTGAAATTCCACTTGAAAAGTACACAATTTCTTCCAATCGAAGTAAGAGAATGTTATCGTAGAATCAGCACACATACCACTACAGCAAATCACTTGGATGGCAGGTTGAAGACCACCATATAAATCAAAACCAACTTCTAATATATGGTGGTGATAATTTGGAGGAAATTCGCCTAACCTATAGGTTGACTTACCAACTAGTTGGTTGATATTTAATTGTGGTACTCGCACATCACTTGTAACGTCAACACAAGAAAAATCCATCTTTATTTATAATTTTAATCAAACTCGACGATACTTTGACGACTAATGCACTGGAACATGGCTCTCGCCTTTTATGCCGATGGTCGAGCGTGCGCAGCTCCTTATTATATTAGTTGGCGTTATATGCAAGTCTTGACTGGAAAAGTGACGTCTATAATTGTTTTATAGTGGGTTTTACCTGTATGTATTTAACCACCAACGCCATTTTAGAATTATTAAACAAAATTACTCTTAGCAGTATTTTAATATACCATCGTGTAAGATTTCAATTATTATTATGTTTTCCTCAGGTTTTCAAATCCCTCGGAATTTTTTCCAAATCGAATGACACCTTACTGATTTGCAGAATAACCTTTTGCAAGCACCGTATATAATTCATCTTTAATCTATTTCTAAACCGTATCGCTCTGTCTTTTGAGATAAATCCTGGTGTGTCCCACAATCGACTTCCTTTCCACCCCAAACACGTTGACACTGATGTTGTTTAATTCCTCGAACCGGGGTATATCCTTTATGGATATCGGGAACTGCAGTCCTGTCAAATTGAGAATGGTGCTGTAATGGGGGTAGCTACCGACCCTTTGCGGATTGTGAGCACTGAGTAAAGCGCAGCTATCACGCACCAGGCAAAGCATGCGTTGTCGTCATTTTGTATATTAATAACAGCTCTGGTGTTTCGAACCCATTTGGGGAGCTCGATGTATGAGGATCCACGCAAAGGGTTGTACTTGTTTACATTAATCTCCAAGTACAACGCCTGTTTCAGAGTCCATCCTAAAATTTAAAAATTAGAAAAATAAATTATTGTAGAAACTAACCAGAATCTCGTTCTTGGAACTCCTCTGACTTAGCTGACATCCTCTCCACAAAGGAATTGTAGATCTCCCTAGGTTACTGGAGGAGGTGAGCACAACATTTCAGTGTTGAAAGATTTAACATCCTCTACACTGTCCATCTTAATGTAGCCACTAATTAGGTAGTTTACTTTTAAATTAGGAGAAACCCAGCGTCGTTTAACCTTGAGTAACATTTCATACCAGTCTATTCACGTCGGTGAAAATCAATTAACTTCTTGCTTACGCGCTACATCTATAATTATCGGATGTATCAAACGAGAACAAAGTTAGACGGGGTAAATATTTATACATATTTTTCGAAATTGTGAAATTGGAATAGTCTGCATTTGCATTTTGATAAGTAAACATCGTAATAAAAATGAGCGGGAAAGAATTATATCCTTAGATGCTATAAAAATTTTAGAAGAAGTTGTCAAGGAGATGAAAACAAGTTTATCAAACAATTCAACTAGCCAACATTTGAATGGTATGTCTAATGAATCTCTGGTAAATACTAAAATAGTGCAAGATAAACCTACACATGATAATGTTGATGCGAAAGATCAGAACATAGACTCCAAGTCAGACGTTTCTGACAGAAAAGAAAGAGACAACTTAAATCGTATACTAAAGAGGATTTAAATAAAGCCCTTGACGAAATAAACAAAGGATGGATTACTGGTTCAGAAGCATCCGAAATCTACAATGTTCCAAAAGCTACACTCTATACGAAACTCAGATCAAACGAAAATCGTGTGCAAAATTTGGATATGTATACTACACATTTGCCAATTAAAAGGAGGAAAAAGTGACTTTTTGTGTGTGTGTGTGTGTGTGTGTGTGTGTGTGTTTAATGAATAAAATATATTTCTATGTGAAGTGTACATGTTAAGTATTTGAATTGTAATATAAATATTGTTTCAAACGTTTTGGTTTTATTTATATATAATGGTATTGTTAGGATACAATTACTCGGAAGCAGTAGCAGAATTTTGGTTTATGTAATATCATAGAAGTTGAAAAAACAAAAACTAAAAGGTATGTTTGAAACACGTAGTTGTAGTCATTTCTATTAAAATTAAATGTAGCGCTCTTTGTTATAATTCTTTTCATAATTACTTAGATATCCATTTCAGTTACGTGGACATTTGAAAAATTAAACAATACCAATGTATGCTTTATATTTTAAAACATAAACAAGCTAATATATACAAAATAATTTCTAAATCACATCATTCATTTCTTATGATAACAGTTGTGGTGGTTAAATTTTATTTTAAAACTTACAATTTAGTATATATTCCATTTGAATATCTGCCAACAGTTTTATAAACCCCATCTCCTCGATTATTTCCATAAAATCATCCAGATCCTCGGGCAATGATAACACTGCAGTACAGTGCTGTATTGCTTCCTCGTATGACTGACACATAAGACATTTTTCTCCATCTATCAGCGTTGCCCACATTCTGCTTTTTACTCGTAGAGCATTGCGAAATCTTCGAATAACCTCTCCAAAGTTTTATACATATTTATTATATTGTCTCTTTAAACCGTACAATCAACAAATAATAACTTCTACGCGAACAGTCCTTTTATATGAGCTACTCCTATTCGGATATGTACCGATTGCACCCGATTTGTGTGCACGCACGAAGCAACCGGTATGGAATGTATTCTATGAACAAAATCATTACATTTCTTAAGAAAATGCTAAGGACTTTAAAATAATTATAACTCTTGTTAGACCTCTAGTCTCTAGATAAACGTTATTATTTTAGGTTGTGTCACTGTTTTCTAAATCAATTTCCTACATACTTTTCCTAAACTATGCGTATCAATTGACGGTTATACTTTACTCCATAACCGACTTGTATATATTTTCGTCTTCGTCTCTAGCTAACACATCCGCATAGTAAAGATGGAACGGTTCTTCTGGAACGAGTTGCTTAATTTTCTTTATAGGTACGTCCATGTTTTCGACTTTAACCTTTGTTGTAGGTATGGGGATTTTTCGGTGATCGATTGCAACTGGGAAGCGGTTATTGCAGTGGATCGATCAATTGTTTGTGCACCTCTTTGAATTTTGCTGAGATGTAGCATCTCCCTTTTGTACGCTACAAACTTTTTCGTACAGCATCCTGCATAAGATGAAGACTGCGTTTATTTGCAATAAAATTGTTAACGTCCGTCATCATGAAACTTTGGATGGGAACTAACTTTTTGAATAATATCAAATATTTATATACTCGTCGAAATTCTTCCTATATCGACCATTATCCAAATCAAAATCTTTAACAACAGTTATAAAATTATGTTTTGAGTCGCCTTCAACACTGTAAACACATTTCTTTAAATTTCGGATATATCATGTCACCACTTATATGATCCGAAAAGATATGTCCGAGATTGGTTTCATCCTGTTTCCATAATGCGATTACATTGGCGTTATCTCTGAGTCTATGTTTTAAGGCACTAGCGTAAGTTTGACATAGATAGAACGAATCTATTGCTTTATGTCGACCGAACGAGAAAAACTGAGTGATTTTACTTTGCTCGTTTGCAGGTATATCATCGAAAACCATAATTGAATCTTCTTTGGTATCTCCGGGTTCGATCAAATCATCGCAATTTTCAAACTCATGGTAACCAATTTCTTCTTTTAATGGTGTAAAACGTTTCTTAACAATTCGTATTTCGGTTGATACAAACTCTTCGAAAATACATAGACATTTTGAAATCTAAGACCGTTCTCGTGCAAGATCAGAGATATTAAAGCGTTGGTCTTCCCACAACTCGATGGTCCCACGAATATAGCTCGTATGTTAGACGGGAACAAAGGACCATGTTTACCATCCTCTTTTGCATTAGCAATAGCAAAGTTATCATAATTCTGTATAGGTATTTTAACTTCTGGTATAACATCTCTGGATGCATCGTTGGAATTATGTAATTTCTTCACGTTCTGCAACCTTTTAACATATCTGCATAACGTTGTTCTAGGTATATTATATTTTTTACTAGCAGCGTAGAAACTCGAGCCATCCAGGATATCCTCTGCTGCTTTTGTAATAGATTGTTTGGAGCACCACTGATTGCTTGAATGCGACATCTTTCGAAAAAATGTCTTACTATAACTAAGCTCTACCCAAAACTACTTCCTTATATACCAAATTTAATCTCCCTGCTCACATAACCACATGACCATATGACCATATGACCACATGACCACATGACCATATGACCACATGACCACATGACCATATGACCATATGACCACATGACCATATGACCATATGACCACATGACCACATGACCATATGACCACATGACCACATGACCATATGACCATATGACCATATGACCACATGACCATATGACCATATGACCACATGACCACATGACCATATGACCACATGACCACATGACCACATGACCACATGACCATATGACCTAATTGCTTTTTAATGAGTTTTCTCATTAAAAACCCATTAGCACTAATTGCTTTTTAATGAGTTTTTCCATTAAAAACCAAGTGTGGACCTAGGTTAGATAAAAGGAAAAATTAATAGGTTAGGCCAGCGCCGCGGCGCTAGCCTAGCCTATTAATTTTTCCTGGATGGCTCGAGTTTCTACGCTGCTAGTAAAAATATAATATACCTAGAACAACGTTATGCAGATATGTTAAAAGGTTGCAGAACGTGAAGAAATTACATAATTCCAACGATGCATCCAGAGATGTTATACCAGAAGTTAAAATACCTATACAGAATTATGATAACTTTGCTATTGCTAATGCAAAAGAGGATGGTAAACATGGTCCTTTGTTCCCGTCTAACATACGAGCTATATTCGTGGGACCATCGAGTTGTGGGAAGACCAACGCTTTAATATCTCTGATCTTGCACGAGAACGGTCTTAGATTTCAAAATGTCTATGTATTTTCGAAGAGTTTGTATCAACCGAAATACGAATTGTTAAGAAACGTTTTACACCATTAAAAGAAGAAATTGGTTACCATGAGTTTGAAAATTGCGATGATTTGATCGAACCCGGAGATACCAAAGAAGATTCAATTATGGTTTTCGATGATATACCTGCAAACGAGCAAAGTAAA
Source organism: Platerodrilus igneus (assembly GCA_036346225.1). Lineage (NCBI taxonomy): Eukaryota > Metazoa > Arthropoda > Insecta > Coleoptera > Lycidae > Platerodrilus > Platerodrilus igneus. The sequence continues at coordinate 2,577,310 of JARFIW010001358.1, forward strand.
ATCACTCAGTTTTTCTCGTTCGGTCGACATAAAGCAATAGATTCGTTCTATCTATGTCAAACTTACGCTAGTGCCTTAAAACATAGACTCAGAGATAACGCCAATGTAATCGCATTATGGAAACAGGATGAAACCAATCTCGGACATATCTTTTCGGATCATATAAGTGGTGACATGATATATCCGAAATTTAAAGAAATGTGTTTACAGTGTTGGGGCGACTCAAAACATAATTTTATAACTGTTGTTAAAGATTTTGATTTGGATAATGGTCGATATAGGAAGAATTTCGACGAGTATATAAATATTTGATATTATTCAAAAAAAGTTAGTTCCCATCCAAAGTTTCATGATGACGGACGTTAACAATTTTATTGCAAATAAACGCAGTCTTCATCTTATGCAGGATGCTGTACGAAAAAGTTTGTAGCGTACAAAAGGGAGATGCTACATCTCAGCAAAAATTCAAAGAGGTGCACAAACAATTGATCGATCCACTGCAAATAACCGCTTCCCAGTTGCAATCGATCACCGAAAAATCCCCATACCTACAACAAAGGTTAAAGTCGAAAACATGGACGTACCTATAAAGAAAATTAAGCAACTCGTTCCAGAAGAACCGTTCCATCTTTACTATGCGGATGTGTTAGCTAGAGACGAAGACGAAAATATATACAAGTCGGTTATGGAGTAAAGTATAACCGTCAATTGATACGCATAGTTTAGGAAAAGTATGTAGGAAATTGATTTAGAAAACAGTGACACAACCTAAAATAATAACGTTTATCTAGAGACTAGAGGTCTAACAAGAGTTATAATTATTTTTAAAGTCCTTAGCATTTTCTTAAGAAATGTAATGATTTTGTTCATAGAATACATTCCATACCGGTTGCTTCGTGCGTGCACACAAATCGGGTGCAATCGGTACATATCCGAATAGGAGTAGCTCATATAAAAGGACTGTTCGCGTAGAAGTTATTATTTGTTGATTGTACGGTTTAAAGAGACAATATAATAAATATGTATAAAAACTTTGGAGAGGTTATTCGAAGATTTCGCAATGCTCTACGAGTAAAAAAGCAGAATGTGGGCAACGCTTTTCGATAGATGGAGAAAATGTCTTATGTGTCAGTCATACGAGGAAGCAATACAGCACTGTACTGCAGTGTTATCATTGCCCGAGGATCTGGATGATTTTATGGAAATAATCGAGGAGATGGGGTTTATAAAACTGTTGGCAGATATTCAAATGGAATATATACTAAATTGTAAGTTTTAAAATAAAAATTTAACCACCACAACTGTTATCATAAGAAATGAATGATGTGATTTTAGAAATTATTTTGTATATATTAGCTTGTTTATGTTTTAAAATATAAAGCATACATTGGTATTGTTTAATTTTCAAATGTCCACGTAACTGAAATGGATATCTAAGTAATTATGAAAAGAATTATAACAAAGAGCGCTACATTTAATTTTAATAGAAATGACTACAACTACGTGTTTCAAACATACCTTTTAGTTTTTTGTTTTTTTTCAACTTCTATGATATTACATAAACCAAAATTCTGCTACTGCTTCCGAGTAATTGTATCCTAACAATACCATTATATATAAATAAAACCAAAACGTTTGAAACAATATTTATATTACAATTCAAATACTTAACATGTACACTTCACATAGAAATATATTTTTATTCATTAAAACTAATACACACACACACACACACACACACACACAAAAGTCACTTTTTCCTCCTTTTAATTGGCAAATGTGTAGTATACATATCCAAATTTTGCACACGATTTTCGTTTGATCTGAGTTTCGTATAGAGTGTAGCTTTTGGAACATTGTAGATTTCGGATGCTTCTGAACCAGTAATCCATCCTTTGTTTATTTCGTCAAGGGCTTTATTTAAATCCTCTTTAGTATACGATTTAAGTTGTCTCTTTCTTTTTCTGTCAGAAACGTCTGACTTGGAGTCTATGTTCTGATCTTTCGCATCAACATTATCATGTGTAGGTTTATCTTGCACTATTTTAGTATTTACCAGAGATTCATTAGACATACCATTCAAATGTTGGCTAGTTGAATTGTTTGATAAACTTGTTTTCATCTCCTTGACAACTTCTTCTAAAATTTTTATAGCATCTAAGGATATAATTCTTTCCCCGCTCATCTTATTACGATGTTTACTTATCAAAATGCAAATGCAGACTATTCCAATTTCACAATTTCGAAAAATATGTATAAATATTTACCCCCGTCTAACTTTGTTCTCGTTTGATACATCCGATAATTATAGATGTAGCGCGTAAGCAAGAAGTTAATTGATTTTCACCGACGTGAATAGACTGGTATGAAATGTTACTCAAGGTTAAACGACGCTGGGTTTCTCCTAATTTAAAAGTAAACTACCTAATTAGTGGCTACATTAAGATGGACAGTGTAGAGGATGTTAAATCCTTCAACACTCGAAATGTTGTGCTCACCTCCTCCAGTAACCTAGGGGAGATCTACAATTCCTTTGTGGAGAGGATGTCAGCTAAGTCAGAGGAGTTCCAAGAACGAGATTCTGGTTAGTTTCTACAATAATTTATTTTTCTAATTTTTAAATTTTAGGATGGACTCTGAAACAGGCGTTGTACTTGGAGATTAATGTAAACAAGTACAACCCTTTGCGTGGATCCTCATACATCGAGCTCCCAAATGGGTTCGAAACACCAGAGCTGTTATTAATATACAAAATGACGACAACGCATGCTTTGCCTGGTGCGTGATAGCTGCGCTCTACTCAGTGCTCACAATCCGCAAAGGGTCGGTAGCTACCCCATTACAGCACCATTCTCAATTTGACAGGACTGCAGTTCCCGATATCCATAAAGGATATACCCCGGTTCGAGGAATTAAACAACATCAGTGTCAACGTGTTTGGGGTGGAAAGGAAGTCGATTGTGGGACACACCAGGATTTATCTCAAAAGACAGAGCGATACGGTTTAGAAATAGATTAAAGATGAATTATATACGGTGCTTGCAAAGGTTATTCTGCAAATCAGTAAGGTGTCATTCGATTTGGAAAAATTCCGAGGATTTGAAAACCTGAGGAAAAACATAATAATAATTGAAATCTTACACGATGGTATATTAAAAATACTGCTAAGAGTAATTTTGTTTAATAATTCTAAAAATGGCGTTGGTGGTTAAATACATACAGGTAAAACCCACTATAAAACAATTATAGACGTCACTTTTCCAGTCAAGACTTGCATATAACGCCAACTAATATAATAAGAGCTGCGCACGCTCGACCATCGGCATAAAAGGCGAGAGCCATGTTCCAGTGCATTAGTCGTCAAAGTATCGTCGAGTTTGATTAAAATTATAAATAAAGATGGATTTTCTTGTGTTGACGTTACAAGTGATGTGCGAGTACCACAATTAAATATCAACCAACTAGTTGGTAAGTCAACCTATAGGTTAGGCGAATTTCCTCCAAATTATCACCACCATATATTAGAAGTTGGTTTTGATTTATATGGTGGTCTTCAACCTGCCATCCAAGTGATTTGCTGTAGTGGTATGTGTGCTGATTCTACGATAACATTCTCTTACTTCGATTGGAAGAAATTGTGTACTTTTCAAGTGGAATTTCAAATTCACCAATTTGCTCAAGACTCAAAACAAGTACGATTAAATGGTCTGACTACTGGAAACGATGTTGTTGAGATACAATTGGATCAAGATTTCAAATTGCAGCTGAGCACAGCCTTTAATAGAAGTATATGGTTTTGAACAATTTTGAAAAGAGAATTTATATAATATGGAGATTACGAAAGATGGGAATGTTATTGTGCTACCTGCGTACGAGTGCATCAAGCTATTAAATTTGCGAGAATTGATCTGTTTTAAAATGGCCGAGTTAAGGTGTAGAAACTTTCCAGAATTTTACGAAAATTTGTTGGTGATATAAAAAGTATGTGGAAATACGACGGAGGAAGAAAGGGTTCAAACGTTATTAGAGGAGAGAGCAGTGCCAGTATTTCTCTGTCTAATGATTGCAGCAATTTAAATTACTTGACAGTGTTGGAACTTATTAAATGTTTCCCATTCAGTACTTAAAAGATGCAACTGCAAGGCAATCGCTTGCGCAAATGTTTAGAGATTTGGCTATCCCAGATTCGCCAGACTCTGGTTACCACAGCGGTTTATAGATGTTATCAATACATGTATGTATTCTATTAAAACATATTTCTTGATAAAGTTTGTTTTACATATTTGTATCGCCAACATTACCATAAATTATTAATAGACGTATTAAACTATCCTGTTTTTATTTTTAGGTTTAAAGTGGTGTACGCGGAAATAATAAACACAATATACCGCATGTTAACAAAAGTTGTGGGGAAATTTAAAGACGAGTTTTACGGTGACTTGGTGTTAGAATCTGTAGGTAGTAAGGCTAAGTCCTACTGTATTGTGCGCGAGAAGGACACGATTAAAAGATTAAAGGGATCTCACAAAGTGTAGTTAAGTAAAACCGAGGGTCTTACAACCTATAACGAGCATATATTCCCAAAAGGGGTGGGCATCCAGCTACGCAACAGTGCGTGGGAGAATAAGGATTCTCTCCAATAAGAAATTAAAGTCATTGGTAATGGTAAAAATGTTAAACCTATAAAGGCGATTATTAATTGTGGTTTAGTGACCGCGTTTGTGCACTCTTCGAGTGTCTTCGGCAATCTTCGATTGTTTCAAAGAAAATATTCAAGCACGCCATTTAATGTCGTGGTGTAACATCGTCCACTGTTAAGCTCCGTTAATTATACTACTAAATGAGGTTTGTATTTTCCGTAAATACGCACTTTTCAGCGCCTCGTGTTATTGGTAATCTACAAACAATTATATCTCGATTTGAAATGCGCGTCATTGAAACATATTCTCAACATAATTAATAGAAAGTCCAAGAAAAGAAATTATAAAACAGCATTCAAATGTTCGTTAAGAAATCTAGAATATTTGTTGGATTACGAGTTACAATTTTATTAATACTACATTGGAAGTTTCCGGAATTTGCGTTATAATGCTTCTACCGCATCACGTAAGGTAATTTAGGTAATAAGACCCATTTACTTTCACTCTGATTATTATTGAACAGTACTTAATCTGGTTTATTACATTTTGTTAATTCTGGAATTTAGGTAGTTAATGATGTCATACACAAAATTTCTAATTAACATACATGGCTGGTATCTAGCGAAAGTTGTAGCACGCATTTTCAATTACGAATGCATTCTTCTTTCATTACAGGAGAAATTCCATAGATTTCATACCAGCAAATGCGCTTTCTTTTAGATATTTAAAACACATTACATTGGACATCAAAAGTCGACCTTGCCATTTCTACATTATTGTTAAGCATGCATTGGAATTTTTGGATGCGGTAATTTCTTGTTTAAAGTAACTTAGTTAAATAAAGTGTAATTTAAATTGTGATTGTATAGTCAGTTATTGCAATTGAAAACACATTCAGGGAATAATTTATTTGCTCTATATATTTTACAGTAGCGTTTCCGGACAAAACTTTCTGCTTTTAATTAATTAAAGCATACAAGTTTCTGGTGTATATTCCTAAAGAGAAAATAAGTAGTTGATGTACCGTTGAATGGAGTTCATCCTTGTTTACACAAATTTCAGATCCTGCGAACTAGCGTTTTTGTTAATATTATTTAAAAAAATCAATACGTTAGATGGATAAGGTGTTCAGTGGCGGCTATTTTATCAATAAATTTTATTTAATATGTTTAGTTTTTATTTTCAACACCAAAATTCTAAGGTTCACAAAACAATTTCTACAACCGGTTTTAAGACGTTGAAAAGAGCTAGCCGCGGAGATCTGAAAATTAGAAATAAAAGATTCGGGTAGCTGAGAAAATCTAATATTAATTGATACCAAACAAGGTAGGTTTATCTCGAAAGATGCATTGGCTAGACGAGGAAAACTATTTGTTAGTTTTGCTTATAAAGCAAAGGCGAAATTTAGAGGTTTGAGAGCTTAAAGTGTAACTTTGTAAGGAGTAGTCCGATTTTAAATCTGTTTACAGATTCTGCAATAAAATTCTAAGCTAACAAGATGTATTGCATGACTAAGAAAATTTATAAGAACGCTCAAAAGTCGCTATAGGTAAAAAATCTTAAAATGGGGTAGCTCCTTGGGGGTGATGCAATCTAAAAATTCTTAAAGATTCGGGTACCTGAGAAAATCTAATATTAATTGATACCAAACAAGGTAGGTTTATCTCGAAAGATAAAAAAATGGCTAGTCGAAGAAAACTTTTTGGTCCAGAATGTTAGCGGTAAAAAATCTTAAAAATAGGTTTATCTCGTGTGTGGAAATGTGGATGCTCATTTATCTCGAAACATAAAAAAAATTTAAGATAGGTTTATCTCGAAAGATGAAAATGGTTAGTCGAAGAAAACTTTTTGGTCCAGATGTGTGTGGAAATGTGGATGCTGGTGGAAATGTGGTCACAGGATCCTTGATTATACCCTACTCATTTGTAAATAACATTTTTTAAACCCCACATTTTAAAGTCAATAGATAAACGTTTAGTAATAAATATACGAACAGCTTTCGAATTGAAATTGACTTTATTGTTGTTAATATTACATTAAATATTAGTATATAAGGCATATTTGTAGGTCCATACAGGAAAAGTTTAGTCATAGACTACTCTTACACCTAACCTGCATAAACCACTACATATCTCTACAAGGAAAATTAGTGAAGCAAATGAATAATTACACAATAATTGAAAAACATACAATTAGGCTATGTTACTACTTATCCAAAATATGCGCCCTGATTTGAACCTTGAATGCAGTAAAAGTAAAAAAGATTTGTATATCCATCTGGAATTGCATTATAAGTAGAAAGAGCATTGTAGATGAATCTTCTCTGAAACATAGCAGTCAGTTGCTTGGGAATTGTTAAAGTTTTAGTGTGTCTAATATTGATACAATGCACTTTGGAGCGTGTCATTAATATTTTAGCAATATCCTCTGAAGTCATTTATAATTATTTTATGAACAAAACATAACAAATGATGTTTCCTGCAGTTATCCATATTTAACCAGTGCAACTCTTTTATCTTATGCGATACATGATCAAATTTTTTTACTCCAAAAACTAAACGACAACAAGTATTTTGAATCCTTTGTATTTGTGTCATAGAAGTGCTATCAAGGTTTGGACCATATATAAAATCACAATAGTTAAATAATGACAAAACTAGCTTCCGACAACAGTTTTTTCAATTGTAAGGTTAGTATAGACTGACAAGCATATAGTTGGTTAAGTGCTATATACGACCTTTTTATTAACCTTGCAACATGTGACTTAAAGCGTAGATCATCGTCAAGTATTAAACAGAAATTTCTTGAAGAACTAACTAATGGAATAGAGGTATTGTTAATTATGGCTTTTATGTTATCCTTAACACAATCTCTAATTTTCTCTGTGATCCGAAACAATATCAGCATCAATAGTACCTGCACGAACAAATAATTCATCACTCGATAAATATATGGAATCAATAAAGAGTACTGCTGTTATTTACTATGCGCGTAGGTTCGTTTATTACTTGGATGAATCCATAAGAATCAATGCAGCGTGTGATAATATTACTTAAATTGAAAAGATTCACATTGACATCACCTAAACATATTATATTATTCACCATTGGTGCTAAATAAGATAATATATTATCTAGTTTATCAACACAACTAAGCAGATTAGAGTTTGGGGATCTGTATACTGTGCCTACAGTAAAAGTTTTGCGATTTAATTTAAACATTATCCAAAATATGTTCAAGTATACGAGTCGATTGCAAACCAAACAAAATAACCTGACATTTAAGTTCCTTGCTTGCGTTCACACCAACCCCACCCCCTGGATCCACTCTATCATTATGAAAAAAATTATACCCATTTGTATTGACAGAGGTATTGGGGACGTATGAAGTAAACCATGTTTCAGAGACACCAACCAAATCAAAACGGTTTTCATCTATTAAATTGATGAAATTATTGAAACTAGGCAACAAAGAATGCACATTTAAATGAGCAATTTTCATTTATAAAAAACTATACTAGCCTAATAGAACTATTTAATTTACTTTAATTTAATTTAAACAAAACAATTACAAAAAATTAAAGCACTCGTAGCTATATAAAAATAGAGCAAAAAAGAAAAAAATGCAAAAGAGGCTATCTCCAACGTAACAAATTATCGTATTCTAACAATCAGCAACTTAAGTATAATGTGCTGCATGCTTAGTAAACTATAACTACTATATACCTGTTACTTATTACCAGCTATGCTACAAGAATTTAAATTACTAGAGGTTACAATGCTGTACGAATGTAAATTAAAATTTTTTTCAGTAAAAAAAACAGTGTGGCATTTACATTTGCACTAACTGTATGGTATCGTTGTTGATGATGTTCTACAAGTTGTATTAATATTCAGCATCTGTCTCGTACATACATCGTTTCACAGGATGTAGTATTCAAGTGGATTCATTATATTCCTTATCGTCTTTCAACGTTTGATCATATTTGGTTTGCTCCTTGTAAAGGGGCCAATATACCTTCTTTTTCATAGGCGTGATCTAATTTTGAAGTACAATAGACACCCCACCTGATCGCTACTCCACAAGTACCAATTTTCCCAATCTAGAAATATATCATGAAAAAATTATGTTCAGATAGAAAATTGTACCAAACCTACCTTGTGAATGAAGTTTTTCTGTATTTAGCACTAATAAGTAACCCAGCGACTTTCTCATCAACAAAAGTCGCCAACCGCAATGAATAATTAAAGTCATATGTTCGTTTAACATCCATCTATCCATCGCTAACAGGATTTGACAGGATTTCCATTTGCATCGACATCAAGGTTTTGTCTCAACTCTAACTCTACTTTTCCATTTTCTTCCAAATCTTTCATAAGATTGTCCTTCCATACCTAAACAAACTGTCAAGTAAGATATTAAACAATTAGATTTTCTTACAGCGCCTAATTCAGCTTCAATTTTTTTAAATTGGTAGAGTGTCATGGGAGGTATATCCATAACTGAAAATAGTTCCTGAGAATGGCCACTTGTACTGCCAGTTGCCAGAGTACTCCAAACAAATCCATAATTAATTTTTGATTTTTGCGAAATATCTTCAGTGTAATGCTTGTATATCTTATCGCACATTGTACATGCAAACATAAGGCAGCTTACTAGACCTAATCCTCTGTTACATTCCTCTTTCAGATATAGTTTTCCACCAGTACAAATTTGGGAATGCAGATCTATGGACCAAGTTTATACATCTTGCAAATTCACAATGCGGTTTCTACTAACAGTTGGTTCTTTATAAGAGTGATTTTTCTCGAAATATAATTCACGAGCCTCTATTCTGAAAAACAAAACAAAATATTAGATTTTTTAAGAACCCAAAATTTAGCATATATACAGGACAACACATTAGTGTGACAAAGTTTAATATATCGATTATTTATTGTAGAAATTATAAAAAAAAAAGCAATTTACACAAATTTTAGGCTGTATTATTTTAAAAATTGTTTCACATCTACAGGGTGTTCATAATTATATATATATATATATATATATATATATATATATATATATTACTCATATTTAAACCAGGGTAGAAAATTAAATAATCACATCAAATAATTTTAATCACCGTGTAGAAGCTTTGGGAAAAGGTACGCGTTATTAAAACCGTGAAGCATAAAAATTCATTCGTTTCATTAAAAATAAGGGAGTTAAATTATTTACAAAACGCTTGCTATAAAAAAAAGGAAGTAGTATTAAAATGCTCTACGTGTAATTTACTTATTCCGAGTAAAGAAACAAATAGAAATTACGTGCAAAATTTATATTGATTAACTCAATTTTAAGTAACCGGTATTAAACAAATTGTACAGATAATAATTGATATTTGATTAGGAGTCACTAAAAATTAAAGGGTATTATTTTAATTGGAGTTAATTGGACCATCAGTAACAAATAATATGTATAAAAGCTAGTAAAAACCCAATAATATTCAGATCGTAGAAGTATTATGTTTGAACACCTGCGTATTTTTAAATGTTTTATGTTCTGCGTAAAATTTGCAGATAACAAATGGTTACAGAGAATGTTGGAGAAACCGTTGCTTAATATTTACGAGAAATGCTAATAAGGTGGGTCATTTCACAAGTCCACATGGATTGAAAATAACCGATACTAAAGAATATCGATTTGTACCACTCGGAACAGGGTAGATAGAGACAGATAATATGCGCAAGACAGAGACACATATAGGAAAAGGCGTGAGTTGAGCAACGTCACTGGGTTGCGATTGGTTGAAAATAAGAGGCAAACTTGAGAGGTAAAATAACATTTCTGTATAAAATTAATTAGTTATTCCCAGACGTTGCGAGCCGTGTCGAAATTTCTGAGATTTAACTGGTGCGAGTGCAAATTTAATAAGAACCGACGCACAGGCGGTCGAGATGGGAACATAGTATACGAAATTCTAGAAACTGGCCGTTTTGAGGACAAAACCGACAGACAGGCTAACCACTATATATACCCGGGTTAATATGAGTTTCGCTCTCTTAGATTTTCGATTTGATTCAATGCGTTAAACAGTGCTTTTTAGTTTTCCGATTTTGATAGAATAATTTAAACAGTTTGCTCGTATATTTTGGTGATTTAAAACAGTTTGTTCTTTGCGTGCTACAATGAATGTAATTTAGTGCACTTAGAAAAGAAGATATAAGGTAATAAAGTCTAGTATCACTGTACCAATTAGTCAAATTTGCAACGACAAATGAATACACAAAAGTAGGCAGTTTTGGCGTATATTTGTGAAAGAAGTATGAATTTCTTTGCTATTTTTCGGGGGTGTTAATAATTAAATGATTCGTAAACGTGTCTGGATCCACAGAACAAGCTTCAGATATACACAAATGAGTTCCGGAAAAGCACTGAAACAACTTTAGATGAATGGTGGTGTAGAAAATTTTAAAGGCGACCAGCAATACGAGGACCTAAACATAACCCAGTTGGATTGGTGTGATTAACAGAGGACGATGTACATTGGGGCCACGAGTGCATTAACCTTCAGGTAACTTATGCTTTGTTGTTCGATTTTTGATGTTTCGGTGTGTGTTGAATAACTTTATAATTGATTTACTTAAAATGGACAGTAGTGAAATTGTACTAACAACAAAATTTTAATTTTAAGGTGAAATTTTCTTGTTTAAGTAGAAAGGGGTATTTAGTATTTATGTTCTGGATTATGATGAAAATTTGGGTATGTCTTTGAGCTCAATTAGACGAACCTGGTTAATTAACGTAAAAGGGTGGGAGATACTCCCTTTGTACTCAGACTCAGGTCTGCATATATTGTTATATTAATTAGTAGGCATCTACAAGGACTTTAATTCTGGATGCACATTAAAATGATAATAAATTTAATCTTGAAATTTTCTGATACTGAAATTTATGCTGAATTTTAATTTTGAAATTTTAATGTATGGTGAATATTGATGTAAATAGAGTTAACGTTGGTGTTTGTGATAGGAATGTGTTTGTTTTTTTTATGATTGAGGATGAAAGTTTTAACTAGGTGAGCAGCCGAGGCGGAAAAGAGTAAAGAGGCGATTAACAGAAGAAAGTCAACGGAACAGTTAAGGTAATGAATAGCTTTTTGTAGGATTCACAGCATTCACGCCCAATTCGTGAGGCTCGATTCTAATACATGGAAACAGAGCATTCTTGGCGACCCAAAAGTGAGGCTCGAGTTCCAAATAAAATTTTTGTGATTTTATTCCAGGAAACTGGCGATCTGAGAGAGAGAGTTTCTGTGTGTGTATAAATTTAAGAGTATTTTAGAGTGTGTGAGAGTGATTAGAACGTATGCAGAGAAAGGAGTGGTTAAGGAGTCAAGGAGTGGAAATTGGAAGTGACGATAGTGCATTGTGTGAGAAAAATTCGAAAATGGAAGAAGCTGGAGGCAGTAGAGATCAGTCGAGGACGGAATCAGGGGATCAAGGAAATGAGTTAATGATGAGAATGTTAGAGGAAATGCGATTAGCTAGGGAGGAATCTAATAGAGCTAGAGAAGAATCGAATAGAGCGAGGGAGGAGTCCAACAGAAAATTAGAACTGCTAAGCGATGAATCTAATAGAGCTAGGGAGGAGTCCAACCAAAAATTAAAGCAGAGAAGCGGGAAAATTGAACAAAATACTAAAGAATTTACAGAATTTAAAGATAGTCTTACCGTGAAACTGGGGGAAGTAGAAAATAGGGTTGAAAAAAATGAGCGTGATATTACAGGTCTTCGACAGGAAATGGGACATTTAAGGTCCGAAGTACGCATTTTTTGTGAAGAAGAGATTAATATAAAAATGACTGAAGTAACGGACTCATGTAGGGATCAGTTAGGCAGGGTAGAACGCGAAGTTAGTAGTATCAAATATAACATGTCAAGTTTAACGGGGGATGGTCCCAGATTTTATACAGATAGAGAATCATTGGACCAACACATGAAGTTTTATGGCGATAACAGGGTAAATCCACAAATTTTTATTAATAGTGTAAGAAATCTAGTGGGAAATTTATTTGACGAACAGACTAAACTGAATACGATAAAGGCTTTATTGAAAGACAACGCGGAAGCATGGTACAATTTAGTAGGACAGGACATAGACACCTACACGGACTTTAAAGACAGATTTTTAAAGCACTACTGGAGTGACCACAGACAAGACCAGGTACGAGACGACTTAATCACAAGAAAATTTAAGGGAGAATTTTCAGGAAGTAGAGCAATATGCTATACGCAAGTATAGCATAGCAAAGCAACTGAACCCACTGACGGACCTGACAAATTATCAAGTATTTATCACGACACTTCGAGGTAGAAGTAAGACAACACGTAGCACTACAGAACATAGTGGACAGAGAAATGTTTTTAGAATACCTGCAGAGGTACGACGACGTAAGTAGTGGACGACCTCGGGATAATAGGGAAAGACAGATCAACACAGTTAGGTTTGACAATAGACGGGACAACTATGCTAGAAGGGGTAATAGTTACGGATACCAGCGACAGAATTGGGAACAGCGACGACCATACTTTAGAAGTAATAGTTTAGGAAGGGGACCTGCACCGAGACCGGAACCTACCAGAAGGAATAGTTCACCGGACATGAGGGGACTGCTAATACAGACACGGAACGAGTGGAAACGCCTAGGACATACGCTGAGGTGACGGCTAGACCAGGACCAAGTAGGGAAAACAGACCTGGACAGGATTTTTAGAACGCGACAGACCACTAGATTTCAGTGTAAATGTATATGAACATCCACGTGAATTTTTCAAAATTGAGGAGGAAGTAGAGCCAGAAACTGAGGAAAAATTATGTTTGCCAATTATTAATATAGGAATTTTTGAGAATAATGTAGAAGTATTACTTGATACAGGGGCAGAGGCGAGTTTAATATCGGAGGAATTCGTCAGCAAAATTAGGGATAAGATTTGTGATAGAATTATGCCTATAAAGAGTAGCCATTTAGTAGCTCCAAATAAAAAAAAGTTTGCTGTAGTAAATAGTGTTGTGGTGCTTAGGATAGATATAGGAGGTTTAAGCTGTGAACAGGAGTTTGTAATTGTACCTGGACTGAAGTTTCAGAGCATTTTAGGTGTTGACTGTATGATGCAGTTAGGGGTTTTGATAGATATGGAAAGGAAGGTAATAAGGATTAAGGATAGGGTAATGCCATGGAAGGGCAGTTATGAAGTCACAGAGGATGACACGGGGTTGAGTATTAATGTAGTAGAGGTAGAGGATGATGAAGGTAAACAGATCAACACAATAAGATGTCCAGAGGATAGGATAGTAGAGGTTCAAGCTTTAGTACAAAAACATGCAGAATTAGTGGGGGTAGAAGCAACAGCAGCATATCGGGAGCAGGGGAAGGCAGAAGTAAATAAAGAGGCACGTAAAATTAATCAACGGACCAAACCGTAATTCCATTGTCCACCATCCAAGGACACACTTTTGACGAGATTAAGTGGCAAGTTTATTTTTAGTAAATTAGATTTAAGGAATTCATTCTGGCTAATTCCATTACACAAGGATTCTAGAAGGTACAGATTTTCCGTAGAGAGAAAAATCGAGAATTTTAAGGTAGTATCGTTTGGTTTGTCGGCAGAAAAGAAAATAATAATAAATAAGAAACAGACAAGTGTAGGGACTGAAGAAGAAGTAATATGTAAGAGTCAGGATAATAGGGATGATAAGTTTATTGTATGTGAGATAATAGGGATGATAAGTATAGATATAGAAGGGGGAGAAATAGGGATGAAGAGTATTAGGTTGGTGAGAAAAAAGACTTGGAGGGTCAAGAAGAGAGTTAGATTTAAATAACTTGATGAACAAAGGATAGAGATAGCTGAATTTTAGTATAGATATAGAAGAGTAAAAGTAGGTGTTTATAGAAAATAAAGCTAAGCATAGGATACATATGGGAGATAGTTAGAAATAGGAAAATTAAATACAGGAAGAAAATAAGGTAGGTTAAGTGTAGATATTTCTTATAAGATTAGTGGAGAGTTAGGAATAGAATAAGAGTAGGATAGGTATATAGAATTAGTTAGGGGGAAGTGAAGTATAGTGAAGATTAGTTAAAAGTTAGGAATAGGATAGGTATATAGGATGTATATAGGATTAGATGGATAAGTAGGATGAAGTTAGGGATAATTTCAGTTTATAAAATTAGGTGAGAGTTAGGAATAGGATAGGGATATAGGATAGGTGTAAATATTTTTTTTGATTGGATAAGGTAGGTAAGTTAGATAGATAAGGGTAGAGAGAGATAGGCAATTTTTTTTGTAAATTTTGTTTGCGGTTTAAATATTTTATATTTGAATTCAAATAAGTGGGATTATTTGTATTCAAATAGGGGGAAAATACTCATATTTAGACCAGGGTAGAAAATTAAATAATCACATCAAATAATTTTAATCACCGTGTAGAAGCTTTGGGAAAAGGTACGCGTTATTAAAACCGTGAAGCATAAAAATTCATTCGTTTCATTAAAAATAAGGGAGTTAAATTATTTACAAGACGCTTGCTATAAAAAAAAGGAAGCAGTATTAAAATGCTCTACGTGTAATTTACTTATTCCGAGTAAAGAAACAAATAGAAATTACGTGCAAAATTTATATTGATTAACTCAATTTTAAGTAACCGGTATTAAACAAAATGTACAAATAATAATTAATATTTGATTAGGAGTCACTAAAAATTAAAGGGTATTATTTTAATTGGAGTTAATTGGACCATTAGTAACATATAATATGTATAAAAGCTAGTAAAAACCCAATAATATTCAGATCGTAGAAGTATTATGTTTGAACACCTGCGTATTTTTAAATGTTTTATGTTCTGCGTAAAATTTGCAGATAACAAATGGTTACAGAGAATGTTGGAGTAACCGTTGCTTAATATTTACGGGAAATGCTAATAAGGTGGGTTATTTCACAAGGCCACGTGGATTGAAAATAACCGATACTAAAGAATATCGATTTGTACCACTCGGAACAGGGTAGATAGAGACAGATAATATGCGCAAGACAGAGACACATATAGGAAAAGGCGTGAGTTGAGCAACGTCACTGGGTTGCGATTGGTTGAAAATAAGAGGCAAACTTGAGAGGTAAAAATAACATTTCTGTATAAAATTAATTAGTTATTCCCAGACGTTGCGAGCCGTGTCGAAATTTCTGAGATTTAACTGGTGCGAGTGCAAATTTAATAAGAACCGACGCACAGGCGGTCGAGATGGGAACATAGTATACGAAATTCTAGAAACTGGCCGTTTTGAGAACAAAACCGACAGACAGGCTAACCACTATATATACCCGGGTTAATATGAGTTTCGCTCTCTTAGATTTTCGATTTGATTCAATGCGTTAAACAGTGCTTTTTAGTTTTCCGATTTTGATAGAATAATTTAAACAGTTTGCTCGTATATTTTGGTGATTTAAAACAGTTTGTTCTTTGCGTGCTACAATGAATGTAATTTAGTGCACTTAGAAAAGAAGATATAAGGTAATAAAGTCTAGTATCACTGTACCAATTAGTCAAATTTGCAACGACAAATGAATACACAAAAGTAGGCAGTTTTGGCGTATATTTGTGAAAGAAGTATGAATTTCTTTGCTATTTTTCGGGGGTGTTAATAATTAAATGATTCGTAAACGTGTCTGGATCCACAGAACAAGCTTCAGATATACACAAATGAGTTCCGGAAAAGCACTGAAACAACTTTAGATGAATGGTGGTGTAGAAAATTTTAAAGGCGACCAGCAATACGAGGACCTAAACATAACCCAGTTGGATTGGTGTGATTAACAGAGGACGATGTACATTGGGGCCACGAGTGCACTAACCTTCAGGTAACTTATGCTTTGTTGTTCGATTTTTGATGTTTCGGTGTGTGTTGAATAACTTTATAATTGATTTACTTAAAATGGACAGTAGTGAAATTGTACTAACAACAAATTTTTAATTTTAAGGTGAAATTTTCTTGTTTAAGTAGAAAGGGGTATTTAGTATTTATGTTCTGGATTATGATGAAAATTTGGGTATGTCTTTGAGCTCAATTAGACGAACCTGGTTAATTAACGTAAAGGGGTGGGAGATGCTCCCTTTGTACTCAGACTCAGGTCTGCATATATTGTTATATTAATTAGTAGGCATCTACAAGGACTTTAATTCTGGATGCACATTAAAATGATAATAAATTTAATCTTGAAATTTTCTGATACTGAAATTTATGCTGAATTTTAATTTTGAAATTTAATGTATGGTGAATATTGATGTAAATAGAGTTAACGTTGGTGTTTGTGATAGGAATGTGTTTGTTTTTTTTATGATTGAGGATGAAAGTTTTAACTAGGTGAGCAGCCGAGGCGGAAAAGAGTAAAGAGGCGATTAACAGAAGAAAGTCAACGGAACAGTTAAGGTAATGAATAGCTTTTTGTAGGATTCACAGCATTCACGCCCAATTCGTGAGGCTCGATTCTAATACATGGAAACAGAGCAATATATATATATATATATATATATATATATATATATATAGCTAATTTTGGCATACTAAATGTATCACCCTGTAGATAAATTTCCTACCTATACATAGTTTCCGACATGGATATGAAATACAAATAACAATGTATTACCTATTATGGTCTGCTTCTGGTATAAATGACCAATTATCTGGAAGTGTATGTGACCTTTCCTCGATTGATTTTTCACAGTTCTCTAAATATGAAATACAATGATATAATAATTTAGATTATTTATACAAATTAGCATACTCTGTCTCAGTCTGCGACTTCATTTTTTCTGGCTCGGAAGTTTCTTCAGATAAAGTACTTGGATTACTAACTACCTCAGGTAATCTTTGCAAACCTGATGGGCCATGCTTGTCTAAATTATCTGATATGGATTTCAAACTGAAAAAGTTTGGGTTTTATTATGACATCTAATTAATATGTGTATTTGTGAAATTATAATGTAACAGGGGCATAACCAGTGTAGTTAGAAGGCTTGAACCATTGTTTGCAGGTGAGGCAAAATTACTCATTTTTAGTGTCAGGACTTAATAATTATATAAAAATCATATGACACATCCGAGAGCTTACTTCGTTCAAAATAGCACAAAAATTCTTCGCATTGTTGTCAAAAAAATCTAAAGCTTATTAAATCCTATAGAATTTTAGAAAAAAATTAATAATATTTTGTAAAACACAGCTATCAAAATTAAACGAGGTAAAAACGTAAATGTTATTGTTATGTATGTACCCTACAAATTTGATGAGCATTTCTAATACAGTACAGATGAGCTATTCTGACGTACATTTAAAACTATTCATTGAGAAAATACTAAGTAATTTTTTTCTACGTCATAATTTCAGGGTAATCACACTAACTTAGTTCTATGAATGCGAAAACACTTATATTTTTAGTTTGCATTATCATATTTATAAATTCCAAATAGTCATAAGTGGAGAGTCAGGTAATTTGTGGTTTTCTATTCTCAAGGCATCTGAAGAATGTATAATTCTTGTGGGTGGATATGTGACATTTAAATAGGTATACTTTCATTGTTTTTGGATTTTATATTCCAAAATAAACAGCCACATAAAGATATCCTAGCTACACTACTGAATGCATTAGAACTTACAGCGGTAATTGTTGCATTTTCAGCCATCTTAAGCGGGCTACTTTAGACTTGGACAATCATTTTCTGGTACCACCTGGATTTTGGTTATACACCTTATATTTACCCATCTGAAAAATGTAAATACGTAAATAAAAGAAACTTTACACCAGGCGACAACAGGAAGTAAGTATACTGTAACTTTTTTCGTATTTCAGATAAATATTTGAAATTTGAAAGGCCTGTACAAGACAAAGCGGGCGTACAAATTTTTTAAAATAATTGTGAATTTCAAATTATTTACGGTCTGACTAGAAGTGAAAAGTACTGTATAAACTACACACCCTATAGTTTTGTACATTTTTAGAATCAGTTGATCATTTTTAGTCCTAGGTCATTTCAAATTTTTTAGAAATAGGTGTTTTCTTATTTAAGTTTTGAAAAGAAAAGTAAGCGACTGTAATTCTCCTAAATTGATGTATAATTGTGAGAAAAAATTGAAATCTAACGACTTTTCATGTTATTAGTAATAGTTATATTTTCGCCAGAACTTTCAAAACATTGTTTTTTCTTAAAAGTAAGATTTTGCAAAATCTATTAGGCTGGATCTCAATAAATTTTAAAAGGATTTTTAAAGTTTTAGTACCCTAAATAATCACAACATGATAGGACATTTTTAGGGGACTGCTCAAATTATAAATAGGGTTTATGTCGTTTTTAAACTGATTTATATAGGACAAAAAAAAAGTTAGTGTAATCAGTTTCTGTCATTTTCACTATTCGGTGTCATAAATTAAATAATGAATATTTTTGATAAAATAATGTATGCAAAACAAATAATTTATTTATTCAAGAAGACAGTAGTTGCTCGACTAAATCAAATCTACAAAAATTAATGTCAATATTTGAACACGCATTTTTAAAATCGAATGAAATATATAATTAATTTTGTCCATTACTTATCTGTCTATCCACAAAGTATAAGAATTTTAGAATATACTTACCCTCAAGCGCAAATACACCCACACTAAATAAAGCATTAAATGTTTGTTTATAATAATAACGAAATGTCACTCTATAAACAATAAACTCATCATCATCATTTTGTTTTCGACCTTACTTAAGGTCGGTTTGACGCAGCTCTAACTTCTTTTCTATTCTGTGCTAATCTAAAAAGCTCTACATACCCTTCACAACCTAAATTTCTAATAATTTCACTAATATAGTTTGGTCTAGGTCTTCCTATATCCTTCTATCTTTTTCCTATCCACCTGGCTCTACATAGCTATTAGCAACCTGATCTTTGTTAAAGAACTCTAACATGGTTACATAATTACCATTTATAAGGAAATGAAATATAACCTGGTTATCCGCTTCAAAAAGGAAAAGTGTTAAATTATATGTTATGGTAAGGCTTAAGCAACGAAACGCTACCAACATGCCAGACCGCTAACTAATTGTGAGTTATGTCATGGTGCCATTTAGTTACCTGATTTATTTTTTTTTTGTTTTGTTTTGGAACTTACTTAAAGTCGGTTTGACGCAGCTCTAAATTCTTTTCTATTCTGAGCTAGTCTAAAAAGGTCTGCATACCCTTCACAACCTAGATCTCTAATAATTTGACTAATATAGCTTTGTCTAGGTCTTCCTACTCTATTTTTATTTGGTAGTCTACAATCTAAGACTTTACTAAATAGTCCCTCATGTCTTAACTGGTGCCCCATCATTCTATCTCTCCTTACCTTCAATTGTTTCCACATACAGAGCTCCTCACCCATCCCTCCATAAACTTCCTCGTTTGTTACTCTATCTGTCCAACTAATCTTTAACATTCTCCTATAACACCAAGTTTCAAAAGCTTATATCTTTTCTTATCTACTTCTTTAATTGTCCAGGTCTCACTACCATATAGTAGAACGCTCCATACGTACGACTTTAAGAAACTTTTTCTATTATCTAAACTAATACTATTAGCTATTAGTAAGTTTTTCTTTTTTAAAAACATTTTTCTAGCTTGAGCTATACTAGCTACTATATCCCTTCTGCTACGTCCATCCTTTGTAATTATACTACCTAAATAGCAAAATTCATCTACCTCCTCTAACTCGGTATTACCTATTTTTAATTTTGGTTTAGAACTAGGCTGTAACTCACTTGTCATTATCTTTGTCTTTACTGAGTTAATTCTCATACTGAAATGTAAATTGGAAATGAAGCTTTTCTCTACTGCACGCTCCACGTTGGTTGGGCGCCAGTGAAATGTTACTAGTTTTTTTTTAATTGGTTTGTCATAAGGTGTAAAGCCCTTCTTTCCTATATTCGCGGTCTAGTCTGGGAATTACCCCATGGGTGAGCAATGAGTTTGGGCGTGGGTATATGGTAGGCTCGACTACAAACGGGAACAAAAAAAAGGTAAATGGACGCCACTGCATCTATATAGACAATAAGCAAAACTAAAGTATCCTACAGGAAGACGCAGAAACCTATAGGATATAATGATTATCAAAAAAACTTACAAACCACAATAAACAATACCTCTGGAAACCTCTTGGACCTCTGCTCCAGCTTCCGCGATGTCGGACCTGCAAGAAGATGTCACACAAAAAAATAATATATAAGACACTGTTTGTGCCTCACAATAACAAAATATTTCGATCCTTATAGATCGATTGGCCTGAATTTAAAACCTTAATAACACCTTACCTATGAGAAAATACTTTACTGGAAATTACTTATTCTGTTTCTATTACCTGGTACTGTATCAACTTTTTCCACATTCAAAATTTTTGCTGATCTAATTTGAGCAATGTTAAGTTCAATAAGTGAAATAAAAAGACAAAGGTATCAATTCAAAGTTTAATGGAAATATGATTCTCTTTTGTTGCAAAAATTACTTGTAACTAAAATTTATTAATCAATATATAATAAGCTTTAAAACTTTCTTAGAGTGTTCCTCTATAATCAAAATTATCAACATTAAGTAAGTTATAGAAGTTTCTGAATATGCTTCTCTACATAGAGAGGTATTAACATTTATAAGTTATTTAATACAGTTTAGGTTCTAAAACATCCATAAAACAGATCTGTTCTGGCTTACAAGATTTTTATCTAAAGAACTTGTTACATAAACAGTTCATATGGTCTAAGCATGAAATTAATAAAAGTCAGTTCAACATATGTTAAAAGCAGCTTAGGTATTCTACTAATCACAACAAATTGCTAGAAAACATCTTTCATCCAAAGGTGGACTTTATACATATTTTTATCACTTTAACATGTGCATCCTAAATGCACTTTGAATAACAACTTTTAAATCATCTAAAGGTTCAAAAATTTCTTTTATAAAACAATCTAATTCCGAATGAAAAATATTTGACTTATTAAATTTTTAGGTTATACTTTCAAACTAAATTTTACGTAATATATATGAGCATAAACACGTTTTGCAAACAAACTTGAAATTTACTTTATTTAACGAAAGTTTCCCATGATTTAGAAGAGAGTAAATTAAAGCTTTAACCTTAATTAGCACACGAAACTGATTTTCAGTAAAAAGTTTATAAGTACCTGATAGATTGTGTTTTAGTTCTACAACGGCGATGTTGACGAACGTAATAGATGAATTAAGACGCATAGCATTCCATCTGCTTGATATTCCGAAAGGTACAAAACATGCCGGCATTAACCATAATTCCTCGGACAGCTTTAAAACAACTAATTTCACAATACTCGACCAAAATCTAATTCCATTGTTTAGCGTGTTCCTCAAACCTGCTAAAGAGATTGAACCAAGTATTAGTTTTAAACACGGCTGATTAATTACACGGTGCTTACCACTAATGGATTTCCTCACAACGTGTTGTAGCTGTTGCCTTAAGTTGACTGGGCGGCTTACTTGCCAACGCCCTTAGTCCTCGCGTCATTTTCGCGCAGGCGTTATGTTTAACAATTGCTCTAGCGGACGTCAAAACGCCTGTAGTTTATGTAACTCAAGTTACGTTCAAGGTATTCACGATATCGAGAGTATAGGAGTCTCCATTAAATACTCTTTATAGGTAAAAATAATATAAACGGAAAGAGTTGTTCTTCTTTATAGTACATTAAATTAATTAACGATTACACGCTAAATGACAGATTCGCAAAATAATAACAGTTAGAACTGTAACAAATGTAACAAAAATTTTGTTACAATACTATAGTTACTCTGTAGTATCTCATCTAAAATATTTAAAAACTCTCCTAACTCTTTTCTAGACTCTGCTATAATGGCTATATCATCTGCAAAACGTAACATGTCTACTTTCTGTCCCTGTACACTAATACCTATCTCTTTTCTCTCTCTAGCTAAGTTTAAAGCTTCCTCAATATAAACAATAAAAATCAAGGGAGACAGTATACAACCCTGTCTAACACCATTTCAAATCTTAGCTTCCTTTTCTATTTCATCCAATCTAATTACTACGCTTTGGTTTTTATATAGACTGTAAATAATTTTTCTATCCCTATGAGAGATTCCTATTTTTTGCAAAACCCTGAACATAACAATCCAATTAACCCTATCAAATGCTTTTTCTAAATCTACAAACGCAAAATGAGTCTTTTTATTTTTTTGTAACCTTTTTTCGATAATTACCTTAATCATTAGTATCGGTTCTCTAGTCCCTCTGTCTTTACGAAAACCATATTGGTCTTCGCCTAAATAATTCTCAGTCAAAGCTTCTACTCTATTTTTAATTATTGTTGTTAGTATTTTGGAAGCATGAGAAGTTAAACTAACCGTTCTAAAATTCTCACACCTATCAGCTCCTAACTTTTTGGGATTGGGATAATAATATTTTTTTCGAAATCTATTGGAACCTCACCTGTGTCATATATTACTTTTATTAGTTCATATAATCTATCTAAAGTTTTCTGACTAGCATATTTTATTAATTCTGCAGGAATATCGTCTATCCCTGGCGCTTTATTTGGTTTAAGATTCCGAACAGCTCTATCAAATTCCTCTCTTAATATTGAGCACCCTATTTCTACATCCTCTTCTTGGTCGTTCTCTAACTCATCTATATCGTCTCCCTTATATAAATCTTCTAAATATCTTTTCCATCTATCTGCTACCTCAACTTTATTTATTAGAAGCTCATTATTCTCGTCTCTAATACCATTATATTTTTTCCTATCTTCCCCAAAAAACTTTTTAACTGCCCTGTAAGCCCTGTCTGTCTTACCTACTCTCAAATCATCTTGTATTCCCTTACAATTCTCCTCCATCCATTTATTTCTAGCTTTTCTACACTCATGTACTATCTTATTTCTAACTGTATTATATTTTGCTTACTTTCACTATCCACTTCTCTGAAAGGTTTAAGCTTTCTTCTATTCTCTATTAAATGTAATATCTCCTTTGTTACCCAGGGTTTTCTCGCTTCTATTTTTTCTTACCTATAGTCTGTGTTGCTGTATCGTGTACAGTCAGTTTTATTTCTTTCCATCTATTTTCTACATTCCTCCTACAGCTATCTCTTTGCTCTTATTATCTAATACTTGTTTATATTCCTCTTTACCCTACTATCATTAAGCTTACCTAGATCCCATCCTCTCTTTTAACTTTTCTCAATTTTTGAATTTTAGTTTACACTTCATTTTAACTAAGTTATGATCGCTATCTATGTCAGCCCCTGGATAACTACGACAGTTTTTAACTTGGTTTCTAAATCTTTGTTTAACTAAAATATAATCTATTTGGTATCTAGCCTTATCACCTGGCGCTTTCCAGGTATATCTTCTCCTAACATGTTGTTCGAATAGGGTGTTTACAGTTACTAATTTATGTTCCTGGCAAAACTCAACTAATCTTTCTCCTCTATCATTTCGTCTGCCATACCCAAATTTTCCTACCATTTTTCCCTCACTACCTTCTCCCACTGACGCATTAAAATCGCCCATAACTATTAAATTTTCTTCCCCTTTACTTTTCTCACTATACTATTTATATCCTCGTATACCTTTTCTACTTCCTCATCCTCGTACTGAGTTGTTGGCATGTAAACCTGTACTAAAACAGTATCTGTGGGTTTTGTACTCAATCTAACCATAATTATTCTATCACTAAATTGTAAGTACTCTTTAACTTTATGCCCTAATCTTTTACCTAACACTATTCCTACCCCTGCCTGTCCATTAGTTGAAGAAGTTGTAATTATTCTATAATTATCTTTCCAAAAGTCATTACTATCTGGCCATCTCACCTCACTAATACCTAAAATGTCCAGCTTTTCCTTTCTCATTTCGACTAATAAATTCGTTAACTTATCTACTCTAAGTAATGACCTAACATTCCAAGTCCCTATCACTAAATCGAACTGTTGTTTTATATTCTTATGATAACGAGCCCCAAGTACCCCCTCCCGGAGATCCGAATGAGGGAGTATTTTACCTCTGGACAAGAATTTTACTTGTGAGCTCTCCATCATATGTATTTCGTGTTTTAGGCCACGCACACCTGAGGAATATTGTGGTAGGCTCCCATATCTTTCCACAACGCAGTTTTTAAAGATTTTAGCAGAAAGCCGTATCCGTCACGGCCAACCCCGAACAAGCTTGTAAATTATTGAGGATCGCCCGAGACCAATCGACCCTCCTCCAATATCTTTTAGCCAGCAAGGCTGCTGCCCCTTGCTGCGCCTTTTAATTGCCTTTTACGATAAGCAGGCTTACTATAGTAGTATTCTTTATCCCCTACTATAGGGAAAAACAATAAACTACACATTCAAAAATAAAAATTAGCGAATACCATATGCACATAAATGAAATAATACAATACAATACAAATTTGTTTTGGCAAACGACCTTGGCTATTATTAGAATGCACTATGTATGTAACGCGTTGCTTGCTGTTCAACTTCGAATTTGCTGAAGGTCATTTACGACGAATAGTTACAGGAATGGAGAAAATAAACCAGCATCATACCGTATCCTAGCAACCGTTATTTGCCTAACTTGGAAACGAACCACTAAACTACTAAAGTTAAAATAAAGTAGTTCCCTCTATCATGCGAAAGCTATACCACAAAGGCTGCTATTTTAAAATTAGTTCGTGTTATGAAAATAGAGGGATGCTATCGCGCCTTTAAGCGGGTTAGATCACAATTACTGCACGTGACACGCTATACAAAAATTAAGCCAAACTCATCAACAACATACTTCAAACTTTTCTTCATAAACTCACACTTATCCAGCTTAGGGGTTAAACCAGCGACATACATACGGTGAAACACTTCGCTAAGAACTTTATGTGGGTGTCAAAATCTGGAGTGGCAATGATCACATCGTTCAAATAAACTAAGACAAAATCTTGCAATTCCGGTCCAAACAAAGAATCGACTTGACGCTGAAAAGTCCCAGGGGCATTTGATAATCCATAAGGAAGTCGCTTGAATTCAAACAAACCTTTGCCTGGTACGGTAAAGACGGTTTTCTCCTTACTAGACTCCTCCAATTCACTTGCCAATACGCAGATTCTATGACAAAAACTTTGTATCCCTTATTCAATCTAATATGTTAGAAATATACGGTAATGGATAGGCGCCCCGCTTAGTAACACTTTTAACTTTTCAAAAACCATGCAAAATCCGTACTCGCCTGATGACTTCTTTGCCATAATGACTCCAGAACTCCACGGCTAATTAGATCTTTCAGTTATCCCTAACTTCAACATTTTATCTACTTCGCCATCCATCACTCTTTTTATGTATGGTGATACCGGATTAGTACCTCTGTTTTATGAGTTCACTAGAACCGGTGTCAATTACATGTTTCGCTCTTTAGCACAACATAACGATTAGACATATTTTCAAAAAAAAAGTCCACAACAGCATTCAACATTTCTGTTTGTTCCGTTGGCAAACTACTCTTAGCACTAAGTTGTATCTCTTTCCTAAACTTCCAAATGATACCCTTGAACAAGGGAACAAGATCCATTTATAACTAGAAATCCATCCCTAAATTAAGCTCCTCTTAGACATCGAGTGTCACTAAAGCCCAGATTAACGTTACCTTATCGCATAATTTAACTGGTAAATGGAACACTCCAATAACATCACACGAACGATTATTTGCTGCTTTAGCACTTGAGTGCTCAGGTTGTAGATCAAGACAAATCTTTTCTAATTTCTCAACACCTTTACGCCATACAACACTTTGGGTCGCACCACTATCTAACAAACAAATAAAAGGCGCATCATAATTACCAAGATTGAAGGTAAGGTCTCGGATCACTATCTATACACAAAAATTTATTTACAAACTTGTACCGTAGAAACTCTGCACGCAAAACTGTTAACCTGGACTGCCACGAATTATTAGCCTGACGGGTTAAAATCGCCCATCGGCGACGATCTCCTCCCTCGTTTCCCAAACATCTTAAACATGCATATTTGGTAACGCCAACGGTTCCACAACCAAAACAAGATTTTTATTTATATATTTCAGGCATAATTTAAAAGGATGACCTGTATCTCTACAATTCCAACATGTCATTTGATTTGCGATCTGATGACTCGATTCCTTATTTACTGATTTAATTTCTTGATATTCAAAAAAGCACGCCAAATCTGGTTCTAACTTATTGACAATTCTTTTCGACAATGATAGACGACTATTAACAGCTAACTGTTAATTCACTTCTAATTTCTTACATGCAATTAACAAATCATTTACAAATATAATTTCTGTAAGTCCAAGACTATGAACATAACATGGGGCAATATTTCTTCTAATAATAGATAGTTTCTCTTTTTCGGGAAAGGGGTTTGTCAACCGTACAAACAAGTTAATCATACATGCAAAAAAATCTCCAACCCTTTCATTTGAACCCTGTAATCGAGTTTTTATTTCACACAGCAACTCATGATCATAATCAAAGAGCAAATATTCCGCTTTTATTTTCATCACAAAATCAGACCAAGAATGCATTTGAGATTTCATCGATCGATACCAAACTAATGGACTAGCTTCCAACAAATCAATAATTGAATTAGTCAATTCTCTCTTTGTTACATTTCTGACCAACCTCTTTCGATAAATGCATCCAAACTTAAATCTTGTGCTTGTCCATTAAAACAAATTCCCCATTTATATGGCGGCATAGTTCTACTATTGTTAGCTAGGTACACTGCATTATCAACAGGGGTAACGCTACTATGTGTTGACAATGATTCGGTAGTACTAGATTTAGCTGATATTTGAAACTCATCCAGCCAAGTATCGATAGTTGATATTCGGTTCAATAACTGTTCAATAGCACTTTCTAAAGTACCTTTCTTTCTCTGTTAATTGTAATCGAGCTAACCGTCATAACACATGCTTCAATTTGGTATTAATTTTTTGTAAACTGACATTAGAAATTTTAATTTCATCCTCTAACTTCTGAACTTTGTGTGAATAAATTTGAATTTCCTTCTTCATATCTGGTTTAAATGATTTTGATGTAACTAATCCCCCAAATGATTCTTATCCAACACTAACTTCAGTTGAGACCGCAGCTCAGCACTAGTAATAGTTGATAAAATTCATGTTCCTCAAACAAGAAATTCATATATCATTTCATCTTTAGAAAGTCTATATGGATCCATCTCAAATAAGAATTAGGTTAATCGGATCATATCAGTATTAGCTAACCTTATTTGAACTGAAAAAATATATTTTTTTTTCTAACGACACTATAATAATGAAACAAGTGTATCTATTAACAGAAAACAAAACAAAATTCACAGGTTGGGCGCCAAATTTTGCAACGGTATCTGCTGGGGTAAAGATAAAGCAACCCAAAAAAACTTACTGGTTAGATATTCTTAGTACCTTCCGGCAAATTGGGAATGTGGACACGAAACCCCAACCAGGAATGGCGAAATATGGTCCTGTTCCCAAACTAGCAGCAGGGTGTGTCGTGGACGTTGGTAACACACTAAGGAAGAGTAACAATGAGGGAGCCAATTACAGTTAATTCGACCCACAGGTACCACAAATAAAACTGACAGACAAAACGGCTTCTACAATTAAGCCCACTTGTCATTAGATCCACCAGTAAAGGATCCCATCAATAATAAAGTTAAATTCCCGAAATAATAACTGTATATACAATAAATTGGCTGGCAATATACACAAACGTTCTGATCTGGTATAACACTGTTCAGTAGATAACCATAAAACTGCGTAAGTATGACTCTACTCCCCTAACTTACACATCTTTTTTTACCAGCAGATCAAACCTCTTTAATTAGCTCGCATTAATGTTTAAAAGAAATTAGAATGGATATGTAACGTTATTAACCTCAGGAATGTGTACGTTCCCCTTGGGTATTGGCAAAACTTCAAATACTAGGAGGTTTCTAATGCTAGTCATAAAATGCACTTTATCAAGAAGTCTGAATGCTTCTAAAGTTACATATCTGCCAAAGCTAATAATTTAAAGTAAATACTCCCCTAAATATTTTTAAATAATTCCCAGTCCCTGATATCTTATTTATCAGAATGAACACTTATTTAACAAACACTTAAAATTAATTCTAACCAGGCTAAAGTTAATTTCATACCGAGCATTATGGAACACAAAAGGAGGCTGATTCGTAGATTTACTCGCACTTCTGTCGGGGTGGATCTCCCACGATGAACTACCTTAGACAGTATGGCTATCGTGATAGCCGGATAAAGATGGATCCCTTCAGGTAGTTGGAAAACTCGCAGCCCTGGACTAGGATTCTATAAATAAAAACTTGGACACAGCAAAACCAAAATTTCCCACTCGTGCAAAAAACCCTGTACACTCAGAAATTAATTAAGTCCTTCGCCCAATTATCTACCTACGCTTGTAAGCAGGTTCACTGTAGAGAATTCTATAGGAAGGAGGTTAACTAACACCACGGCAGTTCCTCCGTAATTCTGCATACAATATAAATTCAAAACTTTCTACTACTAGCTTGGAATTTAGCCAAACGGTGTCTTTTGACAAACTGGACCACTCCTCGTTTTCTACTGAAGCACTTCAACACTTGGCCGCAGGTTCCAAAAAGGATCGAGGATAGCCTTGCAAACGTATTTATAACGACTAATAAGAGTACAGAAAAAACTGCTCGTGGCCACAATCTATCTATATCCAACTTAATTTGCGGTATCGAATAATGGTTTCACAAACACCTTCCTAAAATAAAAGACCAGACGTTTTCCCTTTGAACAACGCATAATCAAAGCCAGAATTATGTACAACTTGGATGTTATATGAAAATAAATTACGTTGGCATAATGTCAACCTATGAGCTTGACACAACAGCAATCTCGCTATAGAAATTGGAAGGCAACTATTTCATCAGGTGCGTCTTGATTATACAATGGGGAAACAATCCCAACTGCTTTAGCTATAAACTCATAAATTATCCAAGGTACTTGAACTAACCTAATCTAAATTGGAATGGTAAGAACTTAATTGCGTGCGTGCGTGCGTGCGTGCGCACGCGCGTGCGTGCGTCTGTCGGTCACTGTGTGTGCGTATGTGAGTGCGAGCGTGCGTGCGTGCGTTTGCCTCTCTCTGGAAGGAGGAGGGAGTGTATGCTTGCGTCTGTCTCTCTCTCTATGTGTGGAGGAGTGGAGGGAGAGGACGTGAGTGCGTGCGCAGGTGCTAGCGTGCATGCGTGAGGGCGTGCGTACGAGTGTACGTGCGTACGTGTGTGTATACTAGCGTTGTGTACTGAGTTAGTACTGCTGGATTGGTATGGGGGGTTTATTGGAGGAGATATCGATTAGGAATAGCATGACGGCCTATGGATGGTGGGTTGCTAGTAGATTTAAATTGGGTAGTAGAGTGTATTGGTGGAATTGGAGTGCGGTCTTCGATTTGGATCGGGAGTTAATAGAGGTGGATGGGGTTCTTCCGTTAGTTCATCGCAGGGGCAGCAGAGGGATTGAGTTACATGCAGTTAATGTAGTTTGGACCGAATGAGGTCATGTCCGGTAAGAAATTGGAAGGTGGTAGGGTTTGAAAGTGGGATGTGCGGTGAAATATTAAAGATAATTGGGAAAATCTCATATGTTTCTTCCTGTGTGGGAAAGGGTCCAGGATTCTTGTCAGCAATGGATTATGGATCTGTGAGTGAGAGTTTTAATCTCTGTCTTAGATATGGTTTTATATTCGTCTGGGTATAAGGGCCTGCCGCGCAGGGTGATAAGTCGATTTTTTCCAGGTTTCAAATTTGGATCAACCTGCCAGAAAAATTGTAATTAGGAAAAACTGCAGTAATGCCTATGCTATATAGGCTGTAACGCTTGAAAGTAACTTAAGCAAATATCGGGTAATAGGAAAGAATGTGTTAGCTTCAGTTAATTAAATGAGCTTCAGTACGAAAATACCCGCAAAAATTGTAAACGCTTGTGTGGTTTACATTCTATATCATGGCTATTTCAATGGAATATTGAATTATAACACAAAAATAAACAGCAAAGTACCTAATGTATACTAAATACAACTAGTAATGACGATCAGGACCTTTACACTATTCATATTAAAATTAGAAAAATACAGATAAATTTCGGTAAATAACCCCGCATATTTGGACCCATTCAGAAACCCTCAACCATGGACACAACCTCAATAATCATAAAATCTTAAACGTACAGTCATACAGAAGTAATGCATGATCAACAAATGGTGCAGCTGTCGGTATTAAATGTAAAGTGGGAGAACAATGACCGTTCATACGGATGAATGAAATTCACAATAGAGCATTTTTAGACGCACAATGTATGAGATCAAAATTTTTAAAGAACAGAGATTGAACTATAGAATTAATTTCGAAAAAGTTAGTAAGTTATGTTACGAAAGAAATAATGGTAAAGTAACAACGGAAGTGTAGACCGTAGGCTATAAGCCTATCGATAGATAGCTGAGACGAATTGTTTTGAGTTTTGACGGATAAGTAGGTTAAAAGTTCAAGAACGCGAGTTAAGCGTGGAATTTAAATTGCTTCGGAGGTGCATCAAATAAAGAATTTATCTTATGAAAGGGTGATAAGCGGGTTGCATTCTGAAACTAAATATTGGTAGTTAAATAGCTGAATTGGGGAACATAGCGTGCCGAGGAAGTCATATAGCAAGGCTTTAATTTGCAAAGGTGAATGAGTGTTTTTGAGGTATGGGTAAAAGATGAAGTGACAAGATTTTCGAGCGTCGAAAGCAAGGAGACCTATCCGGAATAATTGTCTTCCCGGGTGGTGAAAATATCGAAGAAATTACAGGGTCAAGACGGTTTAGCGTCATTTATTTTTGACAACTAGTAAAGCCTTTCAAGATAAATGGTACTTATAAAGTATTTTTGTATTTCGGCCATTTCACATGTTTATATTTATATTATTTTTATCCTTTTTACCATAGAAACCCCACCTAGTACCACTGTAGTTAACCGGTGCACCATCAAAATTGTTACGAGGTTCCCGACCCTTCTGGGCAAATCGAAATTCGTAAAGTAACGTCATTTTTACTCATAACAACGTATGGTCAAGACTTTTGACAGTGTAAATTGAAATTCACTGTTTAGGATTTTAAAGAAAACACAAATAGATTACAAAGATAGGCGAGAGATTTGAAATTTATATAGAAAACAGGCCACTTTAGTAGAAATGAATAATTAAGGAGCAAAATATTGGTAGTAAAGACAAGCAGGAATGTGCTTTATCGCCAATCAAATTGAACTTGTATATAGAGCAAACATTAAAAAAATTGAAAGAACTAATAGAAATAGCGGTCGAAAAAAAGCTCATTTGCGGATAGTGTACAAATGACATAATTTTATTAGTAGACACATGTGGGAAGTTAAGAATAGGACTAAATATAATGATAGAAACTTTAAACGGAAATTTAATCATGAAAACATCAAAATATGGAAACAGTAGGGAGTAAAACTAAGATAAGAAAGATTAGAGGAAATAAAAGAATTTTGCTATTTAGGAACTAAACAAAATATAAAAATTAAAATTACCCAAATAAAAAGAAAATCTTTGATGTGTAAGGCGCGATACTAAAATATAGAATTGCTCTACCTATTACGAAAAATTACTTAAATCATATATTTGGAGCATAGCACTATAGGGATTGCAAAAAAAAAATTAAACAGCAGAAAGCTAGAAAGTTTGAAGTAAGAGGTTAGAAGGTTAAGAAGCTTAGGTTAGAAGCTTAGAGGATTAGAAGCTTAGTAGGTTAGAAGGTTAGAAGGTTAGAAAATTAGAAAGTTTGTAAGTTAGAAAATTAGAAGATTAGAAATTTAAAAGGTTAAACAATTTAAAGGTTAGAAGGTTAGAAGGTTAGCAGGTTAGAAGGTTATAAGTTTAGAAGGTTAGAAGGTTAGAAGGCTACAAGGTTAGAAAATTAAAAGATTAGAAGGTTAGACGGTTAAAAGGTTTAAAGGTTAGAAGGTTAGAAGGTTAAAAGGTTAGAAGGTTAGAAGGTTAGACGGTTAGAAGGTTAGAAGGTTAGAAGGTTAGAAGGTTAGAAGGTTAGAAGGTTAGAAGGTTAGAAGGTTAGAAGGTTAGAAGGTTAGAAGGTTAAAAGGTTAGAAAGTTAGAAGGTTAAAAGAAGAAGGTTAGGCTATTAGTTTAGAAGGTTAGAAGGTTAGAAGGTTAGAAGGTTAGAAAGTTAGAAGGTTAGAAGGTTAGAAGGTTAGAAGGTTAGAAGGTTAGAAGGTTAGAAGGTTAGAAGGTTAGAAGGTTAAAAGGTTAGAAGGTTAGAAGGTTAGAAGGTTAGAAGGTTAGAAGGTTAGAAGGTTAGAAGATTAGAAGGTTAAAACGTTAGAAGGTTTGAAAAATAGAGGGTTAGAAAGCTGGAAGCTCAGAAGATTGGAAAGTTAGAAGGTTGGAAGGATTGGAAAATCAGAAAATTAGAAGCCTGCATGACTAGAAGGTTATTTGAAAGATTAGAGGAAGAATATTAGATTAGAAGCTTTACAAAATAGAAGACTAAAAGGTAAAAAGTTACAAGTTAAAGGTTTGAGATGTGGTATCATAGCAGAATGCTAAAAAGCAACTGGACATATAAGTTAGTAATGGTAAAGTTTTGAAATCAGAAGCATTGCAGCTGTAATTAAAAGAAGGCGAGCCAAAGTAATGTATCACATTTTGAGACACGAAGGAGTGGTTAGAATATCAATCGAAGGAAGAATAAAAAGTAAATTTGGTTCAAAAACGGAAAGGTATGCATAAATACAAGTTGTTAAACACACTGGACAATGGAATAGTTAGCTCAGGATATAAAACAGTGGAGAACTACGTCAACCAACTTTCAGGTTGTGACAGAATGAAAGATTAGATTTAGATTATAACACAGTGCACTGACAAGCTGCATATATTACATAGTACTTGATATCTGGTGAAGGTGAATAAATTTCGAAATTAGAATGTGCATTGACAACCAGCATATTTGACGTAAAGGTTTAAAATTTTAAGTTCCTTAATTTACATTTAAATTATTAAAATGTAAAACCGAAATTAGTTAAATACAAAATCTAAAGAAACTTTTATTAAATAATCCTGGGCGTTTTTCAATTGAAGGCAAAATTCTCTTAATCTTGTGTCAGATGGTTCGAAACAGTTTCAATCACGTGCTGTAGATTGTTATTAATAAGAGAACCTTGTAGTAGATGTTGTATAGAAATCCTTTTGTAGGGGAAAGGTTGAGTGGCAGGAATCGCGCTGCTGCTGCACTAATCTGTGTTGAATACAGCCGGAATCATGTCCAGCGGCTCGGAAAATAACACACGGGAAGGCATGTGGAAATTTACGCTGCCGTGCTCCGGATACGTTGAACGTTTAGCAAGTCTGAATTCTATTACATCTACGATTTTTTTGTGTTTTTTATGATAAACTGCTTCAAATCTCAAGACACTCCTTTTTAAAATACTTTAAAATGTTTTAAATTGGGGTTGTATCTGGAATAAGCACGAGTGTATAACACCCTTCAATATAAACACCCAAGTTTACACCCCGTCTCAGAGTACTGTAATTAAGGGCACTCAAAGCGCCCTCATTTCTACCCCTGCTGCAGTCAGTGTCCCAAGTCGGATTAAAAACTGCCCTTTTGTGTTGTTTGCTGGAATTTGTATTCGAATAATTAAGAATGTCAATTGTTAAACGTGGACTACGTCCACTGTATAAATCGAAAAAGGCGGGTTTTCAACCCAATATTTGTCAAAACGTTTAGAAGAATAAAGCGCGGTTTCTACGTCAAAACCATCTGTTTGTACAGTGTACCATTTGTGACAGTTAGTATTAAGAGATATGATCATTCCCAAAGATATAGAGTGAATGAAAGAATGAAATGCCTAGGGGAAGAGGGTCTTCCGGAATCCAGAGCTTACAAGGCTTATGTTTCAATCCCACTTCGTACTATGAACCTGAAGCCTAATTCATAGCTTTTCCTTACGATTAATGACTTTTATGGCCACAGATGCTAACCAGAATTTAAATTGAAATCTTTTATTTTCATTAGGAAAACGCGTATAATCTTTTGTTTATAGCGGAAGGAAACTTGGAGCGGCTATTATCCCAAAAAAAAAATGGATGCGTTATCTGTAATGTGTATGCAGGCAGGCGGCATATGTTTGCAAGCGACGCTATCATAAACGCTTTTGGTTATACGTAATTGAATTTTGTTATCTATTGCGTTAACGAAGTATTGTAAACCAGGGGTGGAATATTGAATTAGGGTTCTTTTCATGTTTGTATAAAGTTAGATTCGTAATTAATTTTCCCACTCGTGTACAAAATTTCGCTTTATTATAATTAAAAGTGTTTGTCCATTGCATCTACTCAATGGAGGGGTGGAGGGGGTACAAACACACCAAAAGTCACACATTTTATCAATTGAATTTTGTTGTATTGAAAAACCGCTCTAAAATATACCGTTTTATGCCACCGGTAAGAAAGTTATAAACAAGTTGTCTTTCGTTACTAACTTAACGTTCAAGCTGATTAAATCATGTGTTTTTAAAGCTTCGTGTATCTCTTTTGTTACGCTCAAATTGCTCCCTGGTGCGCCTTAAAATTCAAATTAGCAGCGCCGAAAATAAAACAATTGTAACCAATTAAAGTAAATAATTACTAACTAGATTCGAGTTACGTTTCGGGCCTTGGAGCGGTGTTTTTAAAAACGGTTTCCAAGTCTTCGTAACAATTAATTGATTTATCTTAAACAGAAATTACAATGGAATTTTGACAACTGATTAAAATAACTTTAAATCGAAATTAGTTAATTAATTGAACTATTATTAAAGCGAGTAGCCTAGGTTAACAACAATGCAAGAGCTGTAATACTCAGACTGACTACTGTCAACTGGGGCTCCCGGGCTATTTATAATGTCCCTACCCCCTCACATGGCTGTGGGAACTTGCAGAGCTCATGTCTGCTTATTATTATTTCTACACTTTCTTACATTGTTTCAATCTTAATTTCTAGGTAATTGCGATATCTTAACCGTCTGTGACCTACCACCTGCAGTATCACTATCGTTTGGAATACATTGTATTGCATCCGTTCTCATGAGCTGTTAATAACCTTTTTATATCTATCCTTGAGTTACATTGTTGTACTCTCGACTTATGATTTATTTAACAATTTCTAATAATTTCCTATTAGTTTCTATTATTTAATATGTATTTAAATTGGGAGATACACAACTCGCGTAGCACCAAAGATATTGTATATTAGATTTTTTAAAAGTCAAGTTATTTTGTTTTGTCGCGCTCAAAGCACGCTCTAATCCGCTCAAACAAATGCACACACACGCGCGAATACACGCGCGCACACACACGCGCACACACACAGACACACACACGCATACACACACACTGTTGTGGTTGACGACAAATTTTCTACTTTTATTCGGCATTTGTTGGACATTTATCTTCGTGATCGCTTTTATTGGAAATTTCGAAATTTATTCACATAAAAATATAATGCATTTAAGCTGGAATATACATACTTACATATGCGCTCCGCTAACGTGGTCTACTTACATCCCTACTACTATGGAAAACAACATAGTAATAAATATGAACTGTGTATTGCGATTTAAAATAATTTGAAAAACTAGACACGTATTTTGGCACTTGTTACGTGTTAATTTGACACTAGTGCCCTTTAAATTTACTTTCCTCTTGAAATGTAACAGAAAAAATTGCACCAGCTAGCTTAATGGCGAGGGGTAGGTTCAATAATAATAAAAGGAATTCATTTAGGGGCATAGAACTTTAGCACGTGCACCGACCTGGAAAGAGTCTCTGATTTTGCAGTCCAACAATAAAACGCTGAGCGCCAACCCACCTGATACTGGTCTGTGGGCCTTAAATAAATTGTGAATGATCTACAAGATGATTAAAGAATTATTATTTCTCATCTCAACGGGCTGGTGTAACCTTATTTACAATGACTTGATCTGTTGCTTTAACCTACGCACAAATTAAAAAAAAACTGGCATGCCTTTTACTTAACCTATATTAGCAAACATGAAAATCATAAGGTTTAACAATCAGCACCAGCATAAATAAACTATGTCAAACTTGAAGTTTTTATTATTTTGAAAACGATCCTAGGTCATGGATCGAAACGTTAATAAAGATAATTTTAAAAACTATGAGTGGTTTAATCCCCAAAGAAGATTAAGAAGAATACTAAACAAACCACAACAAACATACAGGGAGTATAGACCCCAACCTTAATTTTGACCAAATTGCGAAAATCCAAAAATAGTATCTTAAATTAATTTAATTATCCAACAAATTTGACTGTCTACATAAAATTCTACAAACACAATTATTGTGCTTATTTCTAGTTCATTTAGCTTTACATTAAGCGTACACCACGTAAAAGCCTGTATACTAATAAATTAGATGTGAATAATGTAATATACATCAATAAAAATATAAGCAGGTAAGAGGTTAAGGATTATAGCACTTACAGCTTTCTGATTAGAATGCAAGTTTCAACCACTTTTTTCCAAAGCAAGACAAACTTCTGGTGTTAATAAATAATCATCAAATCCAACTAATCTTGATGAAAGATTTTTTACTAATTTAGCTCACTTTCACTCAGTGACGGTAATTTATTCAATTCCGTACGTACGAATGCGTTTTGGAAGCTATTGACAAGAAAACCAGAATTTAGAAAATCGTACTTTCAATTACTTGAGATACCATCACTCAAGTTGATTGATGGTTGATTGAATTCTAGCCGCTGGAAAAGCATAGCGATCGATTGTGATCGAATTTGATAGTATATATAAGTTAAAATGTCCCCGGGGGTTTACGTACAACGTTCCTGCAACCTGCGCTAACCTTGTGGTTAGGGTTAAGGATTTCTCGGTACGTGGGAACATGTCTATCGGTCTTATCACACTGTCTATTTACACCATATCTGTGCCATTGGATTTAGGTTTCTACGCATTTAAATTATTCTATTGTATAAGCTTCTGTGTGGGTAAGTAATTCATATGATTTTAGTAACTTTACAATGCATGAAAATATTTTCGATTCCACGCTTATAGGATGATTCGTCATGGAAAATATGTAAGTGATTGTCAAGTTTGGTTTGTTTAAAGCAATGTTCCGGCTTTTTAATTGGTGGTGTAAGAACGTACTAAGTATTTTACTATTCATTTTCTTATCTCAATTAAATAGTATGATGCAATAGCACTATTAGTAAATTGCAAAAACCCAGCTTCTATAAATTTATTCCAATATTTTCTTACTATGGTTCCTAAACCAACTAAAATTGATAAATATTTTCCTATATACTAAAGTATGCATAATTAATGCATTCACGTTACACACTAATTGGTCATCGTCAGTAGCAAGACTATTGAAAACACCTACAGTAACTAAGAGATCGTTTAAAAGTCCTTCTGATAATATTTTGCTAACCAAGTAGGCCGAATTAAAACTTCCCAACAAATAATTAACTAATATTGCCTTGAACACCTGCGAAAAGTATCTGCACCACGGAAGCGCTCCACAATATAAAAGTGAATTTGGTATTCTAATACCAAGGTCACTAATATTTGAAATAATATTCTAATAGATAGTGGAGTACATCCCAGATTAACAAGTTGAACGAAACATACGGGAATTATAATGGGAAACAACCTATCACCCTTCATGACCAATAAATTTATGTCAAAGTTTGAAATAAAATTTAAAAAAAACCCAGAATATTTTACATGCATATGGCTAAGATTCCTAAATAATCTGTTTTTAACATTCCGAGTCTAATATTTAGAATTTCCTTAAAAGAACTGAATTTAATAACAGTATAAAATTCGCATGCATACTAAAGAAAAAGAACAAGTACACTTCTTTTTTTACATAAATAGTAAATTATAGATAGCAACGATCGACCATTTGATATGTTGTGCCAATTTCTTTG
The DNA here is from genome assembly GCA_036346225.1 of Platerodrilus igneus. Lineage (NCBI taxonomy): Eukaryota > Metazoa > Arthropoda > Insecta > Coleoptera > Lycidae > Platerodrilus > Platerodrilus igneus. The sequence continues at coordinate 2,616,070 of JARFIW010001358.1, forward strand.
CCTGACAGTAAGAGTAATTACAGTGGAAGGTGGCGAGGCGTTTGTACACAAAAATGATAGATGGCCTCCGTCGCGTTACACCTTTCGGATGCGTTTTGATAGACGAGTACATGGGTTTAAAGTATAGTAGAATATCTCAAGAATGCCATTTACATAATTCTGGTATGTGTAGAGTAATCTAGAACAATTGGTATATAAATTTGCGGACATAGCTATTACAATTGAGCTATGATCGAGCTTTGATCACGATGTTGGTCCTGAAGTGCAGTTCCAATTGAAGTTAGGTTCTAATGCCAGCTTTGATTATAATACTTATAAAGCTTTGAAAGTTTAAAGCTTTGAAAGATGATATAAATTATTATAGTGATAATATAAATTAACAATTAGTGCTTTTATATTAAACTATAGTGCTTCGTTTCTAAATGATTTAGACGATTGCATCAGAGTGTTAAGAAAAAGTTACTTGTACTGTTATCGTTTAGTTCGGAAAGTAAATAAAGTATTAGGAGAGCTTTTAGAAATTTTTTTGTAACTAGAGTTGTTGAGCAGGCTTGTATAATCTGCATGAAAATAAAGAACTGTTGCTTGTGCAAATGAAGGCAGGTTTTAAAAAGGCTTGCCCTTAACAAACAAATAGAACTACAAAGTTGTTACGGGTTTTTCAAGCATTAAGTTTTAAATTTGGAATGACCCAAATGGGACGGGAATACCGTAACAAAATAAGGATGTACCGACTAACTGCAGTGGTGCGGAAGTAGATTCCTATAGTACTAGATGGCAGAAATTAAAAAATTTGTATAAAGACCACAATTTCACTCAGGTACGATTTCAAGCTACATTATTACTATCATTTATCCTGTTAGGTTTTCAATTCGTCAAGTTTAAAGTGCGACAACGGCGTCTGAGGTAGTAAGAATTCCGCTGGCCGACGTATAAACTACGAAATTATTGATTTTCTTAGTGGAATGGAAAGAAATAAAGCTATTCTTCACTCACCTGGCTTAAATCTACTCTACAACAGAAAGGAAACACATGTACACATTCAAACAATAAATCAAATCCTAACCACCGACATCGTTCTTTAAATTGTCATACAACATGCCAAAAACTGGTTAGAAAATAAATAAATTAAAAAAATTTACAAAACATTAAGTAATCATAAACAAATAGGAATAAAAACAACAATATTTAAAATGTACTTACAGCAATGGTTGGGTTAGTACCTATACTTATCTCTACAACAACGTACATATATTAAACAAAAATCGTTAAAATCCAATAGAATTCCATTCTTAATACAATTAACTTTCTATTCACTTACAGTTCTAGTTTCACAATTATTTCTTTTGACAATATTACCTTGCAGGTTCTAACTTCCATTTAACCAAGAAATCCTTTCCTGCTTTGGGGCCTGGAATTCCAAAGTATTCTGCTGGGAACAAACCGTTCCAAACTAAATTTGTTTGTTGGTTATATCGAAAACCGTGTATAATCACGTGGAACTTCACTAATGTTTCATAATTAGTAGGACATTTACGGCAAACATAAACTTCTCTTTTTTGTTCTAGTCCTACATCTATTCGTATTGTTGACTTGGTAGAAAGTGAATTCTTTTGTTCAAATAACTGTTTTGCGATGTTATTCTCCCCTCCCTTCACTGTCTTATAAGGGTAAGCTACTAAAAGGTAAGCTACTAACATCTACCTATCATGTGTAAGATGGTCAGTAATCTTGGTTTATTTTTGTTAACCTTACTGAATGTGATATAAATGAATACCTTAATAAATACAATGTCTGATGTGTAATTTAATCTTTGCGAGTTTCTCAATTCAGTTTCTCCTCTGTGTATTACTTTGTAAAAGTCTGCTTTTATTGCGTCTGGTATACATTGTAACTATCTGAAATTATGCTATGCAGGTGTATTATTAAATAGAATATTTTCAATATAAAAGAATACTTTTTAAAAATGTTATGAGAAATCTATTGGAATTTGTTTTCCTTTTTGGTGGTTTTTAAAATAATAAATGAATTGAAGTTTCGTTCCAAATGTATTGCACAGAAATAAAAGTAAATTTACGATTTTTTTTGTATAACTCCTATTGATTGCGCTAGCTTATTAAACACTATTACAAGAAATCAAACTTACACAGTGTGCTTCAATAATAAGTTGTTTGTTTTAAATTTCTTACTCCCTTTCTCACCTTATTTTTATTTTTCGTAACGTCCAAACGTTACATTCCCCGTACAAACAAGATTTTTCCAAAACTCTACTATCCCAACAACCCCGACGTTAGTCTGGTATCTGTCCTATTTCCACAATCTTTCGTCTATCCAAATTAAAATTTAAAAAACAACAAATAAAAGAACTGAAAAACATTTTATATGTACAAAAATTCTAATCTATCTCTCTCTCTCTCTCTCTCTTTCTCTCTCCAATTTTCAATTTTCTCATCTTTCTCACTATTCGTCATGTCTGGTTTGAAATCTTTTACAAGATAAATCTCTCTGGATTTACCTGTATCATCAGCTGTTTGTTTTGGTAGAAACTTCTTCAACAATTGCAAATGGGCAAATAAATTTCCGTGCTAATTTAGCGTTAAAATATTTTGTTGCGTTTGTGATAACAAAATTCCCTCTCCGGACTTCATTTACAATTCAATAAATTACTTCTCGTTGTCATAAATCATAATTATATTTTGATTTGTTATACACTATTTCTAAATTTTTCTAAATATCTTGATAAACTGTTTCTAACTGGGGAGTACGATTACATAAGGGCGTTCTATGTGTAAATTGAATATCGATTTAATTTTTAGATTCTAAACTTTCTCCAAAAGAAGTACCTTCTAATATCACGTCTGAGCCAAAGTTTTCAAAATAAGATGACATACCTATGACTTCGCGTACACCTGTACACCATCGGTAAGATCTTTTGTAAGGGTCAAACCACCTCGAGCTTTAACATCAAAATTTAAAAAATTATCCACTTCCAAGTAATTTTCTATACGCAAAAATCTTATACTAGCTTAATCTGCTTAATAATAGCACAAATTATCTCTATGCGGGTTTAAAACAATGTTATGCTTGCTTTATGAATCGTTAAATTTTCATTGGTATTCATATCTCCATTACGACATTTTTTAATTAAATTACCATTCTAAGATCGTTTTCATTTAGAAATAACCGCATCAAAAAAATTTTGGTTCCATTTTAGATTTCCTTTCTAAATAAATTTTTCTATGTCGAAGTCCACTTTACAGTTATAGAAAGTACTTTTGTTTTAACTGATAAAAATACTGAGGTGATGTTACACCAAGTAAACTTATAAATTATAATGGAGCAATAAATACGTCATCAGAGCGCTACATAAAATAGCCATTCAGTAATTAATATATGAATGAATCTTAAATGAATGAACGCTCCTCATTATTTACTGGCTTTATATAATAAAAATCTCATTATGTCACTTTCTCGAATGTTTCTCATTATATTATAGCAGATCTGACTCATCACACGATGTAAGATGCACCCTTCCTTTCTATAGGTAGGAGTGGGTGTACAACAGAGTCTAAACAAAACTCTGGCAGGACTAGCGTCGACCGTTTGTGGCTGCGGTAGATTGCAAAAGACCATAACTCAGGGGTTTAGAGAACAATGTTAAGTTTTACCCAGACAAGTTATAGGGATGCAATTTAGAACATGACAAAAGAAAATACCTTAATACAACTTATATATTGACGTTTAGAATAACATTAATAAAAAATTAAATATATACCTTTATTTTCTTACAACTAAATTTTCATACGATGAAATCACTAAGTGTAGTTTATATATCTACACTCTCATAATTTTAAAATTTGTCTCAAACTCTACCAGATAAGATATTAGAAAATCTAAATTTATCATTGTGCTTAGACACAATTTTTAGTTAAACGCTCTAAGTAAAAGAAAATCATAAATGCGGTTTGTTGTATTTAACACTAGTTGAGAGAATTTTAATTAAACATTTAAATTGAACATAACCTCAATATGCACAAAAAAAGGTTTCATGAAAGCTTTTATGTTTACAACTTATAAGGTTATACCAGGAAAGCAAAGATAATACTAATTAGTTAAGGTAATTGGTAAATAAAGTTATGACTATATTTTACATGCATTATTTTTCTAGATAATTGAGATTTAAAATGTAATACATGCACATTGTTCCATCACAAAAGTAAATAAGATGAACTCGTACCTGTATTCAAGATATAAGAAAGAAACATATACTTAAGCTTTGAGCTTACGGCTTGTTCAGAATTATAGGATCTTCTTACGGTTTGTTGAGACGAACACCATCGCTAATTATTTTGGTTGTTAACCTCAAACTTCAAATTTGTAAGAGCCAATCCTTCTTTATTCCGCAGCCATATGTTTCATCAACGGACATTTAATTTATTTTAGAAAGTACATAAAACGTCAACATAACATTCTTGTACAATAATAGATAATATTTGTAGGTAGTAGAATTTATGAATCAGGCTTAGATAGCCTACCACAGATAATTAGATACTCCATCAGAGAATATTTTGCTGGAGGATGTATCACCTAAAGATACCTCACCAAAGGACCCTAAAAAATAAACGTGTTACAAAAACGAAATATTGTAATACGCAACGAGGAACAGTATAAAATATTATCTATAATCAGCTTACCATTCTTTAATATTTTAAACGGGTTATTGAGATAGATTTTCTCCATAAGCATTTTGCTAGTATTCTAAAACGATATTTATGTATGTTAAGAAGAATTAAGGAAAAGACACTTTTTACATACCCGGTACGGTATCATGCCCTTAGAAAGAACATCTTTATCGGTAAACGGCATGTGCTCAAAATACCGTTAGATATCAAGACAAACGAAAATTTATTCTAGTTTAAAGATAACCACACATTTTGAGAGAGGGACTAACAAGAAAACTAACCTCAATGACAGATTCATGTATACACCAGTGGTATATTTATGCAATTAAGAAATTACGTATGATCAATAATTATTTATATTATTTATACTAAAGGAACATTAATTATAATTAAAGATCAACGTATTTAGTGTATTATTTTATAATACTAAAGGGAAATATTACACAAATCAAAGCTAACTTGTGATTGTTAAAGGTATTAATATAACATTAAGACAAATAATATTTTTATATTGAAGGAAGTGGGACCACAATGTAACATGGCAAAGGAACAGTGAACTGACATGTTACAAATAATTAACTGTAATTCCGTGTGTCCTTATCTTAATTGTCTGTCAGTTTAAGATTTATTGCAATCATAGAACTTTTAGTATCACTTATTAATGAGCTTGACGTTTATCGCTCCCTATTATAATTTATGAGTCTCTGTTATAAATTAGGGCTATTAAAGCGTGTTCTCTTATGTGGTTGATAGTTTTACAGGTGTTTTCGCGTAGGGTAGAAATTAAATATTTGAAAGTTTAATTTTTTTGGTTTTTCGGTGGTTTCTCTCACAGGATGTGGTGTTAAATAACCTCTTATGACCTTCTTATCACTTATATATATATATACGCTGTTGCTGCAAGGAAAATAATAGTAGGAATTGCTCCTCTAACTACGTACGCTTGGGTGTATGGGTTTCCGTGGTCATTCTTCACCAGTGGAGTTCGTCGATAACTTAAAATATTAAAACAGGGAACACAGATATTTAGGTATAGGAAAAACGGAGATTGAGGACAGGAAAACTCACTGCATTATAATTCACCATTTATCATTCCTTCAGATACAGTAGCCCAATGTAGTCTGAATATCATGGTACTCGTTCGTTTTTCAACTCCCGTCAGCTGTCCACCACTCCATGAGCGTAGCGCGTTTTCATTTTTCGAAGCGTGGGAAACATTTTATTTAATATTCTATTTCACGAAATACATAATAAGCATAATAAAGGATAATAAATGATGGAAACTCAAAACCGCATTTATATAATGCGTTATAACCTATTTAATTCTACAGAAAAAAACCTTAAGAGAATTATTAAAATAATATCGTTGTATAGCTAAATAGATAATAAATATATATATATATATATATATATATATTATATATATAATATATATACATAAATATATAATATAAATAAATAATATCAATAATAAATGCGACTTTTATTCAAATATATAATATTCGAATTACAAGGTAAGGTTCAGCATCATGCTGTTCCTACGCCTAACCCTTGAAGACTATTGAACTATGTCTGGCGCAATTACTAAATTAATTTATACTATAAATACATTAACTAGAGGAAACGAATTCAGACGCACACACACGCATACAAACCACACATACACACTGGCGGACACACATACAGGAGCACACACAACCTCATTCAGGTCTCAATTCTATGCAGCTGAGGGATAATATTAACCATTTTGAAGAAAAATCAAATATTTCTTGTATCTATGTTTAAAGGTTGAACGATTTTCACATACGAATTCAGGGTCCATACATACAACAATGGACCCAAAACAGAACCTTGTGGCACGCCCGATATCTATGATTGAACACTGGAAGTAATACTAATCTATTTTACCAACCTGTTTCCTATTATTTAAATAATTTTTTAATAAAGTTATCGAATTCCATGTAATATGAACCTTCATATAATAAGACTTTTTTCCTTATTGTTTTTACTTTTTGAAACTTTGACGCGATTGTTTCGTCTCATTTAGCTACACAACAATTTTATTTTAATAATTCTCATGGGGGACTTTTCCTGTAGAATTAAGTAGGTTATGACGCATTATAGAAATGCGGTTTTGAGCTTCCAGACTGCTGTGGACTTTTGCAAATAGTTTTTTTATTACGTATTTTGTAAAAAGAAATGTAAAATAAGATGTTTCACACACCTTGAAAAATATACATCGTTGTCTTTGACCAATGGAAACGCGCTACGCTGATGGAATGTTGGACAGCTGTCGGAATTAGGAAAACGAAAGGGAACCATGATATTCAGACTACACTGGGCTACCATATCTAAAGGACGAGTGATAAGTAGTGCAATATAATACAGTGAGTTTTCCTCTATCTTTTCTTTACCTATATGTCGTGTTCCTTATTTTAATATTTTAGGTTATTTACGAACTGCACTGCTATCTGGTGAAAAATGTGAGCAGTGTTCAAAATTCAGGTTTTTGCAAATTTATTTACTTCATATAAGAAAAGTGCAGATAGATATTTCGTTATGTGCAAACCACATAACAAATTTGTCGTGTACATTTGTTTTGGTTGGAAGGGAGTTTGAGAATAGCCATGAGCGCTTGTTGGGAAATTAAATGTACGTAGTAGAAATAGCATAACACTTGTCTTGTAAACGAAGATTTTGAGCCGTTAACATGTTTTTAATGGCATGGCAGTTGCGAATAGCAATGGGTAATCGCTAAACCCAAAGTAATGTGTTTAATTTGGTTAAGTTATTATATGTAATAAAACAGTTAGTATCCAATTAAATTTTTGATAGAAAAATTTGTATTTATAGCAAGTCCAGAGAAGTTGTAAAGAAGTTCCGCACTTTAAGGATTCAATTCGATTATTTGTACTAGTTTAGACGGAGATCGTCTATTGGAATAAATCATGATTTAGAGGACGTTTGTAGAAATCCATTATTTTATTTGATCTTAATAATATGGAAGTATCAAGCATCGTTGAAAATTAAAATTCATATTGGACTCCATGATGTAGTTTGGTGACCTATGGATAGCAGATGTTCAAAAAAAATTTTGTTGTTGACATGTTTAACAGTGGAATGAGCTGAAAAGATAAATACAAACACCTAGATATTTCATTTAATAAAACCTTTGAGAGCAACAATAAAAATTATTACTTAACATGTTCATTAAGTACCCTGAGGAGAATTTAAAATTAACTATTAGGATTCATTCTAAAGCTCGTTAGATTCAAGTTTGGTGTTGTTAAAATAATAACGGTTCATTCGATTAGTATAAAATTAATATTTTGACCTATGAATGTTGAGTGTAATTTTGAACTAAGATTATTGATAAGTAAATATGTACCGTTGAAACAAAGATATCTTTGCTTGATTCCATAGGAAGTTTAATATGCCACTATCAGTTTTCTGATAGTACAACAGTACGACTTTGATCTGAATTTAGTGTGCATTATTTTGTTAAAAGAGAATAAAATTCCTATACTGATCAATTGAAGTGAAAGGAATAATCTTTATACATATATAGCGTTGAATTAATTTAATGTATATAAATTTAAACAAGAGAATATTATATGATTCAATATGATACTATCTTTATTTGCATAGTACTGATGTTTTGCTTATTAATTCATTGGGACATAAACAGTGCTCCCATTTAACTAAATTTGTGGTCTAAAAATCCAAGAACATTTATTTCAGGTTTAAGTCGGATTATTCCTGCCAAAATACACTTTGTAAGTTTGATTAAAAGTACAGCATAATTGTTTTGGTTAAAGGGGTTTCTGCGTTATCCCATAAAATTTATTTTAAACGCGGTGGCGCCTGCGTACGTAATTAGAGGAACACGTTGTAATATTTCCCGTGCAGCAACGGCCATATTACAAGACTTCGGTATTTGACTTTAGCTAATCCTAACTACCTAAACTAATAAAGGTAATCTCGATTTCTTTATTGCGTTACTTATTCATCATGTATTGTAAAAGTTTGTGCAATATTATTACGCCCTTTTCACGAGTACGCTATTAACTATTGTCCTCTTTACGTTCTAGTTGACAAGTAACAAACCCCAGGTGTATATAACATACCTTAAAGCTGCTGTATGAGGAATCAATTTTTCGATATCATCATAATTAGGTCTTGAGTCCTGGAACTGGTTAGACGCGTACTTCCATTGTTTCCTATTCTGAGCTATCCTACACATTTCCCTGAAATTCCCACAGCATACAATCCATTATCTGCGTGAAATAGTCTGATCTAGGTCTACATCTACCTCTCTTTTTTCCTATCTTTGCCTGTAATATATCCCTCAATTTTCCCAAATGCCATACAACGCTTCCTGTCCTTCTATTTTTCCAATTTTTTCGTTTTCCACAGATATCTGTATTCCCCTAGTATTTCTATAACCTCTTGGTTCTTAACTTTGTCTGTCCATGCTATCATCATCCTACATCTGAAGCACAATATTCCAAATGACTTCTACCTTTTTCCCGTTTGCTTCTCCTACTGTGCTTATTTCATCTGTACAGTGCTGTGCTCCACATTCGGTATATACCAAAATAAAGAATGTAGATGTTGCCTATGATTAGTCAGTACTGTGGTCGAATACCAACACAAAATCAGTCACTATCACTTTTAACCAAAAAGTGATAGGGAAGATACCATCAATCAAATGATAGTTTCCGATGTTTGTCTATACATAAAATGTACTGACTGCGTCGAAGCGCAAACCTTAATATTCACTAAAGCGTAACTATAACTACTAATCAACTTCCATTATTTACATATTCTGCGAGTACTTATGCCTATATAGAATATGACATTCTTATTATTTTTTCAGTTAGTTTACTTCTAAACACCTTGTAACTTGATAACATAGGTGAGTCTGTCCGTTCAAAAGTTGGATACTTTGCAAATTCGTCCTGACCTGATGATGCTGTTTATATAAGTTGGCGAATCGCCGACTTCACATCATTTTTAATGTGATGCGATCCTAATCCGTAAAACGCATTATTAATCGTAATTGATTGGATATCGTTTTCGTATGTATCGGTGCTTATTAGCGATTCAGTTATACATAGTGTAATTAATTATACAAACAATGGGAGGCCGATAAATTTCGATTCTACTACATTAAAGTAGAGAAATTGAAACACAATACCGCTCCTTTATTTTAGTATTCCTATTCCATTCGCGAGAGGAAATTCCTCAATATTCTCGTTTACTGTAGCGTTTTATATTGCATTTACGCCAAGAAAACATCCGGAAAATGAAACTACATCGACCATGATTGATAACAACGCGACTTGGACCCGCAACTTTTAGAATGCTTTGTAAAACGAAGTCTCTTGTAACAAATTCACTTTGACAGCAATTTGAAACATGAATCCTTCGAGCATTACACACAATATCCAAGCTATCAATTTGCTATTATCCCAGACTATTGCTTGGAATAATTGAATGTCAGTGGACTTGAAACAAAGATATTACTTGCGGGCAATGCACACCCTTCACCCAAGACACGTGACCTATTGGATTACTCTTGATCTCTTTTGATATGTTGCATTTTTCAGTTGTTCCTTTTGTTTTAGGACACCCTCACTTTTTCAACCAACTTTCTAATGGTTTGGATTTGGTGTCTATGGCAGGCGAATGGCTGACTTCTACTGCGAATACGAATATGTTTACTTATGAAATTGCACCAGTATTCATATTGATGGAAAATGTTGTTACGACCCATATGCGAAAACTCATTGGAAAGGGTTGGGAATATGGAGATTCGATTTTTGCTCCAGGTGAGTATGTTAAAATAAATTTATAACTATGAGTAAGTTGCTTAAGTCAGTGTTTTTCAACTTGGACCATATCTCTCCCTTTAAGTTGCCACTGCAAGTTTCTGAGGAGCTACATAACAAAATTATAATATCGTAAGACCACAAAGACCTCTTGGCGGGCCACAAAAATTCGCTTCCTCAATATCTTAAAATTAAGATGTAAATAGACACCATAAAGCGATAATTGGCACAATACGAATACGCTACTTCTAAGTTTTAGTGTAATGTAATAGTCTGTTTGTCGTAAGAAACATTCCAAACTTTACGGCAATCTCCTTTTTTTTTGCTTAATAATGATCATTTCTATCCATTGGATACCAGTTTCGAACTTGCATGTAATTTCTGTTAAAAACCTGTAAATTAAAGAATTCGTACTCCTCGATTCTCGTTATAAAACAAAAGTTGGCTTCTTTATTTACACGTGCTTATAATTTGGTTGTAATTAATAAATTTAGAATATTTACATATGTTTCATGATATAGTTCTAGTATTTTTATATTACTCGAGTTGATTTTACTGCACACATTTATCAGTATCGTTTATAATTATTTGAAAATAATTCTTTTTAATTTATTAAAAATGAATATTATAAAACACGATTATTTTTTGCTAGAAAAATATCATTTTTTCCAAATCATTTACTAACGTAACAAGGAAAAATGTCTTTAACTTATTGCATTCAGTCAAAAGTTTGATTTAAAAATTGATAATACACTTTTCACGATAGTGAGGCTCTCCTGAATGTATGCGTTAGATATTTCAATGACTGTCAACTCAATGAGGAAATGCTTTCTGCTGGAAAGCTTAAAACAGATACTTAAGGTAAGACAGTGCTCGAATCAGTAATGAGCTATTTGAAGGAAAATAATATTCCGGTAAAAATTATTATTACGTGTCCAACTGATGGTGTTACTATCATGGTGGATAAATACGGCGAATGCGTTTATTTATTTGGAAAGCACCGTTCTTGACGTTTGTAACATTCCTTTGAACTGTTTATAATCATATTTTATTTTATAGTTTCTGTATTGGCAAATCCCGCCAATAAAATTAGGGTTATTTCGTTCAAGAAATATAATTTTTAGATTACACGCATTCTGAATCTAATGATGGATTATTTTTGTAATCTTACACTGTTCATCCTCAAATGTTGTCACATTCATTATAGCAGTTTTAAGGTTAAGAATGATATCATCCTTATTTTGTGTTTCAAGTTAGTGGTTTTATGATTCATTTGATTAATAATGTATTGCGTTTGTGTCTCATCGTTTTGGAACAAAATTATGCTGATGCAGGAAATAGTAAATCTCTAAAATGTTTCAGTAAGATAATTTTACAATGTTAGATAAAGAAATTTGCACTTTTGTTTCATTTTTCCGACTTCTGAGATGATCTCGAATCGTTTTATAGAAGGAAAGTGTTTTTCGTAAAGCACTTCGTCAAAATCATTGAAAGACAACATGGAAACTTGAGTAAGTACAGTTAACTTGTGATAATTAGGTATCGAACTGATTAGTGTGATTAGTCAATAGAGTTCAAAATTATATCCTACCATGTTGGCAAATTTTATTTTTATGGAGAATTTGTTTCCTTCAGTATACACTTCAAGTTGGAAATGCTTGTTAATTAACAACTTCTCATTTTTTTCGAAGTTCTAGAAGTTGCAGTAAGATAATTTTACAATGTTAAATAAAGAAGAACAACAAACCTAATTTCAATTTGCACTTTTGTTTCATTTTTCCGACTTCTGAAAATGATCTCGAATCGTTTTGTAGAGAGAAGGTTTTTTTTGTAAAGTACTTCGTCAAAATCATTGAAAGACAACATGCAAACTTGAATAAGTTCAGTTAACTTGTGATAATTAGGTATCGAACGGATTAGTGTGATTAGTCAATAGAGTTCAAAATTATATCCTACCATGTTCACGAATTTTATTTTTATTGAGAATTTGTTTCCTTCAGTATACAACTTCATGTTGGAGAGGCATGTTAATTAAAAACTTCTAATTTTTTTCGAAGTTCTAGAAGTTGCAGCAGGATCTGATTAAAACAATTTGAGTCCAGAAGATAATTGATATTAGTTGTTTCCAAAAGGTATCTACAACCAAATGACTTCCCATGTCTTTATAATAAATCTTCTGGAAGTATTACTTACAGTAACCGTAAATTAATGAAAATTTTTTTAACTGAATAAATTTATAGACGTAGCTATTGTACGCTTATGTTATTACTTTTAAGAAATTAGAAAGTAATTTTGTTCGCCGAAAATGATTTCCATTAGATAAGTTATTTGTGATATATAGTGGGCTTTTGTTTATGAATGCTTATATGTACTTGTGCTTAAAAGGTAGTTGTGAAATAGACTGGAGTTGTATACATTAGTGTTTTCACAGCTAATGTAAAGGTAATAGTTTCTAGCTTCGATATAATAAACGATATTGCAATTATCTAGAGACGTAATTAATATACAGGTAATTTAGTATTTAATTTGGTAGCCGTTTCGTTTTACCTAGCAGTTTTATACAGTTACCTTAGTGTCCTTACCGCTACGTTTATTTTGGGTTTGTTTTAAATTAGTGTATTCAAATATTCCTCGTGTAAGTATTATGCCAGAATCACTTGCTTGATATCAGGTTTTGGCATCTTCTTGCTATTCCTTCTGGTGTTTTCCCTAGAAACATCGTACTTTGAGATTAGGTGGCGTCCAAGATAATTCTCATGTAAGACTGGCATCATCCACCCAATAGTATTCCGGAACTCTCCTACTGAGTTAATCGGCAACCAATCGAGATTTTCGTTACTTTATCGAAATACACAATTTTAGTGAGGTACTTCACAGTATCTGTGGATTACCGGCTAGATTTTTCTGGAGCCAAAACCGTACGTAACTAATTATTGTATTCGTTGCGTAGTTCATCGTCAACATTTAGCGATCGCCTGTTTCAACAACTTTTGTGGAAATATCGGTTTTAATTGATGTTTAAAAGGATCAGTAGAGTAATATTTATGCAAAAAAATATCATCATCGTTAAGTCTGCAGTCCTGGAACTGGTTGGACGCGTATCCTCATTGTATCCTATTCTGAGCTAACCTACACATTTCCCTGAAATTTCCACAGTCTGCATCTTTCACTATCTGCGTGCAATAGTCTCATCTAGGTCTACCTCTACTTCCTTTTCTCTATCTCTACTTATAATATATCCCGCACTATTCCCCAAAAATGCCTTAGAACGTATCCTGCCCTTCTATTTCTATTTTTTTGTTTGCAAAAAATAATAAAAATAAAAATATAATTTTTTAAAAATTAAAAACTTTCGACAAATTTTTATACAAAGAAATGTATTGAAAATAGCTCCACTTGATTGCTGACCTACATCATGTATTTATTATAGCATGTCATTAGCCTAATTGTATTACCCTTAACCGCAACCTTTACAGATGGTTAAGCCAACGAACCGTTTATAAGTGCAGTGCTGGGATATTTTATTTCCTCATTTGAAATTGTTTCTCTGCGAAACACTGTGTAAGCTATTCTTTTGTGGTTATTTAAAATTAGTGTTAATTAATAAGGTAATGATTTAGTTTCTGTTTCGTGGGGTGACTGAAAAGATAAAGTGTATGACGTTAATGCGAACATCGATAATGCAGGGCAGATATATTTGCGTATTGGTATTTTACAAAACTGGCACAGAAGAGCACGTTAGTAGATAAGCTACCTTCGTTCTAGCCCAAAACCATCCATTTTCCCATGTTAAATCCCATAAAGAGGCTCAAGGTCCGTTCTGGTCATTTTTGTACCAAGCATTGAAATCCCCATAAGGAGGTGGAGGCTATACAAGGAGGGTCAATTCAGGTTACTTTTCAACCAACACCCACGACGTCTATTACATTCAGTTTTTAAGAATAGGATAACAGTAAACTATATAAAATTTTATTGAGGATAATATATTTACAATCAATATTCTACATTTGCAATAAGTATTATATTTCACCCTATGGGGCATTTTCACCCTATGGGGCAATTTCATTCTATAGGGTGAAATTGCCCCATAGAGTGAAATTGCCCCATAGGGTGAAATTGCCCCATAGAGTGAAATTGCCCCATAGAGTGAAATTGCCCCATACTTATTGCAAATGTAGAATATAGATTGTAAGTAGGGTAAATATGGGAATACTGGAACCACATTTCCTCCAGAATCCCACATTTCCTCACTCATCTGGACCAAATTTACATGTAAAAACCCACTATAAAGTCTTATTTTTTAGAAATCTTCTCCTGCTCTCTCCCTGTGGAACTCCTTGTGGAATTTTTTACCCCAACCATTTTCATTACGTCACACCCGCATTCTTTCCACCCGCGAGATAAATCTTTCTCCACATTTCCACCCACGATAATTTAATGTATTCCATGACTAAAAAATGTTTAAGGACGGTCGGAAATTGCAACTGGTAAGAAATCTTAAAATCAGGGTAGCTCTCTGGGAGATGGCGCTATCTGAAAAATTCCTAGAGATTCGTGTAGCTGAGAAAAATCTAATGTTAATTAATACCAAACAAGATAGGTTTATCTCGAAAGATGCAATGGCTAGACGAAGAAAACTATTTGTTAGGTTTGCTTATAGAGCAAAGAGCAAAATTTAGAAGATCAGGACTTTAAAAGGGTATAACTTTGCAGGGCGTTGTCCGATTTTAAATATGTTTACAGATTCGAATTCTGCGTAAAATTTTAGACTAATTTAATGTATCGCATGTATAAAAAAATTTATAAGAACGCTCAAAAGTCGCAACAGGTAAGAAATCTTAAAATGAGGGTAGCTCCCTGGGGGATGATGCAATCTAAAAAATTCTTAGAGATTCGGGTAGCTGAGAAAATTCTAATATTAATTGATACCAAACAAGATAGGTTTATCTCGTGGGTGGAAATGTGGAGAAAGATTTATCTCGCGGGTGGAAAAAATGCGGGTGTGACGTAATGAAAATGGTTGGGGTAAAAAATTCCACAAGGAGTTCCACAGGGAGAAAGCAGGAGGAGATTTCTAAAAAATAAGACTTTATAGTGGGTTTTTACATGTAAATTTGGTCCAGATGAGTGAGGAAATGTGGGATTCTGGAGGAAATGTGGTTCCAGTATTCCCATATTTACCCTACTCACGTTTGTGAATTCAACAAAATGAAGGGCATTTGAACACCTTTTGCAAGCAAAATTGATTAGTAGCTACTTTAATTTAAGTACGTAAGTACACACATTTCATAAACATTTG
Source organism: Platerodrilus igneus (assembly GCA_036346225.1). Classification (NCBI taxonomy): domain Eukaryota; kingdom Metazoa; phylum Arthropoda; class Insecta; order Coleoptera; family Lycidae; genus Platerodrilus; species Platerodrilus igneus. Next base: position 2,631,885 of record JARFIW010001358.1, read on the forward strand.
TTTATAAAGTTTTTTAGTTTTCAAGAAATCGTGTTTTTACATAAACATTACTCTACTCCCCTTTTTAATCATAATTAAAGTAGGCGATTCAAAACTTCGTTGGGTAAAGTGACCTACTGGTTAAAACAAATAAAGTCGGTTACTTTTAACACTTTCTGTGATATGCCGCCTCTTTACTTTATACGTACACCTACAGACAATTTTAAAAACATCCGTTTAAATTTTAAGTCGTTATTATTGAACAAACATTTTTTATGCGCAAAATCAATCTACGTTCCTTTCTTAAGCATCAGTTAAAATATTTCTTTGAAGTTGTGAATCGTCCTGTATAGAACGGTCAAAAAGCAAAATTTCATAATGTTCTCAAATACTTACTCTACAAAACTCAAAAAGACTTCCAACCGCTCAAAAACACTTCTATAGATTATATATTACCAAATTCAGGCATGGCTTCGAAATAACGAAATTGACCCTACAAACTGGGGATAGATATTAAAAGATCTTGTATTGGGATAAACTACAACGGTGTTACACCCTGTTTCGATATACAGCCAAGCCAAATATTTTGCAACCGCATTAAAGATTGTCATTCCAATTGTGGATGCAAGAAAACAGGATTGAATTATTGATACTCTCAGAATCAACTTTGTATTAATGCTTCTATCCTTGATGTTAGTGAAGAGCAGATTGACAATGACGTGGAAATATCATCTTTTATCTGGCTTAATTTCTGAAAGCTTAAAAAGATGAGCATTCAAATAAAATTCTCTTAATGCCATATGGAATATAAATATTATTGACATACAAACCATTTGTCAAATTGTTAAATTGAGATTTGGGTCATTGTGAAAAGTTGTCGAATTTTTTAAAGTTTTTTGTTTTAATTTTATGAAATGGCTTATTGTAAAGTGATAGCTGTCGTTTATAGGAGTAACACACCATGTAGTCTCTATAAATAACCCAACCCAAAATATAAAACGTAGTTCTATATAGCTGTTATTATGGATTATTCATTAAAATTTACCAAAACGGTGCATATATATATATATATATATATATATATATATATATTGATGAGATACGCCTCGCGTTGGAGCGCCGCTTAATTAGTGCTATTACAAGGGCTGACGTTGGGCGTTACTAAAAGAGTGCTGTGATACAGGTACAGCAAATTGTAAACTCAGAAATTTCTGACTTACCTTCCTTTCTAACTTTCTTTGTCTGGCCAGCTCAACGAAAATAATGTAATTTACAAAATGAAATCAAACACAGCAATATCAAGAAACATCTATACAGTCTAAAAATTTTCTATCATACACAAGAATATAGAATATTTACATTATAGTTACTTTTAAACATACAATTTATTCCTAGCAAGTACCTATTTACTTAATTATCAAAATGTTGCTCACCTTGTCTAAGTTAAAATTTACAGAACTCAAATTTCTTCGTTTGTGGATAGTCTACCTGGCTTTGATACCCATGTTTGTAGGGCTTGTTTTGGCCAAAAAGTCAGAGTGTTTCGAACTCTGACCACAAACTTTCCTGGTAAAAACTTTTACCAAAAAAAATATTATATGATTAAGACTTATTCTACCTTAAATTAAAATGACAAATACTCAAATATTAGTTACAAACAAAAAATTTTTAAAAATTTATACTTATGGTTATATGCTAAAAGCGCGCTGGTATAAATCTTCCTTTCAGGTTTTATTTTAAATTGACGTCAAAATCAACTTACAAGATTTTCATATTCTATAAATCTTAATTTAGGAACATCAGTTTCCAAAGTGCATCTTCAATTTAATTATTTAGATTAATTTTTAAGTAGCTTTCTATATCGAAGCATTTCCCATCTTCATTGTATATTACAAAATAAAATAACTGCACGTTAGGTTCAAAAATAACTTTCTTTATTCACTGTTAGATCGTAATCATTAATTACCGTATGCTTACTGCATACTTCAAAAAACTCTTCAAAGTAACATCTTCGCGGCTTAATCAAATCGAATCAATGCATGAATGTTTTTAGTACAAGTTCCCGTTTATATACAATTTATTTTGACTACGTCAGTCTTCCAAATTGAACATAGTTACATATTGAACCTAATATACTGTAATGCAAGATTTCTAGGAATTCCTCGTTTTATTACTTTATTAGCGTGATTTATTTCTTAGTGGCGTGCGCTGCCCATCCTGCTCTAACACCTATGATTATCGTGGCGTCGCCTACTATTTTATAGTAATTGCGAAAGCTATAAAATTAATTCTTATCGATTTTATGGGTTTTTAATTTTTCTGCGGCATCTTGGATTAAACGTTTGTTTATTAATTAAGTATTTACGTAGTTCTAAGTACACATGACGTATTTCTTCTCAATCGCAAATATTCAAAAAAATTCTTTATTTAGAATTAAATTTATGTTGTACCGAAGTTAATTTGGGTAATTAAGTTAAACTTTAATTGTTTTAGCAACGGATTTTGCACATACAAAAAACTCGCATCTGTAATAAAAGATTGGTTTTCACGGCAAAACGTGTTTTTAATACACAAAATTATTTTATAAAGATTAAAGCGTTATTTTTTTAACGCGATTGACATGGTTCTTACGCTAAATAAAGCGGGTGTTTTATGCAACGGGAAATGTAAATCTTGAATAATTAATAAGCGAAAATAAATGGCTTTGTATTCACGCTTGAAAATGATCAATTTGCATTCGCATTTAATGCGTTTTAAAGTATCTTAAAAATAATTATTTTCACATATATGGCTTACACGGCTGTATTAGTGATATAAAATTGGGAGTTTTAAATACAGGGAAAGTGTGTTTTTCACTATTGCACAGTAATTGCTATGTATTCACAATACGCTTATATTAGACTGGGTGATTATTTACACACACGGAATTACGTTTTTGCTTGGCACTTTAATGACTAAAAAGTACACTTGTATTGTACAGGGTGTAACCATGAATTTTAAGCAATTTCTATTTCTTTCGGATTCTTTTATATATTGGTGGAATTTATTTGTGGTATTTGGGTTCAATGACCTCTCGTGACCCAAATATAATAGAAAACGGAATAAATAGAAATTTCCAAAAATCCATGGTTACACCCTGTATAACACAAGCGTACTTTTAGCCATTAAAGTGCCAAGCAAAAATGCAATTCCGTGGGTGTAAATAATCACCATGTATTATAATAGCGCATTGTAAAGATATAGCCTTTAGATGTGAACTTTATACCGCATGAAAATCTACTAATTTCAAGCGTAAATACAAAGCTATTTATTTTCACTTATTAATTATTATAAAAATACATTTTTCGTTGCATAAAAAAATTCGCTCTATTTAGCGTAAGAACCATACTAATCTTGGTAAAAAATAATGCTTTAATCTTTATAAAATAATTTTGTGTATTAAAACACGTTTTGCCGTGAAAACCAATTTTTTATTACAGATACGGGTCTTTTGCATATGCAAAACCCGTTGGTAAAGCAAGTAAAAGCATTGGTTATTTATGTAATAAATAATTACACCGTGTGTAAAAAAGTCCGTGTAGAAATCAATATCTTTCATTACAATCGTTAAGAATGCCAATCGTTTGCATAAAAAAGCAATTAAAGTTTAAATTAATTAGCCAAATTAACTTTGTACAACATACATTCAATTTTAAATAAAGAATATTTTCGATTATTGGGGATAGAGAAAGGATGCGTCCTCTGTACTTAATTAATAAACAAGCGTTTATTCCAGGAAGCCGCAAGAACATCAAAAACCCATAAAATCGATAAGAATTAATTTTATAGCTTTCGCAATTACTGTAGGATAGTAGGCGACTCCACAATAACCTTATGTGTTAGAGAAATACGAGACATCCTTCGTCACTAAAAAATAAATCACGCTGAGGAAATAAAACCAGAAATTCACAGAAATCTTGATCATTACGGTGTACTAGGTTCCATACGGAACTCGTACAATCTACAAAGACTGACAGTCAAAATAAATTGTATATAAACGGAAAACTTTATAAAAGAGTCATTCATAAATTCGATCGCTAAAATGTTACTTTGAGAAGAAATTATTTTAAAGTGTGCAGAAGGCATTCCTGCATTCCATAACAACGATGTAACTGAATAAAGAAGTAATTTTTAAACGTAACCTACATAAACATGGAAACTGTGAAATGCAGTTATTTGATTTTGTATTATACAATAAAGATGAAAAATGCTTCGATATAAAAAGCTACTTAAAAATTAACTTAAATAATTAAATTGAAGATGCACTTTGGAAACTGACATTACTAAATAGAGATTTAAGAGAATGGATGATTTTGTAAACTAGGATTTGAACGTCAATTAAAAATAAAACCAAGAAAGAAGATTTGGATGAAGCGCTCCTTTAACATATAATCATAAGTATAAAATTTATATTGCTTGTTTGTAACTGATATTTGAGTTTTTGTCATTTTAGTTTAAGGTAGAATAAGTCCTAATCATAAAATATTTTTCGTAAAAGTTGTTACCAGGAAAGTTTGTGGTCAGACTATCTATCAATAATTTCATTGGACAAAACAAATCCTACAAACGTGGAAATAAAATCCAGGTAAACTATCCACAAGAGAAAAAATTTGTGTTCTATAAATTTTAACCTAGATAAGATGAGCAATATTTTGATAATTAAGTATATAGGTACTTGTTAGGAGTAAATTGTATGTTTGAAAGTGACTATGCTGTAAATGTTCTATATTCTTGTGTATGAGAGAAAATATTTTAGACTGTATAGGTGCTTTTTGATATTGCTGCGTTTGATTTCATTTTGTAAATTCCATTATTTCTGTTGAGCTAGCCAGGCAAAGAAGAGAAAAAGGAAGATAAGTGAGTAATTTCAAATTTTACAATATGCTGTACCTTTATGGCAACTTTCAGCGAAGTCCAACGCTAGTCCGTTGTCTCAGCAATACACACACACACACACACACACACACACACACATATATATATATATAAATATATATATATATATATATATATACATTACTTGTGACATTATATACCCTTAAATAACCCTATTATCATAGGAATATATACAATAAAAGTGCTGTGGATTGAAATGCACCACGTTGGGTGCCAGTAAAAGATGCTTTAGATTGTAGCTGATTCTAAAAGTGTTGCCCTAATTATTCTTGCTAGCTCAATTTAAATAAAACCACTAGAATCAGATATCAAATTTATAATAACACGATATATTCTGTAACAAACCATCTTTAAAATAACAATTCCTACATCGACAACAGCTTTTCTCTAACAAACAATATTTTACATATAACCTATAGAAAAACACTTTCATACGAATACTAAAATCACTAAAATCACTTATGCTAAAATTAGAATCCAGAGCCTCTTTTATAATTAGATGAGCACACTGTAATTCTAACTTCATTCACTAATAATTCCTTAATTAAATTTTATTATCTACAAAATTTGTCAAGGTAAGATAGATATCTCAATATCCACCCCTTAAAATCGGATTTTAACATATCTTATCAGTTAGGTTAAATATTTTCTTTTTATATAATGGCAAAACCTCATCGCAAGCTGCCACCCTCAATCAATTGGCAAACTGTATACACTCTCTACTCTAATTTCAAATATTAGCACACAAAGATACTCTTATCATGGAACTTAACTAATAATTATGCTGGTTGCTGTTGTTGCCTCTGTTTAGCAGGTAGCCTCCATCCATGTCCTAATCGTTCAATTTGTTAAAAAAAAACTTTATTTAAATAAAATACTTTATCTTGCAGTTGTTAATTATCATTCATTTAATTTCTATTTTTGAAATCATTTTAACGTATTTCAAATAATTTTACGTATTTCTGTACATTTAAAACATTTTTCCGTCACCCTTTCAATAAATAATTTCACTACTAAAACTGTAACATTTTTACTACGTGATATACTGCATCGTGACATTAAGGAGAATTGTACAACTGATCTCTCGTATTTGATTTTCATTGGGTTATATAGACAAACCTGTGGTCACATCAGGCATCGAGAATAATATAGCAAACTTCAAGTTGTCGTTTCTATGTACTGATTGGTGCTAGAAGTGGGCTGTTCCTTTATGTCAGCATCGAAAATTTTTATGAATGATTCGACCTTCAAAAATTTATTTTTCCAATATCCTCAGGCTACACTAATTAATTGAAATTACTACTTATTTTATCGACGTTCAAAGTTTAAGGCTGTAATTAATTTCCTTTTATCTTATAATTTGGACGACGTCATTTATCTTTCTAACGTTCTATTACTGGATTATTTTAGAAGTTTCAATAAATACATTTATCAATTAAAATAAAGTTTTCTAGTTTTCTGAATATCGGCTGATATTTTAAATGAGTACGCCTTCATCTAAATATGAACGTGTTTGGTATTAAGAGGAAAACGCAATTAAATATTATACGCGTGTTTTATATAAAATGAAATTCAATGCGCTTTATAAACTTCTGAAACCGTTTGTTTTCCTTTGAACATAAACACGATCAAATGAAATCTTTTATAATAATTACGCCTTTATGCAATTGAGTACTTTATAACCAAATGTTTTAAAATGTTTTTCTATGCGCGAAATACACCATTATTCTAATCTAAAAATAATTTTTTCGTTAGAAGAATGAAAATTATTTCAATCACGGGTTCATGCATTTATAATTCAATATATCGAACGTTTACCAAATACGGTTCTCTGTGAAAATTAATATTTAAATAACTCGATTTTTTTTAATTTTTTTTAATTGCTCAGGTTTCGGGCGTCGTATGTTTACGAAATGATGCCAGATGACCTATTGATGGCCTTTTATCACTTGAAAAATATATATATATATAATGTATATATATATATATATATATAATGTATATATATATATATATAATGTAAAAAACAATATGCATGTATAGGAGAGGACATAAAACCATCAAATCTCTAGATAATTCAACTCCATAAGTACATAGTAAATGATAACGACTTGAAAAACTATTAGACTATTTTATAGCGCATTGTCTCAATTATAAATTTAGTCATCTAGAAATCTGTAAAATAGTTCTTGTCTTCGATATATTCGCAAAAGTCGGTTGTACAATCATTAACTCTATATAATTAACTTAAATGGTGAAGAAGCTATGAGGAATTTTTTCGTATTATTTGGAACCGTCAATACATATGGATAATCAAAAGCTTAGCTCGTCACAGATATTAGACGTCTGTTCTGCTTAGACTTTAGCGTGTCCACGGTTAAAAGATTAATTTATAACTGTTACTGATAATATTTTTGTGCCTAGAATTTGTATTCCCTTTGTGCTTATAGCGGGTTTTTCGAATACACTAGTTTTGGATTGGATCATCGGATTACGGAGAAATGGGGTAACTGAATCACCGGGTCATTTTTGGGTTACTTTTTGCCGGGATGTTGAGTTAGATAAGTGACTCGATTTTCACCCTGTGTTCCGATTTTGCCACGATGGTCAGGACTTGAATCGTCTTTTATTATTCAGTATTCTTGTTCATTTGGTTCTTTAAAGTCTGCTATTTAATTTGCGTTGCCAGAACAGGTTAGATACTTGAATCAGTTTGTCACCCAGTCAGTTTGGGACACCGGGTCCGTTTAGGTCACCGAGTCCTAGGTCAATGTGTATTTCGGATCACCAGGTCGCCACATCAAAAATGTGACCCAGTCCAATTCTGGAATATACATTGGCGTGATGAGTTTCGGTCGGCCAGTATCGTCGATTATTAACAGATTGTACTGTTCAAGTTCTGCTTTAGCTTTTAACACTTTAAGTTTATGGAATTTTTTAAGTTTTATAAAGAGCTGTTAAATATACTAGTCATATTGTTTCTAAAAAGGTTTGTTACTTACAGGTGGTTCCATCTCAAATCTGTATGCTTTCCTTGCTGCTCGGCACAAAATGTATCCAGAATATAAAGAGAAAGGCATAGCTTGTATCAAAGGACAGTTAGTTATGTTCACTTCAGATCAGGTATGTACTATTTAACATGCGATTAGCTACAAATTAATGTAATAATTTTAGAGCCATTATTCAGTTAAATCATGTGCATCTGTTTGTGGATTGGGTACCGATAATTGTGTGATGGTGCCATCTGATATTTATGGGCGTTTAATACCTGTAGAATTAGAGCGGCTCGTTATAGAGAGAAAAGCTAAGGGCCACATACCGTTTTTTGTTGCAGCTACTTCTGGGACTACAGTTCTGGGTGCTTTTGACCCTATTCCAGAAATTGCAGATATTTGCGATAAATACAGCATGTGGCTGCATGTGGACGTAAGTACAATTTACACTGATTAAGTATTTTTTTAATATATTATATAGGCTGCTTGGGGAGGAGGCATGCTGTTGTCTAAGAAGTACAGACATCCACGTTTAACAGGGATTGAAAGGTAAGAATCGTAACTCCATGATTTTCAATAAAATGTATCTTCATTGTATTTTGGGAGCAGGTTTCTATATACAGAATATTTTGACAATTGATTAATAATACGTGTTCTGCATTTGCACCATGTCATATTCAGTTCTCACGAGTCTACGTTTCATTCAGTTTTAAAAGGTGCATCATTGGGACAAAGCCTGGATAACTATTTGTAAACGTACAGGCTCACATGATCAATTAAACCAAAAAGTGTATGTAGTAAACTATGGGTTACAGGAAAAACAATTCTGGATGAGCAAACTCACTATTAGCCAAGTAACAGAAGAACACTGCACAAGTTGTGATTTATGTGGACATAATATTTTGTCGTATAAATAAACAAATCAAACTGATGATATAGTTGGTTAAGCCTTATTTGGCTACACAACAAATTTATTTTAACAATTATTCCAGATAACCCTTTCTTGTAAAATGAATAGGTCATGACGAATTATAAACGTAGTTTTGAGTTCCCAGCAATGCTCGAGGAAGACTTATAATTTATTATTGTGTTTTGCGGCATTGACGTGTTCTCGCGCTTCATAGCGATATGCGTCACTGCTTCAACCAACGAGAACGTGCGACGATAGGTGAAATTTTGCCAGTTGGATGGACCGAGCTTCATGATGGACAGACTACTTTAGATCACAATACCTAAAAGTTGAAGTGGTGAGTCAATGCGTGTACTGCAATGAAATTTTTTTAATTCTTACCTTCTCCTTATAAAGTCATACTTGTCAAGTTGTGCTCAAGTATAGTGTTGTACCACCTACCGGAAAGAATTACATGTTTTTAAAACAAAATTGATCCTACACATTTCAAAACTATTTCATCACATAATGGAAGAAACCACCGCGGTCTTACAAAGGCGCCAATTAGGCACATCTTTCGCCGCCAGAAGTTGATGCGTTCTGATCAATTCCAAAAATTTTGACTGCCCATATTAAGTGACCATAGAACCACCTCCGAAGCCATAAATCAAATCTTCCACAAGCTCAAAACAATATCACACCACTATACAATTATAAGATGTCCCAAATTAGAAAAATTAGAACATAATCGAATCATTTTGAACAAAATAATTCAAGGACTTGCTATTTTTCAAAATTTTGAATAAACATCAGATGGAGAGAAAATAAATTCGTAAGGACCTCAGACTTCAAAGTTGTTTTCTAAGTCTTTCAGCAATAGTAGGATTTGTGCGATGTTAGTGGCGCGCTTAAAAATTGCTTTGATATTGTATTTTTGTATGATTTTCCATTGCGATTGATTACTCTGTGTACATATGGGCAGACGACTGAATACTGTGCATTGGAATTCTTCGTTTTGTTGATCAAGTGGCCTGTTTCCTGTTGATTTTTGGTCACTGCTGAACGAACGATTGTGCTGACCTTTCCTGTGATATCTCGAATCTTTGGCTATACCGAACTTTTTGTTTCCACATGTATAACATGTCACAGCTGCAAGATAAGTTATATATACTTTGAAGACGATTTTCTTAAGCATGCAGTTGGCAGAACGTTTCGAACAACGAGTCTTACCGCCTCAAAAGCGCCGTGTGGGTACTGGCAAGAGAATTTCAATGAAATGAGGCCCACGATCAATGCAATTGGAAATAATAACCAGGCAATTGGAAAAAGCTCCAGAAGAGAACATGAGTAGTTTACTTAGTATTAAAATGTTTGCAATCTATTAATTTTTAATACAAAATTTGTTAGATCAAAATATCTTTTTGAAGTATAAAACATTTTAAACAACCTGTAACGTCACCAAAAACAATTAAATTACTGAATGCAATTTCAACAAAAGCAGACAGTTCTAAATCACCTCACAATTTGCTTATGACTTTAAAATGTAGATTGATAGAAATGTTTTGAACTTAGGAATAAATTCAGTACCATAACTCTTACAGTTGAATATCAATCTACATATCATTCGCAGAAGCAAACCAAATTTAACATAAGAACGCTGGATATGGATAGCTTCGTTTAGTTGTTATCACACACGTACATGATTTATCAGTCCGACCATTCGCGTCGATTCTTTAATAAATTTTTCAATCTCGATTAATATTAAAATTTGAACTAAAACGTCCTCCATCCAATACATGAAGAAAGCACAAAAACAAATGCACAACATACTCTTTAACATTAGGACATCCAATAAAAAAGTCATACTTGTCAAGTTGTGCTCAAGTATAGTTCTGTACAACCGGAAAGAATTACAAATTTTTAAAATACAATTAATCGTACACATTTCAAAACCATTTCATCACATAATATAAGAAGCCACTGCGGTCTTACGAGACGTCAATTAGGCACACCTTTCGCCGTCATATGTTAATGCGTTCTGATCAGTTCCAAAAATTTTGACTGCCCATATTAAGTGACCATAGAACCACCTCCGAAGTTATAAAGCACATCTTGCACAAGCTTAAAACAATATCACACCACTATACAATTACAAGATGTTCCAAATTAGGAAAATTAAAACAAAATCGAATCATTTTGAACAAAATAATTCAAGGACTTGCTATTTTTTAATAAAATAAACACCTGAGGACCTCAGACTTCAAAGTTGTTTTCTAAGTCTTTTGGCAATAGTAGGACTTGTGCGATGTTAGTGACGCACTTAAAAATTGCTTTGATATTGTATTTTTGTATGATTCACCATTACGATGATTACTTTATGTACATATGGACGCATAACTGGATACTGTGCATTGGAGTTCCTCATTTTGGGTTGCACGATGATTCTGGTGCGCTGTCTTCGAAATATTTATATTGCCGTAACCGCTGTCCAACAGACTAAATTTTAAATGAGATATTTCTTTAGCAAAGTAAAAATTAATTCAGGGTCAATTAGAGAATTATTTATAGACGATTTTTGTGAAGGATGGTGATGGATATAGGTGTAAGTGTATACATCAGTGTGTGTGTGTGTGTGTGCGCGCGTGTGTGTGTGTGCGCGCATGGAAGCATGTGTGTGCATGTGTGTTTGTGTGTGTGTGTGTGTGAAATTTTGGTATACAGATCCAATTGTACATTAGACCAAGAGAAGCAACATCAAGGCGTAGTAAGTATCCATTCTTTCTGATTTCCATAGTAAATTGTTGTTTTTGTGGTGATTGTTTAAGTGATTCAAGAAGTTTTAAATGTTTATTCGCCAGGAGACAAGATTATAAAAGGTGTCATCTACAATTCAAAAACACACTTCGCGTTTACAATTTTGGAACTCAACGAGTCATTGTTTAAGTGGTTCCATGAAGATATTGGGCAACAAAGGAGATAAGAGCCAAAAGTTAGCTAGTCTGCCCACTAAAAGCAATATACATGGATATTGAGTCTTTATCTTTTTAGGGTAAAAGTTTATTAAGATGACAGTGTCCGTAACTGGTACCTTGTCGAATAAGGATGTACTCAAAACTGGCCTGTATATTACCAGAACATCTGAGATGAATTAGATAAAATTAATGGGGTTCAAAACATGAGGTGAACTATTGCTAGCATAGGGTTTTTAACAGTAATGCTTTGTAGTGCTTTTTAAGAAGGTAAATAGATGAACCTATTGTGCTTACTATTAGATAGAAGCAAAATAGATTTGCCAATTTACCTTCTTACAAAGCCCCTGGCAAATTTTTAAAACCAAAGAAAGTCAATGGTTCATCTCTTGTTTTGAACTGTATCCATTATACCCAATTAACTTCAAATATCACTCTTGATTTTGGTGATATGCTGCTCAGCTATAACGTAATGTCTCTATTCATAATGGTATCTGTCACGAATACTGTCATCATAGTAAAAACATTTGCCACAGTGTGATAATCTGAACACCTGATTACCCTAATAGACGAATGCTTGGCATGCACCTATTTCGTTTTGAGCGAAGTTTTAATAAGACACTGTTGAACACCATTTGGCTCTCCTTTATCTCCTGTTGTGACCCAAATCTTTATGGAGTCGTTTGGAATTAAACCTTTACAATCCACTAACCTTAAACCCAAACAATGGTTTCGATATATAGACAATTTGTTTGAACGTTTTCGAACTTTTTGGATCATTTAAACAATTTCCACAAAGACAAAATATTATAGAAATTTAAAAAACGCCACTCAAAAAATTACCGACCCCAACGGATTTTCCTGACATGAACGATATCATTTTTCAAAAACCAAAGGTCTAACTTTTATTTCAGGCACATTTGTTTAACCTGGAATTTTATCCCAAAAATTGGAATGCCCTCTCCTGCGCAGTTTCAAGTATTTGATGCATGATTTCTCAAAAGCCAATGGCTGATACTGCATTTCTAATGGAATTGTTAATATTTACATGGCTTCCGACTTCCCTATTCTTCGTGAATTACATTGCTACAAGTCACCTTTTGGGTTAATTATAAGAGTTTGTGTGTTTACGCGCGAGCGTGCGTGTGTATGCATGTATTTGTGTGCAAATTTATTCTACAGAAATAATTTTACATGCGGTAAAACACTTTTCGGTATAGTGGAGGATGTGAGTCAGCACATACAGAAGTTGTCAGCAACGCTTTTTTCTGCACATTTCTTGGCTCTTTATTGCATTTTCTTTTGGTGCGTACATTAATCAAACCCGTTAACTACCGTTGACTTGGACAACGCCGTCACTCACTAGGTCTTTAGTGAGTAAGGTGAGTAATACGCCACTCGAGGTGGGCTGCCTACAAGAAAAGAGAAACTCGGATATGTCAGAGACTTCGTAGGAAAAAACTAACGCCGCAGTGCTGCTGCAGCGAATAGGTTACAATAGAAACCACAAAGGGAAAAAGAAACCAAGTACGGTAAACTAAAGAGAGGCTGAAGGAATACGGATATCATTGTAGAAAACAATCAGAAGGTACATTATGGTTTTTACAAAATAAAAATTGAAATAATAAATTAAATATTAGTGTTTGATAACAATGTCCAATAGGAAAAAAAATTGTAACTGATAACTTTCACACTGTAAGCTCTCCTGTGGGATAGACCTAGAAAAATAAAAAGCAGGAAAAAGGAAAGACATAATTAAATAGTTCCCTCATAGCACTGTTTACAGCAGTTAATCGCTTCAAGGCATCAATTACAAGTGTCCTCTAGTTATACCGGGTGTAACAAAATAAGTGTAAAACATTTCAGGGGGTGATTGCTCATCGTAAAAGAGATAGGGTCTTTCATATAAAGAAACTTTATTGGAGTATCCCTTGTTAAGATACAGCTCCTTAAAGGGGGTACATAAAATTTGTTTTTCATTTTTTTACAAACACTAAAAAAGTTACAAAATTAAAATTAAGGTGACATTTTTTACTATCAAAAATACACTTACTCAGTAATTTATTTGGTTGAAGCCCTTGGTTGTAAGAGGTGGAAAACGCAACCCCTAAAATTTATTTCCAATGTAACTTTTTGTCTTATTATTTGTTTGCCATTTAAAAATTTATTTCCAATAGCTTATTTCATTCTAAACAAAAAATGGCTCTTGAATTTTTTGCCCAAAATTAACCAGTTCGCAAAAAAAAATTATTTTACAAACAACTATAGAGATACATCGTCATAAATGCGAACTGGATTATTATTGTTATTTTGTAGTTACTACCGGCAACAAAGTATGATTAAAGATGAATAAACAAAACTAATTTATTAATAACAAAACATACAACATGTAGAAATCGTAGTAAGTGTTCAATATGTCCACCTTCAGTCATTACACATGCGTCTAGACGTCGACGCATTGAGCCACGTATTCGCTCAAATATTTCTGGAGTCTCTCTAATTACCCTGCACGCATCGATGATGCGGTTTCTTAAGCCCTCTACATCGCGAACAGGAGTAGGATAAACCAATCTCTGTAAATGGCCCAAGTAGAGAAATCGAGAGGATTCAAATCTGAGGATCGAGCGGTGGTCCTCCTCGACCTATCCAATGATTTGGATATGTTTGAGTTAAATGCTGACGTGTTGCTTGACTAAAATGTGCGGGAGCCCCATCATGCATAAAAACATAACCCTTCTGATACCACAAGGAACTTCCTCCAGCAGTACTGGATGCACTTCTCTTAAAAATTGAGTGTATGCCTCACCATTTAATCGAGGAGGTATAAAATGAGGGCCAATTAAATAATCCCTAATAACTCCGACCCACATGTTAAGACAAAAATGTTCTTGATGGTTAGCTTGGACAATAGCGTGAGGGTTTTCATCAACCCATATGTGGTTATTATGCAAATTAATAATCTTGTCCCGAGAAAAAGTACATTCGTCTGTGAATTCGATCGTCTTCAGAAAGTCAGGATTTCTTCTAATCATTTCCAGCATCCAATTGGAAAATTCCAGACGGTTCGGAAATTCTCGCGGTAACAGTGGCTGTACTCGTTGTAGATGGTAGGGGTATAAGAGTTGTTCCTTTAAAATTCGAAATACCGTCATATGATTAACATTTAACTAGAAAGCATCTTTCTAGTACTGCTAGTGGGTTGTTCTTCAACCAAATTAAGTACTGCTTCTTCAAGCTGTGGTGTTCTAACTTCTAAACGGTGACCGCAATCCTGCGTTCTTTTTTCGAATGAACCATATTCTCGTAATCGTTGATGAAGTTGGGCAAATATTCTATGTGAAGGAAGCTGCCGTTGAGGATATATTTCAGCATACCTTCTACAAGCTTCTAACCCATTACTCTGCGACAGACCGTAAACGTAATGCATATCATCATTTCCGCATTTGTGAATGCCATTTTAATAACAAGTGATTTATTAAACCAACAAATTAAGAACAGAACAACGACACACAATTTATGTTACGTTATTCGTGGCAGCCACGTTGGGCGCCAAATTTATGCTACGTTGGCTCGTAGCCGTGCGTAACACGAAGAAAATCAAAGAAATGACCGGGCTCAATCGTAGATTAGGGGGGTTGTAGAAAGCAGACCAACATATAATGTACGCGGCTGTAAGGAGTCAGTAACAACACCTGCAATAAAAAAAATTAGAATAGCAAACCTGCAATAAAAAAAAATTAGTCCTGCAAACCTGAAATAAAGAAAAAGCATAGCATGCTGATCGAGCATAGATTGTTCAGTACTTTATAGAATGTAAAAAAAAACTGTTTGGATAATCTATATAATATAACAACGGTAAAAGCAATACAAAAATTTTTAGTACAAAGTGAGGTAATATTGGAGAGTAGCAGAAACGTTTCCTCACACACCAATTAAACATAAATCAGACAAAATTTTAACAAAAGATAAATAGGTAAGCACAATTGATATGAGTCATCCAGTATTGTTGATTGTTCTTTTTTTTTTAAATAGCATGCAAGTCTATGGTAAATGGTATCAGAACGACAAAGATATAGCAAAACAACGGATAGATATTTAAAGTAAGAATAAGTAGGAAATAGTTCAACTTACAAAAGGTCCTTCAGTAACGCTTCCTTGCAATTGAAGTGTGGGATTCACGATGTCCGGCACTAACGCAGCACTTCACCCTTGACTGGGAGGGTGTTGATGGAACTTATCACACGTTACCCTAATCTCACCTACGTATTTCACTGGTGTTAGCAGCAGACCTTATCACGCGACGGAACTATGTAGCATTGATAAATTTCTTGTTAATTCTATTTCCTGAGACAATAATTTCAAAATATTTTGTAGCACTAGTTTAATTTCAACTGGGACCAAATGTATATTATTTTCATAAACATCCAAAAAGCAGTGAGAAACTTCAACCAATACCTTTGTAAACCGGTAATCTGTTATATTTCGCAAATAACGAAATTTGCGCAAGCCATGATCTGTTTTAGATTCTTTGGGGTTAGAAAATTCAGAAACTACAGTATCAACTGTATTTGGATAATCCCAAGTATGCACTACTCTGATAAAAAAGGACCGCGAAACTAGATCGCACACACAGTTTAAAAATCAAAAGACAAAAGCACCAAAAAACCACAATGAGTAAAGCACGTGTATCACTAAAGTAAGTCCGTAAAATGTTCCGTAAACAAGCACGTCAAACACGTTCGCCTATAAAAGCATCTTTCCTTCAATATAATCAGAACTACACTTACTACAGTTAATATACAACTTTTATTTCACAAGAAAAACAACTAAAACCGTGCCGTGCTAGTTCATGAACAATTCGAAAATTGATACCGCATTAATTCTCACTATTGTCAAAGCAAAGAAGGAACAGTATTTTCAACGTAGTTAATATATAGGAACCAAGAACAAACTACAACTACTCATCGGTTTATTCAACTCGTTGCTATTACAACTTCTTATCGACTATTATCTCGACTTCGTTAATAACATAAGGAACATCCAAAACGTGAATTGATGTTGGCGGGAATTACTTCAAACACATTTAGTAAGCTTTTGTAATATGTTGATTAATAAAATAATGTAAAATCTACAGAGTGATCTTTATATGTGTACAGTTTACAGTCAACATACTGAATTGTCAGAAGAGCTATAAAAATGCACGTTACAGATTATTAATTCAATTTCAAAAATTTACAAACCGACAGCGTGATAACAATTTAATTGTCACTATCACTAATAGCGGCCTACTAGATAAATTAGTTTCGCATTTTCGTCTTACGACGATGTATCTCTGTAGTTGTTTGTAAAAAAAAAATTTTCTGCGAACTGGTTAATTTTGGGCAAAAAATTCAAGAGACATTTTTTGTTTACAATAAAATAAGCTATTGGAAATAAATTTTTAAATGGCAAACAAATAATAAAACAAAAAGTTACATTGTTACAGTCTAATGTATAACCGTTATAGTCACGGCGTAATTGATAAGAGCCACTACGACAGTTGGCAATACATACTAAACACGTACTTAATATTGCGCAACAAGATATTACGTCATAATTGCGTCTCAAGTTGTATCACATACCAAAAATATTTATTGTGATACAAAAAGCGCCTTAAAGAAAAAGATAAAATGTACTCACGTAAAACGTGGAGCTCTTCACGACTTTGCGGTTATTCTTGCGGCAGGAGCCATATTCATTTTCATAGATCTCGGGGTTGTTGGGCGTGGTTCGGGTTAGCCATCGTTGAAATCAGATTTGTTTTGTCTTCCCCCTTCTTTGTTTGTAGCGGTACGATAGGAACAACCAGGTAAGGAACGGTAAGAGACAGAGATAAAGGAAAACCTACATTATCTGAAAGAGGAAAGACAAAGGCACGACACAGATAAACCTCACTGTTTGACGTCTCGTTGGCTAATCCCCCTCGTGTTGGAAACTGCGCACTTCTTCCTCACTCCACGTCTGCGCATTCTCTTGCACCGACGCAACTGTCCGAAGTGACGGAAATGCACAAGTCTATTTTTTAAAATATTGGCGCGATTTCACTCACAAATTAAAAAGTGTGCAAAGCCAATTTTTGGCATGTAACAACATTGGAAATAAATTTTAGGGGTTGTGTTTTCCACCCCTTACAACCATGGGGTAAACCAAATAAATTACTGAGTAAGTGTGTTTTTGATGGTAAAAAATGTCACCTTAATTTTAATTTTGTAACTTTTTTAGTGTTTGTAAAAAAAAATTAAATACAAACTTTATGTACCCCCTTTAAAGAGCTGTATCTTAACAAGGGATGCTCCAATAAAGTTTCTTTATATGAAAGACCCTATCTCTTTTACGATGAGGAATCACCCCCTGAAATGTTTTACACTTATTTTGTTACACCCAGTATAGAAAGCCACGATATTCCACTCGCAGTAGAAGTTAATTCCCATCGACTTACGACGGTTGCGCGATCGCCGAAAGCTTATCACAACCTACTTAATAGAAAGTCATGTAAATATCAGAAATGCGCTTAATTTAAATATAAAATTACAAGTTACTTGTAAAAATGAAGAAGTAAGACAGCCTTGATACGTGTCAGAATGACACGTAACACGTTGCATGTTTGAAGATTCCCATAAATTTCTAAACTTCCTGAATTTCCAAACATCGTGTATAATTACTATATTACATAAACAAATTCATAAAACTACAAATCTCTTAGACTCGCTTGTTTTAATAGACAAAGCTGAAATACCTCTAGAAAATTATTTTAACCGCAATTTAAAGAGTATAAGCTCCACATTGCCTAGCTTAACCATAAACCCTCTATAAGCCCTTAAGTGTACCTCAATTTGCATCAAACCTACTTATGGATTGAAAGCACTTTTATTTCCATCAGTTCTTTGAAAGTAGTCAGGGGTGAAACTGTCAATTGGTTTAAATCTATAAAATGCAGGATTTAAAAATATTGCTAAGAGCTCTATATATTTTTATGTCACACTTCTTTCAAGCATTTTAAAGTTACTGTTCGGTATATATTCAAGCATTGATTAGATACGCGCGCCGTAAAAATTTATTTATGTGTATAATGTGTCAAGTTAAATTAAGGTAATTGCTTTATTACATTTTGAAATCAATATAGATTGTACGTCAATATTGACAAGAATGATGGTAGTTGAACTCTAGAAAAGGGTTTTTAACTTGATCATATACTGTTAATCATCTGCTTTTTGTCCTACTTTATTCTTACTTAATTAAAGCTTTAATCGTCGTACATATACGAAGTAATAAAAATAGGGGGATGCTGTATAAGAAAACGGTAAGATAGATAAACAAAAAAGAAGCAATATTTTATTAAACGACAAATTTGATAACCCCTTTTAAAGTACACCTCGTTAAGTATTGATCAATTTTCAAAATAAGACTTATAGCAATTACCATGCGTGTAAATTTTAATTTAATATAATTGTTAAAAGCAATTAATTATTCGCCCTTTAACACCTAAAAATAAAATATCGTATCGAATAAGGAAACGCTTATCTCTCTAGAAGATAAAATCGTACCAAATACCCTTTATGCATATATTGAAATCAAACAACAGGTATTCGACCAATAAAATAATACGACTGCTTACCCGTCCTGCAATAACCTTGTTTACTAAGGATCGTCTAGATGCTACCAATGACCTGGATTCCACCTGCTTCCAATTTAATGTTTTTTTATAAATCTCATTTCTACTTCTTAACCATTCCGTACCATAAAAATTTGTTCTCCATACAAAATAATCGATCTTCCAATCTGTTTTTAATTTTATATAAGCTCAGACGTTTACTCAAAAAACCGACATTCCATAATGCATTAAACTTCTTTATTTATTTTGTCCAACAAACCGCAAACAGTACTGCAAAGGAAACTTTGTCACGGTAATTTGATGAAAGCTACAAAGGTGGGTTCTTTAGGGTAGATACGGTGACTTTTTGCACCTCGGCTAATAAAGACTCTTCTGCAGGGGTGGATCTTGATTCCTGCAAGTAGGTCGTTAAGAACCCGAACAGACCTACAAGTAAATACAGTATAAAAGGCGCCAGAGACTTGATTAAAATGCCGAAAGAACTATGAAACCCCAAGTCCCAATGGTTTCGGATAATATCACACCTAATGAGCAAAATAAGTATAACAACGGTAGCCACTACAATCATATAACTATATTTCAAAATAGCTGAATTACAAGCACAAGCAATTTATCTGGAATTAAATACACACCACAGTAGCAATGCAAATATAAACGTATTTTTAGTAACACACATGAAGGGTAATATATAAACCGGTATCCCACTAAAAGCAATGAATTTAAGGTATCTTTCACCTGTTGGCGAGTATAAATTGACATTAAACTAGCCGCAAAATGTTTCTTGCTAGTAAGTAAACTTCAAAAACACAGAGGAGAAAGGCCTTACAAAAAAAATACACACAAATGGCTTTTCACCTACAGGTTAGCAATAAATAATAATTAATGTAAATGATTACTCACCAGAAAGCGGCATAAATTGATCATACCTGGAGGATGCAATCACTAGCTAGTGAATCGCTGTGCTCCAGTGCTGACCTGTAACATGAGTAAACACACGAACAGCTGGTGGTAGGATACCAAGAGTTTGATATAGTTTACCAATAACAATGCAATAATATAACCAGCATATGGCTAATTACATGGATTCAATCAACAATAAACAATAATTACGCCAATACTTGCGTAACGCAACACACAATAAATACAGCAATAGGTATCACTAACTTCTAAGTATACAACTTGGAATCGGGATTACTAATCAATGCTTTCCGCTTCCAACGAGTCTTCAGTACATAAGCCACTGAATGAAGTAATATTTAATATTGAATTTAGACGGGAATCCAAACGGATGATTAGTACAGAATTGAAGTGAGCTCACAAGGAGCATCCATGGACTGATATAAGGATATGTTTACATGAAACAAGATTAAATACCAAGATTATAACCAAGATTACGGACCCTGAAATAAGTAATGTTAGCGCTGAAATTTCAGAAAGCTACACTTTACCACAGAAGTGGGTTTCAATGAATTAATAGCTAACAAAGAACATCTTTGATATTCGTACAATACAAGATTCTGAAAGATAAATAATTAATATCAGAAAACACAAAACAGGAAAAACGTGGCTCACCTAATATAACCAAAAGCAGGAAATATCTGCAAGGCGGTATTGTGAGTAGAAAAATAAACGTATAAACCAATGTAATACCAAAATCTACTCCACAAATACATCATTTAATACATCCAAAACCGCTATAAGGCGAGATGAAGATGGATGCATTAAAAGACTGCTTGTCAAAGCGGCGTTCGTTGAAAGAAGAACAATGGCTTCGTCGACAGGTTCTTATCAACCACCTCTAAATTGAAGTTATCAATTTAGCCAACATAAAAGGTATTACAGACCATGAAGATCTGAGCACGGAAATAATATTAAATTACATAAATAATGCCAAATGTAGAAATTTACAAAACCAACCGTTTCAACTTTTATTTCAACATTGTAAGCTATTAAAAGCTAAGGTAAACCAAACTATCTCAAAAGCCAAGGAAATCAAAATAACGAAACTAAAATTTCGCTGCCATATACTTGAAAAAATCGTGATGTCACAAATAGACATTGCTTATTTTCTAAACTTTACTCAGAATCGTTAATTATTATCAGCCGCCTGCATTTTCAAAATCTTACAATTCAAACAGACCTGTGGCTTGTTGACAATCGAATAATAAATTTTTTACGAACTAATCCACACCTACCTGTCTTGTTTCGAACACGTTTTGTAAATTAATTTATTCTTTGAATTAAGGAACTCAATCTGCTGTTATCTCTTGTCATAAAACTTTACAGCAAACGTTTAAGCGTAGTGTTTACTAGTTCTTTTAACTTATAAACTTGAACATATGAAATATTTCAATTAGATGCTTCTATGAGCGCATCTCTATTTTATTTTTAAATCTATCCACTTAATAAATTCAAAGAGTTATTTCTTATCTAACTTGTGTATTTTAATACAGCTTGTGAGTATTTACTTTTTGAAGGAATAAAATGTATATACGGAATTTCATTTTTACACAGGAAATATATAGTACTAGCTTTCAAGCAGCATTTATTTACAATGGTATATAGAAATAAGTTATCAATAATAAAGCTATTTATGTGTGCGTGTATACGTGTGTGCGTATGTACGTGTGTGCTTGAGTGCGTGTGTATGGGTGTGCCAGTGTGCGTTTTGCTCTCGCTAAGCGCACGTGGATATTGTAGGTTTAGGGAGTCCAAAATTAATAAAAGCAAGAAAGCTTGTTTGTTAATGACTCGATAAGGTCACAAGGGCTTCTTGTCAACGGGTTTCGTCTTTATTGAAGCTTAAGAAGACATGAGTAGTAATGTTGTTATGCAGATACGCACACATTAATGGTGATGGTTTACTTGACATTGCAGATTTGATCAATAATAATCCTCTTATACGCGTTTTCTTTTTCTTCATCGACTTGTCATACTTCACTATTCCACAAGGCATCTTTGTTTATGATTCCCTCCACTGTCATACCGCATACTTTTTACGTTTATCTCAAGCACTCTTAACATTACCGCGACTTATATTTCCTAGACTGGTATTGCATGATTTACTTCAGTCTCACTCTTGAGCTAAAATATATAAATTCTTGGAGGTTCAATCTTTCTTCCAAACTACTTATAAACTCTTTCTACACAAAATCATCTTAGAATCCTTCAGTTTCTAATCTTAGCTATTTCACACACACGCACGCACGCCCACACGCACTCACGCTTGCACGTACGCACGCACGCTTGCACGCACGCACGTACGCACGCACACACCCACACGTTCATTTTTACAAACTTACGTTCTAAATCCACCTTTTATGCATTCAAGAAAATAATCAGTTCCTCATTCTGTACACATTACTCACCAAGCTTTTTAATATTTCATTATACATTACCATATCAATGATTGGCCTAGATTCACCTCTTTGCCGACTATACAAGTACGGTGCTTATGCGTATGCATTCATTCGACACGAATAACCCTACTCCAAGCATAAGCTAATCATTTGTTTGTTATTCTCATTTACTCTCTCAT
The DNA here is from genome assembly GCA_036346225.1 of Platerodrilus igneus. Lineage (NCBI taxonomy): Eukaryota > Metazoa > Arthropoda > Insecta > Coleoptera > Lycidae > Platerodrilus > Platerodrilus igneus. The sequence goes on from JARFIW010001358.1 coordinate 2,654,839, forward strand.
CTACATGCTTTCCTAGAACGTCCTGTTCCAACTCGTTGCTTACCCACCCACTTATTTATATCACCCAACAGCATAATTTTTTCATTTAGGTCACCTGCACACAACACTGCTCTAACATTTTCTTCTTCGCTTTCTACTGATGCATAGGCTACTACTAGCGCAATTCTTCGAAAATCTATTTCTATTGGACCCACAACTCTTTGGAATACACCAAATAATAATTTCTGATATGTGTTTTGGTACCGTATTGAGAATTTAATCCGTAATTGTAACTCGCTTTTGCCAATTCGTTTATCTCAGCACACGCACGCATACGCACACAGCACGTCAATCCTTCCTTCGTTCATTTCATGTAATAACTCACTTTTTTTCATATTCTCTTACCTTCCGCGTTATTCCCATGTACGTGGTAAGTTGTGAACCTATACGTTCAGACCTCAGCTACTTCCTGTAGTCTTTATTGGCCAAGGCTTTTGCAACTGTGAATACTGTTAACAAATATAGACCGTGACGCGCTCCCAAACCTCTACTTCTTTACTTCATTCCACCCTAAAGACTAGGGAACTTGTGTCAATCGGTGTTAACCCGTTTTACCAGTATAATGTGGACAAGACTGCGCTATTACTAGCAAACTCTAAGAATATTAAAGGTCAGTGTTCCCAGTGTCCTACCACTAGGTAGTTAAAAGCCGATTACCGATACACTACATTTGATTTTCCAATGCTCCACCCGAAGGTACTACATTGGCCAGGAAGCGAGTTTTTTTTTTTTACCTGGAAAATTTTGAATTTTGCCGAACCCTTGCTGTTCCAAGCAAGGTAGGGATCTTTAACGTGCGTGACAACACTCACACACGGGACCTCCATTTTACCTCTCATCCGAACGAGGGTGTATTTTTGTGAAAAATGCTCGCCTAACATTTTTCAAGCGGACCGTGTCGGGATTTGAACCCGGGACCTTGGGCGTAGTAGTCACACACATACCACTACACCACGGAGCCGCCTCAATTACCGATACATCAGGACAGTGATTATGGTTAATAGTCAGTATTTGGTCAACATTCTAAATCGATTTCCAGATTGATATCTTGATATTGCTTTATTTGAGACAAACAACTTACGCAGCATATGCAACTTGTCACAAATCCAATACAGTAATTGAAAATATATACAAAACACAAGTTTGTGTAATAACTGGCACTACAACAAAACTGTCACTTACACCATCACTGTAATAGCGCAACTGGTAAGCAAATGCTTCTGATTAAACAAAATTGCAAGATTGAATCCTTTCTACAACTTACTTTTTTTTCCTATTTCCAATCAATAATTTCATATGAATCATTATTTCTAATTTAATAATGAATTTAGAATATTATTTTATTAGCAATCATAGTAGCCATGAAAACACATTATTAACCTATTAATGTTTAACAAGTCAACGATTTCTTTATCTCATGACATATCTTGAGTCCGAAAGTTGCAGATCAGAGATACATCTGACCGTCGGAAAGTTATACATGATAGATTTAACACCTAATATGCCCGATAGCGGATTTGAGTTTTGTAATCCTCCTGAACTATAGGAAACTGTAAAAACTGCAATTTAAAATGTATGGCCAGATAAAGGCAAGCCGACGTATGAGAAGGTTTATAAATCATATTAGAGTTGATACCTTTAAAAACAAGTGCAACATATATATTGCTGTGATATTACTCCAGCCTCTACGATGTTTTATTAATTTTTAACCCCACGTTTGAGCATGTCATAAATGCTGTGATATTTCTATTTATAATCAACAAGCCCCTACGATGGGCGCCATAAAATGCTGTGATATTTCTGCCCCCTTTGATTAATCAAGCACCTATGATGTGAAATGTTAATATATAGATATATTTGCCTCAACTAGCTGATTCAATTAAATAAAGCAATTCTACAATACACAATATAATGATTAAATATTTACAACCTTTAAAATCTTCCCCTTTTTAGAATATTTACATATACCAGATTTAAGAAATTGAAACCAGCAAAACTAGCCTTTTTGCTTATATTTAGGGACCTTTGAAACGTTCTAAAATCCCTATTACCTTTCTGTCGTAATTCGTTCGCTGTTTCTCTTCTTGGCGTGTCTCTTGTGTTCCAGTTCCTTCTAAAATTATTATCATTGTAGTTGTTGTAATTGTTTCTATAAAAATTCCCCCTATAGTTTCCCCTATTATTCGATCTATTGTTTTCTGTGCTTCTTTGCATTCTACCTAAATTTTCTCGCTGTCTTGGTACCATCCTACCTTCCGCTACACGACTTTGTCCCAACTCATCACAACGTTGTAGATATTGCAAGAAGATTACTCTATTTACTATGTTTTGAATCATCACATAATTTCTTATCTCCAAAATGTCCCGCTAAGTACTTTATGGTTTGTGTTTCTTCCATCGGCGAATCCAATTGCTTCGCTATACTGAATGTTTTATGGCGTATAGTTCTCTTGTCATCCCTGAGTTCTGATTATATTTTCCTGTAATTAAATTATTCCGCGCTTTGTATTGTTGATTGTACCCCAAAATTTTCCTAAAAATCTACCTTCAAACTCCTGAAATGTCCCTATCTCATTTTCTATTAAGTCAAACCATATCTCCGCGCTTCCTTTCAACATTGATCTAACGAAATTTAAATTGTATCTTTCATCCGTTGATCCCTGTATTAATTTTCTTAAATTATTTAAAAATACTTTTGGTTTCACTTTGTTGTCTCCATAAAATTTGGAATACTGTTTAACTGAAATTTCCGGTCTATTTATCCTAGTGTGTTGTCCCTGATTCCTACCCGCGTTTTCAAATTCTGATTTTAAAATTACCTAACTCTCTATTTACATCATTAAGTCCTATTTCATAGTTTCACTGAATTTCCCGCATCTTTTTACCTAAATCTGTAATCCGGTCATTTGTTTCTTTTCACATGTTTCCTGATCTAATTTCACTTTCCAAACCTCGTCTCTAACTTTATCCACATCATCCATCATTCTAACAAATTTATTCTCAAATCGTACCTGCATTTCCGCGATTGTCTGATTCGTTACTTTTAGTCCATCACTTATAATATTCATTTTGACCCCGAGCTCTTCTCCATTTTCCTTAATATTTTTCATGGTCTCTTCGCTTTTGTCCATTTTTTTATTCAAGGCTAATAGAATAGACATAATTTCAGTTTGTTGTGAAATCTGTTGTTCTTCACTTTGACTTCACGTCAATTTTTGCCCTTCCATTTCCATAGGTGCATCTTATAAAATTACGCTTTCTTGTGACCCTATATCCACCTCTTGGTTCCTTAATGCCTCTCTGGTCTCCTTTATTCGTTTATCCATTTTTAAATATTTATTATTATTAATATTTCAAATTCCTTCAGATTTTTAAATTCCTAACCTTTTTAAATTAAATTTTTATTCGTGCTTCTACAAATTTTAATTTTTAAATTTCTCGCTCCTACGATAATTAATTTTTTTAATTTTCTTTTTGTGGTGTTCTCGCCCCTACGCTTTGGGTCGCCATAAAATGCTGCGATATTACTCCAGCCCCTACGATGTTTTATTAATTTTTAGTCCTACGTTTGAGCATGTCATAAATGCTGTGATATTTCTATTTATAATCAACAAGCCCCTACGATGGGCGCCATAAAATGCTGTGATATTTCTGCCCCCTTTGATTAATCAAGCACCTATGATGTGAAATGTTAATTTATAGATCTTTTTGTCTCAACTAGCTGATTCAATTAAATAAAGCAATTCTACAATACACAATATAATGATTAAATATTTACAACCTTTAAAATCTTCCCCTTTTCAGAATATTTACATATACCAGATTTAAGAAATTGAAGCCAGCAAAACGAGCCTTTTTGTTTATATTTAGAGACCTTTTCAAGATGCCTATTATCTTTCATAAATTGATCAATAAAACCACTGTTTTGTTGGCTCTTACATATACGAAAAATATTGAATTAAAACAGTTTTCAGTAATAAATTATATCAATATCGCTAATCTGGAATGGTTCTGTAGTTCCTCTGCATCCCCCAAGAGTTTTTGTTTTTGCCAAGTCTGAATATTTAGAGTCTAAGTTGGAAGTCGACATCAAAACCAAAATGTTATCCAAATCGTTGTTAGAATCCAATTTAAGATTCAATTTGAATATCAGTAAATAAAAGATTTTCCATGTCTGTAATTAACAAGACAGTAATAGAACATTTACCATATCAGTAATTACCAAAAAATAATTAACCAAAGTAATTAACAGGAGGTGATTAACCAGAGCCCTGTTATATTTATGTTAGAAATTGTATTTTTACCAAGTCGTTGCTTACTTACGTCTATAATAGATCGGCCCACACTTGCACAATTTGTGTTATATAGTCTACGCACCATCTAAAAATTCATTGGTTATCTGATCTGTTGTTAAAAGTTTACGACCAACCATCGGTTGTTTTGGATATTTTGGTGTTTTACAGGTATATCTCTCATAATAACTTGTCGGAACGATTCCTTGATCACGTAAGTACCAGTGGATTTCTAGTTTGTATTTATTTTAGACCGTGTGTTTTCATGTTGTTATAGGAATTTCTAATTCGCCTTGGTACGTAATTTCACTTATGACTTTTGTTTGTCTAAATAATACTTTAGAATTTGTATTAACTCCATGTAGAAAATCACGTAAACAAAGTCTCGTAAATTAACATATTTCTGTTTACATTTTACGTTTCCAAAGTGTATTTATTTCTAAGGATGCGTTTCTTATCAGGACACTATGCTATGTGCTTTCACTATCGCACGTCTAATGTGAATTGTATTATGATTTTTTAGCTTTTTACTGCATTTAACGCGTATCGATTTACAATTTATGAATACTTTTGGTTTAAAACAAGTTTGATTGCGTGTAGTGTTATTTTTTTGCTTAATGTGTGTTTATTGTTGAATGATATGCTACTCGGCATTAATTAAAGTCAACTGCGATCCTTATACAGGGTGTTCTTTGTATAATATACAACTTACGTATTTTTCATGCTAAATAAATTCGGTTTTCGAACTCCTAGTACTATTTACTTGTATTGTATAACCATTATGACTCAATATACCCCTAAAAAACCCCCTTATCATAGCATCATATATATATATATATATATATATATATATATATTACTCAAATTTAGACTAGGGTAGAAAATTAATTAATTTTATCAAATAATTTTAATCACCGTGTATAAGAAAGCTTTGGGAAAAAGTACGCGTAATTAAATGCCTAGTGTAAAGATTTAAATCATTCAATTAGAATGTAGGGTTTGTATAGAATTTTATTAGATAATACGCGTTATTAAAACCGTGGAGCATAAAAATTTATTCGTTTCATTAAAAATAAGGGATTTAAATTATTCACTAGACGCTTTCTATAAAAAGAATCAGAATTAAAATGCTCAACGTGTATTTAATTTAATTGTTCCAAGAAACAAATAGAAATTACGTGCAAAATTTATATTAATTGATTCAATTTTTGGGTAACGGGTGTTAAACGGAGTGTACAGATAATGATTGATATTTGGTTAGTATTCGCTAAAAATTAAAGGGTAGAAGTCAATGCCATTCATCATTATTTTAATTGGAGTTAATTGAACGATTATTAAGGTATAATATGCATAAAAGCTTTTAAAAGCCAAATATGAGACGCGTTGCTAGCATACAAATCTATCAAGAAAGTTAAAATACGTGGAATATCCAAATCGTAGAAGTATTACGATTGAACACCTGCGTATGTTTAAATGTCAAAGTTCTGTTTAATTTGTTTGGATAAACATAAAAATTCTGCGTATATTGCAAACGGTCGGATAAACCGTAGCTTATATTAACGGGAAGGTTAGTTAAGGGGTTATTTAACTCAAGTAAGTCACATCGCGAGTCCACGTGTAGTTTAGACAGCCGATAGTAAAGGATATCGATTTGTACCACTCAGACCAGGTTGGGAAGAGACGGATAAAACAGAGGCACAGATAATAAAAGGCCGGATTTGAGAAGCGTCACTAGCTTTACGATTGGTTGAAATAAGATGCAGATATGAGAGGTGGGAACAACAATTTCTAGATAAAATTAATTAGTTATTCGCAGACGCGTGGCGAGACGTGTGAAAATTTCTTAGATTAAACTGGCACGAGTGCAAAATTTTAGTAGAATCGCTGCGCCGGACTGTCGAAAAGGGAACATAGGATGCGAAATTCTGAAAATTGTCCGTTGAGGGACAAAACCGACGTGCAGGCGAGCTATTATATAAACCCGTGTTTATAGGAGTTTGACTCTCTTAGATTTTCGATTTTTATTGAATACTTTAAACAGTTTTGCTCTTTATTTTTTGATGTGATACCATACTTCAAGCAGAATACGTGCTACGATACAAGTTATTATGCATTAGTGCACTTAGAAAAGAAGATACAAGGTAATAAAGTCTAGTTATATTTGCGAGTATTACTGTACCAATTATCCAAATTAGTAACGATACATGAATAAACAAAAGTAGGCAGTTTTGGGTATAGCGAGAAAGAATTATGAATTTCAGTGCTATTTTTCGGGGGTGTTAATAATCAAATGTTATTCGTAAACGTGATTAGATTCACAAAACAAGATTTAGATATACATAGATGAGTTCCTGAGAAGCCCCGAAACAATTTAGATGAATGGTGTGGTAGAAAAGTTTAAAAGCGTTCAGAATCTAAAGCCGTAAACATAAACCAGCTGGAATGGTGGGATGAGCAAGTCCGATGTACATTGAAGTCACGAGTGCAGTAACCTTCAGGTAAATTATGCATTTTGTTCGATCTTAGATGTTTTGGTGTGTGTTGAATATCTTTATAATTTGTTGGATAAAAAAAAATGAACAGTAGTGAATTGGTATAAACAAATTTTTAATTTTAAGGTAAAATTTTCTTGTTTAAGTAGAAAGGAGTATTTAGCAATTTATTTTTTTATTATGATGAAAATTTGGGTCTGTCTTTGAGCTCAATTAGACTAACCTGTTTAATTAACGTAAAGGGGTGGGAGATGCTCCCTTTTATTCAGACTTACGTCTGCACATATTGTTAACTACATTAGTAAGCATCCTACAAGGACTTTAATTCTGGATGCAAATAAAAATGGTGACAAATTTAAACTTGAAATTTTATGATACTGAAATTTATGCTGAAATTTAATTTTGAAATTTTAATGTATTATGAATATTGATGTAAATAGAGTAACGTTGATGTTTGTCGTAGGAATGTGTTTGTTTTTTTATGAATGAGGATGAAAGTTTTAACTAGGTGAGCAGCCGAGGCGGAAAGAGTAAAAAGGCGACTATCAGAAGAGATTCAACAGGGCGAGAATCACAGCAAATCTTGGTGCCCAATTTTAGAGGCTCGAATATTTTTTTTTACTCTGGTGAGGCTTTTTTTAGGCTACACAGCAATATATATATATATATATATATATATATATATATATTCAATCAATACACAGTATTTTCATGACATTTGGCACCACAAAAGTCATTAACAAAAATACATATATAATAATCGTTAATAAAACAGTGTAGAAAGTTTGTTGGAAATTTAGTTGCCACTTTAAGGCTTTTGCTGACCTCCGCGCTTTGTGCGTCGGTTAGCAATATTGTGACGGGCAGTAATGAAATATTTTTCAACTCGCTTGTAAAATATTATTGTTTATTTATTGTATATCTAGTGTACCAACCATAAACATACTAGTGTGGTAAACTTGCGCTTTTATTTTGTATCCTTAGAGAAGTAAAGTCTTAATCCAAATGCATAAGAAAGGACGCGATTTTTTCAACCCTACCACAACGTCCTACATATCTTAGCAGACCCATCTAACTATTTAAAATACAAAACAAATTGCTCAATTTAAATTATCTTTACGGCACGAGGTTTGTCTATCAAATTTGGTAAATGGTCTAATAACAAAAACAGAATGCACATTGGAAATACCTATTATTGGACTTCGAAGTAGTCACCACCCAAGACAACATACCTGTGGTAACGGTCGTATAGCTTCTAGAACCTGTCGGAAAAGTCTTTTTTGGAACCATGTTCAGAATAGCCGCAACACCGTATTGAATCTCCTTGACATCCGCAAACCGTAATCCCCTCAAGGTCAATTAAGACAAAGGAACAAAAAGAGTTAAGCAAGATCTAGAAATCAGAATGGGTGTTTCAAAACAGCCACGCCACGATGAGTCAAAAATTGAGGTACAAGGATACTCGTATGCGATAGTGTATCATCGTGTAATAATATCCAATTTCAGGTGAATTATCTATAGCCTAAGACGTCGGATGGGGTTGCAGCAAACGTTGGAGGGGCTCTAGGTAGAATGCGGCATGCACCGTTTGACCAGTAAGGGCGAATTGTTTATGAATGATTTCCTCTTTGTTAAAAAATGTGATCAGTATGGTTTTCATCTTGAATGTTTGCACGCGGTTCTGTGTTTGTCGGGGGGGGGGATGACCACCGTTCCATTAATTGTTTATTTGTTTCAAGATCGTTCTTGAAACACCAAGACCCGTGTTCTATGACAATAGAACCCAGAAAAGACGGATCCCGGTCACACGTCAATAAAATCGCCACTGATTTCAAAATGTTTGCTTTTTGCTCATCCTTTGGGATATACGACACAAATTGTGAACAAATCTTCCCTTTACCCAAATCTTCATGATTGACTGCTTTCACTGTGTCTTCGCTAATAGCCACTTCATCTGATATTAATCGCAGAGAAATTGCCGATCTTTTGCTAGCAACACTCGCACACCTTCAATGCTCCCTATGTCCTGCTTGAGAATGGCCGGCCCAAACGCGGTTTGTCCTCCACCGATTGCTTGTCGGGAAAAAGCGTGCAAACCAATCGTATACACATTTTCTACTCACAGAATCTTGCTCGTGCATTTGCATCAACATTTGATAGGTTTTGTCGCTATTTTGCTTACTATTACACTAGACAACTTGTGGCGGGCAACTTGTTGTTGAGCAACACGAGGTACATTACGGTATATGGAACCTATTACACTAGGGCAACTAGTGTCAACACAGACATTTAGTGTCCCACCGGTAGACGGGATCGGCAACTTCTTTGCAACTTTTTGTGGCGCGGATTTGTGTAGGGGCGTTAATCCTTATGGAGTCTATTACACTTGGCTACAAGTTTGCGATACTTATAGTTGAACGCGCAGCCCGTACACGCTCACGTCACATGCATGCGTACTGTCATTAGATTATTTATTGTAATAAAATGTTGAAGAAGCATTTAAATCAAAGCGATACTGGTAAACCAGACGAAATGTTGCGATTATCTAGATTGGTAGAGAGTAAATTTAATATTGAAGCTTTAATTGCGGAAATAGAGAAACACAGAGCCATTTGGGATGCAAAAAGAAAGATTATAGCAATAAGAATGCTAAATTAAATGCTTGGAATTTGAGTATGCTCGAATTTCTACCAGAATTCGAGGAGCTGCCTGTAGTCGACAAAAACATGAATTTTATGTTAAACATAATTTTTATTTATTTATGAATAACAAAAGTTTCATGCATTCAATGGGTAGTCATGTTTAAGAAGTAGGTAGTTTATATGGGCTATACCCATCAACTATGCTTGAATATTTTTGTTTTTGTGTGTTAATAATAATATAAATTTTTTTTTGGTTTTGAGTTATCTAACTGGATCGAATAGTATGAACTGCTACCGACTGACCGACAGCTATCGAAAAAATTAATTTACATTAGGTCTTTTACTTTCTAAAAATGGTATAAGTATGTAAAACGAAATTTTATTTTTTAACTACATGTACAACTACTTATTTCACATAGCTTGCACCAGATATTGTGTTACGTGCCAATAAATTGGCACTTAAACATTGTTTTTAGGTTAATTTTGATGTGCGGAAGTTTCGCGCCATAAATTCAAAAGACGCGGTGCGCGTATTTACGTTACGTCAAAAGTGGGTTGGACGAATAATTTCGCGCCGACGCGTAAAAGGATAGAGAAGTGGGGTTTTTCCTGTGCTCTCTGTAACGTTGCTTTTTTGCCTGAACCTTCAAGGAGTGTGGACGTGTAGGTATCGTATCGTGCCTTATCTTTAGTTATGTAGATATCCTTGCCTGATTGTCTTTGTTTGTCGCCCTTTACCATGTTCCCGTCTTTCCCTGCATAGGTAGAGATAATTTGCAGCCGTTGGCGAACCGTACTGCACGACCCTGGATGAACGAGCCCATGACTGCCGGAGCTGGTCCAAGCGCTTTGGAAGAGCGTTGGGCGTACCACTTTAACTGCCTAAAAAGGGCCCTCCGTAGCCCTGATGGATTTCAACAGAAGCCAACTTTAAACCAGGGACATATTCATGTGAGTAATTGCTGTATAACCTATTGTCTTAAATTTATATATTTTCCGATTATTGCGTAATATAATTTGTGCATTGGTGACGTCATTGATACATGGGCGCGCCAAATCTGTATAAGATTAGCGTTACCAACCGCCCGTGACGTCGCTTATTTCGCGCTTGCGCGATGTATTTATCGACGTTTTTAAACTGTCAGAATTCGGTTTTAAAACGTAAGAATTGTTAGAGAACGATTTAAAGTACATAATGATTATTTCAAACTAACAGTCATAGGGAGCATGATCAAACCCAAACAAATGCAAAGTAATACATCTTCCTTTAGGATATTTACAATTTTGCTAAACATTTCTTGAAAAAGTCGTATAGTAAAAAAATAGTAATTATTACAGTACTTTATACATTGTTCACTCTATATTTCGCCCATTTGCCACGGAACAGCCCCATCTGCACTAAGAAAGTAATCAGAAAATTGATCTCTTAACTTGGCTGCTGTTTTAGCTCATGGTTCTCTAGCACTCCATATCAATGAAACCCTGTACTGTTAGCGTATCATCCAATTGGTAGCTATCTTTCTCTCTCTTTCTCTCTAACAAAGTTGTGTAACACGCAGCAAACTTTGATTATGGACCGACACAGAGATAGGTCTACGCTCAGAGGGCAATGAAAAATCCTACATTTATTTGCTAGAATTCCAAATATGATTCGATATTTCTACGTTCTCTCGAGAGTCTGCATACGGTCGAAGTCCATTATTTGACAATCCAAATCTTTTGTCAGCTACAAACACAAAAGATATGGGCTTTTCAAATGCGGCAAAGGATAACCGTGCTGGAGCAATATGTAACGAGCTATTTTGAAGTTTTTTATAAAATGCGCTCTCTTTGAATACGGTGGAATCCGCTGATTTTCCATAAGCACCCACGTCTATAAAAAATAAGATGCGTCACAGATTGCTATTAGCAAAATAGAAACATAGTTCTTGTAGTTGTAGTATAAGGAGCCGCTTGCCTCAGACTCGATAACTCTAACCTGTTTGCCATCTATTGTCCCGATAGAGTGAGGAAAGTTAGTTTTCTCGTAATAGTCTGCTGCAATATACAATCAATATTTTTCAGTGAAATCAGGAAAGCTTATTTGTTTAACTCGGATCTATATAGCAGTGCAAACCTGCCTAATAATCATAGATATCGACGGTTGGTTTATCCTGTATTGATAGTGTAGCTCTGTCATCGACGTTCCAGTTGATAAATACCTAAGGTGGGAAAATATATTTTAAAAAAGCAGACACACAATCACTAGAACAAATACATAAAACTATATGTATTTAATTCTTAACAGAGTTTTTTCAGTAATAATTGTTCAAAAGAAGTGGAAAGGGCTCCGATCAAGCAACGCTAGGGAACTTTTAAGGCAAAAAACTGTAAGAAGTGGATCAGCAGCTACTACCCATAAGTAGTATGTGTATTTCCAGCAACTGCGTTTCCTGGAAACAGAATTAAACCAGACTATTGGAAGCATAGAAAAGGCAGAAGACAAAGTCACCAGATGTGACCAAAATACTGACACTAGCTCAGATAGTAATTCTGCATCAACTTCAAACCACAAAGTTAAAGGCAAAAAAGAGGTGGAAATGGAGACTGTGAACTTATTAAAATCCTTAAAAGAATTGCATTCGAAGAGAAAAATAATAGAGAGGAAGCAGATGAGGACAAATTGTTTTTACTATCTCTTCTCTCTGAAATGAAAAAGTTCCTGCGGGCAGAAGGCTGAAGCTTTGGTCCGATATTATAGGAGTAATTGTGCAAGCTCAAAATCAGCAACAATAGCAGCCAATAGGTTCTCCTGCCTTATCTTTACATGCCACCCCAACAATCATTTTCACAAGGCTACAACTACTTTCAACTGCCGCGGACTCAAGACATGGACGTCTCCTCACCATTCCCACAAGACGAAACGCATTCAGTCTCAATCGACGCATCGGACAGTCCGTTAAGGCAGTATTTGCTTTTCAACTGATTTGTTTCATAAACGCATTTAATACATGTTAATTAGTATAATGCATTCAACTTAAGTTTCATTAATAATAAATAAAACAATGTTCCTCCAAAAGGTTGTATTTTTAGTTTTTTATATTCAATAACTTAAGTTTTGCATGCATCTCTTAAGTTTTATTTATTTATTTATTGTGAAAAAACTGTGCTAAACTTTAAACATACAGTTTGTATTTAAATAATTAGTAATGTATACCAACCTACCTTAAAGTGACTACCAGCTTCTCTTCAAATGGAATACTTCTCTTCATCTTTGTATTAACACCGCATGTCTTTTTTTATATAACCCAAAGCACAAAAAACAACGACTTTGACATGCGGAAGTAATTAAAAATTTTACTATCAGCACAAAGTTCTTCGAATAAAGTGTAATATAATCCTTTATATTCTCTTGATGCTAACATAGGATGTATGTGCATTTTCCTAACGTTGTGTTTTCTCTTTTTTATTAACAGAGCAAAGAGTAGCACAGTTTCGTTTGTTGACATTCTGGAAATGAACAGAAAATGGTTACTCGTTTGCGGTGTCGCGCCACTAGTTGCTGATACTTTTTCCTCGGTGGATGATACCGGCAACTGGTGGCGACACAAGTTGCCCGCCACTAGTTGCCTAATGTAATAGGGTTCTTAAAGTTGTCTCATTGCTCCGTGACTTTTCAACGCACACTGCTCAGAGTTAAAATGAATGCAACGGTACCGTTTTAGCAACTTGGCGCACTCCCCGACAGAGAACAGGTCCAACATATTTCTGCATGCCTATGCATACGAGCTATCTTGTTTCAAGCGTTGAATATCGATATATTAGACCATTCACCGAATTGAATAGACAAACCTCGTAATACTTGTAGCCTCATTTACTGTTTTTGACAAATTTTTGGGTCAAGTATTTACAATTTTTTCTATAGAACTTTCGAGTCAACGCTGTAGTTATTTATATCACACAACAAACAAGAGATTTAGAATCTTTTCAAAAACACTTGGGGTAAAAAGAACTAGCGTAATTACTTTTCAATGTCTATCACTTCCATACAGTTGTAGAAATAAACTAGGGATTTGCGCATTTACGTAAGTTGAACTCCAGTTAGAGAATTCAAGACATGTGCCTTGATTCCCATGTAATCAGGGATTACTCCGATCTCAAACTTGAAACAAGCTTTTACTCTTTACATTGCATTAAAGGTTTCATCAAAATGTTCCATTATGTACAGAGCAAGAGCTAGTTGTTGAGTTAAAAGCAAATTATAAAAAGACATACAGCTTTAGTTCAGCGTTTCTCTTACATATTAATTACCTTGTCATTAATCACTTGCCCTGGCTTTTATATCCAACGAGTTTAAATTAAAACCCCTATCTATTGTTCTATATTACTCTACTTGCCACAAGTTTTCCCTGCTTTGGCGTAATGCTTGTGAAGGTTAATGATGAATTACTAAAGCTTATTTCCGATGATTAGTAGAAAATTGCTCCTATTCAATAAAATACGTTTAATTAAATTCTGTGGAACAACATTCCGACTGAAGGATTTAAATCATTTGAATCGTTTAAATCATTTTCTGTATATTACAGAAATTGTATATGCTTCCGCTGATTAAATAACAGACCTTTGATTGACAATTTTAAAGCCGGATTTTAATAGTATCAAATCAAAGAAAATATTTGGAATTACAAAAATCTTATAACGTTAAAATCAACGTCCAATTTTAATTAATAATATCCATATGAAAGAATTTACAGCTTTAGTTTATTTTTACCTTATTCTGTAAAAAATATGCATTACTAAAGCCACTTATCGTAGGGGGAATTTTGGTATTATAAATTTACTAGAAGAAATTTTTAATTTATTTAAATTTAATTTCAGTTAACAGTTTCTGTAATAAGGGAATTTCAGTATTTAATTCATTGTTATTAATTTTAGAACAACATATTCATTGTTCAAGCTATTATTTTCTGTACAAGAGAGATTTTGCTAAAGATAAATCTAAAATTAATACTTGCAGAATCTACAAAAACGCTCCTCGTAATTAAAATCTTCTTATTTTTAAATTGATGTCCAAATCAGTTTACAAGATTAAAATCTTCGTTTCAAACAGCAGTTACCAAAATACATTTTTTTGGTTAAATTTTCTTTTCCATTATTTAATAAAATTTTTAAATAGCTTTATATTAAAGAATTTTCCCTCTTCATTGTAATTCATAATTCCATTTTGTATGTAGTTTGCCTTTAAAAGCATCACTTCTACATTCATTGCAACCTCGCAACTATTAAAATACAGTATGTTTACTACATATTTAATTACTATCTTCGCCTAGCAACAGCTCGCGCTTTAATCAAAACAACATTTCCCAATCTAATGAATCGAATCAAATGAGTCACGAATCTAACAAACGCTTCCTTTATATACAAATCTATCTGTTTCCAGAAGCTTACTAGAATAATATGAAACATTATGATGCAACGTTCTCAGAAAAACCAATTAACGTCTAAAATTGCGGCGTTTATTATCTAATTATCTGAATTCCAGTTACTCGCGACGCGCGCTTTTGTCCTTGTCTCGCATATACTACTATTGCGGCGTATCTCTTCTCTCCAACAGTGAATGCGAAGATCATAAATATTTCTTATCAGTTGTTCCAGAGATTTTACGGTTTTTTCAATGACCCGCCGCTTCTTGGAATAAAAGGTTGCTATTACTAATGGATTATTTACGTAATTCTTAAATACCGATGACTCATCCTTTTATATTCTAGAAAATATTTTATTTAGAATAAAATGCTATAATCCACTGGGTAATTAATTTAAACTTGAATTGCTTTTTAATGCAAAAGGGGTTTATAGAAAATATTTGCAGTATGAAAATTAAGGTTTAAAATAGATGTTGATTGTAGTTTTATAAGCTAAATGCGTAAAGCTAGTTCTATGCCATCTACAGCATCGAAAATGTATTCATAATTAATAAGTAAAATAAATCTACAGCATCGAAAATGTATTGATAATTAATAAGTAAATAAATGGCTTTATATTTATCTCAAAATGATGCGTTTTACGGTATCTTACAATTAATTATTTTTTTACATATACGACTTACGTTACTTGCTATTTATTTACAATACACCTATATCATACAAGGTGATCTTTTATACGTGCGCAATTTGCGTTTTTGGCTTGTACTTTAATGAATAAAGAAGGTACGCTTGTATTATACAGAGCGTAACCGTGAATTTACGGAAAATTCAATTTTTTCCGGATTTTATTATATTTTGGTGAGATTTATTTTTAGAATTTGGGTTTCAATGACCTCTCGTGACTTCTTATCACGTTAATATACATACATATATATATATATATATATACATATTACTGTGACACGGATGCGAATAGCAGCGCTACTACTTATTTCTGTGACGGATACAGCAATGCGAAATTTAAAATTACTATCTTACCTTGCTTTTCTTTTGGTTTGCCTAGCCTGGCTAGCTCAACGAAAGTTATACTGTGGAATTTACAAAATGAAATGAAACAGCAATCTCAAGAAACATATATACATTCAAAACATTTTTCTTTCATAAAAAAGAATTTATAAAACAGTTCACAGCTTAGGTTCGAACAGAAAAAATTCCTCCAAGTTACTTAAGAAATAATTCTTACCTAATCCTTGTTAAAAATTACAAAATCCTCTCTAATTTCTACGTAGATAATTCAACTATCTTTTACTACCAGACTTATAAGTGTGATTGCCCAATAATTCTTGACAGATAACTTATTAAAGGTCTAAATGCTTCGAATTTCAAGCAAAAAAATCCCTGTTAATTATTCGTTTAACAAAAAAATTTAAGAACTTAGTCTAAATTTAAATTTACAAAATATCGAAATATTCTTATCAATTTACAAACAAAGAAATCCAAAATTTTATACTTATGGTTATTATCAAAGAACGCTTATCCAAATCTTCTTTCCATTATCCTTAACGGTATTAACTCCTTCCTGGTTCTATTTTAAATTGACGTTCAAATCCCAGTTTACAAGATCATCCATATTATCTTAAATCTCCATTTGAGGTTAGAACATCACTTTGCACGGTACATCTTTATTGTTAATTGTGGAACCCCAATGAGATTGATTACAAATCATTCAAAACGTATTTGTTTCATTTCGTACAATAATTTTAATTACTCTAACTTACACATTCGAAGTTACATACTAAATGTCAAATACTGTTTGCATTATCATCCTTATGTTTTCAGTCCTGGAACTGGTTACACACGTACCCTCATTGTTTCCTATTCTGAACTAACCTACACATTTGCACAGTCTGTATCTATCACTACCTGCGTGCAAAAAGTTTGATCTCGGCCTACCTTTACTTCTTTTTTCTATCTCTACTTGTAATATATCCCGTACTATACCCCAAAAATGCTTTAGAACGTATCCTGCCCTTCTCTTTCTACAATTGTTTTTGTTTTCCATATATATCTTTATTCCTCTACTATTTCTATAACCTATTTGTTACTAACCTTGTCTATGCATGCTATCATCCTTATACATCTAAAGCACAACATTCCAAAAGACTTCTATCTTTTTCTGTCTACTGCCCCTATTTCATAGACGTACTGTGCTCTAAACAATTTTTTTCTTGTCTCTATGTTTGTTGTCTTTGAACATAGCTACTGTTCTTTCTTGTTAGATGTAGTTCAGTCACCTATTGTTTTACAGTTATATACCCTATTTCCTCGATATTCAGTGGTATGTGAAGAGGGGGGGATAACCAGTCTGTGGCAGCCAAGTTCCTCCAGTACTTGAACGTTTGTCGAATTAATAGTTTTTCCAATATATCATTTCGCACAATCAATATTAGTTGAAAATATTTCACAACCAATACATGTAGTTGTTTATAATAATCATCAGATTTAAGTGCACTTATTTTTTCGTCATTATATTTTCCATCTTGAAACTGGTTGGACGCGTAACCTCCACTAAATGTTCTGAGCTAGCCTACACAGTTCCCAGAAATTCGCACAACAGCCTATATACAGCTCAGTTCCTTTTTTATTGTTTTCCAATTATATGCCCTATTTCACCGAAATTCAGTGGTATGTGAAGGGCGTTAAGCAGCCTGTGGCTGCCAAGGATCCTCCAACACAATGACATTTGCCGAATTAATAGTTTTCCAGTAAATACTTTCGCACAATAAACATTAGTTGAGAATATTGCAAAACCAATGCCTGTAGTTGTTTCTAGTAATCATCATGTTTAAGTACATTTACTTTTTTCATCATTAGTTTTTCCATCTTGAGACTGATTGGAAGCGTACCTCCGTCGATTTCTAATCTGAGCTAGCCTATAAATTTCCCTGAAATGCCCACATCCTACATCTTTCACTATCTGTGTGCAATAGTCTAACCTAGGTCTATCTCAATGTCTCTTTTTTCCCATCTCTGCTTCTAATATATTACGCACTACGCCCTCATGTTTTAGTATGTATCTCTCCTATTTTTTACTGTTTTCCACATATTTCTTTCTTCCCCTACCATTTCTAGAGCCTCCTTGTCCTTAACTTTGTCTGTCCATGATATCAGCATCATTTGCGAAAAATTTCCCATTTTATGGCTTTGAATCTCTGTTTTCCCGTTTCGTCTGATCTATTTTTGTATTTTCGTCTTTTTTTTTTCTTCTATTAAATTCAGAATATCTTTTGTTATCCATGGTTTCTTATTTTCTTTTTGTGTATACCCCAGAATACCTCTGGCCGCCGTGTTTAAGCTGGATTTAATCTTATTCCATTCTGTTTCTACTTCCTTAGTATCAGAAATTTTCCCGATATCTATCAACAATTCATTTGACTTTTTTTTTTTAAATCTTTTGTAGATATCTTTATCTTTTAATTTCTCAGAGTCAAAAATGCCCTTTTCCATTCCTTTTTTTTCAAATTTTTAAATTTAAGAGGGGCCTTTATAATTACTATGTTGTGGTCAGCGTCTGTATCTGCTACTGGATAGCTTCTACAGTTTTTTTACTTGATTTTTAAACCGTTATCTAATAAGGATGTAATCAATTTGATATCTTCCTATATCCCCTGGCATCTTCTACGTGTATCGTCTTCTAGCATGATGTCGAAATATGTTGCATACGTTGCTGATATTGCCACTGGTTTCAAAACATTTTGCTTTTTGCTCATCTGTTGCAATGTGCGGTATAAATCGTGAGTAAATTTTGCGTTTACTCAAATCTTTATAGTTGACGGCTCTCACTGTGTCTTCGCTAATGCCCATTTTTCTGTTATTAATCGCAGTGTCAATCAGTGATCTTTTGCTATCAACACTCCCACACCGAAATGTTTTCAGGTGTCTTGCTAGATGGATGGCCGGCTCGAACACGGGGAGTCCTCCACCGACTCTTTGCCAGCTTAAAAGCGTGCAAACCAATCGTGCACATATTTTCTACTCACAGAATCTTGCCCCTACACTTGCACCAACATTACATCGACCTTCGTTGCTGTTTTATCCAATTTGAAGCAGAACTTAATGTTGTGTCGTTACTCCATAGCTTTTCGACGCACACTGTTCGGAACACTCTGTTGAAATGAATGCAATAATACTGCGTTAGCAGCCTCCCGTACTCCCCGACATAGGAATAGTCCAAACATGTTCATGTATGCCTATGTATACAAGCTATCTTGTTTCAAGCGTTGAATACCGATATATTAGACCAATCACCGAATTCAATAGACAAACCTTGTAATACTTACAGCCTAGTTACTGTTTTTGACAAACTTTTAAGTGAAGTATTTACAATTTTTTCTATAACATTTTCGAGTCAACGCTGTAATATTTATATCACCCAACAAACACGAGATGCTATTGTACTGAATCGCCCAGATCTAGAATCCTTTCAAAAACAGTTGGAGCAAAAGGAACTAGCGTAATTACTTTTGAATGTCTATACAGTTGTACAAATAAAATCGAGATTTGCGCATTTACGTAAGTTGTACTCCAGTTAGAGAATTCAAGACATGTGCCTTGATTCCCATGTAATCAGGGATTACTCCGATCTCAAACTTGAAACAAGCTTTTACTCTTTACATTGCATTAAAGGTTTCATCAAAATGTTCCATTATGTACAGAGCAAGAGCTAGTTGTTGAGTTAAAAGCAAATTATAAAAAGAAATACCGCTTTAGTTCAGCGTTTCTCTTACATATTAATTACCTTGTCATTAATCACTTGCCCTGGCTTTTATATCCAACGAGTTTAAATTAAAACCCCTATCTATTGTTCTATATTACTCTACTTGCCACAAGTTTTCCCTGCTTTGGCATAATGCTTGGGAGGATTAATAATAAATTGCTAAAGCTTATTTCAGATGATTAGTAGAAAATTGCTCGTATCCATTAAAACACGTACAATTAAATTCAACATTCCAACTGAAGAACAATTTAAATCATTTCCAAGGGTTTCTGTAGATTACAGAAATTGAAAATGATTCTGCTAATGAAATAACAGACCTTTTGGTAGATAATTGTATTACCGGATTTTAATAGTATCAAATCAACCAAAGTATCTGGAAATTAGAAAAATTTACAAATCGTTAAAGTTATGCAAATTTTATGTAATTCTAATTCATTCATCTACAGTACACGTACTTTCTCAAGCAAATATTTTATAAGTCTATTGTTTTGCTAGTTCTAGTCTTGACATCGAATTACATCATCATGTGTCATGTAGTTTAATTGATAAAGATTTTCTCAGTTTACTACTGCTATTCAACATTTTTGTAGACACATAGTTCACAATAGTAGACTTAAAATAACTTGTAAGCCGAATGAGGGATATGGCATTAAGTAAAAGGAAATCCATTAACTTCAACCTTTTTCGATTGCTGATGACATCATGGCTTCATTTTGCATGAAAATGGTATTTAATGATCGTCGCAATGTAAATATGTCTTAAAGCCACTGTAGCTAGAGCTTGAAAGAAGGAGTAGAACAAATTAAAACGTTATAAATGACCTGGCACGGTTTTATTTTCCTGTTGTAATGAACTAAATGTAGTTCTTTAAATTTAATCGGAAGATGACATGTTGACAATAAAATAACATCCGCGGACGTTCGGAAGTCTTGAGGAAGTAAAATATTTTCCATTTCTATGTAGATGTAGTTATTATCATGTCGAAACTTTACTTTTACATTAATTCAAATTAATACATCAATACAAATTATCGAGGACTTCATGTGTATATAATTCAGAAACCCCAATACTAAGTGGCGTGCATAAAAACTATCATCTTGGATAAATATTTCCGAAAATAGTACTTCACAATAATTTACCCAACCTTTTTTCTGAGTTCCATTTTATTTACTTTGCTGTTTAGTGTCGATGCCGACGGTAATTCTCCTGATTACAAAATTTTAGGCAAACTAGGTTTCCAAACTTTTTTGTGAAATATTTTCTTATATTGCAAACAATTTCTTTTACTATATAACAAAATTTTTTTTCGGAACAATATAGAGATATTGTTTCCTAGTCTGGTTACATTGTAAGACTAAGTTCGATATTTTGTGCCCAACAATTCAGGTGTTTTGAAACCTGCATTGGTAATACATAAATATATAGTCTTCTATAGTCCGTGTAAACATCTTATTGTTCACACTATACCTCAAGGTTTTAAACTTGTTTCGTACACACGGCGAGTAAGAACAAAGCAATTGTTCTGATAAGGGTTCCCCAATTGAATTATCTTTGTAGGTCGTTTTCTGAATACGCTCACTTCCACATCATCTTCGAGTTGGTCAGGATGATGAGTCGTTGATGCGCAAATACTTTTGAGCTAGCAACTACTTTCGAACCAGCAAATACCTTGAAGCTAACAACTAATCTCGAGCCAGCATGTACCCTTGAGCCTACTAACACCGTTGATGTTCAAACATCCTGAGCCTACAACCACCCTCGAGCTCACCCGTCACGTACTTTGAAATCAACCTGGGGCCATTGAATGTTTCACCACAAACAACCAGCTGTAATCTGAGCCCAACCAATCTAAGGGTAGCAGCCAGCGGCCATTGGTTATGGGTGAGTTATTTTTGCCGAATCTCTAAACGGATTTGTTTCACAACCCCCTTTCCCACAAACGGTTAAGTTTCGAACCGCAAAAACCTTTATCGTTTCAGTCTCCACGACCTGGTACCTAACTGAAAGTACTTTTGCTGATTAATTAATTTTTTTATTACAACCCTATATTCTCTTAAAAGTAATATCTTTATTCAAACTTTGTTATGTTTGAAATTCTCACTCATAATAATGTCAAGATTACTTGAATTACAGTTTTTGATTAAATTTGTACACGATTATCACATCTGATGCTCATTTAAATATTAACTAACGAAATTTTGATCAACTAAAATTTTTTCTATAACTAAAATATGTGAAATTATTTATTTATTTTGCTAAATATTGTTATTGAATACAGATTATTTATTATAGAATAGAAGTATTCTGATTCTAGTCAGTTTTCTAAGAGGTTAAATCTATACTTTTAAAATTATCTAATCCGAAAAGGGTTTTGTATCTACCCTAACATTATAATTGCTCGATACAGTGGCGTCCAACTTCAATTTATTTGGTTTTCAGTTTATCAGAGAATATTTCAACCTAGCCCATCTCAAACTCTCCCTTGGGATAATAGCAAAGTTAATCATCGGCATAGCAGTTTTTTATCTTGCCATCTCATACGCTTAAAAGTTTTAAGTTCCTTTGAAGTTCTCAATTGCCACGTCTCACGTGCATTAATAATAATCAAACCCGTCTCAATTATTTTAAACGTGTTCGTTATTATAATAAAAACCCGTTACAATAGCGTCCAGAAGGTGGGTCCCGAATTATTGCTGTATCTCCACCTTTGCGACAAAGTCTCGAAACACGTTATCAATAAATAAATAAAATAATAAGAAAACTGTTACAATATTCTAGGCAGAAGCTGCGTGGAAATCTAATTTAAAACAACTATCTCATTTAAATGATACAAACAAAAAAGAGAGAATTAATGCAGTAAATCACAAAAGAAACATTAACTACGAAAGTGACTGTTAACAATTTAGAAGAACAAATACCTTCTACAAAACATATGTTGTTATATCGTGTATGCTCCAATTATAACAAAAATTTTTAAAAAATTAAAAAGTAGCAAAAAATTCCTGGTACAGTATTTTTGAGATGTTTTTACTAATTTGAATGGTAAAAATGGCACAAACCGCTACTCATACATTATTTATAAATTATACTATCATGACTGTAATTTATACGATATTAAGGAAACAACACTGATAATTTAGATTCAACATAACTTACAATAATCTACTATGATCTAATTACCTGATTTTAGAAGTTATTGTAACCAAAAAGTTTAGAATAAATGACATAAGTCAAAAACTTGACAATATCAAATTCTCCGTGTATACAAACTCACCCTGTATGATATGAGTGTATTGTAAATAAATAGCAAACTTTAGATATCCTAAAAGCGCATTCAATTCGAACGAAAATCGATCATTTTAAGATAAATATAAAGCCATTTATTTTCACTTATTAATTATCAATACATTTTCGATGCATATAAAAATGCTCTTCATTTGCTGGAAATAGCGTAGATTAGTGCTAGCTTTACGTATTTAGCATAAAGTCTACAATCAATGTTGTATTTAAAACCCTAATTTTATTATTAAAACACGTTTTGTTGGAAAAACAAATATTTTTTTGCATTAAAAAGCAATTAAAGTTTAAATTAATAACCCTGTGGATTACAGAAATTTATTTTAAATAAGGAATTTTCTAGAATATTAGGAATATTGAAAGGATGAGTCATCCGTATTTAAAACTACGTAAATATCTGCACTCAACACTTTGCTCTAACACTTTCTTCTTTGCCATTTATTAATGTATATGCTACTACTAGCGCAATTTTTCGAAAGTCTATTTCCATTTGGACACACAACGCTTTGAGATGCGCCACATAATACTTTCTGACATGCCAATTCGTTACCTCACATTGTGACATTCCTTTAAAATGTTTATAATCATACTTCATTTTAAGAGTTTCTGTATTGATAAATCCCACCAATAAGGTTAGGTTATTTCCTTAAGAAAGATAAATTACGTAATCTAAGGGAAATGAAGAAAACAATGGATTAAGGTGAAAGTATATATATATATATTGCTGTGATGAGGGGTTGTTTAAGGGTGTATTTTATAGCAGTGGTCGTGTAGTAATCAGAAATCACAATAGGAAGCAGAAAACTGCATTCACTTAATAGAAAATTGAGTAATTCTCATAGTTTGTAAATAGTAAACATTGAACACCCTGTATATAGAGTATAAGTACTTTTAAGCGACGCAAATAGACACAATAAGACGCATGGTTAGCATAGAAACAAGTAATTCATGCATTAGGTAAATAACAAATATTTAACACCCGGTATATAGAGCTTTAGTAATTTTAAGTAAGGCAAATAACAATATTTTTCAGTAGAAGCACGCGTATTTTGAAGAGAATGATAATAAATGTAATTAAACACGCATTGAAAAGGATTCGAATGAATCAGTTATGATAATACGGAGATAAGAGATGAAACTTAAAGAAGCGTAGTGTAAGTGCGTACAAACAATTAACAATTTTTGATAGTAAATGTAATTAAAAATGCGTAAATAAATAAGCATATATGAAAATTGAAATTCAAATTGCACCAGGTATTTTGGTATAATACGGAAACGCGATTATTTACTCAAAACACCGCATGGTCTGATAACAAAGCATCTGTAAGCAAACAACAATTACTCGAAAAGCCAACAATGTTACATCAAAAAACCACTTTAAGTGTAGGAAATAGAAAGACCTTATTGGTTAAGATTAGTAAGCCAAACCTACAGACAAAGGGGGACATACCCATACATTAACAGCAAGCAATGATAACGGAGCTCAGTTTTCAACTCAACAAGGCCAAGCTGTGTTACTCTGAATCAAAGAGCAACGCGTAATAATAATATTTTAAATAGTGAAAATTGTTTAGTGACAGATAGTGCTACGAATATGAAAATTTCTATTGCCGATTAACGTAAGTAGAATTTGGAGAATTTATTTAAACTAAAATATAATAATAATAATAATAGGGCTCTAAGTCGGATGACGATAATAATTCTGATGCTAGTGAGAATAATTCGGAGGCTGACGACAATAATTCAAGTAATATAATAAACCAAGATGTTAACGATCCAATAATTCAGGCCAGGTTAGATCTTTTTAGTTTTAAGACATTTTTTCTATTTGAATTGAATATTGAATTTGCTTAATTAATATAAACTAGTGTAACAGAGTCAGTAACGAACTTTGCATACGTAGAAAGTACGTAATATAATAAAGGGGTTTTGAACGCTCCAGGCTTCTTTCATAAAAAGAATAGTTTTTTGGTGACTATAGATTGATTGCAAAGCATATGATTTTTGAGATAAATAAGACTTACAATATTGATTGATTGTAAAGTGTATTTTAATAATTTTCAAAACCTGTACATAATATTTGTTTTCATTATATGGAATTAATTAACTTCATTTTATAATTCAAAATAAAAGCTAGTCGAGGCAGAATAATAAAATTAGTGAAAGTGAAATTTGATCATTTAAACAGAGAGGTGAAGGCAAGTAAGAATACGCCATTGATACCGAGTACGGCGTTATCATATCAAGGTATTTATTGGACGGCACAAAGTCGGCAAACGAGAGTTCCAGTTCATTCATAGCATATTTATATGCGACCCAACGTCGGGGCACGATAGTTCCAGGAGTTCATAGCAATATATATATATATATATATATATAATATTATGTATGGTCGGCTGTGTTCCTTATGTCTCCACACCCACCTGTGTTTTGCGTCAAATTATATTGTGTATGGTGATATCAAATAAAATTATGCTTCAAAATAGGAGTTAAAGTTTAATAAGTGCACCCTTAATGTGTTGTTGACCTTTAAAATGATTTAAATAAAACAAATTTTCAATTTTAATTATGCCACGGCTTTTAAAACTCGCTCAGGGAAAACTGAATCTATTATTTATGCTCTGTAAGAAGACGTGAGTTCTTTGTCCTCTTACAGGTATAGAAAACACAGGCGCATAAAGCGTTGTTTAATCAAAACCACTTAACCTCTTTTTAGTGCTTGCATATCGTGATTATTCAAAGATTGATAAATAGACCCAACAATATTTAATTTAGGTAAGCGTTTGAAATTCAAATTATTCACAAATTACTTTAAATGATGTGTATATAAAGATAACTTCAAATACCTGCAACTCCTCTGAATGTGCCTGGGTTGTACATGGGCCTTGATACAGGATACAACAAGATCGCCTTGAATGCGTGCAGTGAATACCTGTTAAAAGTAAGTTTTAGTTTTATGTTCAAAATGGACTTGACTTTAGTTTTAGGTTCTACAAATAAACTACTACTTCATATATATATATATATATATATATATATATATATATAAGGTTTGTAGATCTGGTAAAAGCATTCGACAATGTAAAATGTAAAAAATGTTCAAAATACACAAGAGATAGGAATAAGTTATAGGGCTAAATGGATAGTACATAGTTTATACATAGATCAAACAGCCGTAATAGAATTAGAGCAGGAACGTAGAAAAGTATATATGAGGAAAGAGGTGAGGCAGGAACGTGCCTTATTCTCTTTAATTTTTAACTTGTATACCGAAGAAGCTATGAATACTGTCAAATGCAGAAAAACATTCGGAATGAGTATGCAGTAATTGAAAAACTGTTGATTCGGCAAGTGTCTAAATGGTGGGGATCTTAGTAGCCATCAGGTTGTTTATCCCCCTTGCGTACTATTAAATATCAGTGAGATAGAGTATATGTTTAGAAAACAATAAAAAGCAAAAAGCGCAAAAATTTAA
This sequence comes from Platerodrilus igneus, assembly GCA_036346225.1. NCBI lineage: Eukaryota > Metazoa > Arthropoda > Insecta > Coleoptera > Lycidae > Platerodrilus > Platerodrilus igneus. The sequence goes on from JARFIW010001358.1 coordinate 2,681,255, forward strand.
AAAAATTAGCACAAGGTCGTGCTATATTTAACAAGAAAATGCAGCTGCCATGTTCAAGGACAACAAACATAGAAACAATGAAACGATTGCTGAAAGCATATGTGCGGAGCACAGCATTGTACGACTGTTAAACGTGGACAGTAAAAGAACCGGACAGAAAAAATATAGATGCATATGAAATGTGGTGTTACAGACGTACGATAAAGATATCGTAGACAAAGTTAAGAACAAGAGGTACTAGAAATGGTAGGGAAAGAAAGAAATATGTGGAAAATAGGTAAAAATCGGAGAAATAGGATGATAGGACACACACTAAAACAAGAGGGAAAAGCACGGCATATACTAGAACCAAAGAAGAAAAAATGAGAGGTAGAGGTAGACCTAGATTAGACTATTGCACATAGATAGTGAAAGATGTGGGCTATGAAAATTTCAGGGAAATATGTAGGTTAGCTAAGAATATTAAACAATGGAGGTACGCATCCAACCAGTTCTAAGACTGAAGACTTTATGATGATGATCTAAGGAAGCGTTATTTCTGTATCTTATATTGTTGGTATTCACAGGTAGTCAAATTTATTATGGCGGTCTTAAAAGTTAAGAAATAATATCGTGAATACTTTATATTCTAAAATTATCAGTTTTATTATTCATTTGTATTGATTGATAATGTATCACGCTGGCATCTATGACCTCATCGTCTAAGCACGAAAACGTTCACACACAAAATTGTGCTGCAAAAAATAGAAGATCTCATTTTCTTGTTCCAGTTAACCTTTCCGTAAGTTAGCTTTACATGAGTTATGTTACGTTATGGAGAGAAAAATTTTTTTATATGGGACTTCGTCAATTATATCCATAATATGTATAATAATATGTAGCTTGAGTAAGTTAGTTTACCTTAAAAAAGGTGTCCAACTGATTAAAGCAGTTCGTCCGTGAAGTTCGGATACTATCGTACCAGATTTGTTGCTTTTAATTTTAGGAACACCTTGACTCCCATAAAATTGACAACTTTATATTGGATGAAAGCATGTTGATTCAGAATAGCTAGTTTCTTTCAAAGTCCCAAAAGATAATAGTTATTAGTGATGTCCTAGTTATCTGCAGTTAAAAATCATTCATCATGTATTTATAAAAATTTCTGAAACTATTGCCTACATTAATTGTAAACCAATGAACATTTTTAATTAATTGCATAAACTTATAAACGTGCCCATAATACATTCTCATTATTAGGTTAAGAATACAGATAGTAATTTTGTTCGCCGAAGGCGTTTTGTATTAATTAAATAATTGATGATAGATTTGGTTTTAAATTTTGTTTAAGAATGTTTATATATACTTATAATAAAAACATAATTGTATAGTAGTCATATATTGGTGTTTTTCACAGCTATTATGAAGATAATAGTTCCAGTTTTGTTGTAATCAATTATATTGCAATTACCTAGAAACGTCACTAAAATTTGTTAAATTTAACATTTGATTTCAGAAATTTTCCTTTCAGCTAGCAGTTTTAAATAGGTTAATTAGTGTTCTTATCAGAACATTTATTTTAGGTTGGCTTTCAGCATTAGTGTACTTTATTAGTTCTTGTGTGAATTTTAGGCCAGAATAACTTTACTGAATTCTGGTTTTGGCATTCTCTTGTTATACCCTTGTGATACCCGGCCATGGTAACTTCCGTAATAAACTTCATCAATTCCATTTAATTCCTTCCCCTCACTGTACTTGCAACAATCAATCTCTAGAAACCCCGCAACATTTAATATACTCCTGTCCCCTAACCTCTCTACTACAAATCAACCTCAAGCAATCTACAAACTATGACCCGCTTTCCCCACTTCCTAACATAAACTTTTTAGTCACTAACTACTCTCAAGAATTCAACCATTTCGTAAATTAAATCCTTTTAACCAAACAGACCACCCACAACCAGCGGCACTAACACACTTAATATACACTCTTGCAATTCACTACCACATTACACTTACACTCGCACTATGTACACAATCAGCACCACACTCCACGTGCACAGTCGACGACTAAGGTAGGGGCACACATCCCCCTCACCGAAACTTTAGGAACCCCAGTTGTCTTTGAATTATTTATTCTAAGTTCTTAAATAGGTGTAAATTACCTATAATGTACGGCTAGTATGGGCTCTGGCCTAGGTATAATCCACAACAATAAATTAATTTATCTATTTATCTATCTATCGATACCCTATCGAAACAAAATTTTTAGAGGAGTACTTCACAGAGCTTTTCTGTGTATCACCGGCTAGATTTTCTGGGGGCAAAACTGTACGTAATAACTTTTTTTTTCATATACCTTACACTCCACATTATTCTCCATGTACATGTAAAGTCGTCAACGGATGATGAGCCTATACGTTCCGACCTCAGCTACACCCCGTTGTCTTAGTCGGCCAAGGTTTTCATAATGGTGAATAGTGTTAGTAAATATGGAGGATAACTAACCTCAAACCCCTACTTCTTTACAGCATTCCTCCCTAAGGACTAGGGAGCTAGAGTCGATCGATGTTGATCCTTTCTGCTAGTGTTTGCGCAACAAGTGCAATATTCAATTTAATTTGGTTTTACCATTCCTTTCAAATTGACTTGAACGCACGCGCGGTCAAAAACAAGACAATCCTCGCGTGTGTTATCAGTGAGTAGTTTGAAAGTACCGGTAGAGACGTCAACTTCGCGAATCTGTCAGTTCGGAAGTGCTCTCGAACCGTCTGATTGTGTGGTGCGAGTTGTTTGTTTCATTTCCTTTTCTTCTCCAAATATCCTGTTACAGCTTCAAGTGATGTCACTGGACCGCTGCTGCTACCACCATCGATAAGTCTTTGCTTTGTTTACGTTTTTCTGCTATAAACTGTTCAACCATTCACGTAGTAACCGTTGGGATTTTGTCGTAACAATGCACTACTGGTCCACTAACTTATCGAAGGAAAATTATTAAATTTACTACCGTGCGCTGTTAGACAAAATCCTACAGCTAGTATACTGTAAACATGCCTGCACTATTTGTAGCAAACCGCTATCCCTACTCTAAGTATACTGAAGACCGATGTCACCAGTTGCCCACCACTTGGATGTTAATAGCCGATTACCGATATAACAGGACATAGGTTGAGGATAACAGTCAGTATTTAGTCAAAGCTCTAAATCAATTACCAGACATATCTCTTTATTGTTCTATTTAAGGCAAATAACTTAACGGCAAATCTATTAAATTAACTGAAACTATCTACAGAAGACAAGTTTGGGTAATAACTGGTACTACAAATAAGCTATCACTTACGTCATCCCTATGATAGCGCAACTGTTAGGCAAATTCTACTTAATAAACAAGATTGCAAGTTTAAGTTCTTGCTGCTGCTTAATTTTTTCTTTCATTTTCAATCACTAGTTCAATCTGAATCGTTATTTCTAATTTAATAATAAATTTAGAATATTATTTTATTCACAATCATAGTAACAATGAGAACATTATTAATTTATTAAAGATTAACAAATGGAAGATTTCTTTATCGCATGACATATCTTGAGCCTTGCATATCAAGGATACATCTCACGGTCGGAAAGTTTTCAGTTGGCAATAACAAACTGACATATCCGCATCTAGCACAAAAGATGTCCATGATAAATGTAACACCTAATATTCCCGATAGCGAAATTGAGTTTTGTACTCTTGCACTAGAAGAAACTGTAAAAACGGCGATTCAAAATTGATTGCCAGATAAAGGCAGAGTGAGGTATGAGAAGACTTATGAATAATAGCAGTGTCGGTATCTCTAAAAACAAATGCAACGTAGTCTTCTCATATAACATTTGGCACCACAAAAATCATTAACAAAAATACAAATAGAATGATTGTTAATAAGATAGTATACAAAGTTCGTTAGAAATTTAAGTGGTACTTCAGGCTTTTGCTGAACTCTCCGCTTTGTAAGTTAGTTTGCAATATTGTCCTAGGTGGCAATGAAACATTTTTCAACTCGCTTGTAATATATTAAAATCATTAATTGTTTCTCTAGTGCACTTACCGTAAACCTATGTGGTAAACTCACACTTAAATTTGTATACTTATACAAAATATTACGGGGAGTAAGCAAACCTTAATCCAAGTGCATAAGAAAGGGTGTGTGTTTCTTAACCGTACAATGTCCTAAATGTCCTAGTCGACCAATCTAACCATTTAAAATATAAATCATATTGCTCAATTTAAGTTATCTTTACGACACGAGATTTGTTTATCAAATTTGTTGAATGGTCTAATAAAACACAAAAACACAATGCTATTGGAAATACCTTTATTGACATTCGAAGTGGTCGCCACCAGACAACTCACTTTTGACAACGTTCGTATACCTTGTGGAAACTGTTGGAAAAGTCCTTTTTTTTGGAACCGTTTCCAGAATATATATCACACTGTCCTGAATTTCCTTGACGTCCGCAAACCGTGATCCCTTGAAGGTCACCTTATGACGAGGGATCAAAAAGGGTCTGCAGAGCAAGATCTGGAGAGTAGAGCGCTGAGCTAAAAATTTGATCATCAGTGGCGTAAATCGCCAGATACCGCTGCAACAAACGTTTGAGAACCTCCAGGTGGAATGACGCATTTACCGTTCGGTCAGCAGGGACGATTTTTTTATAAATAATTTCTTTTTTGTCGAAAAATGTGATCAGCATGGTTTTCATCTTAAATTATTACTCGTGGATCTTTATCTGTCCCGGGGAACAAAGTGATCGCGATTCCATTGATTGTCTTTTCATTTCGGGGTCGTATTGAAACACCAAGACCTATACTCTATGATATTCGAACACAGAAAAGACAGATCCTGATCACATATGTTGCTGAGATCGCCACTGGTTTCAAAACATTTTACTTTTTGCTCATCTGTTACAATGTGCTGCATAAATCGTGAACAAATCTTGCGTTTACTCAAATCTTTATGGTTGACGGCTCTCACTGTGTCTTCGCTAATGCCCATTTTTCTGCTATTACTCGCAGAGTCAATTGCTGATCTTTTGCTAGCGACACTCCCACACCTTAAATGCACATGCCTATGCATACAACTATCTTGCTTCAAGCGTTGAATACCGATATATTAGACCAACCGTCGAATTGAATAGACAAACCTTGTAATACTTATAGCCTATCTACTGTTTTTAACAAACTTTTAATTCAAGCATTTACATTTTTTTCTATAAAATTTTCGAGTCAACGCTGCAATATTTATATCACACAACAAACATGACATTTGAGATGCTATTGTACTGAATCGCCCAGATCTAGAATCCTTTCAAAAACAGTTGGAGCAATAGCAAAAAGAACTAGCGTAATTACTTTTCAATGTCTGTCACTTCTATACAGTTGTACAAATAAAATAGGGATTTGCGCATTTACGTAAGTTGAACTCCAGTTAGAGAATTCAAGACATGTGCCTTGATTCCCATGTAATCAGGGATTACTCCGATCTCAAACTTGAAACAAGCTTTTACTTTTTACATTGCATTAAAGGTTTTATCAAAATGTTCCATTACGTACAAGAGCCAGTCGTTGAGTTAAAAGCAAATTATAAAAAAGAAATATTGCTTTAGTTCAGCGTTTCTCTTACATATTAATTACCTTGTCATTAATCACTTGCCCTGGCTTTTATATCCAACAAGTTTAAATTAAAACTCCTATCTATTGTTCTATATTACTCTACTTGCCACAAGTTTTCCCTGCTTTGGCGTAATGCTTGGGTGGATTAATAATAAATTGCTAAAACTTATTTCAGATGATTAGTAGAAAATTGCTCGTATCCATTAAAACGCGTATAATTAAATTCTGCGGAACATCAACATTCCAACTGAAGAACGATTTAAATCATTTGCAAAGGTTTCTGTAAATTACAGAAATTGTAAATGTTTCTGCTAATGAAATAACAGACCTTTGGTAGATAATTTTAATGCCGGATTTTAATAGTATCAAATCAACCAAAATAACTGGAAATTAAAAAAATTTAGTAATGGTAAAATTATTAAATACTCGTTACTAAAGCCAATATCTAACAGGAGATATTTTGCAAATAAATTTTCTAGAACGAAAATTTATATTTATTCAAATTTAATTTCAGTTAAAGGTTTCTGTATTAAGAATATTTCAGTAATCAATTCACTGTTATTCATTTTGAGAAACAACCTATTCATTAATTATGATATTAAGGTCATCATCATTAGGTCTTCAGTCTTGGAACTGGTTAGACGCGTACCCTCATTGTTTCCTATTCTGAACTAACCTACACATTTCTCTGAAATTTTCCACATCTACCTCCTCTTTCCTATCTCTGCTTGTAATATATCCCATACTATTCACCAAAAATGTCTTAGAATGTGGTCTGCCCTTCTATTTCCCCTATTTTTTTTTCCACAGATATCTTTATTCCCCTACTATTTCTATAACCTATTTGTTATTAACTTTGTCTGTCCATGCTATCATCCTCATACATCTGATGCATTCCAAAAGGCCGATACCCTTTTTCTGTTTGCTTTTCCTACTGCTCGTATTTCATAGGCATACTGTGCTGTGTTCCACACATATGCTTTCAACAGTTTTTTTCTTGTTTCTGTTTGTTGTCTTTGATCATAGGCGCTGTTCTTTCTTGTTAGATGCAGTTCGGTCCCCTTCTATTGTTTTACAATTATATACCTCATTTCTACAAAATTCAGTGGTTGTGAAGGAGGGTAAGCAGCCTGTGGCTGCCAAGTTGTTCCAGCACTTGAACATTTGCCGATTTAATATATTTTCCAGTATATTTTTTCGCATAGTCAACAGTAGTTGCAGATATTTCACAACCAACAACTAGTTGTTTATAATAATCATCAGATTTGTCTGCGCTTATTTTGTCGTCATTAGATTTTCCGTCTCAAAACTGGTAGAACACGTACCCCCACTTATTTATATTCTGAGCTAGTCTACACAGTTCACTGAAATTCCCACACAGCCTATATACAGCTCTGTTACCCTTCTATTGTTTTCTAATTATATGCCCTATTTCACCGAGATTCAGTGGTATGTGAAGGGGTTAAGCAGCCTGTGGCTGCCAAGATCCCCCAACACTTGGTCATTTGCCGAATTAATAGTTTTCCAGTAAATCCCTTCACACAATTAACATTATTCGAGAATATTGCCCAACCAATACTTGTAGTTGCTTATAATAATCATCATGTTTAAGTACAGTTATTTTTTTCGTTATTAGTTTATCCATCTTAGGACTGATTGGATGCGTACCTCCATTGATTTCTATCCTGAGCTAGTCTACAGATTTCCCAAAAATTCTCACAGTCTACATCTTTCACTATCTGTGTGCAGTAGTCTAACGAAGGTCTACCTCTACTTCTCTTTTATCCTATCCTTGCTTCTAATATATTCCGTATTATTCCTTCATGTTTTAGTATGTGGCCTATCATCCTATCTCTCCTATTTTTTACCGTTTTCCACCTATTTCTTTCTTTCCAGCCAGTTTTAGTACCTCTTTGTTCTTAACTTTGTCTGTCCATGATATCTTCATCATTCGTCCGTAGCACCACATTTCAAAGGCTTCTACCTTTTTCTTCTCCGCTTCTCCTACTGCCCAGTCTTCACAACCGTACAGTACTGTGCTCCACATATATGTTTTAAGCAATCTTTTCCTTGTTTCTATGTTTGTTGTCTTTGAACACAGTAATTGCTTTTTCTTGTTAAATGTAACACGACCTTGTGCTAATCATTGTTTTATATTTTTTGCGCTTTTCCCATCTTGCGTTATTTGGCTTCCTAGGTAGCAGATCTCCTTGATTTCTTGTAAGTTCTTGTTACCTATTTGTACTCTTGTTTTTGATTTATTTTACCCTCCTTTGCATACTAGAACTTTAGTTTTATTTTTGTTAATTTTTATACTGTATCTCTCTGTCAGAACCATTTCCATTTCATTAAGAGCAGCTTCTAACTCTTCCTTGCTAGATGCTAAATATCGCTATATCATCTGCAAATCTAAGCATATCAATTTTTTGTCCTTGCATAGTAATTCCAAATGTCTTCCTGCATTTGACAGTATTCATTGCCTCTTCAATGTACAAGTTAAAAATTAATGGGGATAGAGCACATCCCCGTCTCACCCCTTTCTTAATGTTTACTTCTCTACTTTCCTGCTCTAATTCTGTTACTGCTGTTTGCTCTTTGTATAAGCTATGTACTAGTCGTCTATCACTCATTCCAATATTTTTGAGTATTTTGAATATTTTTTCCATTTTACATTGTCGAATGCTTTTTCGTGATCTACAAGTCTATAAACACGTTTTCCCCTTCTCTATTGTTTTCTCCATTATCGCTCTCAGAGTTAAAATAACCTCCCGTGTTCCCCTATTTCGCCTAAACCCAAATTGATCTTCTCCTAGTATTTCTTCAGCTCGTTTTTCCATTCGTCTTTGTACAATTCTAGTTAATATTTTTGACACTTATTGTTTGAAAATTTTCACATCTGTCTGCGCTTTTCTTTTTTGGTATAGTTACTATGATGTTACGTTTAAAAACTTTGGGTATCTCGCCTGTCTCATACATATAGCTTACAAGTTGGAAGAGACGTTCTGTTACTGCTTGTCCAGCGGCTTTTAGAGTTTCTGCTTACACCTTATCTGTACCCGGCGCCTTACCATTTTTCAGACCCTTTAATGCTAATTTAAACTCATCTCGCAGTATAGGATATCCCAAGTCATCCTTTTCAATGTCTGATTCCTGTTCCAATGCTGTTAGTTTCTCTCCTGAATATAAATTCCCTATATATTTTTGCCATCTACCCAATTTATCTACGTTTTCTATAATGACGTTTCCTCCCACGTCCTTTATATTTTTGCTATACGGTTTTATATCCCTAAAATTGATACTAATTAGTTTGTATGCTTCATCTGTCTTTCCTATTTCCACCTTAGTTTGTACCTCTTTGCATCATCAATCCATTGTTTTTTAGCTTTCCTGCATTTGCGAATAATTTCCCGTTTTATGGCTTTGTATCTCTGTTTTCCTGTTTAGTCTGATTTATTTTTGTATTTTCGTCTTTCTTCTATTAAATTCAGGATATCCTTTGTTATCCATGGTTCCTTTTTTTGTTTTTGTGAATACCCCAAAACACTGGAGACCGCCATGTCTAGGCTGGATTTAACGTTATTCCATTCTGTTTCTACTTCCTTAGTATCAGATATTTTCCCAATATCTTTCAGCAATTCATTTCACCTTGTTTCGAATCTTTCTTGAATATCTTTATCTTTTACTTTATCAAAGTCAAAGTGCCTCTTTCTGTTTCTTTTTTTCAAACTTTTAAATTTAAGTGCGGCCTTCATAATTACGATGTTGTGATCAGTGTCTATATCTGCTTCTGGATAGCTTCTTTTACTTGATTCCTAAACCGTTGTCTAACAAGAATGTAATCTAATTGATATCTTCCTATATCTCCTGGCATTTTCCACGTATATCTTCTTCTATCATGATGTTGAAATAATGTGTTTGTGATGATTAAGTTGTTCTTGTCGCAAAATTCTACCAGCCTATTTCCCCTGTCGTTTCTCGTGCCTAAACCAAATATACCTACTACCGCACCATCCCTACCCTCACCAACCACTGCAATAAAATTCTCCGTAATTATTAAATTTTCATGTCCTTTTACGTATCTTAATATGTATTCGATGTCTTTGTAGATCACTTCTACCTCTTCGTCGCTGTAGCTAGAGGTGGGCATGTATACTTGTATTATTAGTGTTTACCGGTTTAGATTCTAATCTAACCATGAGTAGTCTTTCGTTCTTTTGTAAGTAATTTTCTACACAGTATTCTATCTTTTTTCGCATAACTATCCCCACACCCGATTTTTCTTCCTCTGCCCCTGAAGTCTCCACTCCAAAAATCCCCCGGCTCTGGCCACAGAACTTCGCTGATCCCTACTACGTCTAGTGCAAACCTATTCATTTCGATTTTCAGGTTCTCTAGCTTACCTATTTGCTTCATACTTCTAACATTCCACGCTCCGACTCGCAAAATGTTACCGACTCTTATTTCGGATGGCATTCTCCAAAGTAGTCCCCTCACGGAGATCCAAATGGGGGACTATTTTAACTTCGGAATCTTTTACCCCAGAGATTGCCATCATGTTTATTACAATTTAAGTTGTAGTTAGGAGGTAATGTGGTGGTTTCCCGTTGCTTTCCACATCGCGGTAGTGTGCCTAAGAATGCCATACCGACCCCTATGGTCTCTGCCAATCTAAGTACCGAAAGAGCTGCTGCCCTCTTTCGGGGACCTATCTTAGTCTGGTTCCTCACTATCGATCCAACTACTTTGATTGTACCTGTAGTTTGGTTCTTTAGTTCATTAGAACACGCAAGCCACTTTTCCTGTTCTAGTAATCTAGAACTTCGGCAAGGTGCAGGTCCATTCGAAATGGATTATTAAGGTATGAAGAGAGTTTGCTAGAAACTATTATTTTAAAAATCGTTAGAATTCTGCAAAGATTATGTAATCCATTCATCCTACAATTCATTTAACTTTCTCAAGCAAATATTTCACTCGTCTATTATTTTGCTAGTTGTATTCTCGACATCGAGTTATATCATCATGCGCCTTGTAGTTTAATTGATAACGAATTTCTCAGTTTACTACTGGTATTCAAATTTTTGTATCCACATACTTTACAATAATAGATTTAAAATAAGTTATAAGGTGAAAGAAAGAAGTATCATCAAGTAGAAAGTAGTTTATATCCTTCGACTTTTTGATTGCTGATGAGATCATGACCCGTTTTATATGCAAAATGTTATTAAATGATCGTCGTAATGTAGCTAGGGCTTCAAAAAATGCATAGAACCAATTAAAAGTATTCGAAATAACCTAACACGGTTTTAATTTCCTATTGTAAAAAACTAATTGTAGTTCCACGATCACATGTTGACAATGAAATAACATCTGAGTGCGTTCGAAGTTTTGATGAAGTAAAATATTTTCCATTTGTATGCAGATGTAGCTATTATGTCGACGCCGATGGTAATCCTCCTGATTACAAAATTTTAGGTAAGGTACCTTACTGAGTCTCTCTGTGAAATATTTTCTAATATTCTAGGCAGACTCTGCATGGCAACATTATGTAAAATAACTATCTCTTTCAATTTAACAGACAAAATAAAAAGAATACATTCAATCACAGAAAAAAAACATTAACTATCAAAGAGACTGCTAACAATATACAAAAACAAATCCCTTTAACAAATTATTTGTTGTTATACTATACATGCTCTGATTATCAGAAAATTTTTAAAAAAGTTAAAGAGTAGTACGAAATTCCAGGTATGGTGCATTAGAAACGTGTTTACCCATTTGAGTGGTGAAAATGACACAAACCGCAACTCATACACTCTTTTAAACTATCATGACTGTACTTCATATGATATTGGGCAAACAAAACTGATCAGTTAATATCTCAAAGTAATATATGTCGAAATTATAGAAATTAACTGATTTTAGAAAGTATTGCAATCAATTTTTTATTAATTGGATCAATTATTTAAGGTATTTCGTATTGCGCGCGTTTGCGCGTTTGTGTGTGTGTGTTCGCTCGCGCGCGGGTTTGTGTGTGTGTGGTGTGTGTGCGCGCGTGTGATTATAGGTTAAAACAAGGTCATATTAATGCGAGAAAATTTGAAAAAAAGCCAAATTGTTTAGTTATATGTTTGTATAGAAAACATTTGTAAAATTCCCAGTATAAAATGCATCAATTACGTTCGAGGCAGGAAACCGTGATTATTAGATGGCTTAATCGTGTTTTAAATTATATAGAGGTATTTATTACGTTTTATTGCATTTAAATATTCAATTATATGTTATAAAAGAGTTTTCATCCTATTCAAATGCATAAATATTCTAAAAGAAATTTCAGTATCAATTTACGTCAAGTTTATTTAAAATTGCATATTCTAAAAGGCATTTTCATTCAACACCAAAGTATGTTAGTATTTCAATTAAAAAAAAAGTAGTTCTAATTAAATAAAAGAGTCGTTAAATAACCCTATATTCTAGAACAATAAGATGTTGAGATAGGTAAACGTTCGCCTAATTATTAAATATCCCGAAGTAGTAATAGACGATAAAGAAACATTGAACTCAAAAATTGTCGAACAAACGAGAATGGAAATAGCATAACACACTTACCTTCTCGAACAAATTCGAATGTAGATATAATACATAGCAAAACGAATCAAAGGTTCAGGAAACAACTAGACCCGACTAGAATAAATTACGTCAAAAGAGGTTTGATTACTAAATCCATATCGGACGACCATTTGAAGGAGTGTTTCTTGCCGACGTTAGAGTGTTGCTTGAAACTCCTGCGTAAGTAGGTTATTTGACGTACTTACAAAGCTACGTAACTAATTGTCTACAAGAACTGTATATGTTGCGTGGCGATGATTATTTAAAAGTCTCAAAACGAAAAATAGATTATAAAAAATAACTAAAACTGCCGCAAGATAAAATTTTCTTAACTGAAGTAGGCATTTATGATTTGGAATGGTTTGTTATATGAAAAATGGATCAATTTGCAAAAAAAAATTTAACTTTTTACGATTTAACCGGTTTTTGGAGCATACAGTAGTAGCTACATTCTGGAAAAAGTCAAAACTGATGAGTTAAAATAGGATTTGTAACTGTTAAATTTAAATCTAGTTATTTCTAAGGAATCGTTGATTAGTTTAAGTCTTAAGAGTAAAAGTTGTGTGTAATAGTCAATGTGATGTAAATTAAGAGATTGGCAAACCTTCAATACAGGTTTTCGCTATTACATTAGGTAATAATTGAAATTAACTGAATTTAAATAAGTTTTCTACTGTCTTGAGGGGAATGATATTAAATTCAATAACCTATAAAAGTAATTGGTATACATATTAATAAATATTTAATTATTGAGTTGTTTGTGAATGATAATCACGTGTTTAAGATTTGATTACAATCAGTGAGTAATCATCCTAGGTTTAAAGGGATATTCTGGACTCTATATGTAGTATATCCGATATGTGTTAAGAGGAAGCTATTTTTCATTAATTTTCTAGTTGAGATTTTATTTGTAAGAAAAAGTTGTTGTGGATGCATTATTTTGTATTTGAATAATCGTTTGTAAGAGGATTATTTCGTACTATTATAAACATGATATATGATTACAGTGGTTTTATATATGTATATATATACATATGTATATAATATGTATATAATATATATATATATATATATATATACAAAAGCGCATGGTATGATAATTATGTGAATTCATTTTCATTTAGAACTTATACAAATAATTGACATCCGGCTCGAAGGACCAATGCCTATTTTTGCGGTAATTACAATAGCTAACAGAGAAAAGTGGAACATGTATACAAAAATAAATGATAATAATAAACAAACGGTTACTTCAAACACTTCCCCTTGTAAAGTAGCGAAGTGATACATATTTCTTTTATTGCGGCCGTGCAGAAGGGGATACGAAAATAGATTCTTCAATATGGCGAAGCGTAGCACATGTAATTTTGCAGCCGTCTACAACGGAAAGCGATGCTACAATACTTCGTGTCTTCTCCAAGGTGATAAGTTCGTGCACATGCAAAAAGCATAGTTTATCGATAGTGCGACACTTAATACTCAGGCGCGGTGTTTGAAGTAATGACACAGTAATGCAATGACATTTAAATACCGGGCGGAGGTAAATAATTCACAAGTTCTAAATGTTTAAAATAAGTAAAGCGGTTATTATATTCATGTGAACTATTATATACAATTATAAACGAAACAAATATTTTCAATAAATTAATACAACACACTATTAAAATGTTGTGAGTAATTTCAATAGGAAACCCCATTTTGTAACAACTAATCATCAAGAATATTCAACAGGTATAAATGATTTTAGATAACACGCAAATTCACTAAAAACTGTTAACCGTTTACTAAACATAAGTACTAATTAATTTCATTAAACAAAACACGGAAAAAGGTTTTGTAGTGTATGTCTTAGGCGAATTTTCTATGGTTACTAATATTCATCTAGAAAACTTGAATCTTAAATGAAGGAATATTCAGTAAATTCAAAAAACATTTGATAACTGAAAATTCGATCATATGCTTTTTTTAAATTGGTAATGTCATTTAGTCAAAACAAACTTCAAAAACTAGTGTTTAATAAATTTGCGATACAATGTTCCATAAATAAATTAATTGCAATCATTAAAAAATATTTTTAAATATATTTTAATTTTGTTTGTTCCCAGAGCTTCTTCTGTTACCTGGAATCCTCATAAACTCATGGGAACTGTCTTCCAGTGCTCTACAATACACTTCAAAGAAGATGTAAGTTACTAATTTTGTTGAAGCAATCTTATTATATTTTACAAGGTCTGAGAATAAAGTAGTGAGAATGATTTTAGAATTATTTTTATTTTTATTTTTATGCTACAATATAAGCTACTTTGAATAATTTGCACTACTTTTACCAGAGGGTTTTCCATTCTTGATAACATTCACGAAACTCTTCTTTGATTATGTCTTTTATGACTTACATCCCCTGCAGTTTGAACCTTTTCACTATGTTGCGTTCAAAACCATGCCAATAATTTTTTCTGCATTCATCTTTAAAACACCCTAAAATTGCTTAACAAGCTCGATTTCCTGCCGTTTGAAATTAGTGTTGTTTTATAAAATTTCTCAAATAATTACTCGATAAAATTTTACCTTATAAAATCAAGCAGCTGCTTAGGAAACGTTACGTTACAAATTAGTTGCAATATTTCCTACCACCTGCAGTGACTACATTTTAATTAAAAGCTGCAAGTATACTGTTATTCTGCAGCTGTTAAGATGTTTCAAAGTAACAAGATTGCTTTCCTTTGTCTAAAAGTCCATTAATAATTGCGTTATCTGCTTGTTAGCAATCTGCTACAGTTTTGGCAGCTGTTGTCTGGGAATTCTGCACACCTAATTCTTCGGCGATATCTTTGAAAGCCAAATACCTACCTCCATACATGAGTCTGACCTTATAAAATAGAGACCGTGCTTTGAAAGAGAGAATTGAATACAACATCTTCTTACCGAAGATACATGTTGTAAAATCGCGCTACTAAAAATGCTTTCTGTGCTAGTATAAGTTAAGTTGGTGGTTCCAGCTTCCAGCCAATGGAGAAATGCAGCCGCATCTTCCCAGTCCTAAGATGATACCAACACGAAACCGATAGCTCAAGGTACAGTTACCTATTTTTCTAATTTTTTAATGCTGCTGTGAAGAATAGACTTTTCATTTGCTGCTATTACTTATGATTATCCGATAAATTGGCACCACCACGTTACAAAACTTACATGCACAATGCATGAACGACTATGTAATTATTCTATAAATTAAAAAATAGTAATCAAAGTTTATGTTAGAGTCCTTTTTTAACTGTTTTTTTTTTGTGTTTTTAAGGTAAACAACTTACTTATAAATTTAAAAGCAGTTGACACTTGATTAAGTTAAGTTAGGGCGCATAAGTTTAAGGTTACAATATTTCTTGAGAAGGTGCACTTTACAATGCAGCATGTATATATAACTTATGTATATTTCTTTTCCTAGATTTACTGTACAGTTCATGTTTTATTTTCTTTTGTATATATTTAAGGTGAAGCATTAAGCAAGTATCTAGATTATAAAATGTTATATTTCTGTATCAATTTTATATTCTTATGTTATGACACTTTGTTTACAGTTACGCTGTAACAAACGATTAGGCAATTATCAAAGGATTTTTAGACAAAGGAAAATAATCTTGATACTTTGTAACATCTTAACAGCTGCAGAATAACAGTATACTTATAGATAACAAACCCATTGTAAGCAGATGTAGGCAGGTGTTAAGTGGTCTTATCTTTTATAAGAAAGCTGTGAATTACGTGCAGCTTTTAATTAAAATGTAGTCACTGCAGGTGGTACGAAATATTGCAACTATTTTGTAACGTAAAGTTTCCTAAGCAGCTGTTTGATTTTATAAGGCAAAATTTTATCGAATAATTTTTTGAAAATTTTTATAAAATAACACTAATTTCAAACGGCAGAAAATCGAGTTGTTGGGCAATTTTAGGGTGTTTTAAAGATAAATGCAGGATTTTGAACGTAACAACTAGTTTGAAAATAATGTCTGATTTGGCTTTGGAAATAAAAAGTTCAAATTATGTCGTGTCAATTGGACAAGAAGATTTTGAAAAAACTGTAAGGAATGAATACATTTACACGCAAAAATTGCAATATGGAAAAGCAGTACTGTGAAGCCAGATCCAGTTACCGATATGTTCGCACAAAGAGGATTTGCTGCTGTTCTTATACTGTAAAGTATATTACTTTTAACCATGTTCGCTTACTGTTTATCGACGAAGCACCCACTCTTTGGAAACAATGCCGTTAGAATCAGAATAACACTCAAACCTGCATTTTACTTTCGATTTCGACATGCAAATCATCTTTGATATTGGTGTGTTTGGCGTGTGCTGTTGCAAAGATTGACGTTTTGTCTCTATATCAAATTCTTGTCACCAGTGGCTACTCGATTCAATAAACTCGAGTCGGATTCGTCTTGTTCCAATAAATCCGCCGACATAGTTCTTAGTTCATTTTGCTGTTGTTGGTTAGGATTTCTATATACTATTTTAGGGCAAATCTTTTTTTCCAAATGTTCAGCCAGGATTACGCAAACAATTTTTCAATTCATACCATCTCAGCAGCATTGTCAACATTACTCTTCAATTTAATTGTAGCAGTTCTTTCACCCTATCTTTGTATATGTTAATCCATGATATTGTTAGTGGTCCATTTCGTCTTTCACCTTCAATGTCGGTTCTGCCGCCCGTAAACATTTTCGACCAACGATAAGAATGAACTCGAGGCATACACTCCTTCCCAGAAAGCTAGTTTGCCGATACATTTCTTAGATCGCTTCGTTGTTGCTCCGTAAGAGTTTTGGGTACCAATTTAGCACAAATTCTTGTCGTTGCTAAATAGTCAGTCAAGGTTAAACGAACAGTTTCGCCATCATATCAAATTCCTAAGAAATTTCTTCGCCACTAATGTTCAATTTAAATCGTACTGCTTCTTTCACTCTATTTTTGTTTACTACCCTGTGATATTGTTAGTCGTTCACTCAGTCCCCATCTTCAACATTTTCAACCAACGATAAGATTTTGTGCTCGTAGATTGGATTCATGATCTAGACCTAGTTTGATCAAGTCCGATAACATATCTTTTTGTTCAGTCTGCTATCGCTCCGTAAGACTCTGGTACCATTTTAACACAAATCGTTCTCAATCCCAAATGGCCACTTAGAATTAAACGAATGGTTGCTCCATTTAAACCAAGAACCTTAGCAATTAGTGTCACTATTAATCTTTAATTTGGTCATACCGGGGTTCTTTCGCTACATCGTTGTTCGCGGCTTTCATCCACTTCGTCCTTCGCCCTCCTCGTTGGTTCTATAATCCTTAAGCCTTTTCAACTTGTAATAACATTGTGCTTGTGATATGGATTTATCTTCAAAAGCTGTCGGGAACTTTGTAATTTCTGAGACACTCGCAAAGTTTCACACTAAATGGAGTCCAATAATATATACAATGGTTTGTGAATCTATTATCGCAGGGACTTGACATATCTAAACTTGGAACACTATGCTCTCAAACTGCCGACTGTGGCTGCCAGCGGCTTCATGGCGTAATTGGTATGCGTGTGACTACTATGCCAAAGGTCCCGGGTTCGAATTCATACACGGTCAGCTTGAAAAACGTTAGGTGAGCATTTTTCACAAAAATACGCGCGAGTTCGGATGAGAAGTAAAATCTAGGTCCCGTGTGTGAGTGTTGTCACACACGTTAAAGATCCGTTGCTTGGAACAGCAGAGGTTCGGCAAAATTCAAAATTTTCAGATATAGAACTCGCTTCTTGGCCAATGTAGAATCTTCGGGTGGTGCATTAGAAAAAAATTAAATGTAGTGACTGCGGCTGCGTGCACTTTAAACTGGTGCTGGGAACGCGACAAAAGTTAGACCCCCCTTAGAGTGAGAACACGAAGTTTTATTTACAAGAGCAAAAAATCGGTTTTGTCAATTTATTGTCCTAGACTACAATAAGACTTTTGTTACACAGTAATGTTAGGCATAAATCTGTGGTATAAAAATCGAACCGATGACCTTAAGTTCAGTAGTCATACGCGAACCTGTCTGATCCGCGAAGTCGCTTGCTCTTCTTATACCCCACATTTTCACTTTCTAATACTCCACCTGAAGGTACTACATTGGCCAGGAAACAAGTTTTTTCTACCTGGAAATTTTGTTGCCAAACTCTTGCTATTCCAAAGTAATATATAGAACTTCACCGTGCGTAACAATACTCACACGCGGTACCTATATTTTACCTCTCATCCGAACGAGGACATATTTTTGCGAAAAATGCTCATCTAACATTTTTCAAAAGGTCCGTCTCGAGAATCAAAGCAGGGGCTTTGGAACTGAAGAGATAGCCCTACATTTGACTTACCAATCCTCCGCCCTATGGTACTACATTGGCCATGAAGCGAGATTTTTCTACTTGGAAATTTTGTTGCCACACCCTTGCTATTCCAAGCAAGGCATGGTCCTTTAACGTGCGTGACAACTGTCACATGGGACCTACATTTAGACCTCTCATCTAAATGAGGGAGTATTTTTGTGAAAAATGATCGTCCAATGTTTTTCAAGCGGTTCGTGTCAATAATCGAACCCGGAACCTTAGGATCAGCATCCATTTGCGAATTTGTCTGATCCATGGAGCCACTTGCTCTCCTTATCTCCCTACATTTTGACTATACAGCGCTGCACCCAAAGGTACTACATTGGCGGGATGCAAGTTCTTTTTTACCTGGAAATTTCGAATTTTGACGAACCCTTGTTATTCCGTGACCTACATTTATACCTCTCATCTGAACGAAATAGAACTTTTATAAAAAAAATGTTCGTCTAACATTTTTCAAGCGGTCCGTGTTGGGAATCGAACCCTAGACCTTGGGATTAAAAGTCATACGTGAAACTGTCTGACCCATAGATCAGCTTACTCTTCTTAAACCTCCACATTTAATTTTTCAATGCACCGTCCAAAGGCACCACATTGGCCAGGAAGCAAGTTTTTTTAGCTGGATATTTTGAGTTTGGCCGAACTCTTGCTATTCCCAGCAAGATAAGGACCATTAACGTGTGTGACGACAACACTCACAAGAAACCTATATTTAGACCTCTCATCTGAATGAGGGAGTATTTTTGTGAAAAATGCTCACCTAATATTTTTTAAGCGATTCATGTCGGTAATCGCACCTGGGACATTGGGATCAGCACAGTCATGCGTGAAACTGTCTGATCCACCGATCCGTCTGCTCGTCTTATACCCCTATATTTAATTTTCCAATGCACCATTCAAAGATACAACATTAACCAAGAAGCGAGTTCTTTGTACCTAGAAATTTTGAATTTTGCCGAGGAGTTACTATTTCATGCAAGATAGGGAATTTTAATGACCGTAAAAACACTCACTGGACCTATGTTTTACCTCTCATCCGAAAGAGGGATAATTTTTGTAAAAAATGTTCGTCTAACATTTTACAAGCAGTTCGTGTCGGGAATCAATCCCGGGACCTAGGTATTAGCAGTCATGCGGGTAACTGTTTGATCTGCGACCCCATCCCATCTATTAATCCTTACATGTGATTTTCCAATGCTCCACCCGAAGGTACTACATTGGCCAGGAAGCGGGTTTTTTACCTGAAAAAATTTGAATTTTGCCGAACCCTTGCTGTTCCAAGCAAGATAGGGATCTTCAACGTACGTGACAACACTCACACACGGGACCTCCATTTTACCTCTTATCCGAACGAGGGCGTATTTTTGTGAAAAATGCTCGCCTAACATTTTTCAAGCGGACCGTGTCGGGATTCGAACCCGGGACCTTGGGCGTAGTAGTCACATGCATACCAACTACGCCACGGAGCCGCCTCATCTATTATTCCGTTACATTTGACTTTCCAATGCTCCACTCGAAGATACTACATTGGTCAGGAAGCGAGTTCTTTTTACCTAACAATTTTGATTTTGACTTGCTATTCCTGATACCGTAGGAATAATTAACGAGCGAGACAGCACTCACACGTGGCTTACAGTTAGACCTCTCATCCGAACGAGAAACTATTTTTGTACAAAATGCTCGCCTAACATTTTTCAAACAGATCGTGCTGAAAATCAAACCCAGGACCTTAAGATTCGTAGTCATACGCGTATCTGCCTGATCTCTATCTATTAAGTCCACTCATTTAACTTTTCAATACTCCACCCGAAGATACTACATTGGCCAGAAAACGAGTTCCTTTTACCTAGAAACTTTGCATTTTATCGAAATCTTGCAATTCTTAACAAGGTAGAGACCTTTAACGTGCGTCACAACACTCACTCGGAACCTACGTTTAGACCTGGCATCCGAACGACGGCGTATTTTTGTGAAAAACTCTTGCCTTACACTTTGCAAATGATCCGTGTCGGGAATCGATTCCGAGACACTGGAATTAGCAGACATACGCGAAACTGTCTGATCCAGGGAGCCGCTTGCTCTACTTATACCCCTACCTTTGACTTTACAATGCACCAGCTGAACGTACTACATTGGCCAGGAGGCGAGTTTTTTTTACCTGGAAATTTTGAATTTTATCGCACCCTTACTATTCCAAGCAAGGTAGGGATCTTTAACGTGCGTGACAACACCCTCACACGGGGTCTACATTTAACCTCTCATGCAAACGAGGGCGTATGTTTGTGAAAAATGTTTGTGTCGAGATTCTAACCCGGGACTTTGGGCCTAGAAGTCATACGCGAACCCACTAAGACAAGGAGCTGCCTTAGGAAAAGATGCCCTGTTATGTTCCCTAAAGTGTGAGAATCGAAGGTCACCAAATGCATGCGAACGAAATTAAGGACTAGATGGGGGAACTAAAATGAGAACTAAATCCGCAAGAGCGCAAGCGCACATAGAAAAGCTACACCACACGTACTTTTTAGAATAAACCGAAAGTTGTCTACATCACCCCTAAACAAAGTCGGCGATCGCCAGGAATGCGTTCCAACCCAGTCCCGACGCTTGTCTCGGCGCGTGGCACACCCACGTCCCAGCACGCAATATTTTGCGGCATGTTAAACTGTAATCCAACAAGTTATACCAAATATGGATATACATTTTGGAAGCCAATTTGAAACAAAGTTAGACAATCTTTTAATGACTCATATACATTATCTACCATGTAACAATTTCCAACTGTGTAGTTATATATTGTTGTTTCTAGTCTCGTAACAACATATCCTTTAGCAAAAATAGATTTAAACGCTTTAACTAATCGAGTATCCAGACCGTTTTATTCTCTATCTGTTTGCTAGTTATATGTCAAGAATTAAGGTGTATACTTCTCGTTAATATTTTCCAACCCTTCTATCCAATAATCTGATACACCCTTATGTTTTGGCTTATACGTCATGTCTAGCAGGTACAAATTTGCAGGAACTTCCCGCGCAGACTTCTACTAAAGCTTCTACGTTTCTCTCTTTCCTAACATGAAATTTATCATTTTTTTGTATTAATTTACCCCAATGCTATCCACAATTTCGATTATCTTAACAATCTTTTTTCTAGGTGTTTACCATATTTTGAACGTAATTATATTTTACGTAATTACATTTATTTTCTGCAGAACAGTCTCCGTGTTACAGAGGAACTCGAATTATATAATAAAATCAATGGAGTTATAATACTTTAACGGCTTAAATTTGTGCCGCTACTAAATTGAACTTACTCTATTTAAAAAAATCCTTACCTAATATACAATAAAAAATATGTAAGAACTGCCCTTGCTTACTAAATCGATCGATCACCTTGATTTACTGGGACACGCGCTACCATAGAATATAAGCGTATAAGAAATTGGACTTAGATCCGTGCATAGGCCTAGGGTTTGGAGCGTAGAACCGGGTTTTGTGGTCGTTTTGAGTAATTTAGAAAGCAATTTGTGCTCACTTTGTATGGGAATAGACATTAAAATTAATTGTTTAGGAAAAACCTGTAACAAATAATATGCATCTTTATTTTTATTTTCCACTCCGAGTCGAAACATAGCAAGACACGCCGGAAACTCTTTATGTTTACTGCTGATTGTGCAGCTTAAACACTTTAATTTTTATTTTTAAGTTTACGTCTACCAATTCGTTTGTTACATTCTTTGCTAGCCAGTAATTGGATATGTGGTCAAATATTTTTTTGTCAACAAACTTAACTAAGACGTAGCACCACCCACCTTCGGCCGCATTCACTGCTTTTGTAAATAAATATCTAGTTCATCTCGATTTCGAAATAATATGTATCTTTATTTCCAATCTCCACTCCTACGAGTTGTGAACATAGCAACACACGCCCGCAAATTCTTTATATTTACTGACGGTAGTTGTAACTTAACCACTTTAATGTTTATTTTTAAAATTACGTCCACGAGTTCGTCTTCACCATCTTTTTCTAACCGGCAATCGAATATGTAGCTAGATGATTATTTCTAGTCAACAAACCTTAGTTAGACGTCCCATCACCCACCCTCCACCTTCCGCCGTACACCTAACACTTCCCACCTTCCACTGACCACCTTCCATTTAGGTTAGCCTCAACCTCTCCCGGTTAAGTTAGCTTAGTCCAAACTTTTCCGGTTAGGTTAAATGGTAGGTATGAGGTGGAGGAGGTAGGTATGTGATGGAAAAGGTGGGCTGTGGGATATGAGTGGTGCGAGGTGGTGGAGGTGGCGAAAGAGGTGGGATGTTGGGGCAGAGGGGAAAGGAGATGGAAGGTGAGGATGGGAGATGGGAAGTAGTATACTACTGCATTAATAGTCAAGGTAGTTTTTCTCAACTTTTTATTTTAGTGTGTTACGATTTCCAGCAGCATTCTAGCTGGTAGTTTACTTAGAGTTTAAAACAGGGACCTAAACCTCATTAAAAGGTGGTGTTTCCTTCGTTTACAGCTATACATTCGAAGCGAAGTAAGTTAATGGTTAACGCATAAAACGTGATAATAGTGTATTATCGACATGACAAAATCTAGGATTTAACGTTGTACTTTTTGAAATTGTTTTTAATTTTATCTACTTCTGTTTGCATTCAAATTGATGTAGTTCTTTTCTTGTTTTATTACAGGGACTGTTGTTGAGCTGCAACGAAATGTTGGCTGATTACCTCTTTATGCCAGATAAGCTTTATGACGTCAAGTATGATACAGGAGACAAAGTGATTCAGTGCGGTAGGAAGAACGACATCTTCAAATTATGGCTGCAATGGAGAGCAAAAGTGAGTATTTACTGGATTCCAAAAATTATTTCGATATAACTTAATGAGAATACACAAGAGTATCGATGTCTAGTAAGCCTTGACACTTTTTTTTCAATACAAGACACGTTAGTCTTGTAACAAACAACTTATTAGAATGTACCTGCAAACATTTACTAGAAAAAGTTATTACGTAAAGTTTCGGTGCCGAAAAGCGAATGAATATTTCAAAATTCTGTTATTTAAAAAATTAGCATTGACCTTGACGATAAAGAACAATATAAATGTCGCCGACTAACTCGGAGTGGTGGTGGAGGAAGTTTTTGCAGATAGCAGAAGCGCTATCTTCTAGAAATACTATTCTTAATCGGAAATTTTCTTGTGTGCCACCTATTTCGACTAGTTTCGCGTTTCTAGAGAATAGCGCTAGCTGAAAAATTTAAAGATAACCAGAACCAATTAGGCATGTAGGTACTGCTCCACCTGGTTTGAGGATAAGCATAAATAGTCTGTTTACTGCTGGAGTAAATCATTCAATATCATTCTAGAGAATTCAATCTGCAGTATTAACCGTTTAAATCGCCTGTTGGTCATAAAAAAATTATGGATACTTTAAAGAAAATTAACTAAAAGTTTCATTTCTTTAAAGTTAACATTCAAAACCTTCTATTTTTCACATGAAAAAAGTAGTGTTTTCGGTTTACCATACTATATATGGCGAGAGCGATAAAAATGTTCGATCTGACACGTAGGTGGCGTTAGAGATTGTGATACTATAATTGTATTGAAATGTTCCGTCCTTTATAGAAATACGCGTCAAATTTAACGTGATAGCACGCGTTTCCAGATATTTATTTTACCGTTAGGAATCTGTTTTTTATTATCTTTTTTCATAACGTAGTTATCAATCCATGCTCCAAATTCGTCCAAATCGTTTTAAAAATACCGTATAACATACTATTCCAATCATATATTCTTTTATTCCAATTAAGAAGCTTTATCCTAGCGGTAGTTTGATTACTTTTAATTACCTATACTCCATTTTGAAGCTATTGTAAGTACACAAAATAATATATTCAAGTTTGTGCATCAATAAATACTTTAAATACTAAATATTGTACATGCTAGATAGAACTTTAACTACGTAGCGTAATATCTGGTTAGCATGGTGACGTCCCTCTGCTCCACATTCATTGGCTTATATAATAGCGAGCCCCT
Organism: Platerodrilus igneus; assembly: GCA_036346225.1. NCBI lineage: Eukaryota > Metazoa > Arthropoda > Insecta > Coleoptera > Lycidae > Platerodrilus > Platerodrilus igneus. The sequence continues at coordinate 2,705,921 of JARFIW010001358.1, forward strand.
GTGACGTAGGCATCTAGATTCCTTTCGCTAAGTTTAGTTATTGTTTCCTTGTTCGAATTGATTCTAGAATTAGGCTTGTCCCTCTTACGTTTGTGTGTCCATAGTGTTCAAAATCTTCAAGTTTATTCATTTTATAACTTTTATTATTACTTTAAAATATATTAGAATTGGACAAACATTTACTTTTGCATTATCTTACCTTATCGTTTCTACAACTTTTAAGTTCTCTTTATGTTTTATTTTAGCACTTGATTGTTTTAGAACCGAAGTTAATAAATATTTTCCTCACTACTTAAAAATACAATTAATGTTTAAAGCTTAATGTAATACGCTTTCGTCGAAATACTAACGTACGTTTGTTATTAAATGAAAATTCCTTTTCCACATAAAAAAATAAAATATTATACACGCGGCTTAGGGTACATGTTTGCCTGAAAATTTCTTTTAAGAATGTTTTTATGATATTTAAATGCGCTCTTTCACTAAAACGTCAATTTTTTATACAGTATTTTAATTAAAATCGCGCTCCTTTTATTAATTACAAAATGAAATCTTTTAGAATATGTCCATGTATGTACATGTATTTTACACGTAATTGAGTACTTTTCTAAATACAATGGTTCCGTAATAAAATGTGGACGAAACTCTTTCGAAAAAACGCTTCATCATATTTTCATATAATTTTAGAGTTTAATAAATGACCATTATCCCAAGAATATTTTTATTAAATTGTTAAATAAAAGGTCAAGAAACATACCAAATATATATATATATATATATATATATATACATGAAAGCGATAAGTTTAAATAGGTAAACGACATGGTACAATTATAATATAACCTAAAGCTAGTAAAAACATAAATTCTCGAAAGTTGACACAAAAGTGTATGACACCTTCTAGAACTAACCAATTCGAAAGTTCAGGAAAGTTGAAACGTCTAGAGGTTGATACAACAGAAAAGACTCGTCTTTAAAAGCCAATGAATGTTGAATAGGAGTTCAGTCTTGATTGAAACGTTGGCATGTAGTAGACCTAATGATAATACGTCATGTAGTAAAAGTACATTTAGTAGTCAAATTTATTTAATGTGGTTTTAAGAAGCATGTTATTGAAATTGCCGACGGTAAACTGTTGACTGATGCACAAACGTGAGTAGATTGTTTGACGTAATTACAATGGTTTTAAAATAGAAAATAAATAATTAAAAATAATCAAAACAACTGCAAACAAATTTTCTTGATTGGAATAAGGCATATACAATTGGAATGGTATGATATATATTATATGGATCAATTTGCATGAGAAGGATTACTCTTAAAACTATTTAAACAATTTTGGAGCTTGGATTGCTAATTACGTTCTGTAAAAAGGCAACAAGAAGCAGATCTGTAAGAGTATTGCTTAGAGCAATTTATTTAGATATTTAATTAATTTCTAAAAGCACTAACATTTATAGAGTAGTTATTTAAATAACATAATGAGATCTTTTTCTTGTGTGCGAACAAGTCTTTGAGTAAGAGTTGTATGTAAAAGTTAATATTTCAATTAAAAGGATCGGCACGCCCACGATACAGGTTTTCGTCAGTACAAGGTTTTAATTGAACCTAACCGATATCAGATAAGTTTAAACGGTTTAGAAAAAGGGATATTCGCTTATACAACCAATTTGAGTAAATTTTGTACATATTAAGGAAGATTTGATTATAGAGTTGTTTATGAATAATAATTACAAGATTAAGATTTGCGTAGAAGAAATGGGTAATCATCCTAGTTCTAAAAAACTTTTCTGGACTCTTTTCTAGTCTGCAAAATTTGTGTTGAGAAGAAATTTTTTTTATAGATATTGTAATATTCATCATCATAGCATATCGTACTACCCCGATTTCTTACTGCAGCACTATATATATATATATATATATATATATATATATATATTGCCGTGTAACCTCTCTAAATCGAGCCTCAGTAACAATAATATTCGAAAATTTATTAATTTTCTAAATATCGAAAATTGCACACCTTAAAAAATTTTTCAAAAAAAATAATTTCTTACCTGCTTTATCAACTTAATTACTTCAACAGCCCCCAGGCTAGCTCAGTTGGGCCTCCTCTTGGATACCTAGATTCACTATCATACTCTTTATCGTTCACGCACACTCTCATTAAAACCACAAAATAATACAACAATCATACACTATTTATTTACCACTATTTACAAATAAAATTCAAGATTATCTACATTTCAGTGCTCAAGTTACAGCTCAATAAATTTTAATTTTGTAAAGTTCAGGATTTTAAGTTGAAATATCAAACACATTGAATGTAACCGGAGTAAATGGTCCCTGAATAATACCTTATTTTTCTTGCTTTATTTATAATTAATTTTAATTAGTACACTCTGGGGTATGGTGAGCTCATGATAACCTAGTTAATTATGAATAATGTATGCTTTTTACTTTGCATACTCTTACAACAAACACAGAAAAACCCATGTACTCTTAACAATAACAAATTTAAATTCCTGAGGAACGTTAATAAGCTTTATATACACCTTTAGATTTATATTTAAATACCATAATAAAAGTTAGTTATACGTATTATTTTCAATACGCAAAATAATGCAAAATACCTTCATAGTTCACTCTCACACATCACAATAATTTTCATAGTTTATACAAACAACAAATTTTAAAGCGTTACCTGGAATTTCTTGAAGATCCCTACTCCGTTGACAAAGCCGTTAAGTTCCTGCACCCTCGGTTTTGTGGTTCTGCTCTGCTCGCCGCTGCCAGCTATTTGTAGATGAACACCCTCTAAGTTGTGCTGCATGCTATACATACACGATACATCCAAATCCAAATTACGTCACTTCACGAGCTTGTTAAATTATATGTTGCACCTCAATAAAATTTAGAATCGTCAGTCACTACCTGCGTTTCAAATTATGAGGCCAACACAGTACTATTTAATTTAAAAAAATTTATATACTTACAAGCTCGTGGTAAATTTCTGTACGTAGTCTGAAGCGATGAAAATACTAAGAGAGCCCTATTAATTTTCTTAAAGTATTTATACAATTTGAAATGCCACCTCTCGGCCACTCTTCACGCGAAGTCCTTCATTTAAAATAATACTTCCTCAAATTTTGGTTCAACCGTTTTTGAAATCTTTGAAATTTAGCTCGTTGTTATTATATTTTCCGAAAACTCCGCATTCAATATTCCCGTGTTTGTCTGTTTTACAACTAACTATATAGACCAATGAGATATTCAGTGACTTCTTGAAACCCCGCCTGTATTAACGCTATTCCTCTCTTATGCATATTCTATGTTTCCTTCTAACCTTGTTTGAGTGGTAGAAAATCGATATAACTATCCGCGTTCTATCTAACCCATGTGGACTGAATACGTGCGTTTCAAAATAAACTGCTATTATGCCTGTCTCATTCCTTCTGCGCTTTAAGGAAACTTTTAGTTAGTATTTATGCGAACCATCCGAACGTTTGCCCGATATACCTCGAATACTGTCCTTTATCTACACAAATAAGGCAAACATAACATTTCCAATCCTACAGGTGTTCAATTTAACGATCGTTTTTAAAACAATATTTCTAGGAGTTTACGTTTCAAGGTATTTTATATCCAACGGCTGTTCGTTTGTTAGCAAAGCGTTTCACCTTGGTATTATCGATTTTTCAAGCTCTTATGCGTATTAAACGTAATAACCCTTTCAACTAAACTCAATTAAATTAATTAATAATTTGCATTGGCTTCTACCATTTATTTTCTTTACGAACCTAACTAAATTTTAATTACTACTTGTAAAATCTTGTTAATACTTGTTACTTTAAATTCACTAAATAAAATAAATTTCGCACGTAAATTCTGGTTGTTTCCTCTATACAGGGTGTTTGAAATTGCCTTGTTTATACCTAAATTTAACCCTTTAAAACCATTGCATAATCCCCCTATTTCAATTCTAGGAAAAACTCTTTCCGGTTTTTCTGAATTTAAATAACTACACTCTAATTTAATCTTACCAGCTATTTCTATACACCTATCTACTCACCTAACACTACCTATACCTATTTATCCAACCTATCACTACTTATCTACCTATTTCTATCTATTTCTACACCTATTTTTGTTTATTTCTATCTATCTACACCTATCTTTATTTCTAATTACCTATTCACACCTATCGCTACCTTTTACCTAACTATTTCTATCTATTACTAACCCGTCCCCCTCTTATTTCATTTTATTTTCTCTTTTCATTTCACCTTTTCGTTCTTTATTGACTCTTTACGTACCTCTTTTGTACTTTTCTCTTTATCTTCACTTTTCATATCTTTTAACCCTACTTACTATCACTATCTATTCTTATCCTAACTATACCTACCTAATTCTATATCTACATCTAACTATCTCCCATATTTATCCTATACCTAATTTTATTTTCTATAAACCCCTACTTCTACTTTTCTATATACACCTATTCTATCCCTATCTATTTAAATTTTACTCTATTATACACCTATCTATATTTTTCTATATACACCTATCCATATTTATCCTATTTCTACTTTTCTATATCTATTTCTATCTCTAACTATTCTACTTCTACACTAAAATTCACCTATCTCCATCTTTTTTGTCATTAAGTTTTATTTTTTTATTTAAATCTAACTCTTTTCTTGACCCTCCATGTCTTTCTTCTAACTATCCTAATACTCTTCATCCCTCTTTCTCCTCCTTCTATTTCTATACTTATCATCCCTATTACTTCACATAAAATAAACTTATCCCTATTATTCTGACTCTTAAATACCTCTTCTTCTTCAGTACCTACACTTGTCTGTTTCTCATTTATTATTATTTCTTTTTCTGCGGACAAACCAAACGATACTACCTCTACATCTTTATCTTTCTTCACTATACAACACTTTTCATCTTTTCTAGACCCTTCATGTACAATATTCACTTCACAAAAATCTTTTAAATCCAAATTCAAATTACCAAAATTATCTTTGCCCCCTAGCTCACTTATGCCTACATTTACTTCTTGTGTGTCACATAATGCTATTTTTACTTCTATCTTTCTTAATTTTGACTCGTTATCCACTATTAATGCTGCGCCTGACTCTACCTCTACTTGTTCAGTTTCTTCGATTGTACCTCTTCTAACTTTTCCTCACTATATTCGCCTGAGTCGATATCTCTCACTTCTTCATCATCTTCCTCTATACTATTAATACATAACCCCATGTCATCTTCTGTGACATCATAACTTGCCTTCCAGGGCAATATCCTATCCCCAATCCTAACTATTTTCCTCTCCATATCAGTTATAACCCCTAACTTCATCATGCAATCGACCCCTAATATTCGTTTAAACTTTAACCCAGGTACAATTATAAATTCTTGTTCACAGCTAACTGAACCTAACACTACTTTTAAAATAACCACGCTATTCACAACAGCAAATCGCTTTTTATTCGGCGCAACCAGGTGACTTCTTTTTATTGGCATTATCCTGTCACACACTATCTTTAATTTCATTGACGAATTCCTCCGATACCAAACTCGTCTCAGCTCCTGAATCTAATAAGGCTCCTAAATTTTTCTCAAAAATTTTAATCTCAATTATGGGCAAACAAAATTTTTCTATAATTTCTGGCTCAATTTCTTCTTTTATTTTCAAAAATTCCCTAGGATGTTCATATTTGTACACAGTGATGTCTAGTGGTTTGTCCTGCTCTAAAAATCCTGTCCTGGTCTGTTCTCCCTACTCGGTCCTGGTCTTGCTGTCACTTCCGCGTATGTCCTTGGCGTCTCAACTCTGTCCGTGTTGTTACCTTCTCGGTTTGTATTTGAAGTCCCCCTCATGTCCAGTGAACTGTTCTGTCTCGTTGGTCCCGGTCTAGGTGCAGGTCCCCTACCTACACTGTTGCTCCTATAAAATGTCCGTCGCGGTTCCCAATTTTGTCGCTGATGCGTAAAATTATTCCCTCGTCTTGCGTAGTTGTCCCGTCTTTCAAATCTTACAGCATTAACCTGTCTTTCCCTATTTTCCCTAGGTCGTCCACTGTTAACGTCGTCATACCTTTGCAGGTACTCCAGAAACATCTCCCTGTCCACAATGTTTTGTAACGCTACGTGCTGTCTCACTTCAACCTCAAAATGTTTCGACAGGTATTTAATGATCTGTCGGTCCGTCAGTGGTGGGTTAAGTTGTTTCGCTATGCTATACTTTCGTATAGCATATTGCTCCCTACTTCCTAAAAATTCTCCTTTAAGTTTCCCCGTGATCAAATCGTCTCGTACCTGGTCCTGTGTGTGGTCATTCCAGTAAAGTTTCAAAAATCTGTCCTCAAATTCAGTGTAAGTGTCAATTTCTTGTCCTATTAGATTGTACCAAGCTTCAGCATGGTCTTTTAGTAAAGCTTTTGCAACATTTAGTTTTGCCTGTTCATCGTATAAATTACTTATTAAACCTCTAATATTGTTAATGAATATTTGCGGCTTTACCCTACTATCCCCATAAAATTTAATCTGTTGCTCTAAGGACACATTACCTGTTACAAACCTTGGACCATCCCCCATTAAAGTCGCTACATTCTGTTTAATCCCGGTCACTTCTCTTTCAACCCGACCTAACTGATCCTTATATGAGTCCGTTACCTCAGTCATTTAAGCATTAATCTCATCCTCACAGAAAATCCTTACATCTGTCCTTAATTGTCCCATTTCCTGATTTAAACCTCTAATATCGCGTTCATTTTTATCAACCCCATTTTCAACTTCCCCCATTTTTACAGTCAAGCTATTTTTAAAATCAGAAACTTCTTTATTCGTCTTATCTATTTTTCACTTAAGGTTTCCCTAACTCCTGTTAATGTTTCATTCACTTGATCAAATTTTTTATTCGATTCGGCACTCATTTGTTCAAGTTTCCTGTTTGATTCTTCCCTACCTAATCGCATCTCCTCTAACATTCTCATTATCAATTCATTACCTTGTTCCCCTGATTCCGTCCTCGACTGATCCCTACTACCTCCAGCTTCCTCCATTTTCGAATTTTTATCACACAAGGTACTATCGCCACTTCCAATTTCCACTCCTTGGCTTCTTAACCACTCCTTTCTCTGCATACGTTCAAATCACTCACACACACTCTCAAAATATTCTTAAATTTATACAAAAAATCCAGACTCTCTCTCTCAGATCGCCAGTTTCCTGGAATAAAATTATTAAAATTCTATCTGGAACTCGAGCCTCACGTTCAGGTCGCCATAAAATTGCCGTGTAACTTCTCTAAATCGAGCCTCAGTAACAAAAATATTCGAAAATTTATTAATTTTTTAAAAATCGAAAATTGCACACCATAGAAAATTTTTCAAAAAAAAAAATTTCTTACCCATATTCTGCTTTATCAACTTAATTACTTCAACAGCCCCCAGGCTAGCTCAGTTGGGCCTCCTCTTGGATACCTAGATTCACTATCATACTCTTTATCGTTCACGCACACTCTCATTAAAACCACAAAACAATACAACAATCATACACTATTTATTTACCACTATTTACAAATAAAATTCAAGATTATCTACATTTCAGTGCTCAAGTTACAGCTCAATAAATTTTAATTTTGTAAAGTTCAGGATTTTAAGTTGAAATATCAAACACATTGAATGTAACCGGAGTAAATGGTCCCTGAATAATACCTTATTTTTCTTGCTTTATTTATAATTAATTTTAATTAGTACACTCTGGGGTATGGTGAGCTCATGATAACCTAGTTAATTATGAATAATGTATGCTTTTACTTTGCATACTCTTACAACAAACACAGAAAAACCCATGTACTCTTAACAATAACAAATTTAAATTCCTGAGGAACGTTAATAAGCTTTATATACACCTTTAGATTTATATTTAAATACCATAATAAAAGTTAGTTATACGTATTATTTTCAATACGCAAAATAATGCAAAATACCTTAATAGTTCACTCTCACACATCACAATAATTTTCATAGTTTATACAAACAACAAATTTTAAAGCGTTACCTGGAATTTCTTGAAGATCCCTACTCCGTTGACAAAGCCGTTAAGTTCCTGCACCCTCGGTTTTGTGGTTCTGCTCTGCTCGCCGCTGCCAGCTATTTGTAGATGAACACCCTCTAAGTTGTGCTGCATGCTATACATACACGATACATCCAAATCCAAATTACGTCACTTCACGAGCTTGTTAAATTATATGTTGCACCTCAATAAAATTTAGAATCGTCAGTCACTACCTGCGTTTCAAATTATGAGGCCAACACAGTACTATTTAATTTAAAAAAATTTATATACTTACAAGCTCGTGGTAAATTTCTGTACGTAGTCTGAAGCGATGAAAATACTAAGAGAGCCCTATTAATTTTCTTAAAGTATTTATACAATTTGAAATGCCACCTCTCGGCCACTCTTCACGCGAAGTCCTTCATTTAAAATAATACTTCCTCAAATTTTGGTTCAACCGTTTTTGAAATCTTCGAAATTTAGCTCGTTGTTATTATATTTTCCGAAAACTCCGCATTCAATATTCCCGTGTTTGTCTGTTTTACAACGAACTATATAGACCAATGAGATATTCAGTGACGTCTTGAAACCCCGCCTGTATTAACGCTATTTCTCTCTTATGCATATTCTGTTTCCTTCTAACCTTGTTTGAGTGGTAGAAAATCGATATTACTGTCCGCGTTCTATCTAACCCATGTGGACTGAATACGTGCGTTTCGAAATAAACTGCTATTATGCCTGTCTCATTCTGAAGCATATCACTGATTGTCCATCCCTTCTGCGCTTTAAGGAAACTTTTAGTTAGCATTTATGCGAACCGTCTGACCGTTTGCCCGATATACCTCGAATACTGTCTTTTATCTACACAAATAAGGGGAACATGACATTTCCAAACCTGCAGGTGTTCAATTTAACGATCGTTTTTAAAACAATATTTCTAGGAGTTTACGTTTCAAGGTATTTTATATCCAACGGCTGTTCGTTTGTTAGCAAAGCGTTTCACCATGGTATTATCGATTTTTCAAGCTCTTATGCGTATTAAACGTAATAACCCTTTCAACTAAACTCAATTAAATTAATTAATAATTTGCATTGGCTTCTACAATTTATTTTGTTTACAAACCTAACTAAATTTTAATCACTACTTGTAAAATTTTGTTAATACTTGTTACTTTAAATTCACTAAATGAAATAAATTTCACACGTAAATTCTGGTTGTTTCCTCTATACAGGGTGTTTGAAATTGCCTTGTTTATACCTAAATTTAACCCTTTAAAACCACTACAATATATATATATATATATATATATATATCACACACTCTAAAATACTCTTAAATTTGTACACAAACAGAAACTCTCTCTCTCAGATCGCCAGTTTCCTAGAATAAAATCACAAAATTTTATTTGGAACTCGAGCCTCACTTTTGGGTCGCCAAAATTGCTATGATACCTACAAAAAGCCTCACCAGAGTAAAAAAAAACATTCGAGCCCCAACGTTGGGCCGTCAAGATTGCTGTGATACCCTTATAAGAATCGAGCCTCACGAATTGGGCGCCAAGATTCTGTAAAATGCGCCATTGGTCACGGGAACTGGTAGTTTCTGCTGATCATTCAAGCCCCACAGATTGGGCCGTCAAAATTTGCTGTGTTATAAGAATCGAGCCTCACGAATTGGGCGCCAAGATTTGCTATGATCCTCGTTACTACGGTGAAATCTCCTCTGATAATCGATTTCTTACCTGAATATCGCCTCTTGAATCCTTCCGCATCGGCTGCTCACCTAGTTAAAACTTTCATCCTCATTCATAAAAGAAAACACATTCCTACCACAAACATCAACGTTAACTCTATTTACATCAATATTCATAATACATTAAAATTTCAAAATTAAATTTCATCATAAATTTCAGCATTATAAAATTTCAAGTTCAAATTTGTCATCATTTTAATTTGCATCCGGAATTAGAGTCCTTGTAGGATGCATACTAATTAAATAAACAATATTTGCAGACCTGAGTCTGAATAAAAGGGAGCATCTCCCACCCCTTTACGTTAATTTAACAGGTTAGTCTAATTGAGCTCAAAGACAGACCCAAATTTTCATCATAATCAAAACATAAACCTGATAAATACTCCTTTCTACTTATACAAGAAAATTTTACCTTAAAATTAAAAAGTTGATGTTTATACAAATTTACTACTGTCCATCTTTATCAAACAAATTATAAAGATATTCAACACACACCAAAACATCTAAGATCGAACAAAATGCATAATTTACCTGAAGGTTACTGCACTCGTGGCTCCAATGTACATCGGACTTGCTCATCCCACCATTCCAGCTGGTTTATGTTTACGTCCTCGGATTTCTAGCCGCCTTTAAAATTTTTCTACACCACCATTCGTCTAAACGGTTTCAGGGTTTCTCAGGAACTCATCTAGATATATCGAAATCTCGTTTTGTGGATCCAATCACGTTTACGAATAATATTTGATTATTAACACTCCCGATAAATAGCAATGAAATTCATAATTCTTTCACGCTATACCAAAAACTGCCTATTTCTATTTATTTATTTATCGTTATTAATTTGGATAATTGGTACAGTAGTACCCGCAAATATAACTAGACTTTGTTACCTTCATTTATCTTCTCTAAGTGTACTAATAACTTTTATTGTAGCACATAATCACCACGTATTCTACTTAAAGTATCGAATAATCAAAAAATAAAGAGCAAAACTGTTTAAAGTATCGAATAAAATCAAAAATCTAAGAGAGCGAAACACCTATAAGCACGGGTTTATATAATGGCCCGCTTGCAAGTCGAATTTGTCCCGCAACGGACAGTTTTTAGAAATTCGCATTCTCGTTTCCCTTCCGACGGCTCGGCACAGCGATTCTACTAAAAATTTGCACACGTGCAAGTTGAAATCTAAGAATTTTCCACACGACTCGCAACACGTCTGTGAACAACTAATTAATTATATATAGAAATTGTTATGTTTCCACCTCTCATATCTGCATCTTATTTCAACCAATCGTAGACCTAGTGACGCTTCACAAATCACGCCTTCTATTATCAGTGTCTCTGTTTTACGCATTTTATTCGTCCCTTTCTACCTTGGTCTGAGTGGTACAAATCGATATTCTTTACTATCTGCTATTTAAATCCACGTGGATTTCTACGTGAGTAAAATAACCCCTCATCTAGCATTTCCTGCTAAAACATCCGACCGTTTCCAATATACCTAAAAGCTGCATGTTTATCTGTTCAAATTTATTAGAACTTGACATTTAAAAGTTTGCAGGTGTATGCTCCTAATGAACGTTTTAATATAATTCTCCGAGCTTTGTTTCATCGTATTTTAACCTTCCTTTTAGCTGTTTGTTACCAACCTTGGATTTTCACAGGCTTTTATGCTTATTATATATTACTAATGGTTCAATTAACTCCAATTAAAATAATAATGAATGGCATTGACTTCTACCCTTTAATTTTTAGCGAATACCAATTAAATATTAATTATTATTTGTACACTTTGTTTAATACCTGTTACTTAAAAATTGAATTAATTAATATAAATTTCGCACGTAATTTCTATTTGTTTCTTTATACAGGGTGATTAAAATTATTTGATGTCGTTAATTAATTTTCTACCCTGGTCTAAATTTGAGTATTTTCCCCCTATTTGAATACAAATAATCCCACTTATTTGAATTCAAATACGAAACATCTAGACTACAAAAAAAAAATTACAAAAAAATTGTCTATCTCACTCTACACTTATCTTCCTAACTTACCTAACTTATATCCAATCCTAAAAAAAATTATTTACACCTATCCTATATCCCTATCCTATTCCTAATTCTCACCTAATTTTATAAACTGAAATTATCCCTAACTTCATCCTACTTATCCATCTAATCCTATATACATCCTATATACCTATCCTAGTCCTAACCTTTACCTAATCTTCACTATACTCACTTCCCCCTACCTAATCCTATATACCTATCCTATTCTTATTCTATTCCTAATTCTCCACTAATCTTATAAGAAATATCTACACTTAACCTATCTTATTTTCTTCCTACATTTAATTTTTATTCTCATCCTATATACCTATTCCTACTTATCTCCCATATTTATCCTATACCTAGCTTTATTTTCTATAAACACTTACTTCTACTCTTCTATATACACCTATTCTGTCCCTATATTTTGTTTATTTAATCTTCATTTCTTATTTAAATCTGACTCTTTTCTTGATCCTCCAAGTCTTTCTTCTCACCATCCTAATCCTCTTCATCCCTATTTCTCCCCCTTCTATATCTATACTTATCATCCCTGTTATCTCACATACAATAAACTTATCATCCCTATTATCCTGATTCCTAAATATTGCTTCTTCTTCAGTCCCTATACTTGTCTGTCTCTCATTTATTATTATTTCCTTTTCTGCGGACAAACCAAACGATACTACATTACAATTATAGATTTTTTCCTCTACGGAAAATCCAGTGTACCTTCTAGAATCCTTGTGTAATGGAATCAGCCAGAATGAATTTATTAAATCTACTTTACTAAAAACAAACTTGCCACTTAACCTCGTCAAAAGTGTGTCCATGGATGGTGGACAATGGAATTGCGGTTTGGTCCGTTGATTAATTTTTCGTGCATCTAAACATAAACGAATACTATCATCCTTTTTCTTAACTACCACCAACGGATTTATGAAATGAGTGTTTGAGACCTCTATTATGCCATCTTCCAACATTTTATTTAATTCTGCTTCACCTGCTCCCGATATGCTGCTGGAATTGGATAAACCTTTGCGTTGAACGGTTCTGAATTATCCACTTCTAACACATGCTCATAGCCTAACGCTGTGCTCGCTTCTACCCCCACTAATTCTGCATGTTTTTGTAATAAAGCTTGAACCTCTACTATCCTATCCTCTGAACATCTTATTGTGTTGATCTGTTTAACTCCATCATCCTCTACCTCTACTACATTAATACTCAACCCCGTGTCATCCTCTGTGACTTCATAACTGCCCTTCCATGGCACTACCCTATCCTTAATCCTTACTACCTTCCTTTCCATATCTATCAAAACCCCTAACTGCATCATACAGTCAACACCTAAAATGCTCTGAAACTTCAGCCCAGGTACAATTACAAACTCCTGTTCACAGCTTAAACCTCCTATATCTATCCTAAGCACCACAACACTATTTACTACAGCAAACTTCTTTTTATTTGGAGCTACTAAATGGCTACGCTTTATAGGCATAATTCTATCACAAACCTTATCCCTAATTTTGCTGACAAATTCCTCCGATATTAAACTCGCCTCTGCCCCTGTATCAAGTAATACTTCTACATTATTCTCAAAAATTCCTATATTAGTAATTGGCAAACATAATTTTTCTACAGTTTCTGGCTCTATTTCCTCCTCAATTTTGAAAAATTCACGTGGATGTTCATACACATTTACACAGAAATCTAGTGGTCTGTCGCGTTCTAAAAATCCTGTCTCGTCCTGTTTTCCGTGCTTGGTCCTGGTTGTCCTTCTACAACCTGTGCGTACGTCCTCCTCGTATTAATATCCGTGTCCCTGTCTCTATTCGGCGTGCTCGTCACTGTCCTGTTTACTTCCGGTAAACTGTTCTGTCTCGTGTAACTAGGTCTTGGCGTCGGTCCCCTAGTCGCACTATTGCTTCTGTATTCCTGTCCTCGTCGTTCCCAATTCGGTCGAAAATTTCTATTGTAGTCAGGCCGTCTCGGAAAATTCTGTGTCCTGTTGTCAAACCTAACCGTGTTAATGTTTCGTTCACGTATCTCTCTTGTCCGTCCTACACACACATCGTCATATCTCTGTAAGTATTCTAAAAATGTCTCACGTTCTGTAATGTTTTGTAAGGCCACGTGTTGTCTGATTTCCAGTTCAAAATGTGATAAGTACTTGATTATTTGTCTGTCCGTCAATGGTGGATTAAGTTGTTTGGCCACACTGTATTTTCGGATGGCATATTGTTCCCTAGAACCTGCAAACTCTCCCTTAAATTTTCCTGTAATCAAGTCGTCCCTAATCTGATCCTGTTTGTGATCACTCCAGTAATGCTGTAAAAATTTGTTTTCAAAGTCCTGATACGTGTCTATGTCCTGTCCTACTAAATTATACCATGCTTCCGCATTGTCTTTCAATAAAGCCTTTATCGTATTTAGTTTGGTCTGTTCGTCGAATAAATTTCCCACTAGATTTCTTACGCTATTAATAAAAATTTGTGGATTTACCCTGTTATCGCCATAAAATTTCATATGTTGGTCCAATGATACGCCACCTGTATAAAATCTGGGACCATCCCCCGTTAAACTTGACATGTTGTATTTAATACTACCAACTTCGCGTTCTACTCTGCCAAACTGATCCCTACATGAGTCCGTTACTTCAGTCATTTTTGTATTTATCTCTTCTTCACAAAAAATACGTACTTCGGACCTTAAATGTCCCATTTCCTGTTAAAGACCTGTAATGTTTTTCTCATTTCTATCAACCCTACTTTCTACTTCCCCCATTTTCACGGTAAAACTATTTTTAAATTCTGAAACTTCTTGATTCGTCTTATCTATTTTCTGACTAATCTCCTCTAACTTCCTGTTCGATTCTTCACTCATTTGCTCAAATTTTCGATTTGAGTCCTCTCTAACCCCGCTTAATGTCTCATTCATTCTTTCAAGCATCCTCATTATCATCTCGTTTCCTTGATCCCCTGATTCCGTCCTCAACTGATCTCTACTGCCTCCAGCTTCTTCCATTTTCGAATTTTTTTCACACAATGCACTATCGTCACTTCCAATTTCCACTCCTTGACTCCTTAACCACTCCTTTCTCTGAATACGTTCTAATCGCTCTCACACACTCTAAAATACTCTTAAATTTATACACAAACAGAAACTCTCTCTCAGATCGCCAGTTTCCTGGAATAAAATCACAAAAATTTTATTTGGAACTCGAGCCTCACTTTCGGGTCGCCAAAATTGCTATGATATCTACAAAAAGCCTCACCGGAGTAAAAAAAAACATTCGAGCTCCAACGTTGGGCCGTCAAGATTGCTGTGATACCCTTATAAGAATCGAGCCTCACGAATTGGGCGCCAAGATTCTGTAAAATGCGCCATTGGTCACGGGAACTGGTAGTTTCTGCTGATCATTCAAGCCCCACAGATTGGGCCGTCAAAATTTGCTGTGTTATAAGAATCGAGCCTCACGAATTGGGCGCCAAGATTTGCTATGATCCTCGTTACTACGGTGAAATCTCCTCTGATAATCGATTTCTTACCTGAATATCGCCTCTTGAATCCTTCCGCATCGGCTGCTCACCTAGTTAAAACTTTCATCCTCATTCATAAAAGAAAACACATTCCTACCACAAACATCAACGTTAACTCTATTTACATCAATATTCATAATACATTAAAATTTCAAAATTAAATTTCATCATAAATTTCAGCATTATAAAATTTCAAGTTCAAATTTGTCATCATTTTAATTTGCATCCGGAATTAGAGTCCTTGTAGGATGCATACTAATTAAATAAACAATATTTGCAGACCTGAGTCTGAATAAAAGGGAGCATCTCCCACCCCTTTACGTTAATTTAACAGGTTAGTCTAATTGAGCTCAAAGACAGACCCAAATTTTCATCATAATCAAAAACATAAACCTGATAAATACTCCTTTCTACTTATACAAGAAAATTTTACCTTAAAATTAAAAAGTTGATGTTTATACAAATTTACTACTGTCCATCTTTATCAAACAAATTATAAAGATATTCAACACACACCAAAACATCTAAGATCGAACAAAATGCATAATTTACCTGAAGGTTACTGCACTCGTGGCTCCAATGTACATCGGACTTGCTCATCCCACCATTCCAGCTGGTTTATGTTTACGTCCTCGGATTTCTAGCCGCCTTTAAAATTTTTCTACACCACCATTCGTCTAAACGGTTTCAGGGTTTCTCAGGAACTCATCTAGATATATCGAAATCTCGTTTTGTGGATCCAATCACGTTTACGAATAATATTTGATTATTAACACTCCCGATAAATAGCAATGAAATTCATAATTCTTTCACGCTATACCAAAAACTGCCTACTTCTATTTATTTATTTATCGTTATTAATTTGGATAATTGGTACAGTAATACCCGCAAATATAACTAGACTTTGTTACCTTCATTTATCTTCTCTAAGTGTACTAATAACTTTTATTGTAGCACGTAATCACCACGTATTCTACTTAAAGTATCGAATAATCAAAAAATAAAGAGCAAAACTGTTTAAAGTATCGAATAAAATCAAAAATCTAAGAGAGCGAAACACCTATAAGCACGGGTTTATATAATGGCCCGCTTGCAAGTCGAATTTGTCCCGCAACGGACAGTTTTTAGAAATTCGCATTCTCGTTTCCCTTCCGACGGCTCGGCACAGCGATTCTACTAAAAATTTGCACACGTCCAAGTTGAAATCTAAGAATTTTCCACACGACTCGCAACACGTCTGTGAACAACTAATTAATTATATATAGAAATTGTTATGTTTCCACCTCTCATATCTGCATCTTATTTCAACCAATCGTAGACCTAGTGACGCTTCACAAATCACGCCTTCTATTATCAGTGTCTCTGCTTTACGCGTTTTATTCGTCCCTTTCTACCTTGGTCTGAGTGGTACAAATCGATATTCTTTACTATCTGCTATTTAAATCCACGTGGATTTCTACGTGAGTAAAATAACCCCTCATCTAGCATTTCCTGCTAAAACATCCGACCGTTTCCAATATACCTAAAAGCTGCATGTTTATCTGTTCAAATTTATTAGAACTTGACATTTAAAAGTTTGCAGGTGTATGCTCCTAATGAACGTTTTAATATAATTCTCCGAGCTTTGTTTCATCGTATTTTAACCTTTCTTTTAGCTGTTTGTTACCAACCTTGGATTTTCACAGGCTTTTATGCTTATTATATATTACTAATGGTTCAATTAACTCCAATTAAAATAATAATGAATGGCATTGACTTCTACCCTTTAATTTTTAGCGAATACCAATTAAATATTAATTATTATTTGTACACTTTGTTTAATACCCGTTACTTAAAAATTGAATTAATTAATACAAATTTCGCACGTAATTTCTATTTGTTTCTTTATACAGGGTGATTAAAATTATTTGATGTCGTTAATTAATTTTCTACCCTGGTCTAAATTTGAGTAATATATATATATATATATATATATATATATATATTATATATATATATATATATAATGTATATGTATATATAAATAAAGACAAGATATATGCAGTCCGCAATCTGAATTTGTGTACCACAAAAGCAGAATAAGATGTGTTGTAAATAAACTTTTATAAAAATAATAAAAGCAGACGTACCTATACAAAACGAGCTAATCGTTGTATGCCATTAACAAAACAATAATTTTATTACTTCATAAAAGATAAAAACATCTATTGACCGGTTTCGGCATTTTAGAGCCTAATCGGAATGGAGTAGTTTCTAACAACCTTATGAAGTAATCGAAGCTATAACTGATATAAGTTTGAAAGAACCTTTGCAAATAAATTTTGCTTATAACATCCGCTATCACAAACGCAGATCATACTTGTATGGCCATCTATAAAATTACGATTTAGTTTCAAATCTGCTTTTGTACCTCCACGCTTGTGGTGTTGGTGTTTTATTTACTCTTGCCATCGTACAAAGGTTCCTTCGAACTTATATCAGTTATAGCTTCGATTGCTGCATAAGACTGATTAGAAACTACTTCATTCGTACACGGCTAAACAAAGGCGAAACCGGTCAATAAATGTTCCGTTCCTTAGTGAAGTAATAAAGTTATTGTTTTGTTAATAGCTATACGACCATCAGTTCGATTTGTATAGATAAATCTGTTTTTATCATTTTCATAAAAGTTTATTTACAATACATCTTATTTTACTTTTGTTGTACACAAATTCAGATTCACAACGCTGCAAAAATAATACATCAACAATGAGCCCAAAAACACAAACTCACAAAAGAACATACGCCAATATACAAATACACACCACAAAACATACTTGAAAACACAGAATACAAGTTATACTGGAACAAAAGCATAATAACTGATAAAACAACACTACACAACAGGCCAGACGTTACACTCATTCACAAACAAAAGAAAATCACACAACTAATAGAAATATTTATCCCAAACGCACCCAATATACAGAAGAAGACAGAAGAAAAAAGAGAAAATCACATACAACTAGCTGAAGAATTTAAAAATATGCGGAATCAAGATAAAGTAGAAATAATACTGATCATATTATCAAATACAGGAGTCATACCAAACAACCTACACCATACATCCAAAAACTACGACTGCATCCAAACACATTCATACATCTACAAAAATCAGTCATACTCGACAATTGTACAATCACTAGAAAATTTCTAAATACATAATATTAATATAACTCGTAGACACGTTTGACATCAGTACATATGCTTATCTACTAAAAGCAGATAAAACTATCTGGAAAAAAAGATTACTAGTAACAATAATAGCGGTTTTTATTTCCATTATAACATATAAGAAGAATATTAGGAATACAAAATATTAATAATAATAATAATAATAATAAAACAATCGACATACGTAAATATAAAATACAAAAGTAAATACTTGGAAATGTGATGATGATCAAATGGTATCCATATAGTATCCTTGCTCTGCCTTACTACCATGAAATCAATCATGGCAAAGCAAAAATTACGAAATGCTAAATTGCATTAGGAATTATACATATATAATTTCAATATAATACATTGCACATATTTATTATTTATCTACTGCCTAGGGAACCAAATTTGAAAACTACAAAAAAGATTTTAGATTCTAACCCTAGAGCGTTTTTTGTTCCATGTGCATCTCGCAGTTTAAATTTGGTCGTAAATAATGCAACTAATATAAATTTCGAAACTGTTAATTTTTTTGGTATCGTTCAGGAACTTTACGTATTTTTTGCATCTTCATTAAAAATTGTAGAATTTACGTCCTTGCACTTTTAACAAGAGTACGCTTCATAAATATTAAGTCTGGCGTAACATTTTTACGTTTTCAAACAAAATTTGTTGGGTTTATGCAACTAGTTAGTAAAAACATAGCTTGTTTAGAGTAGTGCTAGTCGCACCTGCCACCCGAATGCCTTCTTTGAATGGTTGCTTGTTGAAAGGGTAAGATAGTTTGGGACCGAAAATTTGCGTGGAAACACCGAAAGGCCAAATCCTTTCCTAAGTGATGGTCAATAGATAGGTACTCCGTCCTCTGGTAACAATGGTCAGTATAAATTAATTATTTATAAGACTAATATTTTTTTGGTAATTTAGTGCAACAATTTAGGGTTTAACTAACGTAATACCATATATTGCATTGACTAACATTCTTGCGTTGAAATTAAATCTAAATAAAGAAACAATTTTTGCTAATTAAATTATTAAGATTAAGCAAATTTTATGATTGGAATCAATGGAAAATAACTTAGCGTTGTCCAGAGATAACGTTACAAGGATAGATACCTGGTTAGAGATTAGCATTGTTTATGAGGTCAACCTTCCGGGAACAGTGACAGGTCTTGCCGACCGTCTCCATTTGAGTGGTCTGGTTCCGTTTTATTTCGAATGTATGAAAAGGGGTAAGCGATTTATTTCCTATGTTATCAAAAGTAATGAAAATACTATCCGTATCTAAAGCTAAACATTTTAATAAAGAATTACATTGTTTAATAACGGGATACGTTAAATTTTTATAGTGTAAAAAACCGCTGGTTTCATTTTTGTTGTAAACTGAAAATATAAAATTTCTTGAGTAACAATGAACATCGAATTATTAATTGCTTAGTCAAACACTAACTCTTCGTCGTTAGATCCTTTGATTAATATTTTAATACGTTTCTGAACCTAATGATATAATAAATGTGAAGCCAATCAGATCTGATTGGAATAAAACAACGTGTAATACCAGATTTCTTTAATCTTGTCTGAATTTACTTATCTGTAAACAAAAATTTATTACAAACTTGAACTTTATACTTGATTATTGCTAATTCTCAAACAGTTCCTTACGGGATGTTTCCCCGAACTTTGTATTGCGAAATTAATTGTGTTGCTTTTAAGAAGGGAAGACGGGTAATACGTAATCAAGGAGGGCTAAGATGGAACGGCATGGCCACTGAAAAGTCGTCAGTTGTAGTTTCCGAAAGAAGAAAGACGAACTAGAAAGCACCTACCACAGAGCGGATGGACGAAACACAATCGGTATAGGGACCGACAGCAAGGAAGACCAGCGAAATGAAAAAAGAGAGGAATATTGAATGGAAGGAACGAAGAAAAGGAAAAAAAGAAAAAAACCCAAAAAGAATAGGTTACTTCCTAGATTGAGTTTCAACAAAAAAAGAAATTAAGCGAAATTACCCCTCTAAAACCAACATCTCGAAATCAGCATGGTAAATCTAAAACTAAGTATATACATCTAATGGCAACAACATTTTCAAACGTGTCAGCAAGCCTTCAAATCATTTTCACTTTAATAAGTTGTACACTCTTAGTTATTTAAAGCAAATAGTAATGCATTCATATAGTGTCAATAAATCTCAAACTAATTCACTAATTGTCGTCTAAACGGATTAAATTTAGGAATGCATGAGCTTAAACCGAAAATCCCAACCGATAATGGGCGCAATCGTAAATGATGGAGAAAGAAAACACTCACCCTCGAAGTTACTGACGTCGGGGTTGAGTCACTAGCTAGCTCACGGCAGCGAGTAGGTGGGCCTACACCCAGAAAGAACGTACTTGGCTTCCCGTTACAGCAAGGTTCGGCCATTAATCGTGGCTTTAAGGCCACCGCAAGAAGTTAGAGCAATTACCGGTAAAAATTAATTTAATTTCGACGAAAAATACAATTTTCTAAAAACCCTAAATATTTACCACGCCGTATTGCGTGAACGAAATTTTCATAACGAAAAACTGAAACAACCAAACATTCCTACACGTGTCTTCGTTGTGTAGATAAGAAAGCAAACAAAATCAATTTCGTTCAGCCAGTGACCAGAGTTCAAAGTAATATTTCTATTCAGAATTAACCTGGAAAACACAGTTTATATAGGGATAATACGCAGCTTTAATTCCACAAATTCTACTGACGGAAAACAAATAAGAAGCAATAATCGGATACTTGGAACACGTTATCGACTATCTAGGTATAGCGTACACTTTACGTTTGGGAATTCTGGGAAGTAGAATTTATTCTTAATTACCGGAAGGATTTACCAAGTAAAATATGCAGGATATTTAATTTATCGAATAAAGTTTTGTTTTAGAAGCAAAGTGGATTTTAGTTGAAAATTATTAGCTAGCCTATTTTTTTTAATTATGAATCGACGATTTTATTTAACCCTAGACATGGAATTTAGATAAATGGATAATTAATTAGCAAAGGATTTGAGTTGAAAATTATTGTAAATGAAATAACCAATTATTGCCGAAAATGAACGTAACAAATCCCCCCCAGCAAAATTAAAAGGTCGGGGTATGGAAGCAAAATGATGGGAGTGGGCAGGACCAACAAAAAACCCAAAGAGAAAAAGAAAGAAATAAAAATTCGCTTGCGAACTAAAAGAAAATTCATTACAAAAATAAATAAATAAAAAGAAAACACCCAACAAAGCACACAAAAAAACTTCTATCCGTCTTGAAGAGCCAAGAATAGAAAGGAAGAACGAACAAGAAGAAAGAAAAAAAAGAAAGAAGGGAAGACGGGTAATACGAAATCAAGGAGGGCTAAGATGGAACGGCATGGCCACTGAAAAGTCGTCAGTTGTAGTTTCCGAAAGAAAAAAGACAAACTAGAAAGCACCTACCACAGGAGCGGATGGACGAAACACAATCGGTATAGGGACCGACAGCAAGGAAGACCAGCGAAATGAAAAAGGAGAGGAATATTGAATGGAAGGAACGAAGAAAAGGAAAAAAAGAAAAAAACCCAAAAAGAATAACACCAACACCAAGTACAAAACCCAAAAAAAAACTAAGAATTGTAGGGAAAAAAATAAAACAGAATCCCAGTGTAGTTATGTATGAGTAGGTGTGTGCGTGTACGTGCGTGTGTGTGGGTGTGTAAGAAGTGTGTATGTATGTGTTGTGCGTGTATAAAGTGTGCTGGTGTATATGTTGAACCGCTGTAGTCGCCTCTTACGACAGGCAGGTCGTACCGTGGGACTATTCTATTCCCGGACCCACACGGTTGCAAGAAAAAACAAGAAGACGAAAAAAAACCCCGTAAAACAGGGAAGTAAACAGAAATCGTAATGTCCAAAAAGCATGTCCGAAGGAAAGTCAAGTCGTCATAATCGAGAACATTAGAGTTTCGCCGACATATGTCCTTAAGTTCGGAAGGAGCATAGAATAAAGTCTGCCTCTTTTGTGCAGTTTTCTGCCAAATAGGAATAGCAGGGTGTAGTAGTTATAGCACTAGGTTTAAGAGATGGCAAGGGTAGTTTAGAAAACTCGAAACGAGTTAAGGAAGAAAATTGTTTGTTGTTAGGATAGGAGGTAAGAAAGTCGCCGGTAGAAAAGGAAACATTATGGGTTTTCAGAATATCCACGGTAGAAAAGGAAAAGGTATTGGCTGTAAGAAAATCAACCTTACGAAAAGAAACACAAGCGGAACACATTTCAGTTACGTTAGAGAAAGAGACAAGCAGAAAAAATTTGTTGGACGTTATGTGCAGGACTAGAAGTATCACAGTTAGGAAAGAAAACAGCATTGGCTGTCGAAGTATCCACCTTAGGAAAAGGAGCAGAATCAGGTAAAAGTTCGTCAGCATTAGATAGCAGAACATCAGCTAGGATGTCACCAACCTTAGTTAAAAGAACAGAAGTAATTAGCATTTTGTCAGCATGAGGTAAGAGTAGGTAACGAAACAAGATCAGGTAAAACTTTATCTACAACAGCAACAGGCATCACAGCTACGGGTTCCCTAACTTCAGCAGGACCTTCTCTATCCGTATTAGAAATAATCTTCACTTTAGCTACGCCTGTGATTGTCGGCACAACAAGAATTTCTTGAGTCGAAGCATTTAAGAAAACAGGAACAAGTAAAATTTTGACAAAAACGGGACCTTCACAGACGGAATTAGAAGTTATCGTCACTTCCGCGACCTCTGTGTTTGCAGACACGACAGAAATTTCTTGGGTAGAATCGTTTAAGAAAGCGGAAACAAAGTCTTGAGAAGCTAGCTGCAAGTCACCAATTTGAAGCATGGGTTGTAAGGGTGGTGGAGACACAGTTTAGGGTGAGAGCGAATAAGGAGGGCGAGCAGAAGGAGGAGTAGAATAGGATGTAGAACTAGAGACGGAAAAAATTTTGTTCGAAATTATATTGGCCGAAGAAGGGTATGTTTTGATAGTGGTAGCGGGAGGACCTGGATAAACTATCTAAGATAACGTAGAATGAGAAGTAGAAAAAGTTAGGCAACTAGAGGTGAGGGCAGAATTTGAAGGATTATTCGAAGACCTATTAGTAGTAGGATGACAGTTGGGACAGTTGTGGCGAGTAACTCCCTTATGTCCGCAACCATAACAATGGTGTACTTTAGGACGAGTACAACGGGCCGAAACATGACCACATTTGTCGTAATTAAAGCATACGACCTGACGAGTAGGAGCAGAAATAGGAAGAAGAACAGTAGAACGTACGGAAGAAGTATCGGATCTACGCGTAGGCGTAGGAGAAACCTTAACAACTCGGTCATGTGAAGTACAAGTATTTTTCTCAATAGTAGTAGCCTTATAAACAAACTCCATGTGTTCAAAATGATGAATCAGTAAATTAGACAACGACAGAAAACCTATGCCGAAAACCACGATACCAAAGTAACGCTTTCGACTCAAACAAATCCACTGCAGACTCAAATAACTGAAAATCCGATACATGGTGAGTTCGTCGGAGTTTTTCGACCGGTCTCAAAAAATCATGTAAGGTAAAAGTGTTCAGGACACCAGAAAATTTCAAGTTCCACTCCCACACATGAGGACCTTGGTAGGAAGCCGAAAAAGAAGTAATTTTTAGTAGTAATAAAAAAAAGAAATTGGGAAAGTAACTAAATAAAGACTAACCGTAACTTGGTAGAAGCTCAAAAGAAAAAAAAATATTGCGAATACAGGACAATCTAAAACAGATCCGACGGATAAACTTCAGGGACACCAATGGAAGCAAAACAACAAAATAGAAATTAGAATAGGGCTGTAGAATAAAAGAAAAATAGGAGGAAAAACTAACTCTAGACTTGATGGGGAGAACCAAATATACGTTTTCAATGAACTAGGATTATTGGCGAAAACACAAGTCCAATAATCTGACATTAACTCACCAATAATATTAAGCGTAAGGGACGAAACGTAAGTAATATCACGCCAAGAAAATATAGGAACTAACCATAATAAACAAAAAATCGCAGAAAAAATTAACTAAAACGAACTCGGAGCCAACACTAACTAAAGTAAAATCGGAGCCAAAGTTACATGAAACACAATCGCAGCACAAGAAAATTAACGAACACCAAATCGAAGAAGAAATTAACTAAACAAAATCGTAGCCCCAAGTCAGGGCGTCAGAAATTTATGCTACGTGCATTGACGTAGCCTAGAAAAACAAACAAAAAAAAAGAAATGGACCGGGCTCAATCGGCGAGTGGGCGGGGTGTTATACCTACAACAAAAATTAAGGGAGGCCTGAAATAAAGAAAGAAAATTACACACACTCATTCATACTCAAAACACAACATATCAACAAAAGAAACCTATAATTAAACACAATATGTACACGCAATAAATAATTACACTAAATCTAAAAAAAATACCAACCAAAAGAACAAATCATTTATTTTTTAAATGGTGAGCTGCCGGTTTTAGGTTACTTCCTAAATTGGGTTTCACCAAAAAAAGAAATTAAGCGAAATTACCCCTCTAAAACCAACATCTCGAAATCAGCATGGTAAATCTAAAACTAAGTATATACATCTAATGGCAACAACATTTTCAAACGTGTCAGCAAGCCTTCTAATCATTTTCACTTTAATAAGTTGTACACTCTTAGTTATTTAAAGCAAATAGTAATGCATTCATATAGTGTCAATAAATCTCAAACTAATTCACTAATTGTCGTCTAAACGGATTAAATTTAGGAATGCATGAGCTTAAACCGAAAATCCCAACCGATATGGGCG
This sequence comes from Platerodrilus igneus, assembly GCA_036346225.1. Classification (NCBI taxonomy): domain Eukaryota; kingdom Metazoa; phylum Arthropoda; class Insecta; order Coleoptera; family Lycidae; genus Platerodrilus; species Platerodrilus igneus. Next base: position 2,731,363 of record JARFIW010001358.1, read on the forward strand.
CAATCGTAAATGATGAAGAAAGAAAACACTCACCCTCAAAGTTGCTGACGTCGGGGTTAAGTCACTAGCTGGTCCACGGCAGCGAGTAGCTGGGCCTACACCCAGAAAGAACGTACTTGGCCTCCCATTACAGCAAGGGACGACCATTCATCGTGGCTTTAAGGCCACCGGAAGAAGCTAGAGCAATTACCAGTAAAATTAATTTAATTTCGACGAAAAATACAATTTTCTAAAAACCCTAAATATTTACCACGCCGTATTGCGTGCGCATAATTTTTATAACAAAAAACGAAAACAACCAAACATTCCTACACGTGTCTCCGTTGTGTAGATTGGAAAGCAAATAAAATCAATTTCGTTCAGCCAGTGACCAGAGTTCAAAGTAATATTTCTATTCAGAATTAACCTGGAAAAACACAGTTTATATTGGGATAATACACAGCTTTAATTCGACGAATTCTTCCGATGGAAAACACATAAAAAGCAATTATCGAATACTTGGAACACGTTATCGACTATCTGAATATAGCGTAAACTTTAAGTTAGGGAATTCTGGGAAGTAGAATTTATTCTTAATTAACGGAAGTATTTACCAAGTAAAATATACAGGATAATTAATTTATCGAATAAAGTTTCGTTTTAGAAGCAAGGTGGCTTTTAGTTGAAAATTATTAGCAGGCGTATTTCTTTTTAATGACGAATTGACGAATTTATTTAACCGTAGACATGGAATTTAGATAAATGGATAAATAATTAGCAAAGGGTTTGAGTTGAAAATTATTGTAAATAAAATAACCAATTATTGCCGAAAATGAACGTAACAAGTGTTGAGATTCATTTAAGTGTCATAACGTAAACGCCGTGCCGCCCTCCCTTTTATCGTTTTGAGTGATGAAACAAAATCGGCCCACAACCCCGTCTCATGCCAGAGCAATAATGTTGAAAGTTAATTGTTTACATAAATAGAAGTTTTCTTTTCTCTTAGCCACTTACCAACCAATTTCATCTTGGGTTATCGTCATATTCAGGAAATCTCTGTACGATAGCGATTACCATAAAAAATAAATACTCTTCTCACATAGCCGTCAGCAAATAACGTTACCGTAGCGCCAACAACGTGGTGCTACATAAAAAAAGAAAACCCTTTATAACTATTGAATAAAATAATAGCGTATTTCCAGCGAAAACTAACAGATGACAGCTTCGGAAAGTTTGTTCAAGAAGCTATAAAAATTGCTGATCTTCTTGAAACAGATGCCATATTTTGTTTACCAGAAACTGTTAGACGTCGAAAGAAAATGGTCCATTTTGATTATCAATATGAAGATCAGGTGGAAAATGACTCAAAAAGAATTTTTATTTCACTATTTTAGATATGACCATTAACTCGTTGCAAGAACGATTTGCATTACTTAATGAGCATTCTAATTATTTTAGGTTTTAATACAGCATATCGGAATTTAAAAAAATTCTGAATCAGATTTGAAGAAGCACTGTCAAGGCTTAGAAGTAATATTAACTGACAAGAATAAAAAAGATATCGATGTAATAGAACTATCCGATAAAATAAGTACCCTTTTTAGTTGTAGTTTAGAAAATAACAGTGGTCTCTTTGAAATTTTACGTTGTTTGGCACAATACATTTTGAACACAAGCGGCCTAAGCTCACGACGCGGCCCTGCATGCATAAATTTTTCATCTTTAACCATTTGGTTTCCATTAGCTTATGCGAGGTGTGGTTACGACGTAAACTCCGTAGATAAAACGCTTTGCACAGGAACTCTTTGTATTTGAAAACGTATTTTTATCAATCTGGCAACTATCAGTTATTTTATTTTAAATTATTTATAGCATGTAATACAGTAATATGTAGCTCGTAATTGTTTACATATCATGTCTTCTAATAATTTTTTGTAGGTATTTTGAATTGTGCAGATTTAGGGATTATATCAATCCCTGGAACTAAGCTTCGGAGATCGTAACTCCACATATTTGACGGATATTAGTGTAAAATTATTTGCCTTTAGTTTCCTGATGACGAAACCTGCAAGAATTTTCCATAATAATATTTAAAAATAATGTTAGCACGGTAGATCTGGCTAAAAATTGAAACTAATAAAGGATTTCACCATAAAAAACATTCCCCAGGTGAGGCTCGAACTCACAACCCCGGCATGGCTCACGACTACTGTCATATAAGTACCGTGCGCTAACCAATTGCGCCACTGGGGAGTATGTATAACCTCGTTTAACGCATCCTTCAAATAGTCCAGTAAATTCATTTAATTAAATTTAATTATAAATTCCATTTTGTATTTAAAATTATATCAAATATTTTAACTATAACAACCATAAAATATATCTAAATAACGTAGTAGATTAATAGTTCAATAATACGTATAAAAATATTAATCCATACTTGAATTTCAACTATTATGACACAATTTTATAACTTTGGACGTTTGGGTGTTATCAAAATCCTATTAACCCTGCGGTATATGACCTTTAATATTTACATTAAGGAATGCCATGGGTCTGTGAGACCCATGCAAGTATTTTAGAACATCTTGCTTTAAACTAATTTTATTTTTAACAGGATGATTAAAACGAAGTGTTAGAGGATCAACATATATTTATTTACTTACTTGCAACTAAAAAATTTAAAAAAGCATTGTTCAAAACATAAAATATATTTTTCAATTATATCAGTTTATATCTGTACAGTTATTACAAAAAAAGTAAGTGTTCCAAACAAATATAAGAACTACATTTCTGACAGCAATATTTGGTTTTTCTGTCCTTGCAGAATTTACAACGCCCTCTTTTGTTGGCTTTGGTGTGTGCTGTTGCATTTTCCTCTGGTGGTATGCCCAAGAATTGTCATGCAGCTCCGCGAGTTTTCTTTGGAAGAAATTTATTTTCAGTTCGATCTTTCAAATGTTCGTTTATTAGTTCGAATCCAAGTTTTTTCAAAAAGGCCTTGCGTTTTATATTATTAGCGTTCAGATTAGAGCAGTGGATAACAAATGCATTAATACCTGCAAGATAATTTTATAACAATAAAAAAATCAGTATAAGTACTACCAAATTATTGATACCTGCAATATTGAGTACACCATACAGAATAACCATAGGCCTTCTCCAAGTATTTCTAGCTTATATTTGCCAGACAATTGATCTGTGTCAACTCTGCCTTTGCTGGAGTTGTAAAATGTGATTATCTTTAGCTTCTTTTCATCTCTGGTCTCATCATCTAAATTGTTATCATGATGAAGAGATGATAACATCAATACGCATCTAGCCTTTTTGAAATATACTAAGCTAAGTTTATGTCTTCGGTAAATCCAAACAGTGTGCTAAAAACTGCCTTTTTTTGTTTGTAAAAATTTGAATAGGATTTGTCTTTTATGTTTACGTATTGTTCCAACTACAGTGAGCTTATGCTCATTTAGCAGTGTTTTGGCAACCTCAACACTAGTAACCAATTGTACATCATTATATTACGACTTGTTTCATGTAATGGCTCTGTTATGTGTAACACTACGTCATTGGTTGAATTACTAACTGCATAAGGTCCGATATTTTGTGAGCCTACGTAAATTTTCATATTTGCTGTGTAATATGTTCTAGCGTCAGTTAGAGCAAATATTTTCAAGCCATCCTTGGCAGGCTTATTTGCAATATACGTTCTGAAACTACGCCTGCCACGAAATGCCCACAACATTTCGTCGAGTGTAGCGTATTCGCCAATTACATAACTCTTTTTGCAGTTGCTCACAAAGCAATCGAAGAAATGTCTTACCGCAGCTAATTTGTCATTTGCACGCCTTTCTTCTCGTGTTTGAATGTTGTCTAGTCTAATACAAGCCAACAAAAATCGAAAACGGTTTATTCCTATAGTGACTGGAAAAATGTCACAGCCAGTTCCATCGCTTGTCCAAAATTCATCTAAATTCATATGTCCGCCATGTAAAACACCGACTGTATATAGCAAACCTAATTCAGCCTTGATTTCGGTAGCAGTTGTATCTTTTGTTTTGTAGGTAGGTGCTTATCCCCACGTTGTGTGGATATGTAAATATTTGTATTAACCACGATGATGTTAATCATATATTCGTCTACTAAACAATCCCAACATTCTGTCTTAGATTTAGCAGTACGGGCTTTTCCTCGAGTACCAGGCAAATGAGTTATAATGTTCCAACTCCGAGTACGCACGTTTTTAGTAGGATACACATATTTCCATTTCATACCATCTTTTCCTACAAAACTACCTGTTTTGCTGTCCGAAACTTGTATGTCAACATCTTCTAGCTCTTGCTCACTCTCGCTGTCATGTTTGCTCACCTCTTCATACGCCTATGTATTCTTCATCCATATCAACTTCTTCATAAAGTCTAAGACGATTATTTTCTTTTTCAAAGGAGTCGTAGAATGCAGCCACAACACTATTGTTCGAAATCTCAGAGAAAAGCAAAAGAAATTCACGACGCACAAACAAACAAATACACAACCGTAACATACAAGCGTTGAGTAAAAACTGCGTGGTGCGGCGTGCGACTGGTACGTTGAAGATTGATATCAGAACTGCCTTGCCATTGGTGGATTAGTAACACGTGCTTACGATGACGATCGTCGAACGAACACCATTAGAATGACGGTTGGTTATGTATCCATACAACTCACTACAACGAATGCCCTGGGTCTAATCTGGGTCACCACATATTTGAGCAGCATCAAAAACCTATATATTTCTTTTGATTCCAGAAATCTATAATATAGATCTATCTAAGAAGGTACTTGTAATATGACCTGTCTGGAATTAATAATTCACAAGAAATACGTATACAAAATCATTGTGGGCCTGTCAGACCCAAGGCATTTAACGCAGGGTTAATAGCGAGCTGTATCGAAAATACAATGATCCTGTGCTACAGCTTCGTTTATTGAAATATAACTTCACATCAAGTTAAATTTGGTTAGGTTGCAGGACGCGTTAACCTCCCGTTAAACATTTGGTAAAATATGATCATTTTGTTTTCGACCTTACTTAAAGTCGGTTTGACGCAGCTCTAATTTCTTTTTATTCTGTACTAATCTAAAAAGTTGTACATACCCTTCACAACCTAAATTTCTAATAATTTGACTAATATAGCTTTGTCTAGGTCTCCCTATACTCTTCTATCTTTTTCCTATCTAACTGGCTCTACATAGATATTAGCAACCTGGTAGTTGTTAAAGAACTCCATGTTTACATGATTCTCATTTATCAGGAAATGAAAAATTACCTGGTTATCCCCTCCAAAAAGGAAAAGTGTTAAATTATATGCTATGGTAAGGCTTAAGCAGCGAATCGTTGCCTACATGCCAGACCGCTAACTAAAATAGTTGCGCGTTTACTGTTAAGTGTTATTATTATTCGTTTTATTATGATTAGTGCTGATCAAATTTGGAAACAACACGTAGCAAGGGCTGTCAAAAAGGTTTGTTGGGTTTGGCACAATTACTTCCAAAAATGAGAAAATACAACATTATATTATATACTTATACGCACTATCAATATCAATACAGTTTTATTAAGAGAAATTCATACCACATTGATGACGTCGCGACAGAAGGGCATAAGCGATAACAAATTAAAAATTACTTTTTCTGTGAAAGCGTTTCAAGAGAGGCATATACGCCTTTCTTTTAATTTGTTTAACCGACAAAACACCATAAATCAAACAGTCTCTGTTCGATACAAAATTGACCATACACTTAGTAAGCGCCAAGTGGTCACTGCCTGATGACCATTACGCCTATAGACATTTTATTGTGTGTAAGACTACGAAAACACAACGGTATGCTTAACTTAACTTAAAATAAGTAATAATTGTTTTAAATAAGCATTTTGATATTTTAATTACGTACATTATCATGAAAATTGACTTTGTTGGTTACACCTTGTGTGTTTTAAATATCTGAAAGGCGTTAAGTGCCAACCGGTCATAAGCTCACTATGCTATATTATAATTAATATAGCACTTAAATTAAAACACAATTTTTGTTTACACTAATAATAGAAGGATAAGTTTTTTAATAATATTTAGGTGTTACCAAATTTTGTATAATTCTTGTTTTTAAAGTACGGTTAAATACCCTTACAGTTATTTATAAAAAAACAACTTTCTGTTGCAGGGCGATGATGGTTTTGAAAAACATATGGATCATTTGATGGAAATGTCTGAATACATGGTTAAACGCATCAAAGCTCAGTCAGATAAATTTTTTTTAATTCTTGAACCAGAACTAACCAACGTAAGCTTTTGGTACATTCCAACTCGTCTCAGGAACATGCCACATACTTCCGCAAGAGAAGCTGATCTTGGAAAGGTAATTTTTTTAAGGTGCCTTTTTAATGAAAAGCAATATTTTACAAATTTTAATAATCCTAGTCTACTTAGTATTGCCGTGTTGAAAGAGTAACTATTACTTGACCGTAATGCAAAGTAATCATTGAACAATCATGTTTTGTGTCTGTCATTATTTCACTACATTTTGCACCTGCCGCCACTTTGCTTGCTTTTTTTCGTGATAATTCAAGGCATGATTGTTTGTCATTCATTATGCTACTCCGGCTATTATTTACATTAGCAGATTGTTCTGCATTATCACTATAATTAATTAACATAGGCATGTCTAAACTATTATAATAAGAGTTTGCATCTACTCTACCTTCCATATCTTTTACAGTATGATCTTTCTACCAAGGTACTGTTCTCTGGATATTGGAGCGTTTTTTGTCTTTTATTGCTGATGGCCTTCCAAATTTCCTATTTCTAATATAATTTCCATTATTTACTGAAATTGTACCCACATGTTAGTGTTTGGTTTTAATATTGACAATTCTTTCACTCCCCTTTTTTTATTGCAATTTTACGTTGTTTGTCTTTATTCATTTTAATGTGACTGTTATACCGTGCCGCGTTAACTAAATGTGATTTCAATTTTTTAGTTGCTGTGGGAAGCAAAAAGTTACGAATAGCTCTCAACATTAATATTTCATTCGGCAAGTTATTTTCAAAAATAGAAATAATATCAGATCTAAATCTCTATTATCTTCTATAACCTTTTTCGGCCTTTTTTAAATTGTTTGAACGTGTATTTCACTCATTCCATTGAATTGATTGAATTTGGTTTGGTGAAGATACACAGTAATGAAATTGCCATTTCTCTGAAAAGTTTTGAAATTTTTTGGAGGTAAATTGAGCTCTGAGTCACTAATCAAATATTTAGTCTCCAAATCTTGCAAAAAAATTTTTGAACATGTTTACTACATTATTACTTGAAATATTAATCAATTTCTCAATTTTACAAATTTTGAATAACACTCTACCACTATTGGATAATTTACTCCCCTAAATTCACATTTTCACAACCTACTGTGAGACATGGGATTGGGTGTATTTTGTAACAGATCTGCGGGTTGCAAATTTGCATATTTGTGGCAAATTTCACAATTTTTATCATTGATTTAATTTCATTACAAATAGTTGACTAAAATATCGATTCGGGTGCGAGCTGTACTCATTTATTATACCCTTGGCTGTAAGACTTTGTGGTATCGCACAACTGTTATTTTTATAGATTATTTCATTTTCAATTGTTAATTCACTTTAATATTTAAGATACGACGTAATACAATTTTTTAATAACATATTACTTTTGGTCAACCCTTAGCAATTACTATTTGTAATTACTGTAATTCTGAATCAGCCGTAGTTGCTCCTTTAATTTTATTTAGGTATTCTTCAGAGATATTAGCTTCAACCACTACACAAATTTGATCTTTTAAATATAAATCATTACTTGCAGTGTGAACTAGCTCTCGAAAATGCGACCGCTATTACGAGGTCTTTACTTCTTTTGTATTTGAGCATAAAGTTGTATCTTTGTCGAAATGTTATAATTCATTGTAAACGAACTGGTACATCATTTAATGGTTTATTAATTAGTGTTATTAAAGGTCAGTGATCCGCTTCGACACTTACTGGGCTTGCACAAACGTAATCATGATATTTAGATAAACGAAAATAGATTGCTAATGGTTCTTTTGTAATTTGAGGTTGTTGTACATGGGATTCCCTTAAAGCTTTGGATGCGTATGAAATAGATACATTTTCTTGTAGCATGCATGCCCCTAAACCATTCTCACTGGTATCTATGGATATTGTTTTTTTTTGGATGGGTCGAAATACCTGAGAACCGCACTATTTGTTAAGATTTGTTTGAGTTTTTTAAATGCTACTCTGTGGTGATCTGACCATAAAAAACATACATATTTTCTTAAGAGTTCGCATAGGGCTTTTGTTTTTTTTTGGAGAAATTTTCAACATACTGTGGAGGTTCGTGCTTTTACTAAAAGAAACAAACTATAGATGTTTTACTTTATTACTGTGAAATTTTTAAACGTTCAAAAACTAAGGAAGAATTACATATATCTTCCATTTATTATTTTACATACAAATTCAATACTCGACGGTCGCTTCCCTCTGCTCGACTGCCTCTTCCACAACCATCGCCTCTTCTGGTTTTTCGAATGTACCCGAATCGTCTTGGTGTATTGAGCATACAATTCATAATTCTGCGAGAAAGGATCACTGAAAATGCCGCACTACAATACTTAGTCATATAGTTTATAATACCTAATAACTCCTGATCTTGTATAGCTTTTACCGTGTCAAGATCTAATCCTACCTCCACTGCTTAATAATGCCCCATAAATTTAGCTTCTGAAACACGTATTACAGTTATTTGGATTAAATTTAACAGTGTGTTCTTTTGCCCGATTTAAAACTTCACTTAATATCTTGTTGTGTTCTTGCTTCGTTCTTCTCTATATAGTTACATGATCTATGTATCATCATCATTAGGTCTTCAGTTCTGGAACTGGTTAGACGCGTACCCTCATTGTTTCCTATTCTGAACTAACCTACACATTTACCTGAAATTTGCACAGTCTGCATCTATCACTATCTGATCTAGGTCTACATCTACATCCTTTTTCCCATCCCTGCTTGTAATATATCCCATACTATTCCCCAAAAATGCTTTAGAACGTATTCTGCCCTTCTATTTCTCCTTGTTCCCCTACTATTTCTATAACTTATTTGTTATTAACTTTGTCTGTCCATGCTAAAATCCTCATACATCTGAAGCGTAACATTCCAAAAGGCTGCTACCGTGTTTCTGTGTGTTTTCCTACTGCCCGTATTTCATAGGCATACTGTCCTGTGCTCCACACATATGCTTTCATCAATTTTTTCGTTTCTATGTTTGTTGTCTTTCATCATAGGTGCTGTTCTTTCTTGTTAGATGCAGTTCAGTCCCCTTCTATTGTTTTACAATTATATATCCTATTTCCCCGACATTCAGTGGTTGTGAAAGGGGGTAAGCAGCCTGTGGCTGCCAAGTTCCCCCAGCACTTGAACATTTGCCGATATAATATTTTTTCCAATATATCGTTTTGCACAGTCAACATTAGCTGCAACCACCACCTGTAGTTGATAATAATAATCATCAGATTCATCTGCGCTTATTTTTTTCGTCATTAGGTTTTCTGTCCCAAAACTGGTTGAGCATGTACCTGCACTTACTTATATTCTGAGCTAGTCTACACAGTTCCCTGAAATTCTCACAGCCTATATACAGTTCGGTTCCCCTTCTATTGTTTCATAATTGTATGCCACTTTTCACCGACATTCAGTGAAGGGGGTTAAACAGCCTGTGGCTGCCAAGATCCCCTCAACACTTAGACATTTGCCGAATTAATAGTTTTTCTGTAAATCCTTTCACACAATTAACATTATTCGAGAATATTGCCCAACCAATACTTGTAGTTGCTTATAATAATCATCATGTTTAAGTACAGTTTTTTTTTTGTCATTAGGTATCCATCTTGGGACTGGATGTATACCTCCATTGATTTCTATTCTAAGCTAGCCTACACATTTTCCTGAAATTCCTACAGTCTACATCTTTCAATATGTGTGCAGTAGTCTAACCTAGGTCTACCTCTTCTTCTCTTTTTTCCTATCTCTGTTTCTAATATATTCCGCACTATTCCCTCATTCCGTAGTATGTGGCCTATCATCCCATCTCTCCTATTTTTTACCGTTTTCCACATATTTCTTTCTTCCCCAACCATTTTTAGTACTTCTTCGTTCTTAACGTTGTCTATCCATGATATCTTCATCGTACGTCTGTAGCACCACATTTCAAAGGCTTCTACTTTTCTCTTGTCTGCTTCTCCTACTGTCCAGGCTTCACAGCCGTATAGTGCTGTAATCCACACATATGTTTTAAGCAATCTTTTTCTTGTTTCTGTTTGTTGTCTTTGAACACAGTAGTTGCTTTTTCTTGTTAAATGTAGCACGACCTTGTGCTAATCTTCGCTTTATATCTTTTGCACTTTTTCCATCTTGCGTTATTTGGCTTTCTAGGTAGCAGAAATCCTTAACCTCTTGTAAGTTCTTGTTACATATTTGTATTCTTGTTTTTGATTTATTTTTCGCTCCCTTGCACATGAGTACTTTAGTTTTACATTTGTTAATTTTCATACCGTATCTTTCTGTTAGAACCGTTTCCATTTCATTGAGAGCAGCTTCTAACTCTTCCTTGCTAGATGCTAATACCGCTATATCATCTGCAAATCTAAGCATATCAATTTTTTTTTTTGTCCCTGCATAGTAATTCCAAATGTCTTCCTACATTTGTCAGTATTCATTGCCTTTTCAATGTACAAGTTAAAAATTAATGGGGATAGGTAACATCCCTGTCTCACCCCTTTCCTAATGTTTACTTCTCTACGTTCCGGCTCTAATTCTATTACTGCTGTTTGCTCTTTGTATAAGCTATGTACTATTCGTCTATCCCTATAACTCATTCCAAACTCTTAGAGTATTTCGAACATTTTTCCATTTTACATTGTCGAATGCTTTTTCCAGATCTACAAACCCTATATACACGCTTTCCCCTATTTCTATTGTTTCCTCCAATATCACTCTCAAAACTAAAATAGCCTCCCGTGTTCCCCCGTTTCGCTTAAACCCAAATTGATCTTCTCCTAGTATTTCTTCAGCTAGTTTTTCCATTCGTCTTTGTACAATTCTAGTTAATATATTTGACACGTATGCTGTCAAACTTATTGTTCGAAAATTTTCACATCTATCCGCACCTTTCTTTTTGGCATAGTTACTATGATGTTACGCTTGAAATCTTTGGGTATCTCGCCTGTCTCATACATATAGCTTACAAATTGAACAAGACGTTCTGTTACTGCTTGTCCAGCGGCTTTTAGAGCTTCTGCTTACACCTAATCTGTACCCGGCGCCTTACCATTTTTCGGACTCTTTAATGCTAACTCAAACTCATCTCTAAGTATAGGATATCCCAGGTGATCATTTACAATATCATATTCCTGTTCTAATGCTGTTAGTTCCTCTCCTGCATATAAATTCCCTATATATTCTTATCATCTACCCACTTTCTCTACATTTTCTATAATGATGTTTCCTCTCGCATCCTTTATATTTTGCTATACTGTTTTATATCCCTAAAATTGATTCTAATTAATTTGTATGATTCATCTGTCTTTCCTAATTCCATCTTAGTTTGTGCCTCTTTGCATTTTTCATCAATCCATTGTTCTTTAGTTTTCCTGCATTTGCGAATAATTTCCCATGTTATGGCTTTGTATCTGTTTTCCTGTTTCGTCTAATTTATTTTTGAATTTTCGTCTTTCTTCTATTAAATTCAGGATATCCTTTGTTATCCATGGTTTCTTATTTTCTTTGTGTACACACCAGAATATCTCTGGCCGCCATGTCTAGGCTGGATTTAATGTTATTCCATTCTGTTTCTACTTCCTTAGTATCAGATATTTTCTCGATATCTTTGAGCAATTCATTTGACTTTTTTTCGAATCTTTCTTGAATATCTTTATCTTTTATTTTCTCTAAGTCAAAGTCCCTTTTTCCGGTTCTTTTTCAAATTTTTAAATGTAGGTGCGGCCTTCATAATTACAATGTTGTGGTCAGTGTCTAAATCTGCTTCTGGGTAGCTTCTACAGTCTTTTACTTGATTCCTAAACCGTTGTATAACAAGAATGTAATCTATTTGATATCTTCATATATCTCCCGGCATCTTCCACGTTTATAATGATTAAGTTGTTCTGGTGCCTAAACCAAATAAACCTACTACCACTCCTTCCCTACCCTCACCTGCCACTGCATTAAAATCCCCCATAATTATTAGATTTTCATGGTTTTTTTTACGTATCTTAATATGTCTTCGATATCTTTGTAGATCGCTTCTACCTCTTCGAAACTGTAGCTACAGGTGGGCATGTAGACTTGTATTATTACTGTGTTTACCGGTATAGATTTTAATCTAACCATGAGTACTCTTTCGTTCGTTTGAAAGTAATTTTCTACACAGTATCCTATCTTTTTTCGCATAACTATCCCTACACCCAAATTTCCTTTCTCTGCTCCTGTATGAATTACTTTGAAGTCTTCACTCCAAAAATTCCCTGCCTCTGGCCACCGAACTTTGCTGATCCCTACTATGTCTAGTGCTAACCTATTCATTTCCATTTTTAAGTTTTCTAGCTTACCTACTTGCTTCATACTTCTAACATTCCATACTCTGACTTGCAAAATGTTCCCCACTCTTATTCTGGACTTTCCGAGCGCATCCTTGGAAGTAGTCCCCTCCCGGAGATCCAAATGGGGGACTATTTTAACTTCGGAATATTTTACCCCAGAGAATGCCATAATGTTTATTTCAATTCAAGTACGCTGTTACTTGGGAGAAGGCGGCTCCGTGGCGTAGTGGTATGTGTGTGACTACTACGCCCAAGGTCCCGGGTTCGAATCCCGACACGGTCCGCTTGAAAAATGTTAGGCGAGCATTTTTCACAAAAATACACCCTCGTTCGGATGAGAGGTAAAATGGAGGTCCCGTGTGTGAGTGTTGTTACGCACGTTAAAAATCCCTACCTTGCTTGGAACAACAAGGGTTCGGCAAAATTCCAAATTTTCCAGGTAAAAAAAATTCGCTTCCTGGCCAATGTAGTACCTTCGGGTGGAGCATTGGAAAATCAAATGTAATGTTACTTGGGAGATAATGCGGTGGTTTCCCGTTGCCTTCCACATCGCGGTAGTGTGTCTTAGACTGCCATACTGACCCCTATAGTCTCTGCCAATCTAAGTACCCAAAGAGTCGCTGCCCTCTTTCGGGGACCTGTCCTCGTCTGGTTCCCCACTAACGACCCTACTACTTTGGTCAGACCTATAGTTTGACTCTTTAGCTTATTAGAACACGCAAGCCATTTCACCTCTTCGGCAAGGTGCAGGTTCATTCGAAATGGGATCTATAAATACCGCAACATAATTCGTTTGAAATGTTTCGTTAAACCTATTGTTGAATACTTCCAGACCACTTTTAATTCCATACAGTAATCAAAAAAAAACCATAACGACCAAAGGTTGTACCTACTGTACAAAGTTTACTAGAATCTTCATGTAACGGAATCTGATAGAAAGCTTAACTTGCATCTAATTTAGAAAATTTGTGTGCTCCGTGTAAGTTCACTCTAATTTTCTCTAATGTTGATAATTTGACATGTTTTCGGATAACTTAATTGTGAGGGCCTAAGCAAATTCATATTTTCTTTTCTTATTGATACTCACACTAGCACCGTTTACTTTTCAATATTTAGTTTTTCTAATTTTACTATTGTGTCTTTTAACAGGGCCATCATTGCAAATGGAACTTTTCTTATTAGTGTGACATAAGAAACTGCATAGGATCAACTTTCATTTTATAAGGCAGGTTGATAGAACCTATACTCAGAAACATTTGTTTTATTTGTTCATAATTTAAATTGAACACATCTTTAATGTGATCAATACTCTTAATTGGTTGAACGTCTGGTTTATTACGATTAATTAATTTTAGGTTTATTGAGATTGCTAACCCTAATATCGGTTCAGAATCATCATTAACTACAAGAAATGTAATTTCAAGCTCCCTATTACTATATTTACATTCTATCCTACATTCCCTAAAAGTGGTAACATGTCACTTATATAAGATTTTAGTGCGGTGCTTGACTCTACTATTTGTTGAAAAGGAATATTTAAACAAATAAAGTATTTTACAGGTAGAATATTTACCATTGCACCGGTATATATTTTAAATGACATTTTAATCGTCTACCCATTAAGCCTAATCTTTTTATGAGAAACCGCATAAAATTGGTGTTACCTGCACCTTTACTTAAGGTGCCTATATAAATAACATTTTCTTGAGAACAATTTTCGTGCATTAAACTACTAACTCGTTTTTCATTTTTACATACCATTGTAAAATGATTGTATTTTTTTACACTTTCTGCAAACTTTTTTAAATGCCGAAGATCTATCAATTGCATGATTGAGCCTCACCAGTTACAATTATTAATTTGCGACTTCCTACCTTGTGATTGTGATCTGGCTTGCTCTCAAAATGGTGCCCTGAAGCTTCCTTTGTCATTGATTTGGCTGCTGTCTACCTGGACCACACTGTCAGACCCCATGGAGCTTTGTTTCGGTCTGTCAATATGAAAATTTACCTTTGTGACGTGTTTTTTATTCTTGCCGCCTGTGATTTGGACTGCTAAATGGAACACAAATCAACCTCATCTGCTTGCAGTAACTGGTGGCTTAATTCTTGATTATTTTCACATATTAGCATAAGTTCTTAAGAAATCATAATTTAATTTTTCAAATTTGCAACTTGCCATATGTCGCCAAAGATCAGTGATGAATCGTTCCATCGTCATTTTACTTAATTGCTTGGATGTAAAGAATTTGTATCACAAAAATGTTATATTTTTTCTAGGCGAAAAATGATTATTGAGTTTTTCAATTACTGACTCTAATTTATCCTTTTCATCATCTTCGAACTTAAACATAGCATAGATTTTCTGAATTTTAGGTTCTGCAAAGTGTAACAGCTGAGCGATTCGAATTCTGTCTACTTTTTTATTTGCTTCCGTCGCTATTAAATATATGCTAAAGCTGTTTCTCCATTAAAGCAATTGTCTGTAGCTTGACCATTATTAAATTCTAACCAGGGTAGTACGTTACTTGCCATTTCTTTATAAATTCTTCAAAGCGTTTTGAATTACTGTAATTTTCTTCTTATTGTTAGTTTTGTCGCAGTGTCAAGTTATGTTTATTACTATTTATTTTCATAAATGATTAACGTACATATCTGAATACATTGGTTCTGGCTTTAACATCTACCTTTACTCACTAACTACTTCTGAAGACCTCCTGTCTTGGAATCGTTCTCCCCACTCTTATCTGAACGAGCACCTTAAGGCAGAAATATTATTCTAACTACTACTAAAACAATCACAAACAAATTTTGAATACAAGTCCAAAACCAATCGCTGTATAGTACAGCTTAGAGCTAGTAGTAACCTAAACTATTAATTACCAATAACATTTATTGTTTATATAGGTATGTATATATTATTATTTAGTGGCCACCACATTCAACATTGTGATTTAAATGAATGAAATGAATTTCTAAATAATTCTATAGTATCGCATAATTTGTTTACAATTCGTGATATTCCGCATAATGGAGTATAAAACAAAGAATTAAATTCTTTAAATATAACAGTGAGGACCCACCCTTTTCATGTTTTAAATTTACTACAGATATTTGCTTTACAATTGACCAATGTGTGCTTCATATCGAAAGATCGCTCACCAATCGTGGGGCTTGTAATAAAGCTAAATTATAGCAAATAAAAATATGCGCGCCAATGTAGGGGCTAAATCACATCGATAAAAATTAGTACGCCCAATAGTAGGGCATTTCATAGCTTTATTACAAGCCCCACGATTGGTGCGCGATCTTTCTATTGCTATGCTATAGCCCCTACGATGGATGCCAATTTTATTGCTGTGAAATGCCCTTTTTATGCGCCACGATTGGGTATTATTCTTATTGCTATATTATGCCCTTATTATGATTGGGCGTTATTTTATGCTTTCCTGAAAGCCAGCAAAATATCTTTTAATTACTCTCATGTACCTTCGAACGTTCTAAGATGATTTTCCCTGTTTTCATATTTTCAAATGACCTTTTGATGACTTTTACAAATATATAATGTATGACTAATATTAAATTTGAAACAGTCTTTAAATAATAAAATGTTTAAAAATCGCTAACCTAGAATGGTCACTGTAGTTCTGTTGTCTGCATCCCTTGTTGTCTCCGCTTTACTTATTGGCCAGAATTATTTACTCGAGACGTATTTTTAGATCTGCGTTAAGGCTTAGATCTCGACATGAACATCGACTCAATAAAAGCCGTCACAACTCAAAATTGCATCAACAAAATGCCGTCTCAATAAGATGACATCAGCAAAAACCGTCCCAATAAAAGAAGCCTCAACAAAAACCGTCCCAATAAAAAAAGCCCCAACAAAAGCTGTCCCAATAAAGGAAGCCGTCTATTTGTAGATCGGCTTATTTTCGTCGCACAAATTCTCACTTTCAAACTTTAATTATTATTTAATTTTGTTTCACTAATTAAATACGTAACTTTCTACTACATTTCAGCATAGTTTGTGCATGATTGAATATGAACTAAACGTTTATTCATTTTCTATTGTATTTATAAGCCCTTCCCACCAATCGTTTTCATTGGCGTGTTTATTGATCAAGGCTTGTACTTTGCCTTATCTGGCAGAACTCGGTATTTGCTCAAATTCCCTGGTTTAATTCTTTGACGAAATGCTTTCTCAGTCACGTAATCGTTCTGTTAAATCACAGTATTTTGTTAAAATTTCCAATTATTGCCTTCATCCAGGTCACGTATTTAATGTTTGTCAATTTAAAGTCCAAGATTTATCATATAATTGGACCGCTTGGTGTTTATTTGTTTGTTACAGAATGTTGGTTTTCTGAACAAATGTGTTCTTTCTAGTCACGTAATTTAGTGACGTATTAAGATGCGTTTGCATATGAATGCGTTGATATTTTCGACGTAATAAGTAAATATTTGTAATGCCAATGTATCTATATTTCCCGATAATTTTATTTGCTGCAATTAGTTGCTTCTAAAATCTTATCTTTACTCGTAAATTATATTTAACATTTTATACGATGCACACATTACTATCCTAATTAAATGTTATCGGATTATTACTAAAGGAGCTTCTTGCTAATGCTTTTAATCAAATATCTTTTATATACAGTGTCCTCGCAATTGACTTTCTGTAGAATAGTCGATTTACTCCTATAATTTGTGGAATTATTTGATTAACTTAAAGTTAAAGTTATTCATATCTATCCTACGACCCCTATGACTTAATCTACCCTTAAACTACCCTCTTATCATAGCAATATATATATATATATATATATATATATATATATATATTGCTATGTGATTAACGTTTAGTTTCCTGTTAAATGCCACCGCTCTGTGTCTCTAAATAACTTCAACTTTAAATTTTAAATATGCCTCTTTTTATAGGCCTCGACTAGCTCAGTTTAATTAACACAGAGTGCACGACGATTCGATAACAAAAAATGTTTAACTCCCTTTTACTCTAGCTCCTTTCTATTTGAATGATATAAACGAAACAAACCAACATTTGTATAATGACTAAGAATATATACACTTTACAGTTTAATAACTGATTTGCTGTTCATAAATTAAGCCTTGAATCAAAATAATAATATCAATCTTATTAAAACCATCAAAAATAACACTATATACTACTAGAAGCACTTTTGAACATTCAAATGACCTTCTTTCTCTCTACGTAAATTTTTAAAAAGATTTCTGATGACCCTTCACAAATTAAATACTTCAATATATAAAAAAATGTAAGTGTTAAAAATTGAAATAAAGCCTTATGCTAATAAAATATATTCCTATTTCTGATCTGCTTTTTCCTTGCTTGCTTCCAATTCTTAGAACTGCCTTTACATATGATTGATCAGCACCCCTGGATTGTTTCCAATTAAGCTCTCTTGTTTATTGCGCAGTACAGCTTCGCCCAGTCTAACCCTTTGTTGATTAATTTCTCCCTTCGATGCTTAGGTACCAATGTTTAGACGAGTAGTTACTTAAATTCGTTTCTTAGCGTAGTTATTTAAATTCGTTCACCAGAATGATTAGTTAAATTAACTTAGATTTATTTAGAGTTGCTTATATTCGCTCGCCAGAGTGGTTAATTACATTTACTTAAAGTTTTCTTAGAGTTTACTTAGAATTTACTTGGAGTTTACCTAGAACCCAGCATTATTAAATATTAAAATTAGATTTAATTAATAATTCTAACTTACGTTTTTCAAAGTAAACGGCAACTTCTATCGTATATATTGGCACTTGAATTATCAAGACTTTTAAAATTTTTCTACCACTAAATAATTATTTAATTTTATTATCTTCACTCCGCGTGATATTCGGCATTGTACTGTTATAGCTTGTGCCTTGGTCGAAGAAAGACTGATTGTTTAACAAGTCCGTGTTCTATATAAAGGCTCATCCTTTCACCTATGCCATTGGTTTTCCTCGCGTACTTTGTTAATTGAGACGTTGTACTCTGCCTTATCATTGCAGCCTTTGGATTTTCTACAAAATCACCATCAAGACCTGTGTTGAATTAGATGCATTTTCTCACGTAGGCATCTAATTTGCATAGTGTATTCCTCTGAATATCCTTGAACTTCATTCAAGTCACGTCCGCTTGTTTATATTTGCTTTTATTAAAATTTTATCATGTAACCAATGTCTGTTTTGTTGTTTAGTACTCCGAAATCTGTTGGATTTTATATTAACTTACAATGAATAGATCACGTAGTAAAATTTCTATGATGACGTACTTGAATGCATTTATTTATTTTATGCATTAATGTTATAAATGGGATTCTTTTATAGCTAGTATGCCAAGTTATTTCCTTTCACTAAATGCGTGTTTATTTGAATAAAACTCGTTGCATTTAAAATGTTATTCCTGCGTATTTATTTTCAATTTTATGCTTGTATATTTAATTTAAAATGCATTATACGACATACAAGTTATTTATCTTACTAAATATGATTTGGTTTTTGAAGCATGAGCTTCCTTTCATGAATTAAAGCTCGTTGTGATTTATATACAGTGTGCTCGATATTGACTTTTTTGCATAATTGCCGAGTTACTTCCATTTTATGATGAAATTGTTTCGTTTTCTAAACTTTAGTGATATTTACATGTAGTGTATGACCCCTATGACTCAATATACTTCTAAATTACCCCACTATCATAGCAATATATATATATATATATATATATATATATATATAATTCCTTAACATTGCTTTTGACCTTCATTTTTAAAAGTTATGTTATAAGGGTCTTAGGTTTTAAGTACTAAAAATAAAATTTTACTTCAAAATCTTCAGTTTAATGGATTTCCATAAGACGAACCAGATATTTTGGCTTGTTGCAGTCCTTTCTCAATGTTCTATAAAATCCATTATACTGAAGATTTCGAAATACAACCCAATAAACATAAATACTTTTATTAATGAAGAACGCATTTTTAATAGCTTACTCCCATTCTGAAGGGAAGAATGATGCAATCTGGTACTCTTATGGTTGGTTATCAGCCTGATGATCGCCGGCCCAACTTTTTCCGTAGCATTATTTCATCCGCAGCAGTGCTAGAGAAGGATGTGGATTTCCTTCTTAATGAACTGGATCGTCTAGGACATGATTTGTAAATCAATAACAAAAATAACAAGTATACCTATTTTAATCATTTAGCAAACAAGTACTTAGTCAATTTTTAATTATATTAATCAAAATTTTATGGAATGGAATTAAAAAAATGTTACTTAATAATCCGATTGATAAATTTAAATTTACGATGCAGTAAGGGCAGTAATTAATTATACTTCTATGTAAGTTCTGATTATTTTCTCATAGGTAATAGTTTACCAATTAATTCTTGGAATTCTGAGCTGTGTTACTTTGGTTGCAAATAACCTCCTTCCCTATAATTGGAACAGGACAATTATGCTTTAATAGTTAAGTGTAAAACAAAATAAAAATGTGTCTAATGCCTAGTGTAACCCAAGCTATCTTTTATGTTTTGAGATGAAGTTTAAATTTAACTGTCTATTAACAATTTCCAATTTCCTATGTGTTTAAGGAAGAATTGACCTGTTGCAGATTATTTACAATATCTACAAATATTTGAATGAAGAAAAGTATATTTGGATAGGTTTGTTGTTTGAATAAACTACACAAATGAAAGAGATCGTGTTAAACATTTGGTGAGAAAGAAGAATAATAATCTCTGTTCTGGAACATTCCAGTGAAAAATTGTTAAATTATTACCTTATCTATTGCAGCTTTTGCACTGGTAACTTTTTACTGCTCTGGGAGATTATTACATTGTGGCGTTGGGTAAAAGAAGATGGTGTCAATAATTTCCCGGACAGTTATTTTTAGGGACTCACATTTTTCCCTGTTCTGACAAAATATGCATTGATCCTACATCACATATCAAATGTAATTAAGAAACTGCTGTCCTAACACTTTAGCCAAAAAAGCCTCATGCATCATTGATTTTTAACCATAATGTGTTTCTATGGATATTGTACCTGAAAACAAAAAGATTAGTAAATTAAAATATATGATTAAACTATATGTGCTAACTATATATAAATATATAAATAATTGTTTATCTAAGACCATCCTAGTAGCTTCTACACAATACGTGTTTGAACAGTTTCAGTAATGTGCTTTCCTAGCATATTGCATGCCCTATTGAATGCTGCAAAAATCAATATTTTTCTAAAAATAATTGAGGGACAGTCAGGCAGTCACCTCGTAAACCTGTGATCCTTTTGTTACATTTTCGTATCTCAAATGACAACTTCAGATAAAGTTTATACAACCTGATATTGTAGCCGATATATTAGTAATAAAAATAACTGTATTACCTTTTCAGTCACTCAATTTCATGAATTTTTGATAACAATAAAAAATACTTTCATCTTCAAAAGCGACTGAAGCAAGCAACTTACATGATGGGGCTACAAACAGTGGTCATGGAGTTCGAGATCTCAATCCTGTGCTTTTGTACAATAGTGTGTCCCACGACTTTTCTAATTGTTCTGCAAACTTTGAAAATAAAATAGTCTAGAATTTTATTTTTTTTATTTTGTTTCTCGTTTCTAACATACTATATGTGCAAATATATACAAACTTATTTTTGTAATCCTACTAATTGAGAATATTAAAATTAATATAGTATAACTATCATTAGCCTAACATTATTTTAGTGTGCATACAAACTTAGAAATATTTAAAAAATTTTAATCAAAAAAAGTGAATAGAGAACCACTGAATTAATGTAAATGTCGAGTTAATATAAGTGCATTTGATTCGTTTTTTTACATTCGTAGCACGAGCTTTAAAATAAATAAAATTCCTCAAGTGTCATAATTTTGGCCAACTACTCATTTTCTTTCTTCGTTTTAACAATGAGGTCACATTAACCATGTTCGGTACCTTTAAACCATACTTCGTGCAAACATCTTACTTAAACATATGTTCGAAATATAACCATTATTATCAAACTACAAACATATCATTAGAATAGTCAAAATTTAGACATTTTTAGTTTTGGTATGCTGTCTTTAATTTTAAAATTATCAAACGGATTATAATCGGATAAGTGAATTAGAACTGAGAGTTTATAAAATAGCGTCCAGTGTTCCATGAATTTAGATCTTTATTAGTGTTTAATGGAAATTTGCTTTAGTTAGTTTTGCTGCTTTTTTATATTTTAATATGTTAAGATAGTGTTTGTTAAATATTGTTTGTTATGCTTGAATATATCATGATTGTGAAAAACCTTAATTAGCGACAATAAGCATTTAAATAACAAAAAGCCATCGCTAAATATTAAGAACTTATGTTTAAGCGTATTCTAATGGTCTTTAGAATCTATGGCCCGTCTCGCTACTACTGTATCTATAATTCGTATCAATCAATTTCAATAACAGCTTTATGCTTATGCAACATTAAAATACGAAAATGTTAGACAATTGTAGACTTGCACAGATCTTTAATTATGTTAATTATCGATTTTTGTTCATGTAAAATAAGTGATACTTATGCAAGAACAATAGACTAAACCAACCAACAATTATCCAAGTTAAATAATATATATAGTTTGTCATAATTGATTTGTATGTGAGAAACATTAGGCTGGTCATTTCCATTTTTCATGCTACACTTCAAAAACAAATTTACTATCATGCCTCGCATAGAACTCAAAAGGGCTGATTTTTCCACACCTACTCGTTTTCTGTTGCACTTGTTCTTGTCATCATTCAAACTCGTAAACATTTTAACACAATTTAGATACCCTTTGTTGATCGTAATCTTTTTCCTAGCCGTTTTTGTGGTTACATGCAAAAATAGAATGATTCCAGTTGTAAAGTGTATAGAATATAGCCAGAATGTTCCTGAATTGAATCTTGCATGGTCAAGTGCAAACATAACAAAAATAGATAAAGTGTGAAAAAATAGTCATAATCGAGGCTATGCCTTGTAATGGCAACAGATAAGTTTCAAAACTATCATGTCTAGTACTCATTAAACATAGAGTTAGTATGAGTAACCCTTCTAATTATATTGGTGTTTAAATCTGACTTTCAGATTATTTTATCTGAAATGAACAACCATATACAATGAGCTTGATAACCTATATTGTTGTCAATGCTTTTGTCTACAAGAAAGTATCACTGAAGCTTCATATTTTTGTTCTGGACTTAAAAATGACCAACCAATTGTCATTTTACACTTCAATGTCTTTTGAACTATTTTTTATATGCACGATCAATTTTAATATTTTCGTAGTCTAATCAATCCTTTTTCAAATCATGATACATTCAATTCTTAAAATAGTTTAAGCTTTATTGATTAAAATCTAAAATTTTTATAAATGTTACTGCTTTTTGCATATGTAGAACTACTACACTTCATTTAGTCAATATGTATATGTATCTATAATATATTCTAACAAAATGTTATTGAAAGTGTTCTAAATGTCTATATTCCTATAATAACTATATATAAATTCTCTTATGGTAGCGTTTATTATTACTACCTATTCATTATTAGGTAACATAATGAAAAACTGTGTAGCTGATGCAATAATGTTGTATAGAAATGTAATTGATATTTTAGTTAAAATAATGGGATTTCTGCATTTATGCTGTTTTTGAATATTAGCTAACGTACATAAATATTTATCGTTACGAGCTTATGACCTGAAGTGTCACCTTTATTGATATTAATCAAATTCAGCTATAGAGAAGTTGTTGCTTCTCGCATAAATGTGTTGCAATTAGTAGCACTATAAATTTATTAATATATTACGTACTATTTGGCAAGGTAATAACGTCTTCAAAATAGATTAAATTGGAAATAGAATGGAGTTAGAGAAAATAGTAAAAACGACAAGAGACTGAATTAACAAAGAAAATATGGGAATAAAAGCCACAGTCTATCTTGCGCTGTTTGAATGCAAGAAGTGAAAACATTTTATTTTCTGCCAAGAACTAAGAAAATTTGTTAAGAGAATAAGTTACTACAATTCCCAATTGCAATTAACTTTTGTATAGCTAAGACAACAACTATGTTCCGAACAAAAACTCAACGGCTTACAATTATCAAATGCATAATAACTGATACAATGATCCTTCATAACATCCTTGATACCTTGTCTCTTGTACAGACAAGATATCCATTATAAATTACTAACGTACAAGCCTTGACTGCTATCTGATTGCAAATCAAGTATCCAATAGCTGTTATTGTAACAACCGTTTTTAAGAACAAATTGTGAAGTTTCTGTTTTCTAAAGAAACAACTAGTTTTTAATTTTGTTAATATCTGACACCATTTAAACTCAACACTATTTTTGTTATTAAATAACACTAGTTTTAACCTATTCGCACTATTTAATATCAAAAAGTTCTTATTCATTTATTATTTATACATTCCAAACACTCTAAAATACCTATATGTGATCTATAGCATTCCAGTGGTCATTGTTAAAGTAAGATATTTTTGAATCATATCGAACTGCAGTAGAAAGATTTTATCATTTTCAAAAAAAGGCTAATGATGATATATCATTTATTATATACCAAGCACTATATGATAAATATTTCAGAATATACATGCAGACAGTCTGTCCAATAACGGCACAAGATTCAATAACTGTTTATCATATCAAAAGTGAAATATTAAAAAGTATCGACAATTGCCCAGAATGTTTCATAGTATTGGCTAAATAAAATATGTCTTTAAATAAATAGTCGGTTCTCTTTAAGGTTTTCTGGGATACGGTTTATCAATTTTTGTGTAGAATACTTCTAACCACTGTAGTGAGTATGCACAACTTTTTCCAAACTAACATTATTTTAATAGTTATTCTAAAGGTTTCAAAATCCTTGCATTCGAGCTATTTGAAATTTTTTTAATAACCAAATTTATATATGTACTCGTACTTCTTGTTTCAAACCTGCTTTTAAAGTTAGGTTAAATTTGAACGATTGAATTAGTTTTCCATAAAACCGGTTAAAATTTAAAAGGCTTGAAATTGTGGTTTCTTCTAAAATTGTTTAGCATATATTATATTTTTACAAACTCATACGTTTTTATACAGTGCATGGCTTTAAAAATGATTTATTTCTAATTGGAAACTTTAGCATCTTGCATTGTTACTTACCTATACAATATGCGATTCATGATCAAAATATAAAACTCTCAATAGCTATAGCTTTTGTAATGTTGTTGAGCATGCTCCAAGAATTAGAGTTACCCTTGCCAAAAAGTATGATCAAATAGTGCAGTGCTGTAATTAAGCATAATGCTAGCTAATTGCAACAGGCGTATAATGTTTAGCATAATTCTATTTTGGTATGTGTTAGCTAAAATATATAAATATATATGGTATCTTGAAATATTTACTTCAAGCTATATTTAATTGACAAGTATAAAAAGTAGAATCAGTAAACTATATTGTGCGCTACAACAGAAAGGTTCAGCTAAATTCAGTTCATAAGTACACCAAGTACTATAGGTTGTAGTAAAAATTTTGAGATACGCACCGCATGGTGATAATATCACCAATGAATGTATTATTTCGAAAATGTTTAGGTGTTAATAATTTTATGCTGTCTCGAAAACATTCACATATTAACTGATGTTAGCCAGTACATGTCTGACATCCACATTGCAGTTGGAACATTATTATTTTCATTATGATCTATCAAAAAATTGTTAACTATACAAATGTTATAACAGAATCATAGCACAAGGAATAAATGTAATCACAAAATTAAAAAGCAAGAACCAACCTATCTTCAAGCTAAGCTTAGTTAACCCAACGTTGCTAATAATCTTCATAATGCAACCACAACACAGATCATATGACTACCATCAGTTGCTATTAATTGAACGTCAAGCACGTAATGTGTGCACAAATCACGACACCGAACCAGTACCTACCATTCACTGCTTTGATGATAGACTTTCAATTTGAGCCTTTTGCTATAAATATTTGTATTTATTGTAATGATGTGGTATAAAAATGTGATTGTAAAATTAGAATTTAGTTATTCTATAATTCTATTCCTATTTAGGTTCAGATTATTTATTCAATATCATAAATTTAACGTGGTGAACGTTAGTGTTACTTGATTTTAGTGGATATGGTTTTAAATTACGTTAGGTTGGAGTAGGTTAAACTAAAAGTATTCCAGATGCTGTGTTTTGATAAGTCTGTAATGGATCGTTGTCAGGAGAAATAAAGGGAAGCAATCGACATAAATTTAGTATAAACAATACCTGTAGTAGACTTTCCTTACATATTGTAAAATCAAAATCTTGGGTTTTTAGTGCTGTTGCCTAATGTTGGATAAATCATATTAAAATAAAAAGGTACAGATGGGTTTTTGATATAGTTTATCTATCAATAAAAAAATCATATTCTCGATATGCAGGAGATCTATGTCACACAAATGCTTTTTGTGGAATACTAATAAACTGAAAATGGCCAACATTTATTTTTACTCTTAATACATAAATTAACTTTACTTTTTCGTGCATGATATTATAGACATATCGCTGATTGATAGCATTCTTCACCTTATGCAGTCGTTTACTACATTACTATTTTCTATGTACAATCGTATGACTTCCACTACGTTTTAAATTCACTTCTTTCGTGGTGTTTCCTTATTATCCCTGCCATCTTTAATTTTTGATCATGCACCACTTATTTCATGTTCTGTTGCTATTTAAAAGGTATCATGTTTATCTTACAGTAAAGACCTTGTTAGTGAAAGAAATTATAAAAGTAGTAAGTAAAAAGCATGGAACCTTTATCTGAATAGTCATTCTTCAATTCAATCATATCTGCAGCAAACCCCATTTTACTAGATTATTCTGAACTTCGACAGTAAATTGATGGAAGAATAGTCTTCCATGCTAAAATACCAGTAATTCGTTTATGCACAAACTTCTATCTGGAACATATTTTTCCAGCATTGATTTGTTGAAGTGGTTTGCTATAGATCTTTCTGTATACAGTCGATCGCTTGTGTCATCAGCAGAAGTATCTGAGAAATTCAGGAAACATAGAATTTGTTACGACAGAACTACAAAAATGGCATTTTGTATAATGTATCAGTTTTCCAATAGTGTTCAATAGTTGGAAGTATACAAGGGTCCATATATTTCTGTAGCATTCGCATCTTTCTCTTTTGAAAATCGCAATGACTTTGGTAAATGTGTTTGCTCTGCTATTTCTTTAGTGTTAGTCACAAGATGATCGAGACAGATATTAGTAAAAAAAAGATTTATAAAGTTTTCAATAGTTAAATTCTCAAAATCAACTGCAAATTTGCTCGTTTGACACTAGGTAAAAAACTTCATTTATCGCTTGTTGTCTTGAAGGGCTTTTCGTATTGTGTTTAATTATTTTCCTGTTGACAATGATGCTCATTTTCATCGGCATTACTTGTTGGACTTTGTTCAACTCCCAAAGAACTTCAATGTCATGGTTCAAACGTTTCATGTGCAGTCAAAAAATCTTACATTACATTCTCCCACTCAGAATCTGACATCTCTGTGTGTTGTTCTAATTGTGCGTCAGTAAGTTTACGTGTATGTGTCATTTATACTGCACGTTATAGCTTGCACTTCGCATAAAGCAATAATTGCAACTAAACATACACCACATCAAACAACCTCATTGAAGCGATCTTGATAATAAAAGATTGCACATGCTCATAGCATGTAAGATAACTAGTAACTTGGCATATGCAATAAGAATTTTTTATAAAAGAGAATTATGAGATAACTGTGTTTTTTTTAAATAATTTTTTATAGATGTTTTTCCCTTATTGTAAAAAAATTGTATTATACTTCCATCATATATAGAAAAGATGTTATAGATTGGCGGCTTGAGTAGAACCCTGTGAATTGACTGTAACAGTCAATGTGTTATAATAATTCCTTCTTTTTGCTGTTCTTCATTCATTTTTTCATTTCAAAGTCAGCCTTTCCTTTTCTTTTCCAGCAGTCTATTTCTTTTGTAGTTATTTTGCACGTCTATATTTTCAAACTATTTATTTTCTTAGAATGTCTGATAATCCAGTGCTAGTCCCATTCATGCAGCATTGCACTGCATTATTTAAAATAGAAAAAATTGTGTGTAGAATCTTGACAGTTCAGGTATTGTTATAAATACTTTGGCCTTTATTTCAAGTAAAATAAATTTTAAAATATATACTTCAGTGAATCTATATCAGTTTCACATAAGAAAAATCTTGAAATGATTTTAGCTTGATGCCAGTTTAGTTTTATTGATCTTTTCTAGCATTTTCAAAATTTTGAAACAAACTTTACTAAATTTGTAAGTGTATTATTTTAAAGCTGTAAAAGCACCACAAGTGCATGTATTTTGCCTAACTTGTAAGTATTATCAGTAATTTACATATTTTTGTCAAATACATAAACTTCGAAATAATACATTCGTTGCCTCTATTTATTGTATTTATTATCAATGTTATAAATGTGTACAAATTTTAGGTAGACCAGCTAGACTGGTTTAATTATAAAACGACAAAACACTTTGTCTTCCAAACATCTATTATAAATGGTATTAGTGTAGAAATATATGTGAA
This sequence comes from Platerodrilus igneus, assembly GCA_036346225.1. Taxonomy (NCBI): domain Eukaryota; kingdom Metazoa; phylum Arthropoda; class Insecta; order Coleoptera; family Lycidae; genus Platerodrilus; species Platerodrilus igneus. The sequence continues at coordinate 2,759,686 of JARFIW010001358.1, forward strand.
ATAATTGTAGTATTTTCAAAATTGGTATTAGTTTATGGAATTGACTGTAAAGAGATTACTTATGAACGAGTTATGATTGAATAGAATTTAAACGCTTGTTGGATAATCATCGAAATAGTGTATTTTATGCCAAATATCCATGTTGTATAATTATATTTAAAGGAAACAAATATAAATTTCAGAACATTATATGGTGTTTTATTGAATAAGTATTGCAGTTATGACATTGTTTAGGTTTCCAAAACTTGCAAGGGTGCTGTAAGGCACATTCAAGTTCAGAATCTACTAAAATATTTCTGATAGTAATATGTATGTCGAATGAAAAGTCTGAAACCGAACGGCAGTAATAAAGATGGAGAACTCAGATTTGAATATCTGCATATTATCAAACATCATAATATACACTTTTACAAAATTTGGTTGTCTCCAAATTGATGCACTTGGTTTTGAATACTTAAATTAATACATTGAAAAAGTCATTGAACATCATAACAACTGTGTGCTTAAAATAAATTCCACAAACAAATTCTAGAAAGAATGCGGTGAATTAAGCACAACCATTATGACCTAAGAACACAAAATTAACTTATACCAAACAAACCTGATAATGTTACACAAAGATTATAATTCTATGCAACCATACCATCACACTTACTTACAACATATACGAAACAGATCAAAATACGAGTAAAAGAAATTGCATTCCATAGAAAGATAACTGAAATCTTATCAAAAACCAAGCAACTTGGAAATCAGATAAATACCACGTTTGTTCCGTGAAGCATCAGAAAAATAAACATAACTATATCAATAGACGAAGCTTTACAAATTATGCAAGAAATCCTCATACAAAACCAAATTCCCACGTACTATTAAGAAATAAATGACATGCTTAGGAATATCTGTAACAGTTCGATTTGGCTATCGTTCTGTTACTAGGTTTTGTAAAGATATTTCATAATTAATAACTATACACGAGAGTGAAGATTTTTATTTATTTGGAGAAAGTTAGATACTCTTCAGTAGATTTTCCAATAATTTGTATGGCTTTTGAAGTGGTCCGATATATGAGAATCTTTAGTAAATTTAATGGATAACAAGTATTCCTTTTGAAATTGTCCGTGTATTTTCTGAGTAAAGTAATTTGGTGCACAAGTTATCCGTTAATATTTTCTTAAGTTGGATATAAAAACAATTTTCTAGAAACTTTTTAGTTAATTCGTTTAAAATTAATTGGTTATGATAAAGTTTTTACTAACTGTTCAGTGATTTCTGACATGTTAGGATAGTTTAAATTTAATTTCAGTTGGAATTCATATTTATAATTTTGTAAGATTGCATGGGTTTATGTACGTCAATGTCATTGGGTTTTGAATTTAAAGTTTGATGCTATTGTGCATCGAATATAATTGATAGGTGTAATCTTTAGTTGTTAACAGTTGAATTTTTATTAAATTCCATTTTATTTAGTAAGGCATTATTTTCAGACTTTGCTTAAAGAGTATCGGGTTAGTTAGAGTTTCCTAGAGGGTACAAGCTTGTTTCATATTTATATTCTATATAAAACTATAGTTCTAGTCATTTAGTTTTATTATAATTGACGATGCTTGTGAAACAGGTGTTGTTTCCAAATTTGAATCGTGTTATCAGTGGTTCTGTAACATTATATTTCTCTTTGATTTTACACGTTCATCAAAGAGGGCGAATAGTTTAGAGCTTTTTCTAATAATTCAAATTAATTAATTGTAAATTAACTCACGGAATTATTTACTATGGGATAATGTTAGAAGAGTTTCTAGTATACATTAATACGTATGTATTATTGTATTTAATGAAATTTGTTCTGGATTTTCGATATAACCATTTTAGCGCTAGTGGAGCATTGTTTCAAGTATGGCGGTACGACATGTACATTTTCTAATTCTATTTATTTTGGGTACCCTTATTTCATTTACTATTCTAATTTTTACTATAAAAATCTTTATTTTCCTTTACTTGGGAGATACTGGAATAAATTGTCTTGTTCGGCATATTGGAGTTTATTGTATAAAAGCAATTTTGGTCATAATAGCTTGTTGATGTCATCATAGGAAATTATCTTCTGGGGAAAATTGCTGCTGATAAGAACATCCTAGTTATCCTATTTCCTATCACCAATGGCATAAGAAATACACGGTATCATTTTAACGTTCATAGAATTTCATTGCTTGTTAACATAGGAAGGCAATAGATACCACAGACCAATCCCAAATTTTTTATTTAGTTTATTACACATAAGGATCTGCTGACATACATAGAACTTGTGTTCAATATAAGGTCAACTGGCCAGGTGGTAAGTAATGTATTCCTGTGTGTGTGTTTTTTTACAGTTGCAATATCTTTATTTCAACATAAATAAGTTACATTACTAATAAATACATACACTGCATTCTCAATACCAATATCTTCCCGCGGAATCGCAATTAAGCATAACTTCACGAGAAGTGGTTGTTGCTCGTACGCTCTTCTTTGAGGATTAGATTAGATAGAATGTGTAATTTGCTGTTCCATTATTTGGATCTGTCCGTCTCATATAATTTTCTTTTTTAACCTCAATGATAATGGTGTCTTATTAAATTGTTTCGTTCATCCCACAGTAACATTTCTGCACCCCAAAATGATTCACTTGGTACTCGGATGAAAAATCGGGCTTTACGTTTTAAGCTAGTCGAAGTCGGATTAATTTTTCCTGGACGTTGGATAGTAATTGTAATATGCATAATTCATAAAGAATATTCATGATGAGAGTTTCGATTAGGAATTAATTGCAGATATAGTCTAATTCTTATCTAGCTATTCTTTAGTTGGTTAAGTTTCATTACAAGACACGAATATCAATCTATTTTTACTTTTAGAACGCAGTTATGAATGAGGTTAAATCATGTGCTCTTCGATTAAGATAATTCTGATAGCAAGGTCGTGTTTTATGTATATAATTGGATTATGTATTTAATGCTTCTCTCCTTGTATTGTCAATTTGTCGCAGTTCTTTAATTACCATTGCAGCAAATATGGTAACTGCTGACCATACTTCATTTGATTCTACCATTTTCTGGACCAACGTATTTGGGCTTAGGTTTATTTTTGTAAGAGCAGTTAGTTTCTTACGTGGTTCGTTAAATCGTGGGCAGTGAAAAAATACGTGTTCTGCATCTTCAAGAACGTCAGTGCACATTGGACAATTAGGAGTTGTATCTAATTTAAATCTATAGAAGTATGCTCTGAAGCACCCATGACCACTTAGAAATTAGGTTAGATAAAAGTCTAATTCTCTATGACATCGATTGAGCCATGGTTCTATAAGTGGTATCTTATGGTACGTCCATCTACCCTTCTGCAATGTATCCCAACGTTGTTGCTATTTTGCTATTAATTCTGCCTTTTCTTCTTTCCTTTTTTGTTCTAGAGTTTTATCTCTATGATATCACTCCCGACGGTAGTGCGTTAATATTTCAATCGGGGGCATGCCTGCGATAATGCATGCAGCTTCATAAGAAATTGTGCGGTACGCACATATTACTCATAGAGTGCTTAATCTATACACGGAAGAAATTTTAGGGCAGTTCGATTTTATTTTTACTGCATTAGCCCAAATAGGACCTCCATATAAGATTATAGATGCAACAACCGCTGCCAAAAGTAATCTTCTACTAGTCCACCAACCTTAGGCATTATTCGTGAGAGTATTGTTGTTGTGTTTGCTGCTTTTTTGCTCACGTAGGACAAATGTTCTTTAAATGATAATTTCTCGTCGATTTTCACACCTAAGTAATGCACACTAGGACTAGAAGTAATTTTGTGATTACTTATATGCAGGTTTATTGTTTCACGTATCTTTCTGCTAGACACAAAAACGACCTCAGTTTTTCTGCAGCTGTAACATTACCTTTCATCCGAACGAGGGTGTATTTTTGTGAAAAATGCTCAACTAACATTTTTCAAGCGGACAATGGTGAGATTCAAACCCGGTACCTTGGGCATAGTAGTCACACACATACCACTATGCCACGGAGCCACTGCTAGGACCTTTACCCCGAAGGGGTAATAGAATTTAAAATAAAATTATTTTAATTCGACAAGACAGCTATGTGAAGTTTATTGTCTCCCATCATAGTTGACATCTTTTTATAATTTATCAAAAATGTGATAACTTAGACTTTGCCAGAAATAGTGAAATATATAGTTCTAATATGTTGTCAAAGCTTTGCTTTCCCACTAAACCTACCTTCAAGATACTCTCAACATAGGAATCTACAATTCACACATGAATTAAAAATTAATTTACTAAACTTCTTGAGGTTAAACTTAAAAGACAAAGAATGAAAATAAAATATGGCATTTATGGAAAATATCCTATTAATGTAAGGTGCAAACATCTAAAAATGTTTAATCAACATTAAATGGACCAACCATTCAGATACAATTTTAGAATGCAAACATTTAGTATTGGGTAAGGCAGCTTCTGCAATGTTACTAAAAAGAGTGACAAAACCTCTTGAGAATTATTGTCCGCTTGCTATAAAAGTGATGGCGTGTGTCTGTGTCACGCACATTAACTTTTTGTTCTTATGGTTTGTGGTCACTGACTGTGAAGATGAAGTCATACGAGTTTCCGAGTTGTGAGAGTAACATCATAAACCTTGGGAGGTGATATTCTGTTTGTTCTTGCTATACTCACAATGGAAGTTAGGCCAGTCACTGCAATGGTGGATGTATGTGACCTTGGAAAGGATTTTTGTCCATACTTGTGGTTTCTGGGGCACTCCATGTGAGGGTGACTTCGTTTAATCTACAATCCTAAAATAATTCTGCAGATATTGTAGAAAACATACAAAAATAAATTTAAAACATTTGATCTATGCAAATGAAATTTATTACTATATATGTCATGTTTATTAATAAAAATGGTTGATAGAGAAGCATGGCTAAATGAGGTAAGGTTCGTAACTTTAACATATACCATAATAGAGTTCCACCAAAAATTGTTTAAATAACTGTAATACGTTACGTTACGCTAAAAATAATTGTAACAATAAAATTCAAAATTACTTTTTTAAATACATTGTATGGTAAGAGTAAAGGGCGATTACATTAAAAAACTACAAAACAGATATCGAAATGTGACAAACATTTTCGTACACAGTTTATATAAATAAATACATCGTACATACTATATATACTATATCGTATATACTATACATCTTGTGTAGTAAGTATAGATTAAACTCGATACATTGTATTAACCAGCACTGGACGTAATTAATGTGATTTACAGTAGAAGTAAATTAGATTTATTAGACGCAACGGAAAAGAAATAGTTAGTTATATTGGGAACTGGTAATAAGTTAACCTCACGATGTAGGGAGACTCGTGAATAAACGAACGTGGCGTGACCACGAAATTAGGGGTTGATAGACTGTGAGTTTTTATATGGGGAGTGTATATAAGGTAAATGTGAAAGTGAAGTTGAATATACAGAGCTCCAACAAAAATGTGATTACCTTCCCGAAAGGAGTGGGCGGCGATCGACAGGGTGGTTCCATAAATGCACATGCGTGGATATAATGTCGGGATAACGGATTGGAAACAAAGAGATAAGACCTGTTGAGTCATCCCTCCATTCAATTGTAAGTTTGTAACGTGTTCAAAGTTAAGAAGTTACTGTGATTGGATATATTAGAAATAATGAACGGAACAATACTGATGGTTGATGGAAATCCTGGAATTAAAAAGTAAGTACCATTATAAGCATTTAGGTAACGTTTTAAATGTTATAAATTTTTAAATGTTAATTGTGTGTGTTTTGGTAATACGACATTAATTAAGTAAAAGAATTATTTGGTTGGACTAAGTAGTGATTTGAACTGCCCGATTTATTACTGAAATTTAGGTTTGTAACAATATAACCATATAGTAATTTTGGACAATGAAAAGATATAGAAAAAGTTGGGGTTTAACTGTGTTTTGGTTTTTTTTATGAACAACATTGCCAATAATTGAAGATTTAGGAATGTCTTATAATTAAATATGAATGCAGGAACAATTTGGAGTGGCGAATAGTTTTGTCAATGGCTAGATTCGTTTTTTAAAGATTTTCCTTAAGGATACATTTATTTTCGCAATACCTGGCCAAATTTGAGGTTAGAAATTTGTTTTTAGGAAAATATATTTGTATGTGCACTGAAAGTATTTTATGTTAATAGTTTTAAGCTGAAGTTCAATTTGATTTCAATTTATTTAGGAAATAGGTACAGTTAGCGAATTGTAAAGACCATCAAGCTACTCCAGTGCTAGTCCTATTTGGAAGAAGTATTTTAGATTACAATTTTATTTTATAACAACCAAATCAAAGGAGATTTGTGCGATGTAACCATGTTCCATATAGATATATGATAAAATTTGCTGTGTCGGACCGTTTGGCATGCCTCGATTTTGACAGAAAAACCTTACAGGGCAAGTGCTAGCGTAACATCCAATTTTTGTATTTAAGCCTTATCTATTATTTTGTATCTTTTTAATTTTCTTTATTATCATTTTCTCATTTATTCCATAGGAACATATTCCAGCACCACTGCAGTTAACCCTTGCACTCTTATATTGTTATGGGGTCCCCGCCTTTTCAGCGCAAATCAAAATTTAATTCTTTTAATGCGCTTGTATTATCCGTAACATACTCATTAAAAACCCTTTGGATTGCTTAAAGATGGTGAACTTAAAACTACGTAACAGTGGGAGGAAGAATAAGAAGTGCTTACCATACCATCAAGAAGAAATAGAACAAGCCAACACCATAAATATGCAGGCATAGAGGGCAAAACGCGATTGAAATGTTATAAACAAGACTGCAGGATTGAAGACAGAATGAAATTAATAGTCTATGGACATACCTTAGTGTCGACACCAGCTGAAGCATACCAAATATAGACTGTTTCATAACAAACAATACATATATGGTTCTGTATATAGATTGGTATATCTCAAAGACAGCCATGAAACGTTAAAGGGTGAACAACCCCAAACTTGGTTGTCTGGGTTTTAATTCAATTTATGTTATAAATATCGACAGCTCATTTGTAAAGCTTATAGTGGCCTTACATCCTCTGAAATATAATCCTGAATTAAAACGAAGAACCCTTCTCTTCCATTATAAATCGTGTCTTTTACCTATTGATAGTCAGACCTTAGAAAATGTTGTGCAATCCAAATTTAAAAACATCTTAATTAACATAAACAATATATTTAAAAAATTTAGAGCAGAACTAATGGAAGTGACTTGTTAAACAAATTCCACTAGTCACCTCAGTTTGTGCCAATAATGCAATCATGGCAACTTATGCAAGCGAACCATTCAACCATTGTTAATTATCAAACCAGTTAACACGCGGGAAAGTAAGGACACCAAGTCTGTGATAAAAAATGTAATTAACACTACAGACATTGGATTGAATATCTTAAAATTCTGTGAAGCATCAAAGGGTGGTATTACCATCGACTGTATAAATCAATCAGACAGAAATTTACTTCAAAAAAATATTGTTAAAAGAGAGGTAACAACTATAGTCGAGATCGGTTAAGCTGGCATATCATTAACCACGTTAGATTGTTTGAATTAATACACGGTGAATATATTTCTAGCATTCTAGATTAATTTATGTTATTGTTGACAGATGAGAAAGATATTTACCTTTAATGCATTTAACCAATATTTTCAGCATTGCAAAAAACGTTTATATTTACAATAAATTATTTCAAAACCATACAAACAAATAATAATCAAGCAAGTATCATCTTAAATAATATAAAGTGACGATTCACAGTAAATTGTAGATTATATAAATATTAGACATATTTAGACATACTATATTATGTTCAGCAGACGTATTTTTTATCCATCTATCGCGGAATAGTTACATACATGAACAAAGACACATAAATTTGATCTGAGATTTCTCGTGATGTATAACGTGACCATACGTCCCGCTTTGGGTGGGACAGTCCCGCTTTCACACTGTCTGCCCCGCTATTCCCAGTAAGAGCAGGCTAAATGAATGCATGCTATAAGTTGTTAAATTTGAAAATAGCGAGGGCAACAACGCGTGGCTCGGTACAAGCGGGTGGTGTACAGAGAGCGAATGGAATGAATGATGCGGGAGTGGGATGCATGATTGGTTGCCGCTCCATCTCTACTCAGCGAACAATCATAACAATGTTTTGTTTTGGTTAGAGTTAGTGTTTGAAGTGCACTGTCGCATTTTTGTAGTTGCAACCGTCGTAACACTACAAAAAGGCCTAAACGCAAGTGTACCTTTAATATTACTTTGCAAAATAAGTATCCATTTATAAAGCACAAGAGTGGTGCAGCAGATGTTAGGTGTGAAAAGTATTACTGATTTTAGTGTTGGACATGGTGGTGCCAGCGATATTGAGAAACATTTGAAATCGGAAAAACACAGACTTTCCAATCAAGCTGCTGCTTCAAGTCTTTATGTAATTTTTTTAAAAGAACCGATTAACCGACTTCCAAAGATTTGGATATAGGTGTAGCGGAGGGTGCATGGGCGAATCACACGGTGCAAGAAAATCACATTCGTTCAAATTACTGTGCTTCTAATTTAATACAAACATGTTTTGAGCAGACATTTAGATGTGCTTGTACAAAATATCAAGCTATTGTTGTAAATGTACTGGCACCTATGGCGATGGATGAATTGAAAGTGCATCTTCGCAAAGCCCACGGCATAACATTATTAACGAATACTTCAAATCATGGCGCGACAAAATTATTACCTGTTTTGATCCGCTATTTTTACCATACGAAGGCGTGAACGTCAAAATTTTTTACTTGGGAAGAAGTTCAGAATTTGACGGATTTGCTGATCACGCAAGGATTTCTTAGCTGCGGCCAAAATACGAAAGTGTTCGACGAGTTTTCGCTTATTTGCAATTACGACACAGATACAAAAATAAAGAGCTGCAATGGTGAGAATGTTGCTGCTGAAGACCGTTGGGTGGAGTTGTTCACTCACTTCCTTGCTAACAATCTCCAATGTACGAGCTTTCTTATAATTATTGAGTACGTTTTATGTTTGCCTGGAAGTAATGCACCTGTCTAAAAAGTTTTTTCTCTAATGAATAAAATATGGACAAGTGAAAAAACACAATTGCATATTGCAGTTTTGAAAGCCATTTTGATCACCAAAACAAACATCAACAAATCATGTAATCAGTTCCATTCTTACTTGATAACGAGACCCGATATTTTGAAACAGTTTTGCTCCGCCGACAAATACAAAACAAGTCTCTAGAGACGTTATATTAAGTAAATTCATTCACTTTCTTATTATTAATAAACAAAAAGCGTTAAAACAGCAATTAGTTTTTGTTTTATTAAAAATTCTGCAGGTGTCCTGCTCTGACGAAAAATATAAATGATCACGTTAGTGATGTACCACAGTGAATCATACATCAGCTTAACTAGTCTCGATTAAACAGTATTCAAGCACCTAATTTCAGAAAGCCAAAGGTGCGAATTGTTAGTATAAACAGAGACGATGTAGATGCAAATATCAATAAAAAAAACTACTGAAAAGTTAATTAAACAAAATAAGTTCAATACTTAAACAAACGATTTTCATTTAAAAATCATAAAAGTTCTAAAAACATAAAATAATAAATTCAATACTAATTGTTTTAACTGATCTACAAACACATGATCATTTATTAAAAAAACTGCAATCGAATGTTCCATGGGGAATAACTACAATCACGTAAATGTTATTCAATTCTGCAACTGCATAAAATTTAACCATGTAGCATAAAACTACTGTTACTGAAACTGTTCAGCACCCACAGTAGCTTGCTTGTTAATTGATTATTTTATAATTTATACGCTTGGCCCTGAAAAGAAATTGAGAGTAACAAGTTTTAATTACAGCTGTCAAAGAACTTGTTGTATATAAATTCCATAAAATAGGTATAAAGGGCACAAGTGTAAGTTAATGTTGTTGTTTAATGCAAAAGGTTTATATTGTTAATTTTAGGAAAATTTTGAACACCACCATCTCTTTTATTCAACATACCCTTATAAATTTCTGCATTGTAATATAAATAAACAGAACAATGAGCCAGTACAACGTCATTTAAGAGAAGTTCCAAAATTTGAAGCCCCTTATTTCTAAACCCAAACCGCAATAACTACGTCTGACATAAGGTGTTCGTTAAGTTCTGCAACACACAATTATAAGAATTGCAGTGCAGGAATTACAAAATGCTCTAACTGTCTTTATGTTAAAACCAGGCTCAACATAGAAGTTGATGATACACATATAGCTGTAGATAAATAATGCCCTTGCTACTTACAGGCACTAAAGAAGGAAACTACCAAAATTAAATATTATCAACAGATGTAGCAATGACAGATTAAATATGCAATTCATAATTCTAAAGTGGCACAATGCAATGTTAAGCAAAATTATGGATTTTAAGTTTCTTCCTTATAAATATTAGATCTCTAATTTTATGTTTTAATTAGTTCCAAGCTTCTACATACACTCATAATTCTGATATAACTAGTACCTCTTACATTTGATTTTCCAATGCTCCACCTGAAGGTATTACATTGGTCAGGAAACAGGTTCTTTTTACCTGGAAATTATGAGTTTTACTGAACCCTTGCTAAACCAAGTAAGATAAGAAGGGATCTTTAACGTGTGTAACAACAATTACACACAGGGCCTACATTTTACCTCGCATCCGAACGAGGGCGTTCTTTTGTAAAAAAAGCTCGCCTATCAATTTGCAAGCAGTCTGTGTCAAGAATCGAACCCAGGACCTTTCTATACCTAGACCTTATCATATGATTTTCCAATTCTCCGTCCACAAGCACTACATTGGCCAAGAAGCGAGTTATTTTTACCTGGAAATTATAAACTTTGCAGAACTTTTGCTATTCCAAGCATGGTTCCGGCAAAACCAGGATACAGGTTCAAGTCCTGTCCAAGACCTTATATTTTCCATCTTTCAATTACTAGCTCGATTTGAAATAATCATTTGGGCTTTGCATAAAAGTCTAAGTTATTATTTCATCTTATTCACTATAATACGATAGTATTTATCAACTTACCTTGTGTAATTAACTACTAATATATATATATATATATATATATATATATATATATATATATATATATGACTAAGATGAAATAATAACTTAGACTTTTATGCAAAGCCCAAATGATCATTTCAAATCGAGCTAGTAATTGAAAGATGGAAAATAAGGTCTTGGACAGGAATGAGGAGGATATACAAAGTATCGTTTTAAAGTCCCGAAATGACACTATAGCTATTGCTCAAAGCATGGGAATTAAAAATTGCTATAATGAAACTTTAACTATGCATATAGTGTCGGTTGACATAGACAGTGATGTAGTAGACGATGCAGACTGTGATGAACTGAATGACAACTATGATAATGTAAAAGAATACACATTGAGTACATCATCTTCATTCAATTGCAACGGCACAGAGGATATTCCAGAGGAAGAAATTTCTGATAGTGAATTGGAAGCGTTGTCAACATTTAGCGGACCTCTTAATCTTAAAGACTTTTCAGGACAGGTAAATCCAATTCAACTTAAATGTAGAAACGATCAATTTTTAAACGTTCTATTAGAAGACGAGACATCTAAAACCATAAAGAAATCATCTCTTTGTTGGATATTTAATAAAAATTCTGTAAAGCTCAGTTCAGACAGAGTAGCAATATTTCAGTCCACTTGAGTTAAAAGCACAAAATCGCAAGTTCCCAAAGGTTCTATTCTTAAGCCCGTAAAAGTCAGAAAAAAACTTAAAAAAACAAAAGTCAGAATGAAACATCCGAAACATCTTCAGATTCACATGAACGCGTCACTTTAGATGATTCTACATCACTTGCAAACTTAAACGAATCTGATGAAATAACGGAGACTGATACACAACCTCTAGAGATATTTAAAGAAGAGTACTACGCTGTAATTTATGAAAGGCATTGGTACATAGGACGTATTATCAGACAACCACAAAATAGTTTTGTTGAAATTAAATTTTTGAGGGAAAAATTATATACATTTATTTGGCCAAAATCTGAAGATTTACAAAATGTAGAAATTATTCAAGTGTTTTGTAGACCTGTAAAAATGGTTCGTTCTCAACCAATGTCTTTGTCGAGATCAGACAGGCTTAAAATAACTGTTGCGTTTAAAGAGCACAGAAAAACCTTTGGTTGAGTATTTTATAAATTAACACGCTACTATGTTTATTATATAAAAAAACAAAATGGAGAACTGTTTTTTCTTGTGATTCAGCGGTTTTAATTAGTAATAATAATAATAAGTTTAAAGTTACGTTTGTACTCGCATTTGTATTCTGCTGACTCGCATTATACATTTGTGATGTTGGTTTCTTTTAATGTGTTTTATTAGAAAATGTTACTATTTAGCGTATCTTAAGAATATTTTTTTTTAAATACACTCCAGCAACAATTTCAAAATCTTTATTTAGTAAAATTTGCAGTGCGGTTCCATCGAGGGTTCTATATTGCCCCCCCCCTCTTTCCTAACTTTTGAACAAAAAAAGATAGTCACGCTGAACAAAAACGGGGATAAAGAGGATTGATTTATTATGCTGCTCTTTTACAGAAAGAAATTGGATATATCCTAGGTGTCGCTGCAGGTGCTTTGAACTTAATATTATAAAACTGAAAAGTGAGTTATGTAACACCTTATTGAAAGTATTTTAATTCTATACTGTTCTCCTTGTGGAGTTCCGTCACTTATTCGATTTATGTCACATTAATGTTTAAAACTTTTTCAAATGAGGTGCCACATAATATTAAGTTCAAGGGCCTGTAGCGACGCCTATAATACCTCCAATTTTTGTGTCGTGTCAAAGAGTAACATAGATGATCATATTTAACGTTATGTTTGTCCAGCAAATAACTCAAAAACGGCCAACAATAAATGGACGGCAGTAATTACATACCTAAGGTATTTTTTCCATAGAATCGATTATGATAACAAAATATGGCAGGTTCCATTTAAAAAAGCCCCAATTTTTTACATTTTATTAGTCAAATTGCAAAATGAAAATTCTTGCACCCTGTACATTGCAATCATATTTTCTTAGCAGGGTAAAATAATATCAAGTATTGTTTATGTGAATAAAAAAAATCCATTTTGTAAGTTCGATCGGTTTCTAGATATTCCAATTCATGTGACTGCGTACAAATGTCAAAATTTTAAAAACACTAGAAATCTCAGAAACGGCATTAGATAGAGATATGGTTGTTGTATAAAAGTCCACATAAAATTTGAACAAGGAATTCAAAAATGCATAAATATACAGGGCTTTACATTTGAAATAATCACGGTGATGCCGACTTCCGGTATAACCAGAAGTGCTAGCATATAGAAATTATTTTCGACGTGTAGAGCAGCTTCGACAACCCCCTAATGCAAAATTTCAGATTCCTTCTAGCATTGGTCTTCCATATACAGGTAACCCACTTAAAAAACCACCATGTTCAATTTTTCTGCAAAATACAGTGGAGATCCAAAGAGATACGTGGCGATTCAAGGAAATTCAGGCAATCTGAAGATGTTAAAACGATATTTAGAAATACATTTGGAAAAATGCTGAGATCCAAGGAGATCTTGGGGAGATCCAAGGAAATACAGGCAATACAGAGGAGATCCGGAGATATTGGGGAGATCCAAGGAAATCTGTGGAGATACGAGACATAATTACACAAAGGAGATCTTTGGTACAAAATAAATGCAAATGACCAACCCCTCGGCATTTCATGTTCTTTTCAATAATTTAATTGACAAAAACTATAAATGTTGGTTGTATCCCTGGATGGTTTGAATGCGAGTATGCAAAAAAGCCATCTTTGTTTAATTACAGGAAACATTTTTAATTGACATAATTTCATTTTGTATATCAAACTGAATTGTGCACTAAAGGCCAATGGTACAATTGGAATAGGACGTTTTTTTGCTACGTGCAGTTAATATTTATATCAAAAATCTTAAGAGGTGTGTATTCGTGCAAACATAATACAATGTACAGAGGGCTTTCGATTTTACTAAATCATCTTCAGTGTCTATAAAGCTACAATTAATAATTAAATATAAAATAAAGTTTTTACAAGATTACTTTATGTAATTTATAAATAGCGAAAAATTTGACAATGGAATAGTTTTGGAAATATTCTGGCAGTTTTTAAAATATTCACATACCTCGTTCCTATTTTATATCAATATCAAAAAGACAGAAAAGTTTGATGCTTTATTAAAACACAGTGTTCTTATTTTTATAAATTTGGGTGGTTTCTGTAAGTGGTTGCCAACTTCACACCAGTTAACTATCAAGTGTTCATTTTCAATAATTTCAGAATATTCCAGGAATTAGTAAATCTTGTTCTAGTTCTGTGGTTAATATTAAAAAAGATTTACCTTAATACAATAGTTACTCCTAAATCCTACAAAATAATTTGCTTCTGTTTAATACTATCTTATGTATGTAACTTAAATGTAAAATAAACCTTTCCCTTCCCCTCGCTCATAAAAACCTATTTTCATAACTGGTTAGTCTGATTTGATATTCCAAGACAGTTTCATAATATTATTCAATTGCATCTTAATAAATTAGCTTGCTTCTAACCACTACTCTTTAATTATTCGTAATTTTTCCACCATTAATTTTAAATAATTATGCGCCATTTAATTTACATATACTAGGGAAGTAAATACATGTATAAAATTCTACCCACGAAATGTTCACATCTTCAACTTGATGTGGTTAGGTATAGAAGTCCTTAATTCGGTATGTAACTGCTCTGTTGTACTATATAACCTATAATTTGATATCTACATAATTGTAGGCGATGTCCTTATGGTATTTACCAACCAACATTGATAATTATGTAAACAGGCAGTTACCTTTCAGCTTTGCTCCCCTGCAACAGTACCAGGGTTCAAAAACCCTAAGATAAGGATTTTGTCTGCAGATAAAACCTGTAACTTCCAATCAAAGTCTTATATCCCCTTCATTAAAAAATAAAAGGACAAAAAAAGTGAAAGGTTAATTCAATGCTGATAGTAACACGATACTGAAGTATTCATAAGCAAGGAACCGGTAAAATGACCTTGACATTATAATGCCTTCATGATTGAAGTTTGTTTTATAGGTCCAGTCTTAGGTAGTGCCATTGAAAACATGAAGTGTTTCATCAATTACCCCAAGGAATGCCAATTTCCTATTGAAAATTTACCATATGGAGTTTTTTCAACAGCAAACGACGTAAGTATACTTACAAAAATTACGTAACTAGAAAAATATACGTACGCATTTGAATAACTTGTGATAACTGTTGCTATGCCATTGCGTATTTGTTTTATTTTAACTGAAACAAAATTGCGACATCTATGAATTTTTCGCGAGACTATTTGTTTTATAAACTTTAGTAAATGAATATAAATTATAACTGATTGAATTTATATGCTATGGCTATATTCAGTTTTAAACTATTTGGTTCTTAGCCTTGGCTCCGCTAAAAAATTCTTCCAAGTACTAGTTTCTTCACATATTCCCTTTCCTTTTTACAGTTATGCAATTTGCATGCAATTTTAGTTCGTTTGTGCAGTGAAAGAAAATTTGCATTTCCCACATTGTTGCATATTGGTTATTTATTTTGTTCAACAATCAGATAATAAAATATAGGTTATCTTCTGCTTATGATAACTTTATTTCTAATTTGATATCTAACTTTCGATAAAATAAATTACCAGAATTGCATAAAAATTGCTAGAAAATAGAACGTGTTCTATATATTTAAAGTTGCAACAGCTGACTGAAAACTCCCTGGAAGGCATGCGCAGTATGTTGCATTTGAATTGCATTGCATCAAAATTGCATAATGTACAGTTACCTTAAAGGTGGCTTTACATGATGCGATTTTGATGCAATGCAAGACATTGCATTGTATGTCACTTGCATGTTATTTTCTTTTTACGCTTGTGCAATTTGTATGCCATTTTAGCTTGATGAGCAATGTAATCAACCAATGAAAATAAAATTTCATTGATAATTTGAATTTATTACCTAAATAAATATAACAGAAACTGTACTAATATAATATTCAAAAGCATAATAGATTATTATAATAATTAACAGATGTAAAATTATCCTAAGATAAATTGCAATTATACAGTTTTCTTTGCTTACTTTATTGCATTTTGATTATTTGTCTTTTTTGTATTAAATTTATTATATATTACCTAATATACGTAAAAATAATCAGATCAAAATACTTATGAAGAGTAAAAAAATTATAAGTATTTTAATATTAACTGCTGCTATAGCATTTATGGTTGGAAAGAAACAGAAAAGAAAACCAAGAAGGTGGTGGTTAAAATCGTGGGTCGATCGCCAATATGAAAATTTAATCATAAAGTAGTTTATCGAATCAAATGGTTATAAGTAGTAGCTACAGAAATTTTTTAAGGATGAATGAAGTATATTTGAAAAATTGTTAGGCATAGTAAGAACAAAAATAGAAAAGCGTAATACAACATTTCAAGAATGCATTTCTGCTAAAAATGTTTTAACTGTAACACTTAGATACCTAGCAACGGGAGAGTATTTCAGATCACCAATGTACAGCGTTAGAATATCGGAGAGTACAATTTCCCAATTTATTTCAATTGTATGTTCTGCTATTTATAATGAATTAAAAGGCAGATACTTAAATGTAAGAAATAAATACTAAAAATTGGAGTATATGTAGTAATAATATACATAATGTAATGTGTTGTACCGTAATTAAAGCGATGGCTTAGAATAATAATACTTGACGTTGAACACCCTTTATTTTTCAACGTTCATTTACAATATATATCAATCACTGTGTTAACCTGTCACTTCCGTGCTTTACAAAAAGAAGTGGCTCTTATATCTAACATATGTAACATCCCACTAGCAAGCTTAAGACGACAAATTTAAACGTTCTGGCAGTTTACAATTCCGTCTGACCTTATCTTTAGCAATTGAATAACTGAGCGGACCTTGTGCATCTCTAACAGGTTCCAATTAATTTTTAGTTGCTTCTTTTTTAGTAGTATCTAACCGTGTTGGACTATCAGACCCAAGTTGAATATCAACCGCAAAATCTGCTATTTCTGTTATAGTACTAGGAGCTAAAATATTTTCGTTAGTTATGTTTGAGACCTAATTAGCAATAAAACGCACTAACTTATCTTTGTGTCTGTTCCAAACTACTCCTAACTCAAATATCTGACATTTGCACACATTACAACCTAATGTTTCTATAATCTCTCTTTGAATCCAACTCCGTTTACTTGAATTCCTATAATCTCTACCTTGTACTATATCCCCTTCGCAAAAACTTTCCTTTCTTTTCCCACTAGAATAATCTTGATACTAGCTTAGTGTTTGGTTTTAATAAACCAAATCGATTGTTAAATTCTCGGTTAACCATCAGCTTTGACGGTGTCCGTCGTTGTATATTTAAATAAATATCTACTTACTAAAGTTTGCACAGAAATCATGCTGTTACTTCTGTCGAACATAGCTTTTTCAATTCCCGTTTTGAATGATTTTACCATATTTCAGCTGCACCGTTGCTAGCTGGACGGTACGGAGATGAACATATATGATTAATATTATTAATTTTAGAAAATTTTTGAAACGCCTTTGATGTGAACTGGTGTTCCATTATCACTTACTAAGTTCTTGGGTAATCCAAAACGACTAAATATTTCCCGTAACGTCTCTATTGTATTTTTAGCATCAATTGACGTTACTTCAATTACTTCAGGCCATTTACTAAATGCATCACTAACACAAGAAACATTTTGGCCTGAAACGGTCCTAAATAATCAATGTGTACTCTCTCAAATACTTGACTTGGCAGTGCCCATGGTATTAACTCGCCTTTTAATGGATTCTCCTGAGCCTGTGCACAAGCTCTGTAACTCTTAGCAATATTTTCAATATCCTTATCAAGTTGCGACCACCATAAATAATTTCTAGCTCTGCTCTTCATTCTAACAATTCCCGGGGCGTGTATTATGTAATTCTCTTAATAGCTGCTCTCTAAATTTTTTTGGTATTACCACACAATATCCTCACATTAGAACATCTTGGTCAAGCATCATTTCATCTCGCCTAGCAAAAAAAGGCTTTTTGTTATCTTCGGCAATGTAATTCTCCCAACCGTCTTTTACTAGTCATATAGTTGAACTAATCTCAGGGTCTGTCCTGGATTCCATCCCAATTTTACTTGCATTAATCGGGAGCAAATCTTCAGCAAAGTTTAAATAATTATAAGTTTCATCCAGATTTTGTTCACACGAATCTGATTCTACATGTTTTAAAGGTAATCTCGACTAACGCATCTGCCATTTCATTACTTATACCTTTTATAAATTTATTTGTATAATTATAACCAGATAAATACAAAGACCATCTTTGTATCTAGCTACCGCCATAGGTGGAACTTCTTTTTTATCTTCAAATAACATCAACAATGATTTAGGATCTATCCATCTGATTGGTAAATAATTCGAAGTGTCTACTTAACAAATACTGCGAAAACGTTGCTACGTACATTGCCGTAACCTACAAAAAAACTTAAAAGTAAGTGATGAACGGCCTCAATCGGTCAGTAGGCAGGGTATTTCCACTACGAAATAAAGAGAGGCCTGAAATAAAAAAAAACATACTTGTCCTCATTCATAACTCATAACAAAACATCAAAAAAAACTTACAATTAAACAAAATATATTACAGGAGCACAGTAGTACTCAAAAATGCATGCTCAACAACTACAATGTACATCTAAAAGCAAAACCCAAAAGAAAGCATTTTTTTTACAATGGCGAGCTGTAGTTTTTAGGTTGCTCCCCCATCTTAATTATAAAAAAAAAGCAACAGTACAACTCTAAAAAACACAGTTCAAAGTGATCATAGTAAACCTAGAAACAAATACCTACAAATAAATGACTACAGTGGTCCTTGTAAATACAATATGAATAATCCATATACACTCACATATGTACAATCATTTTCGCTACCAGTCCATTAATTAACAAAATTTCCGATCATAGCCATACTTGTCTTAAATAAAAATCACCATTGTGAGACTACAGTTAATTACGTGAAGTTCTCATGGTAAAGGATCAGTATATATAATAAAACTCATATAGCAAATAACGGACCAACACTCACCCATGTGTCGATGCTGATGGGCCTATTAACCCTCCTTAGAGTCGGAGCGGAGTAGCGGGGTCTAGGACCACGTAAGTTGTGTCATAAAAAGGGGCGACACTCGCCTCATCATTTAGGGCCAAGGTGACAGGACGGTCCCATCCATCGGAAGACGCTACAAAAGAAAAAAAATTACAGGCAAAGATTAGAACAGGTACAATAAAAAACTACATTTTTTTCCAATTACAAATACTTACCGCACAAGGGTGTGTGCGAAATTCGGAAGAACAGAAACCCAAAAAAAAAATTACCACGGCAACCACGAGTAATCGTTGTTGTCTCTATGACAGAATTTAGTAACACACTAAAAGCATTCCACGCAAAATGCTAGTGTTATCGAACAGGTGATTAAAAACTTGAAACACGGGTTTATCCAATAGTCCAATACCATTATTTCGACGAGTACCAAGGTCGTTGCAATCAGGAAGTACGTATATGCTATCTGAATAGTAAGCCTGCGCACAGCTAAAACAAGGTACTGAATATCTAATTTAATATTGGGAAGAATTTTCATTTGGTAACGTAGATAGATTGAAATGCAAATTATTAAGAAGTATACTATTGTAGAGCGGTAAAAGATACAGGAGGATGTTCTAAAGATTTAATATTTGCATAAAGAAAGCAGTTTTCAATGATATTCTGAAACAAGCAAAAGTGATCCCTGTTCATAAAAAGGGTTTGTTTGATGATATCAAGAACTATCATCTTATTTCTCTTTTACTCACTTTTTCGAAAGTTTTTGAATGTATATTAAATACTCAAATTACTTCTTATCTTGAAAATAATAGTTTGTTTTGTGCTGAGCAATTCGGCTTCCAAAAAAAATGATCTACTAATGATGCATTCATTAGTCAAATTAGTAAATCAAATTTCAGATGTTTTGAGGAGGGTAGTTATCTTGCTGTTAAATTCTGTGATTTGACTAAGGCTTTCGGTTGTGTTGATCATGCCCTCTTAGTTAGCAAATTAATAGGTTTAAATTTTGATGATAGTATTAAGCTAATTGCTTCATATCTGACTGCTAGGTCCCAATGTGTTTTTTACAAAGGCAAATTGTCCAACACGTGTGAAGTTTTTTCTGGTGTTCCTCAAGGTTCCATCTTTGGTCCGCGCCTTTTCTTATGCTTCATTAACGACTTACCTTTTTTTCTAAAAGACAAGTGTGATGTTGTCCTTTATGCAGATGATACCACTCTATATAATAAGAGTGATAATATGGCTCAACTGGTAGCTGACAGTATGAAATCTTTATGCCTCACTGAATTATGGTTTAATGATATCAAGCTTGCCCTGAATAGGGATAAAACCAAACAAATAATTTTTTCATTAAAAAGGGATTTTTTTGCAAAGGAGAAATCAGCTATTTTTCTTTGTATCACCCTGGATAGCAAATTAAGTTGGGACACCCACTGTGATCTGCTATGCAAAAAACTTTGCCGAACTATTTATTTCATAAACTCTTTGATAAGATCACTTTTACCTAATGTGCTACTGTCATGTTATCATGGCATGTTCCATTGTCATATTTCGTATGCTATAATTGTGTAGGCTCATTGTAGCAGCTCCCTTTGGGTTTTCAAGCTTCAACGTAGAGTTGTTCGCATTATGTCTAACCTTGCGTTCCGTGATGACTGCCGTGAATCTTTTATTAAATTGATTAACTCTGTAAACAATCAAAGGCAACCCGAAGGTGAAATTAAAATTCAAGATGGTGATGTTTTAATTGAAGATCCTGCGCTGGTGGTCAATAAATTTAATGAGTTTTTTGTAAATGTGGCAGATAGGATTATCAGTCACATCCCTAAGGTACCTTTTTCTACAAAAATAAAGAACAACAGTAACTCACTATTTCTAATTCCTTTTGTGGAGGAAGAGTTTATTTCGTTAATCAGCAAAAAACTAAAATCAATAAAGTTAAGTGGTTTTGATGAGATCCCAAATTTTCTTATAAAAAAAAGTCTTAGGGAAATTGTAAAACCCCTAACTTTCTCATTAATCTCAGTTTTGAGTATGGTGTTTTTCCAAAGAAACTGAAGCTTACCAAGGTTCTTCCTCTTTTCAAGAAAGGTAATGTAGACTCATTGGATAATTATCGTCCAATTGCCTTCATTTCAGTTTTTTCTAAAGTGTTTGAGTACTGTTATCTAGATAGACTATCGAAATTTCTTGATTCTAACAAAATCATAATTACAAATCAATTTGGTTTTCAACCAAATCATAGCACAGTGGATGCAATTTTCAAGTTTGTTGAAGTCGTTACTAATTCCATTGAATCTGGTGAGAATCCTGTTGGAACCTTTTGTGACCTTAGCAGGGCTTTCGACTGTGTGTTGCACTGGATACTTTTTATAAAGATGTAGAAGTATGGCATTCGAGGAAAAGCTTTAGCATGGCTCCAGAGTTATTTAGACAGTCGTTCACAGTATGTGTCGGTTCAACACACTATGGGTAACACACGTAGGTCTATTAACTCGACAGTACTTGAAAATAGGGTCGGGGTGCCACAGGGCTCAGTTTTGGGCCCTGTGCTATTCCTTTTGTATATTAATGACATCAACATGCATTTGAAAGAATGCTCATTGTTTTTATATGCTGATGATGCTACAATTGTAACCTCTAATCAGGATCCTTCTACTCTCCAGTCAAACCTGCAAAACAATCTTGATCATTTGTTCAATTGGTTCTCTATGAACTTTCTATACATCAATCCCAGCGAAACATTGACTATTGTTTTTCACAATTACAATAGCAAAATTGTGAACATTGACGTTACACTCAATGGCACCCCAATACCTCAAACAGGTAGTATCAATTTTTGGGATGTGAATGTAGATCAAAATCTAAATTGGAAGCCTCATTGTGAGAAAGTGTGGGCAAAATTAAATTCACTATGCTATTTGATCAGAAACCTTAAATCATTTTTGAATACAAACCAACTGTTGTTGGTATACAATTCTCATTGTTCCTCAACACTGAGATATGGAATCAGTTTCTGGGATGCATCGTCCGATGCACGTGATGTTTTTATTTGTCAGAAGAGGGTGGTCAGGAATATCATTAGTATTTCACAAACTACATCTTGCCGTGCCTTTTTTAAGCAATTATGTATTTTAACTCTACCTTCGATTTTCATTTTAGAAGTGGCCACTCTAATCTATAAGAATAAATCAGATTACTCGCATGGCTACGACTATCATAACCATGACACTCGCAATAAAAGTGATCTCAGGATTCCCAGCTTTAAGTATAGAATTGGAAGGACATCTCCCACTTATCTTGGTCAAAAAATTTTTAATAGTCTCTCTCAAGAAATAAAGTTTTCACACAATGTAAAAATTTTTAGAGTTAAACTAAAAAGTTTTTTGGTAGCTCAGAGCTTTTACAACATTGAAGAGTTTTTCTCCTACAGTTTGAAACTAGCCAAGTATGCATAAGTTATAGTGTGGTATATGAAATACAGAGTTATATTAAAATTTTAATGTTATATTTAATATTTAATGTTTCTATAGGTAATAGTAAATGTTGACTTGTTCCATAATGTTTTTTTATGTACATTCCTATGGAAATGAATTTCTGAAATAAAAATAAAATTTAAAATTTTAACTTTGCCTTGTCTGTTTATTTTAGTGTGTGCTTTACGTCAAAAAAACAAATCTTACAATATCAACACAACACCGATATTCATCACTTTGACACTCGCAACAAGGGAAAATTGGTTGTACCTTACCATAGGCTAAGTAGGAGCAGAAATGGTTCTAACTACTTTGGCTGTATTTTTTATAATGCACTTCATTCTAGCATAAAAGATTTGCCTCTTCATCAATTTAAATTGAATATAAAAAGATTCTTATTAGAAAATGCTTTCTATACAGTACCTGAGTTTTTAGCTTCAGTTGGTTCTTTAAGGTTGTCCTCTGAAGATTTATAACATAATTTCCATCTTTTTTTAAATTGTATATTGTAAACATACTTTTATTGTATTTGACAAATTGTTATTCACATTAGTGATTCGCACATGTTTCATTATAAATAAATAAATAAATCTAAGCGGACTCTATTCGAATGAATGATGCATTACCAGAGAAGGATGTATTTTTACTTAGCCGAAAATAAACGTAACAACTTCTTAACAGTATAATATATTGCCAATGCCTGTTTGTCTACCATAGAATAGTTTTTTCGACTTTGTTTAATACTCTTGAAACGAATCCTATATGACGTTCATCGCCCTTTTGTGTCGCATCGCAAGTTACTCGAAACGGCATATCTGGGATAAAATGATTTAAGATGCTTCTGACGCAGTAGCTTCTTTTGCTAAGTTGAAAGCGCTTTCGCAGTCCTGGCTCCACATAAACTCTTTCTCTCTTTTTAACAAATCGTACAGTGGTGCTAACATGCTTGCTAGGTTTTTAATAAATTTTCCATATTCGACTTTTGTAAAGTTAATCCCGCCTCCTTTAGACGGCTATAAACGTTTTCCAAATTATTTAAATGATCCCGTACATTTTTTCCCGTGACTACAATGTCATCCAAAAAATTGATGGTGCCGTTAGCACCTTGTAAAACTTTCTCTACTGTACGCTGGAAAATAGCACAGGCGGGTTTAGTTCCTTACGGTAAACGTTTTACAGCATATATTTCCTCATGGGTGCTCCAGGCTAACATTTTCCTCTTTCCTCTGTTACACATAACTGATTGTACACTTGACTTAAGTCTAATTTAGAAAATTCCAACCCCCTTTGTAATGCCGCAAAAAGCTCCTCAATTTTAGGTATCGGGTAATTTACATCCTTTAAAAAGGGATTAATAGTAGATTTATAATCTGCATCGTTTCATCTTTTTTTTAATACGGACACCAACAGAGTGCCCCATTTACTATTTTCAATTTTAACAATCGCATCTGCTTTTTCCAATCTTGTTCTACCGTAATTTTAAAAATAAATGGAATATTCGGTGGTCTTAAGAATATCCCGTGGTGGAGTGGTATGTGTGTGACTACTACGCCCAAGGTCCCGGGTTCGAATCCCGACACGGTCCGCTTGAAAAATGTTAGGCGAGCATTTTTCACAAAA
This sequence comes from Platerodrilus igneus, assembly GCA_036346225.1. Taxonomy (NCBI): domain Eukaryota; kingdom Metazoa; phylum Arthropoda; class Insecta; order Coleoptera; family Lycidae; genus Platerodrilus; species Platerodrilus igneus. The sequence continues at coordinate 2,784,123 of JARFIW010001358.1, forward strand.
ATACACCCTCATTCGGGTGAGAGGTAAAATGAAGGTCCCATGTGTGAGTGTTGTCACGCACGTTAAAGATCTCTACCTTGCTTGGAACAGCAAGGGTTTGGCAAAACTCCAAATTTTCTAGGTAAAAACTCGCTTCCTGGCCAATGTAGTTACCTTTGGGTGGAGCATTGGAAAATCACATGTAAGGTCTTAAGAATATCGGTTTTATATTCTTTTTAACCTGTAAACTAATTTTCTCATATTTGTAACAACCTAATTTATTTTTAAAAGTCTCGCCGTATTTGTCTATTAAGGTACTAATCCTTGAAACGACATCTACCTTATTTAAGGTGGTTTCTTGTTTAACATACTTAAGTAATCCTAGTGAATTAATCCATTGTCTACCTACCAAGGCTGGTCCTTGAGCTTGTACAACTGATAACTCCAATAAGCAAGTTATTTCTTTAAATTTAACTTGAACCTTAAATTTACCTAAGGGTAAAATTTTACTCTCATCGTAATATTTCAAAATAGTAGTACATGGTACTAGTTGACAGTCTTAAAAAATATTTTTTCTATAAATTATGAGGCAAAATTGATAGACCTGACCCTGTGTCGATTTTCATTGCCATCAACACATCATTTAATGATATTTCTACCTTAAATGGTTCTATTATCTTAAAACAATCAATTAAATTATAAAATGAACTTCATTTACTTCTACACGATTTACTTTAACTTTAACTCAACCCTGTTGAACTTACAAACCTTAGCTATATGACCAGTTTTGTTACAAGCTCTAGATTTATTTATTTAATACATATTACTCCACAGATATACAAATCAATCTAATTACGGAGTAATACCTAACTATAACAGTCAAATAACATTTATAATTAACATTAAAACTAAAACTACTGGTCAAAAAATGTACAGAAGAATTACACCACTAAAATATTAACATAAACGCGTTACTTTTGTCACGTGCCGTTTCGAGTTAATAGCATTGATTCGCTTGTATTTTCATACTTTTAGATAAGTAAACCATTGTTTGTTCAAATAAATTTGGTGAAATTTTATTTTAATTACCATGGCTTGTTCGTTTCCAATAAATCAGGTGTCGATTTTAATTTTCTAGTCACGTAGACTTAATACAATGTATGCATTGAATTATTTGCGTTTTTGCTATCTTATGCATTTCTAAACCTGCTTGTTTTAATTAGGATCCTTGACTTAATAATGATGCGTTATCCATGCATGTTGCGTTTCAGCTTGCAATTATGTTGTTTAACGACTTGCGAATTTGTTTATACAAATAAATCTTCCAAATGTTTTTCTTTAACTAAATTAATTATGATTATGATTTATATACAGGGCGTTGTCATTTACTTTCCAGTCTAATCATCGTATTTCTTGTTTTCTTCAGAAAACTGTCTCTTTTCTGAGCCCTCGTGTATTTTGTATGAAGTGCGCTATTCTATTGGTCCTAACTACCCCTAAATGACCTTATTAACACAGCAATATATATATATATATATATATATATATTGCCGTGGAACCTGGATCAATCTCTGGAACTACCTAAAAATCATTCGAGCCCCAACGTTGGGCTGTCATAAATTGCCGTGGAACCCTCCACCAGTTTTCAAAAAAAAAATCAATTTTCACAAACATAAAATTTCACAAAAATCTTCTTACCCGTATTCTGCTTCATCGAATTATTTCTTCAGCAGCTTCCCTGGCTAGCTCAGCTGTGCTTCTTCTCGTATACCTAAATTTACTCTCATTCTTTATGCCGTTCACACACCATTCAATAAAATCACAAAATAATACAACATTCATACAATATTTATTAACCACTATTTACAAATAATAATTCAAAGTTATTTACAGTTCGGTGCTCAAGTTACACCTCAATACATGCTATTTTTGTGAAGTCCAAGTTTTTAAAATGAAAATTTCTAACACATTTAATGCAACAGGAGTAAATGGGCCCCAAATAATACCTTATCTTTATTTCTACTACACACTGGAGTATGGTGAGCTCATGATAACCCAGTTTATTAATGTATACTTTCCACTTTGTATACTATTACTACAAACTTTAAAAAAAAACCCATGTACTCTTAACAGTTAAATTTAAATTCATCAAGCAATTTAATAAACTTTACGTACACCTTTTGTTTTCTATTCAAAATACCATATTAATAGTCAGCTATACGTATCCTTTTCAATACGTAAAATAACGAAAAATACCATCTAAGTTCACTCTCACACATCAGAAATAATTTCAACAGTTTATAAAAGCAGCAAATTCTAATGCGTTACCTGGAAAAACTTGAAGAATCCATCTCCGTTGACGATGTATTATGTTCCTTAACCCCTCGGCCTAGTGGTTTTACGTGCGGCTCCACCAGATGTTTAAAGATGAACACCATCTAAACTGCGCTTTATGCTACCTATCCAATATCCATTTCAATATCCAAATCCATGTATATTACACTTGTTTATTATCGCATTATTAATTTACGAGCTTGTTAAAGTATTTGTTGGACCTCAGTTAAATTTAAATAAACTCGACACGATTCGCATTTCTAACTATAAGGCCACAACAATCTAATACTGTACTATTGAATTTACAAATTTTTAATACTTACAAGCCTCGTCAGTAGATTTTTGTACGTCGTAAGCGATGCAAAATAAAAGAGAGAGCTATTAATTGTCCTAGCGTATTTATATGATAAAATCAGGCCCCTCTTGGCCACACTTTACGCGAAATACCTAATTTCAAAATAACATTTCCGCAAATTTTGTGTAACCGTTTTAAACTTCTAGAAATCTTGCTCGTCAACCCGCTACATCCAACAAAACTATCACATCCACCTGTCGCGTGCTCGTCTATTCTAAAACTATCTATTTCGACCAATCATACATTTCAGTGACGTCTTATAACCCCGCCTGTAATATCTCTATTCCTGTCTTATGCATAGTTGATGTCGCATTCTAACCTTGCTTACGTTGTAGAAAATCGATATAGCTGCCCGCGTTTTTATGAACCCCACGTGGATCGAATACTTGCCTACTAAAATGCATGCTTCTATGCCCGTCTCATTCTGTAACATATTATTAATTGTGCATCCTTTCTGCTCTTTAAGAAGCTCTTGTTAGCATTTATTACGAAACCACCGACGGTTGAACAATATTTCCTTGAAGCTTTCTCTGTTATCTACAGAAATAAGGGGAAGGTGACCTTTCCAACGTGCAGCTGTGCCTAATTAATGATCGTTTAAAATAACATTTCTAGGAGTTTACGTTTCATAGTATTTTTATATAACCGACGTCTGTCTGTTTGTAAAGAAAGTTTTCGCCTTGGTATTATTGATTTTTCATGCTCTTATGCGTTCTCTGACGTTATAACCCGTTGAATTAAACTAAATTAAATTAATTAATAATTTCTATTGGCGTATAAAATTGATTTTTTTATGAATCTATTATCTCCTAATCCCTAATTATAAAATTATGTCAATACTTGTTAATTTAAATTAAATAAATGAAATTAATTTTGCGCATATATAAATGGTTCCTTTCTCTATACAGGGTGTTAGGAAATTGCTTTGTAGACTACCAAATTTAACCCTTTAAATCCACTACAATATATATATGTATATATATATATATATATATATATATATAAGAGTTTTTTGTTTTTGGTTCTTGGGATAAAGTCGCTCATATAATTAAACACAAACATTAGATGTGTATCATTTGTATTAAATCGTACCTTTCGGTGATAATTTACACCTTAATTATTGATCTACATGAAAAAGTATATAAATAGGTAATTCATATAACAGGTAATATATGTTTGACTTACTTATTACTTGATAAAGTTACTTTATGTATTCACCCATAATAAGAGTAACTTTTAATATTACTGATTAAGAATTAAAATTAAATCAATTTAAAAGTAGTATTTTGGTCTAAATAACTTTTTAATTTTGAATGAAATGTCAGTTCACTTATTTGACAAAACTGTAGTGTCAAGGATGACATCAATCAACAAATTATGACACTATTTGCTTATATTTTTTTATTTGAATAGTAGTATGTGATTTATTTGTAAAAAAAAAAATTCGTATGGTGGGTTGCATAAAAATAGTTAAATTTTAAAATCATATATTTTTATAGGTGTTGCAAACAGGTTGACTTTTGAATTAAATTAAATAGAATTCTATCTGTATGCAATATCATTATAGTTAGTATATATTTTTGGATTAAAAGTGTATAGGTATGAGTAAACTGTATGTAAATTATTGATGTCTTCTTTGTGATTGATGGAATTTTGCTCTTGGTTAATATGAAATGATTCTAAGAAAAGTTTTTGTAATTGCTTTCTATATCTAAAATTTTTAAATTATCATAATTGACTTTGTGTTGTGTATTGTATAAATGTATAGAAAGAGCACATGAGTTTTTTCCTAATTTTGCATCACTTTTATGTTGTGTCATGCGATTTCGGAGCCACTGTTTGGTTTGGCCTACGTAAGAAGCTTTGCATTTACATTGAATTTTATAAACTAAATTGCTACATAAAACTTTATTTGTTTTTTCTTTTAGTTTAGTAAAAAAGTTTCCAACTTCTTTCTTATCTACCATATTACAAAAATCTTTCCCAATTACAGGCCACAACATAGTAGATACCTTCCAATTCGTAAACCAATACCGTAACTTTCAACTACCTCTAGATCACATTCTCGTTTCTCTCGACGTTAACTCTTTATTTACAAACATACCAGTCAACTTAGTCATTCAAGGTATTACAGAAAAAGGGGATACCATAGAACCACATTGCCATATATCATTACAACCATTTATCACTTCAATAAACCTTATCTTCAACAACACATATTTTAGTTTTAATTCAAAATTTTACTTACAGATTTTTGGTACTCCTATGGGTTCATCATTATCCCCTATTATTGCACAAATAGTAATGGACAAACTTGTAGAAAGTGTTTTACCTAACTTACCTTTCAAAATGGTATTTCTAGTCAAATACGTTGATGACATTCTGTGCTCACTTCCTGAACATTTTTTACTAACCAGCATTCAACATTTTAACAATTTTAACGAACATTTGAAATTCACTTTCAAACTAGAATCTCACCAATCAATACCATTCCTTGATACACTAGTTATCTGCAATAATGACAACAAGATCAATTTTGATATTTACAAAAAACCTACAAATTCAGAAAGATATTCAAATTACCATTCCAATCATAGCATGAAACAAAAAATTAACACCATATTAGGACTGAAACATCTTATAGCCTCTATCTGTGAATCCAAGTCACTGTGTCTTGAATATGAAGCACGTAACACAGGATACGCCACACACTCATTGTGTGATTTTCTTTTGTATAAGGAATTGACAGGTAAAAAGAGTAAAGGGACGAAACACACTCCATTAGCAAAAGTTCAACTATGAGTACTGAACCAGAAAATTTGCTGTTGGCTATGTGCTAAGTAAAAGTGCTGCACCCAGATAGTTAGTTATTCCCTTTGTGCATAATTTTGATATGCCAAGTTTGATACTGCTTATGTTGTTATTCTTAGAGTGAGGTATATGACTAAATATGGGTGTTGCGTTACTTCTTCCTTTTTATGTCCCAGTTATGTTATAATATACTAAGGAGTTTTCGTAAATAGAAAAATTGTGCTGTAAAGAAATATCAACAAAGGGACTACTTTAAAGTAACATTTCTATACTTAGAATGCAAAAGTAAAACCCGACACTTAAACCAGAAGTAAAATATATTCATAGCTTCATTTTTTTTTACTTTCTATATACAAAAATAGAATAATTGAACTTGCCTTTGTTAATATGAAATTTCACCACTGCATTTACCTACAACTTGTTGAGAAATTCAATTGTTTTAATATTCGAAAACAGTGAACATAATTTGAAAAAGTACAACGTATGGTATAAAATCATTAAAACATCTACCATCAAAGTTGACCGCTTGATAACTAGCACAGTGGCATGATACCAGTATTTCTTGTGTAAAATTTTAACCATGGTTCTAACTAACAAAATTCATTTTTGAGCAAGTTTTTCCAAAACTGCTTTACTAAAATTGGTTCTACCAAAAAAACTTTTTTTACCAAAGCTGGTACTATCGAAACCGATGTTACTGGAACTGATTCGGCCAAATCCGGTTTGCTGAAAACGATTTTAACTTAAACTGGTTTTACCAAAACCGGATTTGACAGAATCGGTTCCAGAAAACCAGTTTTGGTTTTGATCAAAACCTTGATTTTACCAAAACCAGTTTTGCCAAAAACAAGCTTTGTTACCAGTTCTAAATCTTGTCATTTAATATTTTTTACATTGGTAGCATTTAATTTATCATATCCTTTTTATTTGTTATGTTAAAGCATCCTATTTGGATATATTTAAGTTACTGTTATTCTAAACAGTATATTGTCCGAGAAAACCGAAATTTTACAATATTTATCTGGTAAAAAGTATGACCACTTAAGTGAATGTTTAGTAATCCTTTATAACTTTAACTATTTAGAGTATATTATTTCTATTTCTTTAGTTTCAAATTTAGCAAAAATATTTGAAAAAGCAATAAAATGCAGAATGACAGATTTCTTGAATAAACATAACATACTATCCAAAAATCAGTATGGTTTTAGGGCATCCAAGAGGGTAAATAATGCTCTTACTGCAGTTACTGAAAAAATATATGATTCCATGGAATTATCAAAACCTGTCATTGCAGTTTTCTTGGATCTGCAGAAAGCATTTGACACAGTATGTCATAAACTCCTCTTATATAAACTTGAGTGTGTCGGTTTTCGTGGTACTTGTCTGCGCCTTCTTAGGAGTTATCTAACAAATCGTAAACAATATGTAATATTAAATAACATCAAGAGTAATTGTGAATTGGTAAAATATGGAGTGCCACAAGGTACAGTACTTGGTCCGATTTTCTTTCTTATCTATATTAATGATCTATTACGTTTAAATATTAACGGTGACATTATATCTTTTGCAGATGATACAGTCTTAATTGTGAATGATACGGACTGGGAACGTGTAAAAAGTAAAACATCTAACTGCTTAAACCAAATAATACAATGGTTGGATAATAACTTATTAACATTAAATATAAAAAAAACCAACTACATGCCATTTGCACCGTATAAAGACAGCCTACCATTGCTTGAGAACCTAAGCGTAGTATGTGAAAATAGAAATACTAGTCATTATAGCATTTTAATTAACCCTACCTTAAAAATTAAATACCTAGGTATCATGATTGACTGTCATTTGAAATGGAGTGACCATATAAATTATTTGTGCGGGAAACTGCGACACCTAATTGCGCATATTATCTTGCTGCGAGACATTTTAAATATTCACAACTTAAAGATAATATACCTAGGACTGGTTCACTGCATATTAAGGTATGGAATAATAGTCTGGGGAGGTACAGCAAAATATAATCTAAAAAAATTGGAAGTCTTACAAAAAACCACATTAAAAATAATTTATAGAAAACCCAGATTGTATGGCTCTAAAGCACTGTTTAGGGAATTGAATATATTCAATATATACCAATTGTATGTATTTGAAGTTCTTAAACATTACAAAAAATTTTCCATAAAAAAATTCTCCCCACAATTATGAGACAAAAGTAAACTGGATTTAGATGTACAAACGGTCAGAACCACAAAACAAATCAGTCAACAAAGCTTTAAGTATGTAGCTCCACGTCTATATAATTTACTACCAAAAGAAACTAAGATATCAATTTACTCTCATTTTATTAAGAAAGTAAAAAGTTGGATTGCAGAGTTTTGCTTGCCTGATTAAATATGATGTTCCTTTGTTTAAACAAATATGTTACTTTCTATTGGTTAAAATGCATATTCTAAGTAGATTAGTTATTATGTAATGTGAATATGTATATTTACCTTGTTTAATTATTTTTGTTCTATCCTCGCTCAAGCTCTATTTAGCTTTTTGAGGTAATTACTTACTTTATTTGTATTCTTTTCATTTGTTTTGTAGTTTTTATTTTTCTGTGTAATGCAAATAAAGATTTATTTATTTATTTATTTTATATATAAATACATATAAAACTGAATATTCACTATGTTTCTAGCCAACACATCGAATTGGGGTAGCAATTGGAGAATTCATTTTGGATTTGAAGCAAATTTCACATTTATTTAATGGACCAGAATTGTCAACTAAGAAACATGTTTTTAAAGAGGTAAGTTTAACTTATAACATGTGGTTATATTTTCTTAAACTGATTTTGAAACTTTAGTCAGCAATTTTTCATTTGTATATTTCAACCAGAGTGAACTATTTTAATGTGTGAGGTTATATCTCTAAAGAAATTATTTTTTTTTTGTTATAATTAGCATTACACCACTTATACATTGCAACATTTGTGGCCAAGACAAAATTTCATATCGCATTGATGTAGGTTCGAGATGTTTAATCACTTGCAACTCGATGGGTAAACCGCAAACCAAAAATCTCGTGCGTTTTCTTTGTCCCGTATTCCAGATGTCAATAAATTGTCGCATTAATAAATTATTCCTAATCTTATATCGTTTAGTATAAATATTTATGCTCTTATTCTAAGATGGTACTTATCTCCATCACCACCAACCTAAACCAAATTTCAGACGTTTAATCCCTAGTAATCGTGACCATAACTTTTAAATTTTTTAAAAATATTTTTTACTGATTTTCCCATCTCCAGAAAATTAAGAGAACTGTTCTAAAGAAATAACCTTACTACAGTGCCTCCAACAACAATATATGGAACCAATCAGAAAGCGATTTATTTCAAAGTACACTACGGGAACAAAGCATTTTTAAACAAATTTAAATTACTTGGTGTGTTCCGTATGTGCATTCTAAGATCAAACTACTCTTTTTCATTTGTGGTTATTATACATTCTAATGCCATAGGCTTTTACAGTCGCTATGTTATGGGTTTCACGTCGTTTCAAAATTTAAAGTACTGATTGCTTTCGTGGCACTAATAATAATGTGTCTTCATTTATGTCACTATAATCCTACTCTTTTCGTTTTTAACACGCTTGTTTATTTTTGATTATCCATAATTGAAATGAATTTGAAAATAAACTTGAATTGGCAATGTGGCTTTTTTTCTATAAAACTTCTTAATTAATATAAGTGATGGTCGTTTGACTTCAGGAATTCATATTTATTTAGACGAATAGAAATGATCCCGATCCCGCTAGATCGCCTTTTTTTGTGGTCCCAACCAAAAGCAGCAGTAAGAATACACTTGCTGTTGGAACATATTCTGTACTTTGATATTTGACAGTCGTAGAACTCTTTTAGTAATTTATTGTAATTTTTCATCATTCGTTCGTTTAATTACTTTTTATTCAACAGTTGTTTCAAAACTACTGCTTTTTGGCTTTCTATGTAAGGTAATTAATTATGTAGTAATATTTATTGAAGATTAAAAAATACAATAATGCCATTAATGTTGTAAAACATTACTACCTCACGTACTGGGCGTTAGTGAAACTTTCTAAAAAGATGTTTATTTTTTCTTACAAAAGTTGTGCGGAAGATGTTGTTTTATCCGTATTAACACAATTGACTTTTGAAGACTTCTGCACTAGCTCTGAACTCTTCAGCGGTTTAGAGAGACTAGCAGGGGGGTTGTTAATTAAATACGGATGGGTAGGGCGCCACTGTACTTAGAGAGTGTGTAAAAACAAGAAATATCGCTAGGAAAAATACAGGAATCTCAACGAGTATATTCTGTTATAAAAATACAAGATTTTGTATTTTTAGATGGTACTACGTTTATCTTGAAAGAAAATAAAATACATAAAATAATAGTAGAAACAGCAATTTGCGCCTCAAAGTAAAATCAATAAATCAGACAGGTTTTGTACATCTATGATTTCTTTCTTTTGTGTAATAGTGCATGGACACTCTACTTATTAAATTTATGCACATCTGGTTTATATGTACTTCATAGAATCCAGTGATAAATATGGACAAAATAAATACTATTGCTTAAGTGCTTTCATGAGTGTAATTAACCTTGTTTAAATTCATAAAGAAATTAAGACTGTTAAGTATGAACACATATTAACTGAAAATTATTTCTGATTTATTCTGACAGATAATTATTATAAGTTTCTGAATATTCAATTAATTTTTATATTCATATTGTTAATCTTGGACAATTTAAATAAAAAAGCCTCTAAAACAAATAGGCACTATAAATGTCATTAACATAATTATGAGATTTTTTTGTCATCTTTTCAGTACTGACTAAATGACTCACATACATACAAAATAAATTTGTAATAAGATCTTTCAAATTAGTAAAATTAAACTTCGTTAAATAGATATCATGTATAAGCAAGTACATGACTATATTATTCGTAATGCAAATTCATAAAGCTTTTGTTACATGGACAATTTTATAAAGCATAATTTTGATATGAAGCAACATTGAAAATTTAAATTTATAATTAAATGTTGTCACAAAGATGTTAGTTTCTATGGGTTTAAACTACCAAGGTTAGATTTATACATAACGTTAAACATCAAACAGATGATTGCCTCAACAAATGGAAATCACTTACCACCTTGACCTCAGGGCATGGCTGCTTGCACCATTTAACAAACAAGTTCAACCCACATGTGGACTTCCAACATTGAACAAACAATGAAAAAGCAGTTGTCTACATCATTATAACAACGCCTCGTAAACTAGAACCACATTATAAGTTTCCAATGCGTAATCGTTTTATACACAATTAAATTAACTTCTTACAACCATTAGTCAGCTCTAAGTATTGCTTCTGAATTAAAACAAAATTTCCATATTGAAATATAAGGAACGTATATATCTTACCCACAGTAAAAATTCAAAGTCTCGCATGGCCATTTTGCTTCAGTTATTAAATGTTATTTCTTCCGTACGTTAGTGTTGCTTTATTTTTCTAGTTCATTAGTTCTTTTGTGTTGCGCTAAGCAAAACCAAATAAAATTAGTTTAAATTATTTAGATATAGAAATTACAAACCATGATGAGTTTCTAAGCATTTAGATTGATGGATTTATTGAAACTAAATTGCGACCTGCAAGTCAGCTTTAGATATGAATTTAACCATATTGACGTTGTAATGATCAAAAGCCGACTGATTCGACTCGTCGACAACAGCCTTAGCAAGCAGGTGCGCGAAAGCACGCTATACGATATCACCTTGAAGATACGTTGTAGAAATTTTACAATACCAACTGGACATTTATAACTATGCTCTTTATTTACTATATGATTAAAAATGAAGAAGGACAATAATAGGGGTGTTTCGAAACTATGATACTGTGTTTTGATTTTGTATTAATTGTAGAAATACGATTTATATTGAATTATAAAAGTAAATTTTAAAATTTCATAACACAACACATAATTTTTATGTGTTAATTTAGCAGAGGGAAAGCGAACTGTTACAGTTGAATATTAATAACCTGACCTTACAAATATTTCAATTTGACAAATAACAGCTTTCTACTTTGAGTGTACTTCTTAGCAGGCAGTGACACCAAGGACACACCTCCCAAGTCCTATGTTTGCTTGGTGGCACAGTACTATGCCTATTACTGTTTTCAAGAAGTTGTCTTACTTATTTCTTAAAATTGTTTACTTCTACCTCAAGTCTAATCAAGATTTGTCTTAACTCTATCATTTAATAACTGTTACAGCTCTGTTTTACTTTGCTAAATTCCATCCTAGTGTTCTGCTCATTTTTCTCTACAGTTTCTTCTAGACTTCCTATGGTAATACTAACATCATTCATCTATTTCCATTTTTACCTCTGCATGCTCGAATTAACCATTTCCTGAATTTCCTGTCTTTTGAAAAATGTAAAATTATGTAACCTACCTGTTGTTTGTTTTACTTCCTGACTGAATTTGTTACGATATTTCCAGATCTTGTTCTAATTTCTGACTGAATTTTTTTCAATTTCTTATTAGCAAGTTCATCAGGTCCTTCATACTTGGATTTTGCTCTTACTTGGACATCATATTTTTTCCCTTCCATAGCATCAAAAATTTTCAGAAAATTTCCATAAAATGAGAAAAGATTTTAACGTAATGTAACTAATTTAAGTCTCTAATATCTGACCTCTCGACAAACTTGAGCCTGAATGTTGAATCTTGCCACTTTAATACTAATTACGATATAATTTTTGTGCTAATGAGTTGGATCACTAAATTTATTGTGTAGGCTAAAAGAGAGCCACTTCAATTGAAATCGACCCTCTTTAGTTGACTCGCCAATATTTTTGCTGTGATATTGAAGATTTCCACAAATTGGACGCTATAGTTTTCTACTATGATAATATTAAAGCCGTAAAATAATTCGCCATTGCTTAAACTAATTAAAAAAATACATGTTTTCTTATAATTTTTTCAAAATTGATCAAAATCAATTAACTGCAGATACTTTTGTAACGTGCATTTTCGTATCTTAACCTTTTTACAATACTCAATTCGTAAATACATTTCTGCAACTACTATCTCTATGTTTTATATATTTATTAACTCGGTTGCGAATAATCCCTTTATATTATATTACGCGATTATCGACTTTCACTCTCCACGATTCGATAGTGTGGTTAGGTGATCGAGATTGAAACACATCCTTAGGTGAATGCGTCGTATTATAATGAGTGGATATTATTGATTTTCGATAAAAGGTTGTAATAACAACGAGTTGAGATAAACAGATGAAGAGTTGTAGTTTGAGTTTGCTCTTTGTTCCTATATATAAATTACGTGAAAAATACTGTTTCCTTGTGGCTTTTACTAATTGTGTTTTTGTGGCGTTGTCCTTTTCTTATGTGAGTAGTTACTACTTTGGATTATCCAAATACTGTGGATACTGTAGTTTCTGAATTTTCTAACCCCAAAGAATCTACAACAGATCTTTGCTTGTGCAAGTTTCGTGTTTGCGAAATATAACAGATTACCGGCTTACAAAGGTATCGGTTGAAGTTTCTCACTGCTTTTTGGGATGTTTATGAAGATAATAAACATTTGGTCTCAGTTGAAATTAAACTAGTGCTACAACATATTTCGAAATTATTGCCTCAGGAAATAGAAGTAACAAGAAATTTATCAATGCTACATAGTTCCGTCGCGTGATAATGTCTGTTGCTAACACCAGTGAAATAGGTAGGTGTGATTAGGGTAACGTGTGATAAGTTCCATCAACACCCTCCCAGTAAAGGGTGAAGTGCTTCACTAGTGCAGGACCTCGTGAATCCCACACTTCAAATGCGAGGAAGCGTTCCTGAAGGACTTTTTGTAAATTGAACTATTTCCTACTTATTATTACTTTAAATATCTATCCGTTGTTTTGCCATATCTTCGTCGTTCTGATACCTTTTACAATAAACTTGCCTGCGATTAAGAAAAAAAAAAAGAAAGAAAAAAAATCAATACTGCTGAATTACTCATATCAATTGTGTCTTATCTATTTATCTTTTGTTAATATTTTGTCTGATTTATGTTTAATTGGTGTGTGAGGAAACGTTTCTGCTACTCCCCAATATTACCTCACTTTGTACTAAATATTTTTGTATTGCTTTTACCGTTGTTATATTATATAGTTTATCTAAACAGTTTTTATTTACATTCTACAAAGTACTGAATAACTTAGACTTTGCATTGCTGCTATTCTTTTTCTTTATTTCAGGTTTGCAGGACTAATCTTTTTTATTGCAGGTTTGCTATTCTAATTTCTTTTATTGCAGGTACTGCTACTAACTCCTTACCGCCGCATACATCATAGGTCAGTCTGCTTTCTGCAACCCCCCCTACTCTCCGATTGAGCCCGGTCATTTCTTTGACTTTCTTTGTGTTACGTAGCAGAAATTTGGCGCCCAACGTGGTTGCCACGAAAAAAACGTAACACTTTGTATTGATTAGAAATACCTAAACTTGCACCAATTTTTATGTTATTAATCACTGTTTTATTCTAAAATAGCTTCATTTGTCAGCAGAACATCAGAAATTCTTTTTTAAAATTATTCTTGTCATATTTATAATCTATCATCCAGATTGTAAACAACAATATCGCTCACGAAATATACTATTCTGTAAAAGCATTAATTACTAGTTAATTACTAATCTGTCTAACTGTTTCCCTCGTAAATAAAATGTTTGCTTGCAGATATGCCGGCTTATCACTGCAAATGTTAGTTATTGAATGGAATAATGAACAATTACGTGACTTCGTACATAAAGCGCTTTGTAGTAAAATTAATGCAATTTTCAATGAAATTAATGACTTTCTTATTAAAAATTTTACCTTGGTACATAATGAATGATACGAATAAAAGATACATCATTTTGCATCAAGTGTAGTTCTATACACAGAGTGTTTTCAATGAAAGTTCAAGTTTCTATTAGGAATTATTATGTATTAGAATCATGACTTGATTGGTTAAAATTATATGAGATGTATTTGTAAATACATATTGTATTTACCTATACAAATCGAACTGGTATTTGCATAGCCATTACGAAGCAATTACCTGATCGTTTTATAGGGCAAAAACATGTATTGACCAGGTTTCGACCTCATTTGGATCTCATCAGAATGGATTTCTTTTAAGCATAACAAAACATCAAGCAAGCTGAATATATATGCACAAAGAAACCTCTGTACATTGGCAAAAGAAAAATAGAGCGCCATCAGTTGGCTAAAACCAGCACTAAGGCTAAAACCGTACAGAAGTTGATTTGAAGCTATACTTGTTTTATAGATGGCTATACATATACGTTTTACCTTTGGGATTTTTAGTAATGAACATGCGTATTTAATGCAATAAGTAACATTACTTCCCGTGGTGGCATCCAATTCTTGCCTTTAAGGCACAAAATATATAAAAAGCAAAACTTTCTCTGCTATCTGCAGTTAAAATTTAACCAATTATATAAGATGTATCTGTAACTACATATTGTATTTACCTATACAAATCAAACTGGTATTTGCATAGCCATTACAAAACAATTACCTCATGCATATACATTGAGGTTACTTGATGTTTTGTTAGGGTTAAAACAAGTCCATTCTGATGAGACCCAAATGAGGTCGAAACCTGGTCAATGGGAAATACCAGTTCGATTTGTATAGGTAAATACAATATGTATTTACAAATACATCTCATATAATTGATTTAATTTTAACTGCGGATAGCAGAGAAAGTTTTGCTTTTATATATATATATATATATATATATATATATATATTAATAGAGAAGAATAATCCACATTTGGAATGCAAATGAATGCTTAATATATATTAATAGTTATTAAGATGAAATGAAAACCCAACTTTGTATTTAAAGTTGAATTACCATTTCAAATCGAACTGGTAATTGAAAACCGCTAAAGAACAGCCACAGCAGGATTTGAACCTGCGACCATTGATTTGCGGATCAACGCTCTACCAACTGAGCTATGCAGCTGATTGGCTAGAGTGTGTTAATTTATACTACTGAAGCTTGTTCTCTTTTCGATTTTCAATTCGTCTTGCATTTAAGGAAATTGAATCTAGTTATATACATAATTCATGTACTAATAACTTGATCATCCCATTTTGCAACGTTCGGATAATACAAACATGTAATTATATTATTATTAATAGAGAAGAATAATCCACATTTGGAATGCAAATGAATGCTTAATATATTAATAGTTATTAAGATGAAATGAAAACCCAACTTTGTATTTAAAGTTGAATTACCATTTCAAATCGAACTGGTAATTGAAAACCGCTAAAAGAACAGCCACAGCAGGATTTGAACCTGCGACCATTGATTTGCGGATCAACGCTCTACCAACTGAGCTATGCAGCTGATTGGCTAGAGGTGTTAATTTATACTACTGAAGCTTGTTCTCTTTTCGATTTTCAATTACGTCTTGCATTTAAGGAAATTGAATCTATTATATACATAATTCATGTACTAATAACTTGATCATCCCATTTTGCAACGTTCGGATAATACAAACATGTAATTATATTATTATTAATAGAAGAATAATCCACATTTGGAATGCAAATGAATGCTTAATATATATTAATAGTTATTAAGATGAAATGAAAACCCAACTTTGTATTTAAAGTTGAATTACCATTTCAAATCGAACTGGTAATTGAAAACCGCTTCAGTAGTATAAATTAACACACTCTAGCCAATCAGCTGCATAGCTCAGTTGGTAGAGCGTTGATCCGCAAATCAATGGTCGCAGGTTCAAATCCTGCTGTGGCTGTTCTTTAGCGGTTTTCAATTACCAGTTCGATTTGAAATGCTAATTCAACTTTAAATACAAAGTTGGGTTTTCATTTCATCTTAATAACTATTAATATATATTAAGCATTCATTTGCATTCCAAATGTGGATTATTCTTCTCTATTAATAATAATATAATTACATGTTTGTATTATCCGAACGTTGCAAAAATGGGATGATCAAGTTATTAGTACATGAATTATGTATATAACTAGATTCAATTTCCTTAAATGCAAGACGTAATTGAAAATCGAAAAGAGAACAAGCTTCAGTAGTATAAATTAACACACTCTAGCCAATCAGCTGCATAGCTCAGTTGGTAGAGCGTTGATCCGCAAATCAATGGTCGCAGGTTCAAATCCTGCTGTGGCTGTTCTTTTAGCGGTTTTCAATTACCAGTTCTATTTGAAATGGTAATTCAACTTTAAATACAAAGTTGGGTTTTCATTTCATCTTAATAACTATTAATATATATTAAGCATTCATTTGCATTCCAAATGTGGATTATTCTTCCTATTAATAATAATATAATTACATGTTTGTATTATCCGAACGTTGCAAAATGGGATGATCAAGTTATTAGTACATGAATTATGTATATAACTAGATTCAATTTCCTTAAATGCAAGACGTAATTGAAAATCGAAAAGAGAACAAGCTTCAGTAGTATAAATTAACACACTCTAGCCAATCAGCTGCATAGCTCAGTTGGTAGAGCGTTGATCCGCAAATCAATGGTCGCAGGTTCAAATCCTGCTGTGGCTGTTCTTTTAGCGGTTTTCAATTACCAGTTCGATTTGAAATGGTAATTCAACTTTAAATACAAAGTTGGGTTTTCATTTCATCTTAATAACTATTTATATATATATAAATATATATATATATATATATATATATATATATATGCAAATTTAACATGCCAAAAATTTAGAATGGCTAATTTTAGCTTGTATTCTGTTTTATCCATCAATTAAAGAACATTTTATATTGTGTTTAAACTTTTAGCCCACATTAAATAGTTTTATGACATTGGGACCAAATGCATGGAAAGAAGCTAGAGAAACTTTACAAAGTCTTTTATCTGTCGACAATTCCATTTTGCAAAACAATGCTGAACTGCGAGCAACGTATGTATATCGTTATATTTTCTTTATTCGGTCTGTAGTGTTATATAATTAATTTAGGGCTCTTGTTTCACAAGTGGGAGCCACCATGCATTTACCTGCTTCCATTGGAGACTATACTGATTTTTATTCATCAATATATCATGCCTCAAATGTTGGTTATATATTTAGAGGAAAGGACACTCCATTACTACCAAACTGGTAAGTATACATAAATTATTGATTGTTTTAAATTTCAATCTTTATGAAGTATTAAAGGACGATTGCCTTCTGCTAGACATTTATGTATAATATAAATTTTAATGAGATGCAATTTGCATCATTCTATTCAAGATCAGTGCATTGCAAGCGTATTGATAGGATTATGATAATATTCTATTTACTGTTTTATTTTTGTTTAGTCCGCTGGATAAAAACTAATAAAATGGGAAGAAATTCAGCAAAATCAAACTTGTTAATGCATTGTGTTATGAACTTCCTTTTTAGTACTTTAGGAAATTTTACCCACTTTGCATTGGTACAAAGTAAATATTTATTTTAAAATTTGAAAATATTTATAAAAGCGAGAATAAATTTAACAACCTTTATCTAGTATTTTATAATAATACTTTGTTTTTCTACACAATCTGTATATTTTACCGAATGATTCATGTAACCGTATAAAGATGTTTATTACAATATTTTATTTAAAAAAATCAGTAATTGCCACGTTTTTGCATAGGTCAGTAAACTAGTTGATGTTACTAATGTACGTCAAACAAATATATAGAAATAACTGAAATTGCTTCCTAGTATAAGAAAAATGTAGAAATAACTACCGTTCGCAGTTGTGAGCATATTTTAAATAAAGGTAGTTATATATGTTGTTGATATTTTTGTCATATGTTACCAATAATTAAAGATAAAAAGAGAATGGCTAACAACTTCAATCTGTAATTAATTGCTTAAATGTCAAGTTGACATTTTTATGTATACACAGATTATTTTATTTTTACAAGTTAATAGAAACAAATATTTTAAAAGAAGAGCATTTTAGTTATTTGGAAACTATACCATCTGGGAAAATCATATAAATTTAGCCTGTCATCAATAATTACTCCAACCACAAAAAGTTGGATATCGACAAGAAAAATTTGACATTTTGGAACTGTACAAATATTGAAAGTTTAATAAATATGGAACACTTTATAATTCCTGTATTGAATTTCTGACAAGTAAATGTCGATATTAACACAAATGTCATCCATCTCAAAATTTGAATGCAAAATATGCCGAAGATCCTTTAAAACCCTTATTGGTTTGAAGATACACACTGGAAAAGTCCATATAAATTCAGAGGAAACTTTGTCTACCTTTACTAATGAAGACAGCGAAAGGAAAAATACAGTAACTGAATTTGATTGCAAGATTTGCCAAAAATTTTTTTTAAACCAAAGTAAATTGAATATTCACAACAGAAAAATTTATCTCAAACAGTAAGTCACAAACACATAAAAGTCAATCTGATATACCTATTCCTACCGATTCGACAGATTCATATTCCGAATGCTTTTTATTTAACAAAAGTTTATCAAATCTGAAACAATCATTGGTATGGTAAAGAGGGTTCCCAAAAGTGTCAGAGTCCAAGTAGCCATACATCTTAATGCACATATAAAAGATGTTATAAATTCGAGGTCACGGTTTACATTACGTGACCTCAGCTAGAGACTTCTACCTTGCGGTAAATACTTTCAAATACGTCTAAAACAACAAATCAACAGAAAAAAATGCGGGTTTTTGCGATTTATGCGTAAAAAACGAGATTTTTGTACCCAATTTTGAGGTTATGTAACCCGATTACATGTTATTTTAATTTTGCTTTAATTATGTTTAGGTATTAATTGTGATATAATAAAAGGACGAAACACATTTGGATAGTTATTTTGATAATCTGCTTTGAATACAACTCACACAAGGTTGAAATATTTGCCAAAAAATTTTTGCTTAACCTTTTCTGAGAATGTGTTAGAGTATAACTTAGTTATTTTGATTGTTTTACTTTTATCACAAATACACACCACTAAACTATTAAATACTTACATTTTCGGTTACTATTATTGCTCATTACCATTTTTATTATAAAAAATAAATTCTATTTTTATTTTGTGAAGGATTAAAGCATATTGCATAATTATTGTCCCATTCTGAGATGTTAGTGCATAAGAAAACAAGGATGTGCAATGATTAGGCAAAACATTGTTGAATATTATTACTTCACTAATATTATTTGTTGCGAGGTTATCATTACGGTTATTGATATAGTAGTTGTACTAACATTATTCGAGGCTGACTGTCAAAGAAACAATATAAACACACTTGATGTGCGGCGGGGTTAGGTTTCTGTAATAATTAGAAGAGATTATGTTATCGTTTTAATAGTTGCATTAATATTATTCCGAGCTTCAGGTAGAGCAGAATTTATTTATGCAGAGCCTGAAAGTCATTTGACATATGCGCAAACCTTGAAAGTCAGTGGCGTAGCGGATTTAATAATTTTTATCAAACTCCATAGAGTAAATATTCTAAAATCAAGTTTTATATTGTTGGTGGTTTAAATTTACATTGCGAATACGCGAATAAGCAAGGCATAAAACACAAAGAAACAGAAAGAAAACTATGAAAACGTAAGAAATAAATATAGAATATCAAAGTCACAAATATTAATTGACATTTAGTAGCAAATTATCTATGTCAATGAACGAACACGCCTATTTATAAGCAATGGATTAATCTGACACCATTTTACCTGAGTGCGCATGACGACGTACGGGCTCTTCTTAAATAAATTTTATTATACGAGATAATCGAATGGGTGAATGAGTGGAAATAGTGTTGAAGTATAAATAATGCCGACGCGAAAATTGATGTTACAGGTTAGATTAGTAGTCGAAATGTTTTACTACTAAAACGCAATAATCAAACGAGTGTAAGAGCAGAAATAGTGTTGAGGTATAAACAGTGCTGAAGCAGAAATAGTGCTAATGTTTCAACTTAAGTTAGTAGTCGAAACGTTATATTACTAAGACAAAATAATCGAACATATAGCGTTGGGGCATAAATAATGCTGAGGCGAAAACAGTGCTGTGGTTTCAACTTAGGTTAGTAGTCGAAATGTTTTACTACTACGACAAAATAATTGGGCGGGTATAGCAGTTAAAATAGTGTTGAGGTGTATACAGTGCTGGAGCGAAAATTGTGTTGAGGTTTCAACTTAGGTTAGTAGTTGAAATGTTTTACTACTAAGACAAAATAATAGTACGGGTGCATGCACAGAAATAGTGTTAAGGTATAAATGATGCTGAAGCGAAAATAGTGTTGAGGTTTCAACTTAGGTTAGTAGTCGAAATGTTTTACTACTAAGACAAAATAATCGGACGGGTGCATACGCAGTAATAGTGTTGAGGTATAAATAGTGCTGAAGCGAAAATAGTGTTGAGGTTTCAACTTAGGTTAGTAGTCGAAATGTTTTACTACTAAAACAAAATAATAGGACGGGTATATGAGCGGAAATAGTGTTGAGGTGTATACAGTGCTGGGGCGAAAATAGTGTTGAGGTTTCAACTTAGGTTAGTAGTTGAAATGTTTTACTACTAAAACAAAATAATGGGACGGGTGCATGCGCAGAAATAGTGTTGAGGTATAAATAGTGTTGAAGCGAAAATAGTGTTGAGGTTTCAACTTAGGTTAGTAGTTGAAATGTTTTACTACTAAAACAAAATAATAGGACGAGTGCATGCGCAGAAATAGTGTTGAGGTATAAATAGTGTTGAAGCGTAAATAGTGTTGAGGTTTCAACTTAGGTTAGTAGTTGAAATGTTTTACTACTAAAACAAAATAATAGGACGGGTGCATGCGCAGAAATAGTGTTGAGGTATAAATAGTGTTGAAGCGAAAATAGTGTTGAGGTTTCAACTTAGGTTAGTAGTTGAAATGTTTTACTACTAAAACAAAATAATAGGACGAGTGCATGCGCAGAAATAGTGTTGAGGTATAAATAGTGCTGAAGCAAAAATAGTGTTGAGGTTTCAACTTAGGTTAGTAGTTGAAATGTTTTACTACTAAAACAAAATAATAGGACGGGTGCATGCGCAGAAATAGTGTTGAGGTATAAATAGTGTTGAAGCGAAAATAGTGTTGAGGTTTCAACTTAGGTTAGTAGTTGAAATGTTTTACTACTAAAACAAAATAATAGGACGGGTGCATGCGCAGAAATAGTGTTGAGGTATAAATAGTGTTGAAGCGAAAATAGTGTTGAGGTTTCAACTTAGGTTAGTAGTGGAAATGTTTTACTACTAAAACAAAATAATAGGACGGGTGCATGCGCAGAAATAGTGTTGAGGTATAAATAGTGTTGAAGCGAAAATAGTGTTGAGGTTTCAACTTAGGTTAGTAGTGGAAATGTTTTACTACTAAAACAAAATAATAGGACGGGTGCATGCGCAGAAATAGTGTTGAGGTGTATACAGTGCTGGGGCAAAAATAGTATTGAGGTTTCAACTTAGGTTAGTAGTCGAAATGTTTTACTACTAAAACAAAATAATAGGACGGGTGAATGCGCAGAAATAGTGTTGAGATATAAATAGTGCTGAAGCGAAAATAGTGTTGGGGTTTCAATTTAGGTTAGTAGTTGAAATGTTTTACTACTAAAACAAAATAATAGGACGGGTGCATGCGCAGAAATAGTGTTGAGGTATAAATAGTGTTGAAGCGTAAATAGTGTTGAGGTTTCAACTTAGGTTAGTAGTTGAAATGTTTTACTACTAAAACAAAATAATAGGACGGGTGCATGCGCAGAAATAGTGTTGAGGTATAAATAGTGTTGAAGCGAAAATAGTGTTGAGGTTTCAACTTAGGTTAGTAGTTGAA
Organism: Platerodrilus igneus; assembly: GCA_036346225.1. NCBI lineage: Eukaryota > Metazoa > Arthropoda > Insecta > Coleoptera > Lycidae > Platerodrilus > Platerodrilus igneus. The sequence goes on from JARFIW010001358.1 coordinate 2,806,534, forward strand.
ATGTTTTACTACTAAAACAAAATAATAGGACGAGTGCATGCGCAGAAATAGTGTTGAGGTATAAATAGTGCTGAAGCAAAAATAGTGTTGAGGTTTCAACTTAGGTTAGTAGTTGAAATGTTTTACTACTAAAACAAAATAATAGGACGGGTATATGAGCGGAAATAGTGTTGAGGTGTATACAGTGCTGGGGCGAAAATAGTGTTGAGGTTTCAACTTAGGTTAGTAGTTGAAATGTTTTACTACTAAAACAAAATAATAGGACGGGTGCATGCGCAGAAATAGTGTTGAGGTATAAATAGTGTTGAAGCGAAAATAGTGTTGAGGTTTCAACTTAGGTTAGTAGTTGAAATGTTTTACTACTGAAACAAAATAATAGGACGAGTGCATGCGCAGAAATAGTGTTGAGGTATAAATAGTGCTGAAGCGAAAATAGTGTTGAGGTTTCAACTTAGGTTAGTAGTTGAAATGTTTTACTACTAAAACAAAATAATAGGACGGGTGCATGCGCAGAAATAGTGTTGAGGTATAAATAGTGCTGAAGCGAAAATAGTGTTGAGGTTTCAACTTAGGTTAGTAGTGGAAATGTTTTACTACTAAAACAAAATAATAGGACGGGTGCATGCGCATAAATAGTGTCGAGGTATAAATAGTGCTGAAGCGAAAATAGTGTTGAGGTTTCAACTTAGGTTAGTAGTTGAAATGTTTTACTACTAAAACAAAATAATAGGACGGGTGCATGCGCAGAAATAGTGTTGAGGTATAAATAGTGCTGAAGCGATAATAGTGTTGAGGTTTCAACTTAGGTTAGTAGTTGAAATGTTTTACTACTAAAACAAAATAATAGGAGGGGTGCATGCGCAGAAATAGTGTTAAGGTATAAATAGTGCTGAAGCAGAAATAGTGCTGAGGTTTCAACTTAGGTTAGTAGTCGAAATGTTTTGCTGCTAAGACAAAATAATTGGGCGGGTTTAGGAGCTAAAATAGTGTTGAGGTTGCAACTTAGGTTAGTAGTTGAAATATTTTACTACTAAGGCAAAATAATCGAACTAGTGTAGGGCGGAAATAGTGTTCAGGTATATATAGTGCTGGTAGGAAAATAGCGTTGAGGTTTCAACTTAGGTTAGTAGTTGATATGTTTTACTACGGAGGCAAGATAACCGAATGTGTGCATAAACGAGTATAGTGTTGAGGCATATATAGAGCCAAGGTGAAAATAGTGTTGAAGTGTCTACTTACTTTAGTAGTCATAGCGTTTTACTACTAAGTTGAAATGATGAATTTGGTACATGTGTGAAAATACTGTTGTGATTTCAATATAGGTCACTAGGCAGAACATTTTACTACAAGGCAAAATCCAAGATGGGTTCAACACTAACTGCATGGTACCGCAGCATAACCCAGCATTACATCTACGATTATGCTGTATAAAGCCCTCTCGTTGCAAGTCCTCGACGATAACGGCTTTGTCGTGTCGAGAATACTCATATAACTATGCCAATGAGAACTTGCACACGCAGCGACGAAGGTAACGTTCGACAATTGATTTGTTTTGTAAGAGTTCGAATAGTTAATACAATAAGTGAATATCGAATGAAAACATAAAACAAGCAATTGCAAAAGATACATCATTATACCAGAACAATTGCAACACAATTAGGAAGCAGTGCCAATTCATACGTTTGACATTTAATTACTGTGATATTTGTTATATTCGTCTGGTTGTTGACGTTACATTAGTAACACTATTGTTGGATAAAAAGTACGTATTTATTTTAAAGAAGAAACCATACATGTATAAAATCTGCAAAACTCTGCTTTTAATTAGCATTTCATTTTATGGTCTGCTGTATTAGTTTTCTACTTTAGGCGTGGTCTGTGATTCCATTCAATAACCCGCAAAACTTCAATCGTATTATCAATAGCGAAATAAAATCGACAATTTCAGAACGAAAGATTTAACTGAATGCAGTCATTATTTTTTCACAAATTATGCTACGCCAATGATCTGTTCGAAAACTGACAATCTGTGTTTAAGGGTTATAGTTATTATATGTTTATGAATCAATTTTTGAGAGCCTTCGTTGTTGTGACGCGCATTGATATTTAAATTACAATTTCATACTGCAAGGAATATGTTAATGTTCTGTCTCAAATAGTGTCAAAAGCTCTTCCAACCCTCAAAACTTATACAAGGCGTGGTTATTCTTATAATAGTATCAAGCGTGCTTTGTATATTCATTCGCGATCTGCGGTCGAGTGATATTTCAGTAAGAAGTAGTTAAGTTTTTGGAATTTAATTAAACCAAATTTACTGAAAAACCCGCAAATTTTTCATTAGTATTTGAAAATGTACGTGTTTTTGTATGGTTTCTAATAATTTTTAATTATTTTTGACAGGTCACGTAATGTAAACCGGCACCAAATTCGAATTCGGTTACTTCTTGGAATAATCTTTTTCTATTTGCCTATAAAATTCTATCTGTCTCTCAAAGAAATTCTAAATCTAAACTGGATAAAAATAATAAATCAATTTCTTCACAAATTTTGTCTAATTTAAGACAACCAAAAATACTTGATTCTATACATTCTAAACATTCGAAATTTAATAACAAGGAAACGTCGTACAATATGTTCAACAGAATTGTCAACAAAGTTTGCGATGGGGATCTTCAAGGTGCGGTTAAAATTTTAAGTTTGAATGATATCCTAGCCCCTTTTATTGACGACACTTTCGAGAACCTGAAGAAAAAACACCCATCTGCTAGTAATTTACAACATAAAATTCATAATTTCGAATATATGCTAATGGTAACGGAAACAGATGTTCTAATTGCAGTCAAATCCTTTCGCACAGGATCTGCAGGTGGTCTAGACTCTTTTCGACCTTCACATCTTCAAGACCTTCTTAGTTTTACTACGGGTACTAACACTCAACCTCTTTTATCTTTGTTAACCTCTCTATGCAACCTTATGTTGTCTGGTAAGGTTAATGACAAAATTTGTCCAATTCTTTATGGTGCATCACTATGTGCATTAAATAAAAAAAGCGGGGACACTAGACCAATCGCAGTAGGAAATGTTTTTCGTCGTTTAGTTGCCAAAATAGCATGTACAAAGATCAAAGACAGCTTAGGAAATTTTGTTAGACCCACTCAATTTGGTTTTGGAACACCTGGTGGTTGTGAAATAGTTGCACACACTGCCCGTTTATACCTAAATTCTATATCATTCTCCACCAATAAAGTCCTCCTAAAAATAGATTTTAAAAATGCATTTAACACAATCAATCGTTCAATTCTTTTAAATTACGTTCAGAAATACACACCTTCTATGTACCCTTTAATTTGACAATGCTACCTACAATACAGTTACTTGAGTTTTGGCAATAAAGTTATACACTCTGAACGAGGCGTACAGCAAGGAGATCCTCTAGGTCCTCCTTTATTTTGTATGGCCATTCACGAACTAACTGAATCCTTTGATACAGATTTTAATAGTTGGTACCTAGATGATGGCGCTGTTGGTGGAGATATAACATCAGTTAGCAATGCCCTCGAAAGCATACTATCAATGTCAAGAGATTTAGGTTTAGAACTTAATTTCGAAAAATGCGAGTTACTTTTAAACCATCATGACGAAAGATTAATTAAACATTTCCAATCCTTGGCACCCGGAATTTCGATAACAATAAAGAATAAATGGATTTTATTAGGAGCCCCTCTATGCTCAGAATCAATGGACTATTGCCTAAACGAAAAAATCGTTTCTTTAAAATTAATGTCCACCCGTTTACAAACCCTACATTTACCATCACATATAAGTTATTGTTTGTTAAAAAATTGTTTGGCTATTCCCAAGCTTATGTTCCTCCTCAGATGCTGCCCAACATGGCAAAGTTCCGAGTTTCTACAAATTTTCGACAGTACAATACGGGTCACAATCGAAGCAATTACTAACATTAAGTTGGAGGAAACTCAATGGTCTAAGGCAACTCTTCCAATAAATAGAGGGGGATTAGGAATACGTTTGGCAAATTCTTTATCCCTACCCCTTTTCTATCATCTTTTAACGCATCTATGTCCCTAATGAGCGAAATTTTGCCAGGACAACAATTCAGCTTTGATGCAACTTATTTTGAAGGCGAAAATCTGTGGATGTCAACTGTGCAACAATCATCAATTAAGCACAACAAATCCTCCCAGAATGAATGGGATAAACCAATGCTCGACATTGTTTCCAATAACTTGCTGGAATCAGCTTTAACATTAACTGATAAGGCTCGCATTCAAGCAATAACTACGAAACACAGTGGAGCTTGGTTATCGGTTTTGCCAGTAGCTTCGTTAGGTTCTCTATTAGACAATGAGACGTTCAGAATAGCTGTTGGATTACGATTAGGAGCTCGATTATGCATCGCACACACATGTATATGCGGTTCGCCAGTTAACGGAAAAGGAACTCATGGATTAAGTTGCCGTTTCAGTGCAGGGCGTCAACCTAGACATAAAATGGTAAACGACATTATCAAACGTGCTTTAGTTACCGCAGGCATTCCAGCTATCTTAGAACCTAATAGTATTTTTCGCGCCGACGGGAAGAGACTTGATGGAATTACTATGATTCCGTGGAAATTGGGCAAACCAGTTGTATGGGATTTTACGTGTACCGATACTCTAGCCAAATCGCATATAAATTCAGGCGTTTTAACACCAGGCGCAGCAGCTGTTACTGCGGAATCTTTAAAGATCCGAAAATATAAAAATTTATCAGACAATTACATTTTTTACCCAGTCGCAGTTGAAACACTTGGTGTATTCGGATTGCAAGCAATTGAATTTCTAAAAGACATAGGTAAGAGGATTTTCGAATCAACATATGACAACCGAGCTACAATGTTTCTTTTTCAAAGGATAAGCATTGCAATCCAAAGGGGTAATGCTGCTTCAATCTTGGGAACGCTTCCCTCTTTACAACAATTAGAGGAGTTTTTCATATCCCCATTTAAAAATAATAAAATTACATTTTCCCAAAGTCATTCAAATTACACACATACGGCTTCTATTTTGAAAAATCATTTTATCTTAACATTCAATAATCCAGTCATTGAAAGTAATTTAAACTTTGACGAAGAAAATGTTTGCAATCTTCCGTATTACAAAACTATTGATCAACCTTCAAAGATGAATAATGTAACTTATAACATGCCAGAGAGTATAAAGAAATTGAACTGTTCAATGATACGTGGTTTAACTAATTTAGGCAATACTTGCTTTTTCAATTCAGTTATGCAATGTATTGGGCAAACACCATATTTATTAAAATTACTTCCTGAAACATTAGAATCTCACCAATATTTCAAGCAACATCATGACAGGTTAGATCCATACAATAAAGATTCATTGATGTTAGATTCATTTGAAGAAACTTCAGAAGAACAGCGACCCCTAACAAATATTTTAGTACAAACGCTAAAAGAATTACATAGTGATAGACCAGAAGCATACAATCCTAGCATGCTATTTTCAAAACTCAAACTAAGTATGCCACAATTTGCTGAAGGCCGGCAGTATGACGCACATGAATTACTACGGAATTTGTTAGAAGCAGTGCGCAATGAGAATTTGAGAAGTCATCAAGCAGTAATTCTAGAGAAATTGAAACTTAGTTGCAAAGCAGATAAATTATCTTTTGAAAGTGATAAAAGAAAAACTGTAAAGTTTTATGAACATCAGTCCGAATTGATATTTCTCTCTGAACAAGTTTTTCGAGGTGTCTTAGTCGGTAGATTACAATGTCAAGAATGTATGCATATTTCATATCGAAATGAGGTCTTTCATGATTTGAGTTTACCAATAACGGAAAAACAAATTCCTAAAAAAACAGAAGAATTGGAAGAAAATAAATCATCAAAACGTCTTATGAAGAAGGAAAAATACAAGACTAAAAAAAATAGAAAAGAACAAATAGACTACAAACAGGTAGTAGATAGTGTAATATTTAATATTAGTCGAGCTGAAGAAGTTAAAGAGAGCAATTCAAAATATGAATCGCATGTTGATTTAGAAGACATCAATGAAAACACATCAAAACATGAGAAAAATTTTAAAGGAACTGACTCTTATGGTATTGTAGTTTACAGCCCCACAATTAAATCAATTGCTACAAATTACAATGAATCATCTAACGAAACATTTTGTGGAAATAATAGACACTCCGATGACACTTATGAATTGTTTGACTTCATAGGGTCAGATTTGGCTTTTCTAAATAATAAAAATATTGCTACGTAAGGGGATTTAGAAAAATCACTTTTACTAAACGATGATACATCTTGCCTTTGTAATGGCGATAAGGACATGGATGGTTCTTCTAGAGATTTTGATATTCAGCAAGAAAAGAAAATGAATAAAGACTATAATATAAATGAGACTGATGGAAGCACCAGTATTCTAAGATACCAATGTGAAGAAGGCGAAGGCTCTTTGCAATCTTGTTTAAATGAATTCACGGCAAGTGAGTTACTTACCGTAAATAACCAAGTAAGCTGCGATGTGTGCACAAAGACACATAGCAGATCTAATAATGAAACTGTTTATATAAATGTCATTAAGCAAGTTCTAGTTTTCAATCCACCTACAGTTTTAATTTTACATTTAAAGAGCTTTAAGGTCTTAAAACTTCATTCAGCCAAAATGAATAACTATGTTGCCTTTCCAATGTTACTAGATTTAGCGCCATTTTGCTCAAAACAACGTCAAAACATTGCAACGTTTAATTGTAGTCAATCTAATGTGTTGTATTCACTATATGGTGTTGTCCAACATAGCGGCTCAATTCACAGTTGTCATTATGACGCATATGTAAAAATAAGATATCCTTTAGAAAACAACAGTGACAATTGCCAATTTCTACATACAAATAAAAAACATATTTCGTCCTTGCCATGTAAAACTAACGAAGCCAAATTCCTTTGAAAAAGTGGTATCATGTTAGTGACTCCCATGTGTTAGAGGTGCCTAAAAAAAAGGTCCTTGAGGTGCAGGCATACTTGTTATTTTATGAACGGATTTAGTAATTTGTAATTTAAAGTTTTGTATATTATGAACAAGTTTAAATATGATTATAGAAAAGCGTTGAAAAAGACTAAACATAATATTACCGTTAAACACATTAACTTAGGAATTAACTTTCCTATTTCGAGAAAAAACAATATAAAACCATCGTGGCATAATTTGTTAACAAAAGTTAATTGGTTACATTCAACTTGGATATTTTACGTGTATATGTATGTTTGGAGTTTTCTAGTATTGTTAATTGCAAATTTTAATAGATAATCTAGTAATTATTATTGTTTTGTGAAATGCTGCATAAGAATTGTTCATTGCTGTATAACTGTTGTATATATTTTTACTGAATTCTTTAATCGTGGTGTGCTGTTATCGGATTTTGTGTTGCACACCCAAATATGTCTATATAAATAAGGAAGATATTGTCTGTATATGATAACTGGCAACACCCTGTATATCCAACATCAAACAAATTTGTTCAGATAAACAATAGCATGCACTCTTTCATTCCAAAAACCAATATTTCACATACTAATGAAAAAAATTCAAAATATAACATAAACAGGTTGAAACTCTTAAAATGAACCATTTGAAAACATTAGGAATGAAAGAACTGAAAACAATGGCAATTTGTGTTTCATGAACAGCATAATCCAAAGCTTATCGAACAAAAAGTTACTCCTCGAATACATTATAAACGACAAATTCGAACAAGATATCAATACATGTTTTTTAAAGCCTTCTCACAAGCGACAAAAGAGTTATGGTTAACAGACAATCTCAATAAAGAAGCCAACCGATTCACAGCCAGCTTCATAGGTTACAATCAAGGAGATACCTAAGAATTTGTACAGTGTTTATTGGATGGCCTACACACAGACTTGAACCGAACCTTCAACAACACTGTCTGTCATTAATCATGAAATAGATCCAAATCTTAAAAACAAAAAAAAATCCACTGAAGTATGGAAGGAATATTTAAGAATGCAGAACTCCAAAATAGTGGATATTTTTCTAGGACAATTGAAATCTATTTTTCGATGCCAATATTGTGGCAATAGCTTGACAACCTTCGAACAATTCTGGGATTTATCGATCACTATACCAACAGAACGTATAGAATTACAAAAATGTTTGGACTATTTCACTAAAGAAGAAACCGTAGATGGTGAAAAAAACCCAACATGTTCAAAATGCAGAAAACGAAAGAATAAAAATACAATTATTTTTGAAGGTCCTAGTTATGCACTTAATGCGTTTCATAAGCCACAAAACATTCAACATAAAACTGTCTACAACCACACAATTTCCTCTAAATGATTAGATGTGAGAGACGACGCAGCAGAAACCAAAACTGCTAGTACATGCAGTATATGCAAATGGGAAAAACGACAAAAGAATTCGCAAAAAAAAAATAAAAAAAGTAAGTCATCCTGCTCGTGCATGCAGTATATGCAAATGGGAAAACGACAGAAAAAAATCGCGAAAAAATGAAAAAAAGTATGTTATTCTGCTTATACATGCATTATATGCAAATGGGGAAAAGACAGAAAAAAATTTCTGAAAAAAAGGAAAACGTATGTCATCCTGCTCGTACATGCAGTATAAGCAAATGGGAAAAACGACAAAAAAAAATTGCAAAAAAAAGAAAAAGTATGTCATCCTTCTCGTACATGCAGTATATGCAAGTGGGAAGAACGACAAAAAAAATTTGCAAAAAGGTGAAAAAAAAGTATGTCATCCCTTCTCGTACATGCAGTATATGCAAATGGGAAAAGCGAGAGAAAAAAAGTCGCGTAAAAATGAACTAAAAGTAAGTCATCTTACTTGTACATGCAGTATATGCAAATGGAAAATACGAGAGAAAAAGATTTGTGATAAAATGGAATAAAAACTATAAATAGAGTTTTTGACTTACACGTTCCATACTATATTAAGCATCCTGGTAACTACCCTAAATGGTTTACTAAAGAAATAATCAATAATATTTACTTAAAGTTCAAATTCATAACGTTTTAACAAATTGCACTTAACTTGTGATTTGACCAAATTTAAACAACTAAGGAGACTTATCAAATGTCAAATACGGACAAGTTATAAAGCATACATATATAATATACAAAATGCCATAATACTAGACCAAAAAGAATTTTGGTCTTATATTAGGTCAAAAAAATCTGACTCACGAATCCTCGGCAAGATGAGACTTGACGATACTATATATAACTCAGCTAAAGAAATCGTTGATGGCTTTAGCAGTCACTTTGCAAGTGTATTTTCACCTGTTACAACTTCATTTCAATTCTTTGACAATATCAATCCATGTAGTACACCTAATATAATTGTTAATACTATTTCAGAGGAAATGGTACTGGCCTCTATTAAAACACTAAAGAATAAAAATACAGCTGGCTTCGATCAAGTTCCCTGTTTCTTAGTAAAGGACTGTGCCACTATTTTAGCTAAACCTCTGAGTAGTATCTTTAATATTTCACTTAAAACTAACACATTTCGGACAAATGGAAAATTGCAAGAATTTGCCCTATCCATAAAGGTGGAGACACAACTGATATAAATAACTATCGTCCAATAAGTATTTTATCAAACTTTGCTAAAGTATTTGAATTGTGTATCTATAAAGAAATATATCCACTTGTTAAAGTACTTATCTCCGATAACCAGCATGGTTTTATGCACAATCGATCAACACAATCCAATTTAGCTATTTTACTCAATATGTTTCCGAGATTTTAGATGCAGAAGGTCAAGTAGATACAATATATATGGACTTCCGTAAAGCATTTGATAGTATTTCTCATGTTATACTTACATGGAAGTTGGAAAACCTTGGTTTCAATAAATCATTACAGTTGTTTATCAAATCGTATTTGTCTTGTAGGAAGCAGTATGTTGCTTATAATGGTTTTCAATCAGAATTCGTGTTAATAACTTCAGGAGTTCCTCAAGGCTCTCATTTGGGACCCTTACTATTTATTCTTTTGTGAATGACTTATCAAAATAATTACAAGTGAACATCTATTTTTGCAGATGATGTGAAAATGTTTACAAAAATATCCACTATAGATGATTGTTCCAAACTTCAGAGTGTCATAAACAAAGTTGTACTATGGTGTCATAACAATAGTCTTAACCTGAATATTTCCAAATGCAAAATCGTTACTTTCTCTCGTAAAAGCAGATTACATATTTTAACTATACCATTGAATCTATCGATATACCACGGTATTTTATGGTAAAAGATTTAGGAATTAAGTTTGATGATAAATTGAGATTCTCGCAACATGTTGCAGATATCACAGTGTCCTCATTTAAAATCTTAGGTTTTCTTATTAGGAATTGTAAAACTTTACCAACCTGAAGACCTTAAAATTACTTTACTTCTCTTAGTACGGTCAAAGCTTGAGTACTGTTCATTAATATGGTATCCATCTTATGATAAGCATAAAATTGCAGTAGAAGGTGTACAGCGAAAATTCTTAAAATTTATATACTTTAGAGTGAATAACTACTACCCTGTGAGAGGCTATCCTCAAAATGAATTACTTAAAATATTTGATATACAATCTTTGGAGAATCGTAGAATTGACTCCTCTGTCAAATTTTTATATAATTTGTTTCACAATACAGTTGACTGCCCACATTTATTATCAAAAATTAATTTTCATACACCGAGGCTTAATGCGAGAGTTAATGTTACATTCAGTATGTGCCACTTCAAGATCAAATTTACTGCTTAAGTCACCTATTTATGTTATGTGCCAAAATTATAACAAAATTTCTAATGTTAGTGATATAATGTTCCATAGCATTAAACATATACTGCATGTTATGCATGAACAAACCCATACTTAATTAACTGAATTTTACTTTAATATTTTGTATTGTATCTTAGTCTGTATCATCCTTTTAGATATTTATTATTGTTCTGTAAGTGGAATGTTTTCTGTTGAACAATAAATTCCTTATTATTATTATTATTATTATTATCCTGGCTCGTACCTGCAGTATATACAAATGAGAAAACGAGAAAAAACATTTGCGAAAAAATGAAAAAAAAGTAAGTCATCCTGCTTGTACACGCAGTATATGCAAATGGGGAAAACGACAAAAAAAAATCGAATAAAAATGAAAAAAAAAGTAAGTCATTTTGCTCGTATATGCAGTATATGCAAATTGGAAAAAGACAGAAAAAATTCGCGAAAAAATGAAAAAAAAATTGTCAACCTGCTTGTACATGCAGTATAAGCAAATGGGAAAAGTGAGAGAAAAAAATTCGTGAAAAAAAAAGAATAACACACAATATCAGCCATTACACCTCATACTGTCGATGCCCATATACAAATGAATGGTATGAATATAATGATTGTAAGCAGCATACCCCAAAATGAAATAATAAATGGAGGAGCATACCTAATATTCCATGAACTAAGTGTTCCAGAAGACAGCTAGAAAATCAACAACAACATCAGTAAACGATAAGGCATCATATCAAATCAAATCAACTTTCATACAAAAAAATTATAGAACAACAAAAATTTACAATCATTAATTACTGTCCTCACTTGAAGCATCTACTAATATTTTACCTACCGAATCTTGGAACTAGTCAAATACATACTTGGAACTAGTCAGGTACATACAACAGTACCTCCTACGACCATTCCTTCTTTAAATTACCTAAATCTCAAACATACACAACTGGCATCATCATTTGAAGATAACTGTATTGATTATAAAAAGAATTTCATTTCTTCTGTGCAACAAAATGCCACAAACTAAGCTCTTCGAACATTTGCGCCTGATGGGGTTGTGCCAAAGCATTATGCACTTGTACTTACACCAAATTTGAAAACACCTTTCGGGAGAAGTTTCATAAAAATTCAAGTTAATAGAGAAACTGATAGAATTTTACTTAATTTTTTTGATTTGGTTCTTATTAGTATTGTCTAAAAAAGAAATGATAGCATCGAGCAAACACCAAAACAAATTACAGTTGAAAATGAAACTATGGAATTTACATTTCTTAAAACAACTGTACCTTGTAATTACGAACTGTTTATTGGATATACTGGTGAAATTAATGACAAAATGAAAGGTCTTTATCCAGTAAATATTTGAACAAAAATGGTGAAATTACTTATGCAGCTGTAACTCGGTTTGAATCAACAGATGGACGCAGGTGTTTTCCGTGCTGGGATGAACTGCACTTAAAAAACACATTTGACATGAGTTTACTTGTTTCAAAGAAACTTGTTGCACTGCCAAATATTCTGATTAAAAACACCACTGACAAATGATTTAATGCAATTTGACTTTGAAACTACTCCCATTTTGTCCACATACTGTTACGTGCCAAAACTTGGCACTAGACTTTTTGTTTAGTTTTGATATGCGGGAGTTTCGCGCCTTAAATTTGAAAGGCTTAGCGCGTATTTCCGTTACGTCAGAAGTGCGTTGGACGAACTACGCGCCGACACGCGTAAGGAAAAAAGTGGGGAAGTTTCCGGCAGACGCTGAAACGAGGCTCTTTGCCTTTGAACATCGAGAAGAGTGGTTGGGTTTTTGGTAACGTATCTTTATCTTTATTTATGTAGATCCCTTTTCTCTGTAATCTTTGTTTGTCGTCCCTATACCTGTTCCTCATCGTTCCCTACATAGGTAAAGAAGATAATTTGGATACAACCTGGCAGCAGTCCACGACCCTCGAACGAACGAGTCCAGAGGGCCCTGCAGCACCTAGCCGGATCAGCCACTATCTTTAACTATTTTGAAAAGGAGTAATCCCGAAGGACGCTATGCGCACCATCGGTAAATAATCCAGAAGGGGCCCCTAGCAACCCTGAAGGAAGCTATCCTGTAAGACGCTTATATATTCATGTGAGTACTCGATTTGTACAAACGGTTTTATAAATTTGATATATTTCGTCATTACCTATAATAATTTGCATATTGTGTGACGTCATCGACAGACGGGCGTGCTAATCTCAACTTTATAGATTGGTGTTACCAACTGCTGTTGCGTCGCGCATACCGCGTCGACGGTTATATAAGAACACGTTTTAAATGTAAGAATACTTAGTCGCAGCAGTAATTGGCAAATATGATTATATTGAAGATCGTTCATCAGATGGCATTCTAGTGCAAGTGTATACTCCTCCTGACAAAAAGTAGCAAGGCTGTTTTGCTTTGGAAGTTAAGGCGCTACCATATTATAAAGGTTACTTCAACATAGCAAACTCCTTACCAAAAATGGACCTTATTGCAATTTCAGACTTCAGTGCTGGCACTATGGAAAATTGGGGTTTAATGACTTATCGAGGAACATGTCCCTTAGTTGACCCACAAAACACACCAACTGCACGAAAACAGTACATAGCATTGGTAGTTGGACATGAAATTGCACATCAATGATTTGGGAATGATAGTTTTACTGATTTGCACGAAGAGAAAGATTGTATTAACCATGCTTTTAGAGCTACCAAAGATGAAACTTTACTTGCAAAAGTGTTGGAGTTCTCAATGTTGGATGAAGTTCGCTCATAAGATACGGTGTTTGTGATAATGTCTGTTGCTATGACTCGACCAGGAAGATATTTGGCATGGGAATTTTTCAAGAAACACTGGCAAGAATTCGTAAACCGTTACAAAGGTGATTTTTTCTCACCCAAGTTGTTAGATTTGGAGAAAATTTTGCCACTAAAGAAATGGCAGGCGAAACTAATTCATTTTTCAAAGAACATTACTTTCCTGGTACTGAACGCACTATACAACAGACTGTAGAAACTGTACGACTCAACGCAGTATGGCTTGCTCGAGATACAGATGCTATAAGATTATATTTAAAATCGTTCTAAATATTTATCATCAATTGATTAATATTTACGTTTATAGTTTACCTCTGTACCTATATTTATTTTAAAATGCTTGAATTAGCAAGAGTTGGGCAAAATTCAAAATTGCAAGATAAAAGAAACTCGCTTCCTGGCCAATGTAGTAACTTCGGGAGATGCATTGGAAAATCAAATATAGGGGAAACTTTTGCACCAAGGCTTCCTGAAAATTCGACGCAAACGTAAGTAAAAATCTGTTATAACCTTGGCATAGAAACTTGCATGCCTAAATCATAAAATTGATTATGTAATGGTTGTTTAATGTCTAGCAGTTGACACCCAAGCTGGGGTTGTAATAATTTGCGCCCATATAGGATGTAGTAATTTTCGTCTGTTTGGATAAAACATAATAATTGATGTCTTAACTTAAAACGCAATAAGTTTTACAATGTGAGTAATTTATATTTGAATTTACACTAATTTTTTCCAACAAAATTAGCTAATAGCTACCAATTTTTATTTAAAAAGTTGTTATGGTATTTCGTTCAGACAAAAAAGAAAGCAGCAAAGTAAGTAGAGAGAATCACCTACACCGAATACCGCAACACAACACAGGGACAGAATGGTTGAATCGAACTCCACAAGGATCAGAGTTCGGAGTAGCTCAAAAACGTCGTAGAGTGGGGTGGGTGACCTAGAAAGAAAAAATTGGAAACCTCTGTAACAACAAACTATATTATGAACTTGTAGAAAAACATACAGTCCCAAAAGAATATTTACAAACGTTGAAAATACATATTTATGTAATTGTTCGTTACAATGTGATGTACAGAAAGCATCAGTTTACATATAATACAGTATGGCCTAAACATTTCACAATATCAAGTATAAAATCGTATTATCTAAATATAAACATACTTACAATATGTTCCAATTCTAAATATGTACAAGAAATAACGAAATAATAATACGGTAAGTAAAAATTTGCTGTAGGAAACACATCTCGTAGCGTTAAAATTTTAAACAGCCAGTTGTTGACGTTTACATTAATTTATACAGCAAAAAGCAAGTAGTAGAAAAGCGCTCCAATGCATTACAATTTTACATAGCAAGTTTTACTTATAAGTACATACTTGTTCGCGTTGTGAATGTGTGTTAACGTCGGTCTGCAATTTATTTCGGAATCAATCAAAAGAAGTGTCTATCTTCCAAAACAGCAACACAAAATAAAACAAACAGAAAAATACATTGTACTGGTACTTTTTGTTACCATCTTAGAATGAGGAAATGCGGCTATATTCGTCTACAGCTGGGTGCTGGAACAACTCAATTTAACTGTACTAGCATAAACGCATTTTAAAAGCTCCACTTTACAATGCTCAAAGGACGTTGTATAACAGCAAGAGAATGAAGGAGTAATACAGTGACAAACAAGTAAGAGAGCTTTTCAAAAGTTGAACGTGTATTTATACAACTTTGAAAATGATGGGGATACGAAACCAAGAATTATTCCCACGATATTGGTGTAGAATTATTCTGCGAAAGTAAGCAAAAATAGGCACCAGACCACGGCAAAACCTTCCTAGAATGCAAGCAATAAAGAAAGCACAATACGATAATTTATTCCATTGTATTTCGTTGTCCGCATCCGAAAGCAAAATGCATCTTAAAAAGTCCCTGCGATTTAGACAACCAGGAATATTGTCCAGCAAATAACGTTGACTGACTTTTTAGAAAAGAATAGAGGTTTGTATGATTATCGATCCACGCTAAAAATATACCTGGAATAACTTAATTAGGAGGGACTTTATTATCCATAAAATCTGAGCGACCAAACACGTGTAGATAACAAAATAGAATTTCATAGAACACGAGCAGGTAACAATGCATTTAAAATATTTAATGAGGGAGACATTTTTAGAAGCTACATGTTTGCTTGTTTTAACGAATTGACTGTTGAAATAACAAGCGGCGGTTATAATGTTTTCCAAAGAATTTCGTAAGGCAAGCTTCTAGGTTTTTAGAACTGGTTTACGATAGCAACTATTTCGAGGAATAACTATTTGAAATAACAAACGCGTATTTCAAGAAACGAGACATTATTTAAAGTCGTTTGAGGAGCAAACATTTCAACGAATTAAAGTGTTTAGAAAGAAGCAAATGCTTGTTTGTTTTAACGAATTTCTAAACGGTTATAGAATATATTCCACGTACTGAGAAACATTTTTATACAGGACGGTTTGAAGATGTATTTGTTAAGTTTGGATTATTTGAGGATAACAAAAAGGTTTAGATTAGCGTTTTCAATTAAGGTCGTTGCAATTTAATGCAAAGCTCTATTTCAGAAAGTTACCGTATCAAAGTATTAAAGTAAAGTTATGTGTGAAACAAATGTCAATAATCAAACTACAATAAACCATCCTCATTCTACAATTCAGCAAGAAATTTCTTCAAAGTGAATATAAAGGACATGGTTAAGGGGCAAGAGAGGTTGTGAGCAACACATTACTAACTAAAAAGTATGTGCAATAAAATGCGCTTACTAAGTGAGATGAGCTTATCTGAGAAATGTAAAAGAAAAGCGCCTAATCAGTCAAGTTACATAACCTAATGTAAGAAATTTTTTTTCTAATTTATCTTTGTTTAATACATGGAATGTACTTGAAAATGTAGTAAAATGATAACTTCATTTTCTCTCTTATAAATTTAGTTTGAATATATTTGTCATTTATGTAAACTTGCTCATGCTGAATTTTAAATATACTAGGTCCAAAATTTTCTTTTAAATACTAAGATCTCTAAGCAACCAACACAAAATAGGGAGGCTTGGAGAATTGTATGAAACCATGCAGCCAGCTGATGAAAAACAGTTGTTTCTTATACAGTAATAAACTTTAATTCATTGCTCTTTATTTGGTCCAATATAAGTCTAATTATTTACAAATATTTACAGAAAATCCTTAATATACTCAAATGCCATTGCAGGGATGACTGATGATAATTACTACAATATTTACTGCATTAAAGTTCTTAACATAGCAAACTGTAACTAATTTATCTACGCAAGCACGAATGGACATATATCCTAATTTATGCAGACATTATTTATTTTAACAACTTGATTTAATAATGTATTCCATATTACTTGTTGATTGATACCAGACTGAATTCTCTGTCGGTTATACAGTGATATATGGAGCTATAATTATTCCAGAAGTGATCAGAATTTTCTGCGTTCCACAGGATCATACTCGAATAAATCCTTTTATTTGCTTTATATCTGTTTGTTACAAGTAAAATGAACGTTAAGTTAATTAATTTTGAGTTCCCCGTAAAGGACTGGGACCCCATGACAATATAAGGGTGTGTCAACTAACTGCAGTACTGCGGAAGTGGGTTTCTATGGAGAAATTATAAAGAAAATAAAGAAATTCGAAATAAAAATCATAACGAAATAAAAATAATAAATGAAGGCTGGAATACAAAAAAAAAACTATCTAGGACTAATCACTTACCCTGAAAGACTTTTTCTCTGTCAAAGTTGAGGGACGCCAAATTGTCTATCGCGGTAATTCTGTTGATATTATACCTCTACAGAAAATCGTTATTCCACATAAATCTCCCTTGCTTTGTTTTTTTAAGTTTTGTCACATTATAGTTATCTTTTTCGAAAATACCTTAAAAACACTTATAAATTCTGTCATATAAATAAAATTGTAAAATAAAATGCTTCTTCCAAATAAAATACCAATAGCTGGATATCCTTTTCCATTAGCTGACTTTACCTAGCTTCTAAATGAATTTAAATAAAAATTCAACTTGAACTTAAACTCTATTAACATAGAATAATTGCAATGCACACACAAATATACTAAAAAAAATTTAGTTCCTTATCCACCTCTAGCCAGGTATTGCTAAAAGAAACTCCTAAAAGACTTTAAATCCAATTCATTAATAAAACTATTCATTACTCCGCATTGTTCCTGTTTTCGATATTTAATTACATGACATTTATAAATCCCAATTAGTGAAAAAGCCTTTAATAATGAACAAAAAAAAACAGTTAAATACCAATTTTTTGAAACTACTAAATTTGCACATTTTTACTAACATTAAATTTCACCAATAAAATTTTCATTTTAAAATTAATATATACAATTCCGTCACTAATTAGTCTAATCTATTAATTATTTTCACTTTAATAATTTTTATTACGTAACAACAGACATTTTCAGTTCACACATGCATACTTTATAAGTCTAAAGATAAAAGCTCATTCTACTCACAGTTTAATTCCAATCTTTAAAATCTTCAGGGCGTTCAGAGACCTCCAATGTTTCAATTTCAGCTAACCAACTCCCTTAACTCAAAATAATCCACATATTTGAACACATGGAAAAACATTTTTTGTCAAAACTGCGAACGAAGTTTCTTTTTAAATTAGTTCTCGTACTGTTTTAAATTTAGCTCTGAGGAGAAAGGCAAGATGTATCTTGAAGCTGGTTTTGTTTGGCGTTACATCTATAATCTTATATCAACCCTCAACCACGTGATCACGTTCGCTCTGTTACTTTTTCGTAGAACTACATTTTGATGTTGGCTTATTACTGATTCACCAATAACTTATTCCATTTGTTTCTCGTCAGGTCTAATGAATCTAATTTGTTCACTTAAAATTTTATCACGTGAAAGATACATGGTTTATACGATGTGCTTAATTTTGTCTTATGCAACTAAGTTAATACATTGTAACATTTTGTGAAAGATTAACTCATCTGCAATCTAATAGCCTTGCGTTTCATTACTCAGTGCCTGGGTTTGGTTCATAGTAAATGCAACTATGTATATTTAACTAAAATTTCTAAAAGCTTTTATATTTGTAATGCATATTAATGAATTCACTGTTATTTACTTAATAATTCACTTTCTTTAAAAATGAAATGCTTCCACTATGAAAGTTTACAGTTATAAATGTTTTGTTTTCATTTTTGTGGTTTAAAATAATTTATGACTAAGCTCCATCCTAATTTGTATGTAACAAAGATAAAACGATTATTTTATGGTTTATGTTTATTGTTTTAATTATACTAACTGTCCTCATTGAAATTATATTTTCTAAAAACAAAAGAATTAAAATATCCTGCAAGTTGCATTATATTAAATATGTTCATTCAACTTTACTAAATTTTCTTATCCCATTTAATTTTATAGCTAACGTAATGCGTCCCAATACATGTTCTTTAAATACACCCCTGTAGTTGTCAATTAATTCATTGTTCTAGCTTGTTTCCCTTAAATTCTAGACCCTTCAGTATCATTGTTACAATTTTATTTGGAATTGTATTAAAATTGCCATTACTGCGATGATGTCAGAGATGTCACATTTTATTGCAATATAAAGATATAACAGTGAATATTTTGCAGGAAACATTTACCAGTAGGATATCATGGAAGAGCAAGTTCTGTGGTAATATCGGAAACGCCAATTCGAAGACCTAATGGCCAAACTAGTCCTGTAGAAGGTAGTTGTATTATTTTTAATCATTCTTTTATTTACATAATTACATTAGGGACAGATCTAATATTTGGTCCAAGCAGAACTCTTGATTTCGAGTTAGAGATGGCATTTTTTGTTGGAGGACCACCAACTAAGCTAGGAGAACCTATAAATATTAAAGATGCAGAGAAGCACATTTTTGGTTTTGTTTTAATGAATGATTGGAGTGGTAAGTTTTAGAGATAAATTTTGCAAAACAAAAAGTACCATTAAGCTATAACTTTGCAGCTAGAGATATTCAAAGATGGGAATATGTTCCATTAGGTCCATTTACATCTAAGAACCTTGGAACAACAATATCACCATGGATTGTAACTACTCTTGCTTTGCAGCCGTTTATAGTTAACAACTTTCCACAAGATCCTACACCATTTCCTTATTTGCAGCATAAGGATAACTTCAATTTCGATATAAAGCTACAGGTTGATATTACTCGTAAGTATTTTTGTAAATATTTATTTTTTGCCACGTACATGGTTTCACAATAAATAACAAAACTTAAAACTTAGCCAACAATACTAAAATGTTGATAGTATTCTATCTAGATATAAAAATAATAAATTGCCGTTCAAAAACCAAATGAAGAACGTTTAATCGTACAGTGAATGGCGAGTTTACCTTCACAGTTCATGATTTAAACGCTTCTCTAAATGTGTATGAAGCTGGAATAGACACCATACAATTTTCAAAAATAAAATTTTGATTTTTCCTGTTTTGTTCGTATTGTGCAGTGCCAAAAATTCAACATTTTTACTTAAAATAGTATATGGGATTTAAAGTGACTAAATTCGGCTTCAGAAAAAGTAGTTATAACATATTTTAATAACAACGTTATTATAAATTTGCTGTAATAAAAATCAAAGTTAGTGATATGTGAAACTTGGTTTCATATTTTTAGTATGACTTAATGCGAGTGCATCACAAGAAGATCTGAAGGTATAGTTAAAAATTGTTACCCATAAGATGAGCAAACCAGTAAAAAAGAATAAAATCAGTAATGGAATGCTTAACCAAATTACGGTAACAAAGTAAGGGAAGAAAGAAAACGAATGAAATACAAACACGCCGGGGGGGGGGGGCAAAGAACGAGACACACGACCCAATTTGTCCTTTGAAATAATAATTAAACACAAAAATACATGCAAAATAATTAATAAGTAATTTCTATGAATAATACAATATTAAACTGCTGGTTCAAAGACGAGTATCTGAATTTTTCATTTCTCTTATACAAGTATGTATTAAATATTAATTATCTGAGTAACCATCAAACTACAGAGTGTTTTGTAAATTAAAGAACTATGTCATTCTTCACTGCCATAAATATTTCAGCTTACTTTAGTCTAACAGCACTAAGTAGCATTTAACAACTGTAATTTATAACAGCAAACAACTAATTAATTACAATTATACAATAGTTAAAACACACTAACATGATGAATTCAGATTACGTCTATTGAGCTCGAAATTGCTTGGAAAACATAACGTCTAGCATAAAGCAGTTTCAAATTCTAAATATACCAATAAGCCTAGATAACTACACAAATAAATATACACAGGGCATAAACGTTAGTATAAACATCGCCAGAATCTTACCTAATTGCTTGCTAGATTGACACTGACGAGCTCATCATAAAGACAAAAAAATACGTATTACAATAGTACATTTCAATATAATCACCAAACTAGCACCAGTAATTGAACAAATCTTACAGCATTAAATAATCAATTGTGGTTTACTGGTTAAACTGTTAACATTTCTAGAATGCAAGTAACTCTGCCACATGTAAAGAACCATTACAGCAAAAGGAAACATGAAGTGTTAATAAAAAAACCTAAAACATATTTTTGAAATCGGTTGACAACTGTATTTTGATTTTGTAATAGTATATTTTATTACATTATATCTAAAAAAAATTGATTACAAACCGCATGCACGCTTTAATGGTATCATAACACAACTTATGCATGCACTTGACAACAGCATAGAGATTTGTCGTTCTAATTGCTTGGTTGGGTTTTAGTGCCACATAGAAGAAACAACTGTCACGATTTCTAATTTAAATTACTCGTTTTATGTGTGACAAATGCAAATACACTCTATAAAGAAAACTTTTAATAACGTATTAGTAGAAAGCTCCATTACAAAAATCAACACTGGAAAATATATTAACAAAAGATTCAAAAAGCAATTTTCAATTTATTTAAATAGCAGCATTCAGGAAATTCTTGACTATCAAACACATATCTAGATAAAGAACCAGAAAGTATAATATATCAATATATCAAAATTACAGACTTGAAACAATGAAATTGTCTTTAAATCAAGAAGGCAAGAAAATTTACAAATCAAAAATGGAATGTGATAAAATTTTGGCTTTACTTGATGTCTATTCTAACTTCCTGCAAAGCTGGATAGGTCGTTTTAAATCACTTATAACTGGTGCAATTTTTGAGTACCAGCACTGAGTTTTTGGAACTGCAGGGTGTCTATTCCAGCTCGGCGTGCACACACACCTTGTTACGTTCCATTTTGTAGTCAGAATACTGTTTACATTTTACACTTTTGAGACCCTATTTTACCAAATGTTTGCTTTCACGTTTGATAAATTGCTCAATTGTACGTAGCATTCAAGATTTATTGTAGTTAAATGACCTAGTTTAATTGTCATTAGATAAAGCTGCTGTTATCTTTCTTTTTCGGCGGCTCCGTGGCGTAGTGGTATGTGTGTGACTAATACGCCCAAGGTCCCGGGTATAAATCCCGACACGATCCGCTTGAAAAATGTTAGGCGAAAATTTTTCATAAAAATACACCCTTGTTCAGATGAGAGGTAAAATGGAGGTCCCGTGTGTGAGTGTTGTCACGTACATTATAGATCCCTACCTTGCTGGGAACAGCAAGGGTTCGGCAAAATTCCAAATTATCCAGGTAAAAAGAACTCGCTTTCTGGCCAATGTAGTACCTTCGGGTGGAGCATTGGAAAATCAAATGTAGTGTTATCTTTCTTTGCTAGAAATTTGCTCAAAAGTTGTTGCTATTTTATAATGGGCTTTCTGTGAAGTATTCTTCAGAAAACAATGTTACAATACGTTTGTGAAATGAGTTGACTATATTTCAAGTGTTGGTTTGTGTGGTTTCTTTTGTGATAAATATTAATAGCTTCAATGGGTAGTTACAAAGTCTTTATGGTGAACACTTGCTCTTTTTTATGTGACTGGTAGGTAGTTGAAGGGTGAAGTTTTTTTAATATTTTCAGCCCGGATTGTACCCCATATTCTCTTGATTGTAACCCATATTTTCTGGATTCTACACCAAATTCCTAAGTTCCATGAACCAACTTATTTGATCTTAACTCAGAAGCGTCGCTTTGTTATTACAACACATTTCGTCATCATAGTTGACAGATAGTGATAGCTTTACTCATTTATGGTATGTAGATTTTTGCTTGCGTTATTGATTTATTAAATACGTGTAATAAATTAACAAATAAATTCTTAGATATACTTGAGTCATTTGGATTCTAACAACTAATAAATGTACCTACCGACAGTTTGGCTACCTTAATTGATTTAATGATTACTTCTAATGATGAATAATTTCTGCAAAGTGGCATTAAAAATGTGTATATTTCTTACCATTCTCTTATATTCTGTTCTATTAACCTTCAACCTACTACTATGAACAATTTTGAGTTCTTTTGGGGGTACTGCAATGGCAAGAGATACACAGACTGCCAGATGTTGACTCTAAAATCGCAATATTAGTCCATAATTTAAATTTGGTATTTGATTTGTGTGCTCCTATTAGGACAGTTCGTTTAATGAAACTGAAAGCCCCATGGTTAACAGAATACATTCTCAAACTAATGTCACTAAGAGACAAGGCGCTGAAAAAGTTTAGGAAACCAAAGGATACCGTACACTGGAACAATTATAAAGCATTGCGAAACTATACAACCCTGCTGTATGAAACGGAAAAAAAATCATACTTCCACTTGATAGTTGGAAAAACTAGTAAAAAAAACTTGTCGAAAGCCGTTAAAACGCTTAAAATTTATAGCAAAATTAAAAATGCATCACTTCCTGAACATCTTCGTTGTGCACAAGAAATTAATGATTACGTCTTAAATGAAGTAACAAAGAATATATCAGAACCAAAACAAGAATTAATACATTTTTACAGTACAAAATTAAAATCCAATGTTTCAAACAATTTTCATATTTCACTTGTTACAGAGGCAGATATAACGGAAGTTCTAACTAGAACTACTACTAATTCGACGGGAATAGATCGTATTGGTATAAAGATGATTAAGATGTGTTCCCATTCTTAGTTCCTTATCTTTTACATATAGTAAATTGTTGTCTAGAAATGGAGTATTTTCCTCGTGATTGGAAAATTGCTCAAGTAATTCCGTTTCCTAAAGTCAAATTGCTCAGTTCTTTTTGTGAATTGCGCCCTAGAAGTATCTTACCAGCTATGTCCAAATTACTGAAGAAAGTCATGGAAGCACAGATACGTAGATATCTGAGTACAGAAAGCTTATTACCTGCTGTGCAATCTGGTTTTAGGGCTGGCCACAGCTGTGCCACTGCATTACTGTGTATTACAGATGATATTATCACTGCTACAGATAACAATTTGTTTACATTATTAGTACTTTTAGATTACTCTAACACTTTGATATGATAGATCATACTCTTTTGCTAGCAAAATTACATTATTTTGGATTTGTTGAAAAGGCTGTAAAACTAATACATAGTTTCAAGTCAAGTAGCAGTAAAATCCGGAGTGCCGCAAGGATCTATTTTGAGGCCGCCTCTATATACGTTTTGTACTGCTGACTTTTTTACCTTTGTAAGATATAGTAAGTGTCACTTCTGCGCAGATGATATGCAATTATATCTTTCTTTTATACTTTCTGAATTTCATAACACTGTCAATAAGATCAACTGTGACTTAAAATCTTGTTGAATTTTTCAAAAATCATTCACTATGTATAAATCTCAGCAAATCTAATATCATGTACTTTGGAAAGAGAGCATTTAGAGAACGAACTTTGTCGTTTATAGACATTAAAATTAATAACACACCTTTGCGCATCCAGGACTCCTTTAAAAACTTAGGACTGATAATTGACCACAACTTTAGATTCAAAGACTACGCTACTAAATGCATTCAAGTTGCATACATAAATTTAAAACTGTTGTATATAAATAGACATATTCTAACATTGAATGACAAGCTCCACTTATCTGATGCCCTGGTTTTGTCCCATTTTAACTATGCTGATACCATGTACAGACCTTGTATGGATAATGTCAATGAAAAACGAATACAACGCTGCAAACTAAATATGTTTCGTGAATATCAGATAGCAAATTGGACCACCATATACCACAAACGCCTACCTTACCTGATATCACAAGGTCGAGAATTTCTTGTAAATGAGAGAAGCCCAAGGTATAGTTGGATGGAAAACGGCTTGAGGAAAATAAAAACTTGTTAGAGATAAACGGCTAGTAGAGTATTAGCTCTGAGTAGATCATGAGCTTGGGTCATGGGTTAACAAATGACCAAAAATATAGAAAAAGAGCGCCAACGTATTTTTCAATACAACAACATACGAAGATACATGTAATTTGTATTAGGGGAATGCGGAAACCTGAAGTCTACACCGCTTATGTAGCCACAAAACCTAAATATCAACCTTGCGAGCACTTACCAAAATGTTACTTGCCAGATGTATTACACATGTCTCTGCATATCCTGTGAACAAACAAATGCACAACAGGGACACCGTTTGTGTCCTTAAAAATGTTCACCACTAAATAATATATTTGAATTTAAGTTCCATCAATATATACAAACAGGGTTCTTGTTATTATAAGACAGAGTTAATCTTTTGGTTATTAAGAACCAAGAAATTTCCTTTGAAATTTTAATAATAAAAGAATTAAGCAAAAATAAATTCTATTCAATTAAATTGATTTAGTTTGTTTCAACATTTATATTTACAATAAAAATTTACATGGAAAGAAACTAGTATTGTTCGACTTCAAAAATACGAACATCTTTAAACTCAATATTTCAACATATTTTTACTGTAAGGTATTTGCTTTCTTAATAAATGAAATGTCAAATTTAATTATAGCCTTCAGTAGTACTACAGTCGACTTTACAAGTAAGGAACAAGATTATTTTACGTGCTTCTAAAATGTAGCATTCAAATAAAGAATAAGCTTTAACTTTATATCTTTCAAAAATTTATCATGTCTTAAAATTAAATTGCATGACCTCAAAATAATCAAAGATATTATTAATGTAACATAAAATAACATGTGGTAATTATACTGAATGACTAGATATTTTTGACATCACATGCCAATAACAATTTTTTTAGTGAAGCTATAACTGTCTACTTGTGAAACAAATATGATAGGCAACTATGGAGCAATCTTTAAAATTTTGTAAAGTTACGAGAGTACAACGGGATGTTTCTTACATAATGAATTTCAAAATAACTAAATCAAAATAGAATATCAACCTTTGATCATACGTAAGACATTTAAATAAATACAAATTAAATTAAAAGTTAAATATCACTCACGTGCTTGAAGGACAGTTCAAACAAAAAAACTAGAACGTATAAACCAGAACCAAACAACACCAGATGTCGACAAATCTACACATCTGCGATGCACGCAATATGAAAACATACCATTATGCTGAATTTTACACTGGAATTTTTAAAGACTTTCAGAACAACATATTATCCAACCAAATAAAATCTTCGTTACTTATGTCCAATAATTTTCATGTTTTCTAAATTTAAACTAAAGCTTTATATCTGTGGTATTGCACTATGGAAAACGAATTAGTAAATTTTATCAAATTATTTATACCAACTGTTTTAATGATGGTTTACTTCAATCTTCTTCGGTCTGCAGGAATCAACTAACTTTACTGATGGTGGAATACAGAATAAAATCTTCACCAAAAGTTGTCAGGAACCACATCAAGACACGAAGGTATTCGTTTATTCACCTCTCTTACGAACTCTATTCCAGGCCATGTGCCTGAATACCATATTGACTTTACTATTATGCTCCGGAGAGCAGCTTACTTCTTCAAGCGTTAATGGAAAAGTAAAGTCGAACTGACAGACAAACGATTTGTGTTGTAACTTTGATATAGAAAGCGAAGGAGCACATAATCCATTATAAACTTAATAAACTATTTTTAGTGATCAGACAATTATAAATTATATTTTTATATTATCGAAACATGATATTAGATTTATAAGGATTGTGTAACTAACAAGAAAAAAAATACGTTACAACGCATACAAAATGCGTGTTTCAGGTACATATTCGAGCTAAGAAAATTTGATTGTGTCTCACACAAGCTGACTGAGGCAAACTGGCTTAGCATGAAAAACAGGCGGCTAATGCACTTTGCTTGAGTACATACACTTATAACTACTAAACAGTTGCCGTATCTTCTTAATAAAATTCGTTTCAGAACAGATGTGCATAATAAAAATATTAGACATAAGGGATTATTGTCTATGCCGGCTCACTCATCGTGTATTTTCC
Organism: Platerodrilus igneus; assembly: GCA_036346225.1. Lineage (NCBI taxonomy): Eukaryota > Metazoa > Arthropoda > Insecta > Coleoptera > Lycidae > Platerodrilus > Platerodrilus igneus. The sequence goes on from JARFIW010001358.1 coordinate 2,833,614, forward strand.
TAAGATCATTCTCGTATAATATTGTAAACATGTACAATTCCATTATTTCGAACAATCTAACTTTAAGCACACTACTTTTAAGAGTCACTATAGAAATATTCTTTTCGTAAATCAGAATCATTAAGTCAGGAACCTGTATATAATGCCAGAACATGATAGTTAATTTCATAAAATGTTTTTTTATTTTTATTTAGCTAAGTTACTTTATGTCAAACTATGTATATCTAAACATCGAACGCTAGATTAAGTGGAAGATCAGAGCTCTCACCTATGTGAAAGCATCTGAACTTCGCCTTTTGCAATTTTCTTTTTTCTTTCCCTTAAATGCTATGGAAAATTATTTTTGTAAATTGTTAAATTTGCAATAAATACCATTATTATTATTATTATATAAATATTACAATAAGTAAATCATTTTGCTTATAATTCTTGTGTTTATTAAAATAGAGATATTAGTGTAGGTTTCGTGTGATATTGTTTTTATATTGATGGATAATCGAGCGAATTGGTTTTGAAATTATATATAGACTTGATAATTATCCATCATCTGCACCTAAAGGCACTATTGTAAATATGTATTTTGTTTCGTATGTTTTATTATATTCTGTTTGAGCCGAGCTGGTCATTGTCAACGTATAAAATAAGTAGGTAAGAATTTAGTCATATTTATATTTACATTTACATGTGCTATTTCTATTTATATTTATCTGATTTTCAACGAACTTCGTTCGTTTATGAAATCGATTTGTCGTCCGTCTGTCTGTCCGTCTGTCCGTCCGTCTGTCCGTCCGAGGCCTTTCTAATGGTCGGACATCAATGTGTGATACATCAATCGATTCAGCTCGGTGTCCTGAGCTTAAGTTTTGATGTCAGTTGAAATCGGGCCACGGGGACGCCGTGCCCCGCGATATTCCGTCGGGAAAATTAAAATTTCAAATAGGTCCAAAATTAATGTGCGATACATATTTGGACTCCCCTAACATAGCTGAGTCGAAATATGGTACCCCCCACAAAATCTGACCATGGATACCCGACCCCCCGGGGAATTAATTTTTATTTTATCTGAATACTTATAATTATTACAACATAATAATTTTAATTTCTTTAAATTGTTTTAAAGTAAGTCTACATTTGGAAGTTCGTTGCGACAATGCCTTGCATTTTCAACTTGTTTTCTATAGATACATATTACAGGGAATAATTATACAGTATTTAAAGATGGATAAAAGTGCTGTAATAAACCCCATAATTATTCTGTTTATTTTTCTGTGTTATTAATTGAGTGTTGCATTTTACCAGGATGATTTGCACTGTGTGTGTTCTTTTGTTTCATACCTTTAACCCCCATTCTTAGACTATGTTAGCATGGTATTCATTTTTCTTTCTTTCTCTTATATGTGTTACTATAATTTGGGCGAGCATTCTGTTACTGATTTTGTTCTTTTCTTACTGGCCCACTTGTCTTTCGGGTAACAACCTCCTCCAACGAATTATAACAACAACATCATAGTAAAATTAAAATATAAATTTAAAGTTTAAAATGTTTTTTTAATGATTTAATATTATTTGGAAGTTTGGTATAAAGATAGGAGACATATGGATAATATATTTATAAACCAGAGTAGGTGTGGGTGCAATTTTATAAATGTTTACTAGCACTTCTAGCACTATTCAAGTGAACAGAAGTCACATTATTATATTTGTACAAATTTTTTCAGAGGAGCTTTAAAGTAAAAAAGAAACAAACATACAAGTACTATTAATAATTTTTACAGTGGGCTACAATATTTGTCTTTTGCTTTGTGGTATAATGTAAATTTGAATATGTGTAGCATCTTTTCCTAAAAGGTATTCGCAAAATGATATACTATATCACGTCCTGAATTTAAATAGAACACAATACTCAAATATTAGTAAAGGAGTGAGACAGTGATGTGCACCATCCCCATTAATTTTTAACTTGCATGTCAAAGAGACAATGTATACGGTTATTTTGTATTATGTTATTATGTTTTGGCCCCAGAAACCCACAGAAAAACTCGATGAAATACTCTGCTAGAAATCCTGTTTCGGTAAACTACTGAAACCTTCGACCGTACTAACAAAAATGGTTGCTGACTAATTCAGTGGAACAGTTGGTGTAAGTGTTTGAAGAGGGTCCCAGAACGCTATCGGGTGTGAAATATGTTGTTATCGGGAAGTATCTTGTATGCCACCTAATCTCGCACGATTTCTAGGGAAACGCCCTAGAAAGAATAACAAGAGAGTTCCAAAATTTAAGACCAAGAGAGTGATTCTGGCTTAAAAGTTACCTGGAAAATCATTAAGTCCACTAGTGTCTAAACATAAAATAAACCTTTATCATAAGAAAACAAAAAAAAACTTATTTAAAATGGGTAACTGAAAAGAAGGTTATTAAAATCAAATGTTAAATGACCAGTTGATTAATAATAGACTTTTTTCTGTGATGGGAAAAAATTTGACATGTATTTGTTTTGTATATTTTATTTTATTCTGTTTGGACGAGCTGCTCATTGTCAACGTATAAAATAAGTAGGTAAGAATGTAGTCATATTTATATTTACGTGCAATATTTCTATTTATATTTATATGTGATTTTTTCTATGGATACATTTTACGGCGAATAACTATACAGTATATAAAGATGGGTTAAAGTGCTGTAATAAACTCTATAATTATTCTGTTTATTTTTCTGTGTTATTAATTGTGTGTAATTCGGGCGAACATTCTGTTACTGATTTTGTTTTTTCTTACTGGCCCACTTGTCTTACGGGTAACAACTTTCTCCAACAAATAATAACAACAATATCCGTAGTAAAATTAAAATATTAATTTAAAGTTTAAATTGTTTTTTTAATGATTTAAAATTATTTGGAAGTTTTGTATAAAGAAAGTAGACATACGGTTAATTTATTTATAAACCAGAGTAGATGTAGGTGCAATTTTATAAATGTTTACTAGCACTATTCAAGTGAACAGAAGTCGCATTACTATATTTCTGCAAATTTTTTCAAAGAAGCTTTAAAGTATTAAACAAGAAACAAACATATAAGTACTGTTAATAATTTTTACAGTGGGCTACAATACTTGTCTTTTGCTTTGTGGTATTGTATTGTATTAAATAGTTTTTTAGTACAGAGATACATATGATGTAGAGATTCAGCACATAAGCAAAGCTTGTGAGGCTGAATATGAGGGCCGTCCGGAAAGTAGTACCCGTTTTTGAATAAAAATTAAATAGTACATCTTAACAAATTTTAATGTTTTATTTAAAAAGAACAAACCTTACACTACTTCTCCACATAGTTACCTCACAAATTTAAGCATTTATCATAACGTGAGACGAGTTTTTGTATGCCAGCTTCGTACTCCTTTGCCGCTAATGTATTGAGATATGTAGTCACAGCTGCTTTCAGTTCATCATCACTTTCAAATTTCTTTCCTGCCAAAAAGTTTTTGAGTTTTGTAAACAGATGAGAATCTGAGGGTGCCAAGTCTGGGCTGTAGGGTGGATGATTAAAAGTTTCCCATTGGAAGCCTGGCATTGTCGTGCAGAAGGACACTGCTAGACAACAGACTTCACCGTCGATTTCGAATTGCTTGCCGTAATTTCTTTAATGTCACACAATATAAATTGGCATTTACAGTGTCCCCACGGGGCATGAAATCAATGAGCAGTACAGAACAGAAAATGGTTGCCATGAGTTTTTGAGTAGACATGACCGTTTTGAATTTTTTCAGCTAGGTTGGTGAATGAGCATAATGCCACTCCATTGATTGCGTTTTTGTAGGTGTTGCATAACAAACCCGTCTTGTCACCAGTGACTATGTGAGTCAAGATAGTTTCCTTCACGAGAATAATGGTCCAAAAACGTCAGTGCTGCAGCCATATGGGTGGTTTTGTGTTTGTCAGTACGCATGTGAGGGACCCATCTCGCACAAATCTTCACATAATGAAGGTGTTCCTTAACAATTTCATGAATAACTGTTCGTGAAACATTGGTGAAATTTTCACTTAGCTCATCAATTGTTACGCGCCGATCGGCCTTCATGAATTCGTTAATTAAACTCAGCAGTTCGTACGTAATTACTGATGGTCGTCTGGAACGCTCTTCATCATGGGTATTCTCTCAGCCCAAACTGAAATTACAACACCAACGCCGAACTGATGACTCATCCATAACATTGTCTCCATACACTTCCTTTAGTTGATGATGAATATCGCAGGGCTTCACATTTCTTGCGTTGAGAAATCTAATCACAGCCCTAATTTCACAACTGGCGGTGTTTTCTATTTTTTTTTAACATTATAAACACTCACAGAAAGAACACAGTCAGTACCAGTGAGGCGCAACTTTGCACATATTTCACACCCAGTAGCATTCTGGTACCCTTGTCAAACACTTACACCATCTGTTCTGCTGAATTAGTCAGCAACCAACATTTTTGTTAGCATAGTTTATGTTTTCCGTATTTTATCAAAACTAGATTTTTAGCGGAGTGCTTCACGGAATTTTCTGTGAACTATCTGCTAGATATTCTGAGGACCAAAAATTGTACGTAACAAGTGCTTACAAAGTAGTAGTGTACTTTTAAATAAGTATACAATATGGAATTATACATTTAACACTGTTTAGATAGTTTATTAAACAGTACCAGAGCAGTAACGATAAAGGATATTTTAGTAGGACAAAGTTAGGTTTTGGTATATTTGAATGGAGTTACGACAGAGATAATTGTTTTTAATTTTGAAGAACAAAATCAGTGTTTCATAGATGAAGCAAGTACCCAGCGTAAAAACTTTTAAATTTCTTAACAGATGTGTGCAGTGAATATTCCTTGCTATGTGACAGTTTGAGGAAAAAGAAAAATGACAGAATTTAGCTTCGTGTTTATAGCTAGTGATATACGGAAATTTTGAAAACACTCCAAGTGCTCTTGTAGTTTTACAACTTTCTTACAGTTTAAAATATCATAATTGCACAATTTAAAAGTCGTAAATACATCGCGCAAGCGCGGAATATTAGACACCACAACAGTTGGTAGCGCTAATCTTATACAGATTTGGCGCGCCCATCTGTCAATGACGTCACCCAATCAGCAATTTTAATTACGCAATATATAAATTAAATTAGCAACAATTATGTCAATAAGGTACTCACATAATAGGTCCAGATTTCCACGAAGTACGCCAAGCGTCCTTCAAGATAGATAAAGATGGCGTCAGCACGTCCATAAGAGCTGCTGATGGCCCCTTAAGATAATTGCGGAAGGGTACGCCCAACGCTCCTCCAAAACGCTCGGACCAGCTCCGGCAATCGCAGTGGCTACCAGGACTCGTTCATCTAGGGTCGTGGCCTCCGGTTCTCCCTAGGCTGCTACAATTTATCTCTACCTATGTAGGGATCGACAAGGAACAGGTATAGGGTTGACAGACAAGATAAACAAAGGCAAGGAAGTCTACATAAATAAAGATAACGATACGTTACCGAAAACGTCCACTGCACTCGAAGTTTCAGGCAAAACAGCCACGTTACAGAGTCTCACGGAAACACTTCTCCCACTTTTTTCCTTTTTCCGCGTCGGCGCGAAATTATTCGTCCAACCCACTTTTGACGTGATGGAAATACACGCACAGGGTCTTTTAAATTTATGGCGCGAAACTTCCGCACATAAAAATTAAGCTAAACAATGTTTAGTGCCACTTTGGCACGTAACAACTTCCCGATCATGTAAATTAATTAAAGTCCTTTACATATATATTTTTTAAATTTATTGCAAATTAAAATTTTATTCTTTTAGTGCGTAATTGTCTTTAGATAATCCTAATAAAAACTACATAAAAATTGCTTAATTCACAAATTAAATGTTTAATATTTTAATTAATCATTGATTTTTTTCAGCTCAAAACAGTAAAACACCAACAACTGTTTGTAAGTCTAACTTTAAAAACTTGTATTGGACTCCCAAGCAACAGTTGGTCCATCATTCAGTCACTGGATGTAACTTTAATTCTGGAGATCTGCTGGGCAGTGGTACAATCAGTGGAGAGGTAAGAAACTTTTAACATTTACTGTTGTTAGATAGCTGGTTTTAGAGTTCAGATTCCCTTGGATGCTTGCTTGAATCTACTTGGGGTGGAAAAAATCCTATACACTTAGTCGATGGTAGTCAGCGAATATTTTTGCAAGATGGCGATACAGTTACATTAAAAGGAGTATGTGAAGGGCAGAACTTCAATGTCGGGTTTGGAACGTGCGTTGGCACTATATTACCTGCTTTAAAGTTGTAATAAGGGAAAGTATCATATTCACTTGAAGTACACAGTTTTTGCTTGTTTCTGAATCAGACTAAAAAAGGGGAAAAACTTGTTATGTTTTTCTCTAACAAATTAAGTACTAATTTTTAAATAAAGTATTTTGTATAGTTTAATCTTTTATTATGGCTGTTTGGTAACCAATGCTCTATTGCACACAAATGGTTACTAATCCTCTTTACCTAGCTCCCACTTGAAATTTGGGGGTGAATGTATTTATAATACAAATAGAACGTTTTAATACATAGTGTAGTGCATTACATTTGAAGCACCTTTGTGAGGCATAAGCAGAGTTGGGCAGTATTTCGGCATGGAAATCCTTTTTTAAAACTAATATTTGTATTTGTGGACAAAAATACTTTGAACAACATTTACTATTTAAATATTTCTAATCGAATATCTAAATACTTTCCAAAATATTTAAATACTTTTGAGTATTCAAATACTTCTAAAAATAGTTTAATACTTTTAGAGTATTTTTCAAATTTCTAGAGTGTTAGATAGCTTTTGTTTAGTAAATATTTTCAGCAAGATTTAACTCGCCAAAATAGAAAATTCATTCGGTGCAATGTTTTTATTTTATACTCTGTGATACACAATACATGTACAATATAAGGGCATTAGTGAGTACTGAGAAGTGCATTCGTTCATCTATTTATGCAAATGAAGCATCAAGTGTCACTCGTAAATACTTATTCATTAGTAATCTATTTCCTATGAGTTTCTAAACATACTCTTGTTTGAAAAAAGTAGTAGTGATGTAGTGATTTTCAATTCAGTTTAGAAGAGTTATCTTTAAGAAAACAATAAGTAGATGAAATACACAATTTACTTCAAAAGATTACATTTTCTTCAAATCAAAAGTAAATTAAAGCCACAAAGACAAGAGAGAGAGAGAGAGAGAGAACGTGCTTATTATCACTGAGGTATTGTATTGGTAGATGAAATACACAATTTACTTCAAAAGATTACATTTTCTTCAAATCAAAAGTAAATTAAAGCCACAAAGACAAGAGAGAGAGAGAGAGAGAGAGACGTGCTTATTATCACTGAGGTATTGGTTCATGGACAAAGTGACATATAATTCAAACCCGCAGGCTAAAAATAAATAAAACCAATCAAATCAAGCCTTTCGACATAGATTAACAAGTAGTTTTAAAATTAATGCTAGTGTCCTATAGGTATTGTCATTTATTTATTACAATGCTTGTACAAGTAACTTTCTAATATATATCTAAATTTTACTAAAAATTAGTATCACAGGTATAATGGCATGAAGCACAGATAATACTGATATGTCAATTTATAATTACTAATAATTTCTTACAGCTAGAATTTACTAACAGTGCTAATCCAATTATCGTAAGATTAAAATTTTAAAAATTAAATGATAACCATAATAATTCCATACAGAAATAATACAATATTGAATTGCAATTCTATACTACTTAGTTTTCGCCACATAAGAAATAGCCTAATTTGTAGTAATACGTTTTCTGTTTCAGGAAATATTTAACAGATTTACGAAATTTATAATATTTAGTTTCTGATTTCAGATGTTGTAGAAGTCTATGTAGAACACCTTGCAGCATAGATTACTAATTTTTTTATCAGCTAATAATGTGGAGTAATCATATATGAATTAGAGATTGAATCTTTATAAAATTGCAAGAGTTCATCAACCATTAATTGAGCTACATGTTCAAAGGTTTACCCCGGTTAAAGGACTTTAACAAAATTTGAAAGTAATAATTCAAAAAGAAAGTAAGAGCCAAATTCGATTATCGTTGTAATTTATATTCGAAAAGATCTCGTCACAAAGGAACAGTTGTTGTATTCCAATATAACCAGCTCCTTTTGTTATAAAAATCTTTGAAATTCACCTGCGTGTCTTGTTTCCAACACGTGCAATTTTAAATTAATTATTTCCTCAAAATATTGGGTGTATGTATGTGAGTACACATGCGAACGTGTGTGTCTGTGTGTGTATTGCTGCGATTGAAACGGCCCGATGTTGGGCGTTAATAAAAGATGCTCTGGATTGATGTGATTATAAGCGAGCCCCAGGTTGAACTTCGATAAAAGTTCTGTGAACTTCTTATTGCACTTTTATTGGTGAAAGTTTATATGGTCGGTAAAACAGTTACTAAAGTTCATAAGATACATCGCGCGAGCGCAATGGATAAAAAGCAATGCAACGCCCTGGCGGAGGAAAGCGCGAACCTTTTACAGATTTGGCGCGATCTCTACCATGACGTCACCAATAATTTATATTGCGCCATAACCGGAAAATGTACACAAAATTAAGGCAATAAATAATACAGAATTAAAAACAAAAGGTAATACGTTATTACTTACATAAGGAATCCGGCATCCGGCAGGAAGTCGCGCTACGGTAGGCCTCTGCTCGGGGCTGTCGGCTGAGCTTGGACATCCAATTTGTCTCGGGGTCGTGGAGTCCAATTTGCCTCGAGGTGGCTGCAAATTTATCTACCTAATATGCAGGGAGCGGCAGGATCAGGTTTTATAGGGAACGACAACAAGATAAAGCAGAAGGGAAATCTACATACTAGAGATAAGGCACACTACGATACCTGACCGACCACACACCTTGAAAGTTCACCGGCAAAAGGCCGCGATTTAGAGCGTCACGGAAACACTTCTCCCCACCCTTTGTCTAGTATTGCTCTACCCCTCTAGGGATAAGCACACTGCGCGAATGCACTACTCTGACGTACGGAAGTACCGCCTTAGTGTATTTAAAATTCCCGCGCACTGCGTATTTGAAAATATGCCGCGAAACTTCCGTACACCAAAAACTAACCTAAAACAATGTTTAAGTGGCAATGGCACGTAACAAACTGCCCAAATAAAAGGTTGATTCTGATGAATATTTTGAATTTGTTTGCTGTGTAATTATTTGTGGCTAGCTCTCTTCAAATAAAACCACTAGAATCATACATCAGATTATAATAATAGTACGAAATATTCTTTTACAAACAATCTTTTAAATGCCAATTACTGCATCCACAACAGCTTTCCTAATAACAATATCTTAAATATAATATACATGAAACACCACTTCCTTTCATCACAAATCTTATACACTAAAATATAGTCTAAAATTCCTACAACAGCTTTGTCTTACGAACAATATCTTACATATAGCATCAATCACTCACTTATACTAAAAATAAAGTTCAAAAATCTCTCTTTTTTATAATTAGGATGAGCACTTGTAAATCTTAATCTCCTAATTTTCATTCACAAATAAATCCCTAATTAAAGCTTATTATGTACAAAATTTAGTAAAGCAAGTCAGATAATATACAACCTTCCCTTAAAAATCGTATTGAAACATATCTGACCAGTTGTTTAATTATTTCCTTATATACTGGCAAAACCTGCACCGAAAGCCTGCCACTCTTCAAATCTAATTACCTACTTGCGCACACAGTCTACTCTAGATTCAAATACTATCATACAAATAATCTTAATTAACTACTCCATAAATATGAGTTTTCTAAATTTAAACAAGATCTATTTTATTGTTACAAACCTGCTGCTTGTTGCCTTTGTCCAGAGCGTATCATCCATCCATGTTCTAAATTGTTTTTAACCTTCGAGCGGGCCCGCAACCGTAAAATTTACGGCGAACTTATTAAATTTCTAATAAAATACACTTAGACGTGTAACCCTAAAAAAATCCTTATCTATTCTTGGAACGATGCTTATAGTTGATGTTGGTCTGGATTATTTGCTTTTATGCCACAAAATTTAGTCTGCATTGAGTTATACGTGAATGAATGTGTTGGAAATAAAGTTAACGGCACGACTACCAGTGTTATTGTAGTATAAACATAGTGTAATTATTGATATTTGCCAGTCTTGTGAATCAAAAACGGTATGTATATATAATGTATTAATTAATAAAATTTATTTATTTATCTATACATATTATTTTTAAATTTTTCTTTATAGGTAAGACAAAATGGCAGATAATAAAAAGTCTCTTACAGAAGCAGAACTCGAAAATATTGTTCAGCGTATGTTTGAGGAAGACAAAAGTGATGATGTAAATGTGGAAAGTGATTCTCAGTTTAGTGAAGAGAATATAGACACGAATGATTTTGATAGTTTGTCGGAACAACGGATTTCAGATGAAATAAACGAACAAAATAAAGAAAACGAGGAAAACACTCTTTGTGAAAATTTTTGTATTAGAAAAGACAAGACAACCAAATGGTTCATATTTGATAATAAACTTGTTCAAAAATAAAAAAAATTAACATAGTAAAAGAAGCTACTGGCCTACAGCAATGTGCTAAAGATATCAGTAATGAATTAGACGCATTTTTGAAAATTATTGATCTCAATATGATAGACGAAATTGTAACATTTACCAATATGTACATTGCTCAATTAAGAAATATTCGTACATATTCCAGAGAACGAGACTGTAAAGAAACAACAAGAAGCAAATTTTTGGCTTATTTGGGTCTTCTTTACTTGATTGGTATAAAGAAGTCTCACTTTGCAAATGTGAAGGAAATTTGGGCAACTGATAGAACTGGAATAGAAATTTGTAGAGCAGTAATGAGCTACAAGCGTTTTTTATTTTTGACACGCTTCTGAGGTTTGACGATAAAACCACAAGAGTAGAAAGACAAAAAATAGATAAATTGGCGGCCATTCGTACATTTTTTGATACATTTGTACACAATAGCAAGAAGTGCTTCAAATTAGGTTAATATACAACCATTGATAAAATGTTACATCCATTTAGAGGTTGCTGCAGCTAGGTTCAATATATTCCTAGCAAACCAGCTAAATATGGGATCAAAATGTATGCGTTATGTGATGCTAAAACTTTTTATACCACCAGTTTGGAAATTTACTGCAGAAAACAGCCAGATGGTCCATACGTATTGTCAAACTCTCCTTTTGACATTGTGAAACAATTAGTTGAACCAATTGAAAATTCTAACAAATGTGACGACAGACAATTATTATACAAGTGTCCTTCTCGCTGACTATTTACGGAAAAAAAAATTACGCTTATTGGAACCTTGAAGAAGAATAAACGTGAAATTCCACCAGAAATTCTTCCCCATAAGAGTAAAGAGACAAAATGACCACATATGTGTCTCGAAAAAATGCTGCGGTTATATTATTGTCAACATTACACCACACAAATAATATAGATCTCACAACTAAAAAACTACTAGTTATTGTAGATTATAATGCTACGAAAGGTGGTGTTGACACAGTTGACAGAATGTGCTCGACATATTCTGTTTCCAGAATAACTAGACGATGGACTTGTGCGATTTTTTCGTCTTATGAATATAGGCGGAATAAATTCACAAATTTTATATTCTTTTGCTAACCAGTCCGATAAAAAATTGCACAGAAGAATATTTTTGAAAAATTTAGCTCTTTTCCTTATGAAGGAGCATTTGACATTCCGAGCAAGCCTTCAGAACTTACCATCAGATGTTCAGGCATTTTTGAAAATAAATTATGGAATGCCTAAAGAGAGAGATCGAGAAGAACAACAAGTTCCAAAACATGGTACATGTCGTTCGTGCGCACGGGACAGAAAAAGACCTCAGCATCAATGAAATGCAACAATTGTCAGACATTTACATGTAGGCTTCACTCTTTAACAAAAATTATGTGTTTTGATTGTGCGAATATAAATGAGTCCAATTCGGACTAGAAAATTGTTGTTTCTTGGGTTTTTTTTCTTGTTCTTTTTTATTACGTTTTTGTTTATTTATGTTTATTAATAGCTTTGCAAATAAAATATTTTTTAAGCTATTTTTCTTTAATTATTAATAATTACCAAACTCTGTTATCATAAAATAGTGAATATTTGTTGTAAACTGTATGACGTAAAATTTATGACGTGTGCTCGCTCGTGTTAAAATAAAATGCGTGCACTCTCGACGGTTAAAAATACCACAAAGAATTATTTCACTCGTATATGCTTTATCTTGCGGTAGTCTAATTATTTTAGTTCTTGATTTCCATTTTTAAAACCATTGTAAAACTTTAAATAAACTACTCCCTTCTAAGTAACAATAAACTTGTAACATCGTCTGTCTTCTTTAATTTAATTTTAATTGCCATTATCCAACAGAAAACTAATTCCATTTACACGATAATTTTAACAGTTAAACAAGTGTACTTTAAACAACTTATCTAAATATTTGAGAATAGCATAGGAGAATAATACACAAAAGAAGAGTGAACAATAATAGTATTGAATTGTAATATAAACAGTTATTAATCCCCATTCATTGTAAGTGCTCTGCCAACGTAAGTTGTAAATTCTTTTAAGGACATAATAAATATCACAGCCAGCACTTAGCTTGTTAAACATGCGATATATTAAGTATATTAAAGGGTAGAGCAACAAGTTTATATACGTGATGTTTTTATGTACGATGTGGGAGAGTTTCGTATGTATCCAAGAGGCAGGTTCATCTTGGGGTAATTCTCTGTTAGGAGTTGGTGCTGTACCTATATACAACAAATTTGAAAACTTATGCTTTCTAGGCTTGCTTGGTGTATTTTATATGTAGGACTCCATACTAGATCATATTAAATATTGCGTAGCGTATTATCTGATTAGGATGGTGACGTTTGAATTAGAACTGACACTTTATTCAACATCCATTGGGTTTTATAGGAGTGAGTCCCTGTGACGAAAGCATCTAGTAATTGGTTATATTGGTAGGCATGTAATGCAACATTCATAAATGTATCATTCTAACAGCCTCGAGCTATGCCGGAATTGATATCCTTTCACTTTCTGATCAATATTCAAGATTTTATTGTTGTAATTAGCTTTTACGAATTTTTATCATCACCCCATTTATTTCATCATTCACTTATGTTTTATTTTAGCAGTTGATGGTTCTAAAATATACGTCAATAAAACACGTTCCTAGTTACTTTTCAATTGAAATACGATCGTACTTCTTAGAATATGCGGCTGGTGTTAATTGAATATGCTTTCATTGAAATACCAATGTGTTTGTTATTAAAAGGAAAATAAAATGAAAATATTATACGTGTTACTTCCCATAAAAACCGCATCTTTTATAGTATGCCCATACAGTTACACATAATTTGTACACAATTGAGTACTTCAATAATAAAATGTGCATGAAATTCTTTAAAAAACCGCCCTTCTTTGCACAGAATACAGTAAATACCATTATTTTTATCTTAAGTTGATTCATTCGTCATTAAGTTACATCATAAAAATGAAAACTCTTTTCAATCATGGTTCTTATACATCTATACTGGGCATTTTCACAAATACGTTTCTATAAATATCTACATAATTGGGCTTCTTATTTTGCTGGTGTTTACAGTATTGGTCTTTACAGGATGATGCTATATGACCTATATATATATATATATATATATATATATATATATATATATATATTATGACATTTGACATTTATCAAAGGTTCTACAAAGGTAGTTCGTTAGTGCTACTGATAAAACCATAAATTTTCCATTTTATCAAGCTATACTAAAAGTTAAAAACACTACGGTTAACAAAGATTGATGAATAGTTACTTGTTGAAGGCATATATATGATATTATGTACTTGTAATACAGCGTTTGAGGTTTATAAAAAGCATTTTTATTTGTTAGCATATACGAAGGGTATCTAATGCATCTTCGATTGAATGTGTATAGGTTTTGTCTTCAATTTAGCATTTGTAATTTGTGCAGGATACTGTATCCAATTATAATTTTGAGTTACCTAAAATGAGATATGTTTAATACATTTAAATTATAAAGCAACATAAAAATTTTTGAAATGTCAAATAAAATGGAAAAATAAACAAAGTTGTTCTAAAATAGTAATTAGGTAGATTTAAGTTAAATTTGTTGAATGCATCCCTTATGTTATATTAGTAGTAGGCTAGAATTAAGTTTGTTTTTGTTGTTGTTATAGTGATAATTGTTTGAAATGATTAATTAATTATAAAATTTTGAGAAGAGTTGGCAGATAAAATTTTTGTACATTGATAAATTTGTTTTTGCAAAGAGCTTGTACTGAGAATTTTGATAAAATTAAATATACATGTTAAAGTGCATGCATTTCATTTAATCTGGTAAAGGAAAAGTGAAAGTTAAACGACGAAAATTAATTTATTAAAGAAAGGAAAATTTCAATATACCATCATCGGGGCATCCTTTGTTGTGGTTCAGGAGTTGCAGCTGATCAGTTAATTGGTGACGTATAAGGTGTACTCACGGAAAGCGCTCGAGGCAACTTTGTGAATCCTGTTTCCAATCCTGTACACCCAGACACATTCAACGGAGTTACAGGTATAAAAGTTAATGTTATCTACTCTTCATATTAAGTAATTTGGAATAAATTAAATTTCAAACGTTAACTAGAATAAATAATTGCAGAATAGATTTATCAATCTTTGTTTAATCGGTATACGTAAGCACAACTTAGAGGTTAAGTTTGATTTTGATTGTATACGCTTTAGGCGCCTGTGTTTCAATACCTGTAAGGGGACAAAGAACCTACTTCTCCTTACAGAATTAAAATACTAGATTCAGTTTCCCTGAGAGAGAGTTTCAACAAGCCGTGGCATAATTGAATTGAAAGAGTTTTATTTAATCATTTACAGAATAACACCATATTACAGGTTGCACCTATTATTTTACTCGTATATTAAAGCATCATTACACATAAAATATCAACATACATAACAATATATATAACTCAAATTTAGACCAGGGTAGAAAATTAATTAACGACATCAAATAATTTTAATCACCGTGTATAAGGAAGCTTTGGGAAAAAGTACGAGTAATTAAAATGCCTAGTGTGAAGATTTAAATCATTCAATTAGAATGTAGGGTTTGTATAGAATTTTATTAGATAATACGCGTTATTAAAACCGTGGAGCATAAAAATTTATTCGTTTCATTAAAAATAAGGGATTTAAATTATTCACTAGACGCTTTCTATAAAAAGAAGCAGAATTAAAATGCTCAACTTGTATGTAATTTAATTGTTCCAAGTACTAAAACAAATAGAAATTACGTGCAAAATTTATATTAATTAATTCAATTTTTAAGTAACGAGTATTAAACAAAGTGTATAGATAATAATTAATATTTAATTAGTATTCGCTAAAAATTAAAGGGTAGAAGTCAATGCCATTCATTATTATTTTAATTGGAGTTAATTGAACCATTAGTAATACATAATATGCATAAAAGCTTTTAAAAACCCCATAATACCAAATATGAGACGCGTTGCTAGCATACAAATCTATCAAGAAGGTTAAAATAAATGGAATAGCCAAATCGTAGAAGTATTACGATTGAACACCTGCGTATTTTTAAATATCAAAGTTCTAATAAATTTGAATAGATAAACATGCAGCTTCTAGGTATATTGGAAACGGTCGGATAAACCGTAGCTTATATTAACGGGAAGGCTAGATACGGGGTTATTTAACTCAAATAGGAATCCACGTGGATTGAAATAGCCCATAATAAAGAATATCGATTTGTACCACTCAGGCCAGGGTAGAAAGAGACGGATGAAATGCGCTAGGCAGAGACATGAATAATAAAAAGCGGGATTTGAGCAACGTCACGAGGTTTACGATTGGTGAAAATAAGATGCAGATATGAGAGTTGGAAACAACAATTTCGAGATAAAATTAATTAGTTGTTTGCAGACGCGTTGCGTGTCGTGTGAAAATTTCTTAGATTTTCAACTGGCGCGTGTGCAAATTTTTAGAATCGCTGTGCCGGACGGTCGAAAAGGGAACATAGAATGCGAAATTCTAGAAAGTGTCCGTTGCGGGACAAAACCGATCGGCAAGCGCGCTATTATATAAACCCGTGTTTATAGGAGTTTGGCTCTCTTAGATTTTCGATTTTTATTCAATACTTTAAAACAGTTTCCTCTTTATTTTTTGCTGTTATACCATACTTCAAGCAGAATACGTGCTACGATAAAAGTTATTAAGTGCATTTAGAGAAGATACAAGGTAATTAAGTCTAGTTATATTTGCGAGTATTACTGTACCAATTATCGAAATTAGTAACGATAAATGAATAAACAAAAGTAGGCAGTTTTGGGTATAGCGTGAAAGAATTATCAATTTCTTTGCTATTTTTCGGGGGTGTTAATAATTAAATGATTAGTAAACGTAATTGGATCCACAAAACAAGATTTAGATATACTTAGATGAGTTCCTGAGAAGCCCTGAAACAACTTTAGATGAGTGGTGGTGTAGAAAATTTTAAAAGCGTTCAGAATCTAAAGCCGTAAACATAACCCAGTTGGAATGGTGTGATTAACAAAGGACGATGTTCATTGGAGCCACGAGTGCATTAACCTTCAGGTAACTTATGTTTTGTTTGTTCGATCTTTGATGTTTTGGTGTGTGTTGAATATCTTTATAATTTGTTTGATAAAAATGGACAATAGTAAATTTGTATAAACAACAAATTTTTAATTTTAAGGTAAAATTTTCTTGTATAAGTAGAAAGGAGTATTTATCAGGTTTATGTTTTTGATTATGATGAAAATTTGGGTCTGTCTTTGAGCTCAATTAGACTAACCTGTTAAATTAACGTAAAGGTGTGGGAGATGCTCCCTTTTATTCAGACTCAGGTCTGCAAATATTGTTTATTTAATTAGTATGCATCCTACAAGGACTCTAATTCTGGATGCAAATTAAAATGATAGCGAATTTTAACTTGAAATTTTATGATGCTGAAATTTAATTTTGAAATTTTAATGTATTATGAATATTGATGTAAATAGAGTTAACGTTGATGTTTGTGGTAGGAATGTGTTTGTTTTTTTTTATGAATGAGGATGAAAGTTTTAACTAGGTGAGCAGCCGAGGTGGAGAGAGTAAAGAGGCGATTATCAGAAGAGAATCACAGCAATCTGGACGGCCCAACATTGGGGCTCGAGTGTTTTTTTTTACTCTGGTGAGTTTTTTTGTAGGTTTCACAGAATTATGACGCCCAATCTGTGGGGCTCGAATGATCAGTAGAAAGTACCAGTTCCCATGACCAAAGGAGCATTTCACAGAAATATATATATATATATATATATATATATATATATATATATAGATTGCTGTGGATCCTCTAAATTCGTGCCCCATCTTTGGGCCGTCTAAGATTGCGGTGGTCTCACCAAAATTCAAGCCCCATCGTTGGGCCGTCCATAAGAGTGCTGTGGATCTGCGGATTAAAGTTTTAATAATCGAGAGTGAGTCATTAAATACTTTTTAAAATAAAAGGTTCACAACAAAAAAAAATTCTTACCCTGATTTCTGCTTCAAAATATCTTCGTAGCTTCCCTGGCTAGCTCAGCTGGGCCTCTTCTCGGATACCTAAATTTATCATTTTTTCGGAAACACGTCAAACATTTGCGTATGTATTGTCGCGTTAGGGATCGCAAACCAACGATCCAGAACTTGTGCTGAATTAAAGCTTGTGTATTCGAAGGACCAGAATGTGAAGACAATTTGTGATAATAATCACATAGAAGATGAGAAAGGATTGCATGCTTAGGTAATATAAAAAGATGTTTGTAATCGTAGGGCATTAAAGAATTAGGAAGTCTTCCGCCCACCCTAAAAAGACCACCAGAATATAGAAAAGGCGAAAGTTTTCTTATGGAATTGGAAGTGAGTTTACCCCCTTTTATTTGAGCAATCTCGAATTCATAGTACTGACGCTGTGTTATCTTAACAAGAGTCAACATAGAATTTTCCAAATTCTCGGACGTAATAGGACCGAGCAGCTTCCTTTTTGGGTAACGACAATTGTATATGAACCTTTCCATATAGGCCACTGTGTATCGTAAAGATGTCAAAGAAGAAAATCTTTCCATGAATTCACCGAAAATTTCAGGCAAGCCTGAGATTAGAATTTTTTGCATAAACTTGAGCTCGGGAACTGATTTCAAAGGCACAAAAAATTCAGTGTCACCTTCTATTGATAGTTCAGAAAAATCAGTACAACCATACCACCACAACCGATTCCCAATTAGGGGACGAGACCTTGAGAACCCAGGTGCGTAGGATTCTTTTTACCCAAAATGTGGTTCCACTGCAAAATCGTAGTCAGATCAAGAATCTTATCTACCCAATTACCTACAAAGGTTTTAAGCAAATAAGAAGGAGTTCTTAACCAGGTTAGAACCACTTGCGAATCGGTAAACAATTTAATTTCTTGTATAACAATCAAACGGCATATTTGTGATAGAATGTACTAAGCGCGTTAATAAAAGTGCACCCAGGAGTTCCATACGAAGAATTGTGCAAGCCTTTAATGAAGCAACTTTACTTTTCGCTTGCAAGAAAGTACTTGATCAGCAAAGTTACAGGTGTCAACCATCCCAAAGGGTCGAATATACGAGCCCTGTAAGATAGTATGGTTCTTTTGGTGAAAGGCTCTTGAAAGGGAGACACGTAGTAAGCAAAAGTGTTAGAATTTGAATTCCACACCAAACCCAAAATCTTTATTCCACTAACATCGTCAGAAAATGCTAACGGAGCTTCGAGATCAGTTTCTCCGAAATCTTGTAGCATATCGTCACTATTGCTAGACCATTTTCTTAGCTGAAATTTGCCAAGAGCAAAAAGTTTAATTAATTCAACTTGAAGTTGTTTTGCCGTCGCGGAATTTTCGGCGCCTGAAATTATATCATCCATGTGTGATTAATCAGGGCATGAGAGGCTACTGGGTAAGCATTGTCCTCATCAACCACTAATTGTCGATGAACGCTCTGGGCGAGAAATGACGAAGCAGTTAGTCCATAAGTAAGAGTTTTAAGCTCAAATTCAAGAATGTTTTCCTCGGAGGAAGGTCGCCAAAAAATATGTTGATATTGACTATCCATAGGGTGAACCAAAATTTGTCGATACATCTTACGGATGTCCGCACATACAGCAATTGCGTGGATTCGAAAGGAAGAAATAATTTCTGGTAAACCTCCTTGAAGGTTGGAACCAGAGTATAGCCGATCATTTAGAGATAGATGTGAGGAATCAAGGGCAGAGTCGTTAAACACTACACATAGTTTAGTAGTGCTACTGGTCATTTTGTATACAGCATGGTGTGGCAGCACGTAATCGGAAGGATTACTTGCAGCTTCCATGTGTCCCAAGGAAAGATATTCTTGAAGAAATTGGTTGTAAAATTGTTTGTTTTCAATATCTCGTGACAACTGCCTTTCCAGACTTAGGTAACTCTTATAAGTCATTCTGTCGAAGAGAAGGGATGCTACGATCAAACGGCAGAGATACCATGTAACGACCTGTTTCGTCACAAGAATAAGTTTTCAAAAAATGCCCTTCACAATAGGTATCTTCAGAACGAACGGGAGAAGACATCTTAATGTCCTCAATTTCCCAAAATTGTTGTATTTCCTTATCTAAAGTTTCTGAAGCCACAAAAAGCGAAAGTGAATTAGCAAGACTAGGCAAGTCAAAAACTCGTCCAAGCAATACGTAACCGAACATGGTTCTTATCGCAATGGGTTGCCCTGAAATAATTTCAGAATGCTCTGAAAATAATATTTTAGAAGATATTTCGGCTCCTAGAAGTACTTCTACAGGAGCTGATTTAAAATAATTAGGATCAGCACGTTCCAAAGTTTGGAATTTCCTTAAAACCTGTGATGATAATGAACGGCCAGGAATGTTTCCAGTAATTTCAGGAAGAATGAACGCAGAATAATTCAACTGCTCTTGTGAACAATTCGAAAATAAAAAACAATTCACTATTCCCTTAGAATGTACAACATTATTTGCAATTCCTGTAATTTGGCAATAATCGTATGAACGTCTAAGGCGCAAACGTTGCACACAATTTTCGGAATTTGCATTTATTTGTGAGCCAGTATCTAGAACGCACCGCACTCACTGAAGTTCGCCGCTGATGTCAAGAACCTTGGCTTGAATGGTGCCTAATAGCGAAGTAGTTTGTTGGGTGCTTGCCGAAGTACCCTCCGAATTTTTGAAAGTATTCGAGTGAGTAGTAACATGTGGATCCGCAGAATGTAATAAACTGTGATGTTTGCAGGAAGAACAAGTATTGCAGCTACCGTTAGAAGCGCACGCACTCTTATGATTACCTAGGCATTTGAAACAAAGAAATCGTTTTTTTAACAGCAGCGTGCGGATCTTGAATATTTAAAGCTCGAAAGTTTAAGCATTTGTAAATTCTATGCTTGCCTTCATAATAAAGGCTAAGAAATGCCCTTTTTTCCCTGTTTTTAGCAGAAGTAGAAACGTTTTTAATTAACAAAGATTTATTTGGACTAAATCTTGGCTTAGGTGGGAAAATAGAATTTCCAAACCTTTCGGGTTTCAAACCTTGTTGAAGTTCAGCCGTTTTACTTTGTAGGCTCAAAAATTGAAAAAGCTGCTCACAGCTCGGAATATCAGAACCCACTTGCATATCAAACGCATTTTGGGTGCGAAATCCATATTCCGATAACATAATGAGGAAAGCAACACATCCGCAAGATCCACCACGTTCGTAGCCTTTACGGAACTCACAGCATTAAAATGAACGTTAATAAAATCAGCAAGACTACCTCCAGATTTGTATTTTAGAATTTTATTTATTTATTTTATTTTTTTATTTACTTAACGGGAAACCACCTTTTTACCAACACTTACAAATATTTACAACAGCGTTATAGTAAAACAAAAACAAAAAGAAAAAGCAAAAAGCATAAAAGCACATTCTAAAGCATAAACAATTAATCTAAATGAACATTGATCTAATTTCTTGTAAACAACATTTTCCGCAAAGTACTACGGAAATTATTGATCGAAGGGCAGAACCAATCAAGTTGAGGAAACTTCTCTGAATAAACTGCACATCGGTTAAGGTATAAATGGTAACCATAATTTGTGGTATGTATATAACGATGTACAAATGCAGTTGGAATACCTCTGGTGACTCTATTGGGAACGTTGAAGTGAACTTGATGTAGAATTTCAGGACAGCAAATCAGATAGTTTATAATTTTAAATAGAAAGCACAAGTCCAGAAGAAGATGTCTCTGTTGTATACTTAAGAGTTGGAGTTCATTCATCAAGTTGACAGTAGAGTAAGATGAACCGTACATGTTCCATTTGTAAGCAACGCTCGTAGAAACTTCTTTTGGACTTTCTCTATTTTATTAATATGAGTTTTATAATGAGGTGACCAGATAACAGACCCATATTCCAAGATACTCTGAACTAAGGATAAATACAGTAATTTAATGGTTTCATAGGAAAAGTTTCTAGAGTTTCTTTGTATAAAACCTAGCATCGGCAAGGCTTTGGTTTGAATATAGGCAATATGTGAAATATATGAGAGCTTGGAGTCAATTATAACCCCAAGATCTTTGATTTTTACAATACGTTGAAGAATAACATTTTCTATAAAGTAATCCATATAATCTGTATTAGTCGCACGGGAGTAAGTGATCACATAACATTTATTAGTGTTAAGAAAAAGCCTATTTAATTCACACCATACAACCAGCGAATCAAGATCAGCTTGAATTAATAGATGATCACTTGCGTAAAAAATGGATTTGTACAGCTTTAAATCATCAGCATATAACAGGAAGGAGCAGTATTTGAAGCAGCTGACAATGTCATTAATAAAAAGAAGAAATAATAGGGGCCCAAGGTGCGAACCTTGTGGTACCCCCGAATGCACAGTAAATTTGAATGATACAAATTGTTTGTATTTAACTGCCTGAACTCTGCCATAAATATAAAGATGAAAGCCAGTTGTAGATGTTTCCTCCTAAACCAATCTTGTCTAATTTCTGCATTAGGAGATTTAAGTTCACTCGATCAAAGGCTTTAGAGAAGTCCGTGTAAATAGCCTCAACTTCTAGACCATTCTCCAAAGATTGTATAATTGAATTAGTGAATACCAGTAAATTTGTTGTGGTGGACTTGTGTTGCTAAAAACCATACTGGTTACAACTTATTATTTCTTTACAATTCCAGTATAGAAATTTTGAAATCAAGAAATCTAACAGTTTTGGAATAGCAGATTGAGTACATATACCTTTATAATTAGATACATCCTCTTTGTCTCAGGCTTTAAATATAGGATTTATATAACTGAGTTTCCATTCTGAAGGGAATTTGCCAAGAGACAAAGAAAGGTTAAATAAATCTGTTAATGGTGAACAGAGGCCATAAATGCATTTCTTTAATAAGATGGAAGGAATACCATCTGGACCAGGTAACTTGCAATTTTTTATATTGCATATAGCTTTAAAAACGTCACTTTTACTAAATTGTAAATTCTGTAAATTTAGTGATTGGGAGACAGTCGTGTCAAGTGGAACTATGTCTTCTAAATAATAAACTTGTGAAAAGTATTCAGCAAATAAGTTCACTATACTCAAACCATCAGTGCCTTTGGTATTATTAAATTTCATTTGTTCAGGAATTCGGTTTGTATTTTTCAGATTGTTAATATGTGTCCAGAAGTTTCGAGGATTTGTTTGTATACCTTGTTCTGTACTTAGTATGTATTTCGAATAAAGCCGAGCACTGAGACGTTTGGCTAGGCTACGATAGAAGATTAACCTGTGGTAAGACTCCAACTTATTTGACAATTTATAATGCTTATGAGCAGCTTTTTTCATGTATATAAGATTAATAAGTTCCTTACTGAACCAACTAGGAAATGTAAAGGGTTTAATAAGCTTCTTAGGAACATAGGATTCCAAACCATGTTGAAGTAAATAGTAAAAATGTTCAGTGGCATCATCAATATTCTTCATTGTTGTACAAAATGACCAATCAATTGTATTAAGGTAGTGGTTAAGGGATTCATAATCCGGCTTTATGAAAATCATATCTATATTCCTCATATTGTAGATAAGGTTGCTCTTTTTCAATCAGTACTTCAAAAGTTAATGCTCTGTGGTGATAACTGTTATTCATAATTAATTCTATGGCTGGCAAAACATTTAGAATGGGAATGTTAGAAAAAACAAGATCCAAGAGTCGGTTGTCGTTATTATAAACCCTATTATGCTGTTTCAGATTAAGCAGAGAAGAAGAGGCAATTAAAGGCTCAGGTGCATCCCCATAGTTGCATAAGATAAATTCATCATTATTCCAGGTTGCTCGAGGTATATTAAAATCACCACATAAAATTATTTTAGCATTAGGGTAATTAATACCGACCTCTTCAATAGCACTACAATAAGATTCGTAAATCTGAATTGTAGAGGAGGGAGGAATATATACACCCCCAATGATAACTAAGCAACCAATGCCATTGATAGCAATAAAGAGCTGTTCTACATCAAGTACCCTAGTTGTGATTAATTGTGCAGAGAATGAGGACCGCACTAAAATAAGAACACCACCACCACGCATTTTAGTACTAGTATATTGGCTTCATCAACACGGAAAACATTATATAAATAAGTTGTAAGTTCATTATTGTAAATTGCATTATTAAGCCAAGTTTCGGTTATAACTAAAACATCGTAGTTATTACTGAGGATAATGCTATCTTTAAACTCACTTAAATGGGATCTAAGACCGCCCACATTTTGATAGTACACAGTTAATTGAAAAAGGGGTAAATCTAGTTTTTTGTGTAATGTTTACGATTAGACGGTACAATAGTAGGTGTGTTATTTAAATATTTGATTGTCACTGCTTCTCCTTTTTTTTGGCGTTCGCTAAGTTCCCTTCTAAGCATTTCCAGATAATTTCTTTGTTGTGCAGTGGAATCAGCAGCAACACGAAAAGGTATATTGACTAAGTTTGCACTGTTTTTTAGAATAGAGCTACACTACAGATGACTTTCAAAGGCCTAGGTTTGTCTCCTTTCTTCCCCAATCGAATGACGGCCACGGGAGCGACATCATAAATTTCTAACGTGTTTAATACCTGGGTAACAGCGGTTTTATCAATTTGTTGACGTTCAGATACATTAGCATTTTGTTTAAAAAGAAATTGATTATTCTGCGGGGACTATCGTAACGATCCTTGAGCATTGTCCACGCCTTATCGTACAGTTCGGGAAGTAGTTCGAGATCTGATATGAGATAAAGCTTCTCCTTTAGGTAGGGAACGGACATAAATAAATTTAGTAGTCTTAGGTAATGCTGAATTACTATCTATCAAATTGACAGAGTGCTTTGAATGTGGACCAATTGGCCACTTGACCAGAAAAGGTCGGAATTTCAGGTGGTTTTAAATTAACTGAAGCAGTATCAGAAGCAACTGCGTGTTTAGACTCGGAATTAGCCGCAGACCGTTGGGCTTTCACTTGCAGTTTGGTGTCCACCAATAAAATATAATTAATTTCATCATGTAACGCTTCATAACCAATTTCAAGTTTATCCAGACGTATTATTTTCGCCTGAAACCCCTACAATTTTGTAGTAGTGGCAGCTTTTGCGAAATCGGAAATCTAGCTTCTAATTGCACTTTTGAAGCCATTATGTAAATGAATTCGAATGAATGAAAATACTTGCCAATTAATCACAATTAAATTATCCGTGAACTGCACTAAATGTTTAAATTCCAGTGAAATGATAATGTACAATAATTAATTTGAACACAAAATATATGTTTGCAACGTTTATAAACACCGTTGATATTAGAAATTCCAACGAACTGGTTGTTATGACAATGACCGACGCTAACTATTCTATGAACAGGTAGCACGATAAACCCAAATTGTTCCGTTGAACTTTAAATTTGATAACGATATCAAATTTGTAAGGAAGACTTTTATAAAAATATGAATGGAAATTTGTAACTATACAATGAACGAAATTACCAAAATTACGTAAATTTTGAGGGTATCTAGGCTCATTAGACCACTGTGTTGTACAGAACTTCGATAGCTAGAGCAAGGGGCTGGCCATTGTAATTAAATTTACGCGAAAACGGTAGATATGCATAAGTTACAATTCATAGAAATGACAAATAAAGGCCGTACTTGCCTACGTTCCAGTACTGGTACACACTGTAATTAAGGTAGAGAGTTTAAGGAAGGAAAGAATTCAAGAATTGTTGGGAAACTTTAAACACTTCATCAGACTGACACGTATGGTAATGTACTTGAATGAGCGCTCGAGAAATACTACTTTGAAGGTTAAGCAGTGATTCTAGATTGCCTACAGAGCCATAAGTGGGGAAATAGATGGAATTGAATGGCAGGCGTGAACAAGGAATAAAACCAGTTCAAATTATTCCAAACAGGACACTCCAGCAGTGCGGGTCTCTAAATGACAACAGCAGCAATTGTGAGCTTGCTAGTTCGAACAATGATCCGTCGTTGCTTCAGAGTAGGATGTTCATTATAAATGAGTACATACTGCACAATCCTCTTCTTTCATACGACCTGCTATAAACGTTAAACTTCTGAAGGTACACAATAATGAAATACTTAATAACAACAATTATCAGTCTCGGAATAGAACTTTTATTAAAAAATGCTGAAACCATCAACTCAATAAAGTATCTAAATTGTTTATACTAATATAATATTTACTCGCTATCTCTATAAACAATTTTTTAACTGATGGATTTTATTAACCGTTAAAGTACAAGTTCCAATATAGTGTAACTGTCAACAATAGACATTTTTGTGCAAGCACCAATTATCTTATGAACTACTAAAAAAAATTCTAATTTAAAAATATTTAAAAAGTGGAAATCAAAATAAATCTTAACATTTAAAATTGTTAATTATATTTAATTGTTAACCAAAAAGTATTGTTGTTTTGAAATTTCTAATTTCTATTACTTTGACTTCCACGTTTATCGTTAATGTACCATTACCTTTAAAGTAACATACTTCCTCTTTTAATAAAAATATAAGTACGCTATTTTAAAGTCAATTTAAAGGTTAGTTTATTAATCTAGTTAGTATAGTAGTTTGAAGACATTTTCATAGAAAGTTATGGCTATAGAACTAGATATATCTTTACACTAGAATTAGTAGGACACGCAGTTAAATATACTCACACAGATTGATCTTTCAATTTTTTATAAAATAAAGCAATGGCAGTTTCCTCTAATTTTCAACCATATTAGAATTTAAATTACACGTTATGTATTTATATACTAAATGCAAATCACATATAGCTTGATGTTTATGAGCAGATTAATCAAAAGCATGCTAAGGCATTATAATATTAAAAACTATTATTATTAATTGTAGACCACATTTAAATTTGTATGTTCTAAGTGCATAGATTAACTAGAAGTGAAGACAACAAGACCCTTTGGATTTAAAAGCACTTTACATTATTATTATTAATTATTGTTATTAAAATAATGTTATCACAAAACAAAACTTTACAACAGTCCATACGCCTTTTAAACACAATTTTATAATTAATATAACAATATAATATGAACAGGAGTGTATAATTTATTTTATGTACATAATGACAGCCTAGCTGTCGTCACGATTTCTTTATAATACAGATATCACCACTAACGTGATATATAAAACGTTAACGGATGGCTACGTATAAAAGTGTTTTTTTTTTAATATTTTTACATAGTTAAGTACTAAAAACACATCAACATTTGCATAATAATATATAACAAATATATTATAAAGGAACTGTCACAACAGCTAAGGCATGTCCGAGCAGGAAGGCAACAATATTATAGCATAACTGTACAGCGCCAGCCTCGGACATCATGGCGGTGATTTATTAATAAGAGTCTTTTTCCTACAAATGAATAAATTCCTATTTCCTTACTTAATAATTAATATATGTTTCAATTTCAATAATAACAATGTAACATTATCTCACTGTCTGTGCCTTAAATTCGATTCCTTTCCTCCGTGGTCTGGTGTGTTTTTCCTATAAAGAAAATATCAATATTTAATAAGAATAAATTTCAAAAATAAAAAAGAATAATTTCCAAACATCTTATATTATGTCACTTTGTGTCGCTGGATTCTCTTTTTTAAATATGACTTATATTAATTTTTATGTAACTACTGTCTAAAATAGTGTTTCTTAAAAGTTTCGCATTCTGGAACACTTAAATTCTGATTTTTTTTTCCAATACTACGGTAAATTTGAATTTTTAATTATAAAAAAGGATAACATAGATATATTAGATAAACCGATTTATTTGCAGAATACTTAGTGCTTGATGGGATAACTCGGTGCAGGCAATTCAATGCAAGCCAGGGACAACTAGGAGTAGTGCAACCAGGTGTGAAACCCTCTTACATAAATTCGTACTCCCGGAGACTACAACCATAGTCATAATACAGCACGGTTGTACACGCATTGAGAATGGTTGAGCAAATGTGGTATTATTACTGACATACCCCAGTGCATTTCAAGCACGCATTAAACACATATGCAAATTGGTGTTATTAGTACATTTGTTATTGAAACAAAAGTTACCATAAATTGTAACAAATTTTTTTAATAAAAAAGAAAATCAAAAACTACAGTGCCTAAAAAAAGTATAACTGCTAATATTACAAAAGTAAGGAATTTTTGTGTTTGGTTTATTTTCAAATATTGATAAAACAACTTGTGAATTTTCTTTGTTGGTCGTGCCTTTGATTTCCACTCTATATTTGTCGGTCGCCCTGCTTGTATTCTATTGGTTATGTCTAGCTATTGATGTTGGTTGTACTCAAATTTTTCTAGATCAAGTCAATACATTCACTGCAAAATTCAATGCCTGCGTTGGAGTGTGAACCATTTTTAATTTTCAATTTAATTTTATTAAAACAGCAGTGGCTTCTGGTGGCAATTTTCTTGAAAAATATTACAAATCCTCTTAAATTCTTCACGAAGTACTTTCAACAACTTTCTTGCGGTAAAAGCGATTGTTTGTTACATGCCGAAAATCGGCTATGTATCATATTTAGATTAAGTATAAATATGTGAGTGAATTCCCGCCACTATTTTTAAAATAGAAATGTGCATTTCCGTCATTTCAGACAGTTGCGTTTGCATAATTGGAATGTGCAGACGTGGAGTGATGGCGCAAGTGCGCGGTGTGTGATACGACATTATTAGCCAATGAGATGTCGAACGGTGACGTTCACCTGTGTCATTCTTTTGTATATTCTCTTTTAGAATGTAGGTTTCCTTTTACCTGTATCTTCAAGTATCTTCACCTTTATTCCTTCGTCCTACCTACGAACAAAGAAGAGGGAAGATGTTACATCTGGTTTCAACGAGAGCATGACGTAACCCACCCCAACCCACGCCCAAACAAACGAGATACCGGGAAATCACATGGCCCCTGCGCAAGGATGACCGCAAAATCGTGAAGCGTTGCACATTTTTAAGTGAGTATGTTCTATCTTTTTTTAAGGTGCAACTTGTATCATTGTATACATATTTGGCATGTGATACAATTTGACATGTAGTTATGGCGTAATATCTTTGTTGTGCAATAATGTGAACGTGGATAATATCACTGTTGCCAACTGCAGAAGGTTCTGAACGCGGTCGCCAAAGTTATAACATGTTATCAAGTAAATTGTGAACAGGAATAATTTATTCGCTCTATGATGTTGTAAGTCTCATGGCAATTTCTGCATTAGAAGTTTCATCTTTCGTAATATAGAGCTGGAGAATTTCTAAAAAGAAATCCACATTGCTGTTCTAAAGCACATTCACTTTTATCCCGTTTGGCAATCACAAAATGCAATACTTATAGCAATAACTTGTCTTGTGCCGATACTACATGATGATATATATTTTCTTGAATTTTTATAATTTAATCAATATCTTTTGCAATCGTACAAAAAGTTTTGTAAACTATTTGGTGTTTGGTTCGACGTTTTGCAAATTCTAGTCATCGCCTTTTGTAGCGCTGAAATGTACTTCTAATGGTCTACTGTAAAAAATGTTGCAGCATTCTAGAATAAGGTTTTTAAAGATACGAATAGATTGTTTCTGTGAAATTGTTCGTATTTCTTCTTGTAAGTATATTAGATTTATAGGTAATACACTACTCCCACAGTTTCAGAAAAGGTTCTTTTACCAAATTAATATTAGCTGTCGTCTCACTTGACATTAAAGCACGGAAATATACTTGGGCTTCTTCTGGTGTATCAAGAATACAATACATCCCTAAACATTTGCATAATAATGTGTCTATCCTCTTTTACCACATTAAGATTATTTTGCCACAGCCACCTCCGTTGAGAGTGACATATATGAATAGTACAAACTAATAAAGTAGAAGATGAAAATACTGTTTATAGTGCATTTCACTCTGCTGCACTACCACATGTCATGATCACTGGCAGTATAAATGCTTTTTCACTCAGTTCCAATGTTTCTTTACTTGCAAAAAATGTCAAAGAGTAATTTGATTCTGTTTGAGCAGTGAGGAGCATATACGCTACAGGCAATGTCCCAATTTTACTAGCTCTGAACATAAATGTGACATGTATTTGATTGGTCACATGACCCGCTAGAGTCTATGAAAATAATTTCGTTAGAAAATTCTTCTGCCACCGTATGTTGTCTAATTGGTGTAACAACTATTAAAAGAGGATTTGCTCGTAAAACTACTTTAACATCAGCTTTCTCAAAATCTTCTAAAACGCTAGTTTGCTCGTGTTTCTGAATTTTAGCAAATGTGCTACATTAAATGCGTGAATGCAATATTCAAACTATAAATACCTTTGATAGCAGGACCATATGCGTAACAACAACAATTAATATGATATAATGCGTAACAGAGACTTACCAATCGCTGTAGATTATCACTTCATTCAACACGCAATAATATGGAATAAAGGAAAACAGGAGTGATATTTGGAAATTGGAGTATTACACTATTACGTACGGTCACTAGTTATAACCACTGGTGAGTCTTTGCTATATAATCAAACATGTGATTGACACATTTCAACACATACCAAAAATTAATCACGTCGGTACAATTAGTAAGGTTCAACTGTCTTATAATTTTGAAAAATGAATGAATTTTGTAGATAAGAACCAGTTCTATGTTGTACAATATAGACTGGATTTACCATCATTTATTTAATAATAAATTAAATTACAATTGGCGCGAACAGCTCGCGACCCCCATATTCATATGTGCGCTATTTATCGCAGAGATGCCGATAGTGTCATTCCTAATTTAAAATATGAATTAAACGTCTCTATGGCATCATTGTTCAAACCTTGATAGCTATAAGCTTAGGAAACGTAGACTTTATGGGAATGAGAAAAATCAATACTTATGATTACATTTTTATCCTTTTTTAACAAATAATTGTTTCTGATTGTGTCCTGATTAATTTTTTAATTTAAAGTTAATTGTAGCACCACGTTTCGTATTCCTCTTCCTAGAATTTTTTCTTCGCCGCTGAACTATTTTATTTAATTCTGCATGTTGGCATGAAAATATTTTCCGAAATATGTAACATGTAGGATTTGCAAAACGTCTTTCTGTAATCCAGTTGGTACGAGTCAAATTATAAAATGTCGATATCCAGTTATTACATTTTTCTTAGAAATTTTCTCCTACGAATTTACATTGCAACGTGACTCGAAATTGTCCATTACTTTTCACTTTGTTAAGTTAACTTTTTGAAATGAAGTGATTCTGCATTGGTTTGCACCTGCGTTAATCAAGCTCCTCCTAAAGATGGTAATCTAAACCCTTTTTATGTTATTCTCAAATCATACAAGCTTAAAAAGTTCAATAAATATGTATTAAATTGTCATATATAAAAATTTCCCTTAATATAAAAGTTCGTGGAATATACCTTAAAACAGTTTCTAAAATTCTCTGACCTGTTTGAGCATCATTAAAACAACTTCATTAAATTCGTTGAAACAAGCAAGCACTTGCTGCTCCTTAAACCACTTCTAGAGGGTTAGAAGCTCGCCTTATCAATTCCTTGTAACACATTCGTACAGTTGCTTGTTATTTCCAATAGTTTATTCTACAAAACAGATTCGAAACAACTGCTTTGTACAAATATAAAAGTTTTTTTACGGAGAAAACCTATGTCGTTATATTTGCACGTGTTCGAGCTCGTCCAAGTTTTATGGGTAATAAAATCGGTCTCCTAATTAGGTCATTTCTGGAATCGTAGCATGAATCGATAATAATACAAATCTCTATTCATTTCGAAAAGTCAGGCAACCGGTTATACGTTGCGTTGTCTTTGGCAGTAGGCAAGGTTGCGTATTCGCTTGGCTGTTTTAAAATATATTTTGCTTTCTCATTCGAACAACGAAATTCAATGGAATTAATCATCGTATTTTGCCTTCTTTATTACTTGCATTCTAGGAATGTTTCGCCGTTGTTGTATGAAATATACTTTTACTTGCTTTTGCAGAAGATTTTACATTCTATTGCTGGGAATGGTTTTATGTTACTTACCCCATGTTGTTTTCAAGTTGTATAAATACAAGTTCAATTTTTGGCTCTGACTTATTCGACTGCTCTTATGCATCCGATTCTAATGCTACACAACATCTTTTGGGCATTGTAAAGTCGCGATTTCAAGAAGCGTTTAGTACATAGTGTGTTAGTATAGTAAAGTTGGTTGATCCAGCACTCAGCCATAGACATATGCAGCCTACATTTCCTCACCCTAAGATAGTACCAGAGAGAAGCCGATAGCGTAAGGTACAGTTTTTGTGTTTGCTTTACTTGTGTTGCTGTTTTGGAAGATAGACACTTTTTGGTTGATTCCATAATAAATTGCAGACTATGTTACTAACTGCACGCTCACAATGTACAAACGATTATGCAATTATTCTTAAAGCTTGCGTGACAGCACTTTTTACTGTTTCCTTTTCTGTGTAATTTAATGCTAATGTCAACGACTTGCTAGTTAATACTTGATTACGTTATTTAAAATTTAATGTTATGTTCTCAAATCTTACGAGGTGCACTTCCCAAAGTAGAAGTTACTGTATTAGATATTTTAAAATGTTTAAGTTTGTACTTATTAGCATCCTTAAACAGTACTAAACAATTGTGGCAAATAGTTCATCAAATCACTGGAAAAATGAACAATAAAATTACAGTAACTCGAATAAAATACAATGAAAAGGTCTTAAATAATGAATATGACATCTCAAATGCGTTCTGTGAATACTTTAGTAATGTTGCTAATAATATCGTAAGCAATAGTCTGCAAGACACTAGTTGTAGTAACTGTATAGCACCGAAAATAATACTGAACAGTATGTATTTCACAGATGTAACCGAGCAAGAATTATTAGATACAATAATTAATTTGAATAATAAAAATTCAGCAGGTGTGGACGAAATTCCAAAATCATTTATAAAGAAGACAATAAAGCATTTTCTGCTATATTAACATTTCTACTAAATTACTCTATGAAAACTGGGCGGTATCCTGATGCATTGAAAACAGGTTTAATAGTGCCAGTTCCTAAAAAAGGTGATCTAGAATGCGTTGAAAATTATAGACCAGTCTGCATACTCTCAGTTTTCTCTATCATTTTTGAAAAATTAATTGCAAAAAGAATAATGAATTTTCTAATGAAGTATAATCAGTTGGCGGATGAGCAGCATGGTTTTCGACCAGGTCGTTCTGCAGAAACAGCTGCATGTGAATTTCTAAATTATGTACTCAAACAACAAGATGAAGGCAAGTATGTTATAGGTCTTTTCTTTGATCTCACACGTGCATTTGATTGTGTTAATCCTAACCTTATGGAACCTAAATTATTTAATGTTGGCATTAGAGGTAAAATATGTGACTGGCTAATATCATTCATGCAGCAACGAAAAATAAAAACCAAAATCAATAATGCCACATCAATAGAACATGTGTGCGAATTAGGTGTACCGCAGGGATCTGTTCTGGGGCCCCTGCTTTTCAGTGTGTTTATCAATGACCTTCCGAAATACATAACCAAAGCTAAAGTAATACTTTATGCAGATGACACCACAATGGTGGTTGAAGCTAAATCTCCAGAAGAGCTTCAGATCAAAGTAAACATTGTGATAGAACAATTTTGGCAGTGGTGTGCAAGAAACAGACTAGTTATTAATATAGCTAAAACAAAATGTGTTTACTTTTATAAAATAAGACATCTAGGCACCATCGATATTAGGCTGAATAAATCAAAGGTTGAAATATGTGAAAAAGTATTATTCTTGGGAAGTTACATAGATGCTAAATTGAACTGGCAAGCAGAAATAGATAATCGATGCAAAAAGATTAACAAATCATATTATATGTTAAAAACTATGAAGCAATACTTAAGTGAACCCCAAGCTTTAAACGTATATTACGCATTGGTATATACGCATCTAAGCTATAATATTATTCTCTGTGGGCAAGCCACTGAAATGAAAAGATTACTAGTATCACAAAAACGAATTATTAGGCTGCTATTTAACCTAAATGCCAGAGCTAGCTGTAAATTAGTTTTTAAAGAAAAAAATCTTGACAGTTATTGGGATATACATATATAAAATATCGTTATATGTAAGACAAAATATTAAAAATTTTCGTACTCTCTCATCTATACATGAACATGAAACACGCCAAGGACACCTTCTTTATCAAGAACAATTTCACAATGTTTATTATGCAAAATCGCCGATACAAGCTGGCATTAAAATATACAATGCTATTCCAAATTATATAAAAGAAGCAATCAATCTTAAAACATATAAGCATTTATTAAAAGAATTCCTATTTGATAAGTCGTTCTATAGCATTAAGGAATACTTTAATATACAATAGAATATGAATAAGAGTGTAATGACTTATCACATCCTGTATATAGGCAAAGTGCTGAATAAAAGTCTTATCTTATCTTATCTTATCTTACTGTATTATATGTAAATTGATACTTTATTTACATCACATTATAACGAACGAATTACATAAATGTGTGTTTTTGACTTTTGTAAGTATTCGTTTGAGACTGTATGTTAGTAATACAGCTTATTACTGAGATTTCAATTTTTTTCTATCTATATCACCCACCCTATGACGTTTTTAAGCTAGCCCAAAAACTAATTCTTTTGGATTTCGATTCTACCATTCTGTTCCTTTGTTGCGGTATTCGGCGTAGGCGATTTTCTTTACTTCATTGCTTTCTTTCTTGTCTGCGTGGAATACCATACAACTTTTATAGTTTGTTTTAAATTACGGTATTTTGGTAGCTTTACCTAGTTTTGTGTTTTTCTTATATTCCTACCTATTTTCAATTTCAATGGGTCTTTCCCCAGACTAGCACTGGATTTTGGGTTTGGGGCTCTATCGAGGATCATGATAGTAGTTCGGTTCATCGCCTTCGCAACATCACATGTTAAAGGTTCAGGAAGTAGGCTAATCTCCTAGACGAGTTTATTGAGGATGGGGAAATATAAAGAGGAAAGAGAAGGGTTGACTTACAAATGCACTCTCCGCAATTGTGCAATCATAAATTATGCCCAGATGGTTGGGATATTACTTGACAGGGGGATGTAACTTGCTCTATTTCTCAGGTGGTGGTATCCTAGCAATTCAGCACCCAGGTTGAAACGTCTGACCACTGTGAGCGTATCTATTCCGTGGAGGAATACCAAAGGGTGCTTCGCGATCTTCGAGAGCACTTGCAGTGTTGTTTCCTTTAGGTCTGATGATTTAGTAGTTTTCCTTGTTATCTCTTTGCTTTTAATTTCAATTTGTATGGACGAAGGACAGTGGACATAGTACTAAGACTAAACTAACATTAGGAATGTTAGGGTGGTAGATTTTTGAAAAAATCTCATTTGTAAAGGAAGTGTAACACGTTTGTGATACGTAGATAGATACCAGATGGAAAAAGAGGAAGTTAATCTAAAACGGACAAAATAAATATAAATGTACCCTATATATTCTAATTTCATCAATAACAAGTAGTGTTTATTAAGCCTGACAGTTCAATGATCTTTTTGTTTTATAACGAGAATTCAGGCATTAAATTCAAAAACCACAAAAGCATTGTCATATTTCTTGTTAGAATGCATAGGTGAATGTAACTCTAGTTAATAAATTATTCCAAAACCACAAAATAAAAAACACGTTTCAATATTGCATGTTACAAAGTCATACAAAAAGATGCAAGCATGAGTAATTACCCGAGTTAGTTGTGTAAACCGAAATATTACAGTAGTAAATTTTCATAGTATGGTCATGTCACTTTAAGAATTCTAGAATATTTAGAAAAATAAATAACAATAAAATTATTACTGTGCATGTTCTATACTATAATTATCCCAAAGATCCAAAGTTTTTACAATTTTAGGCAAAAGTAACTTTACAGGATCACACATATATTTATAATACAAAATAACCTCCACACAAGATAACAATCATATCTTTAGAACACAAGTGGTTATTTAGTAGAACTCACACATATCAGACTTCACATATGCCCGACGAGCTTCAAAATAAATATAATGTAAAAAGTTTTCAATGTATCAACTTACAGGATTGTTGAATACACATGATAGCATAATTCGTGCATTTTTCACGTGATTCAACACGAGCTCAATATTAGAACCATAATGTAATGACATACCCCTCCGAAGGCATGCAGAGTGGGAAAAATGAAAGAGCTAAACACCTGATGAAAAGCAATCAATTATTCGCGAGCCCAAGATGAGAACGCATGTGAAGATGATCGTGAGAGGGTAGTTGAGTAAACCCCTTTGGCTCTGATTTAGCAAACGGGAGTTGAATGTCATGATATTCATGGATTTTTGACAAAGCCCAATAACACTGATAGAATTTGGTTGGATCTGATGAATACCATAAAACATTAACTTAATCATGGCACCATGGAATTCTTTATCCACACCAAGACTCAATTGTAAGTTTAGTAATTAATTAGAAAATTCTTTTATTGATTGTTGGTGGCGTTTACGCATGATGCTTGTTCAATTAAATATTAGTGAAATTATACAACGTTCACCAGTAGTGTAAAGTATAGTGTTAATTTTATTAAATATATGGAACCTGGGCATTACAAGTTTATTTTAAAGGTTAAAGAAGTGTTTTAAATTATTATAGAATTGAAAATAAACTGATCTATGTAATTTCACAATTCTGCGTACGTACCTGTTTACAGAAATAATGTTATGATGTTTGTATTCAACTAGATTTATGTGACGCAGCGAGCTGAAGTAATTGTTTTCTTTGTTTAACACATAGTTTA
The DNA here is from genome assembly GCA_036346225.1 of Platerodrilus igneus. NCBI lineage: Eukaryota > Metazoa > Arthropoda > Insecta > Coleoptera > Lycidae > Platerodrilus > Platerodrilus igneus. Next base: position 2,870,192 of record JARFIW010001358.1, read on the forward strand.
GCATTTTGTAAAAGGAACTCCATTATACCAGGCCGACTTAAGTAGGATCCCCAGGAACTTGCCATTCAAAAGATTATCACTCAACTAGATGAGTTAGCGCCCAAGATGTATAAAGTAGTAGGGTGGTCTACAAAACCTCAAGGTCAGCTTCAGTTGCCATATTATGCGTCATAGTGCCTGTCCTTTGCTAATGTTTACATTAGTACTATGAAGTTGTTACTAGTTATTAGTGTTTTTCTTCTGGATTATTATCAAGATGACTACTTTATACATCTTGAGTTGTAAGCATCATCTTTTTGTTGCATGCCAAATTTAATAAAAACAGTAATTACCAATCTTAAAATAACTCTAATTTCATTATATCAGTGATCTTAATCTCTTCATGAGTTAGAGTCTCAAATATAACACAGTTCGAATAAGGATTTTGCTTTTAAGAAAATATACAAGATTTAATATGGTTAGATGCCTGATCTTACAGACTGCAACTAAGATTGATTGTCCCCAGGTTCCAGCTGTTTGTTTGCAGTGATGAATGCAATGGCCCCCCAGTATGTGACTGATGATCTCAAGGAGGCAGCTCTGTGACACTTTCACGACGCCTCGTACCGCCGCGGTCCCGTACATGTCATGATTAAAAATTTGCCTAGAAACTCACGATTCGTATAATTCAGCTATTTTACGATAGATGGCGGTCTCATAAGTAGCGTTGTGTTCCATAGCATGCAGGGAACTAAGTAGAAAAGTATCTGACTTCGAGATCCCAGCACCTAAAATCGTATTAGAGTGATAATTTTTGTTTGTTATACGGTGCGAGTCACCAGCGTCCCGTAACTATTATGCTGAAAGTAAGTTGAATTCATTTGTTTATTGTTAGAATAAATAATACTTTATTCTTTTTTTTAGTCTCAACACATTGTAATGGGTGAACGAAGCAAAAAAATATTAAAATTTGCTCTAGAGTCAGCTAATAGTGACAATTTCAACCTCCTAAAGTAACAGTTGTACAGAACGTAGTTGTTTATCAAGATTCATTATCATCGGTTTTATCAAAAAAGTCTAAATTGCTTTGAGTCTGAAGGCGCTAGACAACTGGTAGACTATAAAAATTCATTATCAACAGTTTCTGATATTTCACCTGCATCAAGTAGAGCACCACTTCAAGAATTGAATAATCGTTTAGAATCTTCAACAATAAATAATGATTTTCAAAACGAGATCTTGTTTGCTCGCAGCTGTATGGAAACTCTGTCACTGGAATATAATAATGAGAATATAACGCCTCCAAATAAGACTGCAAGAAATAAAATTCAGACGGACGAGTTGTTTAGTGATGAAAAAAAAACCCTTTACAAGTGATGATTCTTTCATTGATCATACTTGCATGCCTTCATCTGATTCCGACTTCAGGTCGAGTTCTTCTCAATCATCTGATGTGTCAGATTACGTAGATAATGATCCTTATCAAGTTATGATCACAGTTTTGACACAAATCAAGAACAAGGTATATGGCGAACAATCTATTATAAACCAGTTGATTTTGAATTTAGTGATTAACAGATAATCAGTACTGATCAAGAAGAAATTAATGAACCATTAGATGTATACAAACTTTTTGTGTAGATCTAAGTGACCAAATGTCTTGTTATTTTTCGGTGCTTAGGAAATCATTAAAATGGTACAAAAAATTGGACTTTTGAGTTGTTGTTTGGGACAAGTGTTGTAAATGCATGGATAGTCTATAACACAGTAAAAAGAATGAAAATGTCAATAGTGCAGTTCAGAAAACAGGTAGCAAAATCAATGGTCTTAACTCTCAATTCAGAAAATAAGAAACCACCAAAAAGGAACATCCATACCTCTACAAAACCAGAGGGACAGGGACGCAAACCCAGAGAGAAATGTATTGGATGTTATAAGAAATTACGTCAAACACTTTCAAGTCACGAAGTAGACAAGAAAACAAGTAAAGTATTAAGCTTTTGTGCTGAATGTGATAACCAGCCGAGATATTGTTTAGCTTGCTTTAACGAGCATCACCAAAAAAAGACAGAGAACAGTGAGATTTATTAATATTTGAACTTTTCTATTGCATTTTGTAATAGTTTTATATTATACTTTCATATTTTGTAACTAAACTAAAATAAAATATTATAAGTAGGTAATACGTCTATCTAAACACCCTTCAACACTATCAAAATAATTTTTCTGACTCACCAAGAAAATTTAATATCAAGTGAAACCTAATCTAGAGCATGAAAATGTTTTTTCAATAAAAATATATTTTTTATGTATGAAAAATGATTTTTGTCGGAAAGTGACTTTCGGATCGCCAGGGTGCCAAATCGTAGCAGAATAATTATAGCATACAGGTCTCCGGCATCACGAATCGTACCTCAGACTATTAACCAAAAATTCCGCCCATCATGAAAGTGTTAATATGCATGTGGCTACTGAGCCCAAGGTTCCGGGTTTAAATCCTGGCACGGTCTGCTTGAAAAATGTTAAGTAGGCATTTTTCACTAAAATTCTCCTTGGTTGGATGGGAGGTAAAATGTAAATTCCGTGTGTAAGTGTTGTCATACATGCTAAAGATCCCTCCCTTGCTTGGAACAGTAAGGGTTCTGTAAAATTCAAAATTTCCAAGTAAAAGAATCTCGCTTCCTGGACAATGTAGTTCCTTCAGCTGGAGCATCAGAAATTGAAATATAGTGTAGGCTCGAGGATGTTAGTACATCAATGGTGCTTGTGGGTGGAGGGTGTTTGTAGGCTCGAAGTTATTTATTGGGTCGGGGATTTTTGTACACCAACAGTGTTGGTAAACTCAAGGGTATATGTTGGATTGAGAGTGTTTGCACATCAACGACTCCCCATCCTACTCGACTCGAAGATGATGTGGAAATGAGCGAATTGAAAAAACAACTTGCAAAGATAATTAGACCTGGGAAAATCTTATCGGAACAAATGCTTGGTGCCCTTATGCCATGTGTATGGAATAAGTTGAAAACCTTGAGGTATTTTGCAAACAATAATTTATTTACACAGACTTTGAAAGATTAAAATGCTATTTAGGACTTTCCAAACAAGGTTTCAAAACACCTGAATTGTTTTCTATATTATTGTGGATACAAAATGTGGGAACTTAGCCTTGCAATTTAACCAGATTGGGAAATAACAGATTGCATATGGGACTAAGAACTTATTAAGATTCGAAAATCTGTTTAAATTTGAAAATAAATATACTTGGCGAATTTTTAATTTTTTTCTATTGCATTAATACCTCTATGTTGTTTCAAAAAGAAATTTTGTTATATACGAAAAACAAATGTTTACACCTTATCTAGGTTATCTAGGTTATGGTACCTTTGGTGAGTTATGCAGAACATTAGGAAGATTAAAATTACCTACTATGAGAAAGTCCGAACCATATATTTATTCAACAGACACAAATGCATCAACAGAAAAACATACTGATCCATTTAGATTTTCAGAGAAACACAAATACAAAAGAAGTGTAAAATTTTGCACAGTAATTGACTCGCACTGCCCCTATATCAATTGCAGGAAGCTTCACGAAGTGTTCGCCTAAGTCTAAATACACCGCTTTAAGCTTTATCTCCATTGGAAACTACTTAACTGTAGAAATCTACAATTGGATCTGAAGACATCTGTTACATGCCAAAATTTGGCAATGCACATTTTTACAGTTAGCTTTAATTTGTAAATAAATCCCCGTGGATATTTTTAAATTAAAAAATGTCAATTTCCGTCATCCCCGAGTTGCGCCCGCGTAGAGTGAATGGCGGAGTGCATGCGGTGTTATAAGACGTCATTAAGCGACGAAACCTGAAGCAAAGAACATCTACCTGTGATGTGTGTGTCTTATATCTTTTTAGGCGTGTAGATTCCTTTATCTTTTCCTTCGTGTAGCTCTACCTGGTGTTCCTTCATTCCTTTACAAGCATAGAGTTTTAGGATAGACGGATTGGCAATTTGAAACTCAGCAATGGCATAACCTAACCCACAAGCATGGACCCTGAGATTTAGCTATGAAATACCATCCAAGTGAGTAACCTGTTTTACTTATATTGTGTAGGTAATTTGACTTTAAATGTGCATGAAAATTTGACTATTGCGTCAGACTTAAAACGTGGTGAACGTGTTATAGGAATTATGCGGCTTTAACAATTGCGCAATAGTATAGCTAGTAACTGGCCTTAACACATCGTAGGCAAGTGTACAAAAACTCAGTATCTTGGATGTTAGAATCTAGCCAGTTTTCTGTGTGTTACAACCTCAAACATAGTCATTGAAACAGAGCTGTAAAGTTCTGTTAGTTTTGTATTTAAACCATGTACATTTTGGTAGTAGACAGTAATGATTATCTTTGTACATAAATAGTTTGTTGTTGCTTTCAATAATTGCTATGCGTTCTAATTCAGATTCCTTGGTGAGTGATCTTCAGTATAATGTTTATGCCGCGTGACAAGTCTCTCATAAAATTTCATGGTATGGTTTGAGGTTTAAAATCTACAGAACCACAAATGGATGTGTTTTATTATTAACGATGTCAATGTCACTGACAGATGTTTCAAATAATATTTGTTTGTTAGTCATTAGTAAACTGCATTTTTTTGAGTTGTAATACAGATAGCGAGGTTGTAAAATACAACTTTCAAAAGCAAAATCTTTGACGTTTTCTACAAAATTAAAACTTATAGCAACATTTGTCTACTGCCATTGGATCCTTTTAAATTTATGACTGCAGTTATTGGTTACTTTCAACACTGACATCAAAAGGAATTGCAACTATCAATCATGTAAAGTAGCGTTTTGCAGGCCCAATACTTGTAAAGTAGTACACCTATCAAAGCTCAATAAATGCCATTTCCTAATGAGTACCGAACAAAAGTGATTTGAAACGTCTGTCAGTGTCATTGGTACCGCTAATAATAAAACACCAATTTGTGGATTTGTAGACTTTAAACCTTAACCATACCACAAAATTTTACAATAGACTTGTCATGCAGTATAAACATTATACCAGAGGTCACTCACCAAGGAATTTCAATTAGAGCACGTGGATAGTCGCCTCATTATTTTTATACGTACCCTAAAATATTCGGTTCAATTTTAGTTTTTAAAATTTTTTTGTAAAAAAACAAATCAATGACCCATTCTTAAGTATCAGTTAAAATATTTGTAGGAAGTTGTGAATCAACCTCTATAGTCACTAATAGTTTTGTGAAAAATTTTCAGATATGCCTGCAATTCTGATTTTAGTAAGGGCTTCTTTCGACAGTTGAACGTTGTATTTTAAAGGGAATTTTCACCAACAATTTGTACTAGTTTATCTGCGTTTTCAGCCTAGATTTTAGTTTTAACATTTTCCGAAGGTTCAATTATGTCTGGTTGCTGTAGCAACTTTGATCAATATTGCACAGGTAAAGTCCTTACCACAAACTCTCGGTATAGAGGAGAAAGCAAATTGAAAAAAGAATTCGCATCCTGTTAGATAACAACATCAAGGAACCATCAATACCGAAATAAAAATTTTATCTAGAAAATGATACAGGTGTTGTTTCAAAAAACATCAGCCCAAAAATTGTTGGTCATTATCGTAGGTATGTTGTGCTTGGGAGTAATAAAGGTTACACATTTAAATTTTATACTAGTGTCGCTTTGTATAATATCAATTTTTTAATTTTTGTAATAGTATATTATTACACTTCTTTAGAAATGTTAATATAAATATTTCAAAGTAGTAATTTATTATTTATTTTATACAAAATATTTAGTTCAAATTTTTATATCAAGTTTGTTTTGTAACATTGATAATATTTAAATGTATAGAGTTATACCGAACCGTCGAGACCGGTTAAGCTGACATATGATTCACTGCAATACTAGATATCTCATAAAATTTGTACACCTATATCTATGTATCTAACTACTCCAGGCTAGAACAAGGTGGATAGAAAAAGTGCGCCTGCTGAATATAATATGAAGCAATATAGAAACGTATAACTAATATTTATATAACCTACAATTAATTGTGTGTTAAGATATGTGCCAAAATCCTAATAGCCTATGTTTCTCTCTTAAGTTATGATATATAAAAATGTCTTTTGTCAAAAACAACATATACTGCAATGTCATATGGTATGAATTCCTTTTTGTTTTATAATAAAATATATGGGTTGTAATTGGTTTTTTATCAGAAGTACATTAAATATAACATTGTGAACAATCACTTTTATTTTAAATAATTCTTGCATGATTATGGTTTGTTTGTGTGGTTTTCAATTAATTTAAAGTAAATATATACAGCTCTTTCAAAAGTAAAAGGATTGGTTAGACACATTAAGAGGTAAATCACCATCTCGTATGTCAACAATAACTACATATACTAACTTAGAATGCTAAAAATACGTCCACTGTATATTAATGCAATGATTTAACATGGTGAATCATATGGCAGTTTAACTGGTCCCGACTATTATTGCAAGTCAGTTTTAATTGCAGTTTTGATTGTAATACTAGTTCTGATCACACTGTGATCACGATGTTGGTTCTGAAGTTAAGTTCCAACCAAAGCGTTGCTTACGATCTGTTGTAGTTTAAAGCTTTAAAATATGTGACATAAATTACCATGTATTGTCGATATAAATTACTCGATTATTGATATACATTACCCTATTCGATATAAATTACTTATCGCAATCAGTGCTTTGAATCTGTTACGTTCCAATTTTGCTGAGACTGACGCAGTAAAACATTTTATTTTGATTTCATACATATTTACTTATTATCACCTTCAATATACACCCCTCCTCTATCCCTAAAACGCTCCTTGCAAATCTTTCATTGTTCGAAACAGTGCTGGAAATCTTCCTGTCAGCTTCGTCAGGACGCGCGCTGCTTTCTTTTTACAGCTTCAATGCACTCCAATCTTGTTCCTTTTAATGCAGATTTCATCTTAGGAAATAGATAGAAGTTGTACGGCGCACGATCCGGCGAACAAGGCGGATGGTCTAACACTGGGATGCTGTACTTGGTTAGAAACCTCTTGACAGACAATGCGGAATGAGCCGTCACAATGTCTTGATGGAGAACCCATGACTTGTTTTCCACAATTCGGATAGTTTCTTACGTTCCAATATCGCTTTTAAAATTTCCCTTGTTAATTCATAAGTCCGCTCTACGATAATTTTGTTAAATAAACTACGTTGCTATTCTCACATCCGTCAACTTAATTAATAATAAATATGCTGTCTAATACTTTTCAACTCAAATCCCTTCTGCTTTAAAAACGACAAGTTTATGCTACAATTAAATAGTTTACGTCCTGTATATTTTATTTTTCTTTGGAAAAATTTCTCAACTTAAATCTATTTGCTTGGAAACGACAAGTTTATGAAAAAACTTAAATAAGTCAATATCCTGTGTTAGGTATCTGTGAGCACATTATACCTTCCGATAACGTATAATTTCGTTCTAGTGGGTTTCCCACCTAAAGATTTGTCGAAATAATATATCCTACTATTCTCCGATAAAACCGTGTTGTCCAGTTTGAATCGCATTTCGATAATGCGGATGTTTGCTTTTCGAGTTGGTGTTATTTTGGAACTTCGTTTAAACTTTGATTCTGCGCTTGTGTGTTGATGCACTTGTAAAAACTACTCGTTCTGTTACTCCAAGAGCGATGCACGTTTCTCCTCTATCAAATGTGTAGATTTGGTGTAGATCGGTAAGCGCTTCTGAGTTGTTCATACTAGTAAGATTTTCCTTTTTTTAGCTCTTAGCTGGAGGCTAAATTGCTTGTTGCGTAGCCCGATTATTTCTTGATGTAGATCAACTGCTCTTGCATGTAGACCACTGTTGCAATTACGGTAGTGGCATGGTTGTTGCTGACTACTGCGGCGATGGCGTCAATTCGCTTCCGAGGCTGACAAGATAAGTATCCTGACACATGTATGTGACTTGTTTTCCTTTTTTAACATACCCAGGGATAAACCCAATTTGAATTAGATACGCGAATGTTTGTTCTGGTAAAATCCTTACTAGAAAAATTTTGAACTTCAATGCTTTTGCTTTTTGTACTTAACCCATCTGCTTATACGAAAGTATCAGCAGTATTCTTTTTTACTGATTAGAGTTATAACAAATGCTTCGTATGGTATAATCCTTACTAGAAAGGTTTCTAAACTTAATGTTTTTTTTAATTCACCCATCCGCTTATACGAAAGTATCATCGTTATTCTTTCTGGTACTGATTAGATTGATTTATTTATTTATCTCTGTGACTTTTTGTTACCTACATTTGTACCAGCTGTAAAATGAATGGAGACATGGTTAGCTATATCATTGTTTATGATGGAAATATGGGTTGTCAACTCGGAATCAAAGTTTGTGACGATGTAATCGATATAAGACTCTAGTATTGTGTTAAACAAGCATTTTTAAGTTATACATTGTAAAAATAAGCTATAATTTGACATTATGTGTCCGTCGAGTTGTTAAAATGAATGTAAAAGTCAACATCTATGATAATTTTAAGTGAAGCGTTTGTTGAATATAGTATAGTAAAAAACTAAAGGAAAATATCCAAGTCACCTAAGGGTGAACGGTAGATTCATAGGATATCTTCAGATTATAACAATACTTAAACTAGCCAATACTAAAACTAAGTCACTGACCTTGTTACACAGACTACGAATGTTACACAAAAGAAGTGCTAGTCAACTCTGGGTATATCTATAAAAAACTGTTTCTAATGACATCTTCCTCTTCTTTCGATGAAGTAAGATCACATGTACTATTCTTTGCACCAGTTAAAAATTCATGGGTCATGCAGAATCGCCCTCAGTAGGTTGTATGTAAAGGTTGTTAGTGTAGCTAAGGTTATATTTTGGTAAGTGAGGGGTAGGTAGTGTGTTATTAGAACTAAAACTTATTTATAATTTTTAAGATGTGGTATAGTAATTGACGTTTCCTATTATAGGTCATATAAAGTCCATGCATCATGAAATATGAAGGTTATAGAACCCTATTTATATTGACGTGGAAAAATTAAATCCTAAATGAAACTAATATATGAGAAATGCTTGTAACGGTGTCAACCAGTGTGTCGGACACCAATTGCCGTTGCCTCGGATAGCTACACAAAATGAATCCAAACACAGTCGGCGAATTCAATAATTTGTAATATATTTTAACAATTAAACCTTAATAACAACAGCTTGCATTATATGTATTAAAATGCTTTAGGAACTATTGATAACGGTAAGATGTGCAAATTGCGCTTATCTATTTAAACCAAAAATCACAACCCATTGACAATTAATATTAACTTGATGTCTGTACGCCTGTGCAATAACCCTACATTTACCTTAATTCACAGCTGCTGTACTGATCAACAATTCGTGCAGAATACGCCAAGGTTCAGCAAACAGCTCTCAGCAATTGCTCTTTGGTTGTGCTAGCCCCATAATGTGTTTCATGGTACAAAGGTTAAAGTTGAAGTTGGATGAGTTGAATTAAAGTTGTAATTAATAGAGCGACGTATAAGAATCAAACAAACCCCAGGTGTGATAGTCCTTTTAAATTAAGTTGGTCGTTCCTCACATTGAGTCGCCAAAACTACTATGACTTTAGATTTCTGTTTTAATCACATGTGTACTGGTTGTTGGCCGGAACAAAAAATGTTCTCTGATTTGTACAAGACAAAAAGGTACCATTTCACACAAGACCCGAAAGTGACCTCTTTGCAATGTTATAAGAAGCATTCATTAAGACTGTGATTTAATTATTGCACAAATTTGCAGATTTCGCTAAAACCCACAAGGTGTCAGACTTAGCACCAAAATAATTATAAGTTATTTTTATTCAGAGGGTCATGGCCGTTGCATAGCCCCACCAAGTAATTAGTCAAGACCTAGAATGACAAATTAATTAAGCAATTGCTCCAAAATAAGTCATTTGAAACAGGGATCGATAATTTTTTTGTCGGTAGATCAAAGAAATATCCATATTATGAGGCGTGAACTGGAATTGATCGAATGATTTCACAAAAAATTAGAACCTAAAAATGTTGTATGAATTAATAAATTATTAATGTATTTAAAAGATTGTAAATCCTGTAAGCATCAATAGATGGCGTAATGGTGAACCTGCTTGCAGGCAGCGCCACCAGTCAGTTAGTTCCCGCACGGTCTTCGAGTGTAACATCGTCTGTGTTGAGATCCATATTGTATCGTAACCTATACTAATAAATTGCCGAAAAACATTTACAAGTGTTATTCCTTAGGCAGAAGGGCTTACATTTCAGAAGTGAGATGCGAAGGTACCAGCAAACGTGTTAAAAACAAAAGAGAACATTTTTTAAAAGACAGTTTTAAAAAATTGTGACAGTGGCAGAGTTTAACAAACATCAGCGCGAGGATGCTGATGATTTTAAGACGCTAATGCAACAACAAATGGGTGCAATGTTACAAATGATGCATACCTTAGAACAAAATTGTGTACATACAGAGAAGTTATTTTGCACAGCATTATAGCAAAATCAAGAAATAATAACAGCACCATTAGCAGCGACTGGTAAACTACATTATCAGATCATGTCTGACTTAGATAAGTCAATTTCAAATTTTTGTGGCAATGGAGTGGCTAGACCGCGTAAACTACTGCACTTTATTGCATCGCTGGCCACAACGGGTAAGATTAGAAACGGCACGTATTCATTTAATAAGTGCAGCACAGAACTAGTACAATGTGCGTAAAAATCGTCTCAAATAGTAGAATGATTTTGAAACAGAATTTAAGGCAACATTTGTTCTAAAACCAAGCTTAACGTCATTATGGATTAGAATGACTAAGCGAGTACAATACGAACGTGAACAAGTAGAATACTATTTTCACGAAAAATTTAAATTATGTAGTGCATTAGAGTTACCTTTTGAGGAAATTAAAGAGCAGATTGTCATAGGCTTAAATAATAAACAAATGTCGAGTTTATTAATCAAAGAACATTTTAATAAAAATGACCGCTTACATGATATTGTGCAATTATACCGAATTGCAAGAACACGAGAGAATCGAATGCATTCAGTTACAAGAATAGAAAATGTGTTAAAATTTCAAAAAAATAAGCCAATAAAAATTAATAAAAAGGAAGGGAACCAAATAAAGTGCTACAACTGTGCAGAAAGAGGACACATTTCAAAGGAATGCCCAAAAACATGTTTGTTAAACGCCTGCTTTAAATGTAAGGAAAGTGGTCACTTTTCGAAGAACTGTAAAAAATGTGTTTTAAATACTAACGATTTGAAAAAGGCGAAGTCTATCAGTTTAGTAAATACAGAGAAGGAAGAAAGCATAAATTCGGTGAACAAGCTTTTAAGAGTGGAGATGATAAATGGACATAAGATAGTATGATAGATATGGGAAGCGCTATATGTACAATACGAGAAAATGTAATTAAATATTTTCCTACGGTACACCAAACGAAAGAAGCTTTATATGCGTTTGAAATAAAACAGCTGGTTTTAAAAGTTACAATGTATGTTCAAGCCGATTTAGAAATTGATAATGTAAAAGTGTAAAATATTAAATTTATATAATACCGGTACAAGCTCAAACGACAAATATTTTAGTGGGAAGGTCATTCACGAACAGCCATTTAAAAATTATGCAGATTGAAAAAATTTCCCGCTGAATAAAAATAAAAAGTGTCGAAAATAGTGTTATCCTAGCGAAACAAATTAATTATGTTAAAGCACACTATAATGATCAAGTGATATGTGTACCAGTAGTAAACAATAGCGATGCTAGTGTTCACATTCAAGAGGAAAAAATCATCGGCAAGGTTTATACACATTCAAAAGAAATTGTTGATGCTGAATATGACAATAAAATTCAGATTGTTACAGAAATGTTAAATGTGGACCCAAATACAGATCAGCTACTTAAAGATAAATTATTTAAATTATGCACTCAATATTGTGACTATTTTGCGTTTATCTGAAACAATTAGGATGTACAGACGTAGTAACGATGGACATTAACGATACAAATGATCCTGTTCGAAGGAAACCATACCGTGGCAATTTGTAAGACCGTCAAATTATCAAAAATATAGTGCAAGATTAGCAAAATACGGGAATTGTAACCGAAACAACATCCCCTTATGCGAGTCCTGTGGTATTAATCAGAAAGAAGACAGGTGAACTGAGGTTAGTAATTGATAACCGAGCATTAAACGCACAAATGGTAAAAACAAATTTCCCAATTCCGTCGGTAGACGATCACCTAGAGAATTTAAGTGGTAGTAAATTGTACTTGAAATTAGACCTGGAGCAGAGCTACCTACAAGTTCCCCTCAGTGAAGCCGCAAAAGTGAAAACTGCGTTTGTAACTCCAGATACAACCGGGCAGTTCGAGAGATTAATATTTGGGTTAACCAATGGCCCATACGAGTTTAGTCATTTGATGTCAATTGTGCTGGGACCACTGAAAAATAAAATAGCCATGTCCTACTTGGATGATATAATAGTGCCTGCGAAAGAGTGGACAGAAATGTTGCAGAAATTGGCGACAATTGTTGAAGCATTTCCTCAAGCAAAACTAACATTTAAATTACGAAAATGTGAATTTGGTTTGCAATGATTAGAATTTCTCGAAATTATGATATCTGGGGATGGAATCTCACCCAGCGACGAGAAAACGAATGCAGTCAAACATTTCAAACGACCTCAAAATGTACATGATGTGCGACGCTTTTTGGGATTCGCATCATATTTTAGAAGATTTATACATCAATATGCAACAAGATCACATAGCTTGAGTAATTTAACTCGAAAAAATAGTGTGTTTACATGGTCAAAGGAACAAAAAAGTGCATTTCAGGATTTACAAGATGCGCTAATGTCAGACCTAGTATTAAAATTATATAACTCGTGTGCGAAAGAAACCGCTTTATTTACAGATGCAAGCGTGGAAGGAATTTTGGGAATTTTAATGCAGTTGCAAGAGGATGGAATATTCCATCCAATTTATTATATTAGCAAAAAGACGAATGATGTTGAACGTAGCTATCATTCATACAAATTAGAATTTATGGCAATTGTGTATTGTGTTGAAAGACTGAGTATACTTTTAATTGGTATCGAGTTTACAGTGTTTACAGACTGCCAAACACTAGCATTTTTAAATACGCAGAAAACGCAGAGCCCTCAGATTGCCCGATGATATGGTTTATTAACGGATTAGAATATGACCATTAAATACCAACCGGATGTGTTATCACGAGCTCCGATGGACTCGTCTGAAGTGGATATGTCAATAAATGATATTACAGAAAGAATTAACGTACTACAATTAATGAGTGAAGAAGATTATGTTTAACAATCCAACGTAGCGACGAGAAGTTGTGTAAATTAATTCAAGTTTAAATAACGACCCAAACGAAGGCTCACGTGATAAAAAGAAGAGTGTATATACACTCTTCTTTTTATCATGTTTATGTTATAAAAAAAATGGAAAGTTATTTCGTGAAATTGTATAAAATGGTATAACAAAATTATTGTATGTTGTACCAAACAGTATACGAAAAGCGATAGTAGTTAAACATCATGATTTGATGGGTCATTTTGCAGTCAATAATCGTACAGTGGCGAAAATTCAAGAACTGTATTGGTCAGCGTCTTAAAACTTATGTGCAAAGACATATTAGTGCTTGCCCCGAATGTATTTTAGTGAAGATACCAGCAGGTAAGCAACCAGGGTTTTTTAATCCGTTACCAGTGCCAAATAGATAGTTTGCAAGAATACACATCGATCACTTAGATCCCTTTATTAGAAGCGTATGAGGGTGCGCATATATCCTTGTTGTTATCGATTCATTAACGAAATATGTCAAATTGTATCCAACAGTAAGAACAGATGCAAAAACGGCAATATCATGTCTAGAAAATTTTATGATACAGTACGGTATTCCAGACAGAATAGTATGGGATCGTGCAACTTGTTTTATGCCTGATATGTTTAAAAAGTTTATAGAAAAACACGGGATTAACCATACATTAAATTCCAGTCAATGGGCGCGTGCAAATGGACAGGCGAAAGAGTTAATAGAAATCTACTTCCAGTAATAATAACTAGTATGTGAGACGAAACGTGTTGGCGTGAAAATATCTTAAATATTGAGAAAAATTTAAATATTGCCGTAAATAAATCAACCAGAAAACCAGTGTTTCAAGTGTTGTTTGGTTTTATGCAGCGTTTTTCTGATGGTAAATTATTGAAAGTAGTTCAGGGGGATAATGATCCCGAGTGGACACCGCCAATGACAATTCAAAATGAGATTTGTGAAATACTACGTGAAAAACAACAAGTTAGTAAACAACGACATGATTTTCAAAGATGGGCAGGAATTTCGTTCGATGTTGATGATATTGTGTTTATGTGTAAAATTAATATTTCAACAGGCGAAAGTACAAAAACTCAAAAACGTTACTGCGGACCATATATTATTACTGAAGTACTACCTGCAAATACATATCGCATTGCGAGTATTGAGGGAATACGAGGATGACGTTATACTACTACAGCACATGTAAGTCAATTGAAAATTTACAAGAATCCTGAAGATGATGTAACTGATGAGGAAAACGAAGATTTACCGAAAACAGAAAACAGTGATTGTGAAGCGCCAAAAGAAGTTAAAACTACGGATGCGCAAAAAATACAGATAGTTGATAGTGAGACTATTGCAAGTGTGGAAGTGAATAATACAAGTGGTGCTAAGAGTAAACGTACCATAAAGAAACCAGAGTATTTACAAGAGTATGATTTATTTTAATATTTTGCAAGTTCAGAAATTAATTGTAATGTTAACTATTTTGTTTTACTGTTATGCTGAAAATATTGTTGTCATCGTGGGCGATGCCTCATTAGAATGGCCGAGTGTAAGCGTTAATAGATGGCATAACGGTGAACCTGTTTGCAGGCAGCGCTGCCAGTCAGTTAGTTCCCGCGCGGCCTTTAAGTGTAACATCGTCTGCATTGAAATCCATATTGTATTGTAACCTATACTAATAAATTGCTGAAAAACATTCACAAGTGTTATTCCTTAGGCAGGAGAGTGTACATTCCTAAAGTACTAGTATGCAAAGGAGGGGATAATAAATCAAAAACAAAAATACAAATAGGTAACGAGAACTTATAAGAGGTTAAGGATTTCTGCTATCTAGGAAACCAAATAATACAAGATGGGAAGAGCACAAAAGATATAAAACAAAGATTAGCAAAAGGTTGTGCTACATTTAGCAAGAAAAAGCAACAACTGTGTTCAAAGCCAATAAACATAGAAACAAGGAAAAGATTGCTTAAAACATATGTGTGGAACACAGCACTGTATGGCTGTGAAACCTAGACAGTAGGAGAAGAGAACACGACAGTAAAACGATAGGAGTCTTTGAAATGTAGTGCTATAGACGTATAATGAAGATATCATGAACAAAGGAACAAAAAGGTACTAGAAATGGCAGGGGAAGAAAGAAATTTGTGGAAAAAAATAGGAAAGATAGGATGATAGGCCACATACTAAGGCATGAAAGAATAGTGCGAAATATATTAGAAGCAGAAATAAGAAAAAAGAAAGATATAGGTAGACCTAGGTTAGATTATTGCACACAGATAGTCAAAGATGTAGGATGTGGAAATTTCAAGGAAATGCGTAGGCTAGTTCAGAATAGAAATCAATGGAAATACGCCTCAACCAGTTTCAAGACAGAAAACCTAATGACAAAAAAATAATTGCACTTAAATCTGATGATTAATATAAACAACTACAGGTGTCGGTTTTGAAATATTTTCAACTAATGTTGATTCGGCAAATGTTCAAGTGTTGAGAGATCTTGGTAGCCACAGGCTGCTTAACCCCTCTCACATACCACTGAATATTGGGGAAGTAGGGTATATATGTGTAAAACAATAGAAGGGGAACCGAACTGCATCTAACAACAAAGAGCAGCAGTTATATTCAAAGACAACAAACATAGAAACGCGGAGAAAATTGTTGAAAGCATATGTGCGGAACACAGCACAGTATGTTTCTAAAATAGTGGCAGCAGGAGAAGCAGATAGAAAAATAGTAGAAGCCTTTTGGAATGTTGTGCTTCAGATACATGAGAACGATAGCATGGACAGACAAAGTTAATAACAAAGAGATTATAGATATATTAGAGGAATAACGATATCTGTGGTAAACGAAAATAAATGGGAGAAATAGAAGGGCAGGATGCATTCTAAGGCATTTTTGGGGAATAATGCGGGATATATTACAAGCAGAAAAAAAAGAGGTAGATGTAGACCTAGACCAGACTATTGCATGCAGATAGTGAAATATGCAGACTGTGAAAATTTTAGGGCAATGTGTAGGTTAGTTCAGAATAGGAAACAATGAGGGCATGCCTCTAACCAGTTCCAGGACTGAAGACCTAATGATGATGATGAAATACAGTATTGAATGACCTAAAAAGTGTAGTGTGGTTGGTGTATTGTGAATTGTGCTGGAGCGTTGTGGCATTGAAGTTCGGACACCAGCGACTGGTAAAGCAGACTTTACTTTGAATATAGTAGTGTAAAGGATAGTTATTAAAGTAAAATACTGTTAAGAAGTTTTTAAAAAAATAGCATGTTAAATTTACATATAAAAGTTAAAAATACAATTTTATGCAATTCCAGTTTGAAACCTGCACCAAGAGTGTGAAATTTTCACCATAAAGATTTACACAGCATCAAAAATTACTTCTTTTAATTTTAGCCTGACGTGGCAACTACTAATACCTAAAGCTTGTGTGATTTAGATTTTAGACTAGAAGAAACACATCTGTTATAGATAGGTTTAGATAAGAGTTACAATGTGGAATTGGTATTTTTATGGTAATGATAACAAAGTAAATGAAGAAAATAATAACTTCAAAGAGGGATTAAATTTAGAATGTTCTGATTTCATCAAAATTGGGATTCAATTCACTAGTCGCTTCTCGTTCCTAAATTATCATCCATTACTTGTGATCTAATTTTGCAATTTGTATGTTTAATTAAAAATGTAGTTACAAATAGATGTGTCGATCCAACGAATGCCAAATATTTTTGTTCATTGTCCAGAATATTCTTAAACATTTATGCATAACAATTCGTTATTGTTTTTTCAACAAATTGATTTTTTAATATTCAATTTGACCGTATTCAATTGGATACAAGGTCACATATTAAAATTAAATGTTATCGTTACTAAAGATAGATTTTCAGAAGTTTTCTGAAAATCATCAAACTTTTCTTGCAAATTGATTACATAGGCATCACTTATTCTTTTAGCCTCATTTATACAATCAGCACATTTCAGGTTCTTTTTCTTTTCGTGTAAGTGGTGTTTAAATTGTTGCAAAAATAACTAAAATATTCTTGTAAACGATGTGATCTTTTTATATATACCAAAAATAAAGCCATTTTTCTTGTAATATAAATTAATACATTTTGATGCAAAAATTATCTAGGGAGAAGCAAACATTATTTAGCAACTGTTTATCTTTTAATTTACAAAAGGATAATTCCATGTGAAGTCGACGGTTAGTAATTCATTTTATAAGATTTGAGATTTTTGTGATTTTTGGTATGTCACTAGTACCTTACATAAGGAGGAAAATTGTAGAATTCTAATTTTTTGACCATCCGTTTTCAAGTTATGAATTTCTCATTTTTTGAAAATTTATGGTTTTTGTGTTGTAGCAAAACTTTTAATCGGCAGTAGCTTCCAAACTATAATTTAAAAAAAGAACAACTTATGAATTTACTTATTTTGAAAACTCAAAATTGGAATTTTTAATTTTTTTGAAAAATATATTGTGTTAAGAGTGCTCTAGGCTACAAGTGTATCAAATTTCATGATGGTATTTCAATGATAACATAATTAAATTGATTTTTTTTGGTCATGATGTACATGTGAAAATTGCATAGATCGTAACTACATGATTGGCGCTCATTATCTATGTGATGTATCAGAGACACTCTCATAGAAATATGGATGTCAGAAAATGTCGGTAATAAAATGTTCCTAGATTTTCGTGTAGTAATCTAAATTTATATTTGCAATTACGAAGCCATCTTTCGTGTTAGTCTCAAGTAACGGTTACTCGAGTATTTTATGATAGTTCTACGACTATATTACAGTGGCGACGAGGTAAAAAAGAAAATTACAATAATGAGGTTAATTACAATCAAAAGCACATTTTTATGAATTATGGAATCAACCTTGAGGGCAGCTACGGTAACAGCACAGCCAATATTATGTGCAATTATTGGTACCTTACTCAGTTTTCACGGAGAAGACTTGGACCACCTATGAAAAAATGTTGGAACAATATTTTACTGCTAATTTGATTCCCGCAGCGAGGCCTATAAAATGCTGAAGGATCTTTGCGATCCACAATTACCTAAGGATTTAACATATACAGAATTATGTAGCATATTAAGGAAGCAATTAGCTCCCCATGTTTCTGTTTTTAGGGAACGTATGGAATTTTACAAGCTCAGACAATGTGCCGGAGAGAGCGTTCGGCAGTTCTATGCAAGATTAAAAAGCAAGGCGTCTACTTGCAAATTTGGTGCACAGCTAGAAGACTATATTAAAGACAAATTTGTGTGTGGCTTATTGAAAGGGTCTGTTAAGGATAGAATATTGGACAAAGAACACAGTTTCGTTAACGGTTATTGTAGAAATTGCATTAAAGAAAGAAGCCACATTGCAAACAGCGTTGTCACAGAATGTAATACACGAAGTACATCATGTAGGTAATAAAAATAAATCGTATAATAACAGGGGAAGTCATAGTAAACAAGGTAAAAGTGCAGCTTTTAAATGTAATGCTTCTGGTGAACTAAATCACAATTTAACCAGTATAAGTGTAAAATTTGTAAAAACAGGTTCGTTTAGCTAAAGTTTGTAGAATGGCAGTGGTTAAGTCTAGTCATTTATTAGACAAAGAAGAAATTGAATTTAAGAAAATGTTGTATGTTCAGAGTAATTCTGATATACCGCCTTTAGTGGTAACCATGTAGATTGAAAATAAGCAGGTGCAAATGGAAGTGGATACAGATGCGTCTATATCGGTAACACCTGAAGCGATTTATATTGAATTATTTGAAAAAATCACAAATTAAGTAAATGTAATACTCGTTTAAAAACGTATGATGGGCCCTTAATTTATCCAATAGAAGAAATTGAAGTAGATATGACGTGGAATGATATTAAAACATGGGGAAAATTAGTGGTTGTTAAGCAAGGTTGTAGGCCACTATTAGGTCCTGATTTAATTTCTATTTTTAAGATGGAATTATGTTCATTAAATTTGAGAAGGATTGTCAGGATTTACAAGTTAATCTATTACTTCAAAAATATGCTAAATTATTTGAACCGAGATTAGGGGAATATAAATATGAAAAGATAGATTTAAAATGTTTACCAGATGTTAAACCAGTTTTTATGAAACCCAGAAATATCACTTTTTTAGACGATATTGTTATAACTGGTAAGACTAGAGACGAACATTTCAAGAATTTAGAGCATGTTTTTCAAAGGTTGGAAAAAGCCAGGTTTAAATTAAATATTGAAAAATGCGAATTTTTGGTTCCCCAGATAAGGTATCTTGGTCATATTATAAATAAACAAGGACTATTTAAAGATCCTGAGAAGTTTAGGGCTATGCGAGAAGTACCTAGACCAAGCAATAGTTCCGAACTGAATGCATTCGTAGGGATGATAAATTATTATGGGAAGTTTGTTGATAGATTGCCCGAGATTTTGGCTCCATTACATCAGTTATTAAAAAAGAATGTAAAATTTAAAACAATTGTGAAAACTCTTTTAATCAGGTGAAAAATATAATAAGTAGTGATCAATATTTAGTTCATTTTAATCCAGAATTAGATATTAGATTATATTGTGATGCTTCTAGCATAGGGATTAGAGCAGCCTTGTTACATGTATATCCTGATGGTTCAGAAAAACCTATCTGATTTCCTTCGCGCTTATTAAACGCTGCTGAAAAGAATTATTCAGTAATACATAGCAGCATTGGCAATTTATTGGTCGGTAAAGAAATTTCATCAGTATTTGATAGGGAATAAATTTACATTGTATTCGGATCATAAACTACTTTTGGCTCTGTTTGGGGAACATAAGGGAATTCCTCAGATGCGAGCTGGTCGTCTACAGCGTTAGGCTTTATTCTGGAGTGAAATTGACTATAAATTTAAATTATACCAGGTAAATCTAATGAGGGTGCAGACGGACTGTCCATATTGCCTATAAATGTTAACTATATATCAATTGACGAAGATAGCTGTCATTTTTTGATATAGGGGAACATACCCATCGATAGTTTTAGTATTAAAAAAGAGATTAGTAGAAATATTGTCTTAAGTAGGGTTATTCAATACGTTAGGGATGGATGGCTTGAGGAGGGCGACAGTGAATTAAAACCACATTTTAATAGGAGAAACGAAATTTATATTGATAATAATTTATTGATGTGGGGATAGCGTCTAATTTTGCCAACTAGATTAAGGGGAAACATGTTAAGAGAATTGCATGCAACCCATATGGGTGTTGTAAGAATGAAGGCACTGGCCAGCAATATGTATGGTGGCCTAAATTAGACAGTGATATTGAAGCATTAAGTAAAATTTGTACAGTATGTTTATCTAATTCTAGAAATCCTCCTAAATCTATTTTAGTAAAACTCAAAGAGTCTAAAGACGTTTTTGATAGAATTCATATTGATTTTGTGGGTCCATTTCATAGTAGTGTTTTTATTAATTGTCGACTCATTTTCAAAATGACCCGAAGTGTATCAAATGAACGAAATGACGACTAAAGAAACTAGAAAAATTAAGAGATTGTTTTTTTCATTATGGGTTACCAAATAAAATTATATCTGATAACGGTACACAGTTAACTAGTTTCGAAGAATTTGAAATATTTTGTAGGGATAATGGTATGTTCATGTTACATCATCACCATACCATCCTTCCACAAATGGAGCGGCTGAAAATCAGGTTTGTACCTTAAAGGATAATTTAATTAAAGCATTGTATGATGCTTGTAATAAGGGAATTTCTTTAAGTATGCTAACCAGCAGGTATTTGTTTTCTTACCGAGACACTCCCCATTGTACCACCGGAGAGTGTCCTTCTCAAATAATGTTTAAAATAAAGGTTAAGACTAGATTGGACTTCATGAAAAAGGAAGTGCGTGATATTGCTCGAGATAATCAAATAAGATTCCATCATGGCAAAAGAGACGTTCAGTTTGTAAAAGGAGAGGTATGCTGTGCTAGGGGTTATAGAGTAGGTAACGGAAATGTTTGGAAAAAGGCCATAGTGTTAGAAGTTTTAGGAGTAAGGAATTATTTAACTAAGTTACTTGGAGAAGAAAATATTATTTGGAAAAGGTATTCAGAGCAAATAGTGAAGTGCGGTCAAGTTGATGGATCTAAATTGGAAAGTAAAGTTACTGCAATGAGCATAAGGTTCAAACTGAATGTTAGTGTAAATCTCAGTGGATGGGTAAATGGAAATAGTGAGCCTGTAGTTAAATCTGAAATGTTTTAGGGAAGTAGTGTAGATCTTAATGTTAGTGATAAGGAAAATGAAGTATCTTTAGTAGTAGAGAGTAAGGTGGAGGCAGTTGAAAACAAAATTAGTTGTACAGTTCCTGATAGACCTAGACATATTATTAAGCCTCCTGATCGCTTACATTTGTAACTTAGTTTATATTGTTTTGAAAATTTCCTGTAATCTTATGATGGAGGTTTGTGATGTATCAGGTCATAGAAATATGGATGTCAGAAATTATCTGTAATAAAATGTTCCAAGTTTCTTGTGTAGTAATCTAAATTTATATTTGCAATTACGAAGCCATGTTTCGTGTTAGTTTCAAGTAACGGTTTCTTGAGTACTTTATGATAGTTCTACGACTATATTACGATATTACTACCTGCAAGTGGAACTTAATATGGAATTTTGTAAGTGATCTTATTCGCCTATATTGCTTACCAAGTGGTCTAATATACAGAAAAAATATCATTATGCCTAAGTACCTATTTGCAGTTTTGTAAGAAATAGGTACATAACAGTAAATAACAACACAATTCTTACCAGCATCATACTAAAAAAAACCCAACCCAATGACACTCAGTTATAGTACTAAGTACACAACCACTTCCACAATTTAAAATAGTTTATTTTTCTTCTTAGCACGAATTTGTATTACTTTTTTCATTTCACCTTATTGCACTTGGTATGTTCTGCCAGTAGCTGTATTTGGATTTACTTTGCGAAGGATGGAGTATTTTAGTACAGTCAAAATGTCCACCTTTCTTAAATAAGTAAAGAAAAGAGCAGGAAAATGAAACCCTGATTTCTTCTTCACAAACATTTTTCGACAGCACACAAGCTACCCACCACACTTGTTCGTATGCACAGGACACAAAACCCCACAATTTCTTCAAAAGGTACCGATAGCTTCGGGCTAGTAAATTCCAGCGGCAGGTCATCATTTAAAGCTCTAGACCCCATCGTAAGTCAAATACAATAAACTTCTTAAAAGTTAGGTCGGTAACAGACTAACAAATCCGATAGAATTAAAATGTAATAGTACCTTTTCTAGCGTAAATAAAGAAAACCAATTTCAGTTTGAAAAGCTTAACACTTTCGTGATTTACAGCGGATTATAGGAAACAAAACATTATAATAGCGGACACTATTTCCAATTTGATTTGTTCAAATATTACAAGTAATCTTAAGTAGTCTGGAGACATCCATTGTATTTAAAATCCATTTCGGCTCAAGTAGGTTAACCAGTCTTTGTTAATGGCAGACCACTGTCGCCAACAGGTGTGGTCCACAATCAAGTAATTACAATTCCGAGAAGATACAAACTATTTAAACCCTTGGGAAAGTGATTGCATCCGTGACCATCATCTAAAAAGGGGTTGGATTTGGTTTCTGAAATCTTGTTTTGTGGGAGGTTCAGTTCAGTCATTGGATAACAGAAAATGACGTACGTTATTAGGGTAGGAACTTAGTCTATATAACTCAAGGCATAGCCAAAAGACAGGGAGTCTTTCCAATGGGGCCGACCGTGGTTAAGAAGTAGAGAGAAACGTAGTTTCGCGGTTAGCGTTCTCTGGCATGACATAGAATATTCCACTTCGTATCCCGTTAGTAAAAAAATTGGAAAGAATTGTTACTCTTCCAGTTTCGCGAGGGTTATGCCCATATGTCGCGGATTTATAGTGATGCAAGATAAATATTAAAAGCTTGTAGGCGTGTGACGCAGCAAGTAAGTGATATTGTCAAAAATTCTGCCAAGTTCGTATGCCAGTCAATTTTCTTAAACATTACAAACAGAAGCAACAAGCGAGATTCTCTTCCCAAATTTAATAACTGCTCTACGTTGGAAAACAAACCCTCAAACAATGGACAATTATTAGTAAG
Source organism: Platerodrilus igneus (assembly GCA_036346225.1). Taxonomy (NCBI): domain Eukaryota; kingdom Metazoa; phylum Arthropoda; class Insecta; order Coleoptera; family Lycidae; genus Platerodrilus; species Platerodrilus igneus. The sequence goes on from JARFIW010001358.1 coordinate 2,893,751, forward strand.
TAAGTCTTTATAGTTAAGTAGCATGACCAATTTTTAGTTAGTTTATTTGTTAGGACGTTTTGGCCATAAACCGTAGGATTAAATTAGTGTACGATTTATAATATAAGTTTCTTTCATATACAAGTGTTTGATAACTACTTATGTACTCAAATATTTTCATAAATGCCATAGTCACCTATTCACTTAAATTTCTAAATCAATGAATGTAAGAGGTTCACGTTTATTGCTCTGTGAATTAAATAGTTTTGTTTGCCGTTGATTAAGTCAATAGTTTTTTTTTAATTGTTTATCATGGAAGTTTTTATAAGTAGTAAAAAAGTGAGGAATTGATTAAAAGAAACAATTGTCCTCCTTGGGATGACAAGTCTCTCAAGGTTTTGTACGAACATTTGGACATTCTCGACTTGTCTGGCGCCCTTGGCAATTGTCATTAAGCCACAATATTTTATGAAAGGTAAGTGCCCTATTTTTGTAGTATATTATAAATTAATTTAACCCTTTTTCAAAATTTCAACCCTCTATATGATCCACGACCTTCCGCTAGCTAGTGCCGGTGACCCCCCTTTAAATTTTGTTTTACAGGCCGCCCCCATTTTATAATTTGACTGGAAAAGATACACTTAGTAGCTTTTCCGCCTGTAACAAATGCACAGACGTGGAGTGGGAAAGAAAGTGTGCGTTTTCAGACACGATGGCATTAGCCAACTAGACGTCTAACAGTGAGATTATCTGTGTCTTTTTTGTTTTCTCTTTCAGATAATGTAGGTTCCCTCTGTCGTACCTATTATCGTTTCTTACCTGGTTGATCCTTTATCGTACCGCTACAGAAAGAAGAGGGAAGACAAAACAAATCTGACTTCAACAAGGCCGAAGGCCGAACCACGCCCAAACAACAGCGAGATCAATAAAAAGAAGCATGGCTCTTGCCGCAAGAATAACCGTAGTGTCGTGAAGGGCTCCACATTTTACGTGAGTACATTTTATCTTTTCCTATATGGCGTCTCGGGTATTACAATAAATATTTTTGGTATGTAATACCATTTGAGACGCAATTCTGACGTAATATCTTGTTGCACAATATTATGTACGTGTTTATTATGTTGCCAACTGTCGTAGTGGCTCTTATCAATTACGCCGGGACTTTAACGGTTATGCCTTAGACTATAATAGCCGTGTGAATTATAACAGGCTTAATTGAAGTGAAGGTAGTATGGACCGTTATTTTAATGTTCTTGAATACATACTCCCGCTTTAGCTAAACTTAAAACCGCACTTGAACGATGAGAAAGATTTGAAATTTTCTTCTCCTTGACGTTTAACCCTATCTTGCCTGTTGATATTTTTGTCTGTTTTTGTATTTCATTAATACTTGTAGGTGTATTTTTGTACCAACCTTTCGAATTATTATGCATCCAAAATGGATTGGGCGTTAGGAAAAATCTGTCTGTTGTAATGTGCGTTGTTCTATGCATTTGTATTTTTTGAAACAATCTGACTGGGCATAAAGCTTCACTTTCTTCGTTTTTAGTTAACCATTTACTATCGCAACATTTTCTACTACCTCCTTGGCAAGTTTTAGAAAATATGGAATTGTACTCAATGCGACCAGTTAAGGTTTCATCACTCGATTTCTCTTCTTTAAAATAGTATATTTTGCAATTTGAGACTTCTCCTCCTCGCCATGCGAGTTCAAATGTAGCTATATGAAAAAATTTCTTCAAAAGTCCAATTGGCGTATCCTCATCCCATAAATTTGCTATTTGATAAATTTCTGATTTGGTTAAAGCAACTGAACTTTCTTTCCTTTTGTCTATATCAAATTGTAGCAACTTACGTTTAGTATCTCTGGCATCTCGAGCTCTTTTAAAAATTAAGTCCGAGAAAGGATTGAAACTGATATTAAATTTTTCAAAATACAAATTCTGCATCATTCTAGCTGTAGTGTTCTACATCGTCTTCACAACGTATTCTTTATAATCATTCCCATTAATCTTTTTCATGTTGAATGTCCAGTTCATGAGTATATTCGCCACAATTTCTAATGGCTGGGCTTCACTTAAATTGAAATATGTTCCTTGCTAAAAACGCAAAATTGATTCCAAATAGAATTTCTGCATTTGCTGGTGTTTTGAGACACTGAATTTTCTACTTCTAAAATTATTACTTCATTAGAACTACTTCCAACCCTTGTCATATCAACATAAGGGATAACTCACATTAATATTAGTAACGTCAAAATAGCGTCTATAGACAGCTACTTATATGGCGTTGACATGGTGAAGGTAAATAAAAATATATCAGAATTTTTTAGCAATTGTAGTTTGATATAGGAATGTATGTGTGAAACTTTTGCGTTCCAACAACTGCTTCTGACTCTTCAAAACACTCTTTTAGTAATTTTTCTTCTTCGATATACTCATCATTAGCTGCATAAAAAAGTAACAGAGTGAATGTTCTCCACTGGAAAAGTTGTAATGGTGACAAAATTCGGTTTTCCAATGGGTTTTGGGAACTTGCTCTAACAGCAAATCGCTTTACAGTGCCTCCAACCCCATCACACACTCCATTGGAGATTGCATAAAAATATCATTCACACTCAACTCCAATGTCTTTAATGTAATGATAAAAGTTGAAAAAATGCATATGGTTTTCTATTAAGCTGCTGATCCAATAGAAAAATAATATAACTTTTTTAATTTGGCAAAAAACTATTCAAAAACCCCCATAAGTTCTTTGATAAACATGAACTAGGACTGCTGTGGTTTAACAGTTCAAAATAAATATAAAACTCTTGTAAGCTAGCATATTTGTTTCAGTTTTCCCATTCTTTTATAATAAACCACAAAAGGAAGCACAGCTGCCATTGAGTTGTTCCAGCAGAACTCCTGTGATCTGTCTTGCAGAACAAATAAGTGGCTTTCTGTAAAATCGCAAGTTACTTCTGCTTCGTGTTCACTGATAATCATCTTCTTTTAGGAAAAAATACTGTTTGCTGTTTGGTTATGAAATCATGCCTATTGAGTTGAATTAATTGTTCAGACACACACCCATGCACGCACGCACTTATTATATTTTTTTATGTAACTAAGCAAATTACTACTGTAAATGAAGTATACTGCCGTGCTAAGAAAGAAACGCGTATCTGCAGTCACGTTACTTTTGAGAAATTTGGGTTGAAAGTTTGACTGTTTGCCATGTTTTACAAATGTTAAAAAATTAAATTTTATTTGGAGTTTTAAGGCATGCTACAGATGCATTAGAAACAAGCAAAAAATGCAATTGTTTAAAAAATCTAAAAAGATCGAGTTGCGTTCTTTAAACTTAGAAAAACTGTAGAATTTAAACTTCTTTATTTCGGTTGAAGTCGACGTAACTAGAGTTACAGGGGTTTTTCTTTGCAAAATGAGCTTGAATCTTTTAATATCTTTTAATAAAACATACCTAGTGTTTGAAATAAATAACAATCGCATTTTATTGCTCAAACATAAGTACACTGCATTTACCATCTTACGGTTTAAATGACAAAAACGAAATTGTACACTAAAAACTGAAAAGTAACTTCTTAAATATTAATATCATACACTTTAAGCCTAAGACTGAAATATGAATAAAAGCTACATATTTTTACACAGGTACAATTGAATTTTTTTATAGGCAAATCCTCCCAAAAATGTCTTCAATTTTAGGGAATTACACCACTTAAATTTTTTTAAATACTCTGCTTCTTTTTTTCATCACGCCATATGCTGTTACTCTTGGAAGTGGTAGCGGATTAATTCCTCCTTGTTTGTAAATTTTTTTCATAACAAAATCTAACTCCATCATATCTTCAGTACGTGATGTTTGATAATACAACACTTTCTTATTCATACAAGCCACTATTTGGATAATATCCGCTAGATAAGGCTGGGTACCTTTTCTATTTTTTAGTTTTTGATAAGAGGTTATTACAGTATCGTCTTCTTTCTTTCTTTCTGTATGTAGATAAAAATAAGGTAGGGGAGACAGGGTAAAAGGTACGATAATTTGGGAACACAGCAAACCTACATATCCGAAAAAAGACACGGTAAGATAAAATACAACCACCCTTCTTCGTGTTTTGGAGGCAAGTCCCAATGCGCCTTTTGGAAATTTCCCACTACTCCGTCCACACGCGTCGGCGCGGAATTCGCGCAACGCACTTCTGAAGTTACGGAAAAACGCGCAACAAGTCTTTTAAATTTATAACGCGAAATTCCCGCATATTAAAACTATATGAATGTTTACGGCCGCTTTCGGTACGTAACAAGGTCCAATCTTTCCAATCAAAGAAGTCGGTTATATTCATTTCTTTGACTTTCACTTTGCACCGTGCTTTTTTTACAGCATTTGCAAAATCATGAAAATCATAAGTCTTGGTCTGTTGGGTAAGTGATTTTTCTACACTGTAGCGAAAGCTATCGGCACTCATGAAAGTGTGACCTGGTTCAAAAAAGTTCTTTGTAATGGTGTCAGCTGATATTTCAGAGGAGTTTATAATATGAAGCAAAAACGATAACATAGTCCAATTCTTATTTTGGGCTGCGCAATTGTCGACCCAAAAAATAATTTCGCGAGCATGCCTATGAGCTAATAAGAATGAGTAGTAACAACTAATAATGTCGTCTTTAGTTTTCTCTAGTTTTTCCCAAGGCACGAAACTTTCGTGGTAGGCAACAATTCTCTGAGTAAATGAAACCTTTTTAAAGGATTCTATTCGTGGCAAACTAATGACCTTCTGTAAATCAACGAATACGCAAACTGTATCACAATCGAACTTTGTATTGGCATCCTTTTCTATAAGTCCCTGAAATTTTTTGCTTTCAAAATGTGTTTAGACCAAGAATCATAGTTTAAACATTCGCTTTAAAGATTATCCGAGGTATGTTTAGGATTGTGCAACTTCAATTCTTCACAGAACTTACATTCTTCATGGCCAAGTTTGGTAAATGATATATTTTTAGCAGATAATACTTTCCTATATAACTCGTAAGAACATTTTATGGCCGAATTTTTATTACAAAAATCCTAATACATTAATACGATTTGGTGCACGCTCGTGTCTGAAGTTAGATATGGTTGGACCAAAACTTTGAATGTGATTGTCAATTATATTCGAATCAATTTTGTTGGGATTTACATGCTGCCCGCATTGATCGTAGTGGTATGTGTGTGACTACTACGCCCAAGGTCCCGGGTTCGAATCCCGACACAGTCTGCTTGAAAAATGTTAGGCGAGCATTTTTCACAAAAATACACCCTCGTTCGGATGAGCGGTAAAATGGAGGTCCCGTGTGTGAGTGTTGTCACGCACACGTTAAAGATCCCTACCTTGCTTGGAACAGCAAGGGTTCGGCAAAATTCCAAATTTTCCAGGTAAAAAAAAACTCGCTTCCTGGCCAATGTAGTACCTTCGGGTGGAGCATTGGAAAATCAAATGTAATGCCCGCATTGATCACATGTTGGAATCATCTGTGAAAGCGATAAATTTTTTAACTCTCCTTGTATAACCCATTCATTTGTATTCTTATATCCTGACGTAGACAAAAAAAATGGTTTGCAAACAAAATGAGTTCTGCCTTCAGTATCTTTTAGTGAATATTTAAAACTACTTTGTCTTCTTGCATTTTCGGTTAGAAAGTAACGAGTTACAAGGGCAAATTGTAAAAATGCACGCCAAAGATAGCTGCCTACTACATAAAAATACCGCATCTTCTACTTGCTAAGATAAACCTATGTAACTATATAAAAGTTACTCGGTTTTATCTTAGGAATTTCAGATACGGAGCTCTATCGTAATAATACAGCAACAATTTCAATTTCCCATAATTATAATGTTACGTTTTCTCTTAAACTACGAGAGATACGGTGTTTAAGCTTTGTAAGATCATAAATTTTTAGTCTAGCTGTAAGCTCATAGCAAAATCTCAATTTTCACAAAAATCAGAGTTACAAGGTTCTTTCTTAGGACGGCAGTATAGTAGAGGCCCCATAATCTACTCCAGTGGTACTCCACAATTATTAACAGACCATGTCTAAAAGATTTTCCTGCAGAATGGTTGCAACAGATTGGATAAAGGTGGACACCATTCTAAAACCAACACTCAACATATAAAAGAAACTTCAGAATCTTCTCACACGAAAGCAAACTTTTTTAATTGGACTAGTGGGATCATAAATTATTTTTACTTCAATTAATAGCATGTTGTTACTTATGTTCGCTAATTGGTAATATTAAATTTTGACTTTTTTAATCTTTAAGTAATGACATTAAATATATTTTGAATATAAGGATTGTGCATCAACAACAAACCCCCACTCCCTCAAAAAGTTTGATTCGAACCCTGATCCCAATTTACTTTAATAAATAATCAGTGAAAAAGTTCAATGTCTTTCACTAACATTCTTGCAAATTTGTTTTTTTAAAAATAAAGTCCACCAATTTCACGAGACTAAAATCCATATCCATCAGCTTTTTCAATATAAAGTGGAAACCCTTGAGTTTCCAGTGAGTCATCATACCTCAAATGTAACAGTTTTGCTATTAACAAAACCATCTACCTAAACGTAGGCTTTGCCAATGAAAATTATTTTACGGGCAATTTTTCAAGATGCAAGTAGTAAGTTCTTAACATAACTTCTGATAGTTAGGCTCAGTTCGTGAGCGACTACAAGTTGGAGGTTAAAGTTTAAGTCCAGATATAAAATTCTTCATATTGGGAATAAAGAAAGATACACTTATTGTGCTTGATAAGAAGTGAATTACAATGCTCTGGTGAATAGAGGTATTATTTTCCTTTGAATAAACTGTAGCATTCAGTCACATATTGGGTGTGAATAGCAACAGATCTCGTTGTTTCAAAATTTTCAAACAAGTGCCAAATCGGTTCCTCTAGTAAACAAGATTTAGACTTGTAAACTTCAAATCGCATACAATAACACTGTAAACAGAACACCCATTTTTGTAACCAGCCTTAACAATTTCTACAAATTGTGAAATTCTGTAATGTTCCATAATCATTTATCCAGATTGACTAAAAACACTAATAACATATAACAGAAAAATCTCTTCATATACGTCATTCATAAGCAGTCAAAGATGAGGCACTTAGTGGAATACACTTTAAAAATATTTGAGATAAGCATAATACTAATAAGATAATACAAGCATAACTGCATGCCGCATATAAATGTTTAAATAATACTTGGCTGTGATATGAGTGTTTCAAAGTATTACCTGTTGCATGTCCTTAATAGACATCAAGAAGATTAGAAGGAAATATATTAGGCTACAGTAGGTAAGATATAAGCAACATGCACAAGCAGATATAGTACCTATTCAAAGGTAAAAATTAAACCAAGAAATCTGAGTAGACATGTGATGATGGGAATCATGAATAAAATAATAATAGAAATTCAAATTATACTCTATTACCTAACTATGTATTACTATGCAAATTGCTAGAAGAAGTTTGAAATCCCTACCTTATTTAGTCCGATTTATTAACATGCTATAAACACAAATAGTGTAAAAGTAGTAGAAAACTCAAGAAAACTTAGGAAAACAATACAGACAAGAAGGAAAAAATATACACAAATACTCACTGTTCTGGACTTTGGTCTGTATCACTTTCGTCTAATTCTGCTTTGTTGCGTTTCTTTTCATATATAAGAATAATTGCACATAGTATTATAACTTCTGCACATATACCTAAGAAAGGCCATAAAGCTGCATATTTATCTAGAATTTTACAAGTATTATTAATTGCAGCATCCATTGCTTCTATTTTGTACTTACCTTTAACCCTAATTACACCTTTAGCAGGCTCACTAATTTCATTCGTTATTTTTGAAACACCTTTACATATTAATTCACCTTGGTCTTCTAGAACTGTATCTAATAAAATAAAAACGGCATTTGGAACTTCCTTATCTTTATCAGTTTTATCTGATTCTATATGTATTCTGCCTTCAGACTTTTCATATGTTTTATTTTCTGCAACAGAAAGGTTAGAAACGTAGTTGGTTATTCGATAAAGTTCTCACGATAGATCCATACAATATTGGGTAATGGATTTCCATGTACTAAACAAATAACTCGAAGTTTTTCGCCTTCTATCACACTAATGTCACGAGGTATTTTAACGTAAATTTTACCTAAAAAAAATCAATATTGAAATCACAAACTTTTCACAAAGAGTATTTGAATCTCAATTATTATTTTTTAAATCGTAGAACTAAAATACAACTGAGGATTCCAGTTCAAACTAGACAGCTGATATATTTGTTATTATTACTTCAAGAATTTTTTAATTCAAACTAATACTTATAATAAAAACAGCGAATGGTGTAAAGATATTTCCAAATGCTTCTGAGATTGTTACGTTTATTTTCAGCATAAATTAATTACCCCTTTTTCCCTTGTTAATTCATAAGCCCGCATTATGATAATTTTGTTAAATCGATTCCGTTGCTATTCTTAAATCCTTCATCAATATCCTGTATATTTTTCGCTTGTTAATCCTATGCTCGCTTTACAATAATTTTAACTCAAATCTACTTGCTGGGAAACGACAAGTTTATGCTATAATTAAATAGTCAATACCTTGTTATAGGTATCCGTTAGCATGTTAAACATTCCGTTAACGTATAATTGCTTCTTATGTGGTTTACAGTTTTAATCGCGCTTTTGATACTGCGAGGATTTGCAGTTCGAATTCGTGTTATTTTAAACCAATTTTTAATTGGATTCTGCAGCTTGTGCGTTGAAATATTTCTACAGCAATGCACGGTTTATTGTTTGACAAGTATAAAGTATCTTGCATGTATCGCTCTTAGCTGGAGGCCAAATTGGTTCTTTTTTATGTAGGCCCAGCCGTTCTTTGACACAGACCAACTAACGTTGCCTGTAGATTGCTAGTGCGGTTATGGTCGCTGTGCTTTTTTTGGTATTTAGGTAAATCCCCCACTCTTCGCGTTTGGTAGCTAGCCTGCCATTTCTACGTTTCTTCCAGCTATGTCTAGGTACATAGCATAAATTTTGGCGCCCAATCCGTGTGGGTCAGGGAATAGAATAGCTCCGCGGTACGACCTCCCTGTCGTAAGAGACGACTATAGCGGTCCAACACACACATACGCACACTTTATACACGTCCAATCCATACCCACACACTTCATACACACACATACACTCACACACTTCATAAACACACGGTTCTACTTGGTTCTCCTTTCTGTAGTTTCCTCCTTGTATTCCTTGCAACTCGTGTGGGTCCGGGAATAAAATAGTCCCATGATACGACCTGCGTGTCGTAAGAGGCGACTACAGCGGTCCAACACACACACACATGCACACTTTATACATGCACAACACACACACACACACACACACATACAAGTGGCGCCCACAGACCTGCTCATACATAGCTACACTGGGATTCTGTTTTATTTTCTTTTGTACGATTCTTAGGTTTTTTGTAGGTTCTGGTTCTTGTATGTGTTGGTGTTATTCTTTTTAGTTTTTTCTTTTTTTCTCGTTTCTTTCATTCAACATTCCTCTTCATTCTCCTGTTGCTGATCTTCTTTGCTGTCGATCCCTAGTCCGATTGTGTTTCGTTCATCCGCTCCTATGGTAGGTGTTTTCAAGTCCGTTTTTCTTTCTTCGGAAATCACGACTTAGTCGACTTTAGGTCTAGTTAGCTATTCTTTTCTTTGGTTCTTCGGTATTGGTTACCACAGTTTGTAGTACATCGTTTTTTTACCAGTGCTCTTCCTCTCTTTCCCCTTGTTGTTACTTTGCATACATGAGGCTTGACCCTTAGGTTGTTTTGGCTGGTACTGTTAGTTTTCTTCCTCGCTTCCTTCCTTTACTGTTGGTTATCTGCAAGAAACCAATCTTCTTTTGAGGTCAAATACTTTCCTGTTTCTTTACAAGAAACAGCCGTTCTTTTGAGGACTTTTTTTAGTGTCAATGCCGTTCCACCTTAGTCCTCCTTGATTGCTTGTCAGCCATTTTCCTTTTTTCTTTTCTTTATTTTTCTTTTCTTGCTCTTGGTTCACTTCCGTTGATGTTCCAGGTTAATTATTTTTTGTTTTTCGGTTTTTTATGTTTGGATTTCTATTGTTTCTACGATTGGTTTTTCGAGCCGGATAAGAATTGTTTTTTTTTGCTGCTTTTGGAATGTTGTCCTTTGTTTTTTTTCCCTTTAAGCAAATTTTTTTTTGTTTGGGTTGTTTTCTTTTTGGGCTTTTTTTGGTCCTGCCCACACCCATTACTTTCGTTTTCCTATACCGACCTGTTAATTTTGCTGAGGGGATTTGTTACATTTATTTTCAGCATAAATTAATTACCCCTTTTCCCTTGTTAATTCATAAGCCAGCTTTACAATAATTTTATAAATCGATTCCATTGCTATTCTTAAATCCTTCATCAATATCCTGTATATTTTTCCCTTGTTAATCCCATGCACGCTTTACAATAGTTTTAACTCGAATCTACTTGCTTGGAAACGACAAGTTTATGCTATAATTAAATAGTCAATACCTTGTTTTAGGTATCCGTTAGTGTGTTAAACATTCTGATAATGTATAATTGCTTATTATGTGTTTTCCAGATTTAATCGCGCTTTTGATAACGCGAGGATTTGCAGTTCGAATTCGTGTTATTTGAAACAATTTTTAATTTGATTCTGCTGCTTGTGCGTTGAAATATTTTCTACAGCGATGCACGTTTTGTTGTTCGACAAGTAGGAGGTATCTTGTGTGTATCGCTCTTAGCTGGAGGCCAAATTGGTTCTTTTTTATGTAGACCCAACTGTTCTTTTCCACAGACCAACTGCCGTTGCCTGTTGATTGCTAGTGCCGTTATAGTAACAAGGTAAATGCACCCTGACGACCGTGGTGATACGGTGCTGATTCACTCCCAAGGGCGTGCAAGCTAAGTATCCCGACACATGCAGGTATACAACTTGTTTTCTATTGTGTATATCAAGAGGATATTCCTTATTAGCGTTTGGTATAGTTACGTGATAAGAAACGTGACACTGTAGGACTATTGTTTGTTGCTGCGAATCGATATTATCGCTCTACAGGTGTAATGTACCGCTGTTAAAAATGTTTAACAAAAGTTCCCACACGTTAATTCTTTTCTACTAACTTGTTTATTTTATAAAAGGTATTATGTACGATTAAAAAAAAAGAAATGTTTGACAAAAGCTCTCACTCAATAATTTTTCATTACTGATTAGTTTTATTTTCTGTAAAATACAAGATGCAAACTTCGTATCCAAAGTACTAAATTGTTCGTATCACATAATTGTTTGCTTTGAAATAGTATTGCTTAATTTATTTCTTTTGCTTGTTTGTATAGAGTCCTTTATTTATTCTTATTGTTAATAGATGATCGTGGTCGATGTCCTTTTTTTGGTATTTAGGTGAATCCCCCCACTCTCCGTGTTTGGTAGCTAGCCTGGTATTTCTACGTTTCTTCCGGCTACGTATAGGTACGTAGCAAGATATTAAAAATTAAAGATTGTCATGTTGCACACATTGTCATTCTAGCATTAAGATCTATCTAGTACACATGCTTACTCATATATCAATTTTTATTTGTGTCAGGGTTTGGATGATTTAAATGTATGATTTTGCTCTCTAAAAAAACATTACTCTCAGTTCCAAAACTGCAAAAGATGTAGGCATACCCCACAGGATTATAGAAAGGGGGAAAGAGTAATTTAAATCTGAAAACTTATTATGGAAGCATTCTCTATAATTATGATTTTAATATGACAGTGTTTAATAAGTTACTGCAATAAATAGGAGTTCTATAAAGATCATACATTTAGAAATCACAAAAGTATCGTTTTACGAAGTGTGCTCGCTATACAGGGTGTCAGGAAAATACGTGTACAACGTAAGAACAGAGATTGGCTTGAAATAGATCAATTTGAGCCAACTTACCTATTATATAAGTTGCTTCATTTAGCCGCTAGAGGGCTTCAAAAATGGTGAAAAATATTTGATATTTTAAAATAACTCGAAAACGTGTTGATAGATTTTGACCATTTTTGGTGTTCGAGTTTCTACTTTCAGTTGACTTCTTTTGGTGGTGTACGCAATAATTTTAAAAGCATACGAGTGTCCCAAAAATGATGTATTGTATAAATATTCGACCATTACCTTTTTCCTGTTTATGCAATGACTACCAATTTTTTTTATGAGTAGCAGACTTAATTTGGAAACTTTTTTGTCTCTTGTAAAATTTTGATTAGACGAGCGGTTTGACAGAAAAAAATAATTTCAAATGTCTGCATACTTTCGTCATCATTGCTGCATTAAGAATAAAATGGGGCAAATCAAAAAGCATAGTTTAGTAGTTGGCTTTGCTTTTTATTTGTTATTTAATTTTACTGTCATTTAACCCCAGTTTATCTGTCAAGTCGTGAATTTCTGCTTAATTCAATAAAAGTTTGCATCTTTCATATTACATTATGAGTACTTACACAAACAACAAACAGGTGGATATGCTTTTGGTATTCGGATTTTGTCAAGGCAATGGTCGTGAAAGCTCAGAGTCTATGGGGAAAAATTTCCTAATCGTTGAATGCCAAACCACCAAACATTCGCAAATATTGAAAGACGTCTTCATGAAAATGGTAGCTTTCAGTCAAGAAATGCGGATCGAGGACGTCAATGTATTACAAAAACTGCGGATCTGGAGGAACAAATTTTGGATAGAGTTGAAGAAGATCCAAAAATAAGCACCAGATGCTTAGGACTTGAACTACAAGTTCCTAAAAGTATTGTTCATGACGTTTTAAAGGAACAGTTATTACACCCATACCACGTACAAGGTACAAGACCTTTTGTCTATCGATCCTGAGAGGCGTCCAGCTTTCTGTCAATTTATTTAAGATCAGAGAATTCAAAATGCAAATTTCAGTCGCAAAATTTCATTTACAGACGAAGCTTCTTTTACAAGATCTGGTATTACTAACATACATAATGAACATGTTTACGCTGTAGAAAATCCTCATGCAACTAAAGTGACTCACTATCACATGAATTTAAAATTAATGTCTGGGCTGGAGTTATTGATAATTTTATTATCGGTCCTGTTGTGATACCAAATCGATTAAACGGAGAAAATTACTTCAACTTTCTACAACAAACATTGCCGAATTTATTGGAAGATCTGCCATTGTTACTTCGCCAAGACATGTGGTTCATGCACGATGGTGCTCCTCCCCACTTTACTCTAGCTGTTCGACAACATTTACACGAAAAATATCCGGATCGATGGATCGGAAGGGGATATGATGCTCCTACAAATTGGCCAGCACGATCGCCGGACTTGACGCCCTGTGATTATTTTTTGTGGGGTACCTTAAAATCTAAGGTTTATTCGTCTCCACTTGATAGCGAAGAAGAATTGTATAGACAAATTTTAAATGCAGCCAACTCTTTAAAAAATAATGCACAAACAATGCAGAGGGCTCAGTTAAACTTCTTACGAAGAGTTAATTTGTGCATTGAAGAAAATGGCGGCCATTTGAAAATTTATTGTAATGGTCCAACACTTGTATCGCACTGTTAATTTTCAATGATAGTAATAAAAAATAAACAAAACAATGAAATAAAAATAAAAAAACAGACATTTGAAGTTATTTTTTTCTGTCAAACCGCACGTCTAATCAAAATTTTACAAGAGACAAAAAAGTTTCCAAATTAAGTCGGCTACTCATAAAAAAAAATTGGTAGTCATTGCATAAACAGGAAAAGGTAATGGTCGGATATTTATAAAATACATCATTTTTGAGACACTCGTATGCTTTTAAAATTATTGCATACACCACCAAAAGAAGTCAATTGAAAGTAGAGACTCGCATCCCAAAAATGGTCAAAATCTATCGACGCGTTTTCGAGTTATTTTAAAATATCAAATATTTTTCACGATTTTTGAAGCCCTCTAGTGGCTAAATGAAGCAACTTGTATAATAGGTAAGTTAGCTCAAATCGATCTATTTCGAGCCAAAGAATCTCTGTTCTTACGCTGTACACGTATTTTCCGGACACCCTGTATATCAGGAACTGACAACACTAGCATTGCTAGGTTTCTAAACTAAAGTTTGACCTTTTTGACAGTATACATACTTATAAATTTTGCCATATGAACACTATTTGTTTTGTTTTGATCGAATTGAAAATTTCGTCTCTGCCAAAAAATGGAATTAACTCGTGAACATTTTCGTGCGATGATTTTCTACAATTTCCAACATGGATTATCTCCACAACAGTGCCTGAATTAGCTTATTTTGACTTTTGAGGAAGAAGCTCCAACTAAAACCACTGTATATCGTTGGAATAGTGAATTCAATTGTGGTCACAATTCTCTAGAGGAAGAATTTAAAGAAGACCTTTCAAAATCGGCAGTTGTGGCAGAAAACATCAATGCTGTGCGCGAATTGATAATGCAAAATCGTCATGTGACATTCTGAGATTCAGGCATCCCTAGGTATTAGTATGACAAGTACAGATTGGATATTACATAAACACTTAGCTGTGAAAAAGCTATATGCACGTTGGATCCCACACAATTTGACAATTGCTCAAAAAAAGACTCTTATCGATTGGTGCAAAGAAATGCTCAACAAATACGATTGTGATGCATCAAACGCAAAGTATAACATCCACATATGTAACGAATCTTGGATTTATTCGTATGAACCCGAAAGTAAACAGGAGTCGACTGTATGGGTCTTACAAGATGAACAAAATCCAACAAAAGTTGTCCACGCTCGAAGCACTTCGAAGAAAATGGTTGCCTGTTTTTCCGGAATAAATGGACATGTCATGACCGTTGGTTTAGAGGATTGTAGAACAGTTAATTCTGTTTGGTATACAACCATCTGTTTGCTACAAGTTTTCGGAGAAATAAGAAAAATAAACCAACGACACCGAATCATTTTCCATCATGACAATGCGAGCTTTCACGCATCAGCTCAAACAAGTGATTATTTGAGAACTCAAAACATCGAATTGATGGGTTATCCGTCATATAGTGCTGATTGGGCACCTAATGATTTCCTTTTTTCCCACACGTGAAGAACAAACTGCGTGGACAACGATTTTCGACACCAGAAGAGGCGGTGATGCGTTCAAATCCCATGTTTTGGAGATATCTCAAGCAGAATGCAAAAAATGCTATGAAAATTAGTTCCAACGTATGCAAAAGCATACCCCTATGAGGCAGAAAAGTGGAGCCATCAATACAAACAGATGTGGGGTTATTATATTACTTTCATAGTATCTGGTTGTAGTTACCGCATGTTGTATAACAATCAATGGAATATGTGCAATTAATAGAGATCGGCTATTAGTTATATAAGTAAAATTCTTTCACATACATTTCATTGTTTAATGACTTGGGAAACGTTCAATGCGATCTTTTTTACCATAATGTTATTTGTTCTTCGCTATATTTTACATTGATGTGTTATGTTAACTTTGCTTAGATTTGTCTGTAGAACTATTATGTATAAAGGAATTTGCTAAATTTTTGCCAATAAGTATATTTGTCATTATCGGTTCTACAAAGAAAGATAAATTAGTAAAGTTGTAGGATATTTTCTGAACCACAAGTATAAAGTTTTTGTCAAACCTTCTAAATAGAACACTCTGTATATTCTTGTATAGCTTCATATACAATTTTTTATAAATTAAAAAATATACACTTTCCTCTACACGCCTTTACCTGTTTCCGAACTATAATGGTACTTTATTCAATAAGGACAAATGTATTTTATCTTTAAAATTTTTCTCCGGTAAGTGAAGTGACTTCGATTTACTGCAATAATTCCTTTGAAAGTAAATACATCAATATTTTATTAAAATTCGTATTTGTTTTTAATAGCACAAACAGCGATATAATTTTAAGATAAATGAAAACTTTCAATGTATGTTAATAAAAACATGAAATGTCTGCAACAAATGATTGGAATCTAATGTATCTCAGACTCATTTAACGCGCCATTCTGTAGTGTGTTTTAAATATCAACTTAAGAAAAGTACCAAAAAAGTATTTGTACAAAAGAAATAATTGTTATACTTTTAAAGTATCTAAAACACGTAATCCTAATATATATTCAATTGCAGTGAAATCTACTATCATTGTAAATATTGAAAAAAACATACTTTGTACAGTAATGGTGGCTCGAGCTTTCTCTTCCCCACCAATGGAAGCTATACAGGCATACTCTCCAGCATCTTCTTCTACCGCTGAACTCAGCTGGAATTTATATATACCGTCTTTATGTGATATCGATGCTCTCTTCTTAAGATCGTCATTTTTTGAAATTGGTTCTTTGTTTTTTTCCCTATAACAGAAAATACAAGATATATAAAAGTGAATAATACATTCACATAGTTAAAAATGATGTCTGTTCGAATAGGAAAACCATCAACTGGGGCTACAAGAGTAATTGACATTATACAGATAGTGGTCAAACTTGCTGCATTCGTTTATTAGAATTACGTTAAAAAGAGTAAAGTGTAGTGTTTTCTTGACGGAACTGCTAAATAGTATCTTAAAATAACTGTTCAATTCATAGTAAAAAAACGTTATTACAGACTTAAGCTAAGGCAGTTTTTGTCATATCTGCAAGACCTTAAACAGTCCAATTTCTTTTCTTTGAAATATTTAAATGATATAGTGTACATGCGAACAATCGAAAGACTATCAAACAAGTGAAGTATTGTTACGCTTGATGATTTACTTTTTTGGCTACTTATGGAATCACGACCTACGGCTCTGTACCATAGAATAATAATAATAACAAGAAGTGACACTCAGCGTTTTTAGGAAGATCAAATTTCTTTGCGGATGTATAAAATCCGCCATTATTTTGTTGGTATATCCTTAGAATAATAATACACTCACGCTAGTGTAGTGTATTATTATTCTGTGGTATATCCTTCAACCTTCTTTAAGTTTATTGTACCGTTCTTGTTCTACGTTGTAATTTCACTTCAATATGGTTCTTTATTACGTTAAAGCCTAAATTAAGCAGTTTTGCATACAATAATCAATTTAAATATTTAAAGCAATTTCTAACTCAACGTTTTTGAATTTCCCGCTGCATCTGTGTACCTACAGAATAATGGCTGGAGATTACGTATTTTGGGGTGTCATTATTCTACGTCTGTACTAAAAAGTCGATTTCCATAGTTGTGACTTTAAAGAATTTATCCGATACGTTTTCTTTTGCAAATATTCAAACATAGCTTTTTACAAATACTGCTACCAAGCATTTTTCTATATCATAAGAACGTTTGTACATTTTTTGTTTTTTCCTGAATGTCTTGATGAGGGGCAATCGTCATTGTCATTTTCAGCGGTAATTTCTTATTGTTTTCGGTATATTGATAATTTTTCGACTTCTATCCTTGAATAATTGTCTATTGTATAACTATTTCTATGTCTGTGGTAACTCGTAGTTTTTGAAATTACTGTGTGGATATATGTAAGTTGGTTATTTGGCCTTTTGTCTGATGCGCTCTGTAGATGATTTGTCTAAGTCCAATTTAAAGCATAGTTATTTTTTAAATTATCGACGCGTTGGTATAGGTATTATTTTATCGCTGTTGTAGATAGTCCCTCATTCCGATTTGTATCCATAGGGACACTTCTACCCTCTACCCTTTCTTTAGGATGCTTATCCTAAAACTCTACTTTTTCATATCCCTCTATTTCCATTTCAACCTCATTTTTTTCCTTCGTTGGACCTGTCTTAGTCTCAAGACAACCGTCCATCACATAAAGAGTGGTTATCCCTCATTTCAGGCTTCTGATTACATTTTGGTTGGCTTATTAGTGCTTTGCTATCCACCGTTTTCTGTATCACCTTTGCTCAATGTGAGCCCATCTTCTTCTGTCTTCTACCTGGTGGCTACGAAGCTTCAAACATTCCATCTCCGTCATTTTTCTTTTTCATTTTTCCTTTAAGTCACTGCATAGATAGAATATTGCTACCTCACAACAATGGGCCACGGGTGTGGGGAACACCTACATTTGATTTTTCAATGCTTTACCCAAAGCTACTACATGGGACCTACATTTTACCTCTCAACAGAACGAGGACGTATTTCTGTAAAACATTTTTTTCTAACATTTTTCAAGTGGTCCATGTCGGGAATTGAACCTGGAGCTTTAGATTTAGTAGTTACAAGTGAACCAACTACGTCATTGAGCCATCTGGGTGTGGAAATCTCCTTTTAGCTTTGTATCGCTACTGTCCACTACTGGGTCTACCTTTGCGCCGTCACACGTAAATTTGTTATCGATTTGGCCTTTAGGCTGAACCTCTCTTAACAGACGAGACCTCGTCCACTTTCCCTCATGCTGTTCTTACAAACGGATACTACTTCACGGAACTTCTCCTTTTGGAAGACATGAGAAAAAATTCCTTTTCATGACTGCATGGGATCATTCTACTCCTTTATGAGTCCCTTTATGTTATCTATAATTATAGAAGGGGCAATGCATCTGGCCAAGTGCAGGACCTCCGAACCAAACTAATTGTTATCTAATATCTTTTGTCTTTAAAAATTTTTCTTAAGATCGTATCTTATCGTATAAGTTAAACCATTAGTGGTTAGTTGTTTCTCTTTCTCTTTGAAAATATCTCAGAGATTTTATCCTATCTAATTAATATTTCGAACCACATATGGTTTACTGCACATCTTTCTCTTTGAATTTATCTTGGGGATTTTTACCTTTATCTAATTAATATCTTTAAACCATAAATGGTATTTCTTTCTCTTAGAAATTATCCTTGAGATGCTATCTTATCCAATTAATTCTTTTAAACCATAAAGATTAGGTATTAATCTTTTTCTCATCCTTTGAAAAGTGTGCCATTGCTTCAGATAATAAAAACATTCGAGAGTAAAGATGTTTTTACAAGCTGATGTAAAACAAACACCATGATCAGTAGATTATCTTGGGCATTTTACCAAACAGACGTAATGACCAGTCTGTGCAGGTATGCAGTGAAATTACCGTTGAATCCTTTACCATTCCTTCTATCTATTATCTTCTGTGTTCCATAATGTTGTAGGTTAGCAACAAATTTCACTGCAAATTTGAAGAAAATAGACCATCGACCCTAAGAAGATCCAAACGTTCATGCTAAAGGACTAATACATAGATAGCATTTGCGTACAGAAATGACCGTATTACAAGGAAGCAGAAATTAGCTCTATCTTTCTTAACTACTTAGATTAATTAAGGTAAACTTGATTTACTCATTGAGTTGTTTGTTTATTTTGTACTGAAAATTTGTGTAATATTATTACGCTCTCTGTATGGTAATGTGATGAATTAAAGTACGTTTGGTAGCCAAACAATACAACTTGGAAGCACCGAAATTATACAGGAATCCAAATATTCATAAGCAAGGGTATCCCATGAGACCTATCGTTGCAGATGTACAAGAACCAACTAACAGCATTGCAAAAATTATGGCAAATACATTAAAAAGTGCCTATAATGAAAACAACCAATATTACATAAAAGACTCTTTTGACTTTACTGAACTAATTAACAATTTTGAAATACCTGAGGGTTTTAAAGTGATTTCCTTAGATGTGGTTAATTTATTTGGGAACACTTCAAAAGAAGTAGTGATAAAAGTGTTAGATAAAAATTGGGACTTGATAAATGGGGTTTTTAAGGGGAAGTAAAGTATTAATTTATTATGGATAACAATTTTTTAGTCTTCAATGAAGAATTGTTTATAAAAGTGTTTGGTTGTGCAATGGGGTCTAAACTAAGCCCAAGCTTAACCCAATTGTTATGGATGACTTATTGGACATTAACCGAACAAAACTGAGTTTTCAAGAACCGTTCATCAAAAAGTATGTCGATGACCTAATCCTAGCTGTTCCCAGCGAAGGAGGTAGTCAAGAAATGAAATATTCACTACTATGAATAGTTATGATAAATACCTTCAGTTTACAATTGAGGAAGAAAACAACAACAGTGTATCGTTCTTAGACACATTGGTAATAAGAGAGAAAAATACAATTAAGCTAGACTAGTACCAAAAGCCTTCAGCATCCAATAGATACATACTTTATGATTCAGATCACACGAGTTAAATGAAAATTAATTTAATAAAACAAATGAGAAATAGAATTAAAAAAATTTCACACCCAGATTACCACACAAAAAACCTAAAACAGTTGAAATGGATAATGCTAGAAAAGGCTGCCCGAACAAAATAATCCAGACCGTACTTCAGGAAAATAACACAACACACAGGGTACACCAAACCGGCCCCAAATCAACAAGAAGCCAAATTTACAGTTCTACTGCATCTCACAAGGACTATCAAACAAGATTGGCAAAGTGTTTTAAAAAGATGGCGTACGAGTAGCATATAAATACAATCATACTATTGGATCCATATTATACAGTAAATTAAAAAGCAAAACACCAAAGTTACATCAGTCAAATTTGGAATACCAACTAACTTGCAGTTGTAATCAAAAATATGTGGACCATACCAGCACCTTATTAAAACAACAATTAGCAGGTCACAAAAGTGATATTCATACAAACAAAAATCGTTGCGCACTAGCAGAACATGTTTTGTGTAATCACGATCATACGATAGATTGGAATAATCCAAATATCCTGGCAAAGCAAATTAATTACAAGAGATTAATTTTAGAAATGTACCGTATACGTAAACAGAAAGCCGAAATCAATAAGAAAACGGACACACAACAACTAAGCAGCATATATACCTACCTATTGCATTTGCAAGATAACCGCAACGAATGAAACAGAAACCACTAACCAACGAAGAGAATCGAAACACACTCAATAAGTAGAATGATCGACAAGGTTCATTATCTGTCTTGATCACCTGACACAGTTAATGGCGTAATTTCTCAGACTAAAATTGCAGCTCATTTGATATCCTTTTCAATCCAACCTGGCATGAGGTTAACATCAACCTTTTTAACAAGTAACGCAATAGTTATACATTTTATATTTAAATTCACTGTGATATTTAACTTTTAAGGTTAAGTGCTGAGATATTTTTATAAATATTGTTTTGTCCGAATTTATTTCTGCGAATGTAAGTAATCCATTTTGAATATTGTTTTCATTGTATCACAACTTTTAGGTCCCTGATGAAGTTGTCCAACAGACGACGAAAGCTTGGAAAATTTATATAGGATTAATAAATATAATGTTATAAAATTGCTTGATTATTAACATAATAATAAGCTCGATACCCCTTATAAAATTTGAGTATTATGTATCTCATTTATAAAATTTCATTAGAAGTTCTATTTAAAACTTGCAAGTTGAAAATAAAGTCCTCTGAATTTATTAAGTTAGCAGACTCAAAAATAAAATAAAAAAAGCTTTCTAAACAGAAACTAATTGGACATTCTATGCGCGTAAACTAACACATGGTTAAAATTTCCAGTAAATGTTAGAAGGTGAGATCACAAACAATTCTATTAAAATAAATTGGAGAAATCAATTTAAAAATGCACTATTTAAAATGAGGCAGACAGACGAACAAATTTCCACATTTATATAACAAAAGCAGGTGGTTATATTGGAAAACAGCGAATGTTTGTTTGTGACGTCAGACCTTTTAGATATAAATTAAAGCGAAAGTTGAGGATCGGTCTGCTATTTCTGAATTCTTTTCAAGTGTTATTAATGGTTCTTACGCCCTAGTGAATTTTTTAACTTAAAGCTCAATAATTGTTGTTAGTTTTTGCTACAAGTATGACAAGTTAAAAGTTTTTAATGATGTAGTTTGCTGCACAATAGAATGCTGTTAGTTAAGCAGCTTATTTGAAGACAAAGAAAATGTGAAGCATTGTTTGATATGGATTTGTTTCTATTAATGAATGAAATTTTATGCATGGCTCATAAATTGTATGAACGGGGATTGGTAATACCAAAATACAGATTACGGTCTGCATTATGATAAGGTGATTTGAAGCTATGACCAGGTATTTAATCAGTACCATTTCATGTATCTTGTTTTATTTGTTAAAGTAAGGCTATTCAATCTCTGAATTTTATGTTCTAATTACTTAAGATTTTTTATATAGTAGACAAGGCATTTTTTTATTTTCAAATGTGACAGGGATAATTTATTATTTGATTCTGGAATGTTTTATTATGGCAAGTTTATTAAAAGTCACAGGTGTGTTACAATTATTGTACATGCCTTATTCTAATTATTATATAATGAGGTGTAAGGTTTAAGAAAGACTGACTTTGAAATATTTGTCATGTGAATGGATGTAAAATGTTTATTAACTGTGTTGAAAGAAAACAATTTTTGGTTTTGTAAATAACAGCTTTGGTTTTGTATAAAGCTTCCGATAATAGTGACATTTTTTTTTAGTATGTATTTAATGATGATAATTGTACGTATACAAAGTTGTAAATAGATGATGTATTATATATGTTCACGTTGCTTGTTGATAATTTGCAGTTTCATGTTTTTTGTTTTTGTGTTAGTTTTTAGGTTTTTATCCAAATTGCTGAAAACAAATCTGGAATGTCAAACAGATATGTTACCTACAGCGTACATGTCGTGTGCATGTGTGAGATGTAAGGTTTCCACGAGTTGTGTTATTCAAGCCACTGTTTGCTCTTAAGGAAGGATTACAATGCTAAAATGTTAGGTACTGATCAGTTTTATCAGATGCTAATATTACATTGTTAAAAAAAAACGATTATGAATCCGAATAGTACACATTATTGAAATATTCATAAATAAGCATATTTATTTTTTCAAAAAGTAAGAAACGGTAACAGTATAACTTTAAAATTTAGAAAACAAATGATCAAACAACTAATTGAAAGCACAGTTTTGAGGCTATACCTTATGTTTCCCGGAAAGTAAATTGCGACCAACATGGTTCTACCACGTTGTAAGTTCCATTTTGTACTTGTAAATTTTACTACCTGCCTGATTTAAAGATCGTTTCAGTTTCTACTTAGCTGAATATATGGGTTTGCTACATTTTCATTATTTCAAGTTTGGAATAGCTCAGTTAGGCAACCAACTTTGATAGTTCTTTCATTTAACGTACAAGTCAGCATTTGATATATTATACTTTATGTTTCACTCTCTAGACATGTGTTGGATAGTCAAGAATGACCTGGATGCTGCTATTTAATTAATTACTTACAAATCGGTTTTGGTTCTGTCATTCTGTGGTCACTATATTTTCGAATGTGGTTTACAATCAGCCTTGTTACTAATATATTATTACACGTTTTCCTTATAAAGTGTATTTCGTGCTTGAAATACATGCAGCATGCGGTTTAAATGATAATTGAAACTTTTTTCTTCACGGCGGTACGGTTTAATGACTGTGAACTCAACCAGTCAGTTAGTTTTTTACGCTGTTGTCAAGTGAATGCACAAGTTGTATTGTGGTACAATTAAAGTGTACACACAGCTGATTTGCTATCAGTTTTGTTTTGCTGTAATGCTTAAAAAGGCTATATAATATACTATTACAAAATCGAATTGCAGTTGTAAACCTATTTCAAACATATGCTTTAGGTCTTAATATTAATTTTGTGTTTCCTTAAGATGTAACTGTTAGTTACCTTTTGAAAAGTTACCAAAAACCTTTGCAGCGTGTATGAGGGAATATTACTTGATTCCTTTACGGTATGTAGATTGCCTACATTCTAAAACTGTCAAGAGTTTTGATGAGTAGACCATTGTGGACTACTATATGCTGTAAGATTTGTCTAATAATTTGGTGATTGTATCTAAATGTATCATGGTAAATATGTATTTTTGTGTTTTTATGTTTAAGTAGCTAGTCTGAGCAAAAATAGTACGTAAATAGGTAAGATTCTGGTGATATTTATACGTACGTTTATGCCACCGTGTAAATGTGATTAATTAGTTGTTTGCTGTGCCCATGCAGAATGTTATTAATTACAGTGGTTAAATGCCACTTAGTGTTGTTATCCTACAGTATGCGGTAATATTTAAGAGGTATATAATGAAGTAGTTCTTTTATTTACAAAACACCATTCACTTTGATCGTTACTTAGATATTATTAATATTTAATATTAGTATGTGAGGGTAAAGAATTCAGATATTCATCCTTAAACAGGCAATTTAATAATGTTTCACCATTTAAATTCATAAACGTTACATATTAGAGTTATATTTTAATGTGTTTTTGTGTTTAATTATCATTTCAGGTACAAATGTTTTACAAAAGGCAAATTTGATTCATGTGTCTTGTTGTTTAGTTCTTTAGACACCCCCCAATCTTCAAGTGGGTTAGCGTAGCATTGTTTTCTTTCTTTTCCTTTTCTCTTTGTAACCATAATTTGGGTGAGGTCACGTCACTCCTTTTTACTGATTTCGTTTTTTCTTTCTAGCGCTCGTCTTACAAGCAACAATTTTTACACCCCTAAAAGAAACATCGAAAAATAATATATTTGCTCAATAAGTGCAGAGAAGTCACCATTATGTGCAAACAATTGTTTTAAAACATATCATATTTAAAATTTGTCCTTGTTGTTTTGCTTATCTGAATTTTGTGTGTTTTGATAATTTAGTAATAATAAATAATTCTGTATTTCGATAATAAAAATTTGTCTTAATTATTTTGTATTTTGATATTTATAACTGTAGTATTGTTTCAAAAATAAAACAAAATTATTTATGATGCCTTCTTCTTACAATTGAACCTTAAATATATGCTCATCCCACATGATTCAAGCATGTAAGTGTTTCGTGCAGGGCACCACAAAATAATACTGTAGAAACAAGATAAGTCAAGGATGGTGTTGTGGATGTTCAGTTCATGATTTCTGTGTTTCGTGGGGTCACCTTTTGTTTCGTTAATGCATAGAAACAACAAATATGTACAATTTATTTACAGATTTAGAATTAAACATTGGTTGTAAGAAATACATATTACAACATGAAATTGAAAAAGACAATTACATAAGAATACATGCATATGCAATATACAAATGTCCTTGGATTTATGCATAAGAATAGAGCTTTTATGTGAACAAATTTTATTAACGCTAGAAATGCAAATGTCCTTTAACGTTAGAAAATTTAAGTGCTAATTTGAATAAATGTAATGTTTGTACACAAAAAAAATGAAACTTGCGCACTGAATTAATTTTGAACTTTTATGCACTCTTCTGTGAAGATACGCGACTCAAAAAGAAGCCTATGCTAAAATGGATTAGCACAGAAGTAGGTACTCACAGATACGGTGTCGCCTGGGATCTGCAGGTAGAAGTTTCGTTGGATCGACGTCTGTATACGGTGCTAGATAGATGTGGCAGGTCAATCAACGCAGGTGCAATTTATTGTGCGGGTTCCATTATCGGCGACACGAGGCGTGAAACGGCATAATGATAGCAGATTCTTTGTAGTAGACGTTGGAACTGGTGCAGGGTGTGGTATTCACACGTCTAGGCTGCTATGTCCGCTTCAGTAATGATGGGCGGCGAAGACGAGGGCATCACAGACGACTCAAACATCCCATCTTGGTGGGCCGCGTTCAGCAGTAGATGCTGATACCAAAATGGTTCTACAGAGTAACTTCCTTTGGTGGAAGTTTAGGCCCTGGTGGTAGGATTTGGTGCACCTTGCCTGCAAAACGTGAAGTATCCACGTTAGTGCATAAAGCACAATCTTCTGGTTTAACCTCCAGGCTTTGGTGCACCATGATAAATGGTTAAACTCAAAAGATCAGAAGTTATTGCTTGCTCCTGGCTATTGAATGTCAATATATATCCAAAAACAAACGAAAACTCACCTCCTTGATCATTATAATTAAAGTTTGTATTCAAATAATCGGAAATTCCGGACGAGTCTACTGGGTTTTAAGGTGTGTTGATAGGCAAGTCTATTATTGAGGGGCGTTCACGTTTGCGTTTCTATGACGCTTATGAAGTTTGTTAGGTGCAACTTGGGTTGCACGCCTACAGTGTCTAAGAAGAAAAACCCAAGCACGAGTTACGTTGTTCTTGACCATCAGGATATAAATAAGGTTCCTTACAGCAGAAACCAATAAAATCCTGAATTGATGCAAACACCGATGAATTCCGTAGTGATTTAGCAGTTACTGCATTAACTTTTCGAATTTGGAGTAATAAAATTCCTCATTTGTTTGTTTTATAAACCTGACTGTGTTTAGAGTTTCCACTCAACTGTTTTTCCTGTACCATAAAGTTTCAGTGGAGTTCATCTTTAAAATGCTAGTTGGTTAATCAAAGGGCAAAGTGTTTATCTTGAAACTATGGTTTAGCTTTTTGGTGGAACAACTCAATGCACGACCTTGTTCAAATATACAATCTTGCTGAAATTCAATGCGAATAGAGATAGTAGGAGTGACTTTACCAAAATTGCAATGCATTGGTGTCTATTATTATGTATAAAATAGATATTTCCTACAACCTTTTTATATATGCAGCCTCAACAACAATACCTTTAGAAAATTTTAATCGATTATTGTGATAGATTTTGCTTTTTGTTCAAATGAGCCACTTCCAAATACTGTTTACATATACATGGTATTTAGATTTGGCAGGGACTATTATCTAACTTGGCATCTTGATTGTCTAATACATTTGTTATTATGGCCACTCATGCTTTCTTGACGTGCTGTTAATAATGACGTCTTTTTGACTTACATTAAATATATTACAACATTTGCTCCAAAATACTAGCAGCAGACACGTTTCAAAATTTCTATTCATTTTATTGCAGAAATTGGTTTGTTGTTTCAATTGAGATCACCCATTCAATGTACATGACCTACATTTTGCTTAAATTTCACCAACTGCTACACCAAACCGGTTTAAACATCTTTCTCTCACTGGTACTGTTTACACCCTTTGAAAAATATTAAAATATCACCAACTAATGAAACTGTTGGTATCAGAAATGCAAACCTGTTTCAAAAACGTTGCCTGGATTTGTGTTACAGTTAAAATCACATTGCATTAATCTATCGATTCTACCTTATTTCAAGGAATTTTTGAATTTGGAATGTAGGGTGCATGTGCTGTGCCTTAACAGACTTGCCACTCAAACTATTTACATAATTTAAAATATAAATGATATATTTTAGGAAAGCTAAATCAACACAATGGCTTTCAAACAATATGCGGGAACTTATACGAGACGTAAATTATTGCACTTCTATAATTAATTTTTAATACTGTTATACCACTACCACTAAATTGACATTCAATAGTGCATGCTTAATACACTGTTCATTTTTACCAGCTAGGTACATACATTATCTCATAAAATTAAATAACGTTCTTAAAAGTACTGCACAAACTTGAAGAAGCTCATATTGGTCAAAATTAAGCTATATTTCTCGTAAAGGTCTTGTTAGTAGTAGTGTAACATCTCATATATAGGCAATTATTAAACTGCTATATGTTCGAAAGATTGCCGTGATTCAGGCATGAAACTGTAGTCGACCCGTTTATCGATCCGTGCCGTCATGCGCGTGAGCTTTGAGGCATCTGCTTGACGTTCTTGATCGACCATTATTGTAACAGATGTAGTCCGCAAAAGACATATGTTAAACGTGGTAAGAAGTTCCCTATCAAGATGAGGAGTCCGAAGTTGGATTCGTGGGAGAGACATGTCGCCTTGTGTATGAAAAGGAGATAAGTTAGGAGAATTGAAGACAATCCGCAGCAGAAACAAGGTCGATAAAACGGTTCGTAAGCATGTCAATATGGCGTCTTTGTAGAAAATAATTCGTTTGATTTTACTGCGAGCAGTTTCACTTAAAGTTTCACCTCTAAATTTCATCTACAAGTTTCATCGTTAAGTATAAATAAATTTTGGATTACGGAATTGATTAGTATGGTTTTGGTTCGTATGGAAGTCGATAAACTTTTGACATGATGATGCATTCATTTGTAAGGTGGTTGAGTTGCACGTGCCTGTAATCTGCAGGTGTTGTAAGTGTTGAAAACTTTCCTTTGGTGAGTACATTGTAATTTGTTGTATCAAACACTGACCCGAACAAGAATTAAGCTTACTTGGAGGATATATAATTCTCTAAATGATTTTTTTAAAGAAAATTCAATAAATTTCTAATACTTAAATGTATAAAAGCTTCCTGTTAAACGATTTTGAAATTGTAACATAGTTTCATACACTAACGTGTAAAAGCTTTTCTATTAGTATAAACTATGTGCCACAGAATATAAGTAAAACAATTGGCTTGACGATTTAAGAATAGTTTTAGTGTTTTGATTACAGAATTAGAAAGTTTCCGGTAAAAATAATTTCACTTTATTTAAAATATGTTAGATAATTTGGCTAAACTTCTTGTATTAATTGATAAATTTATATGGTCGATTAAGGCACATCTTGGTTTAACATCTGTCAGATAAACACCTGGACTTGCATGTTTACTTAAACAATTACATGTATGTAGTACAAATGAGTTGTATGATAAGCTAATCTTTGACTTATCCTTGTGAGCCGAGAACAAAGATCTTTGCTTGAAGCATTTGTGTAATGTTATGAAATATTAATTTTATGATGAGCTTCACCCATTAACAATTGCTAGGTTTGAAGCTTTTGTTCAATGTAATGAAACGTTATTCTTATGATGGGCTTCACCCACTAGTAACTGCTAATTTTCTTAATCCAACATCGATAATATCTGTTCACTTCATGTCTTATAATTTGGGTTGTCTTTAATTTATCTTTTTGTATACACAAGAACTTGAAATAACGCTATTACATATCTGCAAACTAAGGTAATAGTTTATTTCTGAAAATTCTAGCTACAAGGTTTAAGTGTATAAGAAACACAGTTATGTTGTTGAGTATCTATCTTCAGGTATAGGTTGATTCCCTTAAGGTTTATCTACGTCTTTCCTTAAGAATACTATTTTTGTGTTTATGTGTGTGACGTAGTGGCGCCCTAAAATTGTATAAAGACAAGTTAATTAGACCCCCCCCCCCATCTCATGCCTCCGCAGGAATAGACCCCGAGACTAGTCCGCGAGCTTATATAATTCTTTTTGGTAACACTGTTTGGCTCTATGTCACCTTAACTGAAGCCACCCTCTGCATTATATTAACCAAAAAGTAAAAATTTAATAACAGTATATAAATCTTCCTTTCATTTCAAATACTAAATAGTAATTATAAAATTACTTGGTTTGTGAATAGAACAATTATAAATCTCATTAGAATTAATATTAAATAGTTTACAAATAAATTCTAGATAAGTCACTTCATTACTTAATTAGAAATACAAAAATCATTTAACTTTACAAATAATAGTATACTTTAGCATCACGTAACTATTGCACGTATTTAATAGCATTTAAAGCTATACTTTGCAAAGGGACCTGCTAAATTCCATTTTCAACCAAAAACAAGTAATGATACCGGTCTATTAAGTTTTACGAGAATTTAAAGGTGACCATCAAAGAAAATTATAAAGCAAACCGATGGATGTTTTTGTATGAAAATCTAACTGAGGTTCTTGAAGTTTGTCGGAGTATCCTAGCATACTACCAACACTTAAACATTATTTATATGATACTTCATATAATTTAGATAACTTAATAATCACAAAAATTATAGTGTATAGTATGAAAAATGTTAAATCACAAATTAAACATCAAAGATTAGGCCAATTAAGCTATAACCTTCTGTGTAGTAGAGTCAACATTGTTGAAATTATTTAATGGGTAGTAATAAATTTTACAGAAGTAAACAATTAAAAAAGTCACACTTTTTTACTTACCACGTTACGTCAACGTTTTGCTTAGCATCTACACCATCAGTCGTAACATTACACGCTAACTGAAGGGCTTGGTGTATATCATATTTTTTTGTAAATGTTGCTATGTCATCATATTGTGCTACTATAGTAACTGCAAAGAAAGAAAAAAAATTAGACAAATAATAAAAGTATAAAGTAATGTTAATACTAGAACTAATATAATGTTCAGGTTGTTAAACAATTATAATACATAAATTATAGTAATTAGCTTGTTCATAGTAATCTTTGGTAAACAGGCACATTTACACAAATTATTACAATTTTATTAAAAATTATAACATTTGACAGTTAAGGCAAATATGTCCTCTCTAGATGACGCACTGATCCTTGCAAACTTCCTTTGTGACAATACAATAAAAAATTATTTATTTTGTTTACCTTAGAAAATTACATACATTGGTAAAATACAAAGCAAAGGCAAAGATAAAAAAATGACAAAATTTAAAATTAACTTTATTTTTACCAAACATTTTTTAAACAAATTTATTTTAAAATTTAACTAAATGGCTGGAAATAAAATTTGAATAAAAAATGGAAAAACACAATATTTGAGGCTTAAGTATAGACTCTAAGATTAATTCAAAAATTGCAACTTAAAGATGAAAGATACTTGTTCAATGTAATGAACACTATTGTCAGCCTCATAGTAATTAAAAATGTTTTTACTCAGTAATTGTGATAACAAACTTATGTTCTAGTAATGCAGAAACAATAATTGATATGCTGACGTTAAAACAGCACATTTACCTGGTAAAATGCTTTGAAATTGAACGTCTTCTATCAATAAGCAATTGGAGTGTTTAAAGAAACAGCCAGATGTTCATAAATTATTTCAAACATTTCACACCAATGTCAGTGTCCAAGAAAAAAATAATAAAAATTCTTAATTTGGAAATGAAAACTGAAGATCACCGTCAATGAAATCAGTAAGGTTAAACCACTAAGAAACCATGCTCAGAGAATTCTATTTGGTAACATATTCGATGCATTTTAATGGCAATTTATTCATAAATTTGATAATGTTTGATACTAGAATTTTGTATATTGGATAAAAGTATTATACACAATACATCAGCTTATAAATACATTTGACCTTAAA
This sequence comes from Platerodrilus igneus, assembly GCA_036346225.1. Lineage (NCBI taxonomy): Eukaryota > Metazoa > Arthropoda > Insecta > Coleoptera > Lycidae > Platerodrilus > Platerodrilus igneus. Next base: position 2,924,752 of record JARFIW010001358.1, read on the forward strand.
AACAACAGCTTTTATGATTAATGAGGTCCCATTGTAAAATTAGTATTTTTGGTATCAAGAAAATTCAGAATTTCAAATAATAAAAAATAAAAGATTGATGTCTGTGCAGTATTAGTTACGACTAGAATATCAGAGTCAGTCAGATAAAAATTTTAATCAAAATTGCTACCGAGATAAATTAAATTTTGAGCAAGCTATGATTAACATGTATAGTATAGCAAAAATGATACATATTCTACAGTATGTGATACATATTGGCTAGCCACAAATTTCACTGACAAGTGGTTTGGTTACTACATACCAATTTGGTTGCACGGTTACTTGATCTAATTACCATCGGAACTTCATTTATAGTGTTTTATTTAAAAGAAAAAGTCTGTACCACCAAATAGAACAACCTTTACTTATTAAAAACTGCCATTAGTAAACGCTCTCATCAGTATAAAGAAAACTAGAAATAGATTAAAGAAATGTATACTAGAAGAAAGCTTTGTTCAGATTTCTATTTTAATAAAAATTCAAAGCAATGGTATTTTACATCAATATTGCATTTGATAGTTTTGAATCACTCTGCAAATTTTATCATAGATTTATTATTGTTTGTGATCTACTATAACAAATAAATTCAAGAAAAATCATTGCTCAAAATATCACAAATGATAACGTATATAGGAATAAGCCAGTCCATATAAGTATAATTATTTCTAATGACCAAAAGTGTTACCACAAAGCTATTAAAACATTTTCACATTTATTAAGTGAACTGAATTTCCCAGATTTAGAATACTCCCACTAATCAATCACGTTATAAATGTGTGTTTTGAAATTCTCTTTCAGAAGGGTCTTGTCGCGACAACAATAAGAACACCCTTTCAATTGTCTTTTAAAGCTGAAGCATCAACAATATCTGTACTGGTAGCTTCTCTAGTAATATAAATGTTGTTGTGCAGGTGGTTTTTTAAATTTATCAAACCAACCTCTGTTACGCAAAGTCACCAACTGTATCCTTCTCTTTGATTTTGAATACACTTAGAATACATATGACACTCTTGCATGCAAATTTTCTGGCTCAGTGGCAAGTCACATTTGATTTCATCATTAATCCAAATGCAAAGTGTTTTATGTCCCCCTAAAATATTGTTTATGGATAGGTTTGTTTTTGTTGTGTGTGGTTGGTTACTGGCAAATTAACCTAATATTCTCTTTTTTTAAGTGATTTATTTAGTAGAAATAGACAAATCTAAAGCAGTTTCAATGTCAATCCCACTTTCATCTTTTTCAATCATCTCAGCACCTGTATTCCAATTCACGCAAAATGCGTTTCCCGTCATATTAAATATTCCAAAAAGTTATGAGGATTAATTTAAATAAACAGGCACAATTTTTATCGATTGTCTTACTTAATGATATAGATAAATTAATAACATTTTTACAGCATCGTATTTATAGCATGAATACTGTTACGCTGCTAAACAACATAGTACACAAAAACAAAACACATCAAACTAACATAGTTTTAAGGAACGCGTAGAGATATAATGAATTATTATCTCTTGCTGTTTGGTTCGTGATTGGAAATAATTGTATCAAATATGTGCTGTGGTAGAACATGTGGCACAACAAAAAGAATGAGCCGACTAGGCTAGGCACAGTTGGAGATTGGGGCAGAGAATAGCAAAAATGTGATACCACAAACTAACTAGGTGAAATGAAAGAATCTTATAGTACCTATAAGAACAAATATATCACAACACAATATTAGTCAGAAGCAACGTAACAAAAATAAACTAAAAAATATAACGGTTCTAAAAATTTCTTTAACTGTAATGTTTTCAGTAACGCCAATTTATAAATAACAGTGGTATAAGACAAACTCACAATAAATACACAGCACAATTTAACATAAAGGTCTTTGATGCGTTTGTTGTAACATAAACTACTGCAATTACTAGTAGTGCACCACCTATGCAATTGGCACAAAAGTATATTAAACAATACTAGTCTATCAACCTTGATTACAATCAGCAAACTACAAATCTGTCAAAATTAGAAGTATTATAAAATCTAAACCTTAATTGTCATAAGTTAAAAGTGACGTTAAAAGTTTACTAAAAAGAAATGATATTTTCATCCTAAAAAACATCGAAACACATGTTGCATATTAACGTTACCTACCATAGGATTTACCTTACACTTAGCTGAATTATAAAAAAAAATATTTTTAACCAATACCGGTTAATTCCTGTGTTAATTAGTACAGTATTATTCCATACCTTAAAAACATTGGCACAAAGTACATGTCACAGAAAAGTTTTGATATTTAAAGGTATAATGCGCTCCCTTAAACATACGGTGGCAGTAAGTTGCTCCGAACCAGCGCAAGTGAAACTCTTCAAGACGTAGGTTCAAATTGATCATTAAGTAGACCATAAGGTGTTACAATTTTATTTTCTGCCAATATTTTCACAGATATCTAACTTATTTAATTCATTAATAACCAACTTAAGTATAATAATGCTACACAATCTACAAAATAAATATTATATATTGTTGAAAACAATATAAGCTTTCGATTTGAAAGTATAAAATTTTAAATTACGCGGTGACAAAAGATGCCCTTTGTTAGTGTCACCATAAGAGCTCCCTCCGTTAGATGATTCTAATATCAAGCTTGTTATCAGGCGGCAACACACGTCAAAAAATCACTTCCAACTGAGCTGTCATTAGAGTAGGTCAATTGTCCCTTAAATCAAGAAACATGACGTGGTTGCAGTCCATGTGTTGGAAGCGCATTTTTATGTCCAAACTTGGCTGGAATTAGCTCGCATTTGACGAGACGTTAAATTGTTTGAATGGCCTTAGGTTAACAGTAAGTATTACTGAGTTTAGAGCCTTACTAAATTGATATTTTTAGTGATATCTAGGATAATTTGCACATCTTAGCTTTTGAAATTTAAGAAATATATATAATTTATTTGGGCAAGAAATGAAAATTTATTAGTAACGATGTGAAATTTAACCTTATATGAAAGTCAAATTGGCGTGCTTCAATTATTTAATGTGGACGCCATGATGGTGTGTTGAATTTTCAGTATGCAGCTGATTGGGTTGTATGGAATTGGAAATTCCTAAATTCTTAGTTGCTGAAACAAGAGGATTATAAATTATCAATTATAATTTCGGGTATGGTCCTTATACCTAGCAAGTATTTTTCCGTCGGATTAACATCTGGTATGTAATTTGTTTTCTTATACGTCAGCTGTAGCATTGGGTATAGCAGACAAATAATTTTTTGTTTGATCACGTGGAAATATTCAAGTCCATTAGGTGAATGACAAACAAGTTATTTTTAAATTATGCAACAGGAACCTATAAAGTTTCACATTAAATCTTTTTATTAGTACTAACAATATACGGTAGATGTCATTATGAAGGTAGAAAAGGTTAAATTCTATATTTAATGAAAATTGAAGTGATTATTTGAAACATAAATTATTCTAATCTTAGAGAATTAAATTGTTACATTTTACATTTCACTAATTGTCAAGTGGAATATTTTGTCTTAGAATGTGAGGTTCAAGTAGTACTACTCATACCAACAGAAGTTGTAATATAAAGTTAAATATTCAAAAAATTCATACTCAATCATTTGAAGATAAATTTTGCTAGACCTTGCTAACATAAAATTATTATTTTTTATTTGTGAGAAATACTGATATTATCAAGTACATATGTACATATCTTTCATTTATTTTATTTAATCAAACTTATTTAAAGAAGATGTCTTGTAAATAATTTACTTGCAACTGAAGGAATAGATTTTATTTTGGTCAAGACTATGATTATTAATTGGAACGAATGAGGGTTGATTCTAATTAATTATTAATTTTGGATATAAATGCACAAACAGTGCTATCTTTGTTTTAATCTGTTTACAGGTGTAGCAGTGCATCTATAAAGGTCAATATCGAGCCATAAGGTAAGAAAACTTTGGGGATTGTGTTTCAGTAATATGTTGTATAGCGGTAATTGAGTAAAGGTTTCCGCATTCACCTTATACAAGAGACTTAAGTAAGGTCTTCTTCGTACACAAAAATTCGGTGGCGCCATATTCTTTACATTTTTGGTCGCAGTCCAACCCCAACCCACAGCTCATGTTCTACCCGGAGGAAATAGCTCGACTAGCCGCTTAGCCTTTAGAGGTTTCCTCATCTACGAGCCATTTTCCACCGAAACTTGCCGTGGGCTCTTTACACTTTCTGGAAATCCTCGTCAAACATCCTTGTGCCTTTCAGCTGGTCACATAAGAGTAAAACCTAATAAATAAACCCCATTAGTAAGTTCAAAGGCTATAAAGGAACAACTAAAGACCTCAAACTAGAGCTAGAATAAAAAGGCACCAGGAACTTGAACTAAAAGTACCTGCGATAATTGTTCCAAGTCCACGGACAAACCCTAAAGTATCACAATATATCAAATAAAGCCGAAAGTTCAAATTGACTAAATTTATGGAATTACAATTATTCTCAAATAAATCTCCAAAATTTACCAAAATACAGACAGAGAGGTTAAGCATCACACATTCAATAATATTAATATATAGTTTAAATTTAATTATTAAAGCAAAGTTAAAATCATAAACAATAGTACCGAAAAGTCTTATAAGGCGAGCGACACAAACTAAAAGAAACTAATATCTGGACACGAGCCAACAAGACACTGCACCTAATCCTGTTAATCGTAAACAATAAATATAATACAAATTCCAGGCCATAAAGTTGCAATAAGCTGGTAATTTTTATACCAATAATGTTGTACAAAATTCAAACTCATGAACAGATTTACAAAAGTAGCTAAATAATTAATATGGCAATTTTCTTAAAGTACATATCAATACTGTGACACTAAATGAACAACACATTAAATAGCAAAGGGATTGTTAACCAATTTAGTTTCAATTAATAAAAGCTATCCACCATTCAGTTGAAGTGTACGAATGGTTGCAGTAAAAGTTTATTTTAAAGAAAGGGGGTTAGGAAATTTATTCAATTTCAATAGTGTCAAGTAATTTGATGTTTAAACATGCATAGCTAAGCTTAGGGCTATTATACAACCTGTTTAGTATACGTTGTACTGGATCCAGGGCTCGTAAGACCGCTCACGACAGTGTAACAATAAACGTCTTGCTGCTCAACAAGCATCAACAGCCAAACATCAGCATCCTAATACATTTCATAAATAGTAATTCGATGTAAATATCTTGACGGGCTCCAAATAAGTAAAGTTAAAGATGTAATGAAGCTTTTATTAAACGTAGCAGATAGAACTGCTCCTCCAAATATGAACGATACACCAGAAATATCAATATGAACTGCCAATAATGTTGAATCTAATTGCAATCAGGACCGATAAGTAGCACCACAATGCATAACCATATATTCTTCAGATTAACTCACAACTTGAATGTGAACATGAATTTGAACTATATGTTTAAACTCTAACTAAGAATTAGACCACAAACTTGAATTGTAATATCAATTATAAACTAAATTTGTAGTGAAACTCCAAGCTTGTGGAACTAGAAATTGGACATTCGGACTAAAACAATAAAATTGCAACTACAGCTTGTACTAGAAATTGAACAAAATAACTCTAAAGTTGCTAACACTATAAAATTGCACCCTAAAAATAATACACAGCAATTAGGAAAGAATTGCTACAGAAACGATACTTACCACAAAATGTGGGTTAAATGCAAAGTAAAACAAGTGGATTAACCAACAGATGTTCGAAATCTTAGCTTAAGCAATGAACAAAATTCTGCTAAAAGCATAAATAATTATCTTCATGGCACACGCCAATAAGACATTAAAATATCCAAAATGAATGCAACATCCGCTTCATCTAGCATTTTTAACAAGCTGCTTCCACTGAGGCACCAAAATCCCAAGTAATCCCGCACTAATTATCAAAACCGACGATGATAACATCGCAGGACAAACACATATAACAACTTTTTATATCCAAAATTAAAAATAACCATTGCAATGATGGTGTGCAGATTATGTTAAAGTTCAAGATCACTACTCTGTCAAATTAAAAAGACACGACAGTATAATATTTAACTAAAGCAGAGAATCAAAGGCGACTACCAGTAGATACATAGATAATTTAACTTAGAATGCAAACAATTACGCCAGGGCATTACATATGTGCGATATTTTTCATAAGCAAATTTCACAGAAAACAGAATCTATACTTGCCTAATTCCAGACAATGTTCTAATCCAGTAATGGGGTTCATATGAGAATTCGGGGAGTGACTTGCAATGAGGTCACCATTAACCATATTTGCGATCGGAATAATGGAAGTCATATTTCTCTACAAAATTATGGATTCGTATGTAGAAGGGAATACAACCCAAACTTAATCGTATAATTTAATCATAAGATAAAATTAAAAACTACGAAAAAAGAGCTATAACAAAATATGTTAGTGAGTCTTCGTCAACATGCATATACACCATAGCTGCACTGGGAGGTATGTTTTAAAAAAGTATTTAAGTAACTTCTCTTCTGAAATTTTTCAGAAAATGTTATAAAAGAATAATTGTGTATTCATTTCTAAAACACAATGGAAAGTGAAACAATGCCAATAAAGACCTTTTATCAATTTTAGATGTCGTCTTTCAAACTTAAATAAAAAACAGGTGTTAGATCGAGGACTTGTATTATCAATGTTCAACCAAATGTGGTTTGATGAATGAAAGTCAGACTTCCAATAGTGAAACATGGGGTAAAGTTGCCTAGTTTAGAATTATTATGACTTTAGAATAGCCAAAAATAGTATTGAAACACTTATTTATAATTCTGCAGGAAAATTCAATAGTGGAAAAAGTGAACATAACATGAATCAATGAAATACCATGATGATTTGAATCAATGTAAATTTTTAACTTTCTTTTTAGGCTTCAAGGAGACCAAATTAATTAAAGAAGTTCTAAACAACATCTTACTGGCTTTTAAATAAAGATTTACACTAAGAAGCTATTGACTGTTTTAAGTAAAGAAATTATGTTATGCATAATTTAATTTTCAAAAATGTTACCATGTTGTGAAATTCAATTTAAAATTGAAGAGCTCAAGCCACGTAAGTTACTATTAAAATAATCAACACATTATGGGTTTAATTGTTTTAACAGAGGAAATGGTTAATTTAAGTTAATTATCCTTGAAGTAACTTAAAAATAAAGTAACATATTTACACAAGTTTTATGTTAAAAGATTATATTTAATTTGACTAGAGTTTCAAAATAAAATATTCAAAGAAGTTTCATGAACAACCAAAAATTTAGATAAAGGGCAAACGAAAGTCAAAAAAGCAAGGCCCAGAAAGTATTTTGGTAAAACTATCAATTTTAAAGTAGTACTTAACTATACCAAACAAAAATCTTTTTCCTACAATTACCTCAAAAGGGGCACTTCTAGCTTTTTACTGTATCCAAAATATTTGCCTAATTTCACAAGTAGTTGCTTTCAAAACGTAGTATTGAAAAGAAGAGACATTTTTTAATAACAAAATATCATGAATCTCATTTTTTAAATAATAACTAATAGTAATAAAAATCATATATGCGTGCATTTACAATCTGCTTTTATTGAAATTGCGGTTCATACGAATATTTCTACTAAATTATGCCTGCAATGTTAGCGAAATGTAACTATAAAGACATTTTAGTAGTATTAATATGGTGTATTAACTTTTTCCCACAAAGAAGTTCCAATTTGCAGTATAGAGAAAAATTCTATTTAATTCACAAAATCTTTCTATTTACAGCAATGCACAAACGTTTTATAGTTTCCTTCATCAGCATAATTAGTTCTGCATTTTGTGTTGCTCTGTACGAGTGACAAATCCAAATCTGCCAAGGAAACTTCCTTTTTCTAAAAGTTTAATATGCACATATCAGTTTCTTGTAAAAAAAATATGTTGAGGCTTTAAGTCTGGAGTTCTATTATCAAATAACAAACATGTTTGTTAAGGCCATTTCAAATTACTAACCGATGTTCTACTATTGCTGCCAAAACAATAAAATTAAATGAATGTTATATTAAGACTGTCTTTAACTTCATCACAAATTTCTCCTATCTAGTATAATGTTTCACTTGCAAAGCTGTAGTTTCCTCAAACTTGACAGGATATTTTCTTGCATCCACTTTATAATCGCTAGTAATTCCTAATATGATCTTTATATGTTACTTAACAATGAAAAATTATATACATGTGCTTCGTAATTTAGCATAAAGAAACTTTTCTTTCACACATGACATAAGCATTATAGTGAAACAAACTTGAAATTAAATTATTCCTGAACTGTTAGATAACACAGACGTGTTTTTATTCATTTTCAATTTTAATAAAAGTAACTTAGTCTGATTTTCCATCAATCAATTTTATACCAACATATGCTTCATCCAGGAGTACAAGATTTGTTTCTCTTGACCACTACCAATGATGTTCAATGACATCTTCTTATAGAAAAACTTGGGTGTATGATGGTGGTGATTACTGTGCATGCAAAAATACACGAAAACTAAAACTATGGTAAGGGGGAAGTAAATTTTAATTAAATTTATTTTGTCACAATTAAAGAAAGAAAGAATAAGCAAGGTTAACGTACTTTGTTAACCTAAGTTTACTCAATTTTTAATGAGGTAATTGATTGTGTCCGCGGATTTTAGAAAAATAGAAAAAGTGCAATATCGTTTGGTGATTCGATTCTTGTTTTTGAAAGGAAAATCGCGCAGCAAAATCAAAAAGCGCTTGGATGGTGTGTACGGTGACTCTTCTCCTTCGATGGCGACTGTCAAAAATTGGTTTAACGAGTTTCAAAATGGTCGCACGTCGGTTTTTGATGAGCCACGCTCAGGTGCCTCGAAAACGGCTACCACGCAGGATAACATGACAAAAATCCACGATCTCGTATTGGCAGACCTTACATGTGATTTTTCCAATGTTCCACCTGAAGGTACTACCTTGGTCAGGAAGCAAGTTTTTTTTTTACATGGAAAATTTGGAATTTTGTCGAACCCTTGCTGTTCCAAGCAAGGTAGGGATCTTTAACGTGCGTGATAACAAACACACACGGGATCTCCATTTTACCTCTCATTCGAACGAAGGTGTATTTTTGTGAAAAATGCTCGCCTAACACATTTCAAGTGGTCCGTGTCGGGATTCGAACCCGGGACTTTGGATGTAGTAGTCACACACATGAGTTTGGTGATGGTGCAATCATTCTTTTAACTACTTAAGTTTTTCTAATTTAATGATATAGGATTTCTAATTATTTAATAGCTGAACGACATTGTGAGTAGGTAGGTTTTGGGCAACAACCGCTTAGGAAATAGCTTTAGTTTATGCTGAGAAAAGTCATACCTGAATGTTATAGGTTTTTGTAGGTGTGAACAAAATATAATTAAAACTTAAATTCAAACGTTCTTTTTATAGAAGAGTTCCAGATTTGAAATTGGAAAAATTAACTAACCGATATTTTGAATATCAAAATTTAAAGTTCTGGGAAGTCTATTTGTTATTGTTTTCCTTTCCAATTGAAAGAGTAAGCAGTTAGAGTTTTAGAGTGAACAAAATTTTGAGTACCAAATATTCTAGTTATATTTTTGGTCAGTGTTGAATTACAAAGTTCATTATGATATGACAATCTGCTACAAGAGCAAAAAGACACTAAACTGTTGTGAAATTCCTTTGAAATGTTTATAATCATATTGCATTAATAGTTTCGGTATTTGTCAATCCCACCAATAAAGTTAGAGTTGCTTCTTTTAAGAAATATAATTTTAGGTTACATGCATTCTTGATCTAAGAAGGGATTAATTTTGTATCTTATATTGTTCATACTCAAAGAGTGTCAAATTCATTATAGCGGTTGCAAGGTTAGAAATATCATGGCTACTTTGTACTCTAAAATATTATAATTCTATTATTATTTTTTCTGTTTAATAATGTATAACACTGACACCTATGACCTCATCGTCTTGGCACAATGAAGTTCGCACACTAAATTTCGGCTAATTAAAAAAATGAAAACTCCTTCTTCTAGGTATAGTTAAAGATTTTCATATGTTAGATAGAGAAAAAACGAATCAAGTAATTTCAATTTGCAGTCTTAATTCATTTCTCCAAATTTTGCCTAAGATAGCCCTGAATTATTCTATGGAAGAAATGCTTACGTTTTTACCATCCAAACAGATAATATGTAACCTCAAAGAAAAGGTATTGAACTGATTAATAAAATATGGAATCATACCCTACCAAGTTGGTTATGTTTAATTTTAGAAGCAAATAGTTCCCTTTAAATCGACAACTTCGTGTTTGACAAAAGCAAATTAATTAACAACATCGTTTTCTTTTCAAAGTTCTACAAGATCTGGTCAAAATGCAGTAAGTCCAGAAGAAAATAGCTATTAGTTGTTTCAAATTATTGACAGTTAAACATCACTTCAGGTGTTTATGATCAAATTTCTGAAAGTATAACCTATGGCAACTGTAAATGAATAAATATTTTTTCAATTTAACTGTATAAATTTATAAACGTATCCGCAGTACTTTCTTGTTATTGTTAAGAACATAGACAGGAATTTTGTTCGCCGAAAACGTTTTCCATTAAGTCGAGTAAGTTTTGATATATTTGAATTTTAATTTTTGCTTAAGAATGTTTATCCAGTACTCGCGATAAAAGCTTAATTGTGTAATTGAGTTAAAAACATAATTGTGTGATAGAGTAAAGACTTATTTATATTGGCGTTTTTCACAACTAATGTAAGGTTAATAGTTAGCCTTGTAATAAATTATATTGCAATTCCCTACAGACGCGATTTAACATTCGATTTTGGAAACCTTCTCTTCACCTATCAGTTTTTAAATAGGTATATTAGTATCCTTAATGCTAGCGTTTGTTCTAGCATTAGTGTACTCAATCACCTCTCATGTAAATTTTAGGTCAGAATCACTTTTATGATCTCGGGTTTTGGCACCCTTTTGTTATTCCTTCGGTTTCCCCTTGAAATCCCCATAGTTTGAGTTTAGGTGGTGTCCAAGATAATTCCCGATGTATTTCACACACGACATCATTTTGGGATCCTCTTCACTTACACCACCCATCCCATTGAGTTAGTCAGCAAGTATTCTTGTTAGTACAGTCGAGGTTTACTGTACTTTATCAAAACAAAATTTTTAGTGGGGCACTTCACCTGTATGTGTGACTGCTGATCTCAACGTCCCGGGTTCGATTTCCAACATAGACCGCTTGAATAACGTTAGGCGAGCATTTTTCACAAAATTCAAATGAGAGGTAAAATGTACGTCCCGTGTGCGAGTGTTGTCACGCACGTTAGAAATCCCAACCTTGCTTGGAATAGCAAGGGTTCAGCAAAATTCAAAATTTCCAGATAAAAAGAACTCGCTACTTGACCAATGTAATACCTTTGGATGGATCATTGGAAAATCAAATGTAAGGGGTATTTTAATGAGTTTTCTGTGGATTATCTACCTGATTTTCTGGGTCTAAAACTATACGTAACACTGTTTGGTGCCCATTATTTTGATTTCAAGCAGAACAAATAAGAAGATCGCGATAATTTCAAAAAGGTCATGTATGAATTTTAATAAAAATTTTATGTTTTTAATGTCTAATTTCTTTGTAATTTGTATCGATTATTTTATGTTCACCAGTAAAGAAGCTACTGCCTACGCTTGGTACTTCTGAGATTAGTTTCTCAATTTTTTGTTCACAGGCTACTTTTCCACTTGAATTTGAAATCCATTTCTAATAGGCATTTTTATCAGGTCATGAAATTATTCAGCGACGGTTTTTAGGAAGTGCGAGTGATCCTCAAACCAGTTAAATGTTACACTAAAGAACCAAATATTAAAGTATATCTGGTGGATTTAAAAAGCATTGAGTGGTATTAAATTCATCTACTGTGGAAATAAGGTAAGTAATAGTGAAAATAAGTGATAAGACTTTAAAGAAATTAGAGTGTTCGTAGCCATAAAATAGATACGCATTGGTGGATGTTGTTAGGCGTTAAACGCTGTCAAAGTTATTAGTGTAAATAATTAATTTCAGGTTAGTACACATATCGGGGAATAACAGATTTAGTAAAATGGATCCTGGTGTTTGCCCGTGACATGTCAGGGGCAATAGTTTTTAATCGCGCGAAAAATGAGTGTAGACCATTTTCCCATGGTTACACGATGATTTTTCGACCAATTACGACGCGTATGAAAGAAGCGGTCGTCCTTCGAGAATGTAGCGGTTATCAACACTTTGTTGGAGATAGTGCTCTGAAGCGAATATTACTTCTATCTTGGGGTAGTACATTATAGAAATGTGATGAAGTGTTCCTTATCGATTCCCTATATCTAATTGGCTACCTTATTACCGGCTTCCTGAATATGTTTTAGCAAGAGGTTTCCCAACGTGCCAAAAAAAGCGCTCCACAAATAATTTTAGTCAATAATCAATATTAGGGAATTTTTGTATAACTACGTTATTACACATATTTGTGCAATACAGAGTTAGGAAAATAGGCCCGTGGGAATTGCATTTGAGGCTTATTGGTAATGGCTTATTTTGTGTGATTTGGTGGTTCATATAGTTCTGACGGTCGTGAAACGGACGTACACGTTTTCAGACGCGTAACGTACAAGCAGTGGTGGGTTTTCAAGTTGTTGGAAGCGCCACCGTGATGCATTCTCAACGTGGTCATATTCTTGAACGACTTGTGAGGAGTGCATATAGTCCTGTGATGAAATGAACCCGCCAATTCCCTTTATAATTTCCTTACCTATATTACCTCGTGTTTCTGTTTGTGTTGCAGAAAAAGGCAAATATCTCCGTCGCAGAAAATTTGAGCTAGAGCGACAAGCCGCTCCTATGATAAACCCTAAGTGATGTATAAATATCGTAGTTGATAAACAGCCTGCTAACAAACATTAAGTCAGAAGGTAAGCAGAATTAATAATTAATTTACATTGTTAATTTGAAACGTAAATTTTATTTCATTTGTAAATTCTGTGTAATAAATATATCGCATCCTCTGTTTAGGCAAGCGTTTAACTAACTGTTACTGTAAATGTTAACAACTTTACCACAAGAATTTGACCTAATCAGCTGCCGATTTACTAAACACGAGGAACGCCTGAGATATCTCTACCTACTACTTACCCGGCTGGAATATTAAGAGATCTTTCAAGAGGAAAATGCTAGTCTCAGATTGTTCTATCTAAAAGTAATTAATAAACCAACTAACGAATACACCGAACCTTTCCTGATATCACTGATGATAAAACCCTAACTAATTAAAAAAAGAGAATAATTTAATGCAGTATCAACACAAAAGCCCTGTTTGAGCAAACAAAACAATGTAAATTCCCGGATTTTTTCGAATATGCTTGCATATTTATTCCAGGAAATTTTTAATTGATTTTTCAGTTGACTTCTCAACAAAAACACGTTCTATTCAAATCCACTTTTTCTCTTTACATTTTTATATCGAAATATAAAAGTGCAGTTTAAAGAATATTCCATCGGCACCCAGTATAAATCACATCGCGAATTATATTTTCTGGAAGCAATTTTCAGGTCATTCTCATATCCGAGCTGAATGCCCTGATGAGGATATTATTCTTAGAGTTAATCAAATTTAATGTCAACTCACTACGCAAATTACGAATTTCTGTAATATGAATGAGCTTCTACAACATAAAGTAAGGTGTATAAAAAGAGAAGTGACAAGAGTCTTAGTGAAGAATATGCTTTTCTGAAATGGTTAAAAATTACAGGAAGTTCTTTCATAAATTCATAGTTGTAGATGTTCATTTCGCTTCAAGTAACTCTAAACTCTACGTTACTGATCTGCAATCTTTCATTCGTGTATTACTCACTAGGCTGTGACCTACTTCGCAGCTTAATGGTAGGCGCTTTCGGGATATTTAAACAGCATGTTGCCGAAGTGTCTGATTAAAGTAACATAAAACAATTTTCTTTTTTATCACTGCTTAGTTCAAGATTTGATTAAATTTGAACGATGATTTGTTCTGATGCATGACCTAAAAATTACTGAAAGCACGCGTTTTCATCTTTTCTCCATTGCGAACTAAATTAATTTGAATGAGTTGGAGTAAGCAATTAAAAGATTTTGCAATGACTTCAAATCTTTTTAGACAGTTTACGGTTCAATGCAATTCTAAAGCACTCACGACAATTAATTTCCAGGTAATCGCTAACAGTACAAATATTAACTTCTTAAAGCTACAATTCTATCTTCTTAATTTACCATAGAAGCACTATAATTAATTACTGACGTACTAAGTGCTGATTTATATAAACACTACAATAATTTATATCACTAAGAGCTATTTATTTTAACACTGATCTATTTCATATCACTATTTTATATACCAAAACTAGAATAAAAACTAGTATTATAATCAGAGTTTGAATTGAAACTCACTCTAATGTTCGTGAACGGCAATTTATAAACATAATGAATAAATCTGGACTGTTCTAAGAACGTACTACAATTATGCAAATATCATCTAAAAGGTTCTTATTGTAAGCTTAATGAAGTTCTTAAATGCAACCCCTTGTAAACTGTGAATCCAGTCTATCTGAAGATCTCACGCCACAGGGTGTCTACCAATTATCCTTTATGTACAGGTGCCTCGTTTACGTGCAGGTCTCATTATGGTCAAGGGTATAGACTAAACGACGCCTCGTTACAATATTATTAAAAATCTAATTTAGGATGTATTACAACTTCAATTTTCCACTGCAATTGTTCTAAATAAATTCGCTGTGATCGACATAATTAACAAAAAATAAAAATTGATAAAAATATATTCGAAATCATGACCATTCATTCAACTCTAAACATTTTAGGCCCTTGTGATTTTCGTTTTGCCCTTTTTTCAACATTCCTGGCTAATTAATAAATATGCACTGGTGATTTTATTTGTGATTTCTTGAAGATTCGGAACGGAGCTATTAAAAATCTTATTTCTAAGAAAACCCCGCAAAAAGAAATCAATAACCGACCAATCAAGTGCGATCTAGCAAACCGCGAAATGGATACTTTTGTTGCCAAACCAGTTTCGAACAAATAGGTTATTTTAAAAATGTTATTTTAAGTCCATGGATTGTTGTAATATCCCGTTGAATCTTGCGGCTAACGGAAAATTGTCTAGAAATCGTGCAATTCATTTTCTAAAAATAATAAATATTAATATCGATAAATGTTATTATAGGAAGAGTAGGTTCCAAAATTACGTCCACGACAATCAGCCGTAACTGGAAAACACCTACGAATAGGCTTCAAGAACTACGTGAGGGTTTTCACTATGCTAATTCTGTACAGTACGCTTATTAGAAAGTGTAACCCTAGCACGTAACTTCAGGAAACAATAAGTAGTAGAAAAGATTTTCATTAATCTTAGCTAATTAAATGAGCTTTCAGCAGCAGAGCGCCCTATAAAATTTAGCAGCTCTGGTAGTTTACATTTAATAACGTTGCTAATGCAATGTAATATTAAACTAGAATGGAAGAAATAAAATAGTAAAGCAATCAATACATTAAATACAAACAATAATACATATCGGGACTTTACACCCCTTCATATTAAATTCATAAAAACTACAGATACACTCGGAAAATAACCGTCATATTACAGTTATTTGCACACATTCACACATGTGTAAAAACCATCAACCATGGGAGATACACATATACTCAAAAAATACAGCCATAGAATTAATTCGTTGCAGACGGATGAGCGACACAGCTTTCGATAGTAAATGTACAGTTCTGGGGACAAAACGACGGTGCACATGGCCAAAACGACATTGACCTCGAAAATAGTATAGTTTGGACGTACAAAGAATGAGAACAAAATTATGAAGAAGGGAGAATGGAATATAACGGCGGAGTTCGACAAAAGTTATGAAGTTAAGAAACGAAAAATGGTTAAGTGACAGCGGAAGTGTGTATACGGTAGACTCCTTCTGGATAGCCGGCAACGAATTGTTTTGGACTCTGTTGTATAAGTAAGTCAAAAAGCTGAATCACGTGTGTATAGTGGAATTAATATTTGCGTATATAGAACATAGGTTAATGAAATTATTCAATGGAAGGGTGATCGGCTGGTTTCACTCTACAACAAAATGTCGGAATTTAGATAGATTGAATGGGGTGATCTAACGTGTCGATTTAAAAAAAGAAAACTCATTGGTGTACCTGGATGTCATCGTTTTATAGATGAAGTGGAAAACGTGAGTAAAGTTTGAGCTTTTTTGTTTATGATTTGCAAATATGTACATGTGGAATTGTAAGTGTAAGTTGTAAATGGTTCGTAGTTATGAGAGGAATTTAATATTCCGTTAAGTAGTTATTTTGTTGGACAATGACAGCGACGGAACTACTTTTGTTTAAATTTAAGCATAATATTATCGGGAAAGGAAGTTTGAAACTTTTAAAACATTAAGTAAGATGTGTGTTTTAATTTCAAATGCAGGCTTTGTTTGTCGAATGTATTACTAGTTAAAGAGCGAAAATTTAGTATATGACTGTTCTTTAAGGATTTCTTTTAGTAATACCTGGCCAGTTGGATTTTATATTAGGTTTGTTTTTTAAGGTCAATGTAATTTGCTCAGATGGCCAGGATGAACGAATTTCACTCTTCAACAACAGGTGGAATTTAAATAGATAGACTAGGGTAACCTATGTGTCGATAGTCAATAAAAAGGTGATTCATTGACGTTCCTGGATGTGCTTAATTTTAAAAAAATAATGGTTCATAGTTATTTGAGACGAATTAATGTTCCGGTAAATAACTGTTCTGTTGGACTATGACACAATGACCGAGCAACTGTATTTAAATTTAAGCATAATATTATCGGGAAGGTAGTTTGAAAATTGTACGACGTTAAAAGAAATGTGCGTATTAATTTTAAACGCGTTTAGTTTGTGGGATGTATTGTTAGTTATCTTTTTTTTAAATTTTGTATTTTTAATGGACCAATGTTTTTAAAAGGCTTCTTTTAGTAATACCTGACCAGTTAAATGTTATATTAGGTCTGTATTTTTTTAAGGTCAATGTACGTGTACTATATTTCATAAATTTACTGTTAATAAAGTATAAGTTTAGATGGAATTTTATTTGGAGTTATTTATAATATTAAAAATAGATAATTGTGAAAGAATAACCAGTCACCCTAGTGATGAAGTCGTATTTGGGAGAGGTCTCCTATTTTAAAATTTTTTCAATTTGACGAATAGGTAATTAGTGTTTTTAAGGAATCGTAGAGAAAGGTAAAGGATGACGTGATAAATTGTAGGAAACCAAAAGTAAGAATGCCTACCCGGAATAACTGTCTACCAGGTAGAGAAAATATCAACGGGATTGCTGAGACAATACGGTTTACTGTTCCTTACTTATCATAAGCAGCCAATCCTTTCAAGATAAGTGGTCGTTGTGAAGTAGTTGCGGTCACTTCACATATTTATTTATGTTTTTCATTTATGTCCAATAGGAACCCACTACCGCACCACTGTAGTTAGCCGATGCACTCCTAAAATTGTTATGGAGTTCACGCTCCTTCTGGACAAATCGAAATCTGTAATGTAACGTCATTTTTCCTCGAAACAAAAGTACATTTCTATGAAAAATGGATTCATCTACCTAAATAATGTTGCTAAGATATTGTCTTCTCGTATTCAGTAATATTACCTTGTTGTTAGGATCATTAGGATGTATTATCTAGACCAAATTTAATGTATAAAGTTTAGTATCTTATAATGTTCAAGTAGATGCTTGTCGTGTTGATGTCTGGGATGTTCGTATGAAGTTCGAATAACCATTTCATCATCATCGCTGTTTTCTCGGCTGTTTTGGACAGCGTTATTAATATAATTTGACATTTACCAGTAACCATTCTTTTTTCAAATTTTGAAATGTATTTACACGAGGCAGCTTTCGTCCGGATATAAGTTTTGATATAAAACAAGAGCCTGGCGTTTATTATTGTTTGATCTGTGAAAACAGCACAGCTTACCAACATTTTCATTATTTGTATACTCGATATTCATTTTTGTTTATTTACTAAAGAGAACTACACTAATTAGCATTTCAATTAACGTTTTTGCTAACATAAACAAATTTGTGAGATGCGTAATTGCTAAAACAAAATAATCACAGCCAACAGTGCAATTTTAATTTATTTTTAAGCATTAAGCGCAATTTAAGTGTGAAATTGTATTTATGATACATTTTTGGAAAGAGAATTCAATTCTAAATCAGAGTCTGTAAAAATTTCGAGAGTATTCTATTATAAAAATTAGATATTTTTCTGAAAATCAGTAGGCTATGGAAACAATGTTGCTGCATTATTTTACAAACCATTTTTCGTTTGACAACTTTCTCCTTCAAATTTTTTGTATCTTTAACAGTAAAAGAAATAAAAAGGAAGACAATGAAAAATCGACCACCATACGTAGTAATGTTGTGCCAAATTTTAAGAGGAATTTGCTATTATTAACATAAACAGAATAAACTTTTTCCATAAACGCTTACTAAGCGAGGCTACGAGTCTTCAATTTGAAAAATAAGTACGTTGACCTTCATGGAAGAGTGACATTGAGTGCGTTGGCAACAACCTTTCAAGCGGAGGTAATTGACATCATGCACGGTACAAATGCCATTTTAGAACTTAGAATACAAAATAAAACCATACGTATCTTGTGCGACAGCAGGACAGCCTTAATGGTCCTAAACAAGCATCAGATTCTCTCAGGAGTAGCACTACAGTGTCACCACACTTTAGAGTTTGTTAGTAGCAATACAGTCGAGCTAGCCTGGATCAAAGAACACTCGGAGACACATGGCAACGAGCAGGTGGACGATCCGGCGAAACGGCGTACGGCTCGATGCGTTATCGATTAGTCTCCACGATAAAACTAGCAATTCTTGCCGTCATACGGATAGGTGCGCTAGCACGACAAGCTGCCGACAGGCAAAATTGTATCACGTCCCCTGCGACTAAAAATGGTAGTTTTTGCATCAACCTATCGACAGAAACTACGGTTACTCGCGAGAGTTCTGACTGGGCACAGCGATTTTAAGAAGCACATGCAGTGAATGGAACTGTCTGACGACCCTACTTGTCGCAGGTGTCAGCAAGAGGATGAGAGGGCAACGCGCTTAATATGTTCCTGTCCGGCACTCGGCAGACTTCATTGCTCCATGCTAGGTGATTTCTGAACCGACACAGCTAGAATCAGCAGCACCCTCTGGTCTGATATCAGCCTAGTGTAAGGAAGATATCACACCCGGCCCTGTAATCTATGTGTGTGTGGCGCTAGCCACCCTTCCAAACTTTAGTAGAATAAAATACATGGCAACGTAAGTTCGAATTGTGCGCTGACATTTTCAATGCACTCTCTCATAGATATCAAGTGTGAATTTAATTATTTGAAAAGCCACTACAATTCTATTAATTACGTACTTTAGATCCTCAGCTAGTATGGTATAAACCTTACTGATCAAAATTCCTCACAAAAAAAAAGTCCACGGGAGTCAAGTCAGGAAAACGCGATAGCCAATTGTACGGATTATCATGCTCAATTCAACTTGTTCAGAGAAAACTGGTTGCGTGCCGTGGCGTTTAACTACCATTTTAGCGCGAACCTTTAGCAGTATATCCTCCAGCAATGTTCGAAGCATTTGAATAACGTCTACAATAATTCGATAACGATATTATGATATTATTTTGCATCAATTTCTTGAAATATTAAATTTCCTATTTATTCTCGGCGACGAGCTATTTTCATACTTAATGCGTTCTAAAACCACAACATATCACATTTAAATTAATAAAATTTTAAAAGTTAATAAAGCGTTTGAATATACACACAGTCAACAAAAAAGTTAAAGTTGTTACACCTGATTGGTTTTACAAGCTTCATTTTAATAATTAATCCTTAACTGGAAGTACAATTCCCATTGTAATTTAGCTAGTAAGTAGGTCATGACGCATTATAAATGCGATTTTTGAGTTCCCAGCATGGCTAAGGAAATAACTTATACTTTTTTATTGTATTTTGCAACCTAAGATGCTTTCCATGATTCAAAATGTAAGTCACTGCGTTCGACCAATGAAGACGTGAGACATATAGACGAAAGGTTTAAGAGTTTGGAGGAACCAGGCGATGAGTTTAGATTACTCTGGGCTACCTTACCGAGCACATGAAACGACCAGTCAGTGTAATGCAGTGAATTATCTGTGAAATTCCTACCTTTCCTTATCATCTTTTAATATCTTATCTGTTCATTGGTTTAAATACTGTATGCTAACAACTAACTTCGCTGCAATCTGCTGAATAGAGATCACTGTATCCATGATGACTCTAGCGTACGTATCAGAGGAATAATACATGGATCTAGTAATTGGTTTTACCTAAACATAACTATCGAGATGAATACAGATACGCTATTTCATTGATGTATATTGTTATTCATTCTTGTATTGAAAAATATGTGTAATATTACTACGCCCACTGTGCAATCAAGCGTTGAACTAAAGTACCTTTAATTGACGAGTAATAAAGTCAAATACTGATTTAAATTGTGTTATACTTGAAATGCTCTGAACATATCATCATCATATTTTTGTATAGTAGAGAGTGAGACACCGATAAATGAAGAGTGTTGTCGGTTTTCAGCGGATTTTTAATTTCGCACAATAAATGGAAAAGATTCTTAACATCCTTAAGAAAGACAAGCTCCAGAAACATTTTCAAACGTAAAAATACCGTTGGACTCTGCGTTCCTCAGTCAGAAAGGAACTATTTTAAAAGAGATTCATCACATTAACCACTAAGTACTGCCATTTTTAAATTACAAGATTAGTCCTAAAAATGTTCGTTATATCAAGAGTCAAGTTCGTCAGAATGCAATAGAAATAATGTAGAAACTAGAATACAAAAGTCGAAACGCGTTTCAGCTGTTGTCGGAATAGGGCATACAGAAAGCGTGTACCACTTAAATTAATAATAGTATCTTAAAGGGTGTAAAACCAACATGGTGGTCATCTTGAAAATTTCTAATGCAAAGTTCTGGTATTGTGCTTTTGGATTTAAAACATTTTTCTATTTTATGAAGAATATTGTATTGTTTAAGGTTTGTTTCTTGATACATCCACAGTGTAAAAATTATTATTTTAATTTCCGTAAATTAAACAAAAAATACAAATTCCTCGCTAAATTCCTCTTTGGGGTAGTTATCAATTAGTATCGAAAAATCACCCATTTTTACTCTTTCCATATGTGTATTCAATCAGGTACAGCGCTTTTTAACAAAAATTACTTTTTAAGGTTTTTGTGAACTCATCTTTCTCTTGCTAAGTTTCAAAATTCACTTAAAAATATTCAGTTAGGCAGTAGCTCTATTTTCATTCAAAGAAAAATCAAAAGCTCTAACTTTTCTCGTACCGTAGATATTATTCGTAAGCAACGTTTTTACAAAAATTTTCGCTTTAAATTAATTATAGTTTAAAAAATATCGGCTTTAAAGCAAGTGGTACTCTAATAAAAGTTATCTTTAAATTTAATAAAGTATTCAAGAGATTAGCAAAAATTGCTTATTCTATTTAAAATAACGATATAATTCGGTTGAACCAAAAAAACCAGTTTCAAAAGTATTTTCATTAAGTAGTGTTATACTTCAAATTGCTTCACAAATTATTTCTAAAATAATTAATTGTAATGGATTTTTGGTATAATTAATTTAAAGGGTATTACACATGGCAATCAAGTTATAAAATAGATCGTGTGAATTATTCTAGGATTTCTAGAAATAGTTTTATTATTATGGTAAGTTCCCCGGAAATATTTATGGGATTAATCTTCTTTTTTATTATGCACGGTTTGAAATAGGTATACGCCGTGGTGCCGACCAATCATAACGTGCAACGTAGAAGAGTCCCAAACGCTATAGCAAATCATTTCTTTTTGTTCTCTCTTTAACAAAACCACCAAACTTCTAGGAGGGAACTAAAGAATAGTGCAAGATAGAAGTCACCAAGCTTTCTCCTTCAGATTATCTCGTTGTGACCATCAAATCTAACTAGATAAAATAAAGTAAACCCTCATAACACTACGGACAAGATCCTGCTAAAACTTAGACGGATCCACCTCCGAAACCATCACTGCATCAGGACCATCCGCCGTTAGGTCAAACTCCAAAAGAATTAGAGTTCGAGCTAGCTCAAAAACGTCGTAGAGTGGGATGGATGACTTAGAAAGAAAAGAATCGGAAACGTCAGTAATAAAGAACTACATCACGAACTTGTAGGAAAACATAGTCACCAAAAGAATCTTTACAAACGTCGAAAACACATTTACATAATCGTTCGTTACAACGTGACGTACATAAAGCGTCAATTTACATATAATACAGTATAACCTAAACCTCAAAAATATCCAGAATAAAATCATACTATCTAAATACTAGCCATACCTACAATATGTTCCAACCCTAAATATGTACAAGAAATAACGAAATAATAATGCAATAAGTAAAAAATTTTGCTGCAGGAAGCGCATCTCTTAACCTTAACATTTTTAAACAGCTAGTTGTTGAGGTTCACATTAATTTATACAGTAAAAAGCAAACAGTAAAAAAGCGTTCTAAACGCATTAAAATTTTAAATAGCAATTTATAAAAATAAGTACATGATGGTTCGTATTGTGAGCGTGCATGAACGTCGGTCTGCAGTTTATTGCGGAATCAATCAAAAGAATGTCTATCTTCCAAAACAGCAAAACAAAATAAAGCAAACGGAAAAATGCATTGCACCTGAAGCTATCTTCTTTTTGGTGCTATCTCAGAAAATGCGGTTGGGGGCTGGAATAACTTAACCATCCTGTACTAGCTAGCACAAACGCATTTTGAAATCGCGAGTTTACAACGCTCACATGACGTATAACAGTAGTAGAACGAAGTCGAATAAAATAAGAAAAGAATCAAATCAATAAGAGGCCCTTTCAAAGTTGGACTTGTATTTATTCAGCTTTGAAACCATGGAAGGAAAATATAAAAGCATTCCCACTGATAATGGTGTAAAATATTCTAAGAAGGCAAGCGAAAATATATATTCTAGACAACGGCAAAACCCTTCGGAGAGTGCAAGTAATTAAGGACATCAAAATACGATAATTAATTCCATTGAATTACGTTGTAAGCATGGGAAAGCAAAATACATTTTCAAATATTCCTGCGATTTAGGAAGCTAGAAACACAGCCATGCAGATAACGTTGCCTGACTTTTAGTAAGGGATAGAGGTTTGTATGATTATCGATCCACGCTACCAGTATACAACAAAATAGCTTAATTAGGAAGATTTTTTATTGCCCATAAAATTTGAGCGCCCGAGCACGCGTACATATAATGAAGTAGAATTTCATATTCCACGTATTGAGAAACATTTTTATGTAGGACGGTTTTAATATTTGAATATTTGTTAAGTTTGGATTATTTGAGAGAATAACACAAGAAGGGGTTATATTCATGTTTTTCAATTACGGTCGTAGCAATTTAATGCAGAATCTCTCTATTTCAGAAAGTTTCCGTAACATGTTAATGTATAATAAGTTCATATCATATTTTAACTTGTAAATAAATGTTATCCATGTTATTACAAAGCATTACCAAAGTGACCCCAGACAACCAGTACACCACGATTTGTCGTCCAGCCCTCGAGAAAGCTTCAAGTGCCTCTGAGAACACCACGCAAGCGATTGCAAGTCAATTTTATGTGCTTTCAAGTATACCGCAACGAACTGTATATTGTGCTTGTTATTTACTGCGTCAACGATCGAAGTGAATCGTATCTGTGATCCTTAAAAAATCAATTCCTACTCGTCCCGGTAAAGTAATAACCCCTTACATATAGTGTGAATAAGGCAAATTAATATCTGAATAATATGAATTCGTTCGGTTTTAATTACGATACTAGATACAAGCAATTTATAATAGAATAATGAACTATTCACATCTACATGATCAACTCAATTTTGAAGATCATCGCAAGGTATACAAAATTTCCATATCGTTTAAATTGCTTGTTACTCTGACACTAAGTGGAACAAAGCGTTCAAACTTTGAACTTTGATTCAAAAGACAAAACCAGTATGTACGAAGAAACCGAGGGCATGCAATAAGACCAAACGTTTCTATTAAAACTACATTCGAACTTGTATTTTATTTCTATACAGCATATAATAAAAAAATAATACATTTTGGTTTTGTTATAAACACTTATAAACGCGTACGCGCACATAAACACCCTACACACGCACGGACCTAAGTGCACACCATCGCGCACAACTGCATGGAAATGCATGTCCATAGGCAACTCTCCCGGGCGCATGCACACGTACCAACACATTAATACGCACACGTACGCTCGAATAAAATCACACGCATGTATATATCTAACCACACGCCAACGCAACACTTTTCCGATCACGCACAAACCTACGCGTGCATGCGCACAGTCCAGTAAAGATGAAAAAGCTCAATTACGCTACTTTAATTAACGAATGATATTAAATGTTTAAACACCACTATTAATGTTCTATTCATGTTTGTATCGTCAGATACTTATCGTCAAAATTATTATTACTCGATTACACTGTGCATGCCTTTTTACATCTATTCCTAATTGTAAGTACTTCAGAACATTATAAAATGTTTTAATATTAGAATTTTATTAACATGTTTGCAAGATTGTTGAGCTTAAACAAAAATTACGAAGGGCCATAATCGGGAAGCAATCGATAACTAAATATATTTGTATTCGCTGTTTGCAAATATGATAACAACCAATCAAACAGATTTGAAAAAAGTTGCTTGAATCCTTTTGTCTCTTGATTCTTGGTGGTTTAATGTTTCCTTTACAACATGCTCTTTTATATCTGACGATGCGGCTGTTATAGTATTTCGCCAATTAGATGTAATAAATACAAAAATGCTAGCAACTTTTCATTAACATAATCATCCTCAGTAGCAGCATCGTTTAAACTGGGTACGCGCTGAGGAACAAACAGCGCATCGATAAAGTTAATGTTTGTTTTTTTGTAACGTATGTGTGATTCTTATACCGCTTTGCGACTGTTTTTCCTTAAAATTTTCATTGTTGATCACACATTCCCTTTCAAGTTTATTAGTAATTCGCATGTAATCTGTAAAAATGCTTCGACTTGAACGACCTCTTTTATTGTTGTAATTTGTTTTTGCAATATTTCTTTTTTTAATAAGAAATTTTTTACGCTTTATCGGTTCCTCATTCATTATGTAAAGTAGTGCGAAAGTTTCTTGCAGTTTGTAGAAAAGAATATAGCATGGTCTAGCGATTGTCCTCCTTCGCGTTACTTTAGATAGAACCAAATAGGAAACATTTATTTTAAACGGGCAGAGTTAATACGGACATGCCCCGTATATTATGATTTTACAAATGGTAGTATTCATTACGCATAGGATTTCAATAAATTTTAGTTCTATAAAAGGAATTCAGGCAACAAGCTTAACCCACAAATCATAGCTATATTTTTTGTACAATGCATAGTTGAACGTAATTCAGGTCAATATTTATTTCAAAACCGCAAAAAGGAAAACAAATTTTAATATCACGTGCACGAATCCAAATACATGTAAGCATGAGTAATTACCGTAGTTAGTTAAAATAGTAATTTTTTGTAACGTAATCATGTTAGTTTAAAAAGTTTTTAGAATAATTAATGAGTAAAGAACAGTGGAATTGTCAATATTCACGTTTCATACAAAGTTGTCTCATAAATAAGAGAGCTTTTTACACTTCCAGGAGAAATGAGTAACATTAAAAAGTTAGAGGATATAGCAACTCGAACAAGATAAAAATAATTATTACAACGCAGTTTAATCGCCTAGATACAACTAATGACTTAGGGAAATTTACAAACATCAATTACAAATTATCTAATCAGACATAAACATTAATACAATGTTAAATCTTACAATACAGCCACGTACAGATTGATGAATACATATGATAAGAACGTTAATTGCGTATAAGGCCAATAGATGCCGTTACGCATTTTCACGTGATACGAGTAAGTTCAACATGAAGACCGTAATACAATGATATACCCATCGAAAGCATAGAAAGTGGGGGAATAACAGGGGTTGTACAGCGGTCAAAAACATTAAATTAATTTCTCGCGAGCCATTGATGAGAACAGGGGTAGAGGGTAACGTTGATATGGTAGTCGAGGATAACCCTCGTGCTATTAAAGTTAAACGTGGTAAGATCCGCGAATTATTCGACAAGGATCCGAGAACAAAGAAAACAATTTGGACAGACTGAATTCCGATCCCACCTAGGCGGAAATAAATTACTCGTCGAAAAGCGAATTCAATTCCTGGCTTCAATGGAATCTTTAATCACAAGAAGACACCGCTGTAAGTTGTATTAGCTAGTTATACATAATTATTTTATTGTTTTATTGGTGGTCCACCATAATGGTATGTTGTACTATTTAATTAAATATCAAACATTGAACATGAAAAGGGCCATATTCACAAGTAAATACAAAGTGGGCCAAGCCTGCCAAAACCGAGACCCATGTCATTAGATATATCTCGACGAGCGAAACAAAAGTGCTGCTGCGCACATCCTCAGATTTCGTGTTTCAATAGCACTTTCGGGATTTCGAAATTCACACTTGCCATATTATGAGTATATTACGGAATAAGATATTGTTTGGGGATATCTCCTTACGGCGGGGGTAGGGGTGTCCCGGGAGTGTGCGCGACACCAACTTGACAAACTTTTTTTTATCAAAGGACTCGATATAAAATAGTCTTCTGATTTTTCTACCTAGGCACCTGCGAATTGTGGGCCGTATAAGTCATGCCATCAACCGTTTGCATCGGAATCTAATAAGCGACATTTTTGGTGATTTTGGTTATATGCGTTGTAATCGGCGTTTTATTACACTATTTGATAAGGGATCTTCATCTGATTATTCCATCTACCTTCAAATGTTTTTCATCATTTTGATACGGTTTGTCTTTCAATTGTTTTTCAAGTTTCTTAATTAATTGTTAAGGCTACCTTGTTATTCCTAGTCGTAATGGTAATAATCAAGGCCTTTCAATAAACTGATTGCTGCTAACGCTGTGAATTAGGCCTACCTCTAGCTCGGTCTCCCGAAATTGAGGAGGACGAGGTGACAGGAGAATCGCAGCATTCGGAAACTAAGGCTCCAGCCTCCTCTATTTCTTCCACACTTGACTTAGAATTATTTTTGAAATTCTACACGGTCCATTTCTACCACAAACACAGCAATAGCGCTCTGACACTGGCACAACGAGTACAACATTTGAAAACTACATGGAGAATTATTAGTACTACTCGTAACCACGGTACCCTGAGAAATATATTTGTCTCGAAATAATAAACCCCAGACAGCGCCGCGCAAACCCCCATAACAAAAATAACCAAAAACGTTCCTTATTAGAATCTGATGAAACACAGTTGATGGCCTGACATATATGACCCACAACGCGCCATAAGATAATGGATTTGATGCCAGGTGCCTTGATAGTACAATCAGAAGACGATCTTATATCGAGTCCTTTGGTAAAAAAAAAGTTCGTCAAGTTGGTGTCGCGCACACTCCTGGAACACCCCCACCGCCGCCGTAAGGAGATATCCCCAAACAAGTTGACGCAAAATGATTAGGCCTGCATTGCATATCTTATTCCGCAATATACTTATCGAATTCTTATTATTTTCAAAAAAATGCCATAAGACTGGTACTCATAATATGGTAAGTGTGAATTTCGAAGACCCGAAAGTGCCCTTGGAACACGAAATCTGCAGATGTGCGCAGCAGCACTTTTGTTTCACTCGTCGAAATCTATCTAATGGCATGGGTCTCGGTTTTGGCAGGCTTGAGCCCACTTTGTATTTACTGTAAATATGGCCCTTTACTTTAAAAAAGTCGATGGTATGTCCAAAATTGAGTGTATTTATGAAATTCAAAATTTTATGTGTACACGGTTACGGGGATAATGTCATGCTCAAGCAAAATTGAATTTATTTGTGTAATTTAAGAATTTTTCTTATCTTTTATATACCTGTTTACAAGGAATAATGATACCTATTGTGGTAAAATAGAATTAGGTAACGCAGACAGTCGGTGTTTGTTTTCTTTGTTTAAATTGTGTATTGTTTGTAAAAAGAACTCCATTTCACCAAGAGAACAACATAAGCAGGATCCCTTGAAAAACCAGTCTTCCAGAGGATCATACCCTAGACCACAGGAGTTAGTGCCCATAATTTAAGACAATATCAAAAGCCTTTCAGGATAAATATTTATAGCACTTCTTCGTTACCTTTTGGAATTTATCAATTTGTTTATATTAGAACTCACTCCCGTATCACCGTAGTTAGCCTGTGCACCCTTAAATTGTAACGGGATTTCAACCCCTTCTGGACAATTCCAAACTTAACAGTCTAACGTTTCTTTCACCGTAACACGATACAAGTGTCAGCGATGTTTAAATATATATGAAGAAGCTGAAACCCATTCGATACCATACTTGGTACAGAATTTAGATCATTATCCTTGTCGATAACTAAGAACCGGTATCTTTTTCCAAAAGGTATCAGTATTAGCATTTAAATTATATCGCATTAAATCTACTATTATGAGAATATTGTAGACGTATATGTTATTCCTCAAAATAGTATCTAAGCTAAAAAGATTGTAAAAATAAAACTAAAACTAATTAAAATAAAGTGTTTTTCATCATGGTTGTGTTTAAAAGGAAAATAAAATAACGCGTGGAGCTAGTAATATGCATCAAAATACACGCACAACTTATTTATTATTCACAAAGTAAAGATTCCTGCAAACATTTTGTTAAATTCCCGTCTCAATAATTTCAAACCAAAACATTTTTAAATTGCTTGTCTGCTGTTGTGCATCATTGGATTTTAAGTTACGTGTCATTAATTTGATGGTCATTCTAAAACTTAAATTTGGCAAAGATTTTATATAGCCAAACAAACTTTAGTAGCTCTTATGCTAGATACGAAGCATGTTAGATAGAAAAATTGTATTTTAAGACATTCCCTAAAGAATCGTATTCATATATTTCGAAACTGAACTAAACCTTCACATTTCTCATTCTGATAAATATTTTACGTTTGTCAACAAAACCTTTCAAATCTACACTAAGTATTTTCAAAGTCACCATCACTTTAAACAAAAAAGATGTAAATAATCTTGCAGTAGTAATCAGATCCCCTTCATAATATAATTATATACATACAAAGCGATCTAAACCTTAAAATCCAGAATTTCGCAGTGAAACGGCATTTCTCAAAGCTTCTAGAATTCATACTTTTGTGCCCATATGCTATTTTTGAGATACGTTTCACAATTTCTCTAATTTTTTACGACTACGGTATTTGATCAAAATATTAACAAATAAAAACAAACAATATCTACAGGGTGTAGCGTAAATAACTCCCTACTTTAAAATTCAAACAACTTTTGTTTATTGTTATAAGTTGATTATTAAATAAACAAATGGCCGAATTCCTACTTAACATTGGCAGACCTTCTAAGAAGGTACTACACCCAATGCAAATTGAAGATGTTGCAAAAAGAGATGCGTCCGTCTGATGATCTTCAAGAACAGTGAAACCGGTTACGGGCTTTTCTTTTTAGAAAATAGCCAACAATTTATATTTATTATCGTTTTCTATGCTCGAATCACTTTCCCCATGCCAGACAAAATTATTCGTTATCAAGTAGCTAGAAACGCATTAGTTTCAGTAGGCCAACATCCTCAATTAGCATTGGGTGTAGAGTACCTTTGTTCGGTCTCTTCGTCGCACGTTCGCGTGGTTAATTTTAAGTTATTTTAAATTAGTAGTTGTAAATCAAATAGTAAAACTGTCATCCCTTTCCCCTTATATCCTGTCGTAAAAATTCCTTTGTGCATGTGTAAATAAGTAGAAAAAGGGGTAGTGACAAAACACTCTCTCTTCGATATCGAAGCGCAACGGTCGGTTGTTCGTTCGGTAAAGTGAGTTAGTCAATAGTGCCGCCGAGTTGATCGATAAACCCCTAAAAAACTCAGTGAAAGTGCAAAGTAACACGTACTATAATTCGCATACAGTCCACCTAGTTGAAGAGTAGGAACTACATCTTAGAACCAATAAAACAAGCGCGGAGTAAGTCGATATACAAATTTATAAAACCCCCCGCGCAATAAACAACCTTCTTAGAAGATCCGCCAATGTTAAGTAGGAATTCGACCATTTGTTTATTTATTTTTCATCCTGTCTTTTGACTAAGTTTTTAAAAATTTTGTCTGGCAACTCCATCTATGCTGATCACGTTGGGACTTGTAAAAGTTGCCGATGTTTAGTTGCTTACATTCGAGTATAGAGGGCGCATGAAAAACTGTTTGCATTATAAATACACCTTGATTTGTGTATAATCTCAGAACTTAGTTGGTTGTTTTGCAAAAAGAGATGCGTCCGTCTGATGATCTGCAAGAACAGTGAAACCTGTCACGGTTTTTCTTTTTGAAAAATAACCAACAATTTATATTGATTTTCTTTTCTATGCTCGAATTATTTTCCCCGTGCCAGACAAAATTATTCATTATCAAGTTGATTATTGTCTTAAAGACAATAGAATAGTAAATCTATGATCCTTGCTAATTTCTTTTCTTTCTATTTTAGCCCAACGATGCCTACAGCTTTGAGTGCGGAAGATAAAACTTGGACAAACGCAAGATATGAGGTATGGCATCCAGTTGTCTTAAGCAACTTGACGCAGAAGGAAAGAGGCATTCATCTGATCTTGAATCCAAGGCAATTAAAAATTGTCGCCATAAATTGGTGATCATTGGCTTTGTTAAAAATTTTCTTAAACCAGGCTACCGTTCAATATCCCACACTCCCAGAAAATATTGTAGCAGTCAATGAAATATTCAGCAGAAGTCCACGCTGGAAGCTACAATATGTTCAGGAAATTCCCAAGAAGACCGTGATAGACGAAAAGAATTTGCTGAGATAATGTAGTTTTGGCAGGCAGATTGATCTGAGCTGTTTAAATATATCTCTTGGAGCGATAAGGTTCTTTCATGATGGTAGTGGGGCATAACAATTGTCACTATTAGACATTGAGTTATTCACAAAAAGGGGTTGAAACAGTTCAGAAATGCGATAATGATAGTGAGGAGCGGTGCGGCATACAAGAGAATTGTTAAACTTTTTATCCTCTGCAATACAATGTATGCTGAAGGATACTTAAATATATTGAAGAGCCAAGTATTGTAACGCCTTGGTGTTACGTTAAAAGAATCGATTGCAAAAAGAGGAAAATCAATCTTAACAGGTCAAAATAAATATTGATGCGCCGTGTTTATTTTGATTTCATAAATAGTAGTGTTCATTAAGCAGCACAGTTCAATAACTTTTTAGTTCTATTAAAAATCATAAACTTAAAAACCCCAAAAGCATCATTTTATTTCTGTTGAATATATATCTGAATGTAACTATGTTCTACAAATTATTTCAAAACCACTAAAGAGTAAACAAAATATTTATAATAGTCAATTTTCATAGCAGGAGCATGTCGTTTTAAAATAAAGAAGTAAAAACTGTGGCACGTTCTATGCCATAATTATCCCAAATACAGGAGAGCTTTTTATAAATTTTGGTAACATGAAATATATTAATATTACATAGTTACAATACAAGGTAAACCTTAAACCATATAGGCAGATTCATACAATTTAGTGAAAAGCCCATCCACTTAGTAGCGGAATTCATCATTATTAAATTACAGGTAATTATATCATGTAGTACAAAGTATTAAGGTTTTCAATGTATTTATTCAAACTGCTAGAATAATAAAATAGCCGGAACACGGGGTTTTTGTCTAATGGTACCGTATGAGTTCATGCTTGATTCGCGTAAAAGGAAAAAAAGGACGAACGCTAGACAATGGACAGAGAACAATTAGAATTAATTATCCAGGAGTAGTTAATTAGAAAAACGTCAAAATGTAGTAACATGAGCGAGTATCACGAGAGGGGGGGGGGTATACTGAATGAAACCGCTTAAAAAATAATTGAATTTCCCACAGTTGAATATACGCGACGGGCGACATGAAGTTGAAATACGCTTGCACACGCGGGGGACGTGGATATAATGTGACGACCAAGGATAAAAAGGGTTACGACCTGGAGGGTTAACCCCTTCATTAATTTGGAATTTTGTGTTGTGTTGATTTGAGGGAGCTGTTGTTTGAAGAATTAAAAATTGGAAGGCTGGTGTTTTCTGGATATTATTAATCTTAATAACCTTTGAATTAAACTGTGAGTAAGTATAAGGTTTTTGTTTATATTTATTATGTAACCGAGGATAGTAAATATAAATGATTGATATCTATGACAGGAAACTAATCGAACAGGAAAGTGATTATTTTGTTAAAGGAAGGTTTATCGAAGGAACGAATGCTAGTTAAATTGAAGCATAATGTTATCATTTTAAAATATAAAAAAATGTACCTATTGACTTTAAATTATCTCGAAAAGACTGTAAACGCATAAAAGAAAAAGTTGCTATTTAACTGTTTCTATGTTTGTTATTAAAGACATTTCCAGAAATTAGGATTTATGTCATGTAATTTAATGTTCTATTTTAGAAATTCTTTTAGCAATGCCTGGCCAAGTGAAGTTAAGAAATTAGGTTTTTAAGAATATTTGTAATTATATTGCAATTATTCGATGTCAATAAAAGTTCAGTTTAAGTTGAATATTATTTATATTTATTTATAAACTAGAATAAAAACTAGATCATAGTAATAGAATAAGTAGTCGCTTCAGTGATGGAATCGTAGTTGGAAGAGGTCTTGATTTCAAGAATTTCTTTAATTATGACAAAAATTAGTAAGTGTTTAAGATATTTTAGAAAAAAGTAGCGTATAATGTGATAGTTGGGAACCCGAAGCAAGGAAAACCTATGCGGAATAATCGTCTTCCGGGTAGGGGATAATCATGAAGAGATTGTTGTGACAAGACGGTTTGGTCCCTCACAATTGTGACAAAGAGGAAAAGCCTTCAGAGTAAGTGTATACTGCAACGTAATTCGTGTGTATTTCAGGTATTTATTTATTATTTTTATTTCGAATTTTTCTATTTTTTGTTTAATTTTTCCATAGGAACCCACTCACGCACCACTGTAATTAGTCGAAACACCCTTAAATTGTTACGCGAATTCCGCCCCTTCAGAGCAAATCAGAATTTACAACGTAAAGCTCATTTTACCAGTAAAAACATGGCGTGTGACATTTCAATAGAATATGTCCACCTTGTACTTTATGTAAGATAGAGCTCCGTATTATACTAATAGTCAAAGACTAATTTCACAAACTTCAGTGACAATATATCTAAAAGCGACGTCTTTCATAAGAACCCACTCTCGCACTACGGTAGCCAAAGGATCCTTAAATTGTTACGAGGTGCCCGCTCCATCGTATAAACCAAAATTTATAACGTAGAGTTCATTTTACCCGTAATAGTATGGCGCACGATATCTCAATGGAATACGCCCACCTTGCACTTTATGTAAGATAGAGCTCCGTATTATACCAAGAGTCAGAGATTGGCTTCACGAACTTCCATGAAAATGGATCCAAAGGCGTAGCTCGTAGGAGAAGTGAGCAAAAGAGGTAGTTTATAAAATAAAACTCCATCATCCACTTGAACAAAAAATTGCGAACGTAATTGGTAATGCGCCATTACACATGCTGCAGGCGGCTGACATGCCTAAAAGGTTATAGAATAATGCGCAAAATGCAGGAAACCATAGTAAATTTTGAACAGACATATGAAACCTTATGAGTTGTTGCTTCTTTGTTTTTAAATTGTGTTTAAATCAAGAAAGAGAAGTATAATGCATTCAAAAACTTTTGTTGCCTATTAAGGACAGAAAGGAGAAACTTGTTACGTCTGTTAAAATCCGTTTATGCTGTTCCGTTGCACTTAAAATGCGCCATTCTCTAAACAATAAAATTTAAATCAGTAGCATCAAAAACAACAAGTTATAAATAATTTAGTTTATGGTGTCAACTGTCATTCAGCCCAATTGACATTAGCTGATGGAATTGAAAGATCAGTTAGCATTAAAGTTTTTGAAGTTAAAATACTTATTACTGATAAAAGGGTTTGAACTAATCACACAGAAAGCCGTACGTTGGGTATTGATTTCCTCCAAAGCGCCAACATTGTTGTTGATTACGTCGTAAATGTTGGTATTTTGGGGACGAATTTACCAAATCATACTCTTTTAACCTTCAGCCCGATTCAGCTCCAAAACTCGATGTGATTAGTACGTAGTGATGCGTATGGTGGCCTGGAATTGATAACAACATTGAGAAAGAAATATAAAATTGTGTCACTTGTCAGGAAAATGAACGCTCTCCTTCAACCGCACCTATATTTCTTTGGGAACCCACAAAGAAACCTTGGTCGCGGTTGCATATAGATTTTGTGGGTCTTTACCAAGGAAAGGTATTTTTTATAGTAGTTTTTATATTCGTTTTCAAAATGATTAGAAGTAAAAATTGTAGCTTTTGCTTCAACCAACGTTGTGATCTATAACTTTCGCCTATTATTTGCATCGCATGGTATTCCCGACACGATAATGTTTTGAGTTCAAAGAATTTGGTCGAAATAATGGCATTCGTTTAGTAACAGTCGCTCCATATCATCCTCGGAGTAATGGAATGGCGGAAAAAATGGTCCAAACTACAAAAGACTTCCTGGAAAAGAAGACTACTGGAAATTGGCAATTGAAACTGGTTAAATTCTTACCCGCCAACAGTACTAATTCATTAAGCCCTGCTGAAATACTTATGACACAGAAATTGAAAACCTGCTTGGATAATCTTCATCCGGATTTGTCGGCGGAAATACAACTTAAGAGGGAGGAAAAGTTGGAAGATGCATGGAATTCAAAAAAGGTACGTACTTTTAAAGCAGACGAACTAGTTTATGCGCAAAATTACAGCGCAATAGTAACTTCAATTATGGGGCCGCTTTCTTATAAAGTTAAATTACTAAATGGCGATATCTTACGGAACCACGTTGATCAACTAAAAACTCGAAGCACCCCTATAGCGTCGGGTAGCTGTGAGGAATCTAGTCAGAATCCGATAGAAGGAGTACCGCTTGATCCATTGATCGGATAATGGTTCAAACTTCACTGTTTCTTCCGAACGTGATGTTAACGGAGATAGGCGACATCATGACAACGTTATGTTAAGCAATCAATCAGATTTTAATCGCGTTACAGCAACTGAAAATGACAACGTCACTGAAATTAAGCCTCAGGTAGACAACCCTACACGTCCGTGCTTGACGTTCCACAAGAGTTCGACAGAAATTGCGCTGTTTGGATGATTACGTCTAGTGGGAAGGAATGTTATGTATGCATCTTGACATTGTCTACATCAAGAGTGTGCCTAGCAGAGTATCCGTGGTTACGGAATAAATGTGTCAGTAGATATACAAAAAGTAAATAAATTACAGCAGTTGTCAGTTATGTTTATGTTATTATTCTATCAGTTAAGAGATCTTTACGTTTAAATATATTCATGTACTTATAAATTTATTTGGTTACAATTACATCTGAACTAAAGTCAAAACTTCTATTTAATGAGTTATGAAGAAAAATATCTAAATGTTTTAATACCGACATATTAGGAAAACATGCTATTATCTTTATCTAACCTTTTATTATACTGGCATTAAATGGTTTTTATTGAATATGAACTAGTTAGTGAAATGATGACAGTTTAATGTGAGATTGGAAATAAAATTGGTGTATAATTTTAAAGTGATAATTAATAATTGAGACACAAAATTTGATATAATCTTGAGATGCAAATAGCTATCTATAATACGACAATATTTGATTTTCTATCAGTTTTCCCTTTATATTTTTCTAGCAAATCAATTACATGCATAATTAAAACTCTCGAGAGTTGCTACACCTTTCCTTGTGTTGTGATTTTTTTTGCATCAAAGGTATAGTGGCGCTCAAACATTCGTCAGAAAAACATCCCCCTCGTCTCATCGTACGCCGCTGGAGTGAAGCTCAGAACTAAATCAAAGGTCCCAAAAATCACTGAACTGATAACCTTAATTTTTTTCATTGTAGAAAAATGTGACTACATCTACACATGTCCTGACCTTTTAGGGAAAGCAAGGTTCTTTCACGATACCAACTGCATATTAACGATGCTTACCGAAACACTAAGTACTTTCAAATTTTCTTTTTTGCTGCTTAGTTCAATTCAAAATTCATGGACACGCACTCAATGTTTAAATCTTTAATATCAAAAGCAAAAACGTTCTCATGATTTATGGTTATCGTTAACTTCACGTTCAACAACAAAGCACTTCGAACGTTTGCTTCATTCAAAATTCCGTTTTGCTGGTTTTTACGCAAGAAATAAGTCCCAAAATTCAACTCTTAGAAGATCAAAAGAAAAAAAGTGTAAATAATATAAGTTAATGCTGGCTCGGTACTCACAATGTGCCTTAGTGTGCAAAAAATACAAACCTCCAACATCAAACGACATAATGCGCAGTCTACACCTAGATCACGGAAACATTAAATTTTTCAAATTTTTCTTAATCGGATGCATGTCTCCAAAGAAACCGCAAAGACTTAAAATTTCAAGCAATACATGCAACAAAAAAAAGATATCTAATAAAAACGCCTAACATAAGACATTGGAATATTTTATTTATCTAGAATTTTTCACTTATTTATGGCTAAAACACCTAAATATAAATTAGTACACGAAAAATACAAAAAAAATGTGAGAAAGACGCCGTACAAATTAAATTGTTAAAACTTTGATTTTGAAGATTCAAATTTTTGGGCGCATTGAGGTGCAGTCAAACAAAAATACATTTTAAAACAATAGCGACCGTATAGTACACATCAAATACCTTAAATTGTACGTGTCTTTTATGCTTTTAGTGTTAAAGGTTTAAAACTAGCTCAATTATAACATAATTTGGGGTGCATTAAAAAAAAATAAAAATTTTTTGGAAAATTTGACGACTGACTTTGAAGTGGTTCGTATTTTAGTTATTAAAAGACCAAGAAAATTAATACAACTATTTGTTAAGGATTCCGTAGTCAATCTGGTATTTGACTACTTATTGAAGTTATTAATTAAACGGAAACTTTTATTTTATGTATCTTGTATAAAAACTAGACAATCATTTATGTGTCCGAACGACGCAAAATTGTTTTGGTTGATTCCCATAATGATGGTGGCCCGAATACAACAGCCAAAAATGGTGAAAAGAGACTGCTCATTTCTGGAGGGACTCGCAGGTTTTGTGTAAAAATAGTTATCAAATATAAAGAATGCTTCGAAAGACAAAATTTCGAGAAAAAAAATAAAATAGCGTACACAATATCTTTATCGATCGTTAAATTTAGCAGTAGTTTTCGATAGAAGTAAGTTTATGGCTCAGGGATCAAACTGTAACGCTTATGAATGTCCTAGTCAACAGGACGGTTAATTAATTTTAGTGAGTTTTTAACTTCATCTTTAAGTATAAAAAGAGTCCTGATATGTATAAATTTTAGGAGAAATTAAGATAGAATAGATACTGAAGTGTTAATAAAAAATATCGTAGGTTGAATCGATGTACATATTTTGTAAATTTTTTGAAACCTATACAGCTTAGACGTTCAATGATTGCCCAGTAAAACAAACATGTTCTCTTAGATAAATGTGAATATTGAAAGAAATACATATAGTGTTACGCCTTATTGGATTCACATAATTTCTTTTGACCCTAGAGGATTTCCAATTTTTAATTGGAGGTATATTTCTCATAGTAATTTAGTTAGTAAGTAGGTCATGACGAATTATAAATGTGGTTTGAGCTCCCAGCACTGCTAGGGTTATGATTTATTATATGTATTTCGCCGCACATAGCTTTTCTCACGCTTCGAAGGATTTGCGTCATTGCATCCATCAATTGGGACATGGGATATAGGTAAGAGGTTCATGAGTTTGAATGAACGAGCGCGATGAGTTCAGATAACTCTGGGATACCTTGTCGAACAGATGAAGTGGCCATTCAGTGCGTGTAGTGCAGTGAATTGTTGTCTGAATTGTTCTACTTTTCCTTTTTACTTAAATATGTTTCCTATTTTACAATAAACTCCACTGTTATTTGGTGAAGAAAGGTCATGGAAACCCATACGATCTGAACGTACATGTCAGAGAACTAAATCGTTGAAATTAGAACAAAAGTTGCCGTAGTACGAGGATTCAATAATTGGCTCTTCCTTACCATAACGATCCAGATAATAAAGGTAAGTTTGATTTATTCATCGAGTTAATCATTTATTTTATATTAAAAAAATTGTGTAATATCATTACCCTCTGTACGGAAAAGCAATGAATTTTATTACTTTCAAACATGCCTAATTAACAAGTAACGCTCAAAGTAAGATGACAAATTATTACTTGTCATTTAAGACAGGTGTAAAGTAATATAATTCATGGCATTACCGTGCAGAGGGCGTAATAATATTGCACAAATTTTTCAATACAAAATAAAAAATTAACTCAATAAATAAATGAAGCTTATCTTTATTATTCAAAAAGTCAAGTTAGGGCCGAACCAAACATTGAGTCCTTGTTGTACGGCAATTTTCGTGCAACTTTCAACGTCTTGGTTCTCTGACACGCACGTGCGGGTAGTATGAATTTTTGCGGCCTTCCTTCGACAGATGCAGTTGAGTTTGTTGTTAATCTACAACTTTATAAATAGGGAACACAGATAAGAAAGCTATAAATTTTGCTGGTACTTGGCTCCATTAAATGTACTGACACTTCATCTATTTGGTAGGGTTACCCAGAGTAATCAGAACTGATCGCGCTCGTTCATCGAAAACCCGCAAACCCCTCGCCTATATATCGCATGCCCTTAATGGTCGAAGCAATAAAGCACATCCTTCGTAGTGAGAGAAAAGATATATGCGGTAAAATACACATAATATATTATAACTTCCCCTAACAGTGTTGGGACCTAATAAACACATTTACAACGCGCCATGACCTACCTACTAACTAAACTAGGATGGCAGATATACTTTCAATTATGGATTGGAAATCCCCTATGATTAATTATTAAAATAATACTCCTGAAGCCAATGAGGCGTAACAATTTTTAAAACAAATTGCCATAAAAATTTTATAATATATAAATCATCAATAAGCTAACCAACGCCAAGTTAAGTTTACGAGTTTAGTCACAAAATATAATTATAGAAACTAAGTATGTCGTCGTTAATCAAAATAGAAATAATGAAATAATCAATATTCTTCGAAGAACTAATAATACAAGAATTGCACTCAATGCACTCTTGTTCACATCAAACTAAACTTTAATTCAAGCAAACCTAACAAAATACTCCATCTTCTTTATAAATGAATTTAATTTATTAGTTATCATATCTTGAGACTTTATCAAATTTTGATTTTTTACAATATATTTTTAAAGCCTATTTTAGTTTGTCATTAGTTACCTGATTAGCCAGATATTTAAAACTAATGTCCGCTAGTTCATTTATTAAAGTTTAAATATGCTCATCCATATAAGTTTTATTTTATATTAAATACCGCATTAGGAACATCTATGATTTTTCTTTCTTGCATTATTTTTTAAAACCCAAAGCGCTTAATAGAATTCCTAAGCACGCTGACACTTACTTCATTAATTAACTTTAGGTGCACGTGGTTAACATCAATTGTATATCACGGATAGCATTCGTACTATTAATAAATACATTCATTGGCTCAAC
Organism: Platerodrilus igneus; assembly: GCA_036346225.1. Lineage (NCBI taxonomy): Eukaryota > Metazoa > Arthropoda > Insecta > Coleoptera > Lycidae > Platerodrilus > Platerodrilus igneus. The sequence continues at coordinate 2,964,807 of JARFIW010001358.1, forward strand.
ACAATTATTTTTAAATTGAATAAACAAATTTTTAATCGAATGTAAAGTAAGCGTACTATTAATAAATAAATTCAGTGGCTCAAGGTACGCTTCTGTAGGTTTAATAAACATATTCGTTATAATGATATGTACAAATTTTTGCTTTAAGGAGATTGCAATATTAATAAAAAATGTGGATTAAATTAAAAACTTGTTCGTTATTTAATATGCCTTGATAATAATAATAAAAAGTTCAATTTAACAAAAATTAATAGAATATTAATTTGGAAGGGGAATTTTTTATATCGGATGGCCAATAAAGGGATGCACATTTTAACAACCCCTACAGAAATGACCACAATAGCTATGAAATCTTTATTAGGCACAACATAAAAATAAAGAAGGGAAATTTAAGTTTTAAAGATAACATCGTTCAAGCGATTTCCTCTACGGTGCACACATTCTCCAAAACAGGCTCGTACATTCTGGAAAACACGAGTACGGGTATACCGCGATATTGCCGAAATTTCTTGGTGAATATTCAATTTCAGGTGAGCGATTGTCCTTTACGAAAAACTTTCCTCTTAAGATACCCCTATAAGAAAAAAATCCGCTGGGATTAAATCAGGACTACCCTATAAGAAAAAAATCCGCTGGGATTAAATCAGGACTACGCGAAAGACACGAAATGTCCACTCGTTTCAAGATCAACTTGTGTGGAAACATTTCCTTCCCTGTTTGGATGCTAGCATTCGCTGTGTGGCCTGCGCAACACCCTGTCGACACCACGTCTTTCTAGTGAAACCTGGAAATTCCTAAAGTGTTGGAACCAGAAAATCTTTTAGCATGGTAAAGTAACGTACAAAGGTCACCGTTACAGTACGGTCACGGCAGTCTTCAGAAAAATAGGGACGGATGATACCCCACGGTGCTATTCTAACTGGTAAAAACCAGAAAAAATGAAAACAGGTTTACAGGTTTTTACCAACATCCGGTTTTGATGAAACCGATTTACCGTAATCAATTTTCAAAACGGGGTTTTGCCGAAACGGGTTTACCGAAACCTACTTTGCCAAAACAGGTCTTCGCTTTTTTGATAAAAACCGCGGTTTACCGAAACCGGTTTACCTGTTTTGCCGAAAATCGGTTTTGTTTCCAGACCTAATTATAATACACTAAAGAGCTTCCCAAATAGAAAAGCTGTACCATACAGAAATATAAACTTAAAAGAATTGCTTTTCAAATTTTAATAAATGTCAACAAAGGACCTATTTTAAATTAACATTTCTATATCTAGAATGCGAAAATAATAACCAGATACTTAAACCGGGAGCAAAATATATTCGTAATTTCGTTGTTTTTTTTACTTTTTATACAACGGAGGTACGCGTCTAACCAGTTCCAGGACTGAAGATTTGACGATGATGATAAAAATACAGAATAATACTAATATTTCGCTACTGTATGTATATTGACTGTATGTATATTGCTTACAACTTGTTGAGAAATTCGATTATTTTAATATCCGAGAACAGTGAACATAATTTAAAAATGTACAAGTTATGAAACACACTGATTAAAATATATACCATCAAAATTGGCTGCTTGATAACTAGCGCAGTGGCATGATACCGACACTTCCAACGTCAAATTTTAACTGTAGTTCTAGATACCAAAATAGGTTTTTGAGCAATTTGTATCAAAACCGATTTTATCGAATGGAGTATTACCGAAAAAGATTTTACTGAAACCAATTCTACCGAAACCTCTTTGGTCGAAACAATGTTTTCGGGTTTTGCCCAAACAGGTTTACCGGTTTTGCCGAAAATAAGTTTTGCTGTCAACCCTAATTCCAACCCAACCGTAACCTTTGCTGAGTAAAGCGGTCGCTGATGCTTCCAACGGGGATTTTCAGGAAGCCCATCGCCACAATTTTGCTTGTTAATGGAACCGTTAAGGTAAAAATGGTCCTCATCCGAGAAAATAATTGTCGAACTTTGGGAATCGATCCAAAATCTCCCCTACAAAATGTAGGCGTAAGGCAATGTCCATCTCCTTCAACTTCTGCACTAGTTGCAGCGCATATGGTTGGATCTTTAGGTCAAGACATAAAATGCGTTGCGTTCGCTCCAATCTAAGAGCCGCCGACCGTCTACGAGTTTGGTTCCGCGTGTACAGACGCTCTTACACGCTAAATGTTCTCATGAGTTTGAGCGTTCTTGAGGTCGCATATTTTATGTTGATCCTGTTGTCTAAAATCGTTTGACCCATTCCTTACTAAACTTAGTGCTAGGACACTGATTAATGTTACGCAAACTATACTCAGCTCGCAATCGAAAACGGAACAGTTACATACGAACCCCTATTCTCATAACATACGGGTGCACAACACGCTGCTTCCCCGAGTAAAATCTCATCGCAACTATCATTTCCGTAATAGGGCACACGTTACGCTACACATCAACACCACCATGGCGACGAGCGCATCGGCTTTAGGAACTGGAGCTGCTTCAAAAGTGAATTTCTTTATGTATCCCACCCGTATTTACGTACAGTTTTGATTGAATGTGTTCCGTTTATTTTCCGCATAAATTAACTACCCTATTTTTCTCCCTTGTTTATTCATTACTCGTTCGAATAAACTCCGTTTCAATCCTTAAATTCTTCAACAACCCCCTATATAGTGTACCTATTCAGTATAAGCCCGCTTAATATAATTTTAACTCAAATCCACTCTGCTTTTAAAAACGAAAAGTTATTCGATAAATTAAATAGTTCATATCCTGTTTAGGTAACCTTCAATTTGTTAAACCTTCTGATAGCGTACAATTGCTCTTTATGTGTTTTCCGTCTAAACATTCGTCTACATAGTGTATTGAACTATCCGCTATAAGCCGGGTTTTCCAGTTTTAACGCGCTTCGATAAGCTATGATTTGCAGTTCGACTCCGTGTTGTTTCAACCATTGTTGAATGTGATTCTACAGCTTGTACATTTATTCGTCTCCGTATTTCAAAAAAATCGATGTACGTTTTTCTGTTCAACAACTAGACGGTGTCTTGCGTGTATTCGGTGAGTCTTCCCGCGCGTACCCATTCTAATCAGATTCTCTTTTTAGCTGGACGCGTAATGGGTTTTTTCTTTATGTAGAACAACTGCTTCTGTCTGTAGACCAAAGCTGCAGTTACGATGGCAGGGTGAATGGACCCTGAATACCGCGGCATTTCTATGCTGACACCCCCGACGGATTGCGAGCGAAGTATCAGGACACCTGCAGGTACGCAACTTATTTTCTTTTGTGTGCGTCAATGGCATATTCCGTTTCAACATTTGGTGCAGTTACGTGACAGAAACGTCACATTGTAGAACTATTTTTGTTGCTGCGATTCGATATTATCGCTCTACAGGTGCGATGTACTATTTTTAAAGATGCGTTCTACATGTTTATTCGCTTTATTAATTAGTTACTTTATAAAAATTATTAGGTAAAAATTTAAAAACACTTGACAAAAGCTCTCCCAGTTGTTATTTGCTACTGACTAATTTTATTTTTTTGTAAATACAAGATGCGCACTTCGTATTTAAATTTCTAAATTGTTTGTACAATATAATTGGTTGCTTTGAAATAGTAACGCTTAACTTATTTTCTTTTTGCTTGTTCGTACAGAATCCTTTATTTATTTTTATGTGTTAATAGATAATCGTGGGCAATGTACCTCTTTTTGGTTTTTCTGTTATGTAGGCGAATCCCCCCACTCTCTGCTATTGGTAGTTAGCCTGGTGTTTACTTTTCTTTCCGCTACGCCCAGGTACGTAGCATAATTTCTGACGCCCTGGGGTGGGGCCGTAAGTTTGATCCAATGAATTTTTTTTGGCTCCGATTTTGTCTTGGGTAATGTTTGCTTTGATTTTGGTTTTTGTTAATTTGGGCTCCGATTTTGGCTCTGATTTGGCGCCGCTTAATTTCTGGCTCAATTTTTGTTTGTCGATACTACCTAATTTCCGACATTACCCGCATTTCCCGGCCTGATGCTACTTGTTTTTCCTTTCTTTACGTACGACCTGTTATTTCTTTTTTCTTTCGGTTCTTTGCTGTCCTCCACATGCGATTCGATCTTCTTAAATTTTAGTTTTGCTTTCTTTCCTAATCGCTCAATATTATCGGTTGGTTAATTTCAAATTATTGGATTTGTGTTTTCGCCAATAATCTTAGTCCATTGAAAACGCTGGCGCCCAAAATTTTTCTTTTTTCTTCCTTCCCTCTCTGTATATTTTGTTCTCCTTATCAAGTCTAGAGTTAGTTTTTCTTTCTCCGATTTTTCTTTTATTCTACCGCCCTATTCTAATTTCTATTTTGTTGTTTCGCTTCCATTGGTGTTCTTGAAGTTTATCCGTCGGACTTTTCTTCCGGCAACGTCCAGCTACATAGCAAATGTAAAAAAATTCTTTCAAAAGAAAAACTAATCACGAGACGCCCATCATTGATTGAAAATTCCGTTTGCTTTCTACAAAATATTTTTCACTACAAGTCGATAACTCCATGATTATCAATCTCATTTGAAGTAGTTTCGTTAGTTTTCACTACTCGAAGTTAATAATTTCTGGTGATTTACCCACGTCAATAATGAGATTAAACAGATTTTAAAACTTTTTAAATGGTAAAATTTTACTGTCAATTTGTAAGGAATATTTTTGAAAAAAGTCAAAGGAAATAAATAACTAACAGGTGTTCAAAATCTTAGTCAGTAATATATTTTTTGTGGAAAAAAACATATGCTCTATATAAAAATAATAATAATAGCTGTGTAAATGTCAAGCTGTAAAAGACTTAATTAACTCTTACGATTGGGTGATTCAATTTGAGTTGGCTACAATGGTAGCCCTGCAAATCACAGCTGTATAAATACGTGTTTTCAAAGTGTCAAATGTTAGTTTACAACACACTTACGAAATACTATCGTTTAACTATCGTTCAAAAAGTTAAAATTTTGATAAATTTTTTTATGCTAAATCCCAATCTGCTTTTGATTTTTCTTACTACGTATACTTTCAGAGAAAAATATGATTTTGTTTCGAAAGATAACGCTAAACTAATTTCATGCATCTAATATTTTAAATTGTATATAAAACCCATTCAAATGTTTTATTTGACAGTGATAAACAGTAATCAACCAACACGTTCGTATCCCATCTTCCAACGTTGAAAAATCATGATGGAAACGCTCGCCATTCTCGTCATTTACAGCTCTCAAAATTGTTTGCGGAAAAATCCAAATGGTAATGTAAATAATGCATATTTAGTGACATATTTCATTCCATTTTATTGTAGGCTGTTAACAAATCATCGACGAGGTTCTTGAAATTTTCAGCTTTGTTGTTGCCCATCAGGAAGCCGATTTCAAACACTCTCACGTTATCTATTTTTTCCTTGTAGAACCGTATCAAAGCCGCTGTCATTCACTTGTTCTCGAACTTGAGGATCCACACCCTTCATCTAGTCTTAGCTGATTTTTGAAAATTTGTTTTTTACATACTGGAAAGCTCTTCCGCGACAATTCAAAATTCTTTATCAGTCCATACCTTTATATGCAAAGGGGGTAAATAGATATTGTTTCTATCCAAAAGATTTCTATGTAAAATACTTGTTCTCTCTCAACCATCTGTCCATTTGGCTAACTTTACACAATATAATGCAACAGTAACCGACTGTTCCATTCCAACAAAAGGCAACCGTATTTTGCGAATCCCAGTTGAATTTCTAATAACAAAGCTATAAATTGAAGATCTACACATATTTTCCATTCGTATCGTTTATAGTCTATGTTCGTGAAAAGGGATTTCATAGTTTGTTACGTTTATTTTCAGCGTAAATTAATTCTAATCATTTTCAACTCAACCCCCTTTTGTTTTTACAACGAAAATTAATTCCGTAAATTTAAAATAAGCCTGTCCGTTGTTAATTCATTTATCTGTTGTATAAATTCGATGTGTATTGTTAAACCCCTTCCGCTACTTAACAATAAATACTCTTTCTCAGAATTCCTTAGCGTAAAATTTATGTCATAATTAGATAGGCGATAACGTTGTTCCAAGTATCCCATAATTAATTTTTATGTGTTTTCCCATTGAAAGAATTCGTCGAATTAGAGCTGCGTATTATTTCAATAAACTCGAGTTTCCCAGTTTTGAAGCCTTAACAACGATATTACTGTGCGCTCTGGTTCTTGGTTAAACGAAATGAATATTCACTTGTCTTCAACTTACAAGACGACAACATCCTATTCCGATATTCTTAGTTTCGTTCGTTATAAACACTTCGAGCACGCCCCACAGCGTGATGGTATTTAGGGTTTTTATAAAATGGTAAGTTTCGACAACAATAAATTAATTGTTACTTGTAATTGCTCTAGCTTTCTTCCGGTGGCCTTAAAACCACGATGAATGGTCGTACCTCGCTGTAATGGGAGGCGAAGTGCGTTCTTTCTGGGTGTAGGTCCACCTACTCATTGCTTTGGACCAGCTAGTGACTCAACCCCGACGTCAGCAACTTCGAGGCTAAGTGTTTTCTTACTCCATCATTTACGATTGCGACCATATCGGTTGGGATTTTCGGTTTAAGCTCATGCATTCCTAAATTTAATCCGTTTAGACGACAATTAGTGAATTAGTTTGAGATTTATTGACACTATATGAATGCATTACTACTTGCTTTAAATAACTAAGAGTGCACAACTTATTAAAGGGAAAATGATTTGAAGGCTTCCTGACACGTTTAAAAATGTTGTTGCCATTAGATGTATATACTTACTTTTAGATTTATCATGCTGATTTAGAGCTGTTGGTTTTAGAGGGGCAATTTCGCTTAATTTCTTTTTTTGTTGAAATTCAATCTAGAGAGTAATCTAAAACCGGCAGCTCACCATTTAAAAAAATTATTTGTTCTTTTGGTTGATTTTTTTTTTAGATTTAGTGTGTAAACGCTCAACAAATATAACAAAAATTGTCCGGATCGTTCAGATATTTAAGTGACACGTCGATTTTTATAGTTACTACTAGAATTGGTTTTTCAGTCCATACGGGACCGATTTGTCTTCACCCGGGGAGCACGTTCGTTCGGGAACCTCTTTCTCATTTAAATCTCTTACGCCTCAGAAACCATATTCGTGCCCCTTTCGGTCAGTCTCATTTTGGTGGTATAGTATCTGCTACCGCTAGTGGTTACTGGTATAGCAATATATATTTTCGGCTACTTTAAGTATTGATTCGCCAACGTGTTATCGCTCGATTAATTAATTAAAAGTAGCTTTAACTTTTTTTTCAAATAAGTAGTGACAAAGCCACGGTAACAATATCAAGTTTATTTATTGTATTAACGCATGTAATTATTTTACATTTAAGAATTAATTTAAATTAGAACGAGTATTACTCCCACTTGTGAGAATAAAAATATGTTCCCTAGTAAAACGTACTAAAATATATTTTCTTCACGTCCCCGTACCTTCATATTTCTTCAGGAAGGTTATTTTAATGTTTGATGCAAGATGACGTCAAGTCCTTTTAAAATAAATATTTACGATAGTGTGAGAAAAAGAGTACACCAAATTTGATATAATTTTATTAATTTTTCATAAAGATTAGTCTTCATATAGTGGAAATTTCCACGAAATGGAATGTGAAATCAATTTTTAGACTTTATCGTATCATGTACATATGTCTATTGAAAATTGGAAAAGAAATTTCAGATATTGAACAAAATTTTTTAATAAATTTTCTTAAAAATTAAGACCTATATTTTAATAATTATAATAATAATTGTTATAGCCACAAACATCTTTCTTCAACACACATTATTCAAAAAGATTATTTGCATATAAGCATTAAAATCTACAAATGAAAAGTACAACTTAAGTTTCAAAAACATTTCATAACTACAAGATACTGATCGACTTTATATAATCTCTCTTTGTAATTAGTACTCCCGCACCTTTCCGTATATAAGTCACATTATGTACAAAATTATAGAAACATCTATGGATAATTTTAATAATCTTTCTTACATCCGTAAGAAAAATGTAGCTGATCAGGTACATTTACCAAAACCTTCTGTAATGGTCAAATTAAATCGAAATTCAACCGTAACAAAATCTGAAATTATCCATTTACAAAAAAATCTATATGCCAAACTCTAACGCAATTTAACCTGTTTAAAATAAATAGAACAAACAAATTGTCCTTCGCAAGATTTTTAATAATGATATACTTGCGTTTCACCATTTAATTACGTTAGAATTCATAAATTCATCCATGACCAAATCGTTGGTTAAATTTCCATTTCGTTCCATTTTCAAAAGTACTTTAACAATAAATACATTAAAAATCCATGTCGTTCTTTTTTATTTAAATCTAACATACATTTAACATACATTATCTCTTCTGATTTACAGATCGTAAAAACGCTTACCGTCTCGCTAATTGGAATGTCCATTCATATTGTTTGTTCTAATTGCCTGTCACGCTTGTAATGTAACTTGATTTATGGATTTTATTGGTTGCGTTTGTTACTTATCAATGACCTCGAAAATCTATAAAAATGGAGTACTTACGATTTAAAAATACACGACTGCACGAAATGAAGTCGAAATGCTCTAAGGAAGTACTTGTTTTAAATGGTATTTGGGATTTTAGAAACATGTGTTTTCAACTGACATAATATGCTCTATTCTTTTTAGAACGAGTATTTAAATAATATTTTGAGAAACTCGGATATCTACGTCTTAATTAGGAGTATTTATGGAATCGTACTTCGTACTATTTAATAATATGGGAATAATATACAGAAGGTCTCTACACTAAAAAGAAGTATTGGAAAGTTTCTTTGATTTTCTTTAGTTCCAGGGTATTGCATGCACAGGATATGGTGCTCATATATACATAAATAAATTAAAACTTGAAACAATATTCTAAATCATTTTGTCTTAAAACGAAATGGTTGTATTTCTTAAATCTAATTAGATAGTACATATAAATTTACGTTTTTATGTTAAATTAAAATATATCCAAAAATAATTGTTTTCTGTTAATCATACTTCATTTACTAGTTCGTCGCAAAAGAAAGTACAGCCACTTACTTGAACTCTGTTGTTAACTGAGACGCCCGTTTTTAGTTTCAACGTTAAAAGATGGTCAACATTTTTTAAATAATTAAATTTCGACTTTTCACTAAAATACCAAGTAGGTATTACATGACGTTGGAAAAAAAAATTACAAAAAAATTCAATTCGTTTATAAAAGTTACGTTTCTTTGGATTAAGGCTTACTTAGTTTAACTGTATGCGCGTGGCACTGCAATTAATCTTCAACTAGGTGCATGTTGCTTAAAAGCACATACAATTTTCTACTATGGTGTCGATTTCTACACCTACATCAATACTTTTCCAACGCCTATACATAACCTACGGAACTGTAATTAATTCTACAAACAGGCATATACAAACTAAATATAGAAATGTGTTCTACTAAATTTACTATTTATTTAGAAAATGTATAAATTTTTTTCTAAAATATCTTGAGCGTCCACTATGTACAGAACAATCAACTAATGCGATTCAATAAAGTTAGGTTATTATATGTTGATATATGACAAGTAGTTTAAACGTATAAACGACTTGAATTTTATACACGGTTGAAATTATGTGAAACCTGTCGAGTAACAGATGATCTCAATCTCATTTTATTTCCTTAAGACGTATACGTAAGGTTCACTGTTTTATTATTAAATTTGCAAGCAGATACGCGCAACATGAAAAGAATTTGATTTTCTTTAAAACACTTTGTGACACTGTCAAGAAACCTATTTAATTTTTTTATCCATGTTTGCAAACAGTCAGAGATGTAATTATTAAATCTAGCACAGAAAATTTATTAAATTTTAATGGTCGCTAAACCTTTTTAGCCATCTGAAAACTGTGATTAAATCTGAAAGTAGATACATGTGATATAAATTAGAAAACTTAATATTTTTTTATGAAACATATTCACAACCTACTATTGAATTTTTTTTTAATTAAATAATCTGAGATAATTGCAAAAATATTTATTTTGTACCAAAAAAGTTAATTGAAAACGTTAATAAAAAATAACTATTGTCTCAGGTATTACATAATAAACAATAAGACAAACAAAGTTGTGTACTATTATACTTGCAAATCATAAGAGTAAACAATAGAAGGTACGAGTTATTTGAGAATGAATTAATTGTGTCCACTGCAAAAATCATAAAAATCACGATAATACACTGTACTAATGCCAAACATACCTGATACGCTGGCCTCCCTGTACGAAGATTAAGACAACAACCAACAACATTTAAGGTAAAGCAACGGTTTCAAATTTAGTACAGATTTTTTGAAATTATACAAAACTTAGGTTCTACGTTTTTAGAACATCTATAGTGAAACGAGCTATAGTCCGGACCAGTTAAGTTGGTGTATGATTCGGCGGCTCCGTGGCTTAGTCGGTATGCGTGTGTTACGTTCCAATTTTACTTTAAAATTTCCCTAGTTAACACAAATTCCTTTTGCTTTTAAAATGAAAATTTATTCGATAAATTAAATAGTCTGTGTCTTGTTTTAGGTATCCGGTAATCTGCTAAATCCTTCAACATAATTAAGAATAAATACCCTCTCTACAAATTTTCATTTTGAACTTATTTATTTCGAAACGATAAGTTTATGCTACAATTAAATAGTTTATATCCTGTTTAGGTACCCGTTATCTTGGTATACATTACGACTAAGCATAATGGGGTTCTCTATTGAATGTAAAGACGTGCACAATCCGATAAAACCCGGGTTTTCCAGTTTCAATCGCGCTTGGATAAGCGAGGATTTGCAGTTCGAATTCGTGTTATTTGAACCATTGGTGAATTTGATTCTGCAGCTTGTGCGTCAAAATATTATCTACATTATTCGTCACCGTATTTCAAAAGCAATGCATGTTTGGTTTTCAGTTCGACAACTAGGAGGTGTCTTGCGTGGATTTGTGAATTTCCCCGCGCGTACCCATTCTAATCAGATTATCTTTTTAGCTGGAGGTCAAATGGGTTCTTTCTTCCTGTAGACCAACTGCTTTTGTCTGTAGACCAACTGCTTTTGTCCGTAGACCGCTGATGCAGTTATGATGATAAGGTAAATAGATCCTGACGACCATGGCGTTGCTGTGCTGACTCACCACCGACGGCTTGCGAGCTAAGTATCCGGACACCTACAGGTATGCAACTCGTTTTCTTTTGTGTGTCAATGGCATATCCCGTATCAACGTTTGGTGTAGTTACGTGACATTGTAGAACTATTGTTCGTTGCTGCTAATCGATATTATCGCTCTACAGGTGTAAGGTACCTTTGTTAAAAATGTTACGCTTATTCTTTTATACTGATTGGTTTATTTTACAAACGATACTATATACGATTTAAAAGATGTCTGATAAAAGCTCCCGCACGTTAATTCTTTCCTAGTAATTAGTTATTTTACAAAAAGTATCAAGTGGAAATTAAAAAACGCTTGAAAAAAGCTCTCACATGTTTATTTAGTACTGATTAATTTTCTGTGTGAAGTACGAGATGCGCACTTCGTATTTAAATTCCTAAATTGTGCATACAATATCATTGTTCGCTGTGAAATAATAACACCTAATTTATTTTATTTTTGCTTGTTTGTACAGAATCCTTTATTTTTATGTGTTAATAGATAATCGCGGGCGATGTGTTATTTTTTGGTATTTAGGTGAATCCCCCCCCTCTCCGCGTTTGATAGTTGTTAGCCTGGTATTTATTTTTCTTCCGGCTACGTCTAGGTACGTAGCACGTGTTACAACTATGCCGAAGGTCCCGAGTTCGAATCACGACGCGGTTCGATTGAAAAATGTATGGAGAGCATTTTTCACAAAAAGTTCGCCCTCGCTCGGATGAGAGGTAAAATGGATGTGTGTCTTCACGTACGTTAAAGATCCCTACGTTGCTTGGAACAGCAAGGGTTCGGAAAAGTGAAAATTTTCCAGATAAAAAAAACTCCCTTCCTGGCCAATGTAGTACCTTCGGGTGGAGCATTGGAAAAAATCAAATGCGGTGGCGTATGATTCACGACGCTAGATCCTTTGAATTCAAACACAGAGAACACATCTCTAGAATTCTAGATTAGTTCATGTAATTATTGTGGACATATGAAATGGATATTTACTTGTTAATGCATTTAACCAATCTTTTTAGTTTTGAAAAAGCTGTTCATATTTACAATAAATTAATTGAAAGCCGTACCGACAAACAATATTATAAATCAAGAATAATTTAAGATATAAAGTGACAGTTTACGTTAAATTGTAGGTTATACAGAGTGATTCAATAAGCCAAAACCGTAAATATTTAAGAAATTTCGTGTAAACGTAATAATAAATATTGTGTTGTTTGTATCATAGAGCGTTGTCCTTAAAGAGCGTTCTATAGAAGCAGCACATGCGTCTCATCAACACACAGGCGCTAATGCTAATCAGCCTGCTACACAATCCGTCATTATGCTCACGTAACATAAGAGTCGCATTATTGGAAGCATCGTGGTAAAGCTGTACGAGGCGGCTACGTGGCGTAGTTGGTATGTGTGCGACTACTACGCCCAAGGTCCCGGGATCGAATCCCTGGTTATTTTATAAATTATTATTTACATTGTAAGAATAGAATGATTTAGCCATGCATAATATGTTAAGATACCGCCTCGGGGATTTTTATCGCTCTCGGGATAATTATATGAACATGCGATATTGAAGTGACGGCGTTCGCTATACAAATTAGTTGTAAGAAATCAGCCGGTTTTGAATAAGCCAACATCGCAAGGGACGAGACAAGTTCGGTGGTAATGGGGAACTACGTAAACATTTCAGTGTCGGAATTCACGAAAGCGACTGTGTTTTCGGAGAGTGCAGTTACTGTGCGTGTTTCAATGTAGTGTCCATAATTATCGCTCCAACTTTTCTTACCTATTCCTTATAAGGTACTACAGAGATAATGGAGGCAATAACGTTAATAAATTTAAGAAAACCGAATCGCCAAGATCGTGAGGAGCTCATCGCCGTAGGTCATGTACTTACAGTACGTAGATAGAAACTTGCACGATTAAACTTTCATAATTAATTAATTAAAATGTAGGAGATGAGGGTAACAACACTCTGCATGAGACCCGACTTAAGCCAGAAAAATTGGAGTGTGATGTGCGATATCTAAGCAGAGAATTACTAAACAAATAATTTTTAACACAACTGTAACTTCATCTGCTTATGCAGGCATCGCAAATAAATTTGTAGCCTTGCTTGAAGAGAATTATGTTATTGCTGGTTTCAACATAATGGTGCAGCGTGTCACACCTCCAATGAAACGATGACAATGCTTTGTAAGTTATCAAGTGATCGATTCATCTCTAAAAATTCGTGGTCCCACAGAACTAACCTCACCAGATTTCTTTTTGTGGGGTCATTTTAAGGAAAAAAAATGTACAGCTGTGAGTCAGACGATAGCTTAATCGGTCTCGATTATGCATACACGATTATACATATTAAACCACGTTGATACAAGCGTAGTAATAAAACTGTATATTGCATGCTGATTAAGCTACTGACATCATCGTGTACATTTCCGATTCATATATCTCATACAAAGAAGGAAGTCATTCTGCGATTTCAATTTATAGATAAATAGATACAGTTAAAATCCATAGTGAAAAAAACACAACACGGACGTTCTTTTTACATAATCAAAAAATTGTGTGCAGGATTGTTTCATTGTCTTATAATATTGTTTTAATTAAATACAAAGTACCTCCAATTATTTCTTCCTTGGAGTTCGTATTTGTTACAGAACATAAAAGAATGGTACACAGACAACAGCTATGACAGAGAGTTTTAATAACCCGTATGAGCTGTATACCTGTAGCTTGTCGATATTCGAATTGAAGTGTAAAGACATTTACAGGTTGAAAAAGTTTTACTCTGAAAAAGTTACTATTATTTTGTTGTTCTTCACTAGCAAATATTATAAAGAAGCGAATAATTTGCATCAAATTTAAAAAAAAAAGTAAAAGATATGATGTCATAGATATTATTGGTAGTCTATATTTAATTTCCAATTTAGTTTACAACTTTACTTATTCATCATCATTAGGTCTTCAGTCATAGAACTGGTTGGATGCGTACCTCCATCGTTTCATATTCTGAGCTTACCCACACATTTCCCTGGAATTCCCACAGCTTACATCTTTCGCTGTCTATGTGCAATAGTCCAATTTAGGTCTACATCTCTTTTTTACTTTCTCTGCTTCTAGTATATTCCGCACTATTTCCTCATGCTATAGTATGTGATCTATCATCGTATCTCTCCCTTTTTACTGTTTTGTACATATTACTTTCTTCCCTTATTTCTAGTACCTCTTTGTTCTTAACTTTGTCTGTCCATGATTTCTTCATCATACGTCTGCAGCACCACATTTCAAAGACATCACTTATTAGACATTATTTATTACTTAATTGATAAATATTAATGCAAAATATAAAATACAACAACTTATACATACATGGTTATGATATTTAAGTAAAGACATTGAATTTAATGGGCTAAAGTTTATTTAAAGTTATAACGTAAAGTATCATAATTTTATAGGTAGCTGCTACAAATAGCAGTCAATTGCCCACTTGCTCAATTAGCCACACCACTTCCGCACATTTGCAGCAAAAGCCGCGCCTACTTTATCCTAATATTACTTAGGCTCGTCTCTCCTTTTTCTTAAAGTACAACCTACTGTTAGTAATGATGCTCAATACAAATATTTGCGAACCGACGCAATAAGAACGTTTTTAAATATCGAAAGCAAGCAATGACCTCTTACTAAATCTCCAGAAACATTACTTCGTATTGCATTTCCTGCATACCTTAACCAGTCGTTACACACAATTTTTTCTATGCTTATACAAAAGAAGGTTTGTTATTTTTGCAAATAAATTTTGCTATTAACTTTCCGCAAATCTCAAAGGCAGAATATACTTGTGTAGACACATAGAACTACGATGTAGTTTCAAATCAACTTTTGTACTTCCACGCTTAGTAGTATTGGTGTTTTATCACCTGAGGGCGATATTTTTTACTTTTGCTACAGTACAAAGGTTCTTTCGAACTTATATCAGTATAATAACTTTGATTACTTCATAGGGTTGTTGGAAACTATTTCGCTCTGATGAGGCTTAAGAAAGTCGAAACAGGTCAGCGTATGTTTCTTCCCATTGTGAAAGAATAAAATTGTTGTTTTCTTTATGGCTATACAACTCTTAGCTCGATTTATATAGTTGAATAAGCGCTTATTATTTTAATAAGACTATATTTACAGATATATCTTAGTTTTACTTTTGTTGTACACAAATTCTTTATTGCGGACTGCAAATAACTTGTCTTTTTATATATATATATATATATATATATATATATATATATATATATATATATATTACTGTGATAATATAGCCGTACTTCGATGTATTTAACGCAGTTGCCTGCTGTCCGCCACCGCTCTGTGTTTCTAAATAATCTAGAATAAATTTTAAAATTCACACAATTAGGTTTATGACTCGACTAGCTCAGTTCAACTCCACACAGAGTGCACGACGATACGGTAACAGAGAAATTTTTACCCCCCTTTTTTTCTAACACTACATACCTAAATAATATACGCTGAAGAACCAAAAATTTGTATAATAATCAAGAAATATGTACAATTTGCACTTCTACAACCGTCGAACTATTATTTGCTGTTTAAAACCCTTGAATCAAAGTAAAAATATAAATCTGTTCCTCACCAAATTATAACTCTATTGTAATATATAAAGCCAAGAAAAATAACTCTGTATTATATTGAAAGTTTGGTTGAACGTTCAATGACGCTTCGGAATTTCTACGTATCAATCAAATTTTATATGACCCTTCGCATAAATATCTAAGTACATGCAAGTTTTAAATGTTCAAAAATTTAAGTCTTTTGCTATTAATTAATTATCGCTAACCTGGTATTTTTCTACGTTGATTCCCTGGTTCGAATGTGTAGCTCTGCGTACCCCCAATTCTGCCGCTACGTGCTGCTAACCAGTGTCCTTGGGTTGCTTTTAGCTTAACGTCCTGATTCAGAATTTCCCCTTTGTTGTATTTCCTACTCATAGTATTGGAGTTTTTCATTGGATTTCTTATTAAATTTGTTTCGTGAATCGCTTCGCAAATCTCTCAGTATATTTTTAGTAGATTTTCTCAGTTTTCTTTGATTTCCTTAGATGCCTTAGAGAATTTCTCAGTATATTTTTAGAGCCCTAAGTTAATAAATGTTAAAGATCATGTTTACCTTAATTAAAATTTGGACTTACGTCTTATGGCGACGGCGAATTTTTATTTCACTTGTATATTTGAACGCGTACTTGTACTTGTACTTGAAATTTTTAATTATGAACTCTAACTTAAAATTTATGACTTTCATTTTACACTTGAACTTTGCGTAGTATTTTTATTCAAACAAGTACAGTTAGTGCTTCAGTTAGGTAGAGACTGACCATTAAACGCTTGGTGTAATATATAAAGGTAAGCCCTTCCACGTGCTGTCACTGGCTCACCGCGCTATCTTTGTTGATTGAGTATGGTAGAGGCGTTCCAATTGTCTTATCACGAAAGCTTCTGATTTAACAATGCCTTCCGAATCACGTAGACATCAAAATTTAACACTATGGAGTACGTTGACTATGGTTCAATATCATGTTTTCGTATTTTGTGTAGGAAATTATTCAAATGTTCCTTTTAATTCCGCACGTATACAAACTTGTTGTTCCATATTTTGTTTATCTAATGTGCTGGATTTTATTCAAATTTGTCAAGTTTACTTTTAAAAGATCACGTAGGCAAATTTCATAATGGGATCCTTTAACAGATGACGTAAATTAGATGCATTTTTATTGACTTATTACGTTCTGAAATATGCTTGATTAGCAGGACCCGTTTGTTGTGAGCACGCATAATTATTAATGCGTCGAGTTTAAAAAAATTCATTTCGTGTTTGTTTGCCTTTAGATACTTCTAATTTGTATTTATTTAAAGTTTCTGAATGTATTACTGTTTCTAAAATGAATAGGATTGCGTCTAAAGTTATTTATTCTACTAAATGTGGTTACACTATTAAAGAATGAGCTTCCTTTCATTGACTAAAGTACCGTAACTCGAAAAACTGGAAGTAGTATTTTATAAATAGTGTGTGGTGGAATTTACCTGTCTGTAATCCCTCTATCTCTACTGTACTTTACATTATCTGTGTTTCTGTTCAATGTTGTAGGTAAAAAACGAACCCCGCCAATGAATCGGTCATAGAATAGGATTTAAACCCACGATCTGGTATACGCAGTCCAACAATATCAGTAGTAGTTCAGTTTGGTGTTACGCAGTAATCAGAGTTTCAATTCTAACAGACTAAATATTAAAAATATTTTTAATTGATGTAAAAAGTCGCCCTTGATAACAACTCGTCAAAGTTAACGTTACTAGTTGATTCTAAATATCATTTTACAAATTTACTAATGCCAAAAAACTCGAAACCAGGAAAAATTTTTAGAAAAAACTAACGTTCTACTATACGGTAGTGAGACTTGGACAATTAAAGAAGTAGATAAGAAAAAGTTAGAAGCTTTTGAAACTTGGTGTTATAGGAGAATGTTAAAGATTAGTTGGACAGATAGAGTAACAAACGAGGAAGTTTATAGAAGGATAGGTGAGGATCCCTGTATATGGAAACAATTGAAGGTCAGGAGAGATAGAATGATAGGGCACCAGTTAAGACATGAGGGACTATTTAGTAAAGTCTTAGATTATAGACTACCAAATAAAAATAGAGTAGGAAGGCCTAGACAAAGCTATATTAGTCAAATTACTAGAGATGTAGGTTGTGAAGGGTATGTAGATCTTTTTAGAGCTGCGTCAAACCGACTTTAAGTAAGTTCGAAAACAAAACAAAAAGAAAAATAAAAATCAGTTAACTAAATGTCACCAGGACATGACTCACAATTGGTTAGCGGTCTGGCATGTTGGAAGCAATTTGCTGCTTAAGCCTTACCATAACATATAATTTAATAAACGTCACCATGACATGGCTCACGGTTGGGTAGCGGTCTGGCATGTTGGTAGCGTTTCGTTGCTTAAGCCTTACCATAACATAATTTAATAAACGTCACCATGGCATAACTCACAATTAGGTAGCGGTCTGGCATGTTGGCAGCGATTCGTTGCTTAAGCCTTACCATAACATATAATTTAACACTTTTCCTTTTTGAAGCGGATAACCAGGTTATATTTCATTTCCTTATAAATGGTAATCATGTAAACATGATAGAGTTCTTTAACAACCATCAGGTTGCTAATATCTATGTAGAGCCAGCTGGATAGGAAAAAGATAGAAGGATATAGGAAGACCTAAACCAAACTATATTAGTCAAATTATTAGAAATTTAGGTTGTGAAGGGTATGTAGAGCTTTTTAGATTAGCACAGAATAGAAAAGAAGTTAGAGCTGCGTCAAACCGACCTTAAGTAAGGTCGATAACAAAATGATGATGATGATGAACGAATTTACATTTTTAATCATTATAAAATATAATAGTGAAAAGTGGGTTATATATGCACAATTTTAATGTTGGTATAAGTAGTAACCAACACCTCCATGTGTAAACGATACGTTTTCCCTATCCAATTGTTGACACAACCTAAATAACGGATAACAGAAAATACCACTTAACGCGTTAGCAAAATAAAACGCAACTGTGAATTTTTCAAACACAAAGGTAAGTACAATTTTTCTCAATATGCTTGCCTATTTATCCCAGAGGAACTTTTAGTTCATTTCGAGTAACGTTACACCAAACAAGCTCCTATTCAGATCGATGTCTTTTATTTTGTCGAAATGCAAGAGAACGCAAAATAATTACATCCGCGATGCGGTATATTTCGTACAAGCAAATTTCATGTTACTCTAAACAGATAAATGTCTTTGAAAAAAGACTTTCTTTTTTAGGTATAGTAAATTTACTGACAAATTATAATAACACAATTATGTATTTGTAAGAACAGTGAATAAAAAGGGAGTTCGTGTGTGAAAGGTGATGTATATAAAGTCCACTGTAAAGATTACGTTTTTCCCCTCAAACAAAGCAGAGAAAGTACAGCGACCTAAAGGAAGTTAATAAATTCTCGGTTCTAGATGTTCGTTTCGCCGGAAGTAACCTCTAAAATCTATTTTAATGTCTGCAATCTTTTATGTGGGAATTACTAGATTGTAATCTACTTTCTTCCTTAATAATAGGGTTCTTTGCGTCATTTAAAATGTTGCAGGAATGATTAATTTAGCTAATGCAAACGAATTCCCTTTCTATAATAGTCATGCATTTACAATGTATTGACTTCCAGTTTAAAGATGATTCATTCTGCAGAAAACTCTGGAGAGATACGCCTTCCCTTTCAGTGTGGTTTATTGAATGCGCACTAGTTCAATCAGTTTTTTTATAAAAATTGCAGTGCTAAACAATTAAGTTTCTATTTGTAGAACTTACTTCTCAGAAAGTAAATCTAGTATACTTTTCAAAATTCCGTTCTAATATTACTCAATCTTTGTGTAATATCTAATTCTGAAACCGTCTAGCACTAAACCAATTGGCCCTTTTTACTAACCCCTAGTCTGCACCACTCTATTTTTCTACATATTCCCTATTCTGCTCCCCCACTACACCTACCCGAATTAATAATAAAAATTAGCACGTCTCGTCAGGAAAGAGAAATCAATTTCGCTTTGCATAGGCTACCCGAATACAAGACCCCATGTTTTAAGATCGTATGTTCTTCACATTCTCCTATATAGTGACCAGTGGTTGTTACGCATCTTTGGCGTCACAAAGTTTTCTCTAATTTTTGTAATAGGGGATTTTTAATCCGAATTTGTAAATGTTATTTCCCACCATTAACTTAAGTAGTATAAATAAGGTTATGAGGCATAAAATTGCGGTTTCTATGTTCTTACGCACTGTAGGGAAATAACCTGCAGCTTATGGATCTACTCCGTCGAATCAGCCATTTCACACGCATTTTATCACGTCCAATAAGATGTGGTTATTGTCCTAACCAATGAAAACCTTTTATGATTGGTGGAAAAACAAATTCCGTGTGAAAGCGCGCGTCCTGAGGATTCTATCTTGAACTAGCATACCGTGTCGACGTATCAAACGTAAGCGTGTGTTGAAGTCACAGTAAAATTTACCTTTGAATTTCTCTATCGCATTTCAATTAACAATTCCGATTTAATTTGACCATTACAAAAGGTTCTGTAAATTGTATCTAATCAGCTACACCTATTAACGGATTTTTAAACAAGAGTATTAAAAACTATTCATACCCGTCTGTTCCGTTTATATTGTAAATAATTAAAGCTAAATTTCATTTTACGTTGAGTTTGTTGATTATTTACGTTCGCCTCAGTATATTTAAATTTGTTAAAGTAAAATTTTCCTGCTTACTTCAAGCATACGCCAACAAGTTCCGCGAGTGCAAGAACAGTGAAGTGACTGGAAAATCCACAAAGCCAGAGAATCGATTTGTTGTTCGAACAGACCGCATCGCTGTTTTACATGTTCTACGTAGAACAAATTAATTAAATTAACCGCTTTTCTTCAGAACCGCTATTGATATAAATGTGCTTCGCTACACCCGCAAAAAGCAGAGTAGATGTTACATCGTTTGTTTCGTTACCACGGCTTCATAAACACCAGCTGACTGCTTTTAGTAAACGCTTGAACTGATTAAAAACATTAATTATATGTCGTTTGTTAAATTATAACTTAATTTTATATACAGTCCACTTCTCTCTACCAAAGAGCTATTCGTTATTATTTAACTATCATTTTTCTATCGCTTCAATATTTTACACGGTCTCTAAAAAATTTTTTGTACACAGTGACTTACATAAGAAAAGTTTTGGGAATACTAATTACAAAGAGAGACCGCATGAACACTATATTAATATTTAGTAGTTAGGGAATGCTTTATTTTTTAAACTTATGTTGTAAATTACATTTGTAGGTTTTAATGCTTGTGTAAGTAATTTTTTTTTTGATAATGTATGCTGAAGAAAGATGTTTGTGGATGTGGCAATTATTATTAGACGGATTGTTTATTAATGAATATTTAATGATATTATAATTTTGATATTGGAGTTACGTTGTTTCATTTAATCTGAGTTAGCAAGACGATACGGGCATCTGCAGACAATAATTCATATTAGATCACTTTTTTTATATATAGCACCTTTTATTGGCTCCCAACGTCTGGGCAGCATATAGCAATATATAATATAATATTATATATATATATATATATACACACAGATATATATATATATATATATATATATATATATATATATATATTGGTAAACGCATGGTTCCGGCAAAACCAAGATACAAGTTCAAGTCCTGTCGAAGACCTTATATTTTCCATCTTTCAATTACTAGCTCGATTTGAAATGATCATTTGGGCTTTGCATAAAAGTCTAAGTTATTAGTTCATCTTATTCACTGTAATACGATAGTATTTATCAACTTACTTTGTGTAATTAACGACCTAATATATATATATATATATATATATA
The DNA here is from genome assembly GCA_036346225.1 of Platerodrilus igneus. Lineage (NCBI taxonomy): Eukaryota > Metazoa > Arthropoda > Insecta > Coleoptera > Lycidae > Platerodrilus > Platerodrilus igneus. The sequence continues at coordinate 2,986,525 of JARFIW010001358.1, forward strand.
TATATATATATATATATACCATGTTTACAGATCATAGCAAGATCATATTATAGCGTATGACTAAGATTTTATTTTATAAATTCGATAAAATGCGGAAAAGAAGTAATTTATTTAGCCATTTATTTGCATATAAGGCAATTGAAACATTTTTAAAATGATATATATATATATATATATATATATATATAAGTGTATTAATTACGTTTACTGCATATAAAGATGGTTATAAAAGAAATTTCATTCCTATTTAATAATTGAATGATCGTAATTTTCATACAATTACATCTAGTGCATAAGGCAATATTCTGAAAGCATATTTATTTACATTTAATAATAAAAATCGCATAAGTAAAGATTCTAAAAGAATTTTCATTTATATTAATAACAGGGAGCCTATATTTTATATCGAATGTATTTTTAAATTACCAGACTCTCGAAAATACGAGAGGGCGACGAGAAGATACGCGAAATTGCTGGAACCTACCAGAATAATGACGCCAGAGGGAAGTTGGTCTATATAAAACAAATGCGTGTAGCAGTACAAAAGTGAATATTAGTTAAAATTCCGACGCAAACATGCTACTGTTCATATTCTAGATATGTTACGTAGTTAATTTCATACTTAAAATAGACAATTATTTGACAGCTAATAAATATTTAAAATATATTAAAAATGCAAAATCGACTATTTAATACAAAATTTGAATATTAATTGCTATTTAAAAAATAAGTATACTACTTAAATAATTTGGTATTGATTTACAAGAAACGGATAGATTAATTATGCACGGAAGTTTAACTTCTCAAAACGGTAACATTGACATTAATTCATAAGAATTGGTAATCGTTATTCTTGGAAGGGTAGACTAGTAATTTGAAAACGAACAACAATAGGACACTTAGGTGTAAAGGTCAGATATATTAGCTGCTTTCTTTCAATTAAGTGATTATATAAGACTATATTTCGATTAAAAATTTAAATTTTCCTAGTAGATTTGTGCGCAAGTCATTTAAATAATTTTCTTGAGTATTCAAATACACGCAAAGAATTTATGGTTACAAACGGTATAATAAACATACTGAATTCAACAAGTTTAACACGGTTAAGTGGAAGGGATATTAAATTATCACTTTCTAAAAATTACTTATTTACATAACAATTCAAATGAAAAAGTTATAATTCTCATGTTTAAATTTAGTTTATTAGAGTAGTAGTGTAGAGAATAATTGAAAATTGTGTATGTAAGAAGATTTTGGGCTCGTTTTCTTGTATATAGAATATTGTTTGTGAGGGGATTTTGGAATCATTATATTTGTATTTAGAATAATGTTTGTAAATGACAAATGATGTGGACTCATTACATTTATATTTATCACCAAAAATATAATAGAATCAGGAAAAAATGGAATTTTCCGTAAATTCATGGTTACGTCCTGTATAACACAAGCCAAAATGCAGATTACGCGTGTATAAATAATCACCCTGTATGATATAAGCATATTGTAAATAAATAACAAGTAACGTAAGTCATATATGTAAAAAATAATTAACTGTAAGATACCGTAAAGCGCATTTAAATGCGAAGGTAAAAATCGAGCGTTTTAAAATATATACAAAGCCATTTGTTTTACTTTAATTATCAATACATTTTTGATAAAAATGCATTTGATTTGCTATAAATAGCATAAAAAGTACAGCTTTACGCATTTAGTTTGAGAAACTACAATCAACGTGAATTTAAAAACCTCAAAATTAATAAATAATTTTGTGTATTGAAACGAAAGCAAATATTTCTATAAAACGGAACCTCTTTTGCATTAAAAAATCAAATAAAGTTTAAATTAATTACCTCGTGGACATTGCAATTTATTCTAAACAAAGAATTCTCTAGAATATAAAAGGATGAATCATCGGTATTTTAGAACGACGTAAATATCATCAATGAATAAATATTTTATTCTTAGAAGCCGCCGAAACACAAAAAAACCTGCAAAATCACTGGAAAAATCCAAGAACGTGATTATCCTTACAATTAGTTTGCGACACTACAACAATAGTAAACGTGTTAAACAAGAACAGATAACACCGCCACGGATAACTGGAACGATATTACGTGGAATAAACTCCACGATTTTAGACGCTAAATGGTTTTTCTGAGAAACCTTACATCATTATGTCCTACACTATTCGAGTAAGCTTCTGGAAACAGATAAATTTGTATACAAAGAAGCGTTTATCGAATAAAGAGTCTTTCATTGATTAGATTCGACGTCATTCCATTCTGAAATTAGATTTGAAAAGTTATTTTAAAGCGCAAGCGGTTGCTATGCGGAAATGCAGCAAGCGTATTGTAATTTAATAGTGGCGAGCTTGAAATGAATTAAGAAGCAAAACGTAACTTACAGCGAAAAATGAAAATTATTAATTACAAAAAGGAAAGTTCTTCAAAATAAAGCCATTTTAAAAGATCTTATTAATTAATTGAAGAAAAAGATTTAACCGGAAATGTACTTAGGTAATCGATGTATGAAATGAAATTTTTCTATGGAGAATCTTGTAAGCTGATTTGACGTTAATTTAAAATAAGAAGATTTTTTCACGAGGAACATTTTTGTGGATTCTGCAAGTATCACTTTTAGATTTATTTTTAACTGATTTATATTTAATGTAAGGTATCATAATAAGTGTTAATCATATATTTTTTATGTAAAAGAATTTTACCACGAGAATTTGTGATCAGAGCTCGAAATACACTGCCCATTTAATAAGATTATCTGTCAAAGATTTTTTCTGGTCAAAACAAATCTTTCAAGCGTGGAAATAATTATAACGAGGTAAACCATTCTCAAAATAATAAGTTTAATTCTGTAAATTTAAAAGTAAGGATCCTATTTTTTTATATTCTACTTAGAAATTATTTTTGTTTAAAAGAAATGTTGTAAATGTTGTAAATGCTTTTGTATGAGAGAAAATATTCATATTGTATAAATGCTTTGTGATATTGCTGCGTTTTATTTCATTTATAAAACTCCGTAAATTCCGTTGAGCTAGCCAGGCAAAATTAAAAAAGGAAGGTAAGTGAACAATTTCAAGTTAAACAAATTGCAGTATCTGTTTCATATCACCCCTTTAGTAACCCTCTCAACGCGCCAAAGTGAGGCCTTGTCACAGCAATACATATATATATATATATATATATATATATATATATACGCGCACGCACGCACACGTGCGCACACACACCACACCCACACACACAGGGTGTCCGCTAATTAACGCTAATTAACGGTACCTACCAAAACTGCAGATTCCTCGAGTAAAAATATTGAGATTTGGTCAAACTTACTTCAATGTAAACGTTGCTAATAATTGAGATACAGGGTGTCAAAGTTTTAATTTACATTTAGTTTTTTTTAATAATTCATCAACAGAGAGACACAACGGCACTAAATTAAGCATTTGGGAGTTTTCTAAAGGGAGAAATTCAAATTCGTTTTTAGTCTAGACGTCATTTGTAAAGGGCTCCACTTACAGTACATAAATCTCTTTAAAATGACCTAACTTTTTTGCGTTACCCTGTATAAGCCTAAATGTAAGATGATGTATTTGGCATCTTTTTTACGCAAAAAAAAAATACGCTGTAAATATCTCTCCGTTCCAGATATCTCCGTTTCAATTAACCAGTACACTTTTTTAAATTCATGAAAGTAAAATTTTTTGAAGCAGGCTGTGACTAAATCAGATAGAATAATAACGCTACATATTTAGTTAATGCCAAACTCTACTGGTGTTGACATTTTGCGTATTTATATAGCTTTTGAAAGATTTTTTCATCAGTACGAAATGCACAAGCATAAGTTTTCTAACGAAGAGATGCGGGATATGGTATATGTATACGCACAGGAGAAATTTAATGAACGAAGGATCCATCGGAGATATTTCGAAATGTATCCACGTGGCTAATACTTCATATAAATGACGTGGTAGTATTATTAACCGATTTAATGTTTTGTTCTTTAGAATTGCTTTGAGTAATACCTGGTTAGTTTGATGTTAGAAAATTAGGTTTCTTTAGAAAAATATTTGTATTGATATTGCAATTATGTAATTTTAAGAGTTAAATTTAGGTTGAATTTTATTTGGACTTATTTATGAACTAGGTAAATATAGATAAATTTGTTAATGGATATCCAGTCACCACAGTGATGAAGTCTTATTCGGAAGAGCCACTTTATTTTAAAAATTTCTTTAAAATGACAAAATTTAATGAGTGTTCTTAAAGGTATTGTAAAAAAGTAAAGTACGAGGTGACAGATTTAGAAAACCAAATGCAAAGTAGACCTACCCTAAATAACCGTCTTCCATGTAGAGAAAATATGAAAAGAGATTGCTACGACAAGACGGTTTGGTGCCCCTTAATTACAACAACAGAACAAGTCTTTCAAGGTAAGTGGTTATTGTAACATAGTTTTTGTATTTCGGCCATTTTAAATGTCTATTTTTTATTATTTTCGTTATTTTTTCCATAAGAACCCACTCCCGCGCCATTGTAGTTAACCGGTGCAACCTTAAAATTGTTACGAAGTCCCCGTTTCAGGATACATCTAAATTTATAACGTAACCTCATTTTACCCGGAACTAGTTCATAAAACTTTCATGACAATATTAGTACTTTGCCTGCTAATACAAGAAGTTGGCATGTTAAGATCTTGAAAACCCCTTCACTAATTCAAGATAAACTTGGGATCAGTAGCTCTTAGTTCCTTTCTCAAAGGTTCATTTAATCAGTATAAAGAAATTAACGTTTGGTCATTGGTGATTTTGCAGAAAACTACATTTTTGTTAAAAATGAAATTCAAAGCTTTCACTGGACCAACGGCTACATTATACCCATTTCTCTTTTATTAAAAAAAGGACAAAATTTGCTTCACAAGCGTTTGTATAATAAGTGACGCTCTCTACAGTTTACAAATTTCAAAAGCATCTTATCAATGAAATGAAGAATATTTTACCCGAAATCAAGAAGATGATGTACTTCAGCGCTGATACCAGCAGTCAGTACAGAATAAGAAAAACTTTGTTAATATGCGCCATCATGAGAATGATTTTGGCTTGATAGTTGAATGGAATTTCTTTGGTACATCCCACAAGAAAAACTCTTGTGATAGTGTAGGCGGTACCACTAAAGAGGAAACACTAGAGCCAGCATTCAAAGACTCTGCAATGATAAAATTCCTAGTCCACTAGACATGTTTAAATATTACAATGACAAAATAATCGGAATAAAATACTGAAGAAATTATACAAACTAAAGCTAAACTAACAAAAAGATTTGAACTGTGACAGGAACAAGAGAGTAGCATCATAGTTTCATGCTTATGCGTGCTAATCAAATCAGACGTTACACCACATCAACGTGTAAAGAATTTGATGAGTACAAAAGACATCTTCGTTTACAAACATCGACTATGTTGCATGCATTTATGCAGTTCAGTAGTGGCTGGGAATAGTCAAAGTTAAGAGCGATCAAAATAATGATCTACTAGTTGATTTCTTCCATCCACCTGGCCCAAACTCTACTTTTCAGATATCTATAAGAGAAATGTTGTGGGTTCCAGTAAGTAAAGTTGTGAGGAAGGTTACCGCTGCAGAACCAATAACGGTTTCGAACTGAAACCACAGCATAACGGAAAAACTATGCGCCGAAATTTCAAAACTCTTCAATACTTTGATTAGATTATAAATTTGTAATATTACCTGATGAAATGTACATATGTAACTTTTTTGCGTAAAACAAACTTAATTTCAAGACAATTTTGTATTTTAAATAACAATCCTTTTTCCTTTTTATCAAGGCACTGCTTCTGTTTAACAAGATATATTAAAATTAATAAATATTCTTATGATAATGATGAAATTAACTTGATATTTATCGTTAAAATTTGTGTGCAAATAACGTAATTTTTTACCAACTTTGTTCTGCTACAACTCTGCAATCAAATTTTTATCCTACGTTTATATCATAAAGAAGTGATACGCGCATTAGTTTCATAACTTTTCACCGGTCCCCTAGAAATACTTGGGTCGTTATCTGCATGCCAATATGCATTCTTGACCAATTATAAAATAAGATTGCAAATTTTTTGGTATTTTAGAATTTTTAATGTCAACTATAGATTGATTGCTTGCAAAAACAAAATATTTTAATCTTTAAAATAAGTTATATAACGTAGAAACAAATTTTAAGCGACCAAAATATCATTCCCTCACTGTTCCCTAACCCCAGGTTGAGGTTTTCAAGAATTATTTACAAGTTAAAGTAATGCCTAAATATTAATTTTATTGATTCCAAAATAAAAAGGAACTATTATATTTCCAGAGAAATAATAATCAATCAATTAATGATTTTCTAAAATGAATTTTATATTAGTAGTACACAAGTTTCTCCATCTAAGAACATCATTCCTCGCTAAGGTAAAAAAAATACTAATGTTTCCTACTAGATGGCAACAGTGATAGACCATTTATACCCAATGAGCATGTCATCTTTAGTTCATTGTACATAGTAAGTTATGGCTACTTGTGTGAGCATCTGGGACTTTATTTCTGCAAAATTGATTTTTATTGTAAATGAGAGTTTAAATTGAGCATCATTCCCTCCTAGTGTATTCTGAGAAGGTATGTAAATATTTGGTTCATTTGTTTCTTATTTCATGTTAATTATGTTTCTATAAAGCTAACATGTTTGAGCAACCAACTTCACATAACCTCAAATTAGTTATACAAAGTTTATAATGAAATCATCATTCCCTCATTGTAATTCCCTCACTGTGAGAGAATGACTTTTTCAATATTAATGGTCAGAAACCCTACATATGCTTGATTTTGAGTGGTATGTTAGTTTATAAATGTGGAAGATTCTTGAGTTACTATCTTTATAATAAAAAATAATAATTTGCGTTGTAGATTAAACATTCGTTAAAAACTATGAATAAAACAAACAAAGCGAAGTTACGAAAGAAAGAATTTGATAAACGACGAAGAGAAGCAATTAAAAATGATCCTGGTAAATATGTCGAGTTAAAGGAGAAAGAAAAACAAAAAAAATTGAAGAAAAGGAGAAAAAAGGAAATCTTTTAAAATTCCTTATCATATGGGATGTTGTACAATCCTTTTGATCGGCATTTTGTTTATTAAATGAAAATTTATTTTCAGGTAAAGAATGTTGTCAATATGACACCGAGAGAACACCGAATTAAGCAGAAACAGTGGAAAACAAATGCCAAAAATTACAGGGAGAGAAAGAAGAAAGAGAAAGCCCAACTTGCTGTCTACTTAGCGAACAACACGCCCCACGCAAGTCCATTTCCAAGTACATCCACAATGCCGTCACCATCAACATCTACTACAGGAAGTCCGGTTTTCGCACGGTCGAGGAAAAAGAAATCAAAAGAGAATCAAAAATAACAGATCTAAAATGTACCGTAAAATTAAAGTGCTAGAAAGTGCCTTGAAAACTACAAATGCTCATTATGAACGTTATAAGAAACATCACTATGCATTAAGCAAAAAAATTGTGCTTGCACCTACATCAGGACTATCTCCAAACACTAAAGTTCCACAAATGTTACAGGGACATACTGCAACACCTTATGTGTGAAAGCGTCTGCTCTGAGGTGAAACTTTAAGCGCTGAGTTAGAAAACACCCAGAGAACTACAAAAACCGTTAAAGAAAAACGTAACTTACAGTCTGCTATAAAAGGGGATTTAATGCGAAAATACCGACTATGGAACCAGACAACTATAAAACGAAAGAGAAATAAAATCCAAAATGAATTTACTGGTACATGCCGACCTAGAGAAAAGTGCTTAACTAAAAGAATTAAACATGACATTAAGTGTTTCTTCGAATCCGATGAATATTCTAGAATGTGCCAGGAAATAACGACTATGTAATGAAAAATAAAATAAAGTACACCACGTTTTCTAGACTCAAACCCTACTGGGTAGTGGCTCCTAAAATAGAAGAAGGAGAAACCTGTGGCTGCTTAATTCATATCAACATGAAATTATTACTAGTAGCAGCTCGGCGATATGAAATATTTAAACATAACCATCCGGTAATAATGTTGAACGAAATATGCTGTGATAATTTCAACGAACTTTGCTTGTTAAGAAAATGCAAAGAATGTATGTTTAAAAAGTTATTCTACACAATACATGAGAAGAAAAGAAAGGAAAAGCTTTACCAGTGGGTTACGAAAAAGTAATATATATGGTCGATGGAAAAGAACGCACAGTGCGCAAACCCCTTAAAACAGAAAAAGTGGTAGATGTCACAATGTTGGTTACAGAACTGGAGTCCCAACTTTCTATTTATATGACACATGTGAGAAAGATCGTGCACAAAGCAAGGAAATAAAAAAACTTAAAGATAATTTGACTACTGATTCGGCACTGTTGCACATTAACTTCAGTGAGAATTTGAGGAAATCAGGCATTGAAATGAATGTAGTGGATCACGAGAACAGCTTTCACTACATACAGGCATACTATATACCAAGTCCGATAAAGATACCTTAACTCAGTCTTTCTGCACAATAAGTAAATGCTTACGGCACGATGCTCACGCTATCTTGGCTCATTTAAAACCTGTTTTCAAAGATCTGACAAACCTGATACCGGATGTAAAACATGTCTGTTCTGAGTGATGGGCCCGTTACCCAATACAGAAATAAAAATGTTCTAAATCATTTCCAACTACATCAAAATGTTTATTCCTAGTGTAAAGGGAAAAGGTGCCCCAGATGGTATTGGTGGGACATTAAAAAGAACTGCTGACCGCCTTGTTGTAGAGCGTAAAGATATTCACACTTTCGACAAATTTGTCCGATCTATGCAGACACATTGCTCTGGGATCACCAATCACGTTATCAAAGACGAAAACGAGCTAGAAATAGAAGATATGGTAAAGGAAGACGTGGAAAAAAGGCTTTTGGGCACGCTCAAAGTCCATCAAGTGGTTTTTAAAGATAATGCAATTCCGCTCTCTTAGTTGCTTTGAATGCAAAGATATATGCATTCACCACTATTTTGGCACGGGGTTCGCAAGAAGAGAGGTGCAACACTCACCCGAACAGTAGAATTGCTTGCGTCAACTTCTGCTAAGTTTAAACCAGGCGACTGGGTCATTGTAAAATATGATACTTCACTGTATCCAGGTGAAATACTAAATCTTGTTGAAGACGTGGTAGAATAAATGCCATGATATCAACAGATATTCGTGGCAGATTTAAATGGCCTCCTTAAAAAGACATCTGTTGGTATCAGATCGAAAACATCAAAGCAACGATCCAACCGGCAGAACCTGTGGATAGCCGCGCAAGCCAATTTGTTTTTCCAGGTGTAAATTTCAATGCTTAGCAATGTAAGAGTAGCAAATTTGTAATGTTTATGTAAACCTAATAAATACATATCATTTCCTGAACACCGAATTATCATTACGTCACCCATGTGTCCTTCCCTCACTTCTCAACAATTAATTTTTTCATATAAATGTATGAAAACATTAGAAATCATCTCGTCTTTTATATAAGTTCAATCAAATATGACAATATAAACAAAATGGCATTTAAAGATATTCATGAAATTCAAAATTATTTTTACCACTTTAACAGTTCCAAATTGGCATGTTTGCAGATAATGATCCACTTAACTTTAAATATTGTCAAATTAACGCTTTTATGAGTTTTTTGCAAATTAGATAAAAAAAAGGTTTTAAACTAGAAACTTCTACAGTAAGTATGAAATCTATTTGTCTGTGTGTCTGTCTGTCTGTGTGTCCGAGGCCTTTTTAATGGTCGGACATCAATGTGTGATACATCAATCGATTCAGCTCGGTGTCCAGAGCTTAAGTTTTGATGTCAGTTAAAATCGGGCCACGGGGACGCCGAGCCCCCGGGAAAATCCACAGGGATAATTAAAATTTTAAATTAGTTTAAAATCAATATGCGACACATATTTGAACAATTTATGGCATTTCATGCCAATTATTCCAATATTATAGACATTGTTTAAACTTAAATTTTGATTACCGAAAATAATTAGATTCATATAAGAAAAAAAAAAAAATTTCTTATCTTATTGATGAGAACTAATATATAGCTTTTAAAATATTTATTCAATAAAATAAAATATATTAAAATGTCTCTTTTGTTGTTTATAAATTTTTGTTTTTATCTGAATACTTATAATTATTACAACATAATAATTTTAATTTCTTTAATTTGTTTTAAAGTAAGTCTACATTTGGAAGTTCGTTGCGACAATGCCTTGCATTTTCAACTTGTTTGGTTCTTATTTTGTCTCGATATCTATAAAATTAAAAGAGTTAGATACATTTGTGCAAAACTTGTTTTCGGCCAAAAAAGGTTCAGAAGCAAATTTAAAATGGCTGCAAAAAGAAAGAACCTATAATATTTTTACCATGATTTTGAATTTTGTTACCATTGGAAAGTGCCTGCTAAAAAATTAGGAAAATTAAAAATATTGAGTAATAAATTTTATTCTATCTGGGTGATTTCAAATGATTGACCCGCAAGCAAAACAGATAAGGCATTAAATGAGAAAATGTGAAGTACATTTTTTTATTTCACGGTCTGCGCTCTACAAGGGCGAGAATGTTACAACCCGTCCATGCATTAATTTTCTTAAAATTTCAACGTTTAAGTTTTCATAGCATAATTTCGTTAGTCATAGAATCAGAATGGTAACTGCATTAATCTTGACTACCTTTAGTGCTAATAAACTAGAATCCAATTAACAAATGAATCTTTTTGGTCCAAGGAGTTCTTTCACTCGTTACTGATGCAAAACTAAATTTTAAAAGCAATTTCTTGATTAAGTGTATTATGAAATGAGGTTAATGAATTTAAGCAACTGGTTTTATTAAATATAGCGCACACCCTGCAGCACTATGCAAACATTTCTTCTGAAATATATACAAGTTTACTAATTGCAAACGGTTACGGAAATTGTTAGAATACAGACAGTTAAATTAAGAAAAGCAGAGCTTAAAGATTCACAAATAATTGGGAAGATTGATTTATAAATATACCCATAAGTGTATTTAATTATAAATTTATAGTAAAATGTACAGAAACATTTTCTACCAACCGACAAATGAGTACTAGAAATGAATTTATGAAGAACTAAATACAAAGCAAAACAATTATTCTAAATTATCTACAGAGGATGTCAAAGGAAACAATTCTAGATACCATAAAAATAAATCATACCGGAAAATTAACTACATTGTAAATAATAACAAATAAAGATTATTGCATTCCGTACGAAGTTAACCCATTAGTGCCCGTAGGCAAATATAGATGCGTGAGTGAATATCAATTTACTGAGCATGCTTGACAAGGGTTTTTACCCAGATATATAAGGGACTTTCTAGAATGAACCTTCTACTTCAGGTATATGAGGTTATTGTCATTACCCTGCCTCATTTGTGAGGTGATAGCATCGAATTTACTGGTACGTGTTTTGTAAAAGTTTGCGAGGTGAAATAAAACTGTAAGTATTTGCTAAATTTATAACGTTTAAACCAAGACTGTAGTGTTTATTACATAACAAGTTACAAATGTTTTCATGAATAAAACTAAAACAGGTTTTAGTATTTTTCTTAGGAATGTGTAAACTTCAAAAGCAACTTCTAGTGGCTGCTAAGCTATAAAGGGTCTAATTTACTATTATTTGGTTTCAAGACTGAAAGTGCCAGCCTCTTTACTATAGATGAATATTGAATGCGCATGAGGAATATTATTTATGGATATAAAGTACCAAATATAAGGTCTATAGGAATTGTATCACCATTTGAAGATGTAAATGTAAATACTGATGAAGATTCTGATTTGTCAGATGACGAAGCTGTTGAAACACCCATGCACTTGCCAGGACGAATTCTTCGAAATAAAGCCATCATTGAATTTTCAGATACAGAAGAATTCACCGAGATATTTGAAGAACCTCAACCTTCAACGTCTAGATCTAGAAGCTCGCCAAGAAGAGTTCCTAGAAGAGCTCGAAAAACAACAGAAGATAAAACATGGATGGCTAAATTTAAATGTTGAAACTTCTGAACTATATCGGCCGGAATATTCCTTGTGGGAATTTCACTAGAAATAGCCGAGAGCACGGATGTTTCGCAATTCAATTTATGATGCCAAGTGTACTTTGAACGCAGAATGCAATTTACTCGAGCTTTAGAAGTGGGGAGTGAATTTGCTATTCCAGAAATTTGCCGTGTACCAGGGAGTAATTTTAAACCCAAGCGCTGAACACAAGCGAAAGAAATAGCATTGATTTGACTCCCAGTGTCCAAAACGGCTCTAATAGGTTGCAAACTACCGCTAGAATCCATGATAAATGCTTGAATGGTGTCGAACAATACCGTATTCGCAGTGAAAATATTAGAAAAATTACACTGAGAATTCGAAATCGAGGTGGTAGCTGTTAAGGAAGCAGCTAGTGCGTTACCATCTTGTATGATTTGAGAGGGTAAGTCATGTACATTTAGTACAACGTTGTATTTTTTGAATTAAAACGTGACGTTCTTCAGGTCCTGTTTTAGCGAAGATTTTACAAGCATATCTTGTGAGGCTGCTGACAAATTGGACAGTTAATTGTTGATCGTACAGATTTATTGTATTATTCATTTGGATGTACAATTCTTTCTGCGAGATTGAGAAAAATTGTGAGGTTGATTAAATTCCGAAGAACTATCAGAATTCATTTCAGCGGTTTTGGCTTGTGCAGTTACAAATTCAAACAGGGCTGCACAAATAGGAACGTTACCCGTGCTTTGTTTGAGATCAAAGGCAGTTTTGCTTTTGCGGTCTAAATTTCTATAAGAAATGTAGAAGAGTAAATAATCATATAGATCGTCTAGCTTTATAGCTTTTAATCTGTTTACAGAATTTACATGCGTTTGTAAATACTGCGAGAGATTGTGATGAGATGCATTGTTGCATATAATAATGCGATTTTCTCCTAATACAGGAATATCTTTCTATTAGTCGCTCATAAGCGACAATATATTGACCTCCATGTACCTGAATATTACTGATCAAGCTTAAAGCTTCACCTTTTAAACAACTGCGCATATACTGAACTTTCAGTAGCTCAGGGAGCTTCGTATCGTGTACCAAAGTCGAAAATGAGCTGTGGAAATGGTCCCATTCAGAAATTGAACCATCGAAATGCGGAAGATTTAGTAGAGACAGAGGGGGCAATTGAGTATCATTGCTTTCAGACTTCATATGTGCTACTTTAAGTTCGTTATGTTTAGTGAAAATTGCGTCAAAAAGCCTATCAAACGAGTCGAAATCAAGTTTTACATGATCTCGCTTTTCCAGAAATTTGGAGTTAAAGCTAATTACATCTTGGCAGAAGATAGCGAATTGAGATTGTAATTCTTTAGCTCTCGTTAAGCGGGCTTCAACAGCTGCTAATTTAGATTTGTCACAATTCTTAACGAAATCAAAAATTGTAGTTAAGCTAGAAGACGAAACTTCCAGTTTTGACTGCAGAGTTTTGTTATCAGTCATAGTACTAGTACTTAATTGCTATGCACGTAAGTAAATAAATACAATGTTTAAAAATAACACGAAATGTGCAGAACTGGAATGTGGACGATACAACGCAATCGCTAGTTTATTGTTTAATTGTATGAATGAATGAAATTTATTCGTTATCTGTGCTCTAAGGACCATTTGTTTTGGCGTGTGGCCGGGAATATGCGTAGAAAACGACTGTATGCTTCAAAGTCTGTCAAAACACTGTCCACTCTTATCACTTATGTTCTTTATATTTTCGATGCGTGATCATTACGGTACTAGATGGCGCAAACACATCCATATGATAACACAAGTATAACTAATGATAAATTTTATAAAGTGAGACCGTTTTTTGATTTTATGAATAACTCCTTCAAACAATTGCCATACGGATCTTATTTAGCATCGCTGAGAGTATAGTGCCGTACTTTGGTTGCCACAGTGCCAATCAATTTATAAAAAGAAAACCCATACGGTTTGGTTTTAAACTGTGGGTACTTGTAAAACAGGACGGAACTGTGATTCAAGCTGAACCATACTGCGGCGAAACTACAAATTTACCAAAAACTGATCAAGGATAAGGTGCAGATGTTGTGTTGGGGTTAGTGAAACATGCTAAAGTTCCTAGTCGCACAAAAATATACTTTGATAATCTGTTTACCTATGTGAATCTGCTGCAGGATATGTCAGAGAGATCTAGGTGGTACTAGAAGTATACGAGAAAATCGCACTGGTGAAGAGAAAACAATTTGCTAAGACTCCAAGAGGAACTTCGGTATGTGTGGGAAATGGTCAATTTACTGCTGTGGAATGGAACGATAATGCTGTGGTTATTGTTCTTTCCAATTGTCATAAAGAATGGTCACATAAAAATGCAACAAGGTACAGCAGGAAAGAAAAGAAGCAAATAAACATAAACATGCCAAATGTCATTGCTGAATATAACTGCTACATGGGAGGAGTTGATCTCAACGATCAATTTACCGCACAAAATAGATGCGGAATTCGAATAAAAAAATGGCGGTGGCCGCTTTTTACCTGGTGTATAGATGAATGCTGTGTTCAAGGGTGGCTACTATACAGGAAACTAGGACACAATATTCCGTTTTCTTAATTTTCTTTGGGAATTAAACCACTCTGGATGGTTTAATTCCCAAAGAAGATTAAGAAAAATACAAAACAAACCACAACAAACATACAGGGAGTATTTACAATATTCCTTAATTGCACTTTAGAAGACAAGTAGTTTTGCAACTGATTAGTGCTCATAGAGTAAAGTCCATCACCATCATTAGCAACATCAGTTGCTTTGTATGATGTTAGAAAGGATCAGAGAGGACAATATTATACGGAGATTATCCAAATATAGTATGTAAAGTTTATTCACACATCACAATTTATCTCTGTAAAAAATGTAACATACCTTTACATCTGGACTGCTTTGAACACTTTCATTTGTAATATGATTTACATATGGTGTTCAGTTTTAGTTTTGATGTAAAAATGTTTTAACATATTAACCTTTTATTAGATTCTGATTTGCTTTTGTTATTAGTTTATTATCGTATTTGGAAAAATATAAGAAGGTTTTTATCTACTCCAAAATACCTTATGAAGTTCCATTGTATAAATTGTACCATGTATATGCTCAGTGGCAACTTGAGTTACTAGTCATTTCCAGAAGTTCCAGGGGCACCAAATATTTTTATCATTTTTTTAGACTTGTGTCTATTATGCTGAACCTATATGCAAAGAATAAGTTGAAAAGGAAACAGTTTTTAGTTCTGGGCACTAATGGTTTAATATACAGAGAATTCATTATTTATGGTTTACTAACTTTTGGTGTCCAACTTCTCCAGAACGAAATATTGCTGCATTTTATTGCAACTGCTCTAGGACTAATGCTAGAAAAATCTCAATTGGTTTATGTCATATCTTTTATTAAGGAAGTATGGACGTGGTTTTTTAAATTTTATTACCGTTCTGTGGTCAACTGGTAAGGGCATCCAAGTACAAATTCGAAGAGTGTATGTTCAAATCAAGTTCGTGACCTTATACTTTCCTTTTATCAATTACTATTTAGACTTCAAATAATCATTCAAACTTTGCATAAAGGCCTAAGTTAAAGTTTCATCGTACAACTAATCGTTGCATTAAAAATCAATTTGCCTTGTGCAGCTACCGTTGTATTTGTACATATTGCTGGAACATTCCGTTTTGAAATAACTAATTTAAAGACACGTAGTAATTGAAGATCTGCCTTCAAAAACCGTTTTCTGAGCAGAGTGTCTCCTTTAGATAAAATTAAAATATTAACAAGCAACAGTTTGATTTAATTAAGAGTGGCGAATATTTACAATATCAATTTTTGTGTCTAAATGATATTCAACTCCAAATTTCCCCAATTGTTCACAAAACTTTTATAGGGAATTGTGCGAGTAAACAAACAATTCATTGGTTACCTTCAAATCTCACAAATTTTATTGATTTAGCTTTAATAGCAACTCCTCCAACAAAATTAACAGAAATGAGTTAGAATAAAACCATACAAACAAATAAATAAATTTCAGTAACAGACTGTTTTATTTGATTTAATAGCAGCGGTGTTCTCTTTGTAATGCTCAGTTCCTCCTGCAGATAGATCAAATTCTCATAAATTGGGATGTCAATCACAAGATCAACAAATTCTTATCCTGTATCAACAAGTAGAATAGATGCAAGCTCAGTGGAATTTTTGCTATATAATTTTAATTAGATAACAAGTAAAATAAGCTCGAAACTCGCAAAATAGACTTAAACAAATTGTAACGCGAGTTAAGGTTCGGGCCTTTGGAGCGGTGTTTTTAAAAAACGTTTTCAAACTCTTAACAAATTTATTTATCTTAAAACAGAAGTTAACATGGAATTTTGAATAACTGTAAAATATAACTTTAATTCGAAAACATTTAGTTAATTGTAATAAGGTGAGTAGCTTGAACAACGAAGTATGGAGTTCGAAGACTGACTGCCGGGTCTTGAGCTCCCGGGCTTTTTATAATAACCTGCCCCTCACATGGCTGTGGGAACTTGCAGATCTCATGTCTGCTATTCTTTTAATTTTACACTTTATTACATTGTAACAATCTTATTTCTAGGTAATTACGGTATGTTAACCGTCTGTGACCTGCCACCTGCAGTATCACTGCCCTCTCGGATACAAAGTTGCATATCCGTTCTCATGAACTGTTAATAACCTCTCTGGGTTATCCTTGTATTACATTGTTGCAATGAACTTATACTTTATTTAACAATTTCTAATAATTCCTATAAGAGTCAATATATTCAATAATATATATATAAATATATATAAAGTAATACTCTTTTTTATTGCCTAAATTTTCGAATTTAATTTAATTTAATTCTTGCTAATTATTTATACAAACCTCGATTTATGCCTGTGATCAAGAATTAAATTAAATTCGAAAATTTAGGCAATAAAAAAGAGTATTACTGAACTTGCCAGCTGACCTGAAACCCACAACTAATAATTTATATATATATATATATATATATATATATATATATATTATATATATATATATATATGTATATATATATATGTGTGTATATATATATATATATATATATATATGTAAATTGGGGGATACATAACTCGCGTTGACGTTCCGTTAAAAAACAAAACGGATGGAAAAACAGAAAATTAATCTTAAACGGACAAAATTACTATTGATGTACCCTGTATATTCTGATTTCATGAATAGTAGCGCTCATTAAGCATGACATTCCAATAAATTTTTAGTTGTACTAAAGGAAATTCAGGTCATAAAATTAAAACTACGAAACCATAGCTTTTCTGTGAAATACATATTTGAACATAACACTCAGGTCCATAAATTATTTTCAAAACCACAAAAAAGGGTAAAGAGAATATTTATAAAGTAAATTTTCATACTGTGGTTATGTCATTTTAAAAGGGTTTTAGAATAAAGAAGTGAATAAGCGCGAAATTATTAATATGCATAATTCAGAACACAATTATCCTAAATACAAAAAGCTTTTTACATTTAGAATAAGATTGAGAAAATTAAATGTTATGTGGAAACACGAATAGTTACAATACAAAGTAAATCTCAAACTATATTATAAGCGTATTACTTAAAAACACAGACAGTTAGTGAAACTCACAAATATCAGGTTATAGGTAATTTAATCATATAATATATTCAATTATACTGCTGAAGATATAAGCACGTGACGTTAACATAAATCATGGCATCATGTGTTTCATTCTGCACGCTCAATAGAAAGACTGTACCATGACACCCCGTCCTCCGGAAGTATGTAGAGTGGAAGGAACAACAGAAAGTAGACACCCGACAGAAAATAATTAGTCAATTGCTCACGAACCAGTAACGAATAGACATGTGAAAGGTTATCATAGATAACCGAAATTGAAGAATCCCATCGACTATGGATTAGCCACCAGGTGATTCGCGGATAATCGACAAGAATCAAAGATCTAATTGGGCAGTTTAGCTCCATATCACCTTAGTGAGAAATTAAATAATCCTTTTTCAAAGTAGATTCAGCCTGAGAAATGAATGGCCTTAATAAAATCGGAATTCGGTTATAGGTTTAGTAGA
Organism: Platerodrilus igneus; assembly: GCA_036346225.1. Taxonomy (NCBI): domain Eukaryota; kingdom Metazoa; phylum Arthropoda; class Insecta; order Coleoptera; family Lycidae; genus Platerodrilus; species Platerodrilus igneus. The sequence continues at coordinate 3,004,792 of JARFIW010001358.1, forward strand.
TATTTACATATTGTCTTGTTATGTGGCGACATGTATTTATGAAACCTGTTTAGTTGAACATTAAGAGTGTAAAACGTCCACCCGTACTCTACAGTACGGTTTACTTTATTAGATTTACAAAACCTGGACATTAGAATTAAAGAACAAAGTGGAAGAACTGGTTAAATGGTTATAGGGCGGCGTTGTGGGTAAGATAGGTTCGCATATGGCTACTAATTCCAAGGTCCCGGGTTCCGTTTCCGACATGGACCGCGTGAAAAATGTTAGATAAACATTTTTCACAAAAATACGCCATCGTTCGGATGAGAGGCAAAATGTACATTCTGTGTATTGTCACGCACGTAAAAGATTTCTATCTTCCTTTGAACAGCAAGGGTTCCGCATCATTCAAAATTTCCAAGGTAAAAAACCCACTTCCTGGTCAATATAGTACCTTCGGGCGGTTATAGGTACATAATAAACAAAGGTGTGACCAAAAATGACTAATTTAATTAATTTCAAATGCTGTATGCATGTCGGTTCACAGGAAGTTTGTTATGCAACTTATGTTGAAATTTATTTGGGTAACTTTAAAAATTTTTTATGTACCTGTATACAAGAATAATATGATGTGTATTAAAAATAGATTTCGGTGACGTAGTGAGACTGTTTTTCTTGATTAAATATATCAATTTATTGTAAGGGGAAATACATTCCACCAGTAAATCAATGTAATTAAAATTTCCAAGGATTACTCGTCGTTCAAACGATTATCACTAGACCGAGTTGGCACTCACAAATTTGACAGTGCAAGTGTAATTGGCAACGTAGTTTGAAATTGCACCTAGTTAATGGCTACATTTTTCGATTTTTGTTCCACTTATTTCACTGTTTCTATAGGGAGTCACTCCCACACCACTGTAGTTATCCGGTACACCCTTAATTTGTTACGGAAATTCCGCCTCTTCTGGGCAATTCCAAATTTAATAATTTATCGCTTGTAAATACTCCCCGTATGTTTGTTGTGGTTTGTTTTTGTATTTTTCTCTATCTTCTTGGGAATTAAACCACTCATAGATAGCTGTTAAAATCATCTTTATCTACGTTTCGATCTATGACCTAGAATCGTTGTCAAAATAATAAACGTTAATAAAGATGATTTTAACAACTATGAGTAGTTTAATTCTCAAAGAAGATTAGGAAAATTTAACGCTTCGTTAATGCGAAACAATCTATAGTTTACGTTGGATTATTATTAAAATTAGATGTAAATTAGTATAAGCTATCGCAGTCAGTAGACTAGTTCCAAAATTCATGAATACTACCAAGTATTACATGAAACATGCGTTTACTTTCGGCATTCGAAATTATTTATTTGCTTGTTTATTATAATTTAATTAGATTATATTATAAATTAAAATTAATCGGCAGTCTTGCTTTCATGTTCACTTACAGTAACACATTTGTGTTTATTTAATAAGCTATATTAATGCGACGCACATTAATACCCCTCTTTGAACATACCAGAAAAAAGTAACTCGCTTGCGATAGAGCGAAAATAATGCTAAGATTTACTGAATACCTCAGAGTAGGCTTGGACTTGATTGGCGTGCTTATAATATTTACCACAGGGTTTCCTCATTTACCATGATATTTACATAAAAATTCGTATTAGTTTGCACCGAGCGCGAGTTACGTTTCGGGGCTTGGGAGCGGTCTTCTTAAAAACTTTCTCCAAAACTTGTAACAAATTTTATTAGTTTAAACAGACATTAATTATGGAATTTTGACAAACTTGTAAATATTCTAAGTCGAAAAATAAAATAATAATTGAACTAATATTAGGGCGAGTAGTCTAGGTAAACAACAATGTTAAAACTGAAATACTCAGACTGACTGATGGTCTTGGGGCTCCCGGGGTATTTATGTTGTCCCTGCCCCTCACATGTCTGTGGGAACTTGCAGAGCTCATGTCTGCTTATTTCTTAATTCTATTCATTATACAATGTAACAATCTTAATTTCTAAGTAATTGTGGTTTCTTAACCGTCTATGGCCCGCCACCTGCAGTATCACTATCGTCTGAATTACAATGTATTGCACCCGTTCTCACAACTTGCTTGTGAATTTTCATTAACCTTTATTTAAATATCCTTGTGATTCAATGTTGCATCTAACTTAGTAATTCTTTATAATTCTTATATATATATTGGGGGATACATAGCTAGCGTAACCCTCGACTGGCACAGTTCAATTGTTAAGGACACTAAACATTCAACCGACAGAATATTAGAGTATCTGAAATATTAACCTATTGCTTTAATATCTTGTCCCTAACAAATATGAACAAAAAATGTCTAAATATAAATACTGTGGTTTTTTAATGGATTGAAGAATGAAGATAAATAACTATACATCCACACACAAAACTAGTGTCATTGAATGGTTTGTTTGTTCCATAGCATGCGTTTAAGTGTTAAACATGCTATGAATGTAGTTAAATAATTAAAATATACTACTACATGAGCAGGCATGAGCACTTTTTATTGGAGAAGTTTGTACTAAAAACCAACCAGCTCTTAGTTACGTGCCTAAAGGATAGCACATACAAAATACCTAAAAAACAAACAAAATTCCAGCTGTATCGATAATTATTTGATAGAACTCGAAAAATGTCTTTGGCTTAGGGTAAATGGTTTTTAAAAACAAAATTTACTTTCTAAATCAGAGTTTTATTAATTATGAGCATCAACTCTGTTATGAGATTCTGCGTCTACTCAAAGACCAAAACCACACAGGCGCGGTTTGATGACAATTTACCATGATACAGAAACATTGAAGTTATGGTGCATCACAAAAGATACTCCAAAACTGAATGCTCTGATCTAAGCTGTGGCCGATCTTCCAAACGCCAACGATCTGCTACAATCATGTGAAGCCGGTACGAATTCCACTTGCGAAAATATCAGAAACGAACATTCTGAGTAAGAGAACAATATTTCTATTACGAATGTCAGTGTATACACCACTAACATTTTGTTAAAAAAGAATTTAAGTTTCTCTACCCAAAAGGGTTTAGGTAGACGATCACTGCTAAGAATTTATATAGAATGGATATGCTTCCAGCGCGATAGGGTTAATTACTGAAACACTGTTCAACTATCGGATGAAACAATAATCTTATAGATACTCACTAATTAACAACCCCCAAATGCTAAAAAGTGTATTTAGCACCATGGCATATTGAAGTCATTCATAGGCAATAAATAAAATTTTATAATAAAACTGTCACTAAAACAATGATGGGGACAAACTGGGTTACGAATTAGAAGTAATTGAACATTGTAATTTAAAATGAATTAGTGTTTTTAGCGTTAGTCAATTACAGTAGCTGAATAACAACTTCATGTAGAAATAACAGTTCAATTACAAACTATTTTAAACCTATTATTTGTATTAAATCGAGGTCATTTTAACACGATAGACTTTTCTGAACCATGATCAAAAACATATGTGAAGTATCTTTACAAATCCATTACAGACAGTCACTGATACAAAATTAAAAAGAACTGGGTGGTTCAGAAGTTACAAATTGATTTTAAAATTTGATAACAAGTCATTATAGTTAGTAAAAAGAGCTATTTGGCTTAGTTCTGGACCTTACATACTAATATATGTCTTTGCGAAAGAGGGAACTGAAATAGTAAAATTTTCGTATCAAAATCAGTAATCCGTAATTTGAACTTACTGTGCAATCGCTATTTCGATATGCAAAAATTTTCCACGCAAATTAATGATAAGATGTTTAATTAGTAGTCGTCCGACCCCTAAGAGCCAATTATATTTTCAGTTCTTATATTTTATTATGGAAAAATGCATGCGGAATCAAGTTTTTTTTATCTTATATGCCTATAGCTTTGCTTTTTAAGCTCTTCCATTGGATCAGAAGAGAATATGGTGAAAGTAGTGCAGGTTTGAATTTTGATACTAAAAAGTGAAAGTACAAGGTTAGCTATGATGACGTCACGTGATCCTCGAATGGATGACTAGAAGGGTACAAAATGAGCAGAATATGGACCTTAGATTTTCTTATGAGGAAATACATGTAAAATACAGTTTTTTTTGTGCTAGAATGAAGGTAGTTTTTTTTTACTAACCCATTAGGACAGTGCCGAAAATGTAATGGTCAAAACCTAAAAGTTTTTTGTAGCCCATTTGCTAGGATGCAGTACGGGGTGTGACTATTAGATAACGAGACTGACGCTGCTACAGAAGAAGTGCGCATGCACCAAACGCCAGCGACTGACAGCTGTTTATCGTGAAGCCTTCTCTTTCGAATGCAGTGCCTCTCGCTTCTGTAAACAAATTAGTATAGCCGTAGCCTTCGTTCGCATTAGAGGTATTTTTTGTTTTGCCGGACAAATGATAAGTGTAACAATAGAGCAACGAATTGTTTTGAAATTTCACACGAAACCTGGAAAAACTGTTACTGAAACTTATAAGTTATTGAAAGAAGTGTATGGTAATGAATGTCGCGTGCACGTGTTTTTAGTTGTTTAAGCGTTTTCAAGATGGCTGAGAAGACGTTCGAGATGATTAACGCTCGGGTCGCCCTTCCACGTCAAAAACAGATGACAATATCGAAAAAATCAGTAATCTGATTCGATGTGACCGTCGGTTAAGTATTCGTGATTGCTGAAACTGTAGGAATTGATAAAGAATCCGTACGGCAAATATTACAGACCAATTTTAACATGCAAAGAGTGTGTGCTAAAATGGTGCCTAAAATTCTCACATTTGAACAACAAGAAGCTCGCAAAAATGTTGTACTGACACTTTGAATCTCATTGGAAATGATCCACACTTATTGGAAAGGATAATAACATGTGACGAATCGTGATTTTTTTACTTATGATCCTGAAATGTAGCGCCAATCCATGCATTGGAAAAATCCATACTCACTGAGAGCCAAAAAAGCTCGAATGAGCAAATCAAAATTTAAAGCAATGAAAATTGTTTTTTCGATATTCATGGGATTGTGTACCTTCACTGGGTTTCTGAAAGTCAAAATATTAATCAACATTACTACCTTCACGTTCTTGCTGAACTACGTGAAAGAATAAGGAAAAAACGACCCGAATTGTGGATGAACAAGTCATGGATTCTCCACCAAGACAAAGCGACGGTTCATTCCGCATTGACTGTCAAAATGTTTCTAACCAAGTACAGCATCCCAGTGTTAGACCAACCGCCTTATTCGCCAGATCTTGCACCGTGCGACTTCTATCTGTTTCCTAAGCTGAAATCTGCATTAAAAGAAGCAAGATTCGAGTCCGTTAAAGCTGTGAAAGAGAAAGCGTTCTGAAGGAGCTGACAGAAGAAGACTTCCAGCACTGTTTCGAACAATGGAAGATTCGCATGAAGCGTTGTAGGAATAGAGGAGGGGTGTATATTGAAGATCATAATACGTAAATATGTATGAAATCAAAATAAAATGTTTTACAGCGTCAGTCTCGTTATTTAATAGCCACACCTCGTAGTTCTCTTTTGTTGTCTCAAGTCGATCCTTTCGTTTCCTTTTCTTTCCAATTCAAAGTGAAAAAATTGAGAATCGACTATTCTAAAAGATAAGAAATGCACGGTGTAAAGTGATAATCAAGAACATATGTATTTATAATTTGGGTCAGTATTGCTTTCCACGATCGTTTTGTAAGAGCGTCTCTTAAAGCAGCAGGAAAGAGAGACTAGAAAGATTGGCGCCAGTTATTCTGACGGGTAGGCACAGCCGGAAAGACAAAATCATTATAACTTCAAAAAATTGGTTAATTAATTTTCGTGTGACCTGTTTCATTCATTAATCTTCATCAGTATAGAATCCACGGCCTAGCTTCCAGATTAACCTCTTAATGCTTTTGTTCACAGATACTGTCCACTTATCCATTCGAAATAGCCGTTCTATCTGTAATTCAATCTACACGGAGTTCTTTGAAATAAGTACCCTCACGGATGAAGAATCTGGCGATGAGAATGAGGGGGGAGGGCGATGGGGAGGTAGAGAGGAGTACTTTGAATGTGGATAGATAATCATTACAAGGCATTTTGCACAAAGACTTAAAACAACACCCTTTACAAAATCCAATTGGTGCAACAATTAAAGTCCCAAGGTGTAAGACATAGGTTTCAATTCCTTAACCAAAGAGCGCTTTTAACATTCAACAATTCGGATGAAGCTCATTTTCACCTCAATGTGCATGTGAATAGGCAGAATTACCGTTACTGGAGTGCAACGAATCTAAAACGCAAGCATCACGAACCCCTACATGCGCCTAAAGGTACTGAATGCCATGCGATGTCGCCGCAAGTAGTCGGCCCGTACTTTTTTGAAAATGAAAGGGGACGTGTGGTTACAGTGAATTCAGAACGTTATGTACAGATGTTAGATGATTATTGGTGCCTCAACTGCAAAACTTCACATTATTGAAGTTAGAGGCTACTATCTATCGGCCGCTAAATATTGATACGCCTACCAATCCCCACGTCTACTGAACTGAACCAGCATTCCTATTTGTGAATAGGGGCGAACACGTTTCTGTAAAAGGTATGTGTTGTTTCGGTACACCTAAAGTAGCTGCCTAACAAGTTTTAAGAGCGTAGATCTTGCAGAAGCTAAGAAAAATTTTTTAATTGTCTAACGGTGGTTTTATGCAAATTCGAAAAATTTGTGAACCGAGGCGAACACGTTTCTGCAAAGGGTATGTGTTATTTTAGTACACCTACACTAGCTGCCTACCAAATTTCAAGAGCGTAGATCTAGAAACTAAGAGAATTTTTTTTTAATTTTCGTAAGGTGTTTTTATACAAGTTCGGAAAAATTTGTGAACCGGGCGAAGACGTTTCCGTAAAAGGTATGTGTTGATTAAGTACACCTACACTAGCTGTCTACTAAGTTTGAAAAGCGGAGGTATTACAGAAGCTAAGAAATTTTTCTTAAAATTTTCTTAAGATGTCCTTACACCAACACTAATTACTTACCAAGTTTCAAGAGCGCGGGTCTTACAGAAGCTAAGAAATTTTTTTTTTAATTTTCTAAAGTTGTGCTTACGCAAATTCGGAAAAATTTGTGAACCGGGGCGAACACGTTTCTGTAAAAGGTATGTGTTGTTTTAGTACACCAACCCTAATTGCCTACCAAGTTTCAAGAGGGCAGGTCTTACGGAAGCTAAGAAAAAACCTTTTTAATTTCCTTAAGTTGTCCTTATGCAAATTCGGAAAAATTTGTGAACCGAGGCGAACACGTTTCGTAAAAGGTATTTTTTGTTTTGGTACACCTACACTAACTGCCTATCAAATTTCAAGAGCGCAGGTATTACAAAAACTATGAAAAAAATTTTTTAATTTTCTTAAGTTGTCCTTACGCAATTCGGAAAAAATTTGTGAACCGGGGCGAACACGTTTCTGTAAAAGGTATGTTTTGTTTTAGTACACCAACCCTAATTGCCTACCAAGTTTTAAGAGCACAGGTCTTACAGAAGCTAGGAAAAAAAATTTTAATTTTCTTAAGTTGTCCTTACACAAATTTGGAAAAATTTGTGAACCGAGGCGAACACGTTTCGTAAAAGTTTTGTGTTGTTTTAGTACACCTACACTAACTGCCTATCAAATTCCAAGAGCGCAGGTATTTGAGAAGCTAAGAAAGTTTTTTTTAATTATCTTAAGTTGTCCTTACCCAAATTCAGTAAAATTTGTGAACCGGGGCGAATACCTTTCTGCAAAGGAATGTGTTGTTTTAGTACATCTACACTAGTTGTCTAACAAGTTTCAGCGCAGATCTTACAGAAGCTAAAAAAAAAATGTTTGATTTTCGTAGGGCGTTTTTATGCAATTCAAAAAATTTGTGAACCGGGGCGAATACGTTTTTGTAAAAGGTATGACTACCAAGTTTCAAGAGCGCAGGTCTTACAGAAGTTAAGAAATTTTTTTTTTAATTTTCTTAAAATTTCCGTACGCAAATTCCAAAAAATGTGTGAACCGGGGCGAACACGTTTCTGTAAAAGGTATGTGTTGTTGTAATATACTTACACTAGCTGTCTATCAACTTTCAAGAGCGCAAGTCTTACAGAAGCTAATAAAAAATTTTTAATTTTCTTAATTTGTCATTAGCAAGTTGGGAAAAATTTGCGAACCGGGTCGAACACGTTTCTGTAAAAGTAATGTGTTGTTTTAGTATACTTACCCGAACTCTCTAACAAGTTTTAAGAGCGCAGTTTTTACACAAGTTAAGAAAATTACATGTTTTTCAATTTAAAAGAACAGCTGCTTAAAATATACACGTAAGAATAATATAGGAATCTCAAAATTATTTAGTTTTAATCATCCTTAGATTTAAAATGTGTAAAGCTAATTGGGTCAACATAAGAAACATAATTGAACAATAGGAATGCTTGTTCAATTTAATAGGCGTGGTTTTGTAGTGATGGAGAGTGGTAGGCGTATGTATATTTAGCGACCGGTAGATAATGGCCGCTACCTTCGTTAACGTAAAACTACCCTGATTATAACCAAAAAACATGGTCCTAGTGGGACGGAGCCACGCCACACAAGTCCAACAAGTCTCTCTCATGAGTTTGTGAAATTAATCTCCAGAAGAGATGACATAAATTGGTAGATAGTGACCGCTACCTTCACTAACGTAAAACTTCCCTGATTATATTAAAAAAAAATGGACCTAGTGGGACGCAGCCACACCACACAAGTTCAACAAGTCTCTCTCATGAGTTCGTGAAATTAATCTCCAGAAGAGATGACATAAATTGGTAGATAGTGACCGTTACCTTCACTAACGTAAAAGTTCCCCGATTATAACAAAAAGACATGGTCCTAGTGGGACGGAGCCACGCCACACGAGTCCAACAAGTGTCTCTCATGAGTTCGTGAAATTAATCTCCAGAAGAGATGACATAAATTGGTAGATAGTGACCGTTACCTTCACTAATGTAAAACTTCCCTGATTATAACCAAAAAACATGGTCCTAGTGGGAAGAAGTCACGCCACACAAGTCCAACAAGTCTCTCTCATGAGTTTGTGAAATTAATCTCCAGAAGGGGTGACATAAATTGGCCCCTATGCGATTCTGATGTATCATACGGACTACATCTTATGGGGATATCTCAAATTTAAAGTGTAAGGCAATAGGCCGCTTTGGCATAGTTCAGAGAAAATATTCGTAACGAAATGGCAGCCATCACGAAGTCTGCAAGCCGAGATGAGAGATTTTACTGTTTGTTTAAACGAGTGCAGTGTACGTGATAGTTTGCATTAAAATGTAACAATTACGATTTTCTGTGACTCAAATATACAATTTTATTCAATACACCTTATAAATAAATATCAAATTTCTATCGAAACCTTTTATTATAAATTCATACATAGTACGCTATCTACATTAGAATAGCAAAAGTACACTTTAAGTGAACTTCTAGTTGTTTGTATTTTGATTCGATATCTCCCTTCCCGGCGCATGCTTGTAATAGCCAAGATTGCCTTGTGGAAAAGGCCATTTTTGATATGGGATGTAGTCCGGAAACCAGTATTATCCAGGGCCTGCACGTTTTTAATTAAACATGCCGTCCCAAAAATTATTTAAGTGGAGCCAACGTGTGCCATAAGTTTAGTCTTGGTAACAGCATCGACCTAAAAATGGTTGTAGATATATTTTTACGGTAAGAAAATATTTTACAAGGTCACCCCAAAATTCTATTCTCTCGTTTGATTTCAGCGCAAGTTCTTTTTTTTATTAGTTTAGAGTTTAAAGAATTAAGATATTAATTATGGAATATGGAGACAATTGAATTCCGAGTTCTAAAATGTTAAATTCAAGTAACACGTTATTAAACAATGGAAATTGTGTATTATAAGAAAAAACAATCGTTAATCTTAAAGCAAGCACAAAATTGGAAGGCCGCTTCAATCGTTGCTAGGCAGGAAAGTGGAAACCCCCACATGGGATTGGTTTGAATGAAGGTCAACTCTGGACCCCTGCGTCAGCCACGTTCACGGTAAGAGTAGGAACGCAGATGTTTAAAAAAGATCTTTAAAAGAAAGAAAACCGGCAGACAAACGGATAGCCAGCGGTGAGTCATCCTCTATTTTTATACTTATACTATTCCGAAGAAACTTTCATTTAAAAAACACAAATAATTTTCGAAGTAGCTATACACAAGTTTATTTAAAATTAATTATTGATATTTTTGCAAAAGTGCATAGCTCATTTTATTTGCTTCAAATAAAATTTAGTTAAAATGTAGTATTTAGATAAGGCATATTTGACCTTAATATTTTCAAAGTGTTTTTGTAAGATTGTGTTCGAAGTTATAAAGTTGTAGTAAAAGGTTTGCTTTACAAAACATATGATGTGATAAGAATTGTTTGCCGAAGCATTGGGTAAAACCCATTGTGTTAGTACACCTGAAATATAGTTCAATGTCGACAAGTATTTTTATAAGACTTTTGAGTTTATTAGAGATAACTATTAAAACTATAGAGCCATAACCTGAGAATTTTTTTTGAATATGTAATTTGTTTATTGTACACTGAACAGGATCCTATTCCAGTAGCATGAAATCACTGTAATATAAAATGAAAGTCATATAGTTCTTGTGGAGAACTGAAGTAATTTATGTAACTAAATAATAAATAAAAAAAATCATTCCACGAATGTTTAGAGATTTCTATTAAACTGTAATAACAAAACTATTTCAAAAAGTCTCCATATAGATATGTTTATATAAACGATGTACATAGACATTTTTTTTAAGAAATCAATAGCAAATTTTTAAGTTGTCGTAAAATTTTCTGTCTAAAGTCAACAGTAATTTGTCCTACAGAAGCAAACAGTTTAGCAATATGAAATTGTGGTATTGAAGAAAAGTATTATTGGTGTTAAAGTTAAAAGTTTTTTTTGAACAATAATTTTGACTAGTAGATTTTTTTCATATTTTTTTTGTGATAAAGTGACTAGGCTCTAACGAAGTCCTAGTTTGAAAATGTTTAGGTGTGGTTAAATTTTCAGATGGCACGAGATCGTCGTTCCCATTCCAGGTTGCAGAGATTAAAGTAAGTATTTTTGTTTACGTTGCTCGTCGTAAATTTTTTTTCTTTTTCCGAAGATTTCCGTATCTGATCTTCGGATAGTTTCGAATTATAACATTCATTAAGATACGGTGGCGTCCAATAAAATTTCTTTTGTTTTATCGTATACCATCCTACGACCCTAGCTCATAGCTCTGCCCTAAGCTGAAGAAGCTTAGCTGGCTGGAAAATCTCTTTAGAGGGACCCTTTTTACTGAAAGCCATTCAACATCCTTTTTACCCTGGGCTTGACCGTCAAACAGGAACCCCTCATAATCTATCGAGGCTCTGCCGCCTGTATGGTAGAGCAGACATACTAAATTCTTTAAGAAGAATTTATAGTTAACAAAAATAAGGTTAACAAAGATGACATTATTTTTAAGTAGTAAATTCCTAAAATATGTATTTTAACAATTAATAAAGAGTTTATCGGTGGACGACGCCGTTTTTTTTATCGATGCATCAGTATGATGTGTCTATGGGAAACACGAACTTGACGGACGAAATATTAGGAAAAACAGAACTGGCACACAGTCAAAAAAGTGGTGATCGTATGTGTTTATTTTTGTACAATTCAAATTGCTTGGCTTACTTACAAAAAATCTAAAGATCAATAAATCAGCTGCAATTCAGACGAGAAATAGTCAGTAATTATTTGATCATATATGAAGAGCTTTAAATGGTACTGGTAGACCACCAGCTTCAAAACAAATATTCAAAGTAACAGAGTAAGAGGCAAACTTGAATATGATAAATCATATTACCTGCTTATTTATGTACCAGAAAAAAAAGACGATATGCAATGGTACTACGCAGTGAAAATGTTAGAACAATGTGTAAGAAATGTAATGTAGAACTTTGTTTAAATTGTAATCTGGGCTTATAGTATATAAGTTTTATTTTTATTATTTTTTTAATAATTTTTTCATTTTGTCATAATTTGTAACAATAGTCAGAGTTCAGCGATATGTAACACGTCGTTTTATCATCAATGTAATAAATGTTTAAAAAAAAAGTTTATTCGCAATCAGAACAGCAATGAGCACATTAGAGGCCTATGAAAGATTGACAAATCAACGATTCCTTTATCGCATGACGTATCTGGAGTAGGAAAGTTGCCGATGATAGTTACATCCCATGGTTGGAAAGTTGTTCAGCTGTTAATGTAAAACTGGCAGTTTTCCGTTCAAGCAATAAAGTTGTGCACGATATTTAATACCTAGCATGATAGCAAATTAACGTTGGAGTTTTGCATTCCTAAATTAAAAGAATCTACAGCGAATGCGAATCAAACTTTATTGCCAAATAATAGCAAACCAAGGCATGAGAATTATATAAATTATATCAAGATTGGGGCCTCACAAAACAAGTGCAACGTTAATATTCGATCAATATGTAGTATTATAACACGACATTTGACACCACAAAAATGATTAACTAAAACACAAAAATAATGATTGTGAATAAAATTTGAAAATTCACTGTCGCTTTTGCTAACCTCCATGCTTCACACGTCGGTCAGCAATATTACTTGCCCATGATAAAAATAAAACATTTTCAAACTTGCTTATAATATATTTATAAAGATCAATTTTAATGCAAATAGGCCCAAAAAGAAAGCCGAAAATTAATTCGAGATTTCTAAGATTAATCTAAAGAGCGATATATGGCAATTCAACGATTGGGTTGACCCAGTCATGATCGTTGATTTGTTCGTTTTTTAAAGATTGATCCACATCGAGTGCAGTTTTCAAGAATGAATTTATTTGATATCAACCACACGCAACATCTTCTCAATATATTCAAATTTTAAAACCTCCAGAACATTTTTGCTTTGTGGAAACCGTCGTTAACGGCCAAACTGCTAGGCTACGTAGTTGTTTACAAATTCCCTTCATCAGGTTTAAAATAGATATTAATACACATACATTCCAACTAGCCCAGTTCCAGGAAACCAAACCCTTTTCTGAATAACACGCTATTAAACGGCTGGGCTTCTGTCGGCGAAATTAATTGGAACGCCGCCCTTACAGTTATCTAAAGCAAGATTGCACAGTATATACCTAAAGGAAAATAGCATTCGCGCTTTAGGCGGTAATATGTTAAACGGTACCATTAAAATTAAATATGGAATGTTTAAAATAGCCATTTACTGCTGATTAATTAACCAGAGTAAAAATTTTATCTACTTTAAAAAAATTCAATAAAGAACTCCAGACCTAATCCAATAATGAGGCGTAGCTTACTATAAATTAAGGGTCAGGCAGTGTTTGAAGGCGTACTAGCCAGCGCGCACTATTTAATTCGGCACACTTTAAGGTATTGTTTATTCATAAAAGGTGATAATTAATAAATCACTTTCCCTGATGGTTTAATTCAGAATACGTTATGCACCCACAACTGATCAAATCAATAGTTTTCTGAGCACAATTAGGTCATCTAGTACAAAGTCTCGTTAAACCAAGCCATGAAGTCAGAAGATATATTATTGCTCTTGTAACTGAGTGTAACGATGTATTAGGTTTTCTAAGATGGTTGTGTACACGCTCAGGGTTATGTATGCGACTAATTTATAGCGATCAGTGAGGTGTTAACAAAATTTCCCAAAGGATTAGAAACGACGTGGGGTATGAAAGAATTAATTTACGGCTACGATGTAATGTATACAATTTCCGAACTCATTCGTACTTATCGCTGAGAAACTACTTTCCAAACAATTATAAAAGCACCCTCATGATATCGAAGTTACTACAAAGAAGACATTTCTGGATATACAAAATTGATGCACTATTTAAGCATATTCTGTAGTATAATAAAAAGCTTACATATGTATGTGTACATAAATATTCGTCGTAAACTACAGTTGGAATAACACACTCTCTCCCTCTTTCTCTCTCATGGTCTTGTCCTCAATGTTGATTTGACGCAGTTCTCCTCTGTAGCCTATATTGAGCTAACTCGTTCTATATACCGTACATATATTTACTTACATCTTTTTTAATTAGGTCTTTATCCGGCGTATCTGAACGCCATGCAGGTAATTCAGAAGCAAATTCTAGAGCTAGAAATAAGACATTTTTCCTGTAAACACATTGTTACATTTTAAAATTTGTTACATATAAAATTAATCGCAGTCTTTCAATACATGGCGCCAACTTAAAGTTAAAGAAATGTCTACTTACAATTTTAACCCAGTATTTTCACGGCAATATTCATTCCTGGCTATCCACACAGGTACAGGATTAGGTAAAGGATTAAAATATTAGAAACGACCCACTTCTGCACCTCTCACACTTCAAGGTACAGATAAAAAGTGTTCACTTCACAAATGGAAACACTGTCACATTTCTACTTGCAATAAACGGTATATCTTAATTGGCTGACGACCATTAGGGACTGTTAACAGTCAACAGCATTATTTCCAACAAGAAGCCACGCAATGGTTAGAAAAGAGCACTTGATTTAAACTTTAATAATGAAATTGCAAAAAAGAATTTATAACACGTAATAACGTAATCTAAAGTCTTTGATAAAGAGGCTGGGTCCTGAAAATCGTGGTCCAGTTAAAAGATTTTGCCCAAATCACCAAAACAGCTCGACCCATTACAATCTACCAGACGCAAAAACCGTGTAAACTACGTATCTAACGAAAATAAAACCATTCTTATACCGTTCAGAATACCTAGGTCGAACGCAATTGTTCAAAGTTAAAATGCATAGTTCGCGAACAAAAAGTATTTAAAGTTAAATTTGCCACAAAATGCTAATATTTTACTTTCCCATTTTACATAAAACCGATATGTTGTACTCTTGCCATTAACACGACCGAGAAGTAAATCCCGCAAATCCAAAATCGCGCACTATTTGCATGATGCAACCAAAACTGTTGATTTGGGGTTCCGCTAATCAAAATTCACTTTTAAAGTCGGATATATGACTGGTCGTATACAAGAAACTGCATAGGTTACAGCAGGTAGTTTACCTCCCAGATTCTAGAAGGCACCGAGAATCCAACAGACCTCTTACATTCACGTCCAGTTATGGACATATTTCGCATTCTAAGAATCGAGGACAAGACGTAGGAAGCATGAGCGGAATGTTCTATGCAGATTTAATTTAAAAATCTACTGACATCACCTCCGTTATCACCACATTCATCATCGCCGATTAACTGGCAGCTATTGAGGATTAACACAGACACTCGAAGATATCTCAAACCATGCGACGTGCTGTATGACACAACCGGTCGGAGATTAATGTACATAGATGTCTCCCGTCCATGAACAACAGATAATTTTGTGACATAAATATTGTAAATATTAAATTGTGGCAATAGGAGTTTTACTTTTACATTAAACATCATGCCAAAGAGTTTCTTTGATATTTATGTGTAAATATTGAAAATATTTAAATATACTATTGTGAGGAAGGGCTGAGGATAACAAAGGACGTCCTTAATTACCTCAAACTCGTCCAATAGGAACTCTGATCCATCGCATTCATAATAACCTAATAAAAAAGTATGTTCTTTTATTCAAAAACGTTGCAGTGACGTTATTAATAGTGGTTAAATTCAGAAAATTAGTGTGTTCAAAACTTTATTCGAGAGCAGCACGTAGCCAAAATACAACTCGTGCAAACGCAAAAATTTTCTGCAAGATAATTCAATTTGGTGTTAAATTTCGTACACTTAGGATGATAAATAGTAAAAATACTTATATGGAAAAAGTTCGTACTGCAAATTAGTTTTTGTCGGGCGCGGATAGGGTACATTTCTTGAGATGGACGCATGTTCCGAGTACATGGTAGACGCACATACTGTAGTAGATGCACTAGGCGGGGCCTGGAACCACCATCACCATCACGCGCCCCTTCACTCTGACTATTGCGTCTATTGCAGAAGATAAAACCAACCGAACCATGCAGATGCGTCCGAAACCGTTCCCGTACGATACATGCTCTTACATCCAAAAATATGACGTAAACGTAGCGGCGTGTGAACAAATGGATGATGTTAATGCATAATGCAAATGGATAATATTGAAGGGTACATAAATGATCTGAATACACGTTAGACTTGCTTTTGAAAAAATAGATGTAAAAACTAGCAAATTTGGAATGGTACTCTATAGCTTATCTACTGTCAGGATCCTCCCCAATACTACCTTGTAGAGTGTGGGTTAAAAGTGCAATTTTACAAACGTTGATGTTGACACAATGTATTTTAATCAATAGAGCCGCTAGAGATATGATACCGGTCGGAAACACGCGGGCCGCGGGCCACATGCTCATCCTTTACCCCAACTCGCAATCGTTTAAAAATAAACAATCAGCATTTTAAAGCAAGCGCTGCTTGATGACACTGAAGTGTGTATTTCTCCGCACTCTACTCTCGTTAAGTTTTGTTGTTATAATTAAGTATTGTGTAATTCATAAATTGTGCCAAAAGTTTTCAAATTATTCATATTTTCCTTATCATTTCATTAAATTCATTCCGATCGACTCGCCCTTAGCTCAATTGTGCCACTCTGCAGCACTTGTATCGAAAAACCTAATCGGCCAATAAAATATAGTGAAAAATACTTTTTTGTGGTCACACTCCGTTACGAAGAGTGTTAGACCACGTACACGTAGGGAAAATCCTGGAACTAGTTAGATACGTACCTCCATTGTTTCCTATTCTGAGATAACCTACACGTTTCCCTGAAATTCCCACAGCCTACACATTTTACTATCTGCGTGCAATAGTCTAATCTAGGTGTACCTCTACCTTTATTTTTTCCTTTCCTACTTGTAATAGCATTTGCTAGCATATATTTATACATTGTTCAAATACATTCTATTCGAGTCCTTGCATTCCTCTGCCCATTTATTTTCTACCGTGTACCATGTCACTGTTTTAACTATTCTTTTATATCTCAACATAAGACCCACCGTTTTTCCATTTCTGCTTGTAATTACACTGACATTTTTATTTTACCAAGCCATTACTTAGTACATACTGTTACTAACATCGTATGTCCAATTGGGATACAGTATCCTAAAAATCAAAATTGTTTAAATTGTTAGTGCAATGAGGGCGCGCAGAGAATTTTTCTAAACCATAATTTGTTAAAATTGGTTTAAACAAAAGCAGACAGATGTTACGCCTCTTTGGCTGCCCAAAGTTGTGTTTTAATATTAGGTATAAGGATGATTTTAATACAAAAGAGAAAGCTTCCCATTATTATTATTAGTATAAATTAGTTCACTACGCATAAAAAATGGAGGGTTATAACTTTTCAAGAACCAGAGGTGAAGAACCCATAAAATATTGATGTGTTTTGACAAGCATGCATTTTCCCATGTCTTGAACAAAGTGCGATTATCGTTTTATCCAATGAAAAACGTTTCAAGGTGGTGGTAACAATTACAGGTTCCGCATGAAAGGGACATTTTAAAACACGTAAACTACCGTACCGTATCGACACGTTTTAGTGCGTGTTAGTGCAGCGAAGTGTATCTAACCTCCCTCATACCTTCCTTTCCAGTTACCTTTCGTGTTCCCTAAAGTTGTAGGTTCAACACATTTCACTGCAAGGATCTCAAGAAAACAAGCACCCGAACCTCACGCAATTTCCTGTATATTTAGATGCCGGCATTAGGTTCTCCGAGGGGCAAAGAACGTAAAACCTACCTTAAACAACAAATAATAATTAGAGGTACGCAGTTTTTAATTATTCGTAATTTGCATTTTCTATTGTATGTAAATTTGTGCTATATTGCGCTATCTGTTGAGTCGTGCTGGTACTAAATGTTTACCTTTAACTATTTTACCGTAATAAATAGCAGCTTAACGTGACTTTTGGAAGAAGTGGTCTTCAAGAATGACAGTTTACCACTGCTTTGCAAAATGCAAACGTGGCCGACATGCTCTACATAAGAAGTAGCGTAAAGAAGAAGGTACAAAAATGTTGCAACGCAAGAAATGTTCGTCTTGCAAAAGAGTTGATTTCCAAAGTGTAGATACAAGATGATCGATGAAACTTTCGGAATTCAATCAATATCGGCAAAGCTATAACAACTTACAACGAAGAAAGTTAGTTGGCGTTCAGTATCTCACAGGTTAACTGATTTTCAGAAGACTGTATATATGATATAAGATGGTGAATTATTTTCAGCAGTGCGACAGGAGATGAGAACCATATACAGTTTACGACACGCGACTTGCCAGGAACCTCGTGAATGGGTCCGAAAATATGAACCACCACTTAACGACTCTAGGAAACAGCATGAAAATGTTTGAAAAATTAATAAAACTAAAAGAACAATGCCATTACTAACTGGTATGTACCATAATGAGTCAGAAATTCTTAAAAGAGTTCAAGTCAAAGTCTTATGGAGCATTACGACAATGCCTCCTTACATACAGTGCAGGTGGTGGTTGATTTAAAAAATAGCGTCTAGTAATCGAACATTATCCAAATTTGATTGATTTAGATTGATGAAGCTTAAGGGTTGTTCCTCGTGATAATCATTTCTGACTATTTCAAAATTTTACATAAGAATGCGACAAACCAGCCTACACCAATGTTAAAATAAATTACGTTTGAAATACGCAAAAAGTTACTGCATATTGCAATAGTTTATTGTATTCCGAAAAATAGAGAATCATCTATACTACAGGGAATGGTTATAAAACTAGCATTTGAACATTATGATGCAACAAAAAAATATATTAAATATCCCTACGTATAATAAACTTATGGTTCACATTTAGGGGATATTAACATTTATTATGAGGGGTGTCTTTTAAGTTTTGCATATAGAGCTGGAGGAAAACAATAGATCGCTTTTAAAGACTTTATTGTCTTTCGAAGTATTTCCCCACGAAGATTAATGCACTCGAATCAACTCCGGAAGCAGTTATTTCACTTGTTTGTTGTAACAGTCAAAATTGCTTTTTTGAAAGCATTGACTGCTTCTTCTGGCAACCGGCACCTACGACCACCAGGTACGTCCTTCATTTACGGAAAGGTATAGAAATGGTTGGAACTTAGGTAGGGACTGAACGGAAGATGGTTCGACAATTTGACATTTTGTTGTGTTAAAAATTCATTTGTCTTTTCGAAGTTCCGCGATGACTTGCGGCAAACAAATGGTTGTATACTAGTGCTGGCAATTAAATTCGATTAATCGATTATTCGATTAATCGATTAATCGAAAATCGCGGTTTTTAAAAATTAACAAACCGATTATTCGATTAATCGAATATTTGATTAATCGATTAATCGAATATTCGATTAATCGATTAATCGAATATTCGATTAATCGAATAATCGAATATTCGATTAATCGAAAATCGCGGTTTTTAAAAATTAACAAATCGATTATTTGATTAATCGAATATTCGAATATTTGATTAATCGAATTCGAATATTCGAATAATCGATTAGTCTATCAATAGACACCTATTAGAAATTATAGGTAAATAAAATACAGTTAAAAGAAAATGGTTTGCTTTATTTCTACTAAGAGGCAAGTCGTTACAGAACGAAAGTTCTAGTAAAATTAAAAATATAACAGTACAAAGACAAACATGTTGTAAAAGATTTATCCTAAAAGGAGCAACGTCCGTTTTATAATACAAAGGAAAACCCTCAATTCTACTTTAAACTAAACCTTCCAAGAACTAATAAAACTTAAGGGTGCTCTGACCTATGTACAGGAACCGGACTTGTATACAAAATTACAAACGATATATTTTTGTCATTTAAATTGGAAATACATCCAACTACACCTATAATCACTGTTATTTGATTAACTGACTTGAATCAATTGGAAGATTAATTTTTTTATTGTATTAATTGACTATCATGATTTGTGACGTATATGTAATTCAGTTTGATTACCTAGTAGATTAAAATCAACTACCTACGTGAGTATACAATAATATAGTAAGGAAACGCCGTATTAATAGCTGTTCGATTTCCGATTACCAGAGTGGGTGTACTATTATAGTTTACAATTTAGCTGTTGCTTATTAAATTGCAAGCTTCTAATTTTAAAATTATTTTACAAGATTTTTCTGGGAAGAGGTTAAATCAAATCCCTTTGGCTATTCGTTAGCTAGATCGTTGGAAATTCCAACCGCATTACTCATAAAACTCGCCGCCGTTGGTCGACTAGTTTCCCCTTCCTTATGTATTTCAACTTCACATTCACTTCTTTCACATCATAACGTATATGGCAACAAATGCTGCTTGAGGTCAAGTTAAGATTGAGTTGAGATGTTGTAGAGTGTGTTTTCCATTTTAGTCTGCGATTGAAAAGTTCATTATGAACGAGATTTGGAAGTTTTTCGTTAAATCGGAGAATGGAAAATATGTGACATGTAACATTTGTAAAACAAAGCTTAAATATTACAGAAGTACATCCTGCATGTGGAATCATACCAAAAAAAAGCACCAGCATAATATTGTTTTATATTCACATAATTCGAGTGCCGTTGTAGAATCGGACGTAGAATCAAATGAGTGCATCGCTGTCGCTGGTACCTCAAGGTCTCCCTACTCTCACTCTCGATCTAGAAGCAGGTACATAATAATACCTTACATATTAATAACCAATTGTATATTTAATGTTTTGTGAGTAAAGATATATCATACGAGTACAAGCTACAAAGTATATACAGTACGATATCGCCCTAGAATTTTGATTTTGTATCTTTTTCGTAAGACAAGTTGTTCAGAAGCATCTGAAAACAATAAATTATTAAAACCTGCCTTTCAAAAGCATTGCGACGTGCCGTATATACCAAGTGATGACTTTTATTAATTCCAGTTTTTTAATGTTTACAGAAGTCCTGCAACAATTTCTGAAAATGCTTCACTAGAAAATATGGCTGGTGGTCGCTCGGAGTCGGACACTGATTACCAAGTGTCAAATCCATCGTGCAGTGACATAGTTCCCGACAAAGAAAAATTACAGAAGTATTTTTTACGAATAAAATGAACAGAAATAGACAGGAGTTGTTTTCAGAGTCTATTGCATACATGATTGCCCAGGACATGTTACCCCTTTCTTTTGTGGAAGGAAAAGGTTTCCAAAAATTTATACAAACCAACCTTCCTCTTATCAAAATACCTTCCAGGAACACTATTAAATCGCGACTAATGTTGCTATATGAAACAGAAAAAAAGGATTCAAGTTGAAATAAATAAATTGACCAGTGTTTCTTTAACTGCTGATCTCTGGACAGCGCGAAACAACGATCAATACATAACAATAACTCTTCATGCAATAGATAGTGACTGGGAACCAATTAACTACACCCTAAACACAAATGCTATTTATGAACGCCACACTGCCGACAATATTTCATCAATCATTGAAAAACTATAGAGGAATGGAGCCTTCACAACAAAGTTCTTGCGGTCGTAACGGATAATGCTGCTAATATAATCAATGCAGTAAAAATTTGTCCACATGTTGAAGAAAGCGTCACATGCTTTGCGCACACACTACAACTATGCCTGAACAAAGGTCTATCAGGTGATTACATTCAATCTATATTAAAAAAGTGTAGTGCCGTCGTTGCCCATTTTAAACACAGTACTGTTGCATCAGCAGCTCTTTTGAGCTTTCAAAAAGAGCATGGTGTTCCTGAACACAAATTAATTCAGTCCATCAAAGCTAGATGGAACTCAACGTTTCACATGATAAAGAGGCTTCTTGAAGAAAGAATGGGTGTGTCGTATGTTATAAACGACAGAAAGGTAACTTCGAGAGCAACCGCTATCCTTCTGGAAATTTCCGAGACAGATTGGATTTTTATAGAAAATCTTACTAGAACTTTAGAACCTTTTGATTTAATCACAAAAGTGATGTCTTCTGAAAGTTACACAACTATATCAGTGGTCCTACCTATTGTTCAAAGCATCAATACCAATTTTTTAAAAATTAATGTCGATGACTCTATGGAAATTAAAAGTTTCAAACAAGCGGTTGAAACTGATTTAAGAAGTAGATACAAAATTAATCCTACAAGTTTAACAGGGAAAAGTGTAGAAACTGCAGTACATATTTTAGACATTTGTACCTACTTAGATCCCAGATATAGAAATACGGAACGAGCAC
This sequence comes from Platerodrilus igneus, assembly GCA_036346225.1. NCBI lineage: Eukaryota > Metazoa > Arthropoda > Insecta > Coleoptera > Lycidae > Platerodrilus > Platerodrilus igneus. The sequence goes on from JARFIW010001358.1 coordinate 3,027,016, forward strand.
TTCTACTCAATGCAAAGGTTAAACACCACATTGAAAGAATTCTTCAAGAAAACTTCGATATGCCAAATAATACAACGGAAACTACTGCCCCGACGGCACTCGATAAACTTTTTCCGGATCAACATTACATGCTCATAGACGAGGAAAAGAAACGGATAAATACGAACACGAACAAATTTTGAATAAAAATCTTTCACCTTTAACATGGTGGCGTGTTAACAGCACAAAATACTATGGACTCCTTCGCTAGCACAAGGTATCTAGCAATTCCCGCAACGTCAACACCTGCTGAAAGAGTGTTTTCTAAAGCGGAAATATAATCAACGCTAAACGAAATTGTTTGTCAGGAAAAGTAGCCAGCGCTCTAATATTTTTGTCCAACAATCTTACTAAGTAAATAATTATATTATAACATATTTGTACTTTATTGAATTTGCTAATAAAAAATGTTGATAAAAAACTGGTTTTATATTAATAAATTATCGGTAAATGAACAGAAAACCTGCTGTATAATTTTTAAACCTTTATTTTTGCCTAACAACATTACATTAGGATCAACTCTAAATTTAGTTACTTTCACTAAATTCCTTGGACTTATAGTTTATAGGGACCTAAACTGGTCCAAGCATATTTCTCATTTATCATCTAAATTGTCTTCGGCATGCTATGCACTTAAATCAGTGTCCAGAGAGTTGCCTGTGGTTTGCTCAAAGAAATGTTACTTGGCATTATTCGAATCAAGAATGAGATACGGAATTGCTCTCTGGGGTAACTCAGGCCTCATTAACACATCCATAGTTTTTAAATTGCAAAGAGAGCCATTCGTATTGTGCTTGGGGCAGAGATGGATGCTCATTTGCAAGCCTCTTTTAAGAAACTTAATGTATTAACTTTATATTCCATGTTCATATATGAGACCCTCATTCTGTTTTATAAAATTCTAATAATTACGTTTCAGCCAGTTCTGTTCATAGTCATGATACAAGATACTGTTACCAAAAGTATATACTAAAACCAAATTCTACTCGTTCTAAAAATCTATAATATTTATGGCTCCGACATTTTATAATAAACTACCATATACAATTAGATCATTAGCACCACTGAAAAATTTAAAGCTGCATTATTTACCTTGCTCGTTGAACGCTGCTATTACACAGTTGATGAATTCGTAGATGACAACCTTTCATCTGAGTAAATTTGGACATAATAAATTAATTGCAATTTAATTATATGTATATGTTACTTGTATGTAGATTTTTAATGCGTGATTTTGTAATATTTAACTACCATTGATAATGGGTTCAAATATATCTAATCTAATCTAATCTATGTGCATGTGTGTAATTTGTATTAAATTTAATGCGCCCAAATTCTAATCAAGAATACTATAAGAAATACTAGTCGTACTCTTACTGCATTTGTTGTTATTTTTAAAGACTAACCCAAAATTGCTTTGATTAATAGAATTCTTTAAACGATCTCTAAATTCTAACTTGAAATTATAATACCTAAATAAATTATAGCCGTATTATTTGTATTACGTATACAGAGCCTAAGTTCTCTTTGTCCTATGTTTGCATTTGCAGGCTATACCGTCAGAGAAGACAAAAAATACAACCATACATAGTACAAGTGCAGGACAAGATCTTGCTATTGGATGGAGGATACTTAAAATGAAATGAAACACGACTTAATTGATTTTGTAATTTGCATTTTCTATTGTATGTGATAATTATTAGAATTCTTATTTCAAATATTTGAAGTAATTCTTAAAAAGCAAAAAAGAAATAAAATTAATTTAAAAATTATAAGAAAATAAAATTGTGTATTTAAGATTTTGACTTTCGACAGGCAAAACCTAGAAAAATTAAATAAAAAAAAACTAGCAAATTAAATAAATGTACCTGGGTTTAAAAAATCAATTTTTTATAGGTTCATTTTAAATTTAAAACCCATAAAAATTTAAAAATTATTTTCAAAAAGGAGTAAATTATAAAAAATAACCAAATGTTTGGTATTTGGTTTATTTGGAAAATTTAATTTTTATTCCATAAACGATTTTTTTAAAATTTTTAATTTGACGCCCGCTTTGAAGAAGTGATGGGAGAGTATTTTTTTAAATTTTTTATCTGAAAAGTGATAATTATTTATAAAAGTTTAAATAAACTTTAATTTATAATTATAATTAAAATTAAAAGTTTAAATAAATTTTAATATTTAATATAATACTAATGAAAAATAAAAAAGTTTTTTTAGATAAATAAATAAAAAAAAATAAATTCAAAGACTTTAAAGAAACCATTTAAAACTCAAAAAATAGGCGACGTAAATAATTTTTAATGAACACATTTTATAATGATATTTTTTATTTATTTTCTAAAACAAAGAACTATTTCTCGGTTTATTTTTAATATATTTAAATTTTATTTTGGAGTAAAACTTGTTTGAATCACTAAACCTGTTCCCTCTTTATTTTTAGAAATGATATTTTTTCTTTTAAATTATTGATTTTAAGAGAAAATTAAAAATAATACGACAAACATTTTTATCTAGAAAGCAGCCAGAACCTAACATTTATTTAAAAACCATTTTTTTTTAATTAAAAAAATTAAACCTTAAATCCATTTTATCTTTTATTACAATTAAATAAAGGGGTCAAACTCCAAAAAATATTTTAAAAAAAGTTTTTTCCGTCCCTTTTTGAGAAAGTTAAAATTAACACTCTAAACTCGATAAATAAAAAAAAGTATAAAAAATCTTTTAGAAAAAAATAGGACATACCAAAATTACCATTATAAAAGAGCTAAATTGAGAAAAAAAATTCTAAATTACAAAGGTTATAAAACTCCTTTAATTTTTTAAAGTCAAATATCAAGAATTAAGTTAAAAGGTAAAAGATACCTAATTCTGTTTAAATATTACTTTTTAAAATAATAGCCTTAAACATTTTTAAAATAGAATAAATTAAAGTAATTAAAAATACATTAGGAAAAATTTTTCTCCAAGATAAAGTAACTAAATTAAAATCAAAAGAACCCGAATTCGATGAAAAAGAAAACGAACAAATTTTGAATAAAAATCTTTCACCTTTAACATGGTGGCGTGTTAACAGCACAAAATACTATGGACTCTCCAGTTCTAGCATCCCAAAACCTGCTGAAAGAGTGTTTTCTAAAGCGAAATATAATCAACGCTAAACGAAATTGTTTGTCAGGAAAAGTAGCCAGCTCTAATATTTTGTCCAACAATCTTACTAAGTAAATAATTATATTATAACATATTTGTACTTTATTGAATTTGCTAATAAAAATGTTGATAAAAACTGGTTTTATATTAATAAATTATCGGTAAATGAACAGAAAACCTGCTGTATAATTTTTAAACCTTTATTTTTGCTAACAACATTACATTAGGATCAACTCTAAATTTAGTTACTTTCACTAAATTCCTTGGACTTATAGTTTATAGGGACCTAAACTGGTCCAAGCATATTCATTTATCATCTAAATTGTCTTGCCTATGCACTTAAATCAGTGTCCAGAGAGTTGCCTGTGGTTTGCTCAAAGAAATGTTACTTGGCATTATTCGAATCAAGAATGAGATACGGAATTGCTCTCTGGGGTAACTCAGGCCTCATTAACACATCCATAGTTTTTAAATTGCAAAGAGCCATTCGTATTGTGCTTGGGGCAGAGATGGATGCTCATTTGCAAGCCTTTTTAAGAAACTTAATGTATTAACTTTATATTCCATGTTCATATGAGACCCTCATTCTGTTTTATAAATTCTAATAATTACGTTTCAGCCAGTTCTGTTCATAGTCATGATACAAGATACTGTTACCAAAAGTATATACTAAAACCAAATTTCTCGTTCTAAAAATCTATAATATTTATGGCTCCGACATTTTATAATAAACTACCATATACAATTAGATCATTAGCACCACTGAAAAATTTAAAGCTGCATTATTTACCTTGCTCGTTGAACGCTGCTATTACACAGTTGATGAATTCGTAGATGACAACCTTTCATCTGAGTAAATTTGGACAATAAATTTGTGCTATATTGCGCTATCTGTTGAGTCGTATATGGTACTAAATGTTACCTTTAACCGTAATAGTAGCATTCTTAATGCGTGACTTTTGGAAGAAGTGGTCTTCAAGATGACATTACCACTGCTTTGCAAAATACAAACGTGGCCGACACGCTCTACATAAGAAGTAGCGTAAAATGAAGGTACAAAAATGTTACAACGCCAGAAAATGTTCGTCTTGCAAGAGTTGATTTCCAAAGTGTAGATACAAGATGGTCGACGAAACTTTCGGAATTGAATCAATATCGGCAAAGATATAACAACTTACAACGAAGAAAGTTAGTTGGCGTTGAGTATCTCACAGGTTGACTGATTTTTCGAAGACAACGTGGATATATGATATAAGATGGCGAATCTCAGATTATTTCCAGAAGTGCGACAGGAGATGAGAACCATATACAGTTTACGACACGCGACGTGCCAGGAACCTCGTGAATGGGTCCGAAAATATGAACCACCACTTACGACTCTAGGAAACAGCAAACCATGAAACTGTTTGCAATATCAATAAAACTGGAAGAACACTGTCATTACTAATTGGTACGTAACATAATGCGTCAGAAATTTTTAAAAAGGTTCAAGTCAAAGTCTTATGAAGCATCACGACAATGCCTCTTTGCATACAGTGCAGGTGGCGGTTGATTTGGAAAAAAATAGCGTCTAGTAATCGAACATTATCCAAATTTGGTTGATTTAGATTTATGTAGCTAGTGGGTTGTGCCTCGTGATAATAATTCCTGACTATTTCAAAATATCGCATAAAGAATGCGGCAAGCCAGTCTTGACCAACGTTAAAATAAACTTCGTTTAAATTCCCCAAAAAGTTACTCCATATTGCAAAAGTGTCCTGTATTCCGAAAAATAGAGAATCCCGTATACTACTAGCATTTGAACATTATGATGCAACAAAAAAACATACTAAATATCCCTACGTATAATAAACTTATGGTTCACATTTAGCGGATATTAACATTTATTACGAGGGTTGTCTTTTCAGTTTTGCATATAGAGCTGGAATACACCAATAGATAGCTTTTAAAGACTTTAATGTGTTTCGAAGTATTCCCCACGAAGATTAATGCACTACTATTGCAAGCGCCCCAACCAACTCCGGAAGCAGTTATTTTACTCGTTGGTTGTTACAGACAAAATTCTTTTTTTGAAAGCATCGACCGTTTCTTCTGGCGACTACTGGAACCTACGACGTTACATGTGATTTTCCAATGCTCCACCCGAAGGTACTACATTGGCCAGGAAGCGAATTTCTTTCTACCTGAAAAATTTTTAATTTTGCCGAACGCTTGCTGTTCCAAGTAAGGTCGGGATCTTTAACGTGCGTGACAATACTCACACACGGGACCTCCACTTTACCTCTCATCCGAACGAGGACGTATTTTTAGGGAAAATGCTCGCCTAACATTTCAAGCGGACTGTATTCGATTCGAGCCCGGGATCTTCGACGTAGTAGTCATACGCGTACCAACTACGCCACGGAGCCGCCTTACTAAAACCTATGACCACGCAGGACGTCCTTGATTTTCGTGACTGTACGGAAGATGGTCTAACAATATGACGTTTTGTTGCGTTAAAAATTCAATTGCCTTTACGAAGCTCCACGATGACTTGCGGCAAAAAATGGTTGTATACCAATCGGCAGTAACAGTTTTAGATCTTGTAGAAGAATTATGACTACATGATCTGCTTTCGAGACAAATGTTGTGATCAACTTTTTGGATACAATCCGAGAACGGATAACTTTTGTCGGCCTTTCTTCACCTTGAAAGACCATAAACAGACGGCTGGCGTTTATTTTCTTACACGTATGAGTAAATCCAAGATTCATCACCAATCACGATATTGTACACGTTTTTAGAGTTTTCTGCGTTGAAGCGGTCTTAGAGCTTTTTGACACCAATTCACTCTAGTTGTCTTCTGTTCCTCGGTCAACAGATGCGGTCTCGAACGAGAAACTAATTTTTTACACGCTAATTCTTAATGAAAATTTTTTTAATTGAAGTCTGAAATCCTCAATAATGCCTCAATTCCCGATACGTCACGTGTCGATCTTTGTTGATGAACTTGCGCACAGCATCGACGTTTTCCCGAGTGACTGCCGTTCTTGGTGCATTTGCTCTTGGATCGTCATTAAGATTAATTTGTCCATACCAACGAGAAATTGTTGACTGATATAGGTGCTTCATTGCTGAAAACAGAAACCAACTCGACGTGGCATCCTTGTTGAGATAATTGTCTTCGAAAATTATAAAAAATTTTCAGTTTCATTCCACTTTTCGGTTAACTTTGACAATTCGTTGTAGCTACAACACTACACGTATCCCACTGAAACTTTAGTAGCTCCCTCCATGTCCAGATATAAAAACCATAAACGACATCCCTCTGTATGCACCAGCAAGGTAGTGTGCAGTATTGAGGACATACTGATTGAACTTTTGATTGTTCAAATATATGTATAGTAGGGGTTGCGTGCATTGAACTTGTATGTAACTGAATTGTTTACTTTAAAAACAAAAATATTCAAAACAACATACTTTTGACAAATTAAAGAAATGAGTAGCTCTATCTGTAAAAGGATAATGTTTTGAACGAGGTTTTTACAAGGAAAGGTAGAATGGCACATGTGAAATTCATCGTTTATTCTGGGAATAAGTGAGGAAATCCATGAGCCTGCTTTAATCTTATACTTTTTCATTTCAATTAATAAGATACGTATTCTCTTACAACCGCACCATACCAAATTCTTTTCATTTAAAGCATATCAGGAATTTGGAAAACTAAAAAATTAAGTTTCTAATAATTACTTTGAAATAACTTGACCGAAATCCATGCGATTTTGATTGCCCACAAACAAGTTAAAATGTTAATAATAGTAATAGTTCTGGTCCAGTTTGTTTCATGGGTTTCTCGGGTGCTATAGTTACGGTTAATACAATTTTTCGTAATAAAAGCATGGTACATATGCACATGGTGTTAAGGAGCATTATCATGACTACGAAAATATTATAAGGAGTACATTCCCATAAAATCAACCTCTGAAAAATATGGCCGAATAAGTTGTAGCACGATTTTTGCAGAATACAAACTCCAGTTGTTAACCACATTGTTCTTGAAGTTCATATGTTGCCTTCTTCTTTTCCCAAGCAAAGAAGAACTAAAGTTATAACGTTTTCAGAAAATATTTTTGGTAGTAAAGTAGTTAGCGCTAATTTACAAAAGCTTTAAACTATGCATTAGTTTATGTATTTGCTCAACGGCGACACAGCAGGGATAAGTTTACTAATTTTCAGGAAATTATAAATAGAAGCGTTACTTGAAGCAGTCTTCTAAAGCAAATGTCTTGCTGAAGCGTGTTCTACACACGATGTCGTCAACCACTTTAATACCAATTAGAGAATTTTTCACCGCTACAAATTTTCTGTCTGTGTGGTGTTCACCCAAAATATTCTCTACAACACAACTTGTTGTCAATCAAATAATCACAACTTAGCAAATAGTATCAAAAATAACTGATAGTAAACTTGTAAATTTCACGACCATCTCTTTAGGTAACGAACGTAAGCGTTTAAATGTCTGAAGGAAACAAAGTTTTCTTACAAAGTTTACCCAGGAAATATTTCAACAATTTTCATTGACAACGGTGTGTAAAGTGCCAGCTAATATCATCTTAAACTGCATTTAAAAGTTACAATGTAAAACTTTTCCTGCACAGACAGATCTTACAACCAACTATTATCGTCGTTTTCTCAAGTTATCTCTCCACTTATGAATATTTCAAAGGAGTTTACGACTATTTTCATTTAGAAAATCCATAACTGACGCACAAGTGTTACAATGACCATCGTCAATTAAGTTTTTCGTAAGAAGACCACTCTGTTTTAAAAATAGACTTCAATAAGCATTCTAAATATCCGGGTTACAGGAAACCCAACCTTTCTGAATAACACGCCACTAAACGGCTGGGCATTTATCGACCAAATTAATTGGAACAGGGTCCTTGGACTTATTCAGAACTAACGGCATACTATTGCCATAAGAAAAATTACCATCGACAATGTAATAACAATGGTCCGCATCCTTTGAATTGAAGATAATGAATTATGATTAACTATTTATAGCAAAAAAGAAAATCTTATGAAAGGGGATTCGAATATGTAATAAATGTCTCTATGACCTAATTCAATTATGAGCCAGGAGTACTTACAATTAAGGGTCAAGCCGGGTGTTTGTAAGGTATGCCAGAGTAACACGCTCTATTTGATTTAACACGTTTTAAGGTATTGTTTATTTATACGACTAATAATTAATGAAGCACTTTCCCTGATGGTTTAATTCAGAGTTAGTTGTGCACCCTCATCATCAATAAAAAATACGTTCTACTGAATAGAATTAGGTCACCTGATAGAAAACGCCATATTAAAACCAAGTCACGAGGTTATAGGAGATACTATTAGTTTTGTAACTGTATGTAGTAACATACTGGATTTTCAGAATGGTTGCGTACAAGCTCACGGCTAGGACGTCCCATTTATAGTAATCCTTGCGGCGTTAACTAAATTTCCCAAAGGAGTTAAAGGATGACAGAGAATACAAAACAGGTTCCTTTACGACTTAAGGTGTTTCAATAATTTCTTATGTATTCTGAATTTTCAGTTCAGAAACTGGGGTCGCTTCAATATACTTAGCAGCGAAGGTCAAGTTATCCTCCGAGTTCATAATATGTCATTTCTAAATAGGTTAACGACAAAAATCCACTACCACTAATCCTGATCTATCTAAAACGCGCTCGCTTTCAGCGATACTCGGTGGATGATTAGAGCTGGGAATGTTCATATCTCACAATCGCTAGCCAATTTGCACATTATAGATTGACATCACAACATTATCTTCGTACGTTGTGAAATCGCATTTTGTTTAAATTCCGTTATCTTTGCAGAATATCTAGTTTCCTCTTGTCATTTACCGTTTAGTTGTAACGCTTTGGCGTTAAGTGAAAAGAAAACCAAATGAGAAAAATGTATCTTAACCGGATAAATTAAAGTTTAAGCACCCTGTGTAATTCTGCTTTCATGTATAATAGTGTTCAGCAAGCACGGCATTGCAGTACAATTGGTAGTTATATTAAAATCATAATCTTCAAAATCACAACATAATTGTTTTATTGCCGTTAAATACACATTAGGCGGGAACCCAGGTTCATAAATTACTTTAAAACTAAAAAAAGTGCACACAAAATATTTATAACTTTAACCTTACCTAGTGAAATCATGTCATTTTTTAAGGAAACTTAGAATTATGAAATAACAGTAAATTAATTAATATACATCCCAAATATAGGAGAGTTTTAACAAAGTCAGTTAAATAAATTAAATTCAAGGTTCCTACAATGTAATAAAAAATTATAGACGCTTTGTTGGTAATATTCACGAATATTAAATTAACACATAATATGTTTTTTCCTACAGTGTAACAAGTCATGGACACGAGGTTCTTACGTGCTTGGATCCTATAGGCTCACTTTGGAATCACGTGTTTCACGCCATACACTTGATAGCCAGACCGAAAAATAACATAATCTCTTCCCTATGAACACAAAAAGGAGGTGGAGGTGAATAACAGCAGTTACATTCGACGGGGACAACCTCAAATTAATTACTTACAAGCCATAAACACCGATAGTTGTGCGAATAAACAGCGAAAATTTGGTTTGTCGTAAAACGCCTCTTTGATTATAGAATAATAATTGAGAGACTGCGTGGTGTGCTACGGATTTTCGACATAACCTAAATTATTAAAACACATGGGGCTGGTTTGGTTCCCAGCAGTCAGTTTACAATTAAATACCCGATGATTAGATAAATTAGTCTTGGCTCCAATGAACTTTTTTTGTAGTCACTTGAAGAAAACCGTAAGTCGTACTATCTTAAAAGTTAGGTTGCTTTTGGTGGCATTTACGTATAATGATTATGTTATAAAATGTGAAAATAATGCATAGTGTGAAATACTTAAAGTAAGATCTGGACATTGCCACTTTAATTGCAACAGATTATGATATTTAATGATAAAGGTTTTGATGCATTAAGAAAGAACTGAAAACGAATTTTACCATTTTTGCGTATATGTATTTTGTAACAGGAATATATTTAGGTCACTGACGTTAATATTAATGTACGTAAATTTAAAATTGTAATGTATACTTGTTCACGGGCATTCTGAAATAAATATTATTATAGAATAGAGCACCCATAAACATGACTGATTGTAAACCTCACAAGGTAAGTGTTATTGGTAACGTAACTAGAAACTGTGCCTAGATATTTTTTTATTGTTTAATTTTGTTCTATTTTCCTTCACTTATTTCTATAGGCACTCACTCTCACACTTCTGTAGTTATCAACTAAAGTCTAACGAACATCGCATTAACTGCACCACAAAGGCGATTTCAAGAAAAGGTGGTTTGTGGTGTAATATGTAAAAATTCGTAGCTAAATTATTTGTCGACATTACTGCTACAAACCAATTAATTTAGTATTTATTCAATACCGTTTTACCCATTATGGATTCTAGTACTCTTGTATATGTAGTAAACCAATAAAATCTAAAGCACACTACTACTACAGCTGATCACATAATTACAAACCATTTCGCGTGTTCCTTACTCGTATGTTACGATATCTAAGATTTTCAAGTTGTTCGTCGACTCGTGACAGCTGGTCACTTTTTGCCTTCTTGTCAAGCCAAAAGGTCATTTGCGCTGTTATCAGACAGGCGAGATGAAATAGGAAAACAAGTTTTCCTGACGTAAACGCCGAATTAAATCAAGCAGTTTTAGTTAAGTTGTCTAAGACAACTAACTCACGGAGAAGTAATTTAATCTTTGCAACGTGTAACTTCCATTACGTACAAGAATTTTAATGAAGTAATATGATTATGTTCTACTTGGTTGATGTTTAAATTAAAATTTATCATCATGGAATTTGGTACTTAAATTGTAAGCAGATTTCTTAGAAAAGTATTGGACTTCTGGTCCGTGCCTACAATATGCCGAATTGTTGGATTGCATCATGTACTTAAAGGTTAACAGGTCGTTGACGCCGATTGGTAAGGCCATTTAATTTCCTGAAATTTTTGCTGCATGTGGAGTATTTTATTCCGTATATAGATATATGCACACACGTAGTATTTAATTGTTGAGTGGTTGTAAATTACTTTATGCTTTGTTATATGCAAGCACTTAGTCAACCGTTTACAAATAATTTAGTAGCATACGTGGTAAAAAAGAGGCTTACCCTTTTTAAGAGTGTAATACAGTATTGACCGAAATAAACAGTACTGAAATTGTAATTGTTTTGTATATTTAAAAAATACATATTATTGACACTTTATTATATGTTCTAAATGTGCACCTCCTCGTTCGAGACAGACTTCATAACGATGTTCTAAGTTTCTGGTCATGTTATTGAATAAGGGTTGTCTCAGGGCTGCGAAGAAGACTCTAACGGCATCCTTTAATTCATCGATGGTTTGTGGTGCCCGTTTGAAAACGGCATTTTTAGCCATGCCCCAAATGTATGCGTCTGGAGGTGTGAGGTCTGGAGAATGTGAAGGATAAGGGAAGTCAGTAAATCGTGATATGAATTTGCTTGGAAAATGTTCTTGAAGAAATTGACGAATTGCGGCAGCAGTATGGCAAGTTGCCCCGTCCTGCTGAAAAAATTGGTTTCGAAATGCCAAGTTACGTGCACGACAGAATTGACGTAGATCAGGGATAAATCGTGTTAAAATTTGTCTGTACCTCTGTTGATTAAGTGTGACTTGCCTACCATTCTCTTCGATAAAGTACGGACCAATGATTCCGTGTCCGGAAACAGCACACCAGACACTCACTTTTTCACTATGTAAAGGAACCTCTTGAACCTCATCGGGTCTGGCAAAGCCCAGAAATCGATTTGTGCGACGATTCACATAGCCTGACAAGTGAAAATGTGCTTCGTCTGAAAACCAAACATTTTTCAAAATTCAGGATTTTCATACTGTAACGCGAGAATTCTGGCGCAATATTCCACTCTACTGCGATAATCCCGAGGATGTAGTTGTTGATGTACCTGAATCACATACGAAAATGTACCCAGCTCCTTCAGGATTCTTTGAAAGGAAGTTCTTTTTAAATCAAGTTGTAACGCTGTCCTTGCCTGGCTGACTTTCGGATTTTCTAAGATTTGCTCAAAAACACGTTCATGGTTATTGTTGTTGTTAACTGTCCTGGGACGCCCTGAGTTTCCTTTTCGTTGGCACAATACACTACCTGTATTTCTAAACTTTTCAATAACCTTCAAAATTACAGCATTACTTGGAGAACGTTTATTAAACCTTTGTGTGAATTGATCAGACACGTATAGCAAACTTGCACCATTACGTCGGCCGATTCCGTATGAACGAAAATAATGCTCTACCAGAAACACTTTCTCCTCTGTACTTAACACCATTTTTAACAATTAGGCCCTACTAATTACTTGTTTGAGGTTTACTTGACAGGTCTATACTAGCTAACTTGAGTGTGGCAGCGCACGCATAAAAACACCGCCAGCTTAGTTTCAGTACTGTTTATTTCGGGCAATACTGTATTTATGATATATAGAATGATTTTATTTCATTAATCATGTGCTCAAATTTATAAATTATTCTTGGCCAACTATGTATGAAAAGATTAAAGTATAGACAAATCATTGTTACCTGTTGTTTGCAAAATTTAAAACTAAATGTCATTGCTTATCTTGTTTACAACAATCTTTATCTCAAGATGTTCAATTTACGTGGCCTCATTCCAGAAAAATGAAATTTTAAATTAAGATTAACTAAGTAATAAATTTTTGCATGTAGAGAAATTTGAATGACATGTACAGTTTTACGTAGCGCTACACCGGACTATTAAGTATAAATTAAATATTGTTAATAAAATACAGAATTCAATTAAGATTCAGTAGAATTAAAACTAAAAATTTAGCTATACATCTTCTGAGTAATGCAGTAATTATATTCATAAAAATTTAACTTTTGTTGAATTGGATTTATAATGTACATAATTGTTTAAATGAGAATATAGAATCAATATATAGAATCAATTTCATGAATATTTAATTTCTCCCAAAGATTTTATGACCGTTGAAGGAATTCATTCACTAAAAATGCATATAACGACTCAGTGATAACTATTTGAAACAAAAATAAGGACTTCGTGTAGATACAGAATTATTAGATAAATGATATCTTTGTTAGTTGTAACTATGTTTCAGAGCCATCCTAGAACTTCGTTAGTGCAGTAAAGAAGTAAATAACATATAGCTGGTATTCAAACTTAATTCCTAAAGAGGTTAGAGAACATTTAGGTTTCCAAATTTTCCATTTAAGCAAATTGATTTAGTCAGTTGCTTTATAAAAAATTTAGGTGGTGTCCATTATCTTGTTTTTTCCAACTTTATAAACCCACTAACCCAATCTCATGCAACCGTGGATCAAAAACTGGGTAAGCTAAAATTCTTACGAGTTTTCTTTTTCTACAAGTCGCATGTTATCCAACCTTACCCTGGGCTTGTTACAATTATATAAGAATTCTCGATAGGTTTAGTAAAACTCTATAAAAAATTAATGATTTTTTTACACTTACAGTGGTTTGAAATTATAGACATTGAATTTGAGTATGTCACACATAACTAGATTTAATTGTAAAAATTGATTAATTCGTCACTTTAAATTTATAACAATTTTTAGTTTTTCATTTAATAATAGGTGTTCCAGAAATTGAACAACAAATAATTTGCTTTAGGTAAAGAAGGGATTCTATGTTCGCATGCACAAGGAATGAGTAACAGGGTGAAAGTCTTTCAAACCACTTATATGTTCCAATAGGATGATTCATATACTTGGCCGCTTGCTTACAAAAGGAATTTGAGGAATTTCGAGGTAATGGGTTTAAATGAATAGAACTAAGGTATGTTTTCTGTGTTTTGTAAAGGGTTAGTTCACGTTAAGATGTCGAGCTTAACGTTAAGCGTTTCAAATATAATTTCTTAACAAATTGCAATGTAAATTATGTACAACTTATGTAATAGATATATCATCGATTAATAAGTGTTATTATCTCTAATTGAGAGAATAACTGGTCCTTCATTGATTGATTCATTAATTGTAATTAATAAAAAAAAGAAATGAAATTACGTGTTTTATTCTTAACCAAAAGACGATCTATGGTGTGACGATTTACTTCCCGACACGGTCCGCTTGAAAAATGTTAGGCGAGCATTTTTCGCAAAAATACACCCTCGTTCGGATGAGAGGTAAAATGGAGGTCCCGTGTGTGAGTGTTGTCACGCACGTTAAAGATCCCTACCTTGCTTGGAACAGCAAGGATTCGGCAAAATTCAAAATTTTCCAGGTAAAAAAAAACTCGCTTCCTGGCCAATGTAGTACCTTCGGGTGGAGCATTGGAAAATCACATGTAATGTGACGATTTACTATGTACTTCTGGTATAATAAGTGTACAAGATATCTTGTTTGATGGATATTGTAAATGCAGTAACACAATGCTATATGTGAGAGTTATTCCACGCAAGTACGTAATATTATTTAAACAGTGTTCTCAGGCAAGGGGATAATTTTGTAAATAACAAAAATAAACATAAAAGGTATAATTTTATGAACCAAATGTTTGTTGCGCAAATTCATATGTAAAGGATTTAATGTCAGAAAATTTTTTTAATGATAACTGAACTGTGATGTTATAACTAACACTACAGGCTTTGTCAACATTCGGCACGAAGGTTACCCGCTTTAATTGCATCCTTCCATAGCCAAAATATTATAAAGAAAGTAAATTTAACGGGTCCAAAATTAATTAAAAAACGAAAATGTATTGGTAAGTGACTCCATAAAGCCACATGGGCATCCTATCGGCGTGTGGGCCCTTATTGGGGCTTATTAGACAGGAGTAGCAAATTTGTCATTCATAAATGTACACATTATGAAAGTACAATATCACCAAATCACATTTTGTGCCTTCGTGATATTTTATTCAACATTACAGATTTTGATGACCGTCGGCACGGCGGAGATGACTCGACTGTTTTTCCATAGCCAAAATATTACAAAAAAAAAGTAAATTTAACGAGTCGTAAATTAACTAATACGAAAAATGTATGGCAAGTGATTCAATAAGGTCCCTATATTTGATTTTCCAATACTCCACACGAAGTTACTACATTGACCACGAAACGAGTTGTTTACTTGAAAATTTTAAAATTTGTCGAACTCTTGCTGTTCCAAACAAGATAGGGATCTTTAACCTGCGTGTCAACACACACGCACGCACGCGCGCGCGCACACGCAACCTCACACACACACAACACGACCTACATTTTTACCTCTCATCCGAACGAAGGCGTATTTTTGTAAAAGAAAAATGCTTGCCTAAGATTTTACAATCAGTCCATGGGCATTCGTCACACTCAAACCTACTAAGCCGCGGAGTCGCGGACTCAATAAGACCACAGAGCATCCTGTCAATGGGTGTCACTCTTATTGGGCTCACAAAAAATGTTGAAAACGTGTAAATATTGAAAATATATATTGACAACAAAATTCGTTGTTATACAGGGAATTTTAACTCGCTCTCTCATAAATGCAAGCTATTGTTTTCCTGCTTTATTTAAGCCAACCAGACAGGCAAGAAGGCACGCAGGAAGAGAAACATTCAATGAGTCTGTACTAAAAGTATTCGTATTTTATACTCAATCGATAGTCCTTGCATCTAATCTTTGTCTAACTTCAAAATATTTTTTAAATGTACCCTTTACTCTAGAGATACCCAGGTAGCAGTGGCATGAAGTTCGATCGTCAGTAAGAATCGACCGAAGAAAAGGTTTTTGTTTTGCTTTATAAGGTGTCACGGAGATAAAATCGATCACAAGTATTTTAGTATTCTCAGACAAAAGACAAGAAATTTATTGCGAATAAGCTTAAGAATAAATACACGGAAAGAACAAAGTTTGCACTTATAAAAAAAACTTGCCCTTTTATAAATATCGGAGAGCTTTCACACGCAACGCTTTTATTACTTAATGTTGTAGCGTTGCATTGGGCAGTGATTAGTTAGTCGTTGTGCATCTTCCATTTTGAACTTCTTGTAGCTCTCGTTTACATTTGATCAGGCAAAATGTTCTGGTCTTTCACGGTCAGAAATACGATGTATCCAAAACATGAATAAGCGCGGTATATCACTGTGGCAAATATACAGAGGAAAATTCTGAGGGGCATCGTTTAACGCAATTATTAATCACTAATTTAAGAAAAACAATTAATGAACTAATAACCCTGGTAACACAATCAACAAAATAAAAATTGTACTCTGAAGAAAGTATTAATGAGGTAGCCGAACGCCAACATAGGCCATACAATATAATATTTAATATTCCGGAATCATACAACGATGAAAATCAGTCAACTTGGATGGCTTTTATTGGAAACATACCTCGTATTTCCAGTGATCTGGCTAAAATGGAACCTGAAATTAAAACTAAAGTAGATAATAGTGAAATGGGACATACGTTAGGTTCGCGGTATACCTAGCCATGGCGGCTCCGTGGCGTAGTTGATATGCGTGTGAATACTACGCCCAAGATCCCAGGTTTGAATCCCGACACGGTCCGCTTGAAAAATGTTAGGCGAGAATTTCTCACAAAAATACGCCCTCGTTCGGATGAGAGGTAAAATGAAGATCCCGTGTGTGGGTGTTGCCACGCACGTTAAAGATCCCTACCTTGCGTGTAACAGCAAGGGTTCGGCAAAATTCAAAGTTTCCAGGTAAACAAAAACGCGTTTCCTGGCCAATGTAGTACCTTCGGGGGGAGCATTGGAAAATCACGTGTAGGGTATGTGAAGGGGTTTAAGCAGCCTGTGGCTGCCAAGGATCCCCCAACACTTAAGACATTTGCAGAATTATAGTTTTCCAGTGAATACTTTCGTACAATTAACATTAGTTGAGAATATTGCTACCTGTAACAGTTTAAACAATCATCATGTTTAAGTACAATCATTTTTTCGTCATTAGTTTTTCCATCTTGGTACTGGTTGGATGCGTACCTGTAACGATTTCTATTCAGAGCTAGCCTACTCATTTCCCTGAAATTCAGACATCCTACATTTCCACTATCTGTGTGCAATAGTCTAACCTACGTCTACCTCTACTTCTCTTTTTTCCTATCTCTGTTTCTAATATATTCCGCACTATTCCCTCATACCTTAGTATGTGACCTATCATCCTATCGCTCCGATTTTTTATTGTTTTTCACATTTTTCCTTCTTCCCCCTACTATTTGTAGTACTTCTTCGTTCTTAACTTTGTCTGTCCATGATATCTTCATCATACGTCTGTAGCACCACATTTCAAAGGCTTCTACCTTTTTCTTGTCTGCTTCTCCTACTATCCAGGCTTCACAGAAAGCAATGAAACAAATTGATTCCGAAAGTGTTTCATGCTAAGCACAGTCAATGCAGTTATCAATAAATAAGGGACTAGACAGTGACAATTTTATAAAAGATATAATATCAAAAGCAAGTTCCGTTGTGGTTCATTTCAATCATTCTACAACAGCTACTGCAGAGCTACAAAAACGACAAAAAAAATGGGTATGCCAATTAAAAGATTAGCTCAAAGTGTAAAAATAAGGTGGGATTCAACATTTTTTCATGTTTGAAAGGATTTTAGAAGTAAAAAAAAAAGCTATTGCTCTAGAAATAATAACAAAAATGGGCGCAAATTGAACAATATGTTGCTATTTTAAAACCTTTTCAAATAGCTACTACAACACTGTGCATGGAGTAGAAACGTGACAGGTTCTTCCGCATTACCAATCCTTGTACAGCTAACAACTTTTCAAAACCCGAACCTCCTGAAATGATGCCTAATTTTAAATATACTGTGAAACTCGATCTGGAAAAACTCTTTGATTTATCGTTTCCTAATTTACAATTATCACCTTCAATCTTAGCTTCGTTCTTAGACAATAGGTCCAAAAACTTGAACTTTCTGCCAAACAATATTCAAGAAAAAGTTCAACTAAAAATTGTTTCAAAATTAGGAGTTCAAAACAAAATAAAAAGAACATCTTTAAAAAGTCTTCAACTGCGCTTGATTATCTTCTGGGCGAAAATACTGAAGAAATAGAAGAAGATTCTGCAGTTGGAGACCTTGAATTTAGCCCGTACAAATTGGAATTGGAAATAGGCTGTAATGAAGACCCCTTGACTTGGTGGAAGCATAACAACCATCCTTATCCTTCGTTCGCAAAATATAACTGTAAAGCCTGAGAACAATGATTGTTCTCAGGAATTGAAGACATTGAACTTTACCTTAAGAAAGCATTCGATTCGTATAGTTTGAGAACAGAATTTTAACAAAGAGTGGAAGATTAAAAAGTTGGAACGAAATGAATACAGGGAAGTAGACACCTACAAAATGATGCGTCGATAACAACGGACTCGGTACGTACCTAGGCTGTTGACCTTCGGCGAGGTGGTAGACAAGAAGAAAGTGCAAAATTATGCGTGAATAACGGACGCGTAAGTACGAAGACCAATTGCCTCCGACGAAAAAGAATATTTTGAGCTTTACTGGATACGTACAGGCCAGAAAGTTTAAACACGCGATTCGTAGATTTATATTTGTGCCAGTTGGAGAGATTAACCCGGGAACTGGCGACGCATTGGTTTCACTTATCAATTAAAGGTGGAATTTTTATGTGACCTTTCGTGCCGACGAAGTTCACACCAGGTATATCATTGACGTCCCGGGACATACCGCATTAATGGTTTTAAAAATCAATTGGAATATTAAAGCCTGCATTGAGTACTCTCAGCATTTTTGTTTGTTTACGATATATATTTATGCATGTGGATTTCAAATTAAAATGGTTTGATCTATCTAGTGGGGAAATTAATATTCCGCTAGTTAAGCATTCTGTGGGACTATGAAATAGCGACGGAAATAGTTTTGTTCTAAGCATAATATTATTAGCGAAGGAAGTTTGACTATTTTAAGAGAGTAAGACATATGAACACGCAAACTTAAGCGTGGTATTGTTGTTAGTTAAAGAATATAAACTATTTTGAATAAACAATGGAACGGTTACGTGAAAAATTGAGATTCCGCTGGTTTTTCTCTGTATTGTTGTTAAGGACATTTCCCACTAAATTGGATTTTAAAATGTCATACAGATCAATCGGGGAAAAATGAGTGGTGGCACTGTTACTTTCAGATTAATATTTTCTTTTGGAATTGTGTTAAAAATATTTGGCTAATAGGATGTAGATTAGGTTTGTTGTTTTAAGGTTAATTTATGTGCAATGATGTGTTTTGGAAATTTACTGTTAATAGTCTAAATTTAGATGGAATTTTCTTTGCATTTGGTTCAATATAGACACAGATGAGCATTGTTAAGGATATTCAGTCATTCCAATGATGAAGAGTTTGAAATCGGAAGCAAGGAGAGCTGTACGGGTAGCCAACTATATCAACGATACTGAAAGGATAGGACGGTTTGGCGCATTTAATTTTGACAGTTAGTGAAAACCTTTCAAGGTAAGTAATATTTTTAAAGTAGTTTTATATTTCGGCATATATGCCTTTTTAGATTTTATTATTATTTATCATTTTGTCGTACGCACCCACTCCCGCACTACTGAAAGTTTGCCGGTGCACTTTTAAAATTGTTACAAGGTTTCCGCCCCTTCTAGGCAATTCAAAATTAATGACGTGGTATTTTAATTGCAGCCGTATTCAGGCAAATAAGCGTGAAATTGATCTTAATTTGTTCTTATAAGTAAGACAGAGGTTATTTATGAGGAATTTTATGATTATATGAGCCAATAAATTTAATGTATTTCTTTGTACACAACGCAATTATTATTACTTATTAATTAATTATAAAAAAACTACTACATGTTTGTCTCGAATAATAAGAATGAATTTTAGTGGAAAACACAGGCGTTTTAGCTATATTAAATATCAAAAACATACTTTAAAACAACTTAATGCTTAAAAATGACAAAGAAGAAGTTTCTAACAATATAATACTGCAATATGCATCATGTAGGGTGTGAAATTGATAAAAACTAATTTAAAATATTTACAGCTTCTTGTTTTTAATGTTACAGGTTTGAAAATTGGCGAGTATCCTTCGATTAATAAAATATTTTAAATTGTACCTGAATGCCCTTAGTAAGAAGTTGGCACCAATCTAGAATTAAAATGTTTATAAATTTTTGTTTTGAATTTTCTGGCGCATTAAAATTTTTTACAATACATTAATATGTTAATGAAGTTTTGCTAGTAAGTTGACCATTAAGTTGGCACGATCCAAATTTAATTGTTTAAATTTGTTGTCGTTTGATTAGAATTTTTGGGGGCTTTACGACGCAATAAAAATAGTTTTTGGAAAAAATTAATATTTCAATACGATTCTTGCTAAAAGTTTAGTATATTTCTGAGGCGACTTTTCGACTACTTACGAAATTTTATTGGCTGTTAACAAACTGCCAGCGTGTTCTGTATAGACAATAAAAATAAAAACGGCCGCTCAATTATTCATCTATTTTCAAGGCTAAAGTAGTATACGCTGGGCTTCAGTTAGACGATTGTTGAATTAAACATATATTATTATCGATATTTAGTAAATAATTATTCTAAAGTTCAGTCCTAAGATCAATTTTTTCTAGTTAATTTGTGTGTGAATCCTTTATGCTTGACTGATTATTTCAAAACGTATTTGTTAAACTGGTTGTTTTCATAAGGATTTTATGAGGGCCTATCTTGTTTATACAATTGTATATCGTAACAAGCTGTTATTCACTACACAAATAGTTAGACGTATTTTATCTTATGTAAACCATTACCGTGGTGAAAACAGCTTAACTTAGCTTTGAACTTTTTATACATCTGACAACTATTTAAAATATTTCACGTTTACAATGTCGGAAATAAATCTATAATGAATTATTTATAGATACGTGTAGCTAATCGCATACTATTCTTGTCTACACCACGTTTGCATCTTCATAGTCTCACTGCAAACCATCATCTTACAAGTAAACGCCTGATGTAGATAGAAAAAAGCATAAAAATAAACAAATTATAATAGTTGTTTCCTCAAAGACAAGGTTCAGCTTTTTTTTCCTGTTAATAAACAATTGTACCTATACGTATTGAAAATATACTCCACATGTGATGCAGTCAAAATATTCTACATTATAACTTAAAATTAGTTTCAACTAGTATGTACTGCATGTATTGTGACTCTTTACACGCAGTTTAAGTTTACGTCCAAGCACTTTAAAAATTCTTAGTTCAAAAATAAAGCTATAATAGTTTTAAAAACCGTGAGGTTGCAAACGTATTATTTAAAGTCTTTGAAATACTCTTAAAGTCGATTTTAACAATTTTTCGAAATCAAAAATTTGTCTTTGTTTATACAAATTGCAGTTCCAAACCATCGCTTAGATGGCAGTTACGAAAGATAAAATAATGCAGCATTAGAAGGAAAATAGAAGTATAAAAATCTAACGTACGCAGGACCATTAGGTTTCAAATTTAACTGCAGCTCATTTGATAAAAACAGATTTTCGGTCTTTTTTAAACTGTATTTCGTCCCCCAATGTATTTTGAAACAAAACAGATCAATCCTCAGACTTAAAAATCCATACAATGTTACTTTTCACAATCGCTCAGTTTATTAGTACATAAAAACCTGGTTTCAGCGATTTGGACTCAATATCTTGTTACCCGGACATTTTGAGGAAAAATCGTCGTCACATCTAATTTTTTGATCTATAAAATACTAAGCTCTAAATTATAAAATATAGATTTGTTTTTCTGATCACGATTCTACTGGATTGTAGTTGACCAACCGCGAGTCCAAACAACTACTGTATGCATAGCCCCTTACCTTGATCCGATAACTGGCTTAAGAGTCTATAAAGGTCGTTCAATGAAAAATCTGTAAAAACAAAAAATGTCCAGTATATTATGAGTTCACCGATGATGTCGATATATTCGAAACATATTATCAACCAATCCTTTATATTAAATTTTTATCCGTATTCACTCCTAAGATATCATAATTTATAAAAAATTTTCAATTTAGAAAAACATGGGTATTTCTGGCACAAAGGACCAATTTCCGGAAATATTTTGGGATTACATGTTGTTACGTAAGTAGATTGTGCAATTTTTGAGAATTTCACGTTAAGTACACACATATATTTGTAAATTTGTATATACAATTGTAATGAAAGTAAAACACAAGTTATTGAAAATATAAATTTGCGGAAACCAAACGATGCATCTTGACGGCTCAAAAGCACCGGACGTACTCGTTTTAAAATTTTAGCTGCATTCTTCGATGTTGCAGCGACGAACTCAGGTACAGGGCCGGATTTGCACTAACATAAGCCGCCACCCTTGAAACATCGTAGAGTTTCAATAAAGGTATAAAGTTCAAAAGTTTTGTAAGAATATTCTTACACATAAATGCGTAGATTTTTGTAAAAAAGAAGAAGACTATGTATGTCAAAAACACTAAAATAAGTATCTCATTAAGTATTCTGATTGCGCAATACACATAGTTTCACTACCGGACGTTTAAAATTGCCTGTGGCAGTCTTGATGGTTGCACTGCGAATTATTCTATCAGGTCCGTGATGAACCTCAACGATTCTCCCAAGCCGCCATTTGAGGAGTGGAAGGACGTCTTCTTTAATGATAACTAGTGGGCCAAGTTTTAAGAGTTGCGGAAAATTTTCCTTCCATTTAACACGTAGTTGTAAATTCGAAATGTATGCTTTAGACCATTTGGACCAAAAATGTTGAGTAAGTTATTGCATTCTCTGAAATCTTGACACTAGATTTTCGTCTAAATACGACAAGTTCGGCTCTAGTATCGTGCACAAAGGTTCGCCGATCAGGAAATAGCCAGGAGTAAAAGGATTAATGTCGTTTAGATCTTGTGTCAATGGATAAAGAAGTCTGGAATTCAGGCAAGCCTCTATTTGACAAAGAACCGTGCAAAGTTCTTCGAAAGATTGATGCGTCACAAAAACCATGATACTGAACAGAGACTGGATTAGAACATGTAACATATCTTGGAATGTTCAGTGTGTTTAATTGTTCTAGTTGAGAGCGGTAATTTTGCCATGTTAAGTATAAATCCGCAAGAATTGTCTCGTCTCAGGATAGTTTTAATTTCCAAAAATTGTAGAATAACTTTGGCGGCAATAGTTACAGGTGAAAGCATACCCAGTGGGTCGAAGATCATTGATATATATGACAAAATTTGTTGTTTTGTAGCCTTGGATGTGTGTTGTGGAAAATTGATTGTGTATTGTAATGTAGCATTGCAGGAATTCCAAAGTATGCTATATGCCAACCAGCATGTATCACGTTAGATTTAATTTGTAAATAAATTCCCGCATATTTTTAAATGAATACGTCAATTTCCGTCATCCCTGACAGCCGCGCCTGCGCAAAAGGATGCGGAGTGCACGCGTGATGTGATAAGACGCAACTAAGTTACGAGCCCTCGACGACACAACAACTATCTTGGTGTGGTGTGTCTTTTCTTTTTAGGTATGTAGGTTCCTCTAACATTATCTTTGGTGTACCTGGTACCTTAATTCCTGTCGTTCCCCTACGAGTGCAGAAGCTACAGGAAGGACGGATGGTAATTTCATTCAACATGGGTAACTGAACCTAACCTGCAATTCACCGTTGTGCCATGAGATTAAGTTGCGAGATGCCACCACGTAAGTAATTTGTTTTGATTTAAATTGTGCTTGCAAATTGACTTAAACAGCGGTTGCATCACTTTTAAAACGTGGTCGGTATCATTTACAATATGCAGGGAATCATACCGGGGGGCATAACAATTGCGCAGTACAACAATTGCCCGAAAGTGTAACAAGTAATCCTAATGTCTTGTTTTGTCCGGTGTGACCTAAGTGTATGATGTTTGATCCAGAATCATACTGTATAGATTTGTCACTGGAAACAAATTTGCGAAAAGGAAAAACATAGGAGTTTAAAAGTGTAGAAATTTCGGTTTTTATTTGCTTGACCTCTTAACAGTATCGCCTCCTGTGAGATCATCTATATAAAAATCATGAAATATAATTGAAGCGATCTTAGGGTTTTCACGTATGTGTTTGTGTGCAATCTCGTGCAGTGATCTGATAGCTAAAAATGACGCCGAGGCTGTACCGTATGTTACCGTGTTAAGGTTGTAAGCAAGAATTTCCGTGTTTGAATCGAAGCGCCATAAAACTTTTTGCAAATGGCGGTGTTCTTCGCGAATAAATATCTGTCGGCACATTTATGCAATATTCCCACTTAAAACCATGTTGTGTTTTCTGAACCTAAGTAAAATAAAAAAATAAGTTGTCCTGAATATTAGGACCTACCTACATTAAATGGTTCAGTGAATATCCAGATGTGGAGTTCGCAGAGCCTTCAAATACGACGCATGATTTCGTAGTAGTAGAAGTGACATGTGATTCAATTGTTAGTATTCCTTAATGACATCATGGTACTGTTGCTTTAGTTGTGGATTTTTCTCTAGTTTTCGTTGTAAGTTAAGAAAGCGCTTAGTTGCTGCAGTTTTGGAATCTCCTAACTCAGGTGTGGGTTCCTTAATCGAAATTTTTACAATAAAATGTTGATCATCGCTAAGTGATGTGTTTCGTTTGAAATGATTTTCACAATAGTTTTCATCGTCAGAAAAGAATCTTACTTTTGGATATTCTTCAAGCAACCAAAATTTTGTTAGTTATGCTTCTAAAATATCATTAGAAGAATGATAGCGTTGCAATGTGTTGTGAGTAATATTTTGTGTATAAACTTTGCCTGAAATGAGCCAACCAAGTTTACTTTTTTGTAAAATGGGGCCGTTATTGCCAAGCTTGATTTGTCCGATACCTAATAAATCCCAAAAAGGTAAGTCTACCGGAGCAGGGTAACCGAAGTTTGGATCAGCAAGTTTAATATTTTTGGGTATGTCTAATGACGAGTTGTTGATATAAGTATTTGTCAAGTGACCGGTTATGTTTGGCAAATTTAAACAAGTAAGTGTTGTTTCAAAACTATTTGCATTAGATTTAATTTTGACCGTAACAATGTGACTGACACTGTGATTCAATTGATTAATTCCAAAAATGGATATGTTTGTGTTATTTTTTGGCAATTGTAAAATGTCACAAAGACGTTGAGATATGAAGTTCGATTGGCTTGCGTTATCTAAAAGAACTCTGCAGTCGTGTGACCACGACCATCCAGCAATGCACTTCTAATACATTTAAGAATTTGTCAATAATAGTACTCATTATTCTGTAGGTATATATGAATCCATAATCCAACACCTTTAACCAATCAGAAACATCCATGTCGTTGGTTATGATCATAATCCAACACCTCCAACCAATCGATACAAACCTCAACTTTTCATAATACCGAAGGTATAATTTTCGTGGTAGACAGTTAAATTTTGACAAATAAGTTATTGATTTTGTCAGTGTTAGTGATATTAGTTTAAACTTTTGGAAAATATCTAATAATGAAGATTTCTATAGTCGTGGGAAAAGTATAGTATTCACTTGTGAGTTATGACTATTCTTCATTGGGATTACGACGCTCGCCCTAGTGGGCTTGTGGTGCAAACCCTCTGAATGAGTAATGGTTACCATAGCTCGCTCGTTGAATAATATACTATTTCCCACGACTCTCCAGTAATGGGTCAACAATAGCACTCATTATTTTATAGATGTATATGAATCCTTAACCCAATACCTATAATCAATCAAGAACATCCACGTCGTGGGTTAGGATCATAATCCAACGAATCAATCACTACAAACCTCAATTTTTCATAATCACTGCCAAGTAGGCTATTACACTTTGACAAATGAATAATCGATTATTAATATGTGTGATATTCGTTTAAATATTTAAAGAATATGGAGATTGAAGAAACGTGTGCGCTGCCTGAAAAGCTAATATCTTAAATTTACTGCCGGAGAAATTTAAGAAAATATATAAAACTACTTATAAGGCGTTAATGAATTGGTGTCATAAAAAATTTGCATATTCGTTTTCAGAAAGGTTCTAGCGTATTTTGGAGAACTATTCCAAAAACGGACATATAGTTATACATTGGTAGACTAAGCTATAGAAAGCCGAATTCTGAGCTATCACTGCTCTCTGGCTGAGAAAATTAAATCTAAACGTCAACACAATACAGTATCAATGTATCAATAGAAGTTACCTTTTTTTTTAGCATAAAACCTAAGCGCCACAACTCGAAGTCAGTTTTTGTATTTTGAAATCGTAGACCATAAACCCAGTAAAAAACAACTACAGACTAAGAGACACAACATATTGTATTGATATACCAAGGTTGTCGCTTAGTCTATTAATGAAAAATTGTAGCTACGCCAATGTGTTTAGTAGTTGTTATTTCTAACAAAATAACATTATATTGTAACAATAACTTTAACGTACGACTTCTTTTTAAATTATTATTATTTTTGTGCGTGCTTTATTAAAACGAATAATAGTAGGCTTACAACTAGATCAAGAGAGCGGTTATTAACGCAACTAGCGATACAATGTGTTTGTGTAAAGATATGTATTAGCAAATAACTATAGGGTCCGGCACTTTTATTTTTAGGAATGTGACCCATCCAATATAAAGACTAACCCAACAGAAAAGCAAAACAGCAAACCTTGAAAGAGAGTGATCTATCTACAAAAGAAAGCAATAAAAATAAATGAGTTACAAGGAAAGGTATATGAAATGCCTCAGATAAACAAAGACGTTCCAATGAGAATAAACGAATACGTTGTTATTGAAATAGAGTAACAACGAGTTGATCCTCATACAAGCAGAACACTTTGTATTCGATGTATGTGAGGTGACTAAAAAAACAATAATAGTCAGACGTTAACAACTAACCCATCTCGTGGTTGTAAAATGATTGTACAATAAAAAGTAGGATCATACAAAGACAAAATGAGTTATAGATGTGGAAAGGTTAGAAAGTGAGCAGGGCATTTCAGATAATAACGTAGTTCTTAATAGAATTGACAAAAATCTCGTTCATCAAGAAATAATTGAAAATGTACTTGACGCAAGTTTTGATAATCATAAAGGAACAGCTTACTCAGGCCGTTCTAAAAAGGAAAGAACGATAAAGTTTAAGGAAGCTAAAAAGAGGAAGGATAATACGAACCAAGATTATATAACTACCAAGAGAAATTAAATTAAATTTGTCAAAGAATTCAGAGGATTATCAATGTA
Organism: Platerodrilus igneus; assembly: GCA_036346225.1. NCBI lineage: Eukaryota > Metazoa > Arthropoda > Insecta > Coleoptera > Lycidae > Platerodrilus > Platerodrilus igneus. Next base: position 3,054,523 of record JARFIW010001358.1, read on the forward strand.
ATTGCAGGTTGAAATGTAATGAGCAGTTGTGAACTGAGGAAAAAAATCTAAATTTTAAAGCTTTTATAAAGCGGGTACGTACGAGGCCAGATGTTTAATAATACAAACCATGCTCAAAGAAGCTCATATTAAACACAAGAGAGTAAGGGTAATCTAAAAAGTAAAACTACTTCAAGGGAGTAATTTTTATCAAATACAGGAGTATGCAAAAACATTTTTATACCAACTTTACTAATTTCAAGTTTTACAGTAAACGTAGCATTGAAAGAGAAAACAGATGGTCGAGACAAAACTGGAAGTCACAATAAACTATCCGATAGTAAAACTGAAGAAATGATACAACATATATCCAAAACCTGAGGTCCATATTACATTTAGTAACAAAAGACTGTTTGAATTTGCTACGTTCCAATTTTGCTTTTAAAATTTTCTTGGTTAATTCAATACCCGCTCGAATAAATTCTGTTGCTACTGTTAAATCCTTCAACATAATTAATAATAAACACGCTCTCAAATAAACTCCTCAACTTAAATCTAGTTGCTTTGAAACTACCAGTTTATGCTACAATTAAAAAGTTTATATACTGTTAGGTGCCCGTTATCTCGGTATACATTACGACCGCGTATAATGGTTTTCTCTATTGTTCCAATGTAAAGAATAACCCGTGTTTTCCAATTCGAATTCGTGTTATTTGAACCGTAGTTGAATTTGATTCTACAGCTTATGCGCCGAAGTGTTTCTACATTATTCGTCGCCGTATTTCAAAAGCAATGCACGTTTGTTTTTTCTGTTCGACAACTAGGAGGTGTCTTACGTGGATTGCTGAGTTTCCCGCGCGTACCCATTTTAATCAGATTCTCTTTTTAGCTTTTTTTAGCCGGAGGCCGAATTGGTTCTTTCTTTATGTAGACCAACTACTTTTGTCTGTAGACCAACTGCTTTTGTCCGTAGACCGCTGCTGCAGTTATGGTAGCAGGGTAAATTGATCCTGACGACCATGGCGTTGAGTTGCTGACACCCCCGACGGTTTGCAAGCTAAGTATCCGGACACCTACAGGTATGCAACTCCTTTTCTTTTGTGTGTGTCAATGGCATATTCCGTATCAACGTTTGGTGTAGTTACGTAACATTGTAGAACTATTGTTTGTTGCTGCTAAGCGATATTATCGCTCTACAGCTGTGATGTACCTTTGTTCAAAACGTTGGACTGACACACGCTTATTCCTTTATACTAATTGCTATATTTTACAAACGGTACTATGTACGATTTAAAAGATGTCTGACAAAAGCTCCCACACGTTAATTCTTTCCTACTAATTCGTTATTTTACAAAAAGTATTAGGTGAAAATTTTAAAAACGCTTGACAAAAGCTCTCACGGATTTATTTAATACTGATTATTTTTATTTTGTGTGAAATACGAAATGCGCACTTCGTATCTAAATTCTTAAATTGTCCCTACAATATAATGGTTTGTTGTTAAATAATAATACTTAATCTATTGCTTTTGCTTGTTTGTACAGAATCCTTTATTTATTTTTATTTGTTAATAGATAATCGTGGCGATGTGTTTTTTTTGTTTCTTTTTGGTATGTAGGCGAATCCCCCCACTCTCCGCGTTTGATAGTTAGCCTGGTATTTACTTTTCTTCCGGCTACGTCTAGATACGTAGCAAATTTTTACAAAAGCTTGTGGAGCAATGATACTGTAGCAGATAACATTGAAGGATACACAGGTACACAGGACTTTGAGTTAGAAGAACAGTTTTCACGCTTAAGCATTTAGCCTAAGAACTTTTAAACAAAATACGTATTACATTTTATCTTTAAAAACAAGTTTGGTTTCTGTTTAGTTATTTTGGTCAATAAGTATTTTTTAAAATGCTATATGTATTTTATAGAATACCATCAGCTGCTGATTTATCATACCACTCATCCGTACACTACCTGTCACAAATACTAACATTGACATTAAATATCCAGACTAAACCCATCTGGACGTATAGCCTATAATTGCTATTCTACAAAACGAAAATAACATATTTTAGCAATCGTAAACCAAGTTACATTTTAATTTATATACGATTAAAAGTAGTTCACCAAAGAGTTTGTTCTATAGTATACACAATATATTAGTTTTTACATAACCTATATAGACAACCACTTGTGAATGTTGTTTCTGTAGAGTGTAATAGAACGCTCTGCAAAAACTCAAACATCTAAAAACATACTTTCCATCGCTTTATCTACCATTGCATAACTACGTCTAAATATAAATCATCATCATTATGGACAATTTATTCTATGATAAGAACCACCCTGAGTATACACCAAAATGAAAATAATGAAAAATATTCAAAATTACAGGTATTTTTGCAGGGCAAATCCGACGATCGCTATGCAAAAAAAAGGAAAAGCTTCACTTCTGAGTTTGCATTAAGAATGGATATATCATGGAGCTTGTGCATATGAATTATACCTGATGAATGTTGAAGACATTCAATACATAAATTCATGCGTTTTGGTGACTATTTCTAATACTAAAACCAAAATAGTCCGAACATTTACTATAACTGACAATATTTTAGAAGTATGAAAGAAATGTATTAACTAACATTGGTCAAAAAACGTCAGAATTACTTATTATTTTATTAGTTACCAAAATGAAAAATGCACGTTTCAAAGAATTGGAATGAATAAATTCAGTAATATATTTAAAAAACTTCTTCCCATAAAATTTTTCTATATCTTCCATGTCAGAAGATATACGCTGGCTAATGATAACCGGACCACCCTGTATACTGATAGGTCCTTGCAAATAATATTACTGCATGTATACGCGATCGCATTTTCTATCATTTTTTATGGGACATAGAGAACATTGTTTCCTTGTTGCTGGTTTCTTTGGTGCTATTTCTAATTTTTCCTCCACTTGAATAAAATTTCTAATTGCATCTATGACAGGTTTCTGCAAATTGGGGCTCTTCGATCGTTTTTCCATATGTGGTAGAATAAGCTGCGTCGCCAACTTCTTCAGATATACTCTTCTTCAGTCCGACTTTGAGTTTTTGTAGTCTTTATTTTCGTTAATGAACAAAATATAGGCATTATGAGTTTCAACGGCTATTAGGTTGCTCCATATGACATATGGATATTGTCTATCGCTTGCATGCGTAATTTGATATTTTTTGATCCATCACATCCACGCCGCCCCTTGTTTCATTATAATATTTTTATTATTTCTGGTTTTTTCTTCGTCGTATTATCCACTTCATTATCATGGTGCATTGTACTCAGCAGAATTATTGATTTATTTCTCTTTAGGACATAACTCACAAAAAATATGTTTTGAGTAAAACAAAAAGTAGATATAATATCTCTCAGTTTTTATTGGGCAACATCTTTACAGGTGTATCTCTTTTGTTTCTTCTTATAGTGCCCACAGCGTATTCCAATAAATAAAAGTTCTTCGCATAATTCGACGTTGGTAAAAAAAGTTATCGAATGTTAAATTTCTTGATGTAATTTGAATTGAATGCACAAGAGACTGTACACCGTGCATTCCCAAATTGTGTAGTACTTCGGAACCAGTTTCTAATTCACACAACCAAAATATTTTTATGCCATATTTCGCCGATTTGCTTAATATGTATTGTGTAAAACCGCATCTTCCTCTAAATCCTACTAATTGTTCATCAATTGTGACAAATTCTTTTGGCACCATTACAGTCCTACAGTGCTCCAGGAATAGATTCCAAATATGGCTTACAGGAGCTAATTTGCCCGGTTCTTGCCGATAAGCCCGAGTTCTCTCGTTGAATATTAAAAATCGTTTTATATTTTCAAAACGATTCACGGACATGGCTACTTTGTAGATTGGATTAGACAGTTTAATCAAGAAAAAGTTCTCGTGTTGGTACATCTCAACTTTTTCCACTCCAGTCATGAGTAGAATTCCGATAAATGCCTTCATTTCTTCTTTATTACGTGGGTGCCAAATTTTCTTTTGATGTAGGTATTTGCGAGCAGCTTCTCTGTTAGTTCGAACAGTGATTTCGTCAATCATGTCATTAGTTAAAATTTTATCCAAGCATTTTTCCGACAAAATTTCCCCTTTTTTCGAAGGACCCGGCGTAAAACGAATGACATTTTGAAAATGAGCTTTTCTTGGTTTTCTATCAGGCATTTTCATTCGTTTCATTCTACTTTTTGTTGTCATGTATTCATACTTAGACCAGAAAGTACGAATTTGTAAATTTATAGAGCAGGCAAAATAGCTGGATTCACTATTAAATATTTGGCGAATGCTTAGAAAATTTGAATCCATTTTTAAAATTAGCTAGTTAGATTTGGATAGTTTTAACACGACTCTTCAGGTCGCACCGGTAAGCAGAGCTGGCGACTGCTATCCGGTATTACGGATCCCTCCCCTATTACTTTTGCTTGTCTTATTGATCGGGCACACTTCAAAATCAACGCTAGGGATACCATTATTTAAATCCTATTTTTAGTTTCAGTTTGTTAGATTTTTATTTAGGACCGATTAATTTTGAAGTTAGATTTCATTTGAGGCACGTTTATTTTCGCGTTTAAACCCAACGTAGTACCTTCGGGTGGAGCATTGGGGACGTGGCCGCAAGTATAGCGGCACTTATTCAAATTATAATGTCATGTATTCATCTTGTTGCCGATCAAATTGAATATTTTCGTCGGCGCTTTGATCGCTATTACTTTCGCTGCTACTAAATTGTACATTAGTTAATGTATTTTCTCTATTATCGCATTGATGATGCAAATCATCGCTGCTAGAGTCTCCATCTTCTGATTCAGCTTCGTTGTACCCTTGTAGCACTGTCTCTTCAAAATCGGAATCGATCGCTTGTACAGTTTGTTTATAACTTGTTGACGCCATTTTATTGCATACAAAGATAAACTATTTGCACATGTAACCAACAACAATCCAAATGTATACTGCTAAATTACAGAAGTACAGATATAGTAATACTGATAAGATGTCAGGTGGGGATATATTGACCTGTGCAGGTAGGTAGGTAAAATTCAAAGATTTTGTCCTAATTAGTATGCTGGATTTATTATTTATTATGACAATTTCAATATTACTTAAATTCACTATACAATACGCCAGAACAATGTAATTTAAAAACCGTTATGCAAATTCTTAAAGATATATGAGTATATTTCAATACGGTCAAAAAGACCCAACCTATGTAAAAGACGCAAAATTTCGTTTTTTGTTATTTCTCAGAAGAAATATATTTTATTGAAAACTGAGATGCTTAAAAGCTATTAACAAATAAGCAAACAAGAGCTACATAAAATATCAAATATATAAAATTAATTTTTTTTAAAATATGAAGTTTTATACTTGCGCCTGGGTCAGAAAGACCCAAGCTATATGCATCCTAGGGTTAAAGCGGCAGGGCGGTTGGATATCGACATCGATAGCAGAAGGATGATACATTGACGATTCCATGAAAAATAAGATAGATACTGCAAATAAAATTTTTAAACTTGGTAAACAACGAGGCAGCGCATTAAATACCAACTCGAAAAACAATTCAAAAGTAGTTACATAATCAGCCGTCAGCTGTACAACTCATTAACAACGAACAACCCTCTAAGAACATTAACTCCAACAGCACTTCAGAAATGCCTAGTCAAAATAATCAACTGCCAATTGTACAATTCATTAATTGCTCGAAAGTTTCAAACATTACAATTAAGGATAATTTATAATTTAAATAACAATTAAAACGTGTTTCATTAAAAATAAAAGCTACATTTCCGTCAAACATTCAAGTGTCTATTTGTTAGTCGTGGGAAAAATACAGCATTCACGAGTTATGGCCATTATTCATTAGGATTACGCCGCTCGTACCAGCAGGCTCGCGGCGCAAACCTTCCTCATGAGTAATGGCTATCATAACTAGCTCCTTGAATAATATACAATAATATTTCAGTCTGTTATAATTTAGTCATAACGCCTAAGATACAAGACATTAAACATATTCACTACAACAGGTGCATAATGTGGGCATTTTATTTCTCCTCAGATTTGTAACTCATGTATCAAAATAAAATGAAAAGGTTATGTTTTCAATTTAAACGTTATAATATTCCTAAAGCTACGTTCCCCGCTCCCCGCTTGTCCGTTGACCAATCAGAATGCAGAAATAGTTTGAATAGTCATATTCTATTTTTCAACAGAGAAGTTGAAGTAGAACAATTTTCATCCTTCGCTACGTTGACCTTATAGGGCTAGGTTACCTGCCCTCCGTTAACGGATAAATGCGAAACAAGAGGGTTTTCGCAATCCATTGAAAATTAACATCCTTCAAATAAATCAGAAGTAAATAAATATGAATTTGTCGTTTTTCCAAACCATTGTAGCAAAGCATGAAAATGTTTCTAAGTATGGTACTAACAGACTGCCATTCCAAGCCATACAGAAAAAGAATTCTGATTGTTTTGTTAATACCTGTAATATAACCCATACACTCATACACAGTATAATGTGTTTAGGGCCGTATCCCCAATGCTCCACCTGGACGGTACTACATCGGGTTTAGACGCGATCAGATTCCTGTCTCGTCAACTGGTATCGCCCACTTAATATAATATAAATAAAGATGGCTTCCATAAATTTGAGTTTAGAGCTGTCAAAAAAAAAATGCTCAAAGCTACAGAGCAACAGCAAGCGCGAAATGGGAGCGTCATAAAAATGACGTCCAAAAGCAGCAGTTCTGGTTATCGTTGCGACCTTACGATCGCCTTATAACTAACCTATTTTAAGACATGTATTTATTGTTTCCTGATCTGCGCCATTTTAGTTTGCAAAAATTAATTAAGTCACCTGCTCTAAGATATTTTGCTTAGTCTAATTTAATTTATCTCTATTTATATTAATATTAATCAGGAAATTTTTACTTCTCTTCGTCTTTTCTTCGTCATCATCCTCTGCCTGCAATACCTAAACGGCTCATGTTCTTCTGGTTTCATTTAATTGACGTCTGCTTATTTGATTTAGCGCGTTCAAGTGCTTCATTGTTTAAGCGTTTGTTTTTGTCCGATTTGTTTTATTCAATTGTTCTACTTATTTTAAGAATTTTATCTTTATGAGGCTTGAAATGGTTGTTCTATTTATCCCAAACGACAACAAATTACAATGGGGTTGCTTTAAGTTCTATTATTACTCCCATTTAATTTTGTTAATTATTTGTTTATTTTACTTTTTACTCTCCCTCCCCCTCCCTACCGCCTTCTCAGCAACCACTCTACTGCCGTGTTTGAATCTAGCTTGTCTGAGCCCAAGCCCAAATCCAATTACGAACCCGGCCCGAACCCGATTCGATATGCCCGAACTCTCAACTTTGACTATAACTTGACTTTATTTTCGCTTCAACCTTTATTTAAACTCGCTCTATCTTGCCTTTGACCTCACTTCAACTTCTATTTCGCTTCGCTTCAGCTTTAATTTCTAGTTTTATTTAACTTCACTCTAACTTTGCCTTTCACTTTAAACTTTTACTTTTTGGTCTAACTTCTTACCCTATTAATTCTCGAGGAGGTCGTACTCTATAACCTTAGCTTTGCCTGAATCTGAAACGGGACCGTTGCCCGCACCCAGGCTGGAATCCGTGTCCGGACCCGAGCCCGGATGACACTCATACACAACAAACCTAGTACTTTACAAAGTCAACGGAGCAACGGATGAAATTGGTTAACTTCAACCAACTATTCCGTTGAAATATAGAATGTGACTATAAACTATTTCTGCAATCCGATTGTACAGCGAACAAACGGTGTGTAGAAAACCTATCCTAAAGCTGATAGTTTATGACATATGGGTACGTAAGCTATGCTATAAGCATTCTTTTTTTGTATTGCCCGGAATGGTAGTCTGTTAGCATCGTACTCCGAAACGTTTTCATGCTTTACTGCAATGGTTTGGAAAAATAATGAAATCGTATTTAATTATTTCTCTCGACGAATAGCAACAATTCATTGTTTCGAATTTATCCAATAGCGGAAAAACAAAAACGTACCAACGAAGAGCTTAATCCTGTCATGTCATACATGTAAATTGAACCTTAATTTAATCAAAGTGACATACACTAAATACCTAACAACAAATTAATAACTAATCGGGGGCAAATAAAAAAACCGATTACATCTGTTTAGATATACGAGGTGGCAAACTTACGGTTCTTTTATTAGCGTTTTTCTTTTCAATTAATTCCGACAATTTGATCATTCATCGCGCTATTAAATAAATGTGACAAATATCTAAACATCACACTATTTATTGTCAACATGGACAACATGATGTCGGTGTACAGTTATACGGGAAGGCATTAGTTTTGTGTCATTAAATTGAGAGGGTGATAGAGATTGATTGACTAAACAAAAACCTACAAAACATTTTGCTATTGGACCTAGGTCAACTTAAGTAAAAGTTTTAGGAATGCTGTTTTGTTATATGTTTATAAGAAACAACTTACCTGTGCTAGTGTTATCTTGAATCTCACACGCACATGAAATGATTTCACAATCGGTGTTCAAAATGTGCACCGTATCTGCAAGTTTGTGGTTGGATTTTTAAATCAGAATTCACTAAATTACTGCGCGATAAAATTATCTCTAATTGCCTACAACCAATTACAATTAAGTCACAACATTGCGTTTAAATGTATTACCTAAGCAGGTAGTGAAACACAAGTAACAAAATGAAACAAGTGCAACACACTTACAAATTATCTAACGCGGTTACGAACTATTTCTATGAAAGTACAGGCATTTTAGAATAGGTTATCGTAATCTGCATAAACGATGAATTGTAACAAACGCAAGACTACAGGGTCAGAAACCCAATAGTGTCGACCAAATCAGCATCATGGAATATTATTTTTTGGAACATTCGTATGTTCAAAAAAATTTTAAACTTATTTTGGTAGCAGCTAAATGCATTGGATTATTTCGTTTGACAGCTAAAATGCACCCTATCTCACAAATTTAAGATTGCAGAGGGTCACAACTTGGTTGGTTGACTTTACAGAATGATGTAATGTGTATTTAATGCGTGATCTAATTAACATTTTTGATACTTTTTTGTGTCTGTTTGTAGCTTAACAACTTGTTATAGAGCACAGGTTTATTCACAATTTTTGTTTGTTTTATCGGTTTCTACGCCGCCTTTAAATTAACGACATAAAATTAACTCCGCCCTGTATAGCAAAATCTAAGTAAATTCTAAAATACAAATACCTTCCTATCACCTCTATGTTTTATTTTATACGTGAAGTAAAATATAAAATCTTGTATACACCATTGGGGTTACTGAATGATCACTTCCGTATGGACAACTCAATTCATACCTTGGACCGTAGGCTCTCGAGCTGTATAAGTCGCCCTCCGGGGGGTAATAATCTTAATAATGCAATTGATGAATAAATAGCTATTGTCAACAATAATGTGTTGAAGCCAATTTTGAAAGAAGTTACACTCCCTGTACTTAAAACAAAATATTTACTTGGAATCTTCTAATCATCCTTTAGCAATACCGTTTTCCCACAAAGATGCGTCACATTTTGAACTGCTACAATCCCAATAACGAAAAAAATATAAGGACGGAAAAAAATTGTTTCTACACCATTTTCAAAATGGATGCATTAAGCAAGACACGTTCTTATTTGCATATTTTATATAATTACGACGTTTTTCTCATGTTCTTCCTGTTCGCTCACTTCTTAGTCTTCTTCGTCATTATTTTCATTCTTAATACACCGCTATCTAGGTCAATCATATTTTGATTCCCAACGATTGCATCGAACTCATCTTCGGTTGTATTTTCTGAACATTTAATGTTAACGACAAGCAGCATTTAAACATGACTAGATACGACGACAACAACAGATTAAAGAGCACGGTGTTCAAATGTTCCCACTCCGCACTTTAAACAAGAACTTTTTGTACGGATACATACAAGAAATTAGTATGAAATCCCTCTCCGTGAGGTATAAGTCCCTTCCCTGCCAAGTTCATACAAGTGCCTGTATTCTCGAGCTTAGGCGAGATGCTGTCACCTACGGAAATTTCAATATGTGGCACAAAAACGCACTTTCCATATTTTTGAAATCATGAAACTCGCTTACAAACTGTTCGATCAGTAAACATTGCATGGGTATATCGCACACGGACAACCAATGTTGTGCCCGAAAAGAAAATTTGAATGAGTAACCGCTATACTAAATATTATAATGATTTGGCACTTTCTAAATCCCAACTTAATATTTCCAAGTTCAATGGGGCGTGAAAATACAGATATTTTTCCTCTTTTGTGCTAGGACTTATATTATTTAAAGCGCAAGTTTGTAGAACGGTCGCGCTAGACGATCTAGTAAATTTAACTGCTATAAATGACTCAGAAAAGAAATCTTAGCAGATAATGTTCACAAGACGATTTCACGTATAAGATAATCTACTAGAAGATTTGATCGACAGTGAATTCCCTAAATTGTACCGTTTGACAACACCAATGTCATACGCCCTAATTAATTTAGTAAAACCTCACAGGGACCCTCCCTCAAGACTATCAGCTCTAACTGTATCCACAAAGGTCGTTATAATTCAATGATAAGTAATATTTATAGCTCATAATTTTCACAATATGATTTTAAGTATTAACTGCATAACGTTTTTTTGCCAGCGGTAGTTATCCATTAGCTTGACGTTGTTCGGATGAAAAATCTTAGTAAATTTACCACTTAATAATTCTGCATGATTTTCTAAAAATTTTCACCATTTCCGTCTTTTGCTCTGACGTTATAAAAGCCAGACGTCTACCTATCGATTGCCGTTGCTTTTTAATATTGATGGATAATGTTACGCGGTAATTCGCTCTTCAATTTAATTTTGTAAATAATTAATTTTTGTTTATTACACATATTGCGCAACATAGATTTAATAAAATGTAGTCCTGTGTTTTCTTGCAACCGTTTTTAATATCGTGAGAAATACAGTTTTAACATTTCCCATGGGTTTGTAGTGTCATGACATTTGTCGACCAATTAGATCGTATTTGTAAGCAACTGGACGTCGTTCGCAAAAGTGGAAGTAATTACTATCTTGAGGATACTGCTCCGAGGTTGACGTTATCTTTTATATTTAACTTACGCGGGGTTGTACATTATAGACATGTGGTGGAGTGTACCTTATCGATTTCCTTCACAAATTCTTCACGTTATCGTGCCTGTCTTCCTGATTATGTTTTAGCAAGAAGACAAGAACTATTACCACGCAAAACGGCCGATTTACCAAATTAATTGACTTTGTTTTAATTTTCGACTTTAATAATTTTGTGTAACGCTTAGTGCCATCCATTAAGTCGATTTAGAAACGGTTGAGTTGTTAAAATAATTGGCCTACTAATTAAATTTTATAGACCGGTTTTTTGTCAATTTGATTGGTAGAAAACAATATTGTCAGATTTTGCATGCTATATTTTTTGTCATACGAAATTTAAATATCGTGTGATGTTATAAAATACCATCCATCCTTCATATGCGAAATTTGTTAAACAAGTCGATGACCGATATGTCGCATGCGATAAAAGGCCCGGGTAAAAAACACGATTTCTACGTGTCCACCATCGCTTTTGCCTATTACTTGAAGTCTCAGTTTGTAGCTCACATTTGAAAGTCACGTTAGGGTTGTTTGATAGAGTTTCTTATAAATAAAATTAACATCATCAGAACTTACAAACGTTTTTAAGAATACGAGATACAAATTCAAGTTTGACTGCAACTTTAAATTGAGTTCTAACTCACAAAATGTTCTTTCAAATATTTCCTGGTATAAATAAATATGGAATAAAAATAGAATGCCAAACATCTGCGACTCAAGGTCTATTACTAGTATTGTTTTCATTTTCTCTTGAGATATTTCCTTCTGTTTGTTATAAATAAGTATATGGGATATAGCCAAACGTGATTTCTTTTTTTCTATCAGTTATTTTACGTTTAAAAATTATGGGAGAGATACATACGTCAAGGATGATTGATTCCTGTATGATTCCTGTACTTGATAAATTTTTATTTCTACTTTGTCTCGATGCCAAATGCGTTGGAGTTCAGCTAACTGAATATATTTCCTTTTTTACCTTCTTTTTCTGAATATCGGGTGCGTTTAACTTTAGGATGACATCACAACTGGATAAAATGCTACATTGCCAATGTTAGTTTAAATTCTAATGTATTTAATGAAAGATATGCGAACATTCCCATTAGCAAGAGGAATTGGTGCTAACACCGTACAGAACTGACAACCCTTATTGTGTTAAATGACAATATCCTTCAAGTGCAATTCTAGGTATTCATTTGTATACAGTTGTCAATACTTCATTACTACATTTGACGTCATTCTAAAGTTAAAGCGAATGGACTATAGTGTTATTTTCTTTTGTTTTTGGGCGAGTAAGATTTCTGGATTGTTGTGAGGTAATGCTTCACCGGTTGTGAATATGGTTTGTTCAGTGTTATTGTAAACTGTTGCGTATTCTTGTTAGTTGCTATAAGGTTAGTTGTTGGTGAATTATTTTTGGGATATTATGTCGTCAGATGAATTCCCTTGTATTAAACAGCGCTGGTGATGTGATTTATTGTTTCTCTTTGTTGTTACATAGATTGCACTTACCAGTTATTGTGCTACAGTCTTTGATAATGTGTTTATTGTAAAAATATAAGTTGATTGCTTGGTCCTGTATTACTATCATAAATCCTTCTATTCAACCGAGTCATGCGTTTGATGCTTGTTGACCAACGTATAGTGTATGAGTGTGAGTGTCTACCGGGTAGTTGCTTGTTTCAAATTTTCATGCTTTGTGTGATTATGATGTTGACTATAATGTGGGATGTGTTCATAAGTTTTAAATAGTAGGGAGTTGATATAAAACTAGTCATAAACTTAATGCGTAGAAAACAGACGAATAACGCAACGTTCAGTAATAAATGTAAAATTGTGGGAACAAACCGACGGTTCACACGGATAGAGCACTGAACTCGAAAATCGGATAGTTTAGACGTACAGAGTGTGAGAACCAAATTTAAAGAAGGGAGAAAGTTGTACAACGACTAGGTTCGGAAAAGTTGGGAAGTTAAGAAATGAACGATGATTAAGTGACAGCGAAGGTGTGTTGACGGTAAACCGTTGGTCCCTCGGTGTGGGTGGCCGCGACAAATTGTTTCTGTACTTTGCTGGATAATTAGTTCAGGAAACTCAAGCACGTGTGTATCGTGGAATTTATATCGCGTTGGTCGGGTATCAAAGAAGGAAATTATTTAATGAAAGGGCGATCCGTTGATTTCACTTTACAACAAATATTGGAATTTAGATAGATGGAATGTGGTCTATGTGTCAAATGAAGTAGAACTAACTGTGGGTAAAGTTTGAGCTTTTTTGTTTATAACATAAAAATATGTACACGTGAAACTATAAGTGTAAGTTGCGAATGGTTCGTAGTTATTTGATAGGAAATTAATATTCCGCTAAATAATTATTTTGTTAGACTGACAGCGACGAAACTAGTTATGTTTAAATTTAAGCATAGCATTATCGCAAAAGGGAGTTTGAAACTTTTAAACATTAAGAAAGATGTTCATATTAATATTAAACGTAAGCTTTATTTGTGAGATGCATTGTTAGTTAAAGAATGAAAATAAGGTATTATTAATGGACAATAGAATGATGAACGGAAAAGTGGATATTGTACTATGCTTTATATATAGATATTGTTATTAAGAGCATCTTCAGAAATGGGACTTAGCATGTCAAGTACATCAATACTGGAAACTGGAACAATGGTGCGGTAGTATTATTTATGGATTAAGGTTTCTTTAAGGATTTTTGTTTTTAAGGTTAGTGTACTTGTATCTATATTTCAGGAATTTACTGTTAATAGAGTTTAAGCTTAGGTGAAATTTTATTTGAAGTTATTTATAATATAGATAAAGATAGCTAAATTTGTGAAATGATATCCAGCCGTCTCAATGATAAAATCGTATTTGGGAGAGGCCTTAAATTTCTTTAATTTCACCAAAAGTTAATGAGTATTGTTAAAGTGTGGTAGAGAAAGTTAAAGTATGATGTGACATGCTGTAAGAAACAAACAACAAAGGAGACCTATCCGAAATAACAGTCTGTTGGGTAGGGAAAATATCAAAGGAATTGCTGAGATGTCAAGTCTTTCAATGTAAGTGTACTTGTAAAGTGGATTTTGAATTTCGGCCATTTCACATGTTTATTTTTATTATGTTTATCTTTCTTCTCATTGAAACCCACTCTCGCACCACTGTAGTTAGCCGGTGCATCATTAAAAATTGTTACGAAGTTCCTGCCCCTTCTGGGCAAATCGAAATCTGCAATGTAACGTCGCGTTTACCCGTAACATACAACCTTTGCGGAACGTTTGCGATACAATTTTTAAAAAAATGTAATCCACTTTCGATCTATGATGCTGTTCTGAGCATACTCTAAATGTTTCTTTAAGAGAGCGAGGCTTAACATTTTTTATTAAATTTTGAACTTCCCAGAGAGTAGCGCATTTTTCGATATTTCGTGGCAGTTTCTAACACTTAAATATTTTCGTTGTTGCAATCAACGAATGAAGAAAACCATTATTATTCTTTATTTTCTTTTCAGAGAAATAAGTTTATCCCACTAACCTTTGTAACTGTAATTACTTACTGCTTTTCAAAACTTTCCAAAGCTGAGCTTACAAATATCGGGATCAACGGAGTTCATCGGTCGTGGCTGCACTAACCAACTAGACAGTTAAGTAAAACATCTATTTAAAGTTCAACATGTCCAAATGGTTCATAAAAACAAATAAATAACAATGGTTTTTGCTGCTTGCTAGTATAACAATGTGTGCTTGGAGAGGATAATTCTATTTTGTACTATTTTCATTTGTTCAAGTGTGACAACTGACTTGTTGCATGGCATTGTTTTATTGGTAATGATATTTTTATTCCAGGGTAGTTTAAGTTCTGAGTTCTTTTGTAAGTTTGTCTTGTCGGGTTAGTTGTTGGTGAATTATTTTTACGGTGAAATCATGTTAAATTATATTATTATTATTAGAAAAAGGGTCTATTGAGTAAAAATACTCCGTTATTAACTAAGATTTTGATGAAATGTTAGTGTGAATATACACTTTTTTTATACACACAAGTCATATTCTAAGTCTTTATATATTTATTCATTTTCCAGTAATAATAATTTAAATGAAGAGATAGATTGTACGTTTTATAATATGAAAAATGTGGCTATTTCTAAACAAAACTACTATAATTTATCACTTCGGTAAAAGAACATTTAAAGTAAGAAAGCTGTAAACTACATAAACAAAAACAACATAAAAAATTTGCATGTGTGATAATTATGATCCATAGATTGATTAAAAAACTATAAGACGGATATTGTTTTTTTGGCGTCACAAGTCTTATTTCAATAATTAAACATAGGAGATTCCCGATCCTAAATTGGTAGTATATGTCCCATCATAAAGCTAGTGTAAGTAGATTATCACGTATAAGAATGCGGTTTTGAATTCCCGTGTACTGTTAGGGAAACAAGTTATAATTTATTATATGTATTTTGTCGGATAGACGTTTTCCCGCGCTTCGAGTTAATTGTCATTGCTTCAACCACCGAGAACGGCGATATAGAAAGAAGGGTTCATACAAGTTCATATAAAACAAGCGCTATGAACGGCAAATTACCTTGGGTTTTTACCGAACAGATGTAGTGACCATTAAGTGCGGCTGATGCGGTAAAGATACCTTTGGAATCCTTTGCCGTCCCTTGTTAATTATCTTTATTTCATTATGTTGTAGGGTATTTACGACCTTCTGCGAATCTGCTGTTAAATAGGCCATCTGTCCCTAATAGGATCCAAACGCACTTGCTAAAGGAACAATACATAGCGTTTGCATCGAAGAAATGGCTATATTATGAGCATGCAGTAATTAGCTCTATGTTAACTACTTAGATTAATCAAGGTAAACTTGATTTACTCATTGAGTTGTTTGTTTATTTTGTTGTGAAAATTTGTACAATATTCTTACGCCCTCTGTACGGCAACGCAATAAATTATGCTACTTTTACACCTGTCATATGACGAGTAATAATGTATCAAACACATATACCATCCACGCATAAACGTACATAAATGAGCATATGCTCATATATACATATGTACATACAAGTGCCGTATTGCAAGAAAGGAAATCTAAACAGTAATCGTTCCTAATGTTATCAACACGATACGTATAGAGAGAGTATCGAACCTCGTTAACACATTATCAATTCGCAGTTTACTTATTTTGGTCCCTGCGGAGCTGTGATACGACAGTCTAATTCAGGTTTGCCTAGGATAGCCGTTAAATATTAGCAGATTTAATAAACAAATAAATGCAATGGTGCCTTTAGTTGATCACGGGCAACGACCTACGGGCGTTTAGAACAATACACCGCTTGTCACAAGCGCACATTGCAGCGTTTGAAAAACTATCGTTCTTTAAGTATGTAAAGATATATTTTGACTTTTTTCTGTTCCCAGAGGTAATTTTCTTCTTTTTAGGTAGATTTCGTTATGGCTACTGTGACTAACGGAATGGGATTTTGCAAAAACAAAAGTATTCGAATTTCCACGTTATAAAATTATTCAATATGTTTAATATACCGAGTGACGCGATTTCTTTTTTGTTTCAATATTTTGTACAGGACATTTGGGGGAATTTTAAATAGAACGGTGCACATTTACGAACCAAAATCATCGAATTTTATTTTGAAAATCAAAGATCCACTGTTTTGTAACAGCGTACATATCGTCGATATTTTAATGAGCGGACTAGACCCTCGGAGCTAACAATAAACAGTGTGGTTGCAAATTGTCGACAAGGAACGGTACGGAACCTTACTGATGCCGAAAGATGACGTACGTCGTACACGGTTGAATATCGTGTATGGGAGAGCCCCCAGGAAAGTTTAAAAACATCAACAGTAAGACGTTTGACATAAGTTGAGCATAACAAGGCTCGGTGCGGAGAATTTCTTCGAATATTGCGTAAGTTCCATATAAGTTCAGCCTGTCCAAAAGTTGAAGCCGACAGATTACCAGCAATAGCTCGATTGCCATTTATTTCTGGCAAAAGACAGAAAAAATCGAGAAGCTCATTTCCAATTAAATGGTCTCACAAACAAGTAATAACTTTAAGATATGAACTAGAAGAATTTAAGAACAGCCCATCAGCGAAAATTACCACTTAGTGTATTCTTTGATGCGGTGTGTCATCCGTAAAAATCACTGGTCCATATTTGTTTTGTAAATTTTCTGAAATCAGTCTTTTTAAATATAAACCTATGAAGTATTAGGTATAGTCTGCGCTTCGTAAGATGGCCGATGGCGATGGAAAAAGTACATTAGATACTTAAGGTTTAGCTGATGGTAGTAGATGCCGCGTGAAAAACATTGTTCACCTGTTACCAAACCTTCATTCGCGTCTTGCCATTGTTGTTTGTCTTGTAATTTGACGTTACTATGCAATGTTTTTAACTGTATAATATAAGGTTCAGCAAATAGAATGTACCTACCTGCGAGAGGCGTAGCTGCGGATGGGGTGGGTGTGCAGTGCGACTGAGCACGCCATCGAGTAGCGGTGTACGTGTCGTTTTCAATGTACGTCATGGCGTGGTCAAAAAAGCACCGTGCATTTGTTGTAGAGAAGTTTATCGAAGACGGCGGGTCATCGATTGCAAAGTAACGTACTTTTCGCGTCCAGTTTGCGTTTTGACGACTGTACCCAGTTCCCGACATGAAAATAGCGCAGCGAATGTTTGATTTCAACAAGACGAAGTCCTGGCACACACATCGCGCCGATCTCTTGAACTACTTAGAGAAACGTTTTCCGGACATGCTATCTCCTTGCGTGGTGATATCGGGTCGTTGCCGCGTTCGCCGAATTTGACAACCTGCGACCTATTTCTATAGAATATACCAATATCGTCCTCAAAATTTAGCAGCCATAAGGAATGCATTTCAATAGAAAACATGCCATTGCACGCGAAATGACTCAAAGTCATGGACAATTACCATGAAAAGATTAATCAATGTATACACAGTGGTGATCGACACTTACATTGTGATGTTTCCTCCAAAACATACTAAATTAAATGAAATTATGTATATTTTACTATAATACAACAATTTGTTTGTATTTCTACTGGTTTTAATTTTATTAGCTTCCGACTGAGGGGCGTTCTTTCTGCCGGACCCTTTACAATACAGACGCACTTGTTTGCTCATTTCTGAGAAATTATAAACATCTACGACACATATTTCTAAATCAGCTTCTCGTGACAGGTAGACCATTGTTTTAATTGTAATTAGAGTGAATACAACTGGTGTAATAGCTGTATGATCATCGGTGATGTGGAAATAACCTTTTGAAATACTTTCGAAGAAAAACAGGAAATTACCCTGCCAGAATCAATTCATTAATAAATAAGCGGCAGCGCTATTTAATAAAGTGAAACAAACATGAAAATGTTTATTGAAAATGCTTTTTCTAGTTGACAATTATTATTTCAGCTAATGCACTTTTAATTCGAAATACTTCAAACATAATTTACTAATACGATGATTTGCATAAAAGTGATGTATCTCTGATACTTGTTTTATTGAAAAGATTTCAATGATCTTCTGTATAATATATTTGTGAGTAATTTAAAGACAATTTGTATATTGTAATAAGATTTTGAGAATCGATTTAGCTACATTCTATCAATTATAAAGACATTAATTACTAAGAACAATATTTGCATTCAATTACTTTCACTTTCATCATTCATTCGGTATCGTACCGCGCTGAAGCTTCTGAATCCTGATTATTTTTTATTTTGATAATCTATTTGATTGGTTAATGGTATTGTTTTTGACTGTTATGTACATGCGTTGTCTTGTACTGAAATCTAAAGTATCTTTGGAATTATTCTTAAATCTATTGCTCATCGTCATCATTAGGTCCTCAGTCTTGGAACTGTTAGACGCGTACCTCCGTTGCTTCCTATTCTGAACAAACGTACACATTTCCCTGAAATTCCAAGAGCCTAAATACAGCTTGGTTCCCCTTCTATTGTTTTCTAAATAAATACCCTATTTCACCGATATTCAGTGGTATGTAAAGGGGGTTCGGCAACCTGCGGCTACCAAGATCCTCCATCACTTAACCGTTCGCTGAATTAACAATTTTCCAATGAATCCTTTTGCATAATCAACACTAGTTGAGAATATTGCACAACGAACACTAGTGGTTTATAATAATCATCGGCTTCAAGTAAAATTATTTTTGTCGTCATTAGGTTTTCCGTCTTACAGCTGATTGGACACGTACCTCCATTGATTTCTATTCTGAGTTAGTCTACACATTTCCCTGAAATTCCCACAACCTACATCTTTGGCTATCTATTGCTATACATAATTTTATCAGAACATAAAATTTAGGATAGCAATATTAATTAGTACAAAACAATCAATATTTTTGATATAATTTAATTCGCCAAATATTAGTGAAAAATAATTTTTTGTTTTCAGGGTAAAAATACGCCCAAAGAAAGCTTTCTAATTACCAAAACGGAAAACAAAATGTTGAAAACGGTAAAGAATTGAAAATGCAAGGATGCCTATTAAAATATTTGCGCGAGGAAGATCATTAACAACGAAGCACTGAAGTTTAAAATTCTTAATAAATTTGTGTTCAAATCGCTGACAGAAACAATAGTTGTAAATGTAAAATTTTCACCAATAGGCATTGTTAATGTGAATGTCGACGCTGGTTACTCAACCAGTGATGTGTTACGAACAATTTAGGCCTTAGAAAATCTAGCAGGTAATCCACAGAAAAACTCGTTAAAGTACCTGAATAAAATTCTGTAAAAGTACCGAAAACCTCGATTCAACAAGAATAGTTTCAGACTAACTCAGTGGGAACGGTGATGTAAGTAGTCGAAGAGGGTCCTAGGATACTATCGTGTGACAAATATCAGTATTAATCGGTAATTATCTTAGACGCCACCTAATCTCGAAATACGAATGTTCCTAGGAAAAACCCTAGAGGAATAACAAGAGGATGTCAAAACCTGAAATCATGAACATGATTTTGTCTACGTTTGATACGACGAATAATTGAGTAACCTAACTAAAAACAAACCTAAAATAAACGTTATAAGGGCGCTAATATAATCATATAAAACTGCTAGCTGAAAGAAAAAGGTTCTCAAAACCAATGTTAAATTATCTATTGTAATGGTGATAAGGGGTGGGAGGGGAGAATTTCCTTTGAATTTTGGCTTATTAAGACTGTATCAAAATTTGGGGATTTAAAAATGTTATTTATTATTTTGCATATAGTGGTCTGATGTAATATTTAAAATGTTTAATATTAAGGTAGGCTGTGATTATTATGGTAACCAGGGTGATTTTATGTTGATTGAATTGATTGATAAAATATTTTTTGATAAAATGTACAAATTCTAATGTTGAATTAATGTTTTTGATAAGATTTTGAAATGTTCAAGATCTAATTGGAATAAATGTTTGATAAGATTTGATATGAACAAAAATATAATTAGATTTGATGATTATGAATTTTAAGAAGTTTTGATTTTATTTTGAAGTTGACATAAGGTAATACTGATTTTACCTAAGAGAATATAGAAGTGTGGCAAAAGGATATGATGGTATGGTTCCTGGTAATGAGAAGACTTTCATGGAATGGTGCTAGGTGAGAGCTGCAACAAAGTAAATGGTGAAAGATAGTTTTTTGGAAGTTACAATAGTGAAGAAGGGACGTATGAGTTTTTGACATTTTAATTACTATTATTTTGACATTTGAGTTGAAAACTAAATTATAGTTTGTGCATAATATATATAAGATGTAGAAACAAGTTTGTTTTTCAAAATTCTAGTATACCTTTTGGCTACAGTTTGTAACAGATCTGAAAAGGTCACCAAGTAGTTCTGTCATTAATTTGCAGATCATAGTAATTTTTCAAATTTTAATATTGGTTATTAAAACGCTTTTGAAATTGCAGAAACTTCTAGGAGAGCACAGTGTCGTCTCCATTTGTAGAAATTACCTGGAGGTACACCTGGACTGTATCAGGATTCGGTAAATAGTTAATCATAAAAAAAAAGTTTATAATTTTTGTGTGTGATATAAAATTTGATTGATAAATTGGTACATCACATTATTTTGGTAGATACAGATAATAGAGTAGAACCCTAGAACCTCGACTTGAGGTTATGGTCGTACATGCTACGTGGAAAATAACCGTTTGAGCTAGTCGGCGCCTTTAGAAGGAAATATTCTTTTTATTTCATTTTCCACGAGATTTTGATAACTACACATATTTGAAGGTTAGCAAAATTTAAATATCAGGCTAAAGGAGAAGAGTGTGTAGCACTATATACAAAAACCAAATATATATCAAAAATTACTTATCTTAATAAAAAACGTTTTTGGCGAACAAAATTACTTCCTAATTTCTTAAAACCAACAACAAGAACGTAATGTGGGTATGATTTATACAATGTTCATTAATAAACGGTTACTGTAAGCGATAGTTTCAGAATATTTATTATAAACATTGTTTCTGAATTTTAGCAAATGTGCTACATTAAATGCGTGAATGCAATATTCAAACTATAAATACCTTCGATAGCAGGACCATATGCGTAACGACAACAATTAATATGATATAATGCGTAACAGAGACTTACCAATCGCTGTAGATTATCACTTCATTCAACACGCAATAATATGGAATAAAGGAAAACAGGAGTGATATTTGGAAATTGGAGTATTATACTATTACGTACGGTCACTAGTTATAACCACTAGTGAGTCTTTGCTATATAATCAAACATGTGATTGACACATTTCAACACATACCAAAAATTAATCACGTCGGTACAATTAGTAAGGTTCAACTGTCTTATAATTTTGAAAAATGAATGAATTTTGTAGATAAGAACCAGTTCTATGTTGTACAATATAGACTGGATTTACCATCATTTATTTAATAACAAATTAAATTACAATTGGCGCGAACAAACATCGTAGGTGATTTGGCTGTAGATACCTTCTTTGAAACAACTACAATCAATTATTTCATGGAGTCAATTGGTTTTAATCATACTACTGGAACTTCTGGAACTTCGTTAAAAAAACTAGATGTTCCTAATTAACTCATTAGAGTCGTGAGTGGTGATCTGGAAGCGGAGAACATCTTGATTGATACGTCATCCAAAGTGCACTAAAGATGGTAATTTATGGTCGGGAACTGTGTGATTGTTATCATAAGGAATGCGGAAACAAGCAGAGACAGTTAAAATCAGTTCTTCCTTAGTTTTCATGATGGTACAACCATGTAAGTTAATGAATTGTTCAACATACTCAGTAATGGTACTTCATTTCGAGTAAGAAGCTTTTACTCAGAGTACAGATGAGGTATCATATTTGTTCTATTACAAAACCTTCATTTACATGTCAGTTAATATAGAACAATACTTTTTCCAAACTTCAGTTGTAATCTGCGTAAAATGCACGTAGTTTTTGTTTGTGTTGCCAAATTTCCACGTTAAGCAATTTCATTCCGTAAAGTTAGGTTTGAGCATTCTTTTATTTTAGGAGATGATTTTCGTTTTCCAAAGCAATGAATATAATTTCTAACGACTATATCGAAACAGATGTGTTCATACAACCAGCTGTTGCAAATGCAGACACAGACGAGGATTCAGGTGGATTGGTAGATAATCCTACGTCTCGTCAGTTACTAATGAATGCGGAGATAACATTACTTAACAATAACAGAGTGGCTGTGGATTATGACGGAAATGACCTTCAACCCACAGAATAGAATTAAAAGTTTTGGCCCAAATATTAGAAGATACGATGAAGTGGATAACTGATAGGGATGATAAAAACTTAGAACTCAACCGCAGTGTGTAAAGGAAGCCGATTTCGACACTGAAAGGCTTACTTCATTTTCAGTGTCCGATTATTCTAGATACAAATATATGTCTGAAGTAAATATTTTTGAATAGTTAGTAGATGAGACAATCATTCAGCGAAACGCGCCGATTGCATTATTTCCAAACTGCGCAGATCTCAAAATAACAGCAGATGAAATGAGATGCTTTATAGCCATTTTGTATGTTAGTGAGTATAACATCTTACCCTTAAAACGACATTTTTAGGACTTAGGTGATGATATGAAGCATATCGCGATACCTCAGTCTATGCAAAGATAGGTCTTTACAAATTTGTCTGTTCTTACATTGCACCGACAATATCAAAATTGATAAGAATGATAAAGCTTAAAAGATCCCCCTCTTAATCGAACTATTTAAGAAACGGTGTTTGGATCATTTCGTTCCAGAAAGTATGGTAAACTATTTCGGGAGACATGGCTGTAAACAATTGATTCGAGGCAAACCAATCAGAGTTTGCTATAAAATGTGGTACCTAAATTCTAAAGACGGCTATTTAGTAAACTTTGAGCTTTATCGGGGTAAAAGTCCTACATCAAATATTCATTTCGAAAAAAATATTTGTTAAAGCTGCTAGTCCCCTTTCAGTTCTACTTGATGATAATTGCGTTATAGTATTGATTTATTAATTACCATATACTTTCCCTTACAGTGTTACACCTCAATTGATTTCACAACGATTTTCTTTAATAATTAATCATACGGGATTTCTAAACATTAATTTATAGTATATTTATACATTGTAATTTAGCTAGGAAATAAGGCATGTAAATTATTACAGGGATTTTGGAATTAGTTGTTATTATTAAATGTTTTGCGGTATAGACGTTGTACCAAGCTTGAAATAAATATACGTCGTTGCTTCGACTAATCAGGATTCGTATCCAAGTAGAGTTGATGGCTCTGACAAATGAAAAGATCAGCCGTCATGAGAATTCTGAATATAACTACCTTATCAGTCAGAACTGTAGAGTTCTGTATAAATAGTGGTGGAATTTACCCCTCGAATCCTTATACCTATCTTACCTTGTCTCTTCCCTTTATGTTGTCGGTAAACAACGAACTCCGTCAGTTAATTTGCATATAGAAAAGAATTTAGATCTCCGACCCTATTTATGTAGATGAATAACAATATCATTTGTATTCCAGTGTGGCAAATGTAATCCAGGATTCAATAATTGACTTTACCTTAATTATTCAGAAGGGCAGAAGATGTTTAGTATAATAATTTTGCATGGTTAATTTGTAAAGCAAAATAAATTCATGTGAAACTGATTACGCCCTCTGTATAGGCACGCGATATACTACTGTATTGTACCTGTCATTCTAATAACTGTTATTTGTAATAACAGGTATTGGGTTTCACACAAAAATCTTAGCACAATCATTTAATTGGATTACGTTGATTAAAATGGGGGTATCAACGGCATATCTATTCCTTAATAGTTATGTCGTTGATAACTATCTATCTCACTTGATTCTTATTTCATAAGACATGTGATGGCCAAGATCTTTCACTGCAGCTTGTTGTCAGTATAGACTAGCTATAGATAAGCTTTTGTCGTCGATTACAGTTATCTTTAGAATCTGCATCAGCTTATCGTGACCTTATTTGTTAAAAGACTTTTTATAATCAATAGTATATAAATGCACGTCTCCGCATCTTTAAACTAGCATCTGGATGCTGAACAGAGCCTCCTTCGCTTCAAAACTTATTTCGAAAACCAAATTGACTTTCCCAATAATTTCCTTAATTCTACGGTAGATGCTGATGGTTAATATTCGCAAAAATATCGTTAATACGTACCTGTTCGAATTAATCATTTGACAGTCACTGTGTTCGGTGCTTTTTTTTTTAGAATGACGGCAGATATTAACTTCGATAGTTTTCCGGTCTCGTATATAGATAAACTTGAAGAGATTTGACCAAAACTCCATTTTATTTTCGCCTAATAGCTTCAATATTTTACTACTTAACTGACCGATTCCGGTAGGTGGTTATATTTACCAACTGATAATACCGTTTTTACTTCCGTCACATCAAAGATACGTAGGTAGGTCTAGCGTCATCAAATAATCTCCAATGCTTCCTTCCATTGTTCGATTAATTGCTTTACGTCTATTAATAAGCACCCATTCCTACTTTCCATTTTGCATCTTGCATTCGTTTAACACCATTAATTCCTTCAACGCTTAGTGGAAATAAAATAGATAATGTCCATTTAAGACGCTTGGGCATTAACCGTATTTCCACAGAATGTACTAGAAGATGGCGCACTTGTAACATATAAAGTTTTCATGTGCATTAATAAAGCGTTAAGTAAACTTGAATGGAATACACTTCACCTGTCAATAATTTATATTGGAGAGGACAGTTGGAAAACCATCGATTAAACAAACGCCAGACTAAATATAGCTGCAAGGTTACAATACATTACGGTATTTAAACGTAGTGTTGGAAGGGCTTAATAATACCTAGAGTATAATTAAAAAAACAAGGTTCACTCCTATATGATTTTTCCGTGTCAATAAATACATGGAAAGGAGGTTCTGAAGCAGAAGGATTAAAGCACTCGATTAAAGAGTACAGAGGCCGAGTATGTTTGTTCTACAATTTCAGAACAGTTATATAATATTTTAATGAGGACTAATTCATGGCAAAACTTAAGATAAACAAACAGTACATTATTAAAAGCACATCGAAAACCTACTGTGAATCATACGAAACCACAAAGATGCAGAAAAAAGCTTTGGCAAAGTCTATATTTCAAATAAACTAAGATATTATTAGAATACCTTTGAAAATTTGTTATTTTACGTAAATCTCAATGTAATTCTTTACAATCATTTCAAGTTTCCTAATAGTGTTTAAAAAATTCCGCTCACAATACGCTTTATTTGTTTTAGAAACTATTCGAACACGGAATCTCTCTAAAAATATTAACGCCTTGAAAATGTCGTGCACAAGAACAAAGTTATTCTTTATTCAATATAGCGATAGCTACAATTAAACACAATAGATTTTAGTACAATAATAGAAAATGATTCGATCAGAAAGCTACATCCCATTAATTCTAATTAAATCCTACAGAAGAAATTTGATATTCAAGCCATTCGATAATTCCCTGATTAAATTTGTGTTAAGTCTGCCTATTATAGTTTGAGGTACTACACCTGTACAACCGGTACAAACGGGCCAAAACTTTGTAATTAAATTAGATACAGTTTCATCAAGAGAATATGTATACAAATTCAGAATCGCAATAACGTTTGAAAAAGCAACTCTTTTGCAATACAATAATTGAGGTCAAATGCTTTTCGCAGCTTTTAAATAACTTCTTAACTTTCACGTGCACAGTAAAGTACTTGAAACCTTTTGCATCTTCATGCTTGTTTCTTTATTACTTTGCATTGAGCTACATTGTTGAAACTTCTATTTATCCTAAATCTATCCATCTCATTTTCATCACATAAAGATACAATCGTCGATAAAATATCGAGTTTTAGCCCAAAACATAAACTTAGACCTTAAACGCACCGTCATAGTTTAAAATTGGTGAATATGTTTACATGCAAATAAATTTAAAGTGCCTAAAATGACACTTTCATTAACCAGCTATTATTTAAAGTACTTGGAAAGTATACCGCTAACGGCTCCTAAGTTACCATTAAAATTCCATTGAAAAATATTTAATAATTTTGTTAAGCAAAAATAATTTTTCTCGCGGGAATTTCTACAGAATTGGGCGAGTGAAAGTTTAAATAACTTAAGGAAATTTAGTAAGAAAGAGTCGAACCATAACGTACTGTTATGGGAAAAGTAAATTTTACAATTAACTTGCAATAAAATGGTTCTAAAGTAAAGACATGCTTTTCGCTATAAACAAATGTGCGTACCCACTGTAATATTTATTCTATTGAATCGGGATGGAAGCTATTCGAAACCTGATTTTCTCCCGAAAATTTTCCGAAAAAAATTCATCTAATTTGAGGAAGGGAGAGAATAATTTTTTATTTTCAAGAAATACCTGCTCCTCATTTATAAATGATTAACACTTTTTATTGAATTGTAAATATGTTAAAAAAGACGGGTTAAACTATAAATATTTATGGTTCCGAGTTGAGACCGTGTCATTTTATGAACAGGTCGACGTTTCGCCCACTTTTGTAAGGGGCTTAATCAGGACAAGAAAGAAAATAAGTAATAAAATAAAAATAAAGATAAGATTGATAATATCAAGTAGACAAGTTAAAGTGTAAAGAGTAGAGTTACTCCTAAACTAGCAGACTCACTAGCCCATTCAAAGTCAAAAGGTGTCTTGTGGCGAAGTAACTGGTGAAAGTAGCGAAAGTGGTAGTTTATATAGGGCGAGAACTTGATACATGAGTGATCATTAATAGAGAGGAGTGTCGTAGCGGATTAGTGATCATCCCGGTTCCGCTGTTGTAAACATAGACTTGTTTTCCAAATGGGGGAAAGGTAGTAGCCATCGTCTTTGTTTAGATTATTAGAATTTTTATTGATTTCTATGGAATCTATAATTTTTCTATTGTAGAAAAATGGAATTCTGGCAATTAGTTTCGTCTTGTCAAAGTTAATGGTATAGCCTGTTTCATGTTAGTGTTCGCCACCGCTGAGCGATTGTACTGGCGTGTTCTTAAGCATCGCTTATGCTCGTTAGTCTAGTCTGTACTGACCGTCCTTCTTAATCTTCTTTGGGGATTAAACCACTCATAGTTTTTAAAATTATCTTTATTAACGTTTCGATCCATGACCTAGGATCGTTTTAAAATGTCCTGTTTCTCCTATGTATGCTAAACCGCAGCTGCAAGGTATACTATATACGCCTGGGGCTTTAAGACTATTTTCGGAATCCTTTGGGGTTGGTAATATTTGTGAAATTTTATTAGTGGGTATATAGATTGTTTTTATGTTGTGTTTACGTAGAATTTTGCCAATTCGGTCTGCTACGCTGTGTATATATGGAAGGATCGCTAAAGATCGTGTATCGGGATTACAGCGTGGTTTGAGGGTTCTTGTAGGATGCAGATGCCGGTTTATTACTCTGCCGATATCTGAGTTACGATAGCCGTTTTTTATAAGACTAGTTTTAAGATGGGTCACTTCATTAAATAAGTGTTCTGGTTATGAAATCTTAATTGCACGGTGGACTAGAGAGTTGATTACCGATAATTTTTGTGAGGGATGAAGATATGACGACGCATGTAGGTATGTCTTTATGGGGAGGATATTGCAAACAAAACAAAAACGTTCAGTAACCTTAAACACTCACTAGCAAAATTGCTTTGTACACTCACCTTTTTGTTACGGTGTCGTGATTCTGACAAAGTTCCAAATTTCCTTATAATAAAATACCACATTAAAACATATTCCAGCCGTAAAATTCTTCACAGAGCAGAACTATCACTTCTTCGCGAACGAATTTCCAACACTCGAAAAGAAATAGACAATATTTCTAAACAACTCCTACAGCTCCATCTAACAACTCTGTCCTCAAATACCGTCATAAATCGATCAGAACATATCCTATTCGAAAACGAACTACATATCCTGTCCAAAAAACTAAATTTCTCAATTGCACCCAGAAAAATTCCCGCAGGGGAAATCATTAGCTCTGTAGAATCAGCGATCCGATTTATACCCCAAGACGATGCCAACTTAATTCGCTTTGAAACAACTAAATGTCTCCGACATGCCAAAACTCCTAACAAAAATGTGACAGAGCAAGCCTTAAAATATCTACGAACAAACAAGAAAATTGTTATACTTCTTGCAGACAAAGATAATGCGACTGTAATTCTAAACCGTACAGAATATAAAAAAGATCAAACAATTATTACAAGACGGTTACACTCCTACAACAAAAGACCTCACTTTAAAGCTTCAACGGGAAATTTCAGTACTTATCAAATTCTTTGCAAAGTGACGGCAGTTCTCGGAATGGCGTCGGATGACAGAATGCAGGTACTCGTACCACTCATTCGGCGTTAATACAATATTTCGAACTCTCGCGACAAAATTGCTGAAACTTTAAATATTTAAGTAACAAATTGATATACTGCGATAATAGATGATTTTTATTTGTAATTGGGGTACTTTTTACTGCTGATTTCAAATGTCGTATCGAAAATTACATCTGAAATTTAACATTATTTATTTATAATAATAATTTAATGTATAAATAATGAACTTTACACATTAATTCTTACCCTAATTTCATGTACAACTGAAATTAAAATTAATTTAATAGTACAACATTGAAACAAGCAATAATCATGCGAATTAGCCCACACCATAGGAAATTCCAACTCTTTTTTAATGTTATTTTTTCTGCTAATAATTCATTTTAATGACTCTTTTTATTTAAATTAAATACAGTAAATAGTTATGAAGAGTTGAAATTTCATGTGGTGTGTGCTGTACGATTAAATTAATTTTAATTTCAGATGCGCTTGAAAAGAGAGTAAGAATGAATGTGAAAAGTTAATTATTTATATACAAAAAATAATTATAAATAAAATAAATAATGTTAAATTTCAGATGTAAAAGCAACAAATTTTTAAAAATTTCAATACGACGCAATACAAAGTACCCCAATTATAAAAAAAATCGTTTCAATACGTCAATTTTTTGCCGAAATATTTAAAGTTTCGAGTCTACTACTCAGTGGTGCATATTTATTTTCTCAAGCTGTCGCGTTTCTAAATGCTGCATGATACATCTCAATTTCAATCTCCGTGTGGGTTTGCTTCTGTCCGAAGTAGTCGATTAAATGTCAGACGATGACGGTCGATGGTCTACTGGAACACACGACTGCATACCTCCAATGAGTTGTTGCTGCTGGTTAATCCCGTTAACCAGTTTATCATGTACAATCTACAAAGATATAAGAAACCTTGCTTTTGCTTCCACCCTTCGATTCCATCATTGATGCCTCATATAGTTGTTTTTCCAATAATCACACTGGGACCAGCGCCTAAGGACAACTATCTAAAAACTGGTGGAAACCACATAGTATGTCGATCAGCGAGACACAACTTAGTGTTAGAGGTATTTTTTACACGGTTTCTTATATTTCCGTCGTCAATAATTTTCAGTTGTAGAAAAATGGAATTCTGGCAATTAGTTTCGTCTTGTCAAAGTTAATGGTATAGCCTGTTTCATGTTAGTGTTCGCCACCGCTGAGCGATTGTACTGGCGTGTTCTTAAGCATCGCTTATGCTCGTTAGTCTAGTCTGTACTGACCGTCCTTCTTAATCTTCTTTGGGGATTAAACCACTCATAGTTTTAAAATTATCTTTATTAACGTTTCGATCCATGACCTAGGATCGTTTTAAAATGTCCTGTTTCTCCTATGTATGCTAAACCGCAGCTGCAAGGTATACTATATACGCCTGGGGCTTTAAGACTATTTTCGGAATCCTTTGGGGTTGGTAATATTTGTGAAATTTTATTAGTGGGTATATAGATTGTTTAATGTTGTGTTTACGTAGAATTTTGCCAATTCGGTCTGCTACGCTGTGTATATATGGAAGGATCGCTAAAGATCGTGTATCGGGATTACAGCGTGGTTTGAGGGTTCTATAGGATGCAGATGCCGGTTTATTACTCTGCCGATATCTGAGTTACGATAGCCGTTTTTATAAGACTAGTTTTAAGATGGGTCACTTCATTAAATAAGTGTTCTGGTTATGAAATCTTAATTGCACGGTGGACTAGAGATTGATTACCGATAATTTTGTGAGGATGATGATATGACGACGCATGTAGGTATGTCTTTATGGGGAGGATATTGCAAACAAAACAAAAACGTTCAGTAACCTTAAACACTCACTAGCAAAATTCTTTGTACACTCACCTTTTGTTACGGTGTCGTGATTCTGACAAAGTTCCAAATTTCCTTATAATAAAATACCACATTAAAACATATTCCAGCCGTAAAATTCTTCACAGAGCAGAACTATCACTTCTTCGCGAACGAATTTCCAACACTCGAAAAGAAATAGACAATATTTCTAAACAACTCCTACAGCTCCATCTAACAACTCTGTCCTCAAATACCGTCATAAATCGATCAGAACATATCCTATTCAAAACGAACTACATATCCTGTCCAAAAATAAATTTCTCAATTGCACCCAGAAAAATTCCCGCAGAACATTATTTTACTTGTAGAATCAGCGATCCGATTTATACCCCAAGACGATGCCAACTTAATTCGCTTTGAAACAACTAAATGTCTCCGACATGCCAAAACTCTAACATAAATGTGACAGAGCAAGCCTTAAAATATCTACGAACAAACAAGAAAATTGTTATATTTCCGAAGACAAAGATAATGCGACTGTAATTCTAAACCGTACAGAATATAAAAAGATCAAACAATTATTACAAGACGGTTACACTCCTACAACAACTGAAATTGCCATCGTAAAGTTTGACATTTTTGAGGTTATAGGTGCTCAGAACATTTTGACGTGCGAGTACTATTTGTGTTTTTTGCAGTATTTAAAATTTCATCTCAGCCAAAATATGAAATTAACTCGCGAAAAGTTTCGAGCTATGATTTATTATGACTTTCAACGTGGTTTAACTCAAGAACAATGCATCAATCAACTGAATTCAACTCTCGGAGATAAAGCGCCATCCACCCACTGTATATCGTTGGTACACTGAATTCAAACGTGGACGTAGTTCGTTCACGGACGAAGTTAAAGAAGGTCGTCCAAAATAGGTCGTTGTGCCGGAAAACATCGATGCTGTGCAAAAACTAATTGGAGAAAATCATGATGTGACATATCAAGAAATCGAGAGATGTTTAAGCAGCAGTATGACCAGCATACATAGGATTTTGCGCGAACATTTGTGTGTTCGGAAGCTGTGTGTGCGCTGGATTACACATTTGTTGGCAGATGCTCAAAAAAATGCTCGTGTCGAATGGTGCCGTAAAATGATTTCAAAATACAACTGTGGTGCATTCAAAGCGGTATACAACATCGTCACAGGTGACGAGTCGTGGATTTATGCGTATGAGCCAGTTGGCAGTTTGGGTGTTTCAATGTGAAGCAAAGCCAACTAAAGTTGTTCGTTTTCAAAGCGTTAAGAAGCAAATGGTGGCGTTTTTCTTCACAAAAAGCGGTCCTGGGGCAACTGTGGCTCCCAAAAATCGAAAGACCGTTAATTCAGCGTGGTATACGACCATTTGTTTGCCTGAAGTTTTTGGTAAATTGCGAGAAACCAACATAAAACGACGAATCATTTTGCATCATGACAATGCGAGCTCACACACACCACAAGCAACAAACGAGTATTAGGACACACAAAAGATCGAATTGATGGGTCATCCGCCTTACAGCCACGACTTGGCACACAATGACTTCTTCTTGTTTTTAGTAATTAAAGACAACTGCGTGGGCAACGATTTTCGTTGCTCGAAGAAGCGGTTGAGGCCTTCAAAACGCATGTTTTAGAGCTACCATCTTCTGACTGGACAAAGTGCTTTGATGGGTGGTTCAATCGCATGCAATTATTTTGAAAAGCAATAAAAGTATTTTTCATCAAATTCATTTGTTTATTCTTTCTATTCTCAATACATAAATAGTGTCCCTCGTAGTACATTACTACCAATAAGACTTGGACTTATTTAAAGACAGCTATTTTGTCGGGGCTAGTATGTGTTCAGGCAATTGTGTCAGAAATGTTTTGACAAGACTATTGTACCGGGATGTATTGACAGACCTTACTATTTTTTACTTCAGGTTGTTCCTT
This sequence comes from Platerodrilus igneus, assembly GCA_036346225.1. Taxonomy (NCBI): domain Eukaryota; kingdom Metazoa; phylum Arthropoda; class Insecta; order Coleoptera; family Lycidae; genus Platerodrilus; species Platerodrilus igneus. The sequence goes on from JARFIW010001358.1 coordinate 3,087,437, forward strand.
TCCATACATTTCTAGTGCTATGTCGCTCACTTGTAGCTGCTAACACTTACAGCTAATATAATGCATCCGAGATTGACTTAATGTAAATCAATTTAATGCTTTTTTAGCCTGTTTAAAAATCTGCCCTGGCAAATAGGTAATTATTTATCATATTCTAGTTCGTCAAGAGATCTGAATAGACTAACTGTAAAGACTCTCGACAATATATGGAATTAGGCGACAATAATGCAAACTGGTTATGCATTTAAAAACAAGTCAGTCCACAAATTATTTGGAGTTTGCGTTAGGACACCATTAGAAAATTAAAAATTTTTTTCTTAGCTTCTGTAAGACTTGCGCTCTTAAAACTTGGTAGGCAGCTAGTTTAGGTGTACTGAAACAGCACATACCTTTTACAGAAACGTGTTCGCTCCTGTTCACAAATTTTTCTGAATTTGCGTAAGGGCAACTTAAGGAAATTAAAAAAAAATTTCTTAACTTCTGTAATACCTGCGCTTTTGAAATTTGGTAGGCAATTAGGGTTGGTGTACTAAAACAACAGATACCTTAGACAGGTACGTGTTCGTCCCGGTTCACAAATTTTTTCGAATTTTCGTAAGGATACCATAAGAAAGTTAAACATTTTGTTTTAGTACACCTACACTAGCTGCTCAACAAATTTCAAGAGCGCAGGCCTTACAGTAGCTAAAAAAAAGATTTTTTAATTGACTTAACGCAAATTCGGAAAAATTTATGAACCAGGGCGAACACGTTTCTATAAAAAGTATGTGCTGTTTTGGTATACCTGCACTAGCTGCCTAATAAGTTTAAAGAGCGCACATCTTGCAGAAGCTAAGAAAATTTTTATGCAAGTTCGGAAAAATTTGTGAACCGATGCGAACACGTTTCTGCAAAAGATGTGTTGTCTTAGTACACCTACACTAGCTGCCTACCAAGTTTCAAGAGCGCAGGTGTTACAAAAGCTCAGAAATTTTTTTAAAATTTTCTTAAGTTGTCCTTGCGCAAATTAAAAAAAATTTGTGAACCGAAAAAAACACGTTTCGTAAAAGGTATGTGTTGTTTTAGTACACCTACACCAGCTACCAACAAGTTTCAAAAGCGCAAGTCTTACAGAAGCTGAGAATTTTTTTTTAATTTTCGTAAAGTGTTTTTATGCAAGTTCGGAAAAATTTGTGAACCTGGATGAACACGTTTCTGTAAAAAGTATGAGTTATTTTAGTACACACACTACCAAGTTTCAAAAGCGTAGGTATTACAGCAACTAAGAAAATTTTTTTTTAATTTTCTCAAGTTGTCCTTGCGTAAACTCCAAAAAATTTGTGAACCGGAGCAACACGTTTCATAAAAGATATGTGTTGTTTTAGTACACCTACACTAGCTGTTTCAAGAGCGCAGGTCTTACGGAAGCAAGAAAAAAAATTTTTAAGTTGTCTTTACGCAAATTCGGAAAAATGTGTGAACCGGGGCGAACACGATTCTGTAGAAGGTATGTGTTGTTTTACTACACCAACCCTAATTACCTACCAAGTTTAAAGAGTGCAGGTCTTACAGAAGCTACGAAATTTTTTAAAAAAATTTTCTTAAGTTGTTTTTACGCAATTTCGGAAAAATTTGTGAACCGGGACGAACACCTTTCTGTAAACGGTATGTGTTGTTTCAATACATCTACACTAGCTGTCTACCAAGTTTCAAAAGCGCAGATAATAAAGCAACTAAGAAAAAACTGTTTAAAGTTTCCTAAGTGTCCTTACCCAAATTCGGAAAATTTTTGAACCGGGGTCGACACGTTTATGCAGGAGGTATGCGTTGATTTAGTACATCTACACTTGTCTAACAAGTTTCAAGAGCACAGATCTTACAGAAGAAGCTAAGAAAATTTTTTTTTGATTTTCGTAAGGTGCTTTTATGCAAGTTCGAAAAATTTGTGAAGCGGGGCGAATACATTTCTGTAAAAAATATGCGTTGTTTTAGTACACCAACGCTCATTGCCTACCAAGTTTCAAGAGCGCAGGTCTTGCAGAAGCTAAGAAATTTTTTTAAATTTTCATAAGATGTCCTTACGCAAATTGCAGAAAATTTGTGAACCGGAGCGAACACGTTTCTGTAAAAAGTAGTGTTGTTGTAATACACATACACTAGCTATCTACCAAGTTTCAAAAGCGCCGGTCTTACAGAAGCTAAGAATAACATTTTTTCATTTTCTTAATTAGTCGTTATGCAAGTTGAGAAAAATGTGCGAACCGAGTCGAACAGGTTTCTGTAAAAGTAATGTGCTGTTTTAGTATACCTACCCTAACTCTCTAACAAGTTTTAAGAGCGCAGATTTTACACAAGTTAAGAAAATTACGTGTTTTTCAATTTAAAAGAGCAACTGCTTAAAATATACACGCAAGTATAATATAGGAATCTCAAAATTATTTAGTTTTAATAACACTTAGATTTAAAATGCGTAAAAATAATTGGATCAATATAAAAAACATAATTGAACAATAGGAATACTTGTTCAATTTAAATAGACGTGGTTTACTAGTTCAGTGTCCCTATTTATATGATTTTAAGGATTGGGATTTGTAGAATACCAACTGCATTTAGACTTTTCTCAGCATGTGTGATATTTAAAATTACCAAACAAATGAGAAAATCCAATACGCTTTTAAAGAGAAATGCCGAATATAGTTTCCTATAATTTTCACATTTATTAGTCTTATATCAGAATAACGAGATTACAACAGATTTGCAATACGCCCGGCTTTAAACAGCAGAATATTTGAAGTTGTCTTGGGTATTGAGGTTAAGTGAACTGTGTGCTGCACTATATATAAAATAACATAAAAACAAGTTATTTTGTACAACTATCTATACAGATTAAAATGGATATTGTATTCATATTGCACCAAAATTATTGGAATTAAATTATAAGCGTTTCTTATAAAAAAATTATTCTTAATATAATAAATGATTTATATAATGCAAACTTGCTGTTAAAAAGATTCGACTCATGCAATATTAACAAACTGATGATGCCGACGGATGACTAAGCTCTAACATCACAACATAAAAAATTTTCTTAATCTAATATATTGGTTTCTAATAATAGAACGACATTAATCTCCTTAAGCTAATTAATGAATCTCTAATGATAAAAAAATTGAGTCAAAGATACGATTTGTGAACTATTTACGAAGTGATGATGCTGAAAACATCATTAACTACTAAAATTAACAGAAATATATATTTTAGTGTGAGCCGCTCGTGCGTGCATTCGTGGATGGGTGCGCCCGCGATATATGTGGAAACTGTAGTGTCCTCTAAATGTCAAAAGAATTTCGTCAATTGTTACACAAGCTTTCAACAACAATAATTTATGAAAATTCAAAATAAATCGATTACCAGTTTCGGAAAGAGCTACCCTTAGACTTCCCTCCTTCCCTGCTTCTACTGTTATCAAATCCTAATGGCTACAAATCCAAGTCTTTTACATTTATAGTTATCTGAACAGGGGTCGACACAGGCTATCTTTACGAACTAAAGATAGTAACCTTCAGGCGATGCTTTCATTATGTATTATAACATAAACAAATGCAACATAGCTCTGATTTCAATCACATTCGTTGCTTATAATTTGATTTATTTGCAAACTTTCTGAAAAGTTGGAGATTTTTGTTTGTTCTCAATATTTACTGTACTCTCATCTATTAGAAATTGTTTTCATTATATTAATAAAGACAAATTACTAATACACTTCGGTCTAAATCTTCTTGCTTATTTAAAAGTTGTTTGTTAGGTTCTTTATCTATTTTCAAATTTTGTTCTTCATCTGACAAGCTACTTTTTAAATCAGAATAAAAAAAATGTAGGTAAAATGTTTTCTTCAACTACATAATCAGGATTTTCATCTAAGTTATCTACGTCTAATTCATCGTTATTTCTCCCTTCTTCATCAGAAAAATAGATATCCTCGTCTTCTTTCAGTAGCAATTCGCGTATTTTAAGCTCAAAATTAGAATCCGTTTGTTTTACACTACTGATAGATCCTGGTCCAAGAAAGGAAATAGAATTGTTGAAAACAAATGCGTGTAGTCATAAAATAATCTTAGAAGTGCAGAACTATACGCATGAACAAAAGATGGTTAATTCTTATTTTTAAAAAGTCGAGCAGTATATATTGCTATGAAAACGCTGCACGCCGTTGTAGTTAACGTTCAGTTTCTTACTGCCCGCCAACGCTCTGTGTCTCTAAACAACCTAAAATTTAAATATGCCTCGAGTAGCTCAGTCTAATCCACAGAGAGTGCACAATGTTACGATAACAATTTACCCCTTCCCCCTTTTTATCTAATACTTTCCTACTTGAATGAGGCCAACGAAATTGACCAAGATTTGTATAATGACAAAGACAAAATATATACACTTTATAGCTTAATATGATTCACTATTCGACAAAATAAAACACTGAATCAAATAATAATAATATCAATTTGTTTATCCCCAAAAATTATAGCTCCCTTTAGTTAGTTTAAAGCCAGCAAAAATGACACTCTACACTATTGGAAACACCCTTGAACGTTCAATGACTTTTCCTTTTACGTAAATTTTCACGTATAAAAAGATTTTTGATTACTCTTTACATAATTATTTTGGTATAATAAAAAATATCGTAAATGTTCAATAAAAAAAGAAAATAATGCCTTATGCTATTTAGATAATGTTCTGACCTGTAGTTTTCCTTGCGTGCCTTTTTGTTCTCCCTGCCACTGCGTGCTGTTGACCAGTATCACTGGATTGCCCTCAGTTAAGTTCACTTGTTGATTTTATAGTACCGCTTGGCCAAACCCCATTCAAATTCTTACAACAATGTTCGTTTTGTGCTCCGATGCGTAGATGCAAACCAATATTTTTATGCAATTTTAGATCGATTTAAATTCGGATTTATTTGCAAATTTAGATTTATGTACCAATCTAGGGTTTCACCTAGATTTTCACTTAGATTTCAAATTATTACATAGAGTTTCCCAGATTTTCCCAGAGCCCAAAATTATAAATATTAAAATTGTTTAATTAATAAGCTTTTAATTACGTTATCCAGTTAACGGCAAAACTTCTCTCGTATATTTTTCACTATTATTTTTAATTTCAAAATTTTCTATCACCACTTGTTCCCTTTTACGTAAATTTTTAATTTAAACTGATGTGAAGCGTGCTCAGGTTGAAGGAAGACTGCTTGTTTATCAAATTTGAGTGATATATAAAGCAACACCTCCATTTGACACCATTGGTTATCGGCGTCCTTCGGTCAAAGCTTAAGGCATGTATAGGATATTTTCAATACTCTGGTCTTTCTCGGGTATGAGTTTAATAATAGCTCGCCGAAACAATGATGTCGGTCACATAGTATTCAAGTTCTATATGGTGTACTTTCACACGTCTGTTTTGTGTTGTTGTAGGAAATTTTAACTCAACTTCTCACGTAGACAACTTATGGCTTTATTTTTGTCAAGATAATGTTTTGGGTTTTGAAATTACTTCATGTTAAAAATCACGTAGACGAAATTTCTATAATGACGTAAATTGAAATGCGTTCGTTTACATCCAGCGATTCCGAAATTTATTTGTTGTAAAAGGTGTGTTTATTACGTGAAAGTTTTGTTATCTCTTTGTATTATTGCGTGTTTAATTTTAACAGAATTCGGATCATGATATTCTAGCTTTCGATGTTTCTAATGCGTATTTATTTAGAATTTATGAATGCTCTTCTGATATAAAATGCTTGATTGCGTACAGAGTTATTTATCTTACTGAATGTGGTTGTATTATTGAAGGATGAGCTTTCTTGCATTAATTAGAGTTAAGTATGATCCTTATACAGTCTGTTAAATGTTTGCTTTTTGCATAATTTGCGAATTACGTACTTTTCATGATAAAATTGATTAGTTTTCTAGCTTTTAGTACTATTTACATGTAGTGTGCGACCCTTATGACTCTATATACCCCTAAATAATCCTATTATCATAGCAATATATATATATATATATATATATATATACACAGCCCAATAAACGATTACAAAAAACACTAGCGACTTCAAATATAGATTGTACACAATAAAACAATTCGAGACCGGTAAATTATTATGAAATTATGTATTTACGCACACACTTTTCGAATTCTGAAGAAATATTGACAACTTAACCAGTAACGATTCAATTGCAAGATACTGAGAAGCGTGTCATTGGCTCGTGTCAGCTTTTGACGGGGGACTGGTTAAATTTATGCACGGTCTTGCAGATCTATATGTTTGTTTAATTGTAAGGCGTATGGGTGTTGTTACGCATTTATTCCACTCCAGTGTAACTTATAAACAACGTTTCTTGTATCGCCACAGTCCTCATTTCCTTGTATTTGTTACGAATAGTCAAACCACACACTTTAAAGCCATAGATATTTTTCACAGATAAATGATTAATTTTATATTAGAGGTTAAACAATCGTTTCCAGAAATCTGTAATAATATGAAGCTTAGACAATTCAATAAAACCCTACAGGATAAACTACTCGCAAATTTCAGGTTATTCCAATATTGATAAACATCACAGTAAGGCGATATGGTAGAGGCAACAGACCCTAAATTACCAAGGAGATTGAGGGTACACGCGAACAAAATTATGACAAGCTGACATCGTACTACTATAATACGCTCTAAAACGCACTGTAAAAAGGATATTACTTATAAAGAATCGTACACCAAATAATTTATTTTTAGAATATTGTTATGTACCTGGCTGCAAAATCAGTATTTATATAGGCAAACTAAACTATTGAGAGATTAATAGTGCGCTTAACAAAGCTTGTATAAGGAGCCAATATTATCTGTTTGCATACAAGCTTGCCTAATATAGGGGTATGCACGTTTCAGTCAATATGAAACAGCTGCGCATTTATTGAAGTACTCAGACTAAATGGAGATCTTTTGGAAAATATTAAAGCAGCAAATAGGAAAAATGTAATACTTACGATCATCATGTCTTAGACAAAGCCAAAAAAATCATGCGTTTGATTAGATTCTGTAATAATTCTACAGCGTGTGAACTTTTAAGCCAACAACCTATTTTGCTGACAAAATTTGCACACGATTTCATTTTATACAATATTCGTATTCGATTATTCTGTAAACTTTCTGCAGGTTTACTGAGTTTGTAAATGTTTTTACGGAAGATAGAAGTTCATACAATCGACGCTAGACTGTAATTATAAATCGAGAAAATTGAAAATTGGAGACCAGCAAAATGAAAACATTTATTCTGAGAGATGGTAGCATACTGAATATTGCAGGAAATGAGTTTAGAAATATGATCAGAAAAAAATGTTATATTGTTAGAACAGAAAGGCAAGCTCCTACTTGCCAGTGTGATAAATGATCTACAACGGGTTGTCCAATTATTATATGCCAAACTATTCATAGCCAATACAAATAGAGAAATAAATTCGACTCCCTGGAAAGATTTTCGTTTCTTTCGTTGCACAATTTACAAGACTTTTCGACTGTGTAAGATTTATTTTAAAGCTGCTATAAGCTGACCTATTTTTTTCTCTGTGTCTACCTCCCATAATGAAATCAAACAATAGTAAGTAAAGTGAATAACGAACATACGGATATATTTCTAATTTATACCATTTAATGGAACGTTATTAATAAAATATAAAATCTTAAACTGAACTAAATTAAAACTAAATAACAAGAAACCATTCCATTGCTTTGCTTTAGCTACCATTTATTTTTTAATATTTTACTACAGCGTGGGAGGTGTTAATTTGCTTTAAAACTGAACTGCTGCGTTTCACGACTTGTTTCTATGACCTATGCACCTCTCATGAAAATAATTTTTTTAAATACCTGAAAGACTAAATATCGTTAGTGCTTATGTTAGTTGGACATATGCCAAAAACAGCCATTCTCCTACGGCTATTTGTGTACCGATTAGAGACTTCCGTAACTTACGAAAACGACTATTGTCTGAAGACTACCGAGTAACCGCTAAATAATTTGAATTTCGTATGTAACGTGTAACAATTGAGAGTTATTTAGAATTTGCGGATGCATACCTTTTCCTTAAAAAAACTTTCGTTATGCCTATAATTATAGGGATAGACAGACTATAACATTACCGTAAATTCTGTTTTTAACGTTATTTTATAAAATAACAACAGCCAATCGCAAAATTAGAAAATGAACTTCTCCAACACGGAAGTGGAAATAACTACTGTCAATTGCCATACTTGTTGATACTGAACCAGGTTACTACCTGTATCTTGCAGACACACTACTGCAACAAATAAATTAATATATAAAAGCACAAAAATATATTTAAAACATAATACAATTAATAACTAACATTTAAACATATATACAGCAAGCACATTCGATCAGTTATTGCAAAATACAATATGAATAATCTATTTACAGGATTAACACGAGTATGTGTTAATATGCACAACATATATATGTATATATTTTTGTACTTCCACGCTTAGTAGTGTTGGTGTTTTATCACCTGATGGCGATATTATTTACTTTTGCCATAGTGCATAGATTCCCTCGAAATCATATCAGTATAATAGTTTCGATTACTTCATAGGGTTGTTGGAAACTAATTCGCTCTGAAGAAGCTTAAGGAAGCTGCAACCGGCCGGTCAGAGAATGTTTCCTCCCCTTGTGAAATAATAAAGCTATTGTTTTGTTAATGGCTATACAACTATTAGCCCGATTTGTATAAGTTAATAAGCTCTTATTATTTTCATAAGTTTATTTACAAATACATCTTATTTTATATATTGTTCAACACAGTTTCTTATTGCGAACTGCAAATAACTTGTCCTTTATATATGTATATGTATATATATATATATATATATATATATATATATGATGTGATTAGAAGTCATCGAGAGATCATATTGCATCATAGGATGAACAGCTAATGTTGTAAATCCGAGAAACTTCTAGAAAAAGTCAAATTATGTAGATATTTATAAACGTATTTGTAAAAACAACCGGTATAGGACGTATAAATGCATAAAAACCGTTTTTGAAAAGAGCTTTCATTCTTATTACATAACATAACGACAAAGGAATCATGTTCTAAGATATGAATTGATATTTACTGTTCTACGAGAAAACAAGCGTTTTTCAAAGAGCTTCATCCACATTTTATTATGGAAGCATAGTATTTAGAGAAGTACTCAATTGTGTATAAAATTTGCATAAATACATGAACATATTCTAAAATATTTTAAAATAAGCGTTTATCAAAAGATTGTAAATGCTCAATTTACGCGAAGCCCCATTTATAAGATTTTGTTTCATTTAATAACAAACGTACGATGAAAGCGCACTACATTAAGTTAAACAGATGTATTTCTAAGTATTGAGGAAGGGTAGACAGGTCTTAAGTGCAGGTGCAGGATATGCTTAAATACGATTTTTAAAGGGGAGATTATTGATTATACGACTTATTTTGAAATATTCTGTACATAAAAAGATTTAAATAGGGAATTATTTGGAATGAAAATTAAGAGATAAGATTTGTCGGTAATCATCCTAAAGAGATTCCTGGACTCTATTTTTAGTATAGGTGAGTGATTATCACAAAGCTATATATTTTTTATGTTAGATTTAAGATTTTGTTCGTAAGGCAAAGCTGTTGTGAATAATTTGACCTGTATTTTTAGTGTATGAAATTTGTGATGAGATGTTATATTAACGATATTGTTTATAAGAGAAAACTGTTGTTGATGTAGTAAATAGGATTTTAAAGATTGTTTGTAAAAGATTATTTCGTATTATTATTATAAATCTTATGTATGATTGTAGTGGTTTTATTTGAAAAAAGCTAGCGAAAATAATCAGACAGCAGGCAAATTTGAAACTTTCATCAGAAGCTGTTTTTTATTCAGGCTCGTTTAGAATCAATCTATAGCAATTTTTATAAAGTCGTGAGCCTCTTCAATCCAAAGCACTTTTATCGACGTCCCATCTGGGGCTTATTTAAAACTTCTTCCATCCACAGCCCTTTTATGGATGCCCAATGTCGGACATCTTCAATCCACAGCAAGATATATATATATATATATATATATTTATTATATATATATATATATATTATATATATATATATTGCTGTGATAAGGGGTTGTTTAAGGGTGTATTTTATAGCAAAGGCCGTGTAGGAATCAGAAATCATAATTGGAAGCAGAAAACTGCATTTATTTAATAGAAAATTGAGCAATTGGGATAGTTTGTAAATAGTAAGCAGTCAACATCCTGTATATAGAGTATAAGTAGTTTTAAGCGACGCAAATAGGCACATCTTAGGACAAGAAGACGCATAATTAGCATAGAAGTAAGTAATACATGCATTAAGTAGATAACGGATATTTAACACCCTGTAGATAGAGTTTTAGTTAATTTAGGTAATGCAAATAACGATATTTTTCAGTAGAAGCACGCCCATTTATAAGTAAACATAATAGAGGTAATTAAACACGCATTCAAAAGAATTCAAATCAGTTATAATAATACGGAGATAGGAAATAAAGCTTAAAGAAGCGTAGTGCAAGTGCGTACAAACATTTGACAATTTTGATAAGTAAAGGTGATTAAAAATTGCATAAATAAACAAGCCTATATGAAAATGGAAAATCGAATTGCATCAGTTATTTGTGTATAATATGGAAAAGCGATAATATTTCTCAAAACACCGCATGTCTGATAACAAAGCAGCTGCAAGCAAATAAGAATTATTTGAGAGGACGAGAATGCTACATCAGAAACTACTTTAAATCAAGAGACTTGATTGATTAAAATTAGCGTTAGGCTTGTAGGCCATGCCCACAGACGAAGTGGAATATCAAGTATATATTAACAGCGACATGATAACAAAGTCAGTTCTCAACTCAACAAAGGCCAAGGTGCATCATTCTGAATGTGAGAGTAACGCGTAATAATATTTAAAAGTAAAAATTGTTTAAGTGACAGATAGTGCAACGAAGATGAAAATTACTATTGCCGATTAAACGTAAGTAGACTTTGGGGAATTTATTTAAACTAAAATATAATAATAATAGGGCGCTGAGTCTGGGGAGAATAAATTCTAAGTTGGAGGCTGGTGTATAATAATTTAAATGATATTCTGAGTCATGGGAGAATAAATTCTAAGTTGGAGGCGAATGAAAAACGATCTAAGTCTGAGGCTGGTGAGAAAAAGTAATATAATAATTCGAATGATAATCCAATTCTGAGGCGGGTGAGAGAAAGTCATGAGATTTCGGGTGCATGAGTCTAAGTATAATAATAAAAATATTCCAGAGGGCGATGACAATAATTTAAATGCAATAATTCAAGCGTGTGGATAGATAGAGTTTTGAATGGGTATATAATAATTCTGAATTGGTAAAGGTATAATGCATAGAAAATTCTAGTTGATAATGGATACGTCGATAATTTTGGTTGCGAGAAGGAAATAACGAAGAAAACAGACCAGGTTAGATTTTTAGTTTTAAGACATTTTTTTTCTATTGAATATTGAATTTGCTTAATATAAATTAATGTGACGGAGTCAACAACGAACTTACATACGTAGAAAGTGCGTTATATGATAAAGGGGTTTTGAACGTTCCAGGCTTCTTTTTATAAAAACAATAGGTTTTTTGGTGACTTTAGATCGATTGAAAAGCATATGATTTTTGAGATAAATAAGGTTTACAACATTAATTGATTGAAAAGTGTATTTTAAATAATTTGCAAAACCTGTACATAATAGTATTTGTTTTCATTATATGGAATTGAATTAACTTCATTTCATAATTCAAGATAAAAGCTGGCCGAGGCCAAATGATAAAATTTATGGGAGTGTAATTTGATAATTTAAAAAGAGAGACAGAGTCATAAGCTGAATACGCCATTGATATCGAGGAAGGCGTTATCACATTAAATTTTGTTATTGGTCGACACAAGGTCGGTCCACGATAAAATCCTGTTAGGTACAGTTAGTTCATAGCAATATATATATATATATATTATGCTGTGATAAGGGATTGTTTAAGGGTGTACTTTATAGTAAAGGTCATTTAGAAATGAGAAATTACCATAGGCAGCAGAAAACGGCATTTGTTTAGGAAAGAATTAAAAAATGGAGATAGTTTGTAAATAGAAAGCAGTCAACACCCTGTATATAAAGTATAAATAGTTTTAAGCGACGCAGATAAACATAGGAAGACGCATAGTTAGCGTAGAAACCAGGAACACATTCATTAGGTAAATAGAAAATATTAAATACCCTGTAGATAAAGTTTTAGTTAATTTAGGTATAGCAAGTAATGATATTTTTCAGTGGAAGCACGCGCATATTTATAAGTAAACGATAAAGTGTAATTAGACATGCATTCAAAAGAGTTCCAGACGATTAGATTAATACGGAGATAGAAATAGAGCTTCAGGTAGCATAGGTAAATGCCTGCAAATAGCTAACCATTTTTGATAAAAAAAAAGATTAAAAATTGCGTGAACAACATGTAAATATGAAAATTAAAAGTCGAGTTGCATCAGTTGTTTATGGAAAAGCAATTAGATCTATCAAAACACAGCATGTTGATAACGAAAGACAGCTGCAAGCAGGTTACAATTATTGGGAATCGTGGTGAATTACATCAGAAACTGCTTGAAATGTAATTATTTGATTGGTAACAAATAAGCGAAGAGTTCTAGACCATACCCACTGACGGAGTGGGAACGGATTAATATATTAGCAGGCACAGTGATAACGAAGACAGTTTTGAACTCAATAAAGGCCGAAGTGCGCCGGTATGAAATAAAGTAACACGTAAATTTTAAAAGTGAAAGACAAAATAAGTGCCAAGATGAAAACTATAATTGCCGATTAAACGTAAGTACATTTTAAGGAATTTATTGTAAACTAAAACATAAAAATAATAGGGCTTTTATGTACGGGGGAAAACAAACTACAATTCTATGTCCGGGGAAAACAAACTACAATTTGAAGTCTGGGGCAACAGTAATACAATTTTGAAGTACGGGGGTGAAACAAACTACAATTTCTAAGTCTGGAGGAACAATAATACAATTTTAAGTTTGAGGAAATTGATTGATAAGAAGTAATACGTCTGAAATGAAACGACAATAAATTGGGGTGCATAAATGAATAATGGTAGTCCATAGTGTAATGGCAATAATTTAAATGTAATCCTGAATTGGGAAAGATAATTTTTATTCAAATGGAAGCGTCGATGTGAAGAAATAGACCAGGTCAGATTTTTTAGTTATAAGACATTTTATTTTTCTATATATTTTTATTTTGAATATTGAATTTGCTTAATATAAAATGATTGTGAAAAAGTCAACAAAATAAGTTGCATAAGTATAAAATGAGTAATAGGATAACAAGTTTAGAACGTTCTACGCTTCGTTGACTTTGGGTTTTGAGTAAATAGTATATGATGTTTAATAAATGAAATTTACAACATTAACTAATTGAAAAGTGTATTTCAAATAATTTACAAAAGCTGTACATAATATATTGGTTTCATTATATAAAATCGAAATTAACTGAATTTTATAATTCCAAATAAATGCTAGCGAAGGTCATAAGATAAAGTCAATGGGAGTAATTTGTTAATTTATATAGTTCAAGGAGGAGCTACGAGTTGAATAGGAAATTGATAACTAAGTAAGGCGGTAACGTATCGAATTTTGCTATTGGCAGACAAGGTTGCTTCAAGATAAAACCCAGTTAAGTTTCTGGAGGGAATTGATAGCAATATTAATAAGACAGCCCAACGTCGGAGGAGATAATTACAATCTTGTTTATTCCTAGTAAATATTAAAATGGTCGTCCAAATGATGAAGCGCGAATAATTTAGAGTTCATAGCAAAATTAACAGCACAACGTAAGGGGCGATAATTTAAAGAGTATCATAGCAATTATATATATATATATATATATATATATATATATATATATAAACACACACACACACACATTGCTCTGGATGCTAATTTCAGCTGCCGAAACGTTGGGAGCCAATAAATTAGGCTATGTATTTGACTTCAGAAATAAAGAAAATTATACACTCAAGTAATTTTCTATACGCAAAAATCTTATACTAGCTTAATCTACTTAATAACACAAATTGACTTTCTAAGGATTTAAACAATGTTATACTTAAGTTTTGGGTTGTCAGATTTTCATTGGTATTCATATCTCTACTGCAACATGTCCTTGATTATCATTGCCACTTTAAGATCGTTCATTTAAAAATAGCTCCATCGAAAAATTCCCAATTCTCTTTTAGATTTCCATTTTTAAATAAAACTTTATATGTCGAAGTCCACTTTATTAGTTTTAGAAAGTACTTTTGTTTTAATTGATTAAAATATCGAGGTAACCTTGCACTAAGTTAAATTATAGTTTATACTACAGCAATGAATACATCGTTGTTGCGCTCCATGAAATAACGATTCAGTAACTATTTATGAACGAATCATCTTGAACAGCTGTTCATTATTCTCCGGCTTTTATTAATAAAAATCACAATACGTCAAAGTTCTCGAATGGTTCTATCATATTGTAGCAGGTCTGACTCATCGCATGATGTCATAATTAATTGTAATTTCGTGTTTCTTGTCTTAATTTCCTGTCAGTTTAAGATCTATTGCAATCGTAAAAATTTTACTATATCTTATTAATGAATGGAAGTATTTGGTATTTATCTCTCCCTATTATAGTTTATGCGCTTCTCATCTAATGTACAGTCTTCACCTACCTTATCGCGTTCCACGAACTTATTTAATTGGCATGTATTCATTCATGAAAAATAATTAGCTGTCCTTTACAAATTGATTTATAGCTGTACGAACAGTCTAGAAAGATACTTGCAATTGTGTTATGACCGAAGTTACAAATAACGTTTTTCACGAGTACTTGATGTTAAAGTTATGTAGTATTTTTAAATAAGTTACACAACACGTTTTGCGTTGTATCCAAATTGCTAATTTTCAGTGGAGAATAAATATTTATCTTTTCGAACTCGTTTAAACTGGAATTAAGAGTTGTACTTATGAGAACGAATATTAGAACTAGTTTTCCTGGTTCTGTTCAACATGCATTACAAACTTGATTTAAATGATATGCTTAAAAAGGATGAATATGCACGCATTATTTAGAACATGGGTTCGACTTATGTACTAGCAAATATTAAACTAATCCAACTAGAAAGATTATACAGGGTGTTTCTTACACAACTTATATATTAAAAAAAAATTTTTTCTCGACTTCGGGGCGCTATATTTCACAGAATGTGGTGAACAATGACCTCTTATGACATCCTTATCACAAGCAGCCACTAAATATTTTTGCGGGTGAATTGGGCGTTAAATGATTTAAATTTTGATTTTCCCTGAAGTGGTGGGGACTCGTATTAATAAAAGGGTGCGCCGGCTAACTGCAGTGGTGCGGGAATGAGTTTCTATGGATAAATGAGAAAAATATAAAGAGAAATAAAGAAATACAAAAATAATAATTAACAAGGTTTCAAATTCAAAATTTTATATTACGTTGACACCTACCCTGAAAAGTCTCCCTACTGTCAAAATCGAGGGGCGCGAGTCTGTCACCGCAATACCTTTGATGTTATTTCTACGTGGAAGACTTATTCCACATAAAACTCCCTTGCTTTGGTATCCTGAAGTTAGTCAAAATTGAGGAAATTACTGTCAAAATAAAATATTCCTTCCAACTAAGACTATCACTGGGGTAGCTGAATATCCTATATAATTCGCTGGCTTTAACTATATCCAAAATAAATTAAATAAAGATCAACCTAAACTTAAACTTTATTAACATAAAAATAATTTCTATACATACAAAAAACAGTTAAATACCAACTGTTTGCGCTATTATCATTGTCCTTTCCAAAATACGTTAATTTGATACTTTTATTACCCTAAATTTCACTAATAAACCTGACGTCTCAAATCACTAATTAGTTCAACCAAAAAGTTATTTTCACTTAATTACTTTCTTATTACCAAAACACACACCGCTAACATTTAAAAATTCATAATATTGTTTTTAAAAGCCTATATAAAAGTACTCATTTTTCAATTCCAAGATTTCCAACCACCATCGTATTCTTCCTACTATCATTTAGTAAAGATCTAACCACAGCTGCTCCCCGACTCAAACAAGCACCACAAAGTTCCAATTGAATGGAGGGATTCCTACCCATTTGTTCCAAAACGGCTTTGCGACATTATATCCACACTCACGAGTTCATGAACCTACTCTACCACTTGCAGAAGTACTTCATTTTTTACATGTTGTTTGCTGCATTAATTCCCTTCGGGAATTGCCATACAACTTCTCTTGAAACTTCTGTACCTACAATCAAATCCCATATACATACTCACTTCAATCACCCCCAACTCCCCCTGTTCTACTAGCGCGTATCTCTGATTTGGATTTAATTATTGTCTTTAATTCCCCTTCTACTTCGTATGTTGTCAGTAGTTTTTTCATATTATATCACAAAATGACCGGCGGGAAGTACTTGTTACTGTGTAATTTACGTATGTGTATATTTTGTCATTATCTGAAACTATATAATTGTACACGTGGTAGGTAGTTCATTGTATAAAAAATTTACATCATCTTTGAAACCCTATACTTTTATATTGTCACGGCTCAGCCTCTGGTTGTTACATTGTAGTAAAGAGTATTTGTGATTTACTTTTGTGGTAATTGTAACAATGTCTATTAAAACTGTTATATTACATGGAATTTATTAAATCAACTTCCGAAAGCTCATATTTAGCGTGTATATCAACGAATTTCCTATCATTTTCTTAACAATTCTGGAAGCTTCCTAAAACATTACATACGTTCAATATAAAATTTTATGGTTAAAATATGATTGGTTTGTTTACATTATTGTGGTTAAAAATAATTTACAACCCGTTATTTAAGTTACCCTCAATATTTTAAAGAAATGAAGATTATCGTTGTGGCTTTCAGTTTAACTGGAATAAAAATACGGATTTAATTGCAAGTCTTGATCTTTAAACATTATTTTACATAAAAATTAAAATTATACAGGGTGCGTCGATAATAAGCTAATTCATTCTAGATTATTTTTCTTTCTTAAATTTAAATTATTGTTAGCGTAACGCATCACGTTACCTTCTATTTCATAATTGGTTTTCAATTAAAAATCAAATTTAGTAAAGCAACAACCGCACGCGTTTATAACAAATGTACATACTTGCATACGTGGCAACAATAGAGCACATTAGATAAAAACGTAGAAAAATTTAAATATCTTATTTGACACTATACATTTCACAAAACACAATTTCTCTAATTTCGCACTGAATTTTATAAAAAAAAAACAAATATTTTCTACTACACATACGCATTCCTAGGTTTAATAACGATGCAGGCTCCCTATAAATCCAGAATCAAATTGAAAAAAATAACGGCACTTATTATAATATCATAACAATCGAGTCCTTTTCTAATTGTACAGTATATGCAGCAGTCTGCGTACACACGGGTTATATTCGACAATTAACTGCTTTTTATCTCCTTTGTGAATTAAACTACTCAGTTGTTAAAATCGATTTGAACAACTATGAGTGGTTTAATTCACAAAGAAGATAAAGGAAAAATACAAAAAAAAACCAACAAACATACAGGGAGTAATTAAATGCTTTGGTATAATTCCTTAAGTTTTAGATTTATGCAAAAAAAGGTTGAAATAGATTTAGCACCTAATTACCATATGTTAATTAAAATCAAACAATTTTACTAATTATAAGCAAAATTCACTAATACAATTAGTCTACCTAAATAGAATCTACTGGTTTAATGACAGTGCTTGTAATGTTAGTTATGTTCAGAAAAAAAAACAGGTAGATTAAGCGGTTATATAACTTTTCCTGAATATTTTAACAACTATTAGAGTAGGGAATAAACATCTACCAAGAAATTCGTGTATAGCTGGGGTCTTCCTGCATATATATTAAACCTCATCTTTAAAGAGAATTAACCAAAAATCATACTTTAGTTTACTTGTATTAATTTGGCAATGTTAAAAAGCTTCATCGGTGTGGTTAGTTATTTGAACGTGACTCCCAGGCAGATGATAGGAGCGACTTGAAAAAGTGATTGGGTAAAGAACGCCGATCGAGTAAACTGTATAGGGGTAACCGGGGACTAGAGCCCATGGAGTAATGAGAGATACGTCAAATATTCTTGAGCTCGACATAAGAACCTCTTTTTAACTTATTTATAAACACGGTGAGTAGTTTTCACAATAAAATTATGACGTTTTGGGATATGGCAACCGGTTAAACCGGGGTACTGAAAACCAGCTATCAGTACCTCGTAACGTAAATATATGAAACATTTTGTATTTTATAATTTTGCAGATGCCAAGAACATAGATAAACTGAAAAAGTGGTTTGAACTGGCGAACAGTTAAAGTTAGCCATGACTACCATTAGAAATGGTAGGAGCTAGAGAAATTTCCAGCTCATTTGTAATTCTTAAATGTAGCTTGCAAAAATGATTGAAGCAAAATAGTGATAGTGGCCCTTCTTTAGGGCGGAGGCCAGTCTTTTCAGCTGACGAACAAAAATAACCAGCAGAACACGTAATACATCTTTCCATACTTTTCTACAAAATCTCGAGGCAAGAAATTAAAAAATGTTCTTTTGATTATTGCGAAAAAACAATATGCATTGTCCCTTTAATAAAGATAAAAAACTGCAGGTGATGATCGATTATGGGGTTTTATAAAGCGAATCCGTCCATAGCTTTGCGTAATTCTAAGCTACACATATTAATAGAATAAGAACTTTTAATAAAGACGATGTTATGACATTTTTTAATAATTTGGCTCAAGTATAAGCAAAACGTAATTTTAAGCCTCTTGGATTTTTCAATAGATGAACATTGTGGGTACAGACATTTTCGTTGCACTAAAAACACACAGAACATTTATATTTCTTCCCTATTCCCATTGACAAACCCCATTTACTTCAATCACCTCTTGGCAAAGATCTTTCCGGGAGTCTGAACTGTTGATATTTAGGTTTCATCAACCAACCAATCGACATATATAACACTGCAATCATATAGATTTTGTAAAGCCATTGTTATTGTACTTTTATCGATACCTCCAGACACTTCACATTGAATTCAACTTTTGGATGTAAGTTTCTATGGACGTTTAAAATCGGTCTTCAATAAATAACACCATTTGAATTGGCAGAACTTTTTGATAGAACGTTAAGAACATAGCTACTCCGGAAAAGGCCATTAAGGAGTTTTAAACTTACAGAAATTTGTCTCTATAACCCTGGCGTTTTCACTGAAAAAGATTTTGAGCTAGGTTTCATAACATCAGTACAAATACTACGACAAAGATCGTGAGCAAATTGCAGAACTTCAACAAGTCCGGACTCAAGTTCAAAAAATTCCAGAACGTCACCTAACTCAAGAACGTCAACACACTCCAGAACCCCAGTAAGTTCCAGAATTCCAATTGTTCACTATTGAAAAATCATTCCAAGAAATTTTGCCGCTACTGGGACCGTCAAATTCCACAATTACAAAAATTCGACAAGAAGCCAGCAGATAAAGTCTGCGCTGACACTGAATAGAAAACGCTAGTTTGGTATTATTATGTTTAAAAATTGGGGAAATAGTGGCCATATGTCACAATTACCCCAAATACCTGAGGTAACGGTAGCCACGCATGATTTTCGTTTCTTTTTTTATATACATAGATATTGTTGTTTTTCTTTAAATTTCAACAAAGCATTAATTAGTGGAAGGTATAAGTTGGTTTATTTGCATTAAGATTTATCAAAAGATAACGCGCATGTCGAACATAAAGCTTAAAGGGCTACTATTCCTCCGGTCTCCCTTACGGGGCGAGCTTGTGAAATGTGCTTTAAATGGAATGGATCTGACAGTCAACATATTTACGTAAAAATCGCACTTTTAGCTAAAAACAGATGCTTAGGGAACGTACACATACACTAAAAGTGACTTTATTTTGTATCTTGACGACTATACCTAACTTTCTTTAGGAGACATTGTAGGTTACGGATAGTCAACACAAAGAGTCTGTATTGTTTTTCACGGATTCGTAGATTTCGTTTATAATTTATATTCGAACAGTCCTGATATTTGTTAACAAGTTCTATAATAAATCATTTTATAAACTTTAGGTAGTGTATATTTTAATATTTTCTATATTCGTTTGTATTTACGGCATTTCGGAAATATTTTTAAATTAACAGAAGAGTTTTACCAAACCCGTTTTAGAAGTGATTAATCAAAAGTAATTTTTCAAAACGTGCCGAAAATGATAACAACCTTTAGAAGAAAACTACAACATAAATAATGTACTCAGTACATGCGTAAGCGAAAAATGAATAGCTATGCAACTTTTGTTCAGAAGTTAAATACAAAACGTTTGACTTACTCTAGAATTTAATTGTTAGAATTGTATCGGCGGTATAATTAAAAGTACAATAGAAAATCATATTTCATCACTTTGGTATTCGTAAAAGTGATACGTCAAGAATTGTAAAACAAAAAAACGCGAAGAGATCATTTCGCATACAGTCTAACCAATTATTGTTTCAATCATGATTATGAAAAAGAATTAGCGAGTGTGTTCGCTCAAAAGTGAAAGGTTTGTGTATATAAAATTTGATGTATTTATTAATTGATGAATTTTGTTATATTTTCTGATGCGAGGCACCTAAGTAGGAATATTAAACCTAATTCTGTAACCAAGATATAAATAGCGTGTGAGCCATATCCTTTTATCGTTCACGT
The DNA here is from genome assembly GCA_036346225.1 of Platerodrilus igneus. Lineage (NCBI taxonomy): Eukaryota > Metazoa > Arthropoda > Insecta > Coleoptera > Lycidae > Platerodrilus > Platerodrilus igneus. The sequence goes on from JARFIW010001358.1 coordinate 3,108,361, forward strand.
ACGGCACATATTGGCATTTATGAAATTAATTACTTAACGCCGATACTTAACTAGATTCTTTCAGGCAGTACATATATTTTATATTTTACTAGAAATTTGGAAAGTAGTATTCAATTAAAATTTCTTTAAAACTATCTTCCCAAAAAGCTATATCTTTCTTATACCGGGAGAGTAAAGTTCTCAAAGATGTCTGTTTTTACCGTTTATTATTCTTACAAAGAAAAAAGTAATAACATTTCTCAAAATTTTTCTTTTATATGATAGTAAAAATGTCATCCACTAGCAGTTAAACATTTTCTTTTATCTTTTCGTACGATTAATATTTTTCGGAAAAGCATAACTAGATTTTTGATGCAGCAAACTATTAATTTTAAGGAACGATATCTAAAATTCAGCAGAGCACCATTATTTAAGGTATTGCATGGGATAAAAATATTAATTATAGAGCACCCAGCTTAATGTCAATGAAATCTCCACTTATAGAAGGTCCTCATCCACAACTCAAACTAAACTCGACAGCACAAACTTTCAAGGAATTTCGGGTTAGCCTAATATTGACAAACAGCGTGGTAAAGCGATATTTTAGAAGCAACAAACATTTTATATTAAATCGTAAACCCTACGTTACTAAAGCAATCGATGACGCACGAAAAAGAAAACGGTAGCAAAATGGTAACCACGTGGAATTATAAAGTTACCTACTTTATATCACCTTTAAAAGATCTTTCCTATTATAATACTGGCACGTTTATGGTTTAAAGTAATACGATGTTAAAGAAATCCTTTACAACGAGAAAAAATATCACTGGAATGGTAAATAACGTCAAGGTACAGAATAAAGTATTTGCGTTTAATAGCGAGATAATAAGCCTGTAAAAATCTGACTCTTAAAAGGCTCGAACCTCTCTACGCAGCGTGTTAACCTTGCAGTAAAAATCCCAATCATTTTTAAATTTTTTTATTACTCTGACCTTTTAGTAGTCTGAATAACATTTTAATGGTAATATTTGTGCCACCATGTTAGCTAAAAGTTCAACGCTGTGGTGAAGAGGCTTGCATTAAAATCTAGAACTATCTGCCTACATAAGCTCCGTTATATATTTGGCATTTCAGTCAATACGAAACCGCTGCGCACTTATTGAACTATGCAAAGTAAATGAGGGTCTTTCAGAAAATATTAAAGCAGAACATAGGAAAAATGTTAAACTTAAAACGTTCATATCTTTAGACGAAAACAAAAAACGAAGCGTTTTATTAGATTCTGTAGCAATTTTTGAGACGCGTGAATCTTGAAACCAGCATCCAGTTTTCTGACAAAATTTACACACTCTCCTACTTTGTAAACTATCCGCATTCAATTATTTTACAAACTTTCTGTGGGTATATGGGTTATGTAAATGAGGGGATTGAAAAGTGAAGACGCTGTTGAACGAAGACTCTAATTCTTCTTAATGGTTATGACATTCCAATGTTACAGGAAATGCAGCTTTGTTGTTTTGAAAAAGGCTAGTTCGTTAAAAGAGAAAAGTCTGGTCTTTGTTATTGCTTGCGATAAATCATCTACAAAAAGTTTCCGAATTATATGTGAAACAGCTGCTCATGGTCACTACAAATAAAAGAATAAATATGACTCCATGGTAGTTTTTTAGAAATCGCACAATTCTCAAAGCTTTCCGACCGTGTAAGATTTGTTCTGAAACTGCCATAACCCCGACCTATTTTTTCCTCTGTGCTAAACTCCTATAATAAAATGAAATACTCAAAATAATAGTGTAGGCATGTACTATAAGTTTATTACATTATATTTCAATTAAATCTCCAACTATAGTGCGAGAGACATAAGGCGTAATAATTACAATAGTCATATACCACCATACACATATAACGGATATTTCAGAACCGACGCAGCCCTACAATTACAAAGATTTAAATTTCGCATAGGTAAATTTTTATTTCGTCCACGTGTCTACTGGCAACACTGTACTAAAAGTTAACACAGTATAAATAAATGTATTTCTAATACACTAGCGCTATTCCAATATCCAATCATCTATACGGTGCAATTACGTCGATGTATACGAACGTGTGAGAAAAACTAAGCAACTACCAACAGCAAGTCGTTTGTTCCGTAAGCGTAATGCCAAATTCTAAATTAAGACATCGACAAACGAAACTGTGATTTTGCTATTACCAAAATGTCCGTGGACTTTGTAATATACATATATAGGGGTGAATTATTAGCCTAGGGCTAAATTGGAGATCTTCTTATGGTGAAGGGATCTCGACATTCTTCCGACTAAGCTGGGGGTCTATTCCTCGGGTAGAGCTTATGAGGAGTGGTCGTGGGTTTTACGATAAAACATTGTTTACTTACTGGCTCTAATAATACTAAAATAGGGGGTGCAAAAGGGGCGCCACCAAGTCCTTACATTTTTTAATCACGGGTTTGCCCTAAGGGAGGACTTGGAAGTCCTTAGAGATAAATATCGTATTTACCGCTAAAGCATGAGCTGTAAAGAAAATATTATTAATATAACAATGAAGAACATAAGAGATGTACTCTTGCTAGCTTATACTATAAAGAAAAAAAATATCCATTTATATCAATAATTTAAACATTATAATATAAACCAATTTAGGCATTAAGCTTCTAGAAGGTGTTGTTTAGCGCTTCTTCTAAAGTCTTCAACACAATGATTGAATATGAAAATTACGACTGTCTTTACTAAGAATAAAAAATATCAATAACGTATTAAAAATTTTTACAAGGCGTTCCAAATTAAATTACCCAAAATACACAGACCTGTTACCTTGGTTTACAAATGTGTATTCAATATTCAAAGACTAAAGATATTAGTCCTCGCAATTACTTAAGGTGTGATTGATTTTGAATGAAATACTTCGTTAGAATTAAATAAAGGTATTCATATTCATTTGCAATATCATATATAACCCTTGATTCAAACTGTGATAAATTCTAAATAGCAAAAGTTTTCGTAATTACATGGTAAAACGAGAATCATAAATTGCTACAATGTTGTTTTCAATCATCTGCCTCGCTGTTAAGATAGGCGAACAGCTGTGGACATGTCAAAGTGATAGACAAACGCTTACATTGCAAACTGTTGTTTTAAAGTACATTGAAACAATTACGTTGTCGAAACTAGATGTGCCGGCTTGCGATCCTTTGACAAACAAATGACCTCAACGTACTGTCCACATTTTATTGCGTAATATACTGGATCTTTACTGGAACCATTTACACGAACTTGATGTGCATTTCATCTTCGCATATCGAAACAAAATCGAACCATAAAACATGCCATCTAAAGTACATCATTTTCCACGTTTCTTTAACTTGCGTTAAAGATAAATTATTTAACGGTAATTGGAAAATTAAATATGATATTTGAACTCGCAATATTATCATTGCTGAATATCCAGAATAACATTATTACATTTATGTTAGTGAGAATAAACTTGATAATTACAAAGACCAAATTTCGCCAAAAATTTATGCTAATTTTTTAATAAGTTAGTTGAAATTAATATTAACAAATTTTAAAGAAATTATTATTGGAAATTCTATAAAACCATAGCTAGAAAATTCACAGAGCATATTTTATAAATTCAGTGAAATCAAAATTAACAAATTTAAGAAATTCATTATCAGAAATCTATAGAACGCATTGTTAAAATACACGGAAAATCAAGTGCATCTTACACTTGGTCAAGCGGCAAAGGCTATTGCTACACGCAGGTTGCTGGCGAGGACCCTATTCAACTGCATGGTGCTTGTGACTCCACAAGTGGTCGTGCCAGACTGAATCGTCCGTTCGATGCGCAGAACTCACATCAAAATCGCTTGACATTGGAGATGCTATTCAAACGACCAACGTTTACTAATAGTAACTAAACCAATATTATAAAGTAATATTCGGCTTGTGATTGGGCTACACGGCCCTGATCTAAATATTTATTTACATCGCAAAATTTAATTGTTTATTTAAATAGACATTGGAGTGTATTTTATAAATAATTTGAAAAGGATTTGTAGTCGTCAAAGAAATTGTTACAACTTATCTAAAGTGGAACAATTATATTTGGCTACGTGTGCTACTGACTATGATGTGATAGCTATAACGGAAAGCTCTACTCGACTCGATTAATAATAGTGAACTTTTTACATGCGATTATAATATTTTTTAGGTGTGATCAATGGTACGATCTAACTAAATTGAAGTGGGGTGACGGGGCAATGCTATCAATTAAGTAACACGTATCATGTACATTCATTGATTTATTCGAAATAACCAAACAAGTGTTTTTTTTTTCTTAATTTTTCTTGGGTATTAAAGCACTCAGAGTTTTTAAAATTGTCTTTATATTCGTTTCGATCCATGACCTAGGATCGTTGTCAATTTTAAAATTGTCTTTTATCAAATAATTGACAACGATCCTATGTCATGGATCGAAACGTAAATAAAGACAATTTTAAAAACTCAAAGTGGTTTAATACCCAAGAAAAATTAAGAAAAATACAAAACAAACCACAACAAACATACAGGGAGTATTAACCAAACAAGTGATTGGCATAGATTTAAGGGGTGCAAATGCATCTTCGGTAAACAAGTTCCACTAATTTATGTTGATACTTGATACTACCATATCAACGCGGGAATTGTTCCTTGAACTGCTTGAAGAACATTTTTGACTGCACAATGCAAGCGTGCTATTGTTGGGCGATTTTAACTGTACAAACAACTCAAGTGGCCGTGTTGCGTATAGCAATGCGCTAAACAGCTTTATTGACATTTGTGGTAACTCTCAAATTAATGGAATTTTCTGTTAACAACCGATTACTTGATCTAGTGATCAGTACTCTTGACTGAAGCGTAGGGTGTGATATACAACATCTACTCACTGAAGATTGCACCACCCGTCCGTGGTCATAGATATATTGTATATTACTAAATCAATCAATACTTTTCCAATAAACACGTTTTCAAAATCGTATAATTACAAGAATGTAGAGTATGTTGGTATGCACGGTTCTTTATTTGTTTGCAAATGGGGCGAACTATGCGCATTTAATGATGCTAATTTGGCATGCTCCTACTTTTACAAGATCATTTAGAACACACTTGATCGTTTTGTACCTCAATACAAAAATAAGCTTGCAAGGAAATATCCAAATTGGTTTACGGCCAATATTATTTATAGTATAAAAGCAAAAAGCAAGTATCTATGTCGATATAAAAATCTCACAATGTTATCGATCTCCAGTAATATATGATATTGCGCCCTGCGATTAGAAGGGAAATTATAGAGGGTTACAAAAATTTCTTGCTAAACGTTCAAACTTCTCTGACAAATGATCTTAACCAATTGTGGAAATACGTTCAATCCAAAAGAGGAACTTTTCGTATACAATCTATTGTCACTGCTGATAATAGCTACGTACCTAGACGTAGCCGAAAGAAAAGTAAATACCAGGCTAACTACCAACCGTGGAGAGTGGGGGGGGGGGATTCGCCTACATATCAAAAAAACTAAAAAAATAAAGTACATCGCCCACGATTATCTATTCACACATAAAAATAAATAAAGGATTCTGTACAAACAAGCAAAAAAAAATAAATTAAGCGTTACTATTTCAAAGCAAACAATTAGGTGATACGAACAATTTAGTATATTAGATACGAAGTGCGCATCTCGCATTTACACAAAATAAAATTAATCGGTAGAAAATCAATATGTGAGAGCTTTTGGTCAAACGTTTTTAAAATTTCACCTAATACTTTTTGTAAAATAACTAATTAGTAAGAAAGAATTAACGTGTGAGAGCTTTTGTCAGACATCTTTTAAATCGTACATAGTACCGTATGTAAAATAAACCAATCAGTATAAAAGAGTAAGCGTATGTCTGTCCAACATTCTTAACAAAGGTACCTCACACCTGTAGAGCGATAATATCGCTTAGCAACAACGAACAATAGTTCTACAATGTCACGTACACCAAACGTTGATACGGAATATGCCATTGACACACACAAGAGAAAACGAGTTGCATACCTGTAGGTGTCCGGATACTTAGCTCGCAACCCGTCGGGGGTGAGTCAACACGTCAGGATCCATTCACCCTGCTACCATACCTGCAGCAGCAGTCTCCAGACAAAAGCAGTTGGTCTACAGAAAGAAAGAACCCATTTGGCCTCCAGCTAAAAAAAGGCAAATACACGCAAGACACTTCCTAGTTGTCGAACAGAAAAAAACAAACGTGCATTGCTGTAGAAGGTATTTCAGCGCATAAGCTGCAGAATCAAATTAAAAATTGGTTCAAATAACACGAATTCGAACTGCAAATCCTCGCTTATCGAAGCGCGATTAAAACTGGAAAACACGGTTTCTAACGGATAGTACGCGACCTTATTTCAACAAGTCTTAACATAGGAACAATAGAGAAAACCATTATACGCTATCGAAAGGTTTAACAAATTGAAGGTTACCTAAAACAGAATATAAACTATTTAATTATAGCATAAACTTGTCGTTTCAAAGCAAGTAGATTTGAGTTTAAGAATTTTTAAAGAGCGTGTTTATTATTAATTATGTTAAAGGATTTAACAGTAGTAACGGAATTTATTCGAAGGGGTATTGAATTAACCAGGGAAATTTTAAAGCAAAATTGGAACGTAACAAAATATTGAAACACTCCTAGCGATATAATGGGTTTCTTCAAATAATCCTTTAGCAGTGTTTATGTCGAAGGTGATCATAGTGATTTAACCAGGTTAAGTAAATATATGTGTGAATTCTCAGATGATAACAATTAATTCCATAACCGAAACCGAAGTTGAATGTTTCATCGAAAAACTAAAAATGACTGCAGGTCCAAACCTAACCCTACCTTTATAGTGCGAAATCGTGATGGAGTTTTAATAAAACATTTAACATTTCTATTTAATTTATACCTAAAGACTTGTATATTTCCCAATGTTTGGAAATCAGCTAAATATGCCCGGTTTTGAAATCTGATGACCTTGGTATATATCAACCTCTACAGGCCAATAAGTATCCTTCCAAATTTTGCTAGGTTTTTGAGATGATTTTATATCGACGCATTTATCGACTTGTTAGAAATTGATCAACACGGTTTTACGAATACGGGATCGACTACTACAAATCATATATGTTTCGCTCAGGAAGTATTGAAATCCATTGAAAACCGCAGGTAAGTTAATGTTGTTTACAAGATTTTACAAAAGCCTTTGACCGTATCAACAATAAGATCACAGTAGCTAAACTGGGTAACTATGGCTTGCTCGTTTCTATGTTAAAATTAATTCAATCCTACATACACAATAAAATACAATATGTTGCATATAATGGTGACAGGTCACAACATTTTTTTGCGAAATCAGGGTCAAACAACGTAGGACCTAGTTGTTTCTAATATTCATAAATGATCTTATAAAAATGTTGAAATGCAAAGCGTTGATGTTTGCAAACGATCTTAAACTTTATGCCGATATCCAATGCGAACATGACAGCTGAACGCTAATAAAGGTAAGGAAATTTTATTTTCACAAGTTTTTACCAGTAGTATAGAATTAACGCGCGTTTCAGAAGTTAAAAATCTTAGTGTGTTGTTTGACCAGGGGCTATCTTTCTCTGATCGCATTACGACTACTTGATCACTTCGTGCATTGTTTGTCGGTTTGGTGAGACCTAAGTTGGAATACTGCGACCAGATACAGAATCAATCATATAAAAAGCATCGACTTAAACCCGAACGTTGTAATTGTGCCAAGCTCTTACGTTGCGAGTCAGAGTAACTTCTAACGGACCCCACATTAGGGTGCCCAAAAGTGTATCAAGGTACGATGAAACAAAATTTAAGTAAGCCAGAGGCGATACTTTAATACTTAACGTCCCTGATTACACCGGGGTTTCCTGAATTTAAAAATAGCCCCTGGGTAAGGATAGATGACATTCGCTAATAATAAAAAAGAAAAACTCCCTGTAAGTCGAAGCAACTAAGTCTGGAGGTTAGTTGAGTGTTCTTGCATGAGAACAGGTTGAAGGCCGATTTTGTTTTGGTATAGCAAAAGACAAAAATTGAAGGCGCCGTGGCGTTTTTATTACTAAAATTAAAAATCCCGGGAAAACGCAGAAACCCGAATGTTTCATCAACCTTAGCGCCAAAAAAAAGGAACAGATCCGATGAGCCAAAATTTTTCCAAGAAAACAGAATTTCTCATTTGTTGGAAGCTATACTCAAACATTCAAACAAGCATTAGTAGCATTAAAAGGCGACAGTTTAAAATTTTAAAAGCAATTAAGTAAATTTCAACTACATTACAGAAAAACTCCAAATGGGGTGAGCCAGTCCCAGTTGTATAGGTGGGGATATTATATCAAAATAAGATTTAATAAAACCTTGCGATAAATATAAAAGCTGGGGAAAGAATCTTACAATGTGCGCGGATTTGTGGAAGGCGATAGAGTGAGCGATTACAATCGCAAAACTAAAAAAAATTTGGGCATGTAATTAAAAAATTAGGTAAACCGAATTATTTGATACATTTAAATAATAATCGCACATGGAGAAGATTGGGAAAATATACAAAACTACACCGGTTGCTTCAAAGTCAATGTCTGGACCTGACTTTGGTGCCTAATCTTTTCAAGCTGAAATTCGATCAACAATACCAATTGATTCACTCGATGGCATACGGGATATCCCAACGATTAAGGAGCGGGATATTAAGTCTTTATCGCAAACCAAGTTAAAAATTAATTTGATCCGAGTTATAACCGTCTCAGAGAAGCATATTTTAAAAATATTTAGACATTTGCAGGATACTGAGTACAAACATGGCAAATATAAACTCTAAAATTTTTAAATAAAAACACATGTCTTTTGCATTTTTCTTTTAACTTAATAAATTGATATAAGGTTTAGTACGTCTATTCGTGAAGGTTCTCAAATTAAGGACATTTAAGGAAGAAAAAACACTCGTGCTTGAAGATCTGCAGAGTCGCAATTTTAAACGATATCAGCTTAACTTTCACAGATTATCACGCTCGTGTAATTCATAATTACTATAAAAATAAACTATTATTCTTAACATTTTCGTAAGAAGTAATGTCAAATTTTTTTTGAAAAAATTCAAATTGAACATCCTGTATTTCTATTTGCTATTTATTATATTGATCTACTTAATAGCTGTTCATAAATGTAGCACTTGGGATGCTTTTTATTGTTGGTTTTGCTGGAATCTTCACAAAAATGCGAAAATTTGGGCCTCATTTTATAACATCATGCTCGAGACTGAATCAGCAGTCTTTCCGAAGACAACAATACAGACAACCATTTCTGTTCGTTCCTAACAGGTGGGGATTACAGAATTCTTTTTCTAATCAATTTATAAAATCTTATTTTAAGTTTTTGAAATACTTTGGGTAGAATTAAACTTTGAAATCTTTCTTGGTATATCTTACTGGCAAGTAAACAATTACTACCTTTTTCTCAAAAAATGTAGTCCTTATTACCCAGTCATCTTTAGTATGTTTTATTTTTATGACAAACAGAGACTTGCCTGCTCGATTTTATTTGCTACTTAATGAAGACGCACAGCGACCTACTAGATTATTGACGAGTGATTTCTACAACAAATTTTTTCGTTTTATGTGAAGATTACAGCAAAACCAAAAATACAAAATTCTCCAAGTGCTGCTACATTTTTGAAAGGCTATTAAATATGCCCATTTACTGGTAAATGCAAATGCACGTTGCTCCTTTTAAATTTTTTGAAGAAAAAAAACCATACGCGTAACTTTACTACTTCCCAAAATGTTAAAAATAATACTGAGTGTTTCAAAAGTAACAACTCGTTTCATGAAATAAGATACAGCAAAACCAAAAATACAAAATTACCCAAGTGCTGCTACATTTATGAAAAGCTATTAAATATGTCTATTTACTAGTAAAACAGAATGCAGGTTGCTCCTCTTAAATTTTTTGAAAAAATCTGACATACGCGTAACTTTACTCCTTCCCAAAATGTTAAAAATAATACTGGGTGTTTTAAAAGTAACAACACATTTCATGAAATAAGGTACAGCAAAACCAAAAATAAAAAATTCCCCAGGTACTGCTACATTTTTGAAACGCTACTAAATAGGCCTATTACTGGTAAATGGAAATGCACGTTGTTCCTCTTAAATTTTTTGAAAAAATGTGAAATACACGTAATTTTACTCCTTCCCAAAATGTTAAAAATAATACTGGGCGTTTAAAAAGTAACAACTCGTTTCATGAAATAAGGTAACGAACTTCTTTTGTTTTAGTTGAATCAGACAGATGCTCAAAATAGAAACAAGTATCAGTTTGGAGACTTAAAGATAAGTCGTTTGCAGTCGTTCAGGAAAAGTTTCGTCAACGACACAGTTCAGATGCACCGGCGAGGTACAATATCCGTCTCCTGGATAACAAATTCAAAAAACAGGAAACGTCCACGATGTACAACGGCAACGTCGTCCGCTAATTGCAAGGAAACATGTGGGGGGTGTACGAGCAATTATTGAGAGAAGTTCAAAGGCATCAACTCATCGCCTACGTAGGGATCATCTTCAGATCTCTTATAGCAGTGTGTGACGCATCCTGCGGTATACCCTAAAAAAGGTGCTGGATCACCTGCAAGTCGCTGATTACGTCGCACGGAAGAAAATGTGCGCCGTTTTCTTGCAGAGTACTGAATCGTATGGTCTCATGAACAATGCATTGTTTACCGATTAATGAATATTCCATACCTGTACTATAGTGAACCGTCATAAGACTCGTATCTGGGCAGGTGAGTAAACACGTGCAACATTAGAATGGGAAAGAGCGACCCCAAAAGAGAACGCGTGGTTAGATCTCACGAAAAGGCGTGTGTACGGCCAGTTCTTTTTGCTGCGAACACAGTTAACTCAACGACCTATTTGGATATTCTGCAATTGCTTCAGAAACCTCAGTTTATGTCGACGAACTCCTTGATACTGTGATCTTCCTGTAGAACGGGGCATCTCCACATTTTGCCCACATCGGGCGCGACTATCTTCGACAGACATTTCCTGATCGTTGGATTGGGCGATGGTCACCACGGATTTGGGCACCTAGATCCCCTGACCTTATGGCTTTGAGCTTTTTCTTGCATGGAGGCTACATTAAATCCCTTGTGTATAAGGTCAAGATCACCTCTGTTGAACAACTCAAGGTAGTTAATACAATCACACCTCAGAAGCCGGCGCGTGTGTTCGTGACTGTGTTGAACGCTGGCATCTCTGTATTGACATGCAGGGTGGGCAACTGTGTTGGGCCTGTGATGTATTTTTAACCAAGGTTGTGTTGGTGTAAATAAACGCCCAGAGTAGTTTACCTTAACAGTAATTATGAAATTACATATGCAATATAACCTTTCTGGGAAAATTTATAGCTGATAAGTTCAAAATGGCTACTATGCCGATCTACAAATATAAGCACTTCTTCTGTCTTAATTGCCCATATTATAAAAACCTTCAAGAACCTATTTAATTTTAAAACAATTTATTAAACTTTTGAATGATTATAAGCAAAATGCCAAAAACATGTTTCCATTTAAAAATTCTACGTCATATATGTAGAGAATCCTGCCAATTTCTAAATATTTTTAAAATATGCTCCCTGGTACGGCTATAACACGGATTAATTGAATTTTTAGTGTATGATAAAGGCGTAACCCACCGCTACCCAATCTATGGGACATCCTGTATCTACCTATAGGCGTCGCCGTGGATCAATGTAGTAAGCGTAAGACTACGAATCCCAAGGTCCTGGGTTCGAATCCCGACACGGCCGACTGCTTGAAAAATGGCAGGTGAGCATTTTTCACAAAAATTACGCCCTCGTTCGGATGAGAGGTTAAATGGAGGTTCCGTGTGTGAGTGTTGTCACGCACGTTAAAGATCGCTACCTTGCCTGGAACGGCAAGGGTTCGGAAAAATTCTAAAATTTCCAGGCAACAAAAAACTCGCCTCCTGGCCAATGTAGTACCTTCGGGTGAAGCACTGGAAATGTAAATGCAATGTATCTACCTATAAACCAAATCACTGTACACAATCTCTGAAGCTTTTAATGTGATTTTTCGTTACGATATCAAGGTGCATTAAGGTTCTGAACAAAATAAATTTATACTATTTTTGTCTTATTGCTTAGAATTGCATTCTATAAGGGACAGGAAGATGTTATGTATCTAACAGGTGATTCATTGAAAGGTAGTGTTTTCAGCAGAGATTTTTTGACAGATCAAACTGTCAAACGTACAACTGTCACGGTATTTGTGTTTAATATAGTTTGACATTTCATCATGGAAAGACTTAGACCGACACAGCGTTTACAAATTACGAAAATCTGGTGTTTCGGTCGCTTAAAGCAACTTATGGTCCACATAATAAGTCCTACCGAGCGCACTATTCGCTGTACCGTCAGAAAAATTGAAATCCAATTTTCATTATGGGATAATACTTGACCAAATAGATCACATCCAGAACGTAATGATATAGATACAGCGGCAGTAGCTGAGAGTGTAAGCAACGACCGTGGTGAATCGATACGGCGCCGTTCTCAACTGCTTGGCTTATCGTATGCAACAACTTGGCGTATTTTACGTAATGAACTTGGTTTAAAAGCACACCAAATTCAACTCGTGCAAGAATTGAAGCCGACCAACCTTCCGAATCGTCGCCGTTTTATTCATTGGGCGCTTCAAAAGCGTAAAAAAAGTCCAATATTTTCGACCAACATTTTGTTTAGCGATGGGGCTCATTTCTGGCTTAATGGTTACGTCAATAAACAAAATTGCCGTATTTCCAAAAATGAGACCAGCAAAAAGGTAACTGTGAATCGCATTCGGTATCGCGCTATGTTAAGGGACTATTTACTACCTGTAATTGAAATCCGTGATCTCAATGACATTTGGTTTCAACAAGATGGCACTACTTGCCTTACAGCTCGTGAAACCATAACCTAATTGCGAGAACAAGTCGGTGAACAGTTAATTTCACGCTTCGGACCGGTGAATTGACTGCCTACGTCATGTGATATCACACCTCTTTGAGGCTATGTAAAGTCCGAAGTTAACAAGAATAAACCAACTACGATTGAAGCATTGGAAGCCAACATTACTTGTGTCACCAAGTACTACTCGAAATGTTTCAACGCGTCATCGATAATTAAAACTTCAGAATGGACCATGTTAGGCGCAGTCAATGCCAACATTTAAAAGACATAATTTTAAAAAAATAAAAGTAAGGTATAGTTCTTTTGTATGATACTACACATTATACGATAATATACAACCCAATATATAAATTTAATTTCCAAGCATTAATTTGTACATAGGATCTCTTCAGTTGGTAATTAGTATTATCCAAAAGATTTGTTTGGTTATGAAAAGTACTACCTGAAATATTGTAAGGGAACCCGTTAAATACAAGAATTTCTTTTACTACGGTATATCTAAGTATATCAATCCAATTATTATCTTTAGCCATCTACAATAATTACGAGTGTATTTTAAGCATACAACAAACAACATTTCAACACTTATACAAATTTATTGGTACGCTTGGGATAAATTTTCATTTTACAAAATAACGTAGACCAGCACATCTGTCTCCCTTAATTAAAAAATACATATTCTGGAAAATACGCGTGTTCGGTTTTTACTGAAGTGGATATGTCTAGCGATAAGAACGGATGATTCACAGGCATCGCAATGCAATAAACAGAGATGTTCTCGGAGGATTTCTCGAATGAAGGATTATCGTATACAAGTGTGAACCCCGTAGCGATAGTTTATTATTAGTTTAAATTCGATGTATATAAATTAATGTAAAGATAAATTCGCTTACGTGATATAAACGTGTTGGATAAATAATTTAGCAGCTATGATACTGTTTAATTCGTAGTATTTAAAAAATTAAGAACTGCTTCAAATAGTGGTTAAGCTAGTGCTAATATAAACAAGACCCTGTGATTGTGAAGAATAATTATTAGACTTGTATTTGTAGGAATTAAAGGCTAAAGAACAATTAGAGAATTCGTTACAGTATAGAATTTACGTCATTTTGTTTTTTTCTAGTAAATCAGGTACGTTACTTTTTCGTAGCTAAGATAGTAGAATTGAATAAATACTTGCATAAAATATCAAATTCATAATAGATTGATGTGTTTTGTGTGTTTATACCAAGTTTTATTATATAAAACAATAATTGCACGTGTCAGAGCAATCCGAGAGCCATAGTAAAGCAATGATATATTTTAAAAGCAAAAATAGATGGAATAAACTTCGTACGTTAATATAGAGAAATTCTTTATACAAATATCCAGATCATAATATGAGTAATCCATAACGAATTTTTGTTCCACTTTTCTGAGTTTCCAAAGTTTTTTGCTTATTTCAGCATTGGACTTCGAACAGTTATGCACACTAATAATTGTAGAATATTAACTGCGATATATACTGGCAAAAAGTAGGTAAATAATCGCCTTGTGCTACTTAAAAATACAATTTTGCAGAAATTTATACTTTCATTACTATTCTCGAGGTCATTTCTCTGGCTTTTAACCTTGCATGATCCGCCTACCACACGTCTTCGTTCACACCTACTAGTTCAGTATAATGGCATTCTATGACTCATCGTAAAGATCTGGTAGCAATAATAATCCTAATTGTGGTTTAGAGAAGTAATGTCTTGTACGACAATTATCCTTATCAAAGCAGCAAATAAAGTTTGTTGCTCTAAACTTCTTTGTTATGTCAAGCCTGATAACATCATACTGTAGTTAAACATGCACCCATGAATAATATCTGCGTATCTATCTATGTGTGGTTAAATACATTAATGTGTAAATGAGGTAATTCACTTTTCGAATTAAACGAACTATTTGAAGTATTGATCCTATATCAAGCAAGGTTAATATTTTTAACGCGTGGTGAGTTAACATTTCTTTTATAGAACAAATCAATACATTTCTCTTAGCGAAGTATTTGTATTACACATCTCTGTGGCCAGTTTGGTACATTTCAAATTCACCTACAAGAAATTGTTTGCACTAGACTGACAAGAAGCCCAATGAAAAGTTCATTAACAATTGAGCAGGCAGTAGCTTTAGAAATTAAAAAATGTGTAGTATTTAAATGATGAATACAATTATTCAGAGAATTCAATTGAACGCTTCAGTGTTCAGAGGAAGGAACTCAAAAAATTGCTATATATGAATTACGCACGTCGGCGTATATTTTATGGGTATATCTACCGTTTGGAGATGACAGAAAATACTTCACTTTATAAATGTTGCGAGAAATATGTACACCTAGTGTAGGTTCAATATTAAAATAAATCATAACCAGACATTAGTCCATTTGTTCGTATATGGAATAATGTTGATAGCACTCTATTGTAATACGCAGTCTGAACACCGGTACATTTGAAAGTTAGCTACATGAAAGGGTTGCTTATGCAAATTTGTTTTATTTTATGGTTTGTATTAGTTAGCGCCATTAACCTGGTTGTTATTGAAGGAAAAACAAGTCATACCGATATGGGCAGAGGAGAAAAGTACAAGAAATCTAAAAACTTGAAAACAAAAGATAAATCCAAAAAATTCACCGAACAAGAAGTTACTAATTATAACGGAGTAAACTGCAAAGTTCGCTGCAAAGCCTATCGCGCATCCAGTCTGCAGGTAGTCAAGGCAATTTTTACAAACTGTTTTTTAAAAGCTATGGTTGGTTTTAGTTGCAAGAAAAAATGTTACGTAATATTTGTTGAAGGTAATCAAAAGTTAGTACTGTCAAAATTCTTTTAAAAATAGTAATACTTTCATTTTACCGAAATACAAGTTTTAAATATTTTATTTTATTTGGAAATGAATGAATTAGTGTGGGCAAAAAGCCTATCAAACTTTGTGTTACTACTCAAAAACGCGTTTTCGTCTGTGTACTCCAAATGATAAATGTCTTTTTAAAGTAAAAAAACATGTTATACAAGATGCAATACTATGGTTCAAGTTTAGTAGAAGACCTAGATGTATGCTTAAAGTAATGATAATGACCGATTTCTATGCCAAAACCGCCTAATAGTAAGGTCAAATATAAGAAGGTACGCTGTGTATGACGAACACAAAAAACAGTTTTGTACATGCACCTATCGTACCATATGAATAGGTAAGATACATTTTGTAATACTCTTCAACGTAATTCATTCAAGAATCACGTGATGTTATCATTCCGAACAATTTTCGGAAGAACTTTAGGTATCATCTAAATTAACTTTGTAGAATAAAGTTAATCTACATAGCACCTAAAGTTCTGTAACGCTTGCGTGTTACTTTCAAACATTAGGTAGTAGAAACGAGTTTATTAATTTCAGTTAGTTGAAGGAACTCTTATCACGAAAGCGACCTGTAAAATTTAGAAGCATTGGTAAAGAACGTTGCTAATTCAATAAAATATTAAATTAGCAGAGAATTAAAATAGTGAACCACCTAGTTTATTAAATACAGACAGTAATAAATATCGGAACATTACACTCCTTCGTATTAAATTCAGAAAAATTACAGATATACATTTGGGAAATCACCGGCATATTAAAGTTATTTGTACAAATTCATACGACTTCGAAAACCACAAACCCATAAAAACAGCCATCCAAAATATGGTGGGGAGCAGCTTTTGGTACTAAATGTAAAAGCATGAACACAAACAGACCAGTCACGCGAGCAGAACGAGGTTGACTTCGTAAATTGAGCAGTTTAGACGCAACACACCGTGAGAGACAGATCGTTCAAAAATTTACTGATAACAAGAGATCATTTTTAGTTATTCAAGACCAGACATCAGAGCAGGAGGTTCGAATTCGATTGGCACGCAACCGTCGACATGCGGGACAAAGTTGAGAATCGGGTAGTTAACGTGACAATATCAAAACTCCAGAATCGTTAGTAAACAAGTTTCTAAACGCGAGTAAAAATGTGGATTTGAAAATACCGTCGAGCGTGAAAGTGGCATGTGTTGGGAGCTTTTATTAAACACCAAGTTGGAGTAATTAATTTACCTGCAATCATTCTTGTACTACAAGTTCGACGGAGTTTTATTGAGAACAAAAAAACTGTAGGTCTATTGAATTTTTGCTTTCCATTTTATAAATATTATATGCTATCTTGTACCTAATAATTGTGATTGATGGTGATAAAACTTATTAAGAAAGATTATTACCTTGGTGTACGCTTATGGAAGAGTATTGTAAGCACCGAAATTCTCATATGAAGCAATTCATTACTGTAGAGGCAAAATGGTACATAAAAAATAAATTGGTTGAATGCTTATCAATGATAATATTAAGTTTTCTCTTTTTTTAGCGACATGCATGATTGATCAATTCGATCGGCACGCAATCAGCGACGTGCGGAATAAATTGAGAATCGGGTAGTTAACGCGACGGTATGAAACCCCGAAATCGGTAGTGAACAAGTTTTTAAACGCGAATAAAAATGCGGATATAAAAATATCATTAAACGTAAAAATGACAAGTGTCAGGAGCTTTCATTAAACACCAAGTTGAAGTAATTAATTTACCTGCAACCATTCTGTACTAGAAGTTTGACAGAGCTTTCTTGAGAACAAAAAAACTGTAGGACTATTGAATTTTTGCTTTCCATTTTATAAACATTATATGCTGTCTAGTATCTAATAATTGTGATTGATGGTAATAAGACTTGAAACGTCTTATTCAAAGGCCTACTAAAACACTACTTTATTAACACCATACTTCAAGTTAGGTGTCTGCAAAACGAAATCTTCCGACGTAACTAGGGGTCTATTCCTTGGGTAGAGCTATGAGCAATGGGGGGGTAAGTCGAAATCTGTAGGGGGTCACACTCAAACTAAAACAAACAGGCGCCACCAAGTCCAGATTGATTTATATTAATGGCATAGCAAATTTCTAAGGGCGGACTTGGAGACCCAAAGAAAAAAAGATCGCCTTCGCTAACATACAAACTTGTCTTAACAGAATAAGACACTGCTCCTGTAAGAAAGAATATAGTTAGGTTACCTAAAAAAATTGGGAACATTATTTGGGTCCTTAAAGTATATCTAAATGCATAGAGAATATTTCTTACATAATGGAATCATAAAATTTAACTCTTTCTGTGTTTTGTTTACCAGGTCTGATCAAACCAGATCAGAATAAAAACTTTAAATGTAGATAATTAATTTACTAGAAAGAATTTTCTTTGTTTCAGTAAATAAAATTTCATGATAATTAAATAAAATAAATATGTGATATTCTTGCAAAATTGTTGTAAGGTTTAACAACTGATCCTTACTCAAATATATAACACTTCAGTGTAACTAACAATATTAAGTTTCTTTATAACCCAACCAGATCTGTGTAGGTCACTTACAGATGAATATATGAAATTTTCTCATTAATTTAACAAAATTAAAATTAGTTTGAAGTTAATAGAATCACCAAGATATTCTTTAATTTTATCAAAAGTGGCAGTACTGTAATGTTAAACATCTGTTAGCCATTATGCAATTGTTGACGGCATTGTTCAAATAAACAGGTGACGTAATAGCAGCTGTTAATTTACGTTGCAGCCATATGTAGTCACATCTTTACAAAACTAAGTGAAATCAAATTTTGATACTGGGGAAAACCAGCTTAATTACAGGTAAACTGAATAACAATTTTGCACATCTAACAAACAAAACGAAATAATGTACTTTCAGAAAGAAGTACTGAGGAAATTCTTAATTCTATTACGAACCCAAATACCGGCTGTCGTCCTTGGTTGCAATGGAAACAACTTCGCAGAGCGGGCCTGCTGTTAAATATGTTTGTTTTCCATGCTTTATTACAGATGCAAGAGCGAAGCGGATTTCTTACATTGGTTCACGGCATCTTTTATTCACAGCGTACTCCTCCGTTGTCTAATTTTATTTCAAAGTGGTCGTGCGGTTTTCTAATTTATCGTTGCAATTTCTGACGTATTGTTGCTTTTCTAACGTATGGTTGCTTTTTCTAACATATGGTGGCTTTTTCTAATGTATGGTTGCTTGCGCTAAATAAATTTTAAATTAGCTAATATGATAACGAATATGCAATATATGGATTAAGTACTAACCGTTACTCAGGAAGTGCTTCACCAAATCAAAGCGACCCGGAGGTCACTCGTCATTCTCTTCGAATGCATCTTCACGCTGCCCTAAACTATCGACGAGTGCGCTCGCCGCGCTCCTGCAAGGTGGGAGGATCATAAGTGTGGTTCTCGAACCTCTCACGCGCGCGCTAGTGGCTTGTGGATTTGCACCGAACTCCGAAACAAATAGACTACTAATCCTAGATATAGCAATACTATAAAAATTTGATTGTTACTTGAATCTTTATATTAGTTAATAAAGGTATTTCAATATTCATGGTACGTTTAATGAGTATGTTCCTTTGCTGCTAAAATAAAATTGTTACACTACCCTTTCCTAAAAGAAAAAATTTTTTTAAGAAAAACTCTAAATATAACAAATACAAAAAAATTTTTATAACAATACTAGCCTTTCCTACATTCCTAATTAACTATGCAATTTTATAAATTTATTCAAATGGGGGACAAATATTTACAAATGAGTGTGTTGGTAACTACGCGTACCTGACGTCCATCGGGAGACAAAATCGGGGAGTCACAATCGGTAATAATCAAAATTGGGAGGGTCAAATTAGAAAGTCAAACACTCCACGGGACAAAAAATTCAAATTTACAATATTTCCTGACTTGAGATTCTTACTTCTAACAAGGCTAATATTTCTTACCTATAACCAAACACTTACAACTTATTTCTAATTTCAAAAAAAACTTCACTTCCAGGAGCTCATTTAGCTCTATCTACAAAAAAAAGGAATGCTTCCTCATCAAGACAGCATAACTATTCAAAACATCATCACTACACGGTAATAATCAAAAGTAAGACCCTACTAATAGGTCTATATTTAAACACCATCATCACAAAGTGATAATCAAAACAAAGGTGACCTAATCAAAAGGTTACTCATCAAATGCAATTACAAAATATCATCGCTTCATCGTAAAGAGATGATCAAAACAAAGGTAACTCAGCCATAAGGTTACTCACAAAATTCAAATTCAAAAATATTATCATCACAAAGTGATAATCAAAACAAAGGTAACCTAACCAAAAGGTTACTTACAAATCTCAAATACAAAATATCATCACTTCATCGCAAAGGGATGATCAAAACAAAGGTAACCTAACCAAAAGGTTACTTACAAATCTCAAATACAAAATATCATCACTTCATCGCAAAGGGATGATCAAAACAAAGGTAACCTAACCAAAAGGTTACTTACAAATCTCAAATACAAAATATCATCACTTCATCGCAAAGGGATGATCAAAACAAAGGTAACCTAACCATGAGGTTACTTATCAAATGCAAGTACAAAACTGGGCCAGTCAGGGCTGTACTATCCTACACCCTACTGAATATCCTATCACTAATTTCTAACAAACAACTGATCTCATTAGTGATGGACCAAACGGTGAGACTCACCAAACCAACTTTGACCTTATCAAATCAAAGAACTTCTAATGGTCAAAAGGAACAAGGGAAAGAATAATCTAATATTCTCTCTACCTGGATATGTAGAAATCAGGACCAACAATCAAATAGCCCACCTACTTCTACATTGTAAAGATATCTATTAAAGACATCTTCTAAACACATCTCTGAGCAACGCGCGAGCAAAATGTCCAGCGTGCACACTAAGGCACACCTCAAACCTACAAAATTTACAAAATCTCAAACCACTTACTTCACTTCTCAAACAAAATACTCAATATTAGTGGACCGACACTAAATCAGAACAAAACAAAACGAACCACTACGTCATTACTTAATATCAACAAGATGATCGGATCTGAATTAATCGTCAGGATCATCATTTTCATTTGGATATGATGCATCAACTGGTTTCAAGTCCTTTACGTGCCATTTCCCTGCTTTTGTTCCATCTTCGTTCTCTAACTCATATACTAAATTGGAATGTTTTTTCCGAACTTTACTCATAACGAACTTAGGTGCTAACTTAGCGGAAAATTTATCACTCGCACTCGAGAGGACCTTATTAGCTCTCCAAACACTTTCTCCGACTCGGAATGAAATGTCTCTTCTCCTAAGATTGTAGCGTTTACTTGAACGTTGGTAAGCTACATGCAAATTTTCACGGACATTTCCAAAAATATCAAACAAAGGTTGACGATCCAAAACATAAGAAGGTCTACTACTGGAGACAACATCAACATCTTCACCCGGTATAAAATTATCATTATAAGCTTTTCCACTTAACTGCCTTGAGGAGCATACACAGCATTGTACTACATCTCTTGGATCTCGTACCTTGCACACAAAACTTCATAAACATGTCCAATCAACTGTGGACCATTATCACGAATAACAAACGGTGGTATTCCGTATGCAAAAAATACTTTTCTTCTAAGAACTTCTCAATCAAATGTGCTGTGGCACTTCGCAAAGGTTGCAAAATCGAATATTTCGAAAACCAATCACCAACAACTAAAAGCCATCCACCTGCTTATGAATCATCAATAAAAAAACTAATCATGACAATAGCTAACAAAAAAAATCAGTGTTCAGGTACACTCACACCCTACTACCAATTGAACTGTCGAAACAACTACAATGCTTCACAACGCCTAAATATGCTAGAGTGACAAACCCTCTACGAGTCTCACCTAGACTAACAATACCAAAATTTACATCAAATCAAAAAGATGCAAAAAATTCTAGAGCGCCTAACTCACCTCGAGTCTCGTCTAGACTTACGCAATGCCGAGCGACCAACCCTTCCTGAGTCTCGTCTGGACTGACATACTGCTGAGCGACCAACCACGACGACAAGTTCTGCCTAGACTAAATTGCGTTGCAATGCCGATCTAAACAAAATCTGCTAACAAAATCAAAAACGTGCTTATGCACAAAGAGCAATTCTCAAACGACACAACGACAGCTCACTCCAATGTACCTTCAAAATAGAATCTCTAGCCTTATCATCAAATTTCGACAAAGATGTTCTTTATTGACTCAAACAAATCAAACAACAGGCTTATCAGCTTCTTTAGCTGACAGTCTTCCTAAAATTTTCCTCAAAACTGGTTTCTCACTCACTACTCCCGTTCCTCTTTAAGTAGACAAACAATTCGGAATATCCGACATGATTACAAAAGCCTAATGGAATCAAACTGATAAATCTAACTGATCCGAATCTTATAAAAGTTATCAAAACAAATTCGTACTGCTAAAGGTAAAAATCACAAAAAAAATGTTTTTGGTAAAATTATTTTTGCCAAAACAATATCAAAAAAATTTAAGGGGTCAAAAAAAATTAAAGTCAAAAGTAAATTTGACCAAGTTAATTACTTGACTGTATTGGGATTAACGTTACGACCAATCCTTTATCAAAAGCAAACCAACAAATCTAACTGTCAAATAAACTTTAAGTAAACAAATTTCGGAGCAGAATAATTTTGGGACAAATAGATTTCAAAGCAAAATAAATTTTAAGCTAACAAATTTTAAAGCAAATTAAATTTTTGAATAAACAAATTTCGAAGCAAAAATAAATTTTGAACAGACTATTTCAAAGTAAAATTATTTTTGAACAAACAAGTTTCAGAGTAAAAATAATTTTTAAACGAACGAATCTCGAAGTAAAATTAATTTTGAATAAACAAATTTCGAGGTAAATCAAATTATGAACAAACAAATTTCGAGCTAAATTAAATTATGAACGAACGAATTTCGACGAATCACTCGTTGAATAAACAAATTTCGACGCCCCTAGCGTTGAACAAACAAATTTCGACGCCCCTAGCGTTGAACAAACAAATTTCGACGCCCCAAACGTTGCCGGCGCCAGTGAAACGTATTATTCAAAGGCCTACTAAAACACTACTTTATTAACACCATACTTCAAGTTAGGTGTCTGCAAAACGAAATCTTCCGACGTAACTAGGGTCTATTCCTTGGGTAGAGCTATGAGCAATGGGGGGGTAAGTCGAAATCTGTAGGGGGTCACACTCAAACTAAAACAAACAGGCGCCACCAAGTCCAGATTGATTTATATTAATGGCATAGCAAATTTCTAAGGGCGGACTTGGAGACCCAAAGAAAAAAAGATCGCCTTCGCTAACATACAAACTTGTCTTAACAGAATAAGACACTGCTCCTGTAAGAAAGAATATAGTTAGGTTACCTAAAAAAAATGGGAACACTATTTGCGTCCCTCAAGTATATCTAAAATGCGTAGAGAATATTTCTTACATAATGGAATCATAAAATTTAACTCTTTCTGTGTTTTGTTTACCAGGTCTGATCAAACCAGATCAGAATAAAAACTTTAAATGTAGATAATTAATTTACTAGAAAGAATTTTCTTTGTTTCAGTAAATAAAATTTCATGATAATTAAATAAAATAAATATGTGATATTCTTGCAAAATTGTTGTAAGGTTTAACAACTGATCCTTACTCAAATATATAACACTTCAGTGTAACTAACAATATTAAGTTTCTTTATAACCCAACCAGATCTGTGTAGGTCACTTACAAATGAATATATGAAATTTTCTCATTAATTTAACAAAATTAAAATTAGTTTGAAGTTAATAGAATCACCAAGATATTCTTTAATTTTATCAAAAGTGGCAGTACTGTAATGTTAAACATCTGTTAGCCATTATGCAATTGTTGACGGCATTGTTCAAATAAACAGGTGACGTAATAGCAGCTGTTAATTTACGTTGCAGCCATATGTAGTCACATCTTTACAAAACTAAGTGAAATCAAATTTTGATACTGGGGAAAACCAGCTTAATTACAGGTAAACTGAATAACAATTTTGTACATCTAACAAACAAAACGAAATAATGTACTTTCAGAAAGAAGTACTGAGGAAATTCTTAATTCTATTACGAACCCAAATACCGGCTGTCGTCCTTGGTTGCAATGGAAACAACTTCGCAGAGCGGGGCCTGCTGTTAAATATGTTTGTTTTCCATGCTTTATTACAGATGCAAGAGCGAAGCGGATTTCTTACATTGGTTCACGGCATCTTTTATTCACAGCGTACTCCTCCGTTGTCTAATTTTATTTCAAAGTGGTCGTGCGGTTTTCTAATTTATCGTTGCAATTTCTGACGTATTGTTGCTTTTCTAACGTATGGTTGCTTTTTCTAACATATGGTGGCTTTTTCTAATGTATGGTTGCTTGCGCTAAATAAATTTTAAATTAGCTAATATGATAACGAATATGCAATATATGGATTAAGTACTAACCGTTACTCAGGAAGTGCTTCACCAAATCAAAGCGACCCGGAGGTCACTCGTCATTCTCTTCGAATGCATCTTCACGCTGCCCTAAACTATCGACGAGTGCGCTCGCCGCGCTCCTGCAAGGTGGGAGGATCATAAGTGTGGTTCTCGAACCTCTCACGCGCGCGCTAGTGGCTTGTGGATTTGCACCGAACTCCGAAACAAATAGACTACTAATCCTAGATATAGCAATACTATAAAAATTTGATTGTTACTTGAATCTTTATATTAGTTAATAAAGGTATTTCAATATTCATGGTACGTTTAATGAGTATGTTCCTTTGCTGCTAAAATAAAATTGTTACAGACTTATTATTAAGAAGGGCCATTACTTTGGTGTACGCTTACGAAAGCATATTGTAAGCACAGAAACTCTCATATGGAAAAATTCATTATTGTAGAGGCAAAATAGTGCGTAAAAATTAAATTGGTTAAATGTCTGTCAATGATAATATTAAGTTTTCTCTTTTTTTAGCTGCACGCATATTTGATCAATTAGAGGTAAATCTTAGTTTTCTCTGTTGTTAATTACTGTGATAATTATGTTTGATAATATAGCTTAAGTGTACAAAACGGAGTCTTTTTTATTATTTGTTTATTTTAAGCTAGTAGAAGGTAAGAAACGTGTAAGCGAGATCCCATCAACCCCTAACTATCCACCTTCCGGGTAGGCTCTATTTGGGATTTTATTCAGGTGGGTTGGCGCTTAAAAGCTATATTAGACAGAGAGAACTTAAAGACCTTTCAAGGTAAGCGTAAAAATATTTAATAAAAGTGGATTTGAATACCCCTAAAAATAGTATACTTTGGGTTATAAAACTCACCCCGCACCACTGAAAGCTGGTTGGTGCACTAATTTACCGTTACGGCACATTGCGTCCTGCAGAGTAAAATTAATTCAGAAACAGAACGTCAATTCAGCACATAAAAGTTCTTCCCAAAGTGCGAATGTGGAAGTAATGGACTCCCATGCTGACATCACGTGATTCTTGAATGAAATAGTTTGAAAGGTAAAAAAATTGCAAAATAGACCTTGCATATTCTTAAGGGAAGATATATGTAAAAAAACTATTTTTATGATAATACACACATAGCATACCTATATTTTATTTGCATTACTTTAATGAAAATTTACAATACCGCATTAAGAGGTCATAAATTGACTAGTGTTCCAAATAAAAGAACTCGTAGAAAGCTCAAAAGTTCTCATCTTATCCAAAGGGTTATAAGTCCATAAAAGAAAAGGCCCAAAATTTTATGCCGATTCATGTAAGTCAGCATTGTTTGTGGTCTCGTATTTGACTTCGTGGAAAACTTCATGTTTTGAAACATTTTACTAGAGATGAAGTTGGGTGTATGTATGTCTTCTTTGTACCAAATTTAAAAGATTTTTGTTAAGAGTTTATGTATATTCAAAGTAGTAGTCTAAAAAAGAAACCAATGAAATTTTGCTGCTTCCTGCACGATTATATTGTCGGGCGTTTTTCAGACTCGGCAACTACGTTGCAGTAGTTTTCTTATACGTGTCCTGGATGAAACAAGAACTGCATTTATTTAATTTTGTCAAGGCTTACTCGAATCCACAGATACCTCATAAGAGATCGCACGTTTTTCGATTGTGATCGTAGTTTCGAAAATTTAATATCTATTAAAATCCGATGAAATACGTTGAACTTACCAACTGTGCAAAAGAACTTACACGATGATCATTCCTCTATTAAGACATGTTTGTTTATAGAATCATATGAAAGAAATACCTCTCGTCATTTAAAACAAGCGTTTGTTCCCGCAGTTTTTCGGGAATTTACATACCAGAGTTGATTAATAGACAGGAAGCTTCTTATAAAAGAATCGAAAAGAACTACATTTTAACTTACAGTAACCAGGCATCAGGTCTGAAAGTATTAATGTCTGTGCGAAGTATTTTTGACATTATTTAACATAAACATTTTTATTGTTTACCGAACATTATATTATTATCAGCTGGTTTACTTTTGTTGAATTTTCCATTCCTAAAACCAGCATAGTATTAAAAGGAACAAACTCCACGGCAGTACTTTCTAGGGTGTAATCTTGCTACGTTAGAAACTGAGCCTATCTAGAATTTATGTCTATAATAACCTCACCTTGTATTTCAAAGCTATTTTTTATTTTATTACATTTGGAGTTGTGTTACTGTTTTTTTGCAAATTATCAAAATTCAGTATCCTTCGCGATATTTTCTTTCAAGAATAATCGATTGAATTGTACTCCAGTTACGCTTTCGACTAAAGTTGGTCATTCTCAGTGCAAAGCTAGCTCCCTAAAAAGTGTGAAATTAAAAGCTAACAGTATAATGGCCATAATCGACTCAAGGAAAAAAAATTAATCCAAATAGTCGTTGTGGAACACTGTAGTAGACACTCAAAACTGTACTCAAGACTAAAATATTATAAGTTTAAAATTCAACCTAGTTGTTTGGGCCACTAGAACATTAACAAACAACTAGAAGAATAGACTAAACAACAATGCTTTAATATAAGAAAGAAAAAACAAAAAAATATAATCAGAACAGATAAAATAAAGATGTAAGCTGTAAAATTTAGGGAACACAACACGTACCTCAGTACGTGGATAGGACTAGTTGATCACGCAGATGAGCACTGTTGAACACCACAAACCTCAGCTATCAGCAGTAGGTCCTCCATATAAAATTTAACAACATTTTAGTTCGTCCAAATTTTTATATCATGTAATATTTGAAAAATATTCTGCATTGGAATCGTTGGAGAAATTAGAAATTGAAAAAGAATTTAATGATAAAGCAAAACTATGAATTACGTATACAAAGGCGAAATAAAGATGAACGCCAACACATTTTGATATTAAAACAATTATAGTTTTATTTGATAATCCAAAAGTTCAATTTAGAGAGTATTCAATATAAATTGATAATTATAGTAGAAAATATAATAGAAATCATTACATTTTTATTTTAAGCAATTAAACACTCTTATACAAACCTTCCACCCTGCCACAGACGCATACGCACGCACCCGCGCGTTAATTTTTAATAAATTACAATGGCCATTCTAAAGTCTAACCGATCTCTAATACCACAACTTCGGTTTTGTTTCGTTACAAAACTGGACTAGCTTAGGATTCCTCAATCCAGCCATCATAAATGACACCAGTATTACGAATGTCTTTTTCTACAGAAGATACCACCATTCTTGGATGTTGAAAAGTAAATTTAAACTAATCAACACCCTCACATATTATTTTGTTAGAAATTAAGAGATATTTGCACGTTTACATTTTATTGTAATTTGTTTTATTTTAATATTTGACATACGTGCACGTGGCTAGAACATCTTATTTTATATTATTATTATGTCTTTATTTCTAGTAACAGAATGAAAATCCGTAACATAATAAACCAAGGGAACTAACTTAAAGAAAATTTCAAGGCATAGTTCAAATAGTATCTATATAGTTACTATTTGCACTACAACTCTAGCCTTGATAAAATAAATATGTTACGTGAGTTGATTGGGTTGGTATGTAACAATAATGCTAAACCTAGAGGTTTCTCAACGGCAGTTACCAACCCTTAACATTAGGTCTACCAACGAATAAGGGTTAATAAAATATGGTGGCAAAAAAGGAAAAGAAAAAGCAAACAATGTAAAATTAAGCTACGACACAGGTTTCTAATTTAATTTTACTATGATCTGAGTCCTAAAAAGAAAATCGTGCACACTTTACCTAAATTTTTTTAAAGTTGAAATTTTTAAACCATTTGAAATAAAGTTATACAGTTTATTAATATAATTGGTGAACGATCTTTCAAATTGGACAGTTTTATGGGCTGGAGGGTGTATTATTTTCTTATTTCTTATTCCTAATATTAATATTATGAACAACAGTTGTAACACTTATTCGTCTAAATAAATACGTTGGGTTTTTAGAAGTAATAATTTTGTGAGAGAGAACTCTAGTTTGAAGTGTGTACAAATTGTTTCATTTTTAGCCACTTACTTTAATTAAATCTACGCAATACACGACCAAATATAAATCTAAACACGAATTCTAGACTTCTGTATGCGGTTTTGGTCAATATCATCTAGGTAAAGTGCATATATAGGTAAAACAAATGCAAAATGTGATAAAACTACGTCAGTGAAGCCAGCGGCTACAAATAACAGCCGACCATCGGCCTCCTCAATTAACCACGCCCCTTCCAACAATTTGTCCTAAGAGCCACGCCTATTTTAGTCCAACATCGCTTAGATTCGCTATCATTTTTTTAATAATACAACCTCCTATAAGTAAGAACGGTTTTATACAAAAAAATTTCTAAGCAAGCCAAAACAGCGAACTGTAAACATTTATGGCAAGTTGTGCCTTTTTATCAAATCTTCAGGACTAAAATTGTATTACTGCATACCTAATTTCCCGCAGTATACAAACTTATTAATTTTTCTATGGTATAATCAACTGGTCGCTGCTGGTATTACTTTTAACTTTTTTTAGGTTTATATAAAAGACCCGCTTTTATCAAGAAATCCAAGCTTACGTATACGGACTCTCAGTACATACCCGATAGATTTTTAAATTCTATACTGAAATAAGAAAATAAGTAATTTTTTTCAGAAATGTATCAAGCATTAAGTTTTTTCTGAGTTAATACAAAAAGCAACAAAGTTTTTAATAAATCTACGTTTAAGTATTCAGGTCCTCAGTACATACACGGCAAATTCTTAAGTTCCATACCTAAATAAAAAGGTTATTAATTTTTCCCTAAACTGTGTCAAGGGGCAGTCAGCATTACTTTAATTTTTTTCTGGGTTGATACAATAACAGAAAAATTGTAAAGGAATCTGGAATTAGGTATCAGGACCTTCAGCACACGCGCGGCAGATTTTTAAATTCCATGGTAAATAAAAACGTTATTAATTTTTTCATGAACTGTGTCAAGTGACCGTCTGCACTACTTTAATTTTGTATGGGTTTATATAAAAGCAGCAAATTTGTAAAGAAATCTACACTTTGATGTTAAGGCTCTTGGTACATACGCGACAGATTTTTAAGTTTTATGCCCAAATAAAAAAGATATTAATCTTTTCCTGAACTGTATCAAGTGGCGTGGCGGTCAGCATTACTTTAATTTTTTCTGGATTAATAAAAAAGCAGCAAATTTGTAAAGAATTCTTCAATTTGGTATTAAGGTCATCATTACTTACAGGGTATAAATTCTATATACAAATAAGAAAGTTTTAACTATATCCTGAACTGCATTAGAAGCCGCCGGCACTAACTTTAATTTTTTGTGTTAATAGTGAATTTTCTATTTAAATATAAAAATTTGAAAGTCTGAGGCGTATGTACTGAGGACCTTTGTGCCTAAATTTAGATTTCTTTACAACTTTGCTGTTTTTGTACTAACCCAGAAAAAATTAAAGCAGTGCAGGCGGTCACTTGACACAGTTCATGAAAAAATTAATTACTTTTTTCATAGAATTTCAAAATCTGCTTTGTATGCACTGAAGTCGTTGATTCCTAAATGTAGATTTCTTTACAAGAATACTTTTGTATTAACACAAAAAAATTTAAGTAATTGTGGTGACCACCTGATACAGTTAAAAAAAACTAATTTTATTAGAGCATGGAATTTAAAAAGCTACCGCGTAGATACTGATAGTCTTAATACCTAAATGTAGATATTTTGTAAGTTTGCTGCTTTTGAATTAATCCAGAAAAAATCAAAGTATAAATAAATTAACTTTCTTGTTGGAGCATGAAATTTCTTAATCTGTCGCGCATGTACTGAGTGCCTTAATGCCTAAATGTAAATTTCTTTACACGTGCGCTTGTTTTGTATGAACCGAGAAAAAATTTGAAGTAGTGCTGGCGGCACTTGATACAGTTCAGGAATAAATTAATAACTTTTTTATTTGGCCATGGTATTAAAAAACCTGCCCTGTATGTACCGAGGACTTAAATACCTAAATGTAGAAATCTTTACAAACTCGCTGCTATTCTATTAATCTAGAAAAAAATAATGAAGTGCTGGAGGCCACTTGATACAGTTCAGGAAAAAATTAATAACTTTCTTATTTGAAAATAGAATTTAAAAAATCTGCCGCGTATGTACTTAGGACCTTAATACATAAATGTAGATCTTTCTAGAAATCTATTGCTTTTGTATTAATCCAGAATAAAATTAAAGTAGCGTTGACGTCACCTGTTACGGTTCAGGAAAAAAATTAACGGTTTTCTTATTTGAATAAAGAATTAAAAAATTTGTCGCGTATGTACTGAGAGCACGTATATGTAAATGTAGATTTCTTAACAAAAGCTCCTTTTTACATAAACTTAGAAACTAGTTAAAGGAATACTAGCGGCGGCCAGTTGTAATACATAGGGGTACATAATCCTCAAAGCTCCATAAGTTCGTTTGATACATGCATTTAAATGGTCCCGATATCTGAAACTATTCTCCACGACTATTCAACTTCCTACAAACATTTTCCAATGATTCGGTGTTACTGCGATTTTTGATAAGAAATTGTACTTTTTTCACAGTCATTCTTTGAGCCGAATAAAAGAGGTGCAGTTTTGCCAGAGTTTAAAATAGCAATTGCCAGGTAAGAGGAGCCCCAAAGGATATATATTTATGACAAAACATAGTCTTAAACAGTACGTCGATAAAAAACTCAGGTTAAGGTCTCAAGTTTTCCGAATGGTATGGTATATTTCAAAAGTACTTTGATTTAAATTGGCCTTATTCGGCGACAACGACGTAAAATTCATTCACTGTAATTACTTTATAATTACAGTTTATCTAGAACTAAACGACGATGACGTCGGAATAAATACCTTCCTAGTAACGAATCAATCAGTATTTGTCAAAGCGAGTTCGACATGCGAATATCATCACCATTTCGTTCAGCAATTAAGCAATGAACTTCAAAGAATTTGAATAATTTTAGTACTAAACATTCAGCTGAACAGGAAACGTTATTATTACCCACCGTCTAAAATACCGCTATGATGTTTTCAACTGCACAATGCACTGTCAATGTCATTGCGCTCGTAAAAGTCAATGTTGCATTTATTGGTTATTATTTACTCAATAAAATTAGGATACGCTTATTTAAAATACATTTCAAACTGAAGACTATTAAATTTATATATAGTCTGTAGTCATGCTTATCTCGCAGCAAATTATGTAATTTTATATAGGACTTTCCTTTTCCCTAGGAAACACCATTGTGTTTGATAGTCGGTGTACAAGTTCAGGACTGATTAAAACGCGAAAACTTGAAGAATACCTTTCTCTATTTTGGAAGAAAGTCTTTGGAAATTCGATTCACTCTCATTACTATAAATGAAATTAGCCTCAAAAGAAGACCTCTTAAACCCTTCATAAACTAACTATTAGCTATGGTAGGTAGAAGGTTGTTTCTGAAATATTACAAGTTTTCATCAAAGAAACTAGAAGTCAGTCTACAGTGTGATCTTTTGTGACAAAGTTAGGTATATTTATAATCCGTTTTTTTTTTCATTTGCCTCCCAACTTAGTTGCAATTTATTGTTAGGTTTGTTATTGTATGCCACTTTGATTAAGGTTAAATTTTCACTTATGACAACAGAATTAAAAATAGTGTAACATGAACTTTGAAAACATAACCTTTTATTTTTACTTTGACAAATAAGTCACATTCACGAAAGCAAAATACTCTTTACAATAACTAAGTTTCAGTCTAGTTAGGAATCTGGGGAGCCCTTGGGGGGGATCAAAAATACGAATGCGAACAAGAAGGAAGGTTGAGTCGGTTTTCAGAATTCGCTACAGAGCTTGTTAAAGGCAACCTTGTATTAGTTCATTTTTTTACATTAGAAAATGTCTCAGTAATAAAAATTTTAAGTAAGAATTTTGTTTAAAACGCACACGTGTAAATTTGTTAGAAAGACCGAGCCGACTTTCATATTTGAATCACTCTTAATTGCGCTAATAACTTAAAGATCAAGATTTGGTCATAGACCATTAAATATTTTGTCCTTTACATTTAATATAAAGATAATTCTTTTGACTAAACTAAACTTTCAATACCTGAGGCTTATCGAATTAACCTCCAAAAATTCTATTTATAGGTCGAAATTAGGTTCGATTTAGCTCAGAATATTGAACTGAAATTTTTTAAAAACTTCAAACAATGAGATTTCTTTATGTACACACTATAGACATGCTTATGACTTTTTGTTTTCTTTAATAATGAAATTTATTAAACAGTTAATATATGTTTTTATGTGCGTATACATTTTTTATTGAAATGACCTTGATGTACATGAGTGTTTATAGTAAGATCTTGAAACCTTAAGAGGTTTATTTAAATATATTTATCTATTTTATTATTATGTTGAGACGCAAACTGCTGTCTCCATTTGTATTATAATTAACTTGTTTTTATTTCAGGTTCATAGTCAATCTTTTGTTATTAGGGTTATTTGCCTTGGGGCCCATACACCATCCCCAGGATCCTAACAACAATGGGTGTAATGCACCTAACTTTAATTCTTTTACATCTTAATTTTACAATGAACCTCCTTGTTCATCGCTCTACAGCACTGAAGTAAAGTCCAGAGTAAGAAACTAGACTTTTATCATCTTATACACAGGCAAAAGTTGCTACCATACAAATAATAACATTTACAAATCAATACATTAAATGAACTTTTGCCGGAACAAAAAGGAACGAAAAACTGAGTCGAAGTGTTAATATTATATACCTACTTTAATAAAAAAATTTGAGAATTTTATCTTTAAGTTACTTTTCATATATTTTTAGTCACTGAAGACAATCGGTATGGTTTATACATTGAAAACCGATTTAACAGTAAACTCCCATTCTGAACGGACCTGCACCTTGACGAAGTTCTAAAATACTAGAACGAGCAGAATGGCTTGCGTGTTTCAATGAGCTAAAGAGTCGAACTATAGGTTTAATCAAATTAGTGGGGGTCTTTAGTGAGGAACCGGACTAAGACAGGTCCCCGAAAGAGGGCAGAAGCTTTTTCTGTACTTAGAGTGGCAGAGATCATAGGGGTCTGTATGGCATTCTAAGACACACTACTGCGATGCGGAAGGCGATGGGAAATCACCACATTACCTCCCAAGTACACTGCGTACAGAAATTGTTATTAAAGATGATGGCATCATCTGGGGCAAAAAATTCTGGGGTAAAATAGTCCCCCTTCGGATCTCCGGGAGGGGACTACTCCGGGGATGTGATCCAAAAGTATAACAAAAGATCCGTGAACATTCTGCGAGTCGGAGCGTGGAATGTCAGAAATATGAAGCAAGAAAACCTGAAAATTGAAATGGATAGATTAGCACTAGACATAGTACAGATCAGCGAAGTTCGCTGGCCAGAAGCGGGGGATTTATGGAGTGGATACTTCAGGGTAATTCATATCAGGATAAGAGGTAGGAAATTCGGGTGTGGAGATAGTATGCGAAAAAAGATAGAACGACGTGTAGAAAACTACTTACAAGAGAACGCAAGAGTACTCATGGTTATATTAGAATCTAAACCGGTAAATACAGTAATAATCAAGTATACATGCCCACCTCTAGCTACAGTGAGGAAAAGGTAGAGGCGATCTACAAAGATATCAAAGACATACTAAGATACGTAAAAAGACATCAAAATTTAATAATTACGTGGGGTTTTAATGCAGTGGTAGGCGAGGGTAGGGAAAGAGCGGTAGTAGGTTTATTTGGTTTAGGCACGCGAAATGACAAGGGAAATAGGCTGGTAGAACTTTGTGACAAGAACAATTTAACCATCACAAATACACTACTTCAACATCATGCTAGAAGACGATACACGTGGAAGATGCCAGGAGATATAAGAAGATATCAAATAGATTTCATTATTGTTAGACAACGGTTTAGGAATTAACAAAGATTGGCGCAAGGTCGTGCTACATTTAACAAGAAAAAGCAACTACTGTGTTCAAAGACAACAAACATATGTTTGGAGAATAGCACTGTATGGCTGCGAAGCCTGAACAGTAGAAGAACAGGACAAGAAAAAGCCAAAAGCCTGCAGATGAATGATGAAGATATCGTGGACAGACAAAGTTAAGAACAAAGACGTACTAGAAATGGTGGGGAAGAAAGAAATGTGTGTAAAAAATAGGAGAGATAGGATGATAGGCCACATACTAAGACATACAGGAATAGTGCGGAATATACTAGAAGCAGAGAGGAAAAAGAGAAGTAGATGTAGACCTAGGTCAGACTATTGCACACAGATAGTGAAAGATTTAGGATGTGGGAATTTCAGGGAAAAGTGTAGGCTAGCTCAGAATAGAAATCAATGGAGGTATGCGTCCAACCAGTCCCAAGATGGAAAAATTAATGGCGAAACAAATAACTGTACTTAAACATAAGGATTATTATAAACAACTACAGGCATGGGTCTTGCAATATTCTCAACTAATATTAATTGTGCGAAAGGATTTACTGGAAAACTATTAATACGGCAAATGTCTTAAGTGTTGGGAGATCCTTGGCAGTTACAGGCTGTTTAACCACCTTCACATACCGTTCATTTACATTCCCAATGCTCCACCTGAAGGTACTACATTGGCCAGGAGGCGAGTTTTTTGTTGCCTGGAAATTTAGAATTTTGCCGAACCCTTGTCGTTCCAGGCAAGGTAGGGATCTTTAACGTGCGTGACAACACCCACACACGGGACCTCCATTTAACCTCACATCCGAACGAGGGCGTAATTTTAATGAAAAATGCTCACCTGCCATTTTCAAGCAGTTGGCCGTGTCGGGATTTAAACCCGGGACCTTGGGATCCGTAGTCTTACGCTAACTACATTGATCCACGGCGACGCTCACCTTCACATACCACTGAAACTCGGTGAAGTAGGGCATATAATTAGAAATCAATAAAGGGGAATCGAGCTGTATATAGGCGGTTGTAAGAATTTCAGAGAACTGTGTAGGCTATCTCAGAACATAAATAAGTTGAGGTACGGGTTCAACTAGTTTCAAGACGTAAAACATAATGACGAAAAAATAAGGGCACTTAAATCTGATGATTATTATGAACACCTGTAGGCTGACTACCGCCCTTCACAACCTTACATGTGATTTTCCAATGCTCCATCCGAAGGTACTACATTGGCCAGGTAGCGAGTTTTTTTACCTAAAAAATTTTGAATTTTGCCGAACCCTTGCTGTTCCAAGCAAGGCAGGGATCTTTAATGTGCGTGACAACACTCACACACGGGACCTCCACTTTACCTCTGATCCGAACGAGGGCGTATTTTTGTGAAAAATGTTCGCCTAACATTTTTCAAGCGGACCGTGTCGGGATTCAAACCCGGGAGCTTGACCCCTTCACATACCACTGAATATCGGGGAAATAGGGTATATAACTTTAAAAGGTGACCGAACTGCATCAAACAAGAAAGTACAGCAGCTATGTTCAAAGACAACGAACATAGAAACAAGAAGAAATTTGTTTAAAGCATATGTGTGGGGCACAGCACAGTACGTCTATGAAATAGGGGCAGTAGGAAAAGCAGACAAAAAGATATAGAAGCTTTCGGGAATTTTGTGCTTCAGATGTATGAGGATGGTAGCATGGACGGGCAAAATTAATAACAAATAGGTTATAGAAATAGTAGAGGAATAAAGATATCTGTGGAAAGCAAAAAAAATAGAAGATATAGAAGAACAGGATACGTTCTAAGGCATTTCTGGGGAATAGTACGGGATATATTACAAGCAGAGATATGAAAAAAGAGGTAGGGGTAGACCGAGATCAGACTTTCGCATGCAGATAGTGATAGATGCAGACTGTGCAAATTTCAGGGAAATGTGAAACTTAGTTCAGAATAGGAAACAATGAGGGTACGCGTCTAACAAGTTCCACAACTGAAGATCTAATGATGATGAATAGTAAACACCAAAAGAAAATAATTTTAAATTTTATAATAACTTTTTAAAATTGGATTATATACGAAACTGAAGATATGTAGGGTGGTTGATCTATATAAAACTTGCACAAAGAGAAAATACGAAAAGTTCATAGCTTCTAAACAAATTACAACCTATTGAATTGAATTGAAACGTCTTTATTATTAAATTAAATATACATTATGAGATATAAACTTTTGATACAAACTGCATCAAGCGCGATTAGGGCCATTAGGCCCTGTCTTACACCTAACTTGTATGCAGCAGTACTCTCGAATAAATAATAACCTATTGTATGCGGCGTTCTTTTACAAATGGTAGGTCACTTGTGTATTCAGCTCAATAACGTTAGAAGTTATCTGAATATTTGCATACGCGTTGACCAAAGCCATTAAACTAAATTATTTTCAAAGGTAATATAACATTTTCGATTATACCGGAACTCGTTATCAACTTCATTATTTTAAATAAAACGCCCTATATATGATTAAAATTTTGAAAGTCCTGTTTAATTTTAGATAAACATGTATTAAGCGTCCTCGTGTCATTTTCGAGATCTTTATTTCTCAAAATTTTTAAAACTTCAATGGACACATAAATTACAATATACAGAAATTAAAATCACGTAAAGCATTGTTTTCTTGCAAACTAATTAAGATTTGATTGTTAAAATATTGTACAAGATGCAATAAAAATTCATCAATTCATCAACGGTCAAATTTTATTATAATAAATACCCAAGTATTTAGTAATTACTATCATTCGCCCAAATTGAATCGTTAATTGAGTTTACAAACAGAGGGTAAATGTATCATTTTAATTTATTAGTAATAAAGTGATCCTGCGCCTATTATTAGCAAAAAATTATAAAAATAAAGCTTACTGTAGTGTATTTCACGTACTGTACTGCAATGTTATGCCATTAATGAGTTGCTAAGGATTTACAATTCACAATGATGTGAGAGTAATCATAAATTAATAGTGAGTATAATAGGATGTTCAAAGAAGACTCTTGGAGAAATCAAATCATCTGCTGCTCTTTGTTATAAATATTCCATTATAAACACTCTTTTTGTAAATCGTTTAAACACCGTAATACCAGGTACTGCTTTATCAAGGAATCGTTGATAACATATAACCCAAGTTCTCAAAAAAAAAAAAATCTATCACATACACAGTAAATCATTACCGTTTCAAGGTAATCTTGATTTGTAAGACCGATGGAAGTTATCACATGTATAACGTTGAAACAACAGATATAAAATAAAGTAAATTAGACGTTTATTTTAGAAATTCAGTTGTTACCTAACAGGCACAACCTACTAGCATATCACTTTTATTACTAACGTAATTCAAATAATGCATTATCCCCTTAAATGCAAGAAAAAAGCATGAAAAACAATTTAGTTTAAGTGAATGATATTAATTACAAGTTGTTATTTTTGTGTAGAATCGTTTACCGTAATCATAATTAAAAACAAAACCAGTAATAAACTTTTGGGTTTTGAACTTGAGGTCAGTATATTGTCAAGATTGTTTTGCTAATATTCGATCGCAGTGCGTGGTCTAGGAAAGGGCGTGGTGGGCGAAGAGTGCTACTGCTTCCGCTGACCGGCAGTCGCCACTCACCAGCCATCGCCACAGCAGAAAGTTCAGTGTGTGAATTGGTTTATTCAATCGAGTTCAGTGATCACAATTCTGCGTAATTATCGACGTGAATATGGCGGTGATGCACCTACTAACAAAACTATTCTGCAGTGGTATAATCACTTTCTGGAAACAGGTAGTGTCTTAAAAATTAAGCCACCGGGTAGGCCTTCAGTTTCTGAACAGAATGTGGAACGGATCCGTACATCTTGTATTCGTAGTCCTAAAAAGTCATTGGCAAGGCGGAGTTTGGAGGCTTAAATTACATGGGTATAAGATTCAACGTGGACCAATTGCATGGCCACCAAGGAACCCAGATATGACTCCACTAGATTTATTATTTTAGGGGCATGTAAAAAACATTGCTTATTCCGAGAAGATCCGTGACATTGCTCATTTGAGGGAGAGGATTGTTGCAACTGTAGCATCCGTCACGCCTTTATATGCTGCTGTTAAATACCTGTGGAAAAACTGATTATCGTTTAGACATGGCCAGGGCAACAAATGGTGCAGATATAGAACTTTATTAGGTAGCAAAAAGAAACCTTGAAAAGATTCTTTTTAATACTATATAGGTTTAATAACTATTATTTTAACTATACTGTGTACAAATAAAACTTTAAATCAAGGAGTTCTTTTATAAACTTCCTGTATATCGCGAAGGTTCCTATTTCGGAATTCTGAAATTGTCAAATTATTAGTGAAGAATGCGCAATGAATCAATCGTGCATTTGTATTCAGTTTTTGAATATTGCGATATTACTACATTCAAAGAGTTAAAAAAATTTCGAACATAAAAGAATCTCACAAACGGCAAGAAATAGCTATATGGTAGTTTGAAACAATCTAAAATGTAAGACAAAATTTAAAAATATAATAATGTAGAAGATGCTATATTTAAATTAATGGAGTTGTTGGCACCAGTGTGAAAATATTTTGGTTTAATAAAGCATCCTCGAACACCTTGTAGGCAAAATTTCAGGTCTGCTCAAACCACTGGCAATGAAAATATTTCTTAGATGATAACGCCTAAATAAAGGACTGTCACAAAAAAAGATTTTACAAAAAAGAAAGGTTTTAAATATCGAAGTGATGGAATTTGCAAATCTTGTGGTATTTTTCGTGTAGGAATTAAATAAAACACTAAAATATTCCTTAAAGAAAAAAAACTAACCGTGCATAACAATTTTAGAAAATTAGTAAGTATTAGTATCAGTATTAGTTTCAGTATTAGTATTAGTAGTAAGTATTAGTAGTAGTATTTAATAAACCTGTTAAAGAATTTCATTCAAAGGTATCATGAATATTTAAAGCTAATTAAAATGAAGTAGTAATTTATTATCAAGATGTAGTACCCCTAACGCCAGTACTTGATCAGGATTTTCTAACAATGAACTAAACAGCCGGCGACACTTTTAATATTCAAAAATATTACCTAGGGTATCTATCACATGTTGCAAAATTTAGAGAACGTAAGGTTACAAAATGAATTTGGATTGCGTTAACACATTTTAAGAAACAAGTTTTACAATTAAAGAAAGTCTATCGATTACTAATTTAAAAAAAAGGAGTTGTTACGTTCCAATTTTGCGTTTATCAAATACGCTCTCTAATTGTTCCTAAACTTAAATCTAGTTGCTTTGAAACGACAAGTTTATGTTACAATTAAATAGTTCATATACTGTTTTAGGTATTCGTTAGTTTGTTAAACCTTCCGATAACGTATAATGGTTTTCTCTATTGTTCCAATGTAAAGACTTCTTGAAATAAGGTCGCGCACTATCCGATAAAACCGTGTTTTCCAGTTTCAATCGCGCTTCGATAAGCAAGGATTTGCAGTTCGATTTCGTGTTATTTGAATCATTGTTGAATTTGATTCTACAGCTTTTACGTCTAAATATTTTCTACAGTATTCGTCACCGTATTTCAAAAGCAATGCACTTTTGTTTTTATTTTGTTCGACAACTAGGAGGTGTCGCGTGTATTGGCTAGTCTCGCCGCGTGTATTTAATTCTAATCAGATTCTCTTTTTAGCTTTTTCTAGCTGCAGGCCAAATGGGTTCTTTCTTTATGTAGACCAACTACTTTTGTCTGTAGACCAACTACTTTAGTCCGTAGACCGTTGCTGCAGTTATAGTAGAAGGGTAAATGTATCCTGACGACCATGGCGTTGCTATGCTGACATCCCCGACGGCTTGCGAGCTAAGTATCTGGACACCTACAGGTATGCAACTCGTTTTCTTTTGTGTGTGTCAATGGCATATACCGTATCAACGTTTGGTGTAGTTACGTGACACTGTAGGACTATTGGTCGTTGTTGCGATTCAATATTATCGTTCTACAGATGCGATGTACTATTTTTAAACATACTTGTCAAAAGAACGCACACGTTTATTCGCTTTACTGTCTAGTTTATTTTACAAAAAGTACTAGGTGAAATTTTAAAAATGTTCGACAAAAATTCTCATACACTAATTCTTTCCTACTAATTAGTTATTTTACAAAAACTCTCACATATTTATTTACTACTAATTAATTTTATTTTGTGTAAATACGGGATGCGCACTTCGTATCTAAGGTACTAAATTGTCCATACAATATAATTGTTTGCTGTGAAATAATAACGCTTAATCTATTTTCTTTTTGCTTGTTTGTACAGAATCCTTTATTTATTTTTATGTGTTAATAGATAATCGAGGGTGATGTGTTTTTTTTTGTTTTTTTTTAATATTTAGGTGAATTCCCCCCATTCTCCGCGTTTGATAGTAAGCTTGGTATTTAATTTTCTTCCGGCTACGTGTAGCAGGGTGAATTATTTAGCTTTATAAAAATAACACAGGATAAATTCGTTTTGTTGTACATTTCTAGAACTATAATACAATCAGAACTAAAGAAATATAAATCTTCAATATGTGACATCGATGGTTTTGTATTACCAGACATTTATGGTATATTATCTTTCTGCATCAGCTTTAAACTCGCGATCCATACAACGAATTTGGAATTACCTGATTCAAACATCGATAAACCCATCACAATTGATATACCATTGGAAGCAGACGTTGCCCATGTCTTACTAAATAAAACTCGCAGTCATTAACTACATCGGCGTTCTCAACACAATACTAAGATGGAATGCAGGATGCATGACATCCATGGTAACCTTAGAAATAATGCCCAGATCGTAAGTGATCGGATGAAGAACAAATATGACAACAAGGCGCAGGATTATGGTTTTCAAGAGGATAACCGCGTCTGGTTATACAATTTCAGATGGAGGCGTAGATTGTTACCAAAGCAACAAAGACATTGGAAGGGCTCTTATGAAGTCGTGAAAAGGACCAAGTATGCGGTATATGGGATTCGTAAGTTTCCAAAAAGCGCAACAATAGTGGTGCACATTTACCGGCAATCATCCTACGATAGTGATGACTCCGGTGATGCCGAAGAACGTCATACGTTCGTGATGATGAACAAAAGTCTGAACCTAGTTGTGATTGTTTCACATCTCTGTACAGCGGCACAGGCAAAGCAAGATATGGGGGTCATGTAGCAGATTCGAGGTGATCTACTCGATATGCCATCGGAATATTCCCTAGCATATTGCGTAGCGCCATACTTTGACATGTACCGAGAACTTGGTCGGGTAATTAAAAATAAATTTGGTGGTCTGTATGAACACCCAAAGATTAGAAAGACCGTACGGCTTAAGAATTGACATCGGGGCATTCAATACCTGGCGATTGAACAATTGCCTTCTAGTAGATCGAAGTACCAGGATCTGTAAAGGCGTTAGAACTCAAGGGCCATATGATTAAATTTAGAGACAAGAAGTTGTCCATACCCAAGATCGGTTATGAGCTCGATGGATCGGACTGAAAGGTGGTACGAAGTATACTAGAGGTACTACTACAGAAAGTCGGGGTCTAGATATTGGTATGTGGTTACAATTCAAATGCTACGACGCCTGCTATGAAGAGTGTTGATTGCTACCTCCATCAACATGGGAACTGCAAAAATGTTTTCACCTGACCTTACCGCCAGGGACTTCCAACCGTCCGGGTGTGTGTTATGAAACAAAACTGCGTTAAGAGGGGGAGAGACAATATAAGGAGGCGTCGCCTAGTCTAACCTTGATCAGATTACTGCAGCTGAACGTAAACGAGGCCTCTGTACACACACGATAGTTGATAGCCATCCTGTGGCGTGACATTTGCAGATGGACTTGATTGACAGTTTACAGGAGGTTGCATTTAAGAACTTTATTAAACTTATAATAAAAGCTTCTAGATGTTATTTGCATAATTTTAGTACGTTCTTAGAATATTCCCGAATTATTGAAAAGTATATAAATTTACTGTTCATGAGCATCACCGAGTTAGTTTCAATTGTACAGTCTCTTAATAACCGTGGCTACAATTAAATTAGCCTTTAATGGTATACATAAGCAACCATAACTGAATTTCAAAAATCAAGCATTCATGGCTCCAAATGTTTTAAATCAGAAAAACAGCAACTTGCTTTGAACTGACGCTCTTCAGTGAGATGTTTTCTTAAATCACGACAAGGTACTTTGTGGTTCACCAAAGCATGCGATTTAATCACAAATTTCCAATAGAACTGAACTGATACGTTTAAGATAGTGTAATATGATACCAGGATACTAAATATTATGTTGGTCAGTGATGGTGATGAAATAGAAAAAATAGTAATAGTTTATAACCCTCTCTAAAAATTTTACCGTCGTAGCGCTGAACGTCAAATTTTGAAAATCAAAAAATAATTTAAACAAAAAATTCAGAATGCTGGCAAAGATATAAGTTTTAAAATCCACGAACCTTTAGATAATTTACTAACCAATAAAGTTTATGAGGGAGACACGGTGGGTGAACTAACTTTTGAGCTTGATATTTTTAGTACTGTGGTGTATAAAATCCATTTAATATTAAACTGACTATTCGATTTTCAATAATATGCAGGGCTAGACATTGCCGTTGGTTCGCCATTAAATTTTAAGTTATCGGTGGTCGTGATACGGCACATTTATCACACAGTAAGTCAGAACAACATTTTAATATTGCACAATGTAGAAAAGTTTCTAGCTACGATTTAGCTTTTAACATAACTTAAGCATTTTAATAAAACCAGTTTAAATGTAAAAAGGCACCTCCTAGGGTTAAGTAAGCGACGCGAACACTCGACGATGTTAAAAGAGGTAAGGGCGGCACTGCTTAACAAGTATAAACGATCAGCACGGTGCCATACGCCATAGATTGAAATAAATCGTGAATTCGCGAAAAGAATTTACAAAATTGATGTAATGTTTCTTCTATAGAAGATCGAGATAGTAAGCGTTAAGGCAAACGGGTTCAGTCCAGGGTGGGAATTTCGCTGCAAGCAAGGAGGAACGTGATGCATTCGTCTTCATGTATGCTAAGACTCCCTTTTACCAGGATTGAATAACAAACAAATAAAATTGAAGATACTGGCAAGCCAAAAATCCAAAGCAACCTTATAAGGACACATTCATTCTGTCCGGGTTCAGAGTGGTGTGCTATCCCCAGATGCGATATTATTGAACAGTGCTTGTTTTAAAAAACTGTGAATATTGTCACTCCTAATTCCCAATGATATGTAGATATGCTTTCTTAATGTCTTTTTGTGCCTCAACTCAAAAACTAATTAACATCGAAGTAGTAGAAATATGCGTCCAAGAATAAAGGGAACTGCTGATGTTGCAAGGGTTTTGCTGAAAACATGGAGATTTATTTCCTAACCCTATAATTTAACGGTTTGGAGGGGTGTGCTCTGGCTACCTCGGCCCCCGAATTCTTTACTGTGTGGTTAATTACAATTACTAAGTTTGATGACTTAAAAGCGGTTATTCATAGATAAGAGGAAGAAGTGCGAAAAGTATTGAATACTTTTCAGAACTAAATGGGAGAATGCATTCAGAACGATGGTCATTACCTTGTGGCCGTCCTTTACGCAAAATTGACCAAATGATGTCTGTTTAGAAACAAACCATCAGATTCTAATGTCATCGTTTATAGATAGCTTCCTCAATTAGAAAAATACAACTACGTTATGTGCTCAACTTTTGAACCGAATGTTTTTTATTTTATACCTCTTTAAATCTACTACAACTTTAAACTTCTTAAAAATACGTTATTAAATCTACAATTCGCCGTCTATACAATATTGGCGCATCCGGCACTGTATACATTTTGCTCAACACAGCGTAATACATGTGACTACACCGTCTGTCTACCTAGAATTATTTTGGGATGTCGTAAATCTTACGACAATTGTAATTACTTTTAGTAAGAGGACAGGAATTTAGGAGTGATACACAATTTTCTTGGAAAAGCACTGTTTTGATTCACTCGACACTTCGACAATATTTTGCAAAGTTTAACACTGTGCTTCAAAATTGTATCTCAAAGCTATAGTAAATTCTCTCTTCCTCCAGTGACTGGGAAACGTATTGAGTCATAATGTTCGACAATTTCAGACCTATAACAATGCGAAGAATGCGTAATTACAGAAAGTACAGCAATTTACTAAAAAGCATCCTACGATTGCCTATAATTACGACCTAATGAACTTTTTAATTAAATTAAAGACCTACGTAGTCGCATAGCCAACCCACTAAAACTAATTAAACACACGTCGACTATGTAAAACCTGTTGTAAAAATAAAATATGGCAAATAGTGACGTGTAACGCGTAAGAAAACCAGGTTGTGCTTGGCAATACATTACATTCTACGTGTAGTTTTCGTCACTATTAATCAAGGTTGCATCGAAGATGTATACGAAATTAACGCACATATAATGGTTGCCAGATTTA
This sequence comes from Platerodrilus igneus, assembly GCA_036346225.1. Classification (NCBI taxonomy): domain Eukaryota; kingdom Metazoa; phylum Arthropoda; class Insecta; order Coleoptera; family Lycidae; genus Platerodrilus; species Platerodrilus igneus. The sequence continues at coordinate 3,153,348 of JARFIW010001358.1, forward strand.
TATTTATAGATCTTGGATTAAGGAAAACGATTACATATTAGATATGAAAAACCCATCAACGCATCTGAAGTCAACCGAAAAGTTTGAACTCATAACATATCAGATCTGGTTATATTTAAAGTTCAGTAGAAAATGCCAAAAAGTGAAAGCAGTGGATGTTGTGTTCCATGTACATACAAAATACTACATAAACTGATGATCCCAGTAAATGCTCGTTTAGATACAAATTTCTAACGAATTGGATTCTTGTGATTACGCGCTAAAAGATCATTTCTCTTTTAACCACAAAAGAGAAAGTCTTCTAGATGGCAACAAGACATCTAATTTTTATTGTAGATATTGCACAAACGCAAGCATTCTTATGAAAAATGTAAGAACCACGGTACAACAAATGTACTGAAAACATTCTTGAAATAACTAATTCATTTCTAAATCTATTATGAACAACAACTGCTTCTCCATAATTGGGGTTCTTCAGATTTTAATGTCTGACTAAGTTATTCAAAGGGTTTAAAATTAACAATAATTGTGAAAATGCTTAACTATCAATGGACAGATTCAACAAAGGAGAAATACTTTAACCTAATTAGCTATCTTTATCGTTTAATTTATTTAATTCTAGAGATTCTACTACTGTCTTTTATTCCGTAAACGAACTACTTCAAAACTGTTCTTGAAATTACTTTTGCTCGGGCTATTTAGAATCTCTTTTCTATTTGTAAAGCTTCCATAATTCGCAATTTGCTGTTCAAGGAAACTGCTGGCGCGACCTACGCAACATTTATTGCATCTATTACACTCAAGATTTATTGCCGACTTTGCCTTTTTTCGATTGCTCTAAAAAAACTTTTCGAGGTTTTTATGATTGCTCTAAAAAAACTTGTCAAGGAAGCTATCTGTTTGAAGGAAACTTCAATACTTTAAAAAATTAGTAGTGTTCTTAACGAATACGTGGTAGTGATACTAGGTAAAAGAATTGTTGATCTACAGCTTCGTTGGAGTGAAGATAAATATCTGTTAATATCTTACTTCAAGGTTATTATTAATCATAATATTTATTATGAAATTACTGCAACAATCGATTTTTACAATGATTAATTTTTCTTCATAACATTTATTTGCATAGCTAAAGGGTTTTCCAATAAGGTGTTATTTTGAATAGCCCGCTATTTCGGTAGATGTCACTTTTGAAGCTGTCATTTTTTGACATTTGACAAATAGAAACTACGCCATTAATAAAAATGGAACGATACACGCTTCGACAACGCATTGAAATTATTAAAATTCACTCTAAAAATGGTGAAAATTTGCCAGAGACGGTTCGTAAAACTAGAACATGTGCACGTCGCTCAAGAACAGCCGATAATAATGCTGCTGTAGCCGAAAGTGTTGAATAAAACCCAGGTTTGTCCATTCCTCGTCGTTATTTAGAAGTAGGAATTCCACAAACGTCATTACACCGTATTTTGCATAAAGATTTGGGTATTAAGGCTTATCAAGTCCAGTTAACACAAGAACTCAAGCCGGCCGATCATCAGCAACGTCGTGTCTTTGCTGATTGGTTCGTTGAAATGTATGAAAGTGATCCGGAATTCCATCGAAAAATCATCTTGAGTGATGAGGCCCATTTCCACCTAAGTAGCTTTGTCAACAAGCAAAATTGTCGCATCTAGGGCTCAGAAAACCCAACTACCCTCAACGTGTGACTGTTTGGTGCGGTTTATGGTCCGGCGGAGTCATTGAACCTTACTTTTTCGAAAATGAGGCTGGAGCAACAGTTACGGTAAATGGATTGCGCTATCGAGAGATGATTAACGATTTTTTATGGCAGGAATTGGATGGTATTAATCTTGACAACCTTTACTTTCAACAAGACGGCGCTACGTGCCACACAAGCAACGAAACCATTGATCTTTTACGGGAAAAGTTTCTGGAGCGTGTTATCTCTCGAAGAGGTGATCACAATTGGCCACCGAGATCTTGTGATTTAACACCTTGCAACTTCTTTCTTTGGGGCCACGTGCAAGAGAAGGTCTACGCCAACAGCCCAGCGTCGATTCAAGACCTCAAAGATGGAATTCATGAGGCTATCGAGGACATAGGGCAGCCACTTTGCGATTTAGTTATGGAAAATTTCATGAAAAGGATATTGACCTGTAAGCGTGGTCGTGGTGGTCATTTGCATGATGTTATCTTCCACTATTAACGGCATACCTTCCTCTTTATAATGAAATAAACATCGTATCATTTATATTAAAAAATAGCATTTTTCTTTGAATATCAAAATAACACCTCTTATTGGAAAACCCTTTATATTAAGAAGTCACGAAATGAAAACAAAATACTGCAAATTTCTTGCCAATGTTAATTGGAAAGCCTTTTAGTAACTGTATCCGCGCGAAATGGTCATGTTAAGACTCAAATTATTTCTTTATGGTAAGATCCATAAATGCCTTTGCTTATTTACAAACTTTATATTTGGGTGCAAACTATTTAAAAAATTTAAAAGATAAACGGTTAGTACCGATAACAAAAATTAATACATTGCCAACATAGCATATCAAACAACTAAATTTATAAAGTCCGATTTTTAATTTTTCTTTTCCAAATCATTTAGAAAATATTTTTACTGTTCCTTATTCGCTTTAATATATATCAGTTTACTCACAAATACAGAAAAACCTTAATGTACTAAGATGCCGTTATAAATAACACTGGTGACAACTACTGGAATGTTTACTGCACTAATTTATCTAAACAAACAATTTATATCCACAGTGAACGCTTATATTTTAAGACGTTAACCAAAAATTTATACCATAATACTCGCGAATTCATACTTCGATTGAAACTGAACTCTACATATTTGTGCGGCTGTATATACAGCTAACTATAATTGTTCTCGAACTTTCTAGATTCTTCGTTTTTGTGTTTTATATTCGTTCCTTAAGTGCACCCTTATAGCTATCAATCAATCCATTGCAGGTTCGATACTTTTGTCCCTTTCGGCTCTAGATTCCGAGCCTTTATTACAATTTTTTTGCTAATACAAGGGTGCTCGATATATATGGGGAATAAGTAACAAAAACAAAACTTAAGGTGTGAAAACTTCTTTACTGTTTTTCAAAATATTCTCCACGATGATTGATACACTTTTGCATACGATAGAACCAATTTTCATAGCATTTTTTCCATTCCGATTGAGATAGCTCCAAAAAATGGGTTTCGAGTGCATCAACCGCCTCCTCTGGTGTCGAAAATCGTTGACCACGCAGTTTGTTCTTCACGTGTGGGAACAAAAAGAAATCATTAGCTGCTAAATCAGGGCTATATGGCGAATGACCCATCGATACCATGTTTTGAGTGTTCAAATAGTCACTTGTTTGAGCCGATGTGTGAGAGCTCGCATTGCCATGATGGACAATGATTCGGCGTCGTCGGTTTATTTTTCTTATTTCTCCGAAAACTTGTGGCAAACAAATGGTTTTATACTAACGAGAATTAACTGTACTACGATCCTCTAAATCAACGGTCGTGACATGCCCATTTATTCCGGAAAAACAGGAAACCATTTTCTTCGAAGTGCTTCGAGCGTGGACAACTTTTGTTGGATTTCAGTCGTCTTGAAAGACCCATGCCGTCGACTGCTGCTTTCTTTCGGGTTCGTACGAATAAATCCAAGATTCGTCAATTGTGTGGATATTATACACTGCGATTAATGCACCGCAATCGTATTTTTGGAGCATTTCTTTGCACAAATCGACATGAGTCCTTTTTTTGAGCGATTGTCAAATTATATGAGATCCAACGCACACGCAGCTTTTTCACAGCTAAATGTACATGTAATATCGAACTTGTCATACGAATGCCCAGGGATGCCTGAATCTCACGATAGTTACACCACAAACTTGCATTATCAATTCGCGCACAGCATCGATGTTTTCTGGCACAACAGCCGATTTTGGACGACCTTTTTTAAATTCATCCGCTACCGAACCACGACCACGATTGAATTCACTATACCAACGATAAACAGGGGGGTTAGTTGGAGCTTCTTCTCCAAAGGTCGCAATAAGTTAACTCAAGCAATGTTGAGGAGATAATTCACGTCGGAAATCGTAAAAAATCATCGCACGAAAAAGTTCATGATTTAATTCCATTTTTTTGGCCGAGACAAAATTTTCAACTCAATCAAAACAAAACAAATAATGTTCAGATGGCAACATGTTATAAGTATGTATATACTGTCAAAAATGTCAAACTCTAGGTTAGAAACGGTAGATCGAGCCTAGCAACAGTAGTGTTGTCAGTTCCCGATATATTTCGAGCAACCCTCGTAGCGCATTTTTGAATTTTCCATAGAGGTTTGATTTTAATATATAAATTCTATTGTTAAAATCAAAATAATTTCGTTTGAGGTAATTTTAAGGTAACACAAGAGAGCTTCGTTAGTTTTAATTTAATAACTGGGGTTATGTGATTCTTCTCCAATAGCTTTTCGTTAATATTTATTAAATAATTAGAAAGTATTCCGAAACATATCATCAAATCAACCAACACAAATTTTATATGTATTGTTTTATTCCAGCTCTATATAAAAAATTAAAAGACAACCCTCGTATACCTTACTGTGATTTTCCAATGCTCCACCCGAAGGTACTACATTGGCCAGGAAGCGAGTTTTTTTACCTGGAAAATTTGGAATTTTGCAAAACCCTTGATGTTCCAAGCAAGGTAGGGATCTTTAACGTGCGTGACAACACACACACACGGGAGCTCCATTTTACCTCTCATCCGAACGAGGGTGTGAAAAATGCTCGCCTAACATTTTTCAAGCGGACCGTGTCTGGATTCGAAACCGGGACCTTGGGCGTAGTAGTCACAACCCCTCGTATACCCCAAAAGATGTAATAAATATTGTCCACAGCTTTCAGAGAACGCTGTTAAACCACTTTTGTGTTACCCCCTAATAAAATTACTTTGAATTTACCAAACACAATAAAATTAGCAGCATCTGACTCCATTATTTAAAACTCATAAGGTATACAATTACGAGAAATACTTTAAGGAGATTTAGAAAAAAATATATAACTAAAGGAGTTACGACTTGTCATAAATTCCTCTACTAGAAAATGTATGTTGATGATGTATTTTTAGCTTACGACAGGCAACTGACTAGCGTCTAGATTTCCTAAACAACTTGCATGCAAATATAAGTTTATAATTAGGTATGAATACAACGGGACACAAACTTTCTGGATATTGCCCTAAACGAAAATTAATAATAAGTACGGTTTATCACACACGCAAACTGATATGGCTATTAATAGGCATTTTGAACGTCCTGGGCAATATAAATTAGCAGTGTTTATTCTACATACATGCTGTTAAATATATCAATGCAAGCAAAAAAGTCTTAGCGAGAAATTAAACATGCTACAATACCCGTTGTAAGTAACGGGTATAATTCAATAATAGATGATATAATTAATAAAAAAACATCGAATTAAGGCATTATATTTTCTATCTTTCAATTACTAGGTCGATTTAAAATGTTCATTTAGGCTTTGCATACAAGTCTAAGTTATTTCATTTTATTAACTAATATAATAAATTTGCATTATAATATTACCTCATATCTGTATTTAATAGTTGGCTTTTCGCCGTAATTGTGAGCGTGCTTCCTGTCTACATCTGACGTAGTCAAAAACTTGATACTGTCAGATAAGATTCACAAAAATTCCAAACGTAATTGACAGATAGGTTGATGTATGCTTGCGTTCATTGCGTTGCGGACTGCAAATAAATATACCTTTTATTTCTCACACAGGTTTTGCATTGTCTGGACAGGAAGCGAACGACGTCACAGAACGGTCTCGTTATTAATTCCAAAATATTTTAATTTTTTTTTTTTACTTTTAACCGTAATCAAATTCCTAAAGGCAAAACGTATTTGCATGCCAATAAATGAAATTACGATTTAATTTCGAATTAACTGTTGTACGTTCAGTGGCTTAGTGTTAGTGGTTGCCACCTGATGGCAGTTTGTATTATACTCTTACCATCATGCAAAGGTTTCTTCGAGCTTGTATTGGCAATTGCTTTGGCTATTTAATAACTTTTGTAAACTACTCCATTCTGATGAGGTCCAAAAGTTCGAAATCGGTCAATGGGCGTTTCTTCCCCTTATGAAACAATAAAATTTTTGTTTTGTTAATGGCTATGCAAATATTAGTTGAATTTGTATACGTAATTTCACTCTTTTAATTTTCGTAAGAAGGTATTTACAGATACACCTCCCTTTTTTTGTTATATACAATTACCAACTTGCAGACTGCAAATTAATATACCTTTTAAGTTTATCGCGATTTTTACCGTCTGGGCAAAAGGCGAATGAAACCACGAGACGGTTTGTTGTTAATTGCAAAATATTTTGATTTTTTGTTTGTAACGTTATCCAAATTCCCAAAGGCAAAACGTATCTATATGGCCATGTATGAAATTACGCTCCATTTTCTAATTAATTTTTGTACGTTCACTGACCTAGTGTTGGTATTTGCAACGTTATGACAGTTTTATTATACTCTTGCTGTACGGCGGTGACTTTCGAATAACTCAAACAGCGAGATGTGTGGACTGTATTTTCAACAAGCAACACAATTAATTACTGTTCATGTACATGACAAACCAACAAAGTAGCGTTTATTTTTAGTACTCACCTGCAACGGCAACGATGAAAGAAGTTGTAACCAATTAATAGCTTGCAGCACACGAACTAGGGCGGTTCAAACAAAGTGTATAATATCCAATTAGCGGCATGTAACACGTGCACACTGGACGCGGCACCTGGACAAAAACGATGCGAACACCAACGCGGTGTGTACCAATTCACAAACAAGACGGCACTATAAGTACGACTGCGGTTTTTACGATAACATTTTCAGCGGCTATTAATTAGCGAGGATATGCGGTTTCTTCAACGATATTTGTTGAGCGGTTTCCAATATTAGGGCGACTTGTTGCTACGGCGGTTCTACAACATTCTTCAAAATGCGAATACTTGAACAAGCTAAGGTGGACTCTTCAATACTCTATTATCTGCGGGTTCTACGATACTTCAAGCTAATGCGGGCACTGCACTACTCGTAGAACGATTTCGTTTAGCAAGTTCCTTGGATATTCCAAATCGAATCTGGTGTCTCCGCGCGCGACAGACGTTTATCATTCACAAGGTTAATATACATGAAATAAACGCATTGGGGAAATTTGACTAACAAAATTTAAATCTATCGCGTCGAATTGAGAACAGGAAGCAAGCCCAAGTAAATAATAAAATCCTAAAACTATAAACTATTTACAAGGACGGAACACTTGCCATCATACAAAGGTTTCATCGAGCTTATATTAGTAATTGCTTTGGCTACTTACAATGGTTATAAATACTCCATTCTGATGAGGCCCAAAATGCCGAAACCGGTCAATGGATATCTCTTCCACTTAAACATTAATGGCTAAGCAATATTAGCTCGACTTGTATTAATAAAATCAGTCTTGATTTTCATAAGAGGGTGTTTACAGATACATCTTACTTTATTATTATTATTATGTATATATATATATATATATATATATATATATATATATATATATTGCAGTGGTTTGATGTGATTCTATGTGAGCCCCAGGTTGGGCGTCGATAGAAGTGTTGAGAATTAAAAAGGTCTAATGTTGGGAGCCAATAAAAATGCTGTGGATTGAAGGAATTCTAAGTGAGCCTGAATAAAAGATTTATAATAATAATATGAAATATTCTTTAACAAACAATCTTTCAAATGCTAATTTCTACATCCACAAGTCTTCTCTTATAAACAATACAACTACGAAAAACCACTTCCTCACATCATAAATTTAGTACACTAAAAATAGTTACGTCTAATTATTTCCTTATATACTGGCAAAAACCTATACCGAAGGATTGGCAACCGCTAATCAATTTATCGACTTATAAACACACTCTATTCTAAATTCAAATACTAGCACACAAAAAAATCTTAACTAACTATCAGTTTGAGTCCTTTTACCAATTTAAACAATATGTTTTTTATTTTACCGTGAGAAATGTTTGTTGTTGCCTTTGTCGGGCACGTAGTCCTCAATCTATGTTCTAAAATCGTTCAAACCGTTTTAAAAATATCATTAAAAACCATTTCAATCGTATATGCTTTTATTCCAATTAAGAAAGTTTATCTTGCAATAGTTCAATTATTATTTAATTATTTATACTCCATTTTGAAACCATTGTAAGTACTTAAAATAATCAATAAAAACCAAAAGAGAGTATTCGCGTGTAAAAATATAATATTTAAAATATCATTTAAATATTACAGCAGAGCGCTTTCGGCGATAGCCATCTTTATGTTTAAAAATATCACATTAATAAAAACTAGTTAAATACTTGATTGTTTTATTTTACGTTGACATGGCACCGAAGATGGCTAACGCCGAAAGCGCTCTGCTGTAATTTTTTAAAGATATTTTAAATATTATATTTTTACACGAGAATACTCTCTTTTGGTTTTTATTGAAAAAATTTCGTGTACACAGCCAGGAATTATTTTTTCATACTTAAAATAATCTACTCACTTCTGAGTATTCAAAACACTTTTCCGTCACTATTTTAATAAAATTGTCTATCTTCCATAATAAATTTCACTACTAAATACAATACATGTTAGATCGACCTTTAACTACGTAACGTATCATACGATTAGGATGACGTTTGAATTAAAATTGAACTGCGTTCTTAACATCCATTGTGTTATCTCCATCGGCAATCTGTCAGGATTTCAAAAATTAGGTTGGTAATTTTTCGTGTATTGAAAAGCACCTGTCAAAAATGCTGTGCAATTTTTAAAATAAAATTTTTACGCGTACTCTGTAACTAACCCCAGCAAAATGTTATTTATTAAAAATAACTTCATGATCGTCCGCGAACATCAATGATTGAATAAATTTTAAAATATAAACAAGTCGTTAATAAATATTAAAGGGAGGATCCAAATGTGTACCTTGTGGAATTTCTGAAATTGCTTTAGAGAACATTCATAATATTGTAACGTATTTCAATTTACAATTTTTATTCAATTCAAGTACACGCCTAAATTCACGGAATTTACAAAAAATCCTCAGTTTACTGAAATGTCGTGACAGGGATCACTAATAACTATTAACAATGAGGTTTTATTAACACGACGAGTATCCTATATTTATTACTAATCTGACTGCGTACGTTGTATTGGGGTTGATGCACCATTAATTTATTATTACGCAGGCACTGATTACTTCCATATAACTCACTGTTATATAAAAATTTACGTAGACACTGAGTACCTTTATTTCACAACTCGCTTCAATAACTGATTTCATATCACTTTTACTAAGATTAAGAACTGACTGACTTCCTTCGAGTTGATACGGTTTATATTGGACTATAATTCCTTTATACCCTTTTGAATTAGCCGAAATGTACTCGTGCTTTATATTATATTCTTTAAATATACCCTTGTAGCTTCATTTTTAAAGATCCTGCGACAATATTACACCATTAAAGTGAAAACAAGTAAAGAGAAAATTAGGGATCAAAATCTTATAATTTCTATAACACGTGTAATTCATAACAGAACAGTTTGCTAATAGAAAAGTAGAAACCTCTAAATGAAAATAAAATTAAAGTATTATAAAACTTTTCATAAACAATTTTATAACTAAAAGAAAAGTATTTGTCAACTGTTTCAGCAATTTCTTTATAGAATACGAAGCTCCTGAAACATTATATTCTGAACGGATTATTTAAAATACATTGTTACGTTTATTTTCGACGATAGATTCAAATATGTCCTTTTTAGTGGTAAATCGTTTTTCATTCCCTAGCTTCTGTTTCTATTCAAAACCACATCCTGTATTTTTACCTCGTTACAATAGTACGCGCAATCATAACATTTCTTTCAAATCTATTCATTCTAAAACGAAAATTTATTCGATAAATTAAATAGTCAATACCTTGTTTTAGGTATCCGTTAATTTGTTAAATATTCCGATAACATATAATTGTTTTCTCTGGTGTTTCCCACCTAAAGACTTGCCAAAATAATGGATCCTACTATTAGTTGATAGCGTGTTTTTCAGTTTGCTAATCGCTTTGATTGCTTTGATTGCTTTGATAACGCGAGGATTGCAGTTAGAACTCGTGTTATTTGAACCAATTTTTAATTTTATTTTGCAGCGTGTGCGTTGAAACATTTTCTGCAGCGATGCACGTTTTTTTGTTCGACAAGTAGGAGGTATCTTGCGTGTATCGCTTTTAGCTGAAGACCAAATTGGTTCCTTTTTTGATGTAGGCCCAACTGTTCTTTGCCACAGATCAACTGCCGTTGCCTATAGATCGCTAGTGCCGTTATGGTAACAGGGTAAATAGATCCCGACGACCGTGGCGATGCGGTGTTGATTCATTCCCGATGGCGTGTAAGCTAAGTATCCCGACACATACAGGAATACAACTTTGTTTTCTTTTGTGTATATCAAGGGCATATTCCTTACCAGCGTTTGGTGTAGTTACGTGATAAGAAACGTGACACTGTAGGACTATTGTTTGTTGCTGCGAATCGATATTATCGCTCTACCGGTGTGATGTACCATTGTTAAAAATGTTTGACAAAAGTTCCCACACGCTTATTCTTTTCTACTGATTAGTTTATTTTACAAAAGTTATTATGTGCAATTTTAAAAACGCTTAACAAAAGCTCTCACATGTTTATTTTCTACTGATTAGTTTTATTTTGTGTAAAATACGAAATGCGCACTTCGTATCTAAAGTACTAAATTGTTGGTATCACATAATTGTTTGCTGTGAAATAGTAACGCTTAATTTATTTTCTTTTTGCTTGTTTGCACAGAATCCTTTATTTATTTTTATTTGTTAATAGATAATCTTGGGCGATGTGTTTTGTTTTTGGTATTTAGGTGAATCCCCCCACTCTCGCGTTTGATAGTTAGCCTGGTATTTAAGTTTCTTTCGGCTACGTCTAGGTACGTAGCAACATATACCACGAGTTTCAATAAGATTAATAAGTTCTATAAACACCTCACCTAAAACATCAAATATATCCTAAAACTAATTACATGCTGCACAAAACTAAAATGCACTCCTTCGGTAAGTAAAACCAGTAATTTATTTAATAAATGAAAGAATATACAGTTACTACATGGTTGTAGTTTTTATATTTCTATACCGGCATCTAAATCAGAACCTTCCATTACATGGAGATCCTCTTAGATCTGCAAACAGTTCAGGACTTAATTGTCTCTCTCCCTTTTTCTCGAAGATGTTTTTATAAATCCTCCAGAAAAATTTTATCAGATGATTCAGTAATTATACACTGGTTTTAGTACGTAGATGTCTAAATTGAGGCGGGCGTCAGGTATCCTATTTGGAAAAGTCTTGCAGACCATAAAGAGTTAGAACAAATGAACACTTAAAACAACCCAGAGAAATAAGCAGATATCATATTAACTATGTAGGAAGTTTATTTGCCGCACTCTATATTGTAATAATTTTAATCTAATCTTCGTATTTAGTTACTTGATATCTTTTAGGTTCTATTATTAGTTGAGAAATGTTATACTCGAAAGTATCGCGGGTATGTGAATTACAGCCAATAAAATTCCTTATTATACACATTTGTGTGTCGTTTTAAATACCGTGGAAGGAGTGTCCTTTCACGCTTGCGTCCTACTCTAATGTTCTCCCTTTACGAAAATTAATGTGCATTGTGTGTCCTCTCTATATCCCGTAAAAATGTTTCAGTCGACGAAAACAGACAATTTACGAATTGCACTAAGAAAAGTGGAAAAAGTCTTAGTGTCGAATTCGTCTCTTCATTAATGGTTGGTAAGAAATGTACCTTTAATTATTAGTAAGACGCTTTATCTGTAGAGATAAATATGTAAGATAGCAGATTGATTAGTTAACAATGAAGCAGATGTTACTAGTAATGGCGTTAAAAAATACATATGGAATTTCGAATATACATTTGATATTTGAATGAAAACTTGAAGATGCGAGTGGTGAACATCATGCATTACTAGAAATTTGGGTCTGATGACTCATCAATACAGTCTGGTAATGTTATTACAGTGTTTTTCGGTTATGTCTATTAATAAAGTAAATGCGGTTTAAATTTATGCCTACTAATATTTCGTTTATAATTCGAATAGTCATAGATATGTTGGTGCGGATTTGATACCTCATCACATAAAATAATTAAATAAAATTTTTAGTACAAAATTAAATTTTCAACGTCTAGAAATTTCCTACAGAATTTATTAGTTATTCAGCGAATTATATTATTAATAGTTGAAAAATTTACCTTTCGTAGAAATTATCATGCAATGTAGAATCAGCTGTTCTCATAAAAAATGTTTTTAGATAACTAAATTGTTCGTTCCAACAAATATTAAATCTAGTTAAAAGACAGATTAGTTTGACATGCATGTGTTTAAAATAATTACCTTGGTACTAGATTTATACCAAGTGAAAAGTCAATGCAAATAAATTATTGATGTTGTTAAGGTCGATCTTAAGGATTTTAAGATTTTAATAAGCATTTGTAAAGTATTCAAACCTGAAAACTATTAGAGTTCATACGAACAATATGCACTTCTTTGTAAATAATTAAATTACATGAATGAGCTCAGGCGTTCAAATCTAGACTGAAGCTTTTTAGATTATTCTTGTACATATCTTATTCAAACCTGTAACTGAAAATAAAATTTTTATTTTATTTAAGAAATAGAAATACTTTATTGAGTAGTACTTTTCGTTTTTGGATGTCTTAAACAATGCATTAAAAGTAAATAAATTTAAGTTTTTCTAATATCATTATAATATTGATTTCTTTGTATTTACCAATTGTAGCTTTCCTTTTCAGGTGCAGGCCCTCTTAGTGGAACTGTTAATGAGGGCCTCCAGAATGTTTGTCGTATTGTCCTAAGTATAAGGGTTTCTACCTCTCACCTGTGCATCGTTCCATCTAATATGCACGAGTAATAGAGGTAGTAGCGTCCTCCCTTTCCACATACACTCGTTAACTAACCATCTCGTGTCCACTGCAGGGGTCCTACCCGAACTATGTCGTGGTTGCTCGTTACCTTCTAAAGCCGTATACCATCTGTCTCCTAGATTCTTTTTTGCGATAGGTAATACGCGTTTGACCTTCCAGTACAAGGGATTGATAAAAGCGTTTCAGACCCGTATTAAATTTTCAACATGTAAAATTTAGGGATTATTACACTTATTATAACTATAACAAAAAAAAAAGGAAAACTAATAATTTTTTATCACATTTCCATTCTTGTACCTAAGCAAGTTTCTCGACATTTGTATTTATATATATTGGGGTGCTATATTTATGATTCAAGTCAGATCTTCAATATTTTGTTATTCATTACCTATAAATTATTATTCATTACCTATTGGAAGATTGATCACGGTATTAATGTGATATCAATACACGCACAGTTGTGCTTTACCATTTCCCCTTAAATTGTAGTTTGTTTCCGATGTAACGAATACGCATATATTAAGTATAAATAAATAATGCAATCTATAAGAAAAATATAAGAAACAAAGCGCTCAATAAACTATAATGGGCGAAAAAACAATACAAACATCTTTTGAAAAAAGAATGGTCGATTATCGACAAGTCTATAGTAATTTTGACAATATTTAATTACGGCAAAAAATTGAAGTATCTGGGCATATTTTGTTTGATACATGTTAAAAGAAGTGATCTGTTTAAAGTTAAGCAAATAAAGCATTAATCACATTGGTGTCATAAAATTTATTGCTGTTGTTGATGACTAGTTTTATATATTACTTTTATTTTACTTACCGGGAGTCCCTTAAAAGTTAATTATCGGAGTAGTCTTATAAAAAAACTAAAGCGTTTGTTGTAGTAGGGGTTTGAAAACTAATAACCTTATCAGACATAAAAACTCAGACAAACGTAATTCATTTTGCCCCGATTGCGATAATCACGCCCGCAATCACAAGGCTGAAAACAAAAACAGCTCTGAATCCATCAGAAATTCAGTCCTTGTCGACTTTTGTAGAAGAACAGTACGTACTAGCATTCTTGTGATAGATATCCAAGAGAGTCTGGTATTGCGCTACGTACAAGCCGCTAATTAAATGACACTCCACACACCCAGTGATTGTTATCCTGGTTAAATACACATTTATTCTCTAATCACACCGCCGGTGATTGCTATCCCAGTTTGAAGACTACATCAGCGGTGATTGCTATCCCGGCAGCACGCCATTATTCCATAATTACACAGCCAGTGATTGATATCCTGGTAGCACCCAACTAATCTATTCTTTTAAAGGTCAGTAATTACAATCTGACCACACTCTTACTCACTTACACACGTTCAGACGCACCACAATGAGCAGTCAGAAACTAGCTTTGCCACCGTTGCGGACCGTCACTTCCTGAGTGTCTGTATCTTCTTTTGGCTAATAATAATCCTTTATTAGTCCGCAATGGCTTTTCCTTAAGTTAATTTTGTATGTGTATATTTATTGCGAAATAGACTCCACGTCTATTTTCTTGTTCTTGTTGTGCTTTATTAACACGCACTCATGTTAATGTTGTATTCATTTTGTATTTTCATAATTAACTTAGCATTTATCCTTGTTTGTATTTATTAACACGTATTTGTGTTAATTCTGTTCATACTGCATTTGTCCTTAACTGACTTAATGCGGTTGTTACCTGTATGTTTGTGCTCATTAATACGCCCTCGTATTAATCATATACATATTCATATTTGCATTAACTGAAGTAATTTGCGTATTTACCAATATAAATCGAACTATTAGTTATATAGTTATTAACAAAACAATAACTTTATTGCTTCACAAAAAAAAGAAACATCCATTGATCGGTTTCGGCTTCTTTGAGCCTCGTCAGAATGAACTAGTTTCCAACAACTCTATCAAGTAGTCGAAGCTATTACACTGACATAAGTTCGGACGAACCTTTATACTATGGCAGAAGTAAATAATATCGACATCAGGTCGCAAACATCAACAATACTAAGCGTGGAGGTATAAAAGTTGATTGGAAACCAAATCGTAGTTTCGCACGCGCGCGCGCGTGTGTGTGAATGTGTGTGTGTAAACACGTCATCTTTGTGATTACCTTCTAGAAGTACGATGCCTCCGCATAATGTAACAGTTTGCCGCAATTTCGCGTTGTAATTTCTTTAATGAGCTGTCAGTTTTAAAATTTATATGGACCAATAAAGTTTCCCTACCTTTATTAATGAACAAAATGAATCAACAAAATTAATGAATCAGCTTCTGTAATAATAAAGCCATTAAACCTCGTCATCTTATCTGGTTTATAATTTCTCTATGCTATCGCTTTCCGCAAATCGATGTGTATTCATCATAGAAAATAATTAGCTGTACTTCACGTATTTACAAATGTTTATGACTTTAAGAAACTCGAAAGAAATGTCGTATTTTTCGTTTTGTTAAGTAGTTATAATGAATTCGGATATTCTGTAACTACCTGTCTTTCAAAGCATGTAAATAAATGCAACGTATTACGTTTATTAAATGATACTTTTAAAAGTATGAATGCATTATTAGCGTATTAGAACCTTTTAAATGATATACCTTAAAGAAGATAGCTTGACATCAAAGTTATTTAGTATTTTTCTGGAGAAACTCATTTTACGGTATTTATAAATGCAATACAACTTGTTTTAAAGTTATTTTTCACAAAAATAAATATTTTTACACGGATTTGAATGAATGCTTTTGTATTTTCACGGATTTTACTTGTTTTAAAATTGGGCTTCGTTCTTAAATGGTATGTGTCAACACTATATGCACTTAAAGCCTTTTATTTTACATGGAAATACACTTAACTTGCTAAAAACTATAATACAGGATCAAATTTAAATGTTAGAAAAGTTAACTTTTCTTCTTCTTGGGTTGGTTTTTCTCACAGAATGTGGTGCCCAATGTGACTTCATTATCACACACACACACACACATCCACGCACGCACGCATGACCGCACGCACGCACGACCGCACGCACGCACGCACACATATATATTGACGTGATAAGGGTCACAAGAGGTCATTGAAACCCAAATTCTACAAATAATTCCCACTAAAATATAAAATATTCATGAAAAAAACTGAAATTTTCGTAAATTCATGGTTACGTCCTGTATAATACAAGCATACTTTTATTCATTGATGTATAAACAAAAAATTTTAGTGCGCTTGTATAAATAATCACTCTGTATACGCGTATTGTAAATAAATACCAAGTAACGTAAGTTGTATATGTAAAAATAATTAATTGTAAGACCGCAAAACGCATCATTTTAAGATAAATACAAAGTCATTTATATCACTTATTAATTATCGATACATTTTTGATAAAAAAGCTTTTCATTTGCTATAAGTAGCAAAGAATAGCACTAGCTTTATGCAGTTTGCTTAAGAAACTACAATCAACGTGTATTTTAAACCCCAATTGTAATAAATTTTGTGTACGGAAACACGAAAGCAAATATTTTTATAAAATGCAACCCCTTTTACATTAAAAAACAATTAAAGTTTAAATTAATCGCCCCGTGGATTACAGAGGTTTATTTTAAATAAAGAATTTTCTAGAATATTAGGAATATAAACGGCTGAGTCATCAGTATTGAGAACTACATAAATATATAATTAATAAATGAAACATTTTATTCCAAGAAGCGGCCCGATCATTGAAAACCCCACAAAATCCAAGAAATATTCGATAAAATTGATTACATTTTGCATTAGTATGCTACGCCACAATAATACTATATGTGTTAAACAAGAAGAGGCAGTGCGCGTCACGAATAACTGGAACCTAACAAAGTAATAAAAATCGACAAATTAGATGCTAGTAAGTTTTGAATATATCAGGAAGCGTTTATTAAAAACGAGGAGGCATTCGATTCATAAATTCGATCGCGAAATGATATTTTGAGAGAAGTCGCGAGCTTTTGCTTTTCGAGGATAGTATTTGAAGTATGCAGTAAGCATACGGTGATTTGATAATTGCGATGGTACAGTGTATATAGAGGTGATATTCTAAATCCAAATTACATAAAAAAAATTTGAATTTATTATTTACAATAAAGAGAAAAAATTCTTCAAGATTACGCTATTTTAAAAATTTTATTAAATAATCGAAATGAAGATTTAACCAAAAATGTACCTAGGTAACTGCTATTTGAAATGAGGATTTTAAATATGGAAAATCTTGTAAGCTGATTTGACGTCAATTTAAAAGAAGATACTCAATTACGAGGAGCGTTTATGTGGATTCTGCAAGTATTACTTTTAGATTTATTTTTAACTAATACTGGAGTATTTGTATCTAGTTTAAGATAGTCTTAATTATTTTTTTGTAAGGGATTTTTACCAGGAATATTTGTGATCGGAGTTCAAAACACTCTGACCTTTTAATAGATATCTGCCAAGGATTTTTTTGCTCAAACAAACCTTACAAGCGTGTCAATAAACATAACCACGTAAACCATCCATAAAAAAGGAATTAGTTCTGTAAATTTAAAATAAGGTAAGAAACAATGTTGTAAATGTTTTGTAATATTGCTGTGTTTTATTTCATTTTGAAGAATCTGTCAATTCCGTTGAGCTAGCCAAGCAAAGTTAGAAAGAAAGGTAAATGAACAATTTCAAGTTTTACAAATTGCCGTGTCTGTATCACAGCACTCTTTTAGCAACGCCCCAAAACGCGGCGTTGTTACAGTAATATATATATATATATATATATATATATATATATATATTGCTGTGACAACGGCCTCACGTTGTGGAGCCACTAAAAGAGTGCTGTGACAACGCCTCGCCTTAGGGCGTTACTAAAAGGGTGATATGAAAAAGGCCGCATGTTGAGGTGCCGTTAAAAGAGTGCTATAACAAGGCCGCGTTGAGCGTCGCTGAAAGAGTGCAGTGATATAGATACAGCAATTTGTAAACTTGAAATTGTTCACTTACCTTTTTTTTAACTTTGCCTGGCTAGCTCAACGGAATTGACGGAGTTTTCAAAATGAAATAAAAGACAGCAATATCACAAAGCATACAAAAGCATTTACAACATCGTTTCTTTCAAACAAAATAATTTCTAACAAGTATAAATAAATGTTCCTTACCTTATTTTAAATTTACAGAATTAAACTTCCTCTTTTGAGGATGGTTTACCTGATTGTAATTTATTACCACACTTGTAAGGTTTGTTTGGCCAAAAAATCCTTAACAGATAATCTATTAAAAGGTCGGTGTATTTTGAACTCTGAACACAAACTCCTAGTAAAAATTCTTTACACACAAAAAAATTATATTAAACTAGATACAAAATATTTTAATATCAGTTACAAATAAATCTAAAAATAATACTTGCAGAATCCACAAAACGCTCCTGGTAATTAAAAATCTTACTTTAAATTGACGTCAAATCAGCTCACAAGATTTTCCATAAAAATTATAATTTCAAACAGTAATTACTAAAATACATTTCTGGTTAAATCTTCCTTTCGAGTTTTTAATAAAATTTTTGTAATGGCTTTATATGGAAAAATTTTGCCTCTTTATCGTAATTAATAATTCCATTTTTGTATGTAATTTGCGTTTAAAAAACATCACTTCTTTATTCATGGCAACCTCGCAACTATTAAATTACAGTATGCTTACAGCATACTTAAATACTTTCTTCGCATAGCAACCGCTCGCGACTAAAATTTCAGAATCGAATGACTTCGAATCTAATCTATAAATGAATAATCCTCGAATGAATAAACGCTTCTTTATATACAAATTATCTATATCCAGAAGGTTGTAGAAAAGTGTGGAACACTATTATGCAAGGTTTCAGAAAAACTAATTAGCGTTTAAAATCGCGGCGTTTATTCCACGTTTGTCCTTGTTTTACACATATACTATTATTGTGGGTCGATAGTAATGCTAAAAGATAATCGATTTTATCGGATATTTGTGGGTTTTTCGTGTTCCGGACGCTTCTTGGTATAAAATGTTATTTATTAATTAGTTTATTTATGTATTTCAAATCTCTACGACTCATTCTTTTATATTCTAGGAAAATTTTTATTTAGAACGAATTGCTATAATACACGGGGTAATTAATTTAAACTTTATTTGCTTTTTAATGCAAAAGGGGTTGCGTTCTATAGAAAATATTTGCTTTTAATATCAAAACGTGTTTTTAATACTCCTATTAAGGTTAGCATTGGAGTTTCTTTTAACAAGATTGTAGTTTTTTATGCTAAATGCGTAAAGCTAGTAATATTCTGTTATTTACAGCAAATAAAAAATATTTATATATGCATCGATTTGCGATAGCATTGAAATGCGTTTCACAATATCTTACAATTAACTATTTTTACTTATACAACTTATGTCTTGCTATTTATTTACAATATCCCTATATCATACAGGGTGATTATATATATACGCGCAATTTGCGTTTTTGCCTGGCACTTTAATGAATAAAAGTACACTTGTATTTTACGAGGTGTATCCATGAATTTACCGGAAATTCCATTTTTTCCGGATTCTATTATATTTTGGTGAGATTTATTTTTAGAATTTAGGTTTCAATGACCTCTCGTGACGCCTTACCACGTCAATATATAAAAGATAAGTAAGTTTAATAAAACTCATTAAACTTACTTATCATCTTTTAAATTATAACTTCTGGCTATGGAAAAAGGCAGTTGAGCTGGATCTCCTATGTGCCGACTGTTGCTAAAGCCTGCGATATCAGGTGAAACGGCACGAGGACACAAATTGTGTTGAACAATACCACTATAGACGTTAAAATAAATAGCAAGTCCTAAACTCATTACTTTGCTTTTTCTGCTATTAGTATCAATCGTTGTCCACTCTACATTTCAAACAGATCCACTCTCGAATCCTAATAGCATTACGCAACACGCTAATGATATTAATTTTCGGCTACAATTGTTTTTCCTTTTCCATTTGATCAACGAAGAAGTATGACAACAAAACTTAACTAATTATGTAGTATTTGTAAAATTTGTTTTATTAATGTCAGGGAAAACGATATAAAAATTAATTTTATTGCTATATTGTAGTGTTTACGAAAATTTCTTAAATTGTAGACCATAAAAGAGTAAATATGAATTTAATACTAACTTGAGCGATAAAATATAGCGCGGGTGCGTTACTTTATAAATATTGGTTAGTAGGAATGAGCTTATTAATTTCAGTTAAAGGAGCTTTTAGCACGAAAACACCTTAATAAAACAACTGTCAAACATCAGTAAACCAAAGCAGAGTAAGCAGAAAGTTTTGTGTATTTCAATGCAGTCAATACTTATTATATGGCTGTCCAATCTGGGGAAAAAGCTCTTAGAATTAAACGTTGCCAGTCGAAGCTTATAAGATGTCAAGGGCGATGGCGCTGCGAATATGCAGCACATACCGCAGTGTCTCGAATGACGCCAGTTACATATCCCCCAAATTGATATATATGTATATTTAAATGAAGCTATTAAGTATAAAATAAAATGAAAAAACCCTTACCACAAAAAATATTTAAAATACTGGTATTTTAAATATTTTTTGTGGTAAGGGTTTTTTCATTTTATTCAAATTGTGCCACAGTGTTCCTATAGATTATTATAAACTATTAAGACTTAAGAAATAGATTGTTACATTGTATAATTGAAAAACACATTATAATAGGTTAATGGAGTTTATTAATCAGACGTGAGAAAGGAAGCAACTACTTTGTATTCCAGACTCAACATGATACTGCAGTTGCAGGTCACAATAGACTATAAGAAACCAATTGTTAGAATTAAGATTATTAAAAAGTAATACATATATTGTATCAAGAAATAGCAGACATGAGATCTGCATTTCCCGTAAGTGATGTAAGAGCAGGAATTGCATAAATACCTTGAGAAGCGCATGGTGGCCAGTCCTCGAGCTTCACAACTTTAACGTTGTTGGTTGTTCAAGATACTCACCGTAATTTTATTCATTGGTTAGTTTTGAAACTAAGAGGTTAATGAATAAAACGTACAATTTGTTAAACCATTGAAATTACTGTTTAAATTTGATAGAAGTGTTTTTTGGAAGAAATCCTTTTTAAAACGAAACTCCAACAAGCCCAAAAACTATCCCGCCCTTACTGTTATCGCTGGATTCGTGCCGATTCTCTTGATTTGAGAAAGATAAAAAATATACAAGGAATGTAAGGAAAATCCAGAGCTTTTCAAAGGTGGCACGCACGAACAGTGCTCGGATTCAACTAATGGTAGATGGACGGCCGATTAATACCAGCAGTGGAGAAATGTATTAATAGAAACCATGAGGAGGTAGATTATGGCCTCGCACAGACCCTGAGTGGGCGCAGGTGCTTTGGAGTCTACCTACAAAGGTCTGGGCAAAAGCAAACCGGTCAATGATGGTATTGTGAGAACCAGACGAACGATGTTCATCACATGATTTTTGAGTGTAGGCGGCGGGACGTAGAGAGGTTAAAAGTAGAGACTGAAATTGGAGTGACGCTTAATATCCAGAACCTAGTGCCCGAAATGTTGAGAAATACGAAAGTTGAAATTCAATTGAGAAATTTATCGAAAACTACTAATTAGGAAAGAGGTTAATGAAAGAGAGTATAAAAAAGACCTAAAATTGATGAATTGAATAACTCCTGCAGTACCCACGAAGTTATGCTCGAATCGGCAGTTCCGTGATTGCTTAACACTAGCGGGAAGAGCGGGCCCTAGCGAGGAGACTCAAAACGTCTCCTGGTACTACCACAGCGGGACTCTTCCATCCGAATACCACACCAGCCCTTGCATCGATCTTTTGCGACACGTGTCTTCCGACGGTAAGGAGTCTGGTAAAAGAGCGAATTACTGTGGGGGCATCGGAAGTAGGGCTGGCAAAATTCGAAAAAGTTGTATTCGATTAATCGAATTTTGCAGTATTCGCAAACCGATTAAACCGATTAATCGATTTTCTATCGAATATTCGGTTAATCGATTATTCGATTAATCGATTAATTGATTATTCGATTAATCGATTAACCGATTAGTTCATTAATCGGTTAGTCAATCAATCGTATGGTTGTCTAGATAGTCTATTAATCGACTAACCGTTTAATCGACTAATCAACTAGTCAAACAAATTATTTCTAACCAAATAATCGTTTGTCTAATTAATTTACTATCGTGCGGGGTAGTCAATTACAAAATCCATCAAGTCGTGCTTCATTTTATTTTCAAGTATCCTCCATCCAATAGCAAGATCTTGTCCTGAACTTGTACTATGTATGGTTGTAGTTTTGTCTTCCCTCACGTTATAGCTTGCACACATAGAAAAAAGAGAACTTGGGCTCTATATACGTAATACAAATAATACGGCTATAATTTAGTTAAGTATTATAAGTTCAAGTTAGAAAGAAACTTACAAAATAATTTTAAATTTATGAGCTTGCAATTTAATATATTGTTTGTAATTTTGTGTACAGGTCCGGTTCCTGTACACAGGTCAGAGCACCCTAAGCTTTATTAGTTCTTGGAAAGTTTAGTTTAAAGTAGAATCGAGGGTCTTCCTTTGTATTATAAAACGGACATTGCTTCTTTTAGGATAGACCTTTTACAACATGTTTGTACTGTTATATTTTTAATTTTACTAGAACTTTCGTTCTGTAAGGACTTGCCTCTTAATAGAAATAAGAGCAAACCATTTTTCTTTTAACTGTATTTTATTTACCCATAATTTTTAATAGGTTTGTCCTATTGGTCGACTAATCGAATATTCGAATAATCGAATATTCGATTAATCAAATATTCGATTAATCGAATAAGCGATTTGTTAAAATTTAAAAACCGCGATTTTCGATTAATCGATTAATCGAATAATCGATTAATCGAATTTCTTTGCCAGCACTAATCGGAAGACTCCTAATCCTCTATAAAAAGAAAATATAAGGGCTGTAACCATTTTCTAGGTTGGCTTTGATGCACCTTTGTTAGTGGATGAAATCATTATAGATTCTTAGAGAAGGGCATGATAATATTTTGGAAATTTTCTATTTCTCCGTTTATGAGGTATACTTATTTTGGTATAAGGCTGCGGCCAACCCCTAGATTAGCTTCGACGCACTGATGGTGGTGGAGGTTAGTGATATGCACTATTAAAGGATTGCAATGAATATTTTGAAAATTTCTTTTCTATTTGCTCAGGATCTATTATTTCTTTTAGCCTAGTGGAGTTATGTATCGAGTTATAACTGGAAGCGATTTTAGAAATAAATTTGAAAATCTAAAATAATACCTATATGCAAATATTTGTTATAAACGCTGTAATATTTTTTAAGTGTCATAAAACCATCGATGGAAAATCGTGAATAACTTCACACAAATAAAAGTTAGATAGCTCTAACGTTCATTTCCTAGTAAGTCGCTAGGTTAAATAGAGAAGCTAATGGAGGAAGACACTAAGTTTAAAATTAAAATAACGATAGGATATTTTTAGGGTACCTATTCGGAGATTAATAATAGATTTTGCTGTTATGACAATCTTTGAATTAAAATACCATACGACCATATTGATTACTATGCTATGACAAGGCTATTTTTTACTCTGATGGAAACTGATCGCATTCGATCAGCTGCTTCCATCCTTCTCGGTTTAATGGGTTTTAACTGTAATCGTTTCGTTATATTATACACAATCCACACGGCCAGTTAAGGGCCGCTTTATGCAGAATAAATTTGAGAATAAACCAATTAAAACTACCTAACAGCAGGCTAGAGGAAACTCACAGAAAGTTATTCATATTCACTGTTAATGCTTACGTAGCAGTAATTACTTCAATGCAGCACGATCTCGTAAAATAACATGGCTAATTTTAGCGACAGGAGTAATGTGTGCATTATAACTACGATACTCATTAAATTGATGATATCCGAGCAGCGCTTATAATTAGTGTTCATCATGAATTTTGTTTCATAACGGAATACAAATTGTGAACCCACAAACTAAAGCATGAACAATAATTAGGTTAATGGAAGCTAATTTTCAGAACATTTATACTATTCATAATAGAATGATAAACCTGTGGGGTAATTCTAACCATAAAACAAACGAAAGCACATTAACTTCTACTACAAAAGTACGGTGGCGCCACACTATGATCCAAGGGTATTTTTCTCTTATTCATCGGAATGCGTTTCTTGTGTAGCCTCTAATACACTCGAACATTTAAATTTCAGTGACATTCAATTACTAAGAACCAGTTTTCAAATATTACAAAAGTATTTGAAAAGGTTTTGGGCGAAAAAAATTTGACAATTCTTAAGGAAGCTGATTACAAAGACTCAGGCGAATGACTGAAAGACGCAAATTTTAATATCGATTGTATTTTGTAGCATCCATAATGACACCCTACAAAAACCAATGTAAAGAACAAAAAAATTATGAACAAAATAAATTTGTTGATGTTCACTTCGAGCTCGGTATCAAATATTTTGAAATAGTTAGTGTTACAAAAATTCCTTATTGGGTTCCAATTGCGCATTAGGAGTCAACAATTGAAATCGCTAAAATCAAATACAAAAGTTATGAACAAATCTGCTTGGTTTCGGTCACGTTAGCCCTAGACAAATTATATTTACGAGTTTTTCTTTATCAAAAACCATAACCTACAGAATCAAAAATTTTATACAACTGAATTCGAGTGCTGAACCAAAATTCTAGTTAAAGAATGTATTCTTTTCGAAATATTTTTTTACCCAAAAATTCGCCATACGGCGTCCACAAAAATCAAAACCAACATCAAAAACAAACAAGCCATAAACAATTTAATTTGGCTGAAGCAAATTACACACCATGCACCAAGCATATTGAATTACTAAGTATTCAAGAGTTTTTGCAAATGCGTGGTACCAAAATGAACCATAAAATCAAATCACTGGTTTCAAAGAGAGAAACTTATACACAATTTAATGCGGTTGGTAATAACGAATTTTTTTTCCACCTATGTGTGATATCTTTCGCATAGGTGGTTCCATACACTAACTGCCTGGCGAGTGACTACTAATCCCAAGATTCCGGCGGCGATTTCCGATACGGTACTGCTCAAAAATTTTTAGACGAACACTTGCCAGAAAAACAGATTCTCGTTCGGATGTGAAAAATTTTGAATGTCGTCTCGTATGCCAAATTAGTAACACAAGTTGAGATCCCTACCTGGTTTAGGTTGGTAAGGGTTCGGCTAAACCCTTGTTACGTTCATTTTCGGCAATAATTGGTTATTTTATTTACATAAATTCCTTTTCTAGTATTAAATTCTCCAACAATACCCGATATATTGTACCTGTTTAGATAAGCTCGCTTTACCATAATTTTCAACTCAAATTGTTAATTCATTACCCATTCGTATAAATTCCATGTCTATTGTTATATCTTTCCGCATAATTAATAATAAATACTCTTTCTAAGAATTTCTCAACGTAAATATAGTTGTTTTGAAACGACAAGTTTATGCTACAATTACTTAGTCAAGATCCTGTTAGGTATCCGTGAGCGCGTTATACCTTCCGATAACGTATAAACTCCTTCTAGTGGGTTCCTATTTAAAGATTCGTCGAAATAATATATCCCACTATTCTCCGGTAAAACCGTGTTTTCCAGTTTAAATCGCGTTTCCATAACGCGGACGTTTGCTTTTCGAGTTCGTGCTATTTTGAACTCCTTTTAGAACTCTAATTCTGCAGCTGGTGCGTTGATGCAAACTACTCGTTCTGTTAATCCAAGAGCGATGCACGTTTCTCATCTATCAAATGTGTAGATTTGGTGTGTATCGGTTAGCGCTCTTGAGTTGTTAATATTAGTAATATTTTCCTGTTTTTTAGCTCTTAGCTGGAGGCTAAATTGCTTGTAGCGTAGCCGATTATTCCTTGATGTAGATCAACTGCTTTTGCATGTAGATCGCCGTTATAATTACGGTAGTAGCATGGTTGTTGCTGACTACCGCGGCGATGCTTTGTCAATTCGATTCCGAGAACTGATCAGACAAGTATCCCGGCACATGTGTGACTTGTTTTCCTTTTCTAACATACCCAGGGATAAACCCAATTTGAATTAGACACGCTGTTTGTTCTGGTAAAATCCTTACTAGAAAAGTTTCGAACTTTAATGCTTTTGCTTTTGTACTTAAGCTATCTGCTTAGACGAAAGTATCAGCAGTATTCTTTTTTTACTGATTAGGGTTATAACAAATGCTTCGTATGGTAAAATTCTTACTAGAAAGGTTCCTAAATTTAATGTTTTTTTTTAAATTAACCCATCCGCTTATACGAAAGTATCAGCGTTATTCTTTTTGGTACTGATTAGATTTATTGCATGTTAGCTATGAATTGCGCACTTCGTGGAACAATTAGTGAATTTGTCCATAGAGTAAAATTGTTTTATTAAATAGTAACCTTAGTTGATTTTGTTTTGCTGTTTCGATAGAAATTTCTATATTTGTGTTTTTTATTGTAAATAGAAAATTGTTGAAGATGTATTATTTTTGTGTTGTTAGGAACCCCTCCTCAACCCGCATTGGTAGTTAGTCTGGTATATTTACGTTTTCTTCCGGCTACGTCATTGTACGTAGCATAATTACTGACGCTCTGGCGTGGGGCCGCGATTTTTTTTGTGGGTAATTTCTGTTCCGAGTTTGTTTTCGTTAATTTTTGCTCCGATTTTTTTTTTATTGTTAGTGCCTAAGTTCCTACATGACCCGCATTTTCTCAGCCTGATACTACTTATTTTTCGTCCCTTACGATCAATATTATTGGTGGGTTAATTTCAGATTATTGGACTTGTGTTTTCGCCAATAATCCTAATCCATTGAAAACGCTGGCGTGCAAGATTTTTCTTTCTTCCATCCCTCTCTGTATGTTTTGTTCTCCCCATCAACTCTAGAGTTGGTTTTTTCCTCTTTTCTCAGATTTTTTTATTCTACCGCCCGTCCTTTCGACGTTATGGGATCTAAACTGTCTACAGGTCACCAAATCGTTTTGTTGTTGATAGGACGTAGGGGTTGAAATACCATTTATTAATACGTTGTTTCTTTCCTAGGTGTACCATGGCATATTGGCGTATCCATGTAAATCGGTTGCGAAAAACTTAGCTACAACACGAACTAGCATCTCGAGCTTTTGACCCCAAGGATAATGTCGACGAGTTACGCAGGTCCGCACAGAGTGCGTACCCCATGGAACGTGAATCAGGATTTAGTCCTGTTCTCGTGGAGCCTGATTTCGCTTCCGAACTGGTAGGGGTTACGGCTGCTGTCCAAGGGCTAAAACAAGCTCTGGCTAGATTTTGTGGGGACAAATCTTCACCTGCGTTTAAACGCATTAGCTACCTATGGTTACATACCGAACGACGCTGTTCGAGAATGTCTCCAACGCAGGAGAACCGCCAAGTCCATAACCAATTACTGATGACCTTAGCTAATCTCCGTGGCTCTTTTGACACAAAAATAAAAAAAAAATTCGTCATACTGTTACGTTATCCGAAACTCTGATAGCTACTTCTAGCCCGGCACACACCACGAGTGTCGATTCCCATGAACTTCCTTTGCTCACTTCCGACTCGGAATCTAAAACCTGCCCATCCGGACAATCCTAATGCCCCCGATCTCGCTCTGTTTTCCTTCTGGCGGCGTAAACGCCGTAAGCCCTATATCTAGTCCTCGCGTCCTTTGTTATGCCGACTTTTCTTTCCTTAGGTTTTAATTTCTGAACTTTACGATTTCGTTATATACTTGCATGTTTTGCTAGGTTTTCTTTCGTTTTCTTGCTTTTTCACCCGTGCAGGTTCGGGAATAGAATAGTCCCATGGTACAACCTACCTGTAGTTGCTTTTTCACCCTTGTAGGTCTGGGAATAGAATAGTCCCATGGTAGGACCTGCCTGTAGTAAGAGGCGACTACAGCGGTCCAACAAATACACGCACGCACACTTTATACACGTATTACACATACACACACACACACGCACGCACACACCTACTCGTAAATAACTACACTGGGATTCTGTTTTAGTTTCTTTTGTACGATTTTAGTTTCTTTTTGGGTTTTTTACTTGGTGTTGGTGTTATTCTTTTTTCTCGGTCCTTTCGTCCCACTTTCCTTTCCCTATCCTTTTGCTGGTCTTCTTTGCTGTCGGTCTCTATACTGATTGTTTTGTCCATCCGCTCCTGTGGTAGGTGCTTTCTAGTCTTTCGTTCTTCAGAAACCACGACTTAGTCGACTCCAAGACTAGTTAGCATTTCTTTTCTTTGGTCCTTCGTTTATGGAAATTCTTGGTTACCACAGTTGATAGTACATCGTTTCTTTTACCAGCGTTCCTCCTCTCTTCCTTCCTGGTTGTTCTTTTACATCCTCGAGGCTTGACCTTTGGGTCCTGTTTTGGTTGGTACTATTTGTTTTCTTCCTAGTTCGTTTTCTTCTTGGGAGGTTGATAGAATTACTGTTTCTTTTGAGAAACATCCGTCCGTTGACGACTCCGCAGTGCTGGGGCCGTTCCACCTTAGTCCTCCTTGATTACTTATTACCCGTCTTCCCTTTCTTTTTCTCTTCTTCTTGTTTCTCCCTTTCTATTATTGGAACTTCGAACAGGATAAAAGTTTTTTGTGTTTTGTTGGGTGGTTCTTTTTCTTTGGTTTCTTTTTTTTTTCGTAACGAGTCTTCTTTTAGTTTTAAGCGAATTTTCTTCTAATTGTTTCGGTTTTTGTTTGGTACTGCCCACTCCCGTACTTTTGCTTCCATACACCGACCTTTTAATTTTGCTGGGGGGGGGGGATTTGTTACGTTTAATTTTCGGCAATAATTGGTTATTTTATTTACATAAATTCCTTTTCTAGTATTAAATTCTCCAACAATACCCGATATATTGTACCTGTTCAGATAAGCTCGCTTTACCACAAGTTTCAACTCAAATCCCTTTTTAATTCATTATCCGTTCATATAAATTCCATGTCTATTGTTAAATCCTTCCGCATAATTAATAATAAATATTCTTTCTAAGAATTTCTTAACGTAAATCTAGTTTTGAAACGACAAGTTTAGGCTACAATTAATTAGTCAAGATCCTGTTAGGTATCCGTGAGCGCGTTATACCTTCCGATAACGTATAATTGCGTTCTAGTGGGTTTCCTATCTAAAGATTCGTCAAAATAATATATCCTACTATTCTCCGGTAAAACCGTTTTTTCCAGTTTCAATCGCGTTTCGATAACGCGGACATTTGCTATTCTGCACTACTCGATCTGTTACTCCAAGAGCGATGCTGAATTCTCCTCTATCAAATGTGTAGATTTGATGTGTATCGGTAAGCGCTCCTGAGTTGTTAATATTAGTAATATTAGTAATATTTAGCTCTTAGCAGGAGGCTAAATTGCTTGTTGCGTAGCTCGATTATTCCTTGATGTAGATCAACTGCTCTTGCATGTAGACCGCCGTGGCAGTTACGGTAGTAGCATAGTTGTTGCTGACTACTGAGGCGATGCCGTGTCAATTCGCTTCCGAGGGCTGACTAGATAAGTATCCCGACACATGAATGTGACCTGTTTTCTTTTTCTAACATACCCAGGGATAAACCTAATTTGAAATTAGATACGCTAATGCTTGTTCTGGTAAAATCCTTACTAGAAAAGTTTCGAACTTTTGCTTTTGCTTTTTGTACTCAACCTATCTGCTTACACGAAAGTATCAGCAGTATTCTTTTTTTACAGATTAGAGTTATAACAAATGCTTCATAGAGTAAAATCCTTACTAGAAAGGTTTCTAAATTTAATGTTTTTTTTAAAATTAACCCATCCGCTTATACGGAAGTATCAGTGTTATTCTTTTTGGTACTGATTAGATTTATTGCATGTTAGCTACGAATTGCGCACTTCGTGGAACAATTAGTGAATTTGTCCATAGAGTAAAATTGTTTTATTAAATACTAACCTTAGTTGATTTTGTTTTGCTGTTTCGATAGAAATTTCTATGTATTTTTTATTGTAAATAGAAAATGTTTGCGATGTATTATTTTTGTGTTGCTAGGAACCCCTCCCCTCTCCGCATTAGTAATTTACGTTTTCTTCCGGCTACGGCATTGTACGTAGCACTTTGAATTTCCAAATAAAAAAACTCACTTTCGGTCAATATAGTACTTTCAAGTGGAGCACTAGAAAAATTTAAATATACAAGGTTTGTCTATTAAATTCGGCGAATGGTCTAATATATCGGCGTTTAACGCCTGAAACAAGTGAACTCAAGTGCTTAGCCATGCATGGACATGTTTATAACTGTACTCTGTCGGAAAATGCGCGAGGCTGTTTAAGCAGTACTATTGCATTCATTTCAACAGAGCGTTATGAGCAGTGTGTGTCAAAAAGCTATAGAACAGCATTAACTTCTACTTCAAATTAAGTAAAACGGCGAGAGATACCCATGAAATGTTGGTGCAAGCGAACGGGCATGATGCTGTGAGTAGAAAATATGTGTATGTTTGATTTGCACGCTTTCGCGATGGCAAGGAATTGGTGGAGGACAAAGCGCGTTCGGACCGGTCATCCATAAGTAGGACACCGGAAAACATTGAACGTGTGCGAGTGTTGCTAGCAAAAGATCGGCGATTGACTCTGAGATTAATATCAGAAGAAGCGGGTATTAGCAAAGACACAGTGGAAGCTAACCTCCATGAAGATTTGGGTAAATGGACGATTTGTTCACGATTTGTGCTGCACATCCTAATAGACCAGCAAAAAGCAAGACGTTTTGAAACCAGTGGCGATTTCACCGACATGTGTGACAGGGATACGTTCTATCTGGATTCCATTGTCAGAGAGGACAAATCTTGGTGTTTCAAGTACGACCCCGAAACGAAAAGACAGTCAATGGAATGGCGGCCATCTTCTTCTCTCCGGCAAACAAAGAGCCGCGAGCAAACATCCAAGGTGAAAATCGTGTTGATGACATTATTCGACAAAGAGGGAATCATCCATAAAAGATTCGTCTCTGTTGGCTAAACGGCGAATGTCGCATTTTACCTGGAGGTTCAAACGTTTGTTGTAGCCCATCCGACGCGTCAGGTCACAGATGATCCAGACCGAAAATTGGATGTTACTAAACGACAATGCATCATCGTATACGAGCATCCTTGTACGGCAATTTTTGGCGCAGTGTCGTGTGGCTGTTTCCGCCCTATTCTCTAGATCTTGCTCTGAATGACTTTTTTTTGTTCCCTCGTTTTAAGGGGATCATGAAGGAATAATGGTTTGTGAACGATAAGGAGATTCAAGACTGTGTGACAACTATTCTGAAAACGGCTCCAAAAAGGACTTTTCCAATAGTTTCTAAAAGCTATATCAACGATGTGAAAAGTGTGTTATGTCTGGTGGCAATTACTTCGAAGGCCAATAAAGGTATTTCAAATGTGCATTCCGCTTTTGCGTTTTTATTAAACCATTCCCCGAATTTAATAGACAAATCTCGTATAATTGCTTTTGTTTTTAATGTTATGCCTGTTTCATCTTTTATTGCTCTGTTTCTGTTACTAGAACTTCTTTATGAGCCGTGTCGAGTTTGCGATTATTTATTTATTTCCTCACAATTATTCTGCACACATTGCTGGTTAATCTCCCTACACAATCTATTTCCCATATTCTAATTTCCATATATCTTTTCTGATATTCTTAAGATGCAAATTCTTTTATATTTTCTTCTTTCTTATGCATAATTTATTTTTTCCTAGCTACATACTTTATTTAGTTCTTAATATAAGACGCGTTTCTTCTAATACTACTTTCTTAAACTATTACCAGCTTTTTCTGTATTTTTGCCAGTTTGCTTCAGTTTACTATTTACCATGTTTTTATATACCAAGCAGAGCTTGATGTCATTTAGTTTATCTATTTACTGTTTAGGCATACTATCTCTTTTATTTTCTTTGACATTATGTCAAATTTTGCTAACATTACATTGTAGTCGCAATCTATATCTGCACTGGGTTATTTTATTGATTGTTGAATTTATTCTTAATTAGTATAGCCTATCGCTTATCATAAACCTATCTACTTCAGAAGACATTGCTACCTACATATACAAGCAGTGCTTATGATGTTTAAACATTGCACTGGCATCATTAATTTGTTTCTGATACACAGCTCTATTAGTCTATTGCCTTTTTTATTTCTCACTTCATAAACCATACCCACCTACAGCCTTTTTCTCTCCACCTGGACCTACAATTGCGTTAATGTACTCTGTTCCATCTGGTGAGCAAGGTGTATGAGACAGGTGAAGTACCCTCAGATTTCGAAAAGAATATGATTATTCCCACACCAAACGAAATAGAAAGTGATAGACATGAAAACTATTAAACCATAAGTTTAGTCAGTCATACCTGCAAAATTCTAATCAAAATCATCTACAGCGGATGGAAAGTCAGATAGAAACCAGTTTTTGCTTTCGAAGGAATGTTGGAACATATGAGACTTTATTGAGTCTAAGACATCTTGACAGACATGATTAGGAAAACAAGCCCACGTTTTTAGCCTTTATTGATATAGAAAAAGTTTTTAAAATGTAAATTGGAAACCTTTTCAGATTATGAACATGGGGGAGTAAAATACAGAAAATAAAGAAGATCTACAATTTGAACAAAAAAAAGACTGCAGTGATAAAGTCAAAGAACAAAAAAGGAAGGCAAGGATTCATAAACAATGGAGACAGGGTTGTAGTCTGTCTCCTATGCTGCTTAACTTGTTCAAAGAGAAGAAATTAAGAGCAGAAATTAAGACATTAAAGTTTGCAAAAGACATCACCATTTTAGCAAAGTCAGCAAAGGATCTAAAGGGTTTATTGATAGACACGGGATCTATTTTGAAAAATGATTATATGATGAACATTAATAAAAGTAAAACAAAGGTGTTGGAGTGCAGTCATGTAAGATGAAGCGAATCAGTGAATATCAGATTGGGAGATCAAAACATTGAAGAAAGGAGAGGAATTCTATTACTTGGGTAGTGCGATAATCAATGACGGTAGAAGCAAAAAGAACATAAAGTGCAGGCTAGCACAAACAAGGAAAGCAATTCTGGAAAACAGAAATTCGATGACATCAAAATAGATTTAAGTATTAGGAAAACATTTCTAAAGTTTTTCGTATGGGGTGTGGCTTTGTATAGAAGTAAAACATTGATGATAGTCAGCACTGGCTGAAAAAGAAT
Organism: Platerodrilus igneus; assembly: GCA_036346225.1. Classification (NCBI taxonomy): domain Eukaryota; kingdom Metazoa; phylum Arthropoda; class Insecta; order Coleoptera; family Lycidae; genus Platerodrilus; species Platerodrilus igneus. The sequence goes on from JARFIW010001358.1 coordinate 3,186,764, forward strand.
AGATGCCTTCAAAATGTGGTGTTGCAAACGAATTTTATAGATTAGGAGGATAGATCAAGTCTCAAATGACGAGGTATTGAGGCGCATGGATTAAGTGGTAATGAGATTTACGAAGATACGCTAAATACACTTGGCAATCAATGCCCATCATATGTGACGATAAAAACTGGATTACAACATTCAAAAAGGAAACTTTTGATTGAAGATGAGAAGCGTCCAGGAAGACAAATTTCTGTCTATCCTCGATGCACTTCATGGCATGATATCATCAGATAATCGAACTGGACTGAGCCACTAAAGATTTCATATGAATGCAGCCGTCATATAGTTAACGTCAATTTAGATATGAAAAAACTCTACAAAATAGGTTACCAAATGCTTGAATGCCAAACACAAATGAGCAAGACTGAAAGCATTAGAATCTGCCTGTGCCCGTTGTGAAAAATATCCAGATTCTTGAACCGTCTTGTGACTATGGATAAAGCATCGATCCATTTTATAATCCAGAAACAAAACAGCCATCGATGGAGTGGAAGCATCATGGTTCTCCAATGGCTAAAAAGTTTCAAGATAAAAATTCTCTGCAAAAGTTCTTGCTCCAGTTTTTGAGATACAGTGGAATAATAATGATCAATTATCTAAAAAGAGATCAAACCATTACTTGAGATTATTATTCTAAATTACTAAGCACTAAGAGAGAAAATGAAGGAAACAAGATATGGCATGTTAATAAAATGTGTGTTGTTTTTGGAAGACAATGACCTGCACACGAATCATGCCTTGTCATGACTTCACTTAGGGATCAACGTTTCGAATTACTGGAACACCCATCCTATTCATTCGTTTAAACCCATTCGGACAATACCTGTTCTCTCCGGTGAAAAGAACACACATTTTTGTGTACTAAAGATGTAATAAAGCTAGGAAGGGGGGGCTCGTTTGCAGTTTAAAGGATTAGAAACATTGAAGGATCACTGTATTAAATGTATTAATTTAAGAGAAGACTTAGGGAGGGGGCTCGTTTGCAGTTTAAAGGATTAGAAACATTGAAGGATCACTGTATTAAATGTATTAATTTAAGAGAAGACTTATGTTAAATAGTAAAATATTTTAACTTGCAACTTTTACTTGTTTCAATAGTAGGTTAAGAATATATCAATATCGCCTCGTATAATAAAACCCTGACCAGGATCGCAGTGAATGGCCTCAAAATATAATAATGAAAAATGTTCCTCTGCTAAGTTCTATCAAATCTAGTGCCATTTGTAACTGCAAAATACATATATTCTAAAGAGGCCCCAAACGTTCGATACTCCGAACCGTATATTGCACTTATTATTTTAGAGCTTTTTTATTTCTTATTTTTTTGTGAGTACTTGTACCTTCGCAGAATTCAAACAGGGACATGGTCTACAGAAGTAGAGTGGAATTCTGATACGTCTGGAATAACCTGAGTATTACTATTAAAAATCGCATTCTTATGTAACACTGCAAATCCTGGGAATAATACAGTGGTAGTTTTTCATGTAGCTTTCTCTTTCAGTGTTTTTAAAATCATTCAAGTTATAGCTGTATCCTTTTTACATACAGGATGAGTTTTCAGTGTGGCAATAGTCCATAACTCCGTTATTGCAAAAGCTATGTAAACAAAATTTGAAAGGGTAATAGTTGATACCAATCCAGTATGGGTCTATTTTTTTAGTTTGAGATATTCAACTGTTTTTTTAGAAAAAATACCATAATTGGATGCTTAGCCACTGGACGACTAATACACAACTTATGTTAATTTTAAAGATGCACAAAATTTTACTATATGCTATAGTATTTTTGCAAATGTTACTCTTTTGAAATTTCCATACAGAAAACAGGATGTATCATTTTTATCAAAATATTTTTTTTAATGGCACCCCACCAATCTGATTACGACACTGGGTGGTCCATTAAGTATTCTTTCATTTTTGTTAAGCCTTCCCTATACCCTAAATTCATTACTTTTAGAAATATTTTTGATTTTCTTCAAATTTTAAGAGTATCTTTAATTTGTTTAACTAAAAATAACTTACCATTGGAGAACACTACAAAAGAATGATCATTATTCAATAAACACTCAACTATAACTGCAATAGTATAAAATAATTTCAAAATAAATGTTCAAAATGCTCATCTAGAACGTCTATGCAAGTTTCTAACGATCTTCAAATGATTGGGCTAAATTTCTTAAAATTTCGAAGTCAATACTGTTAAAGGCTTCTTTAATTCTATTTTTCATATCATCCGGTGTTGTTGGAGTTTCTTAGTAAATGCGGTTTTTTATATAGCCACACATAATAAAAGCAATTTTGGATAATTCCGGTGATTGAGGTAGCCATGCAAATAGTCTTCCTTTCCCTATTAATCTTGCAGGAAAGTTGTTATTAAGATAGTTATGCAGTAGTACAGTCTGATGAACACGAGCACCATTGTGTAAAAATCACATTCTTTGTCGAATATAAAGTGGAACCTCTTCAGATAGTAATGGCAGATGGTTTTCACGAAAATCTAGATATACAGCACCATTCACACAACCGTTAAAAAATGTGGTCCAATTATGTGCTAACCCAACAATACCACCTCAAACGTTTGTAGACCACCTGGTTTGACTCCGAGTTTGTATAAAGTAAGGATTGCTTCTTGAATAATAATGGAAATTATGCTTATTCACTGTTCCATATTTATGAAAAGTAGCCTCATCTCCAAAAAACACAAGATCGAAATATAATCTCCCATTACTGATTCGTTGCCTATTTACAAAAATCAAATCTGCGACAATAATCATCGTCATTCAATTGTTGATGGAACTGAATATGGTAAGGGTGAATTTTGTTTGTAAAGGATTTTTACAGCAGATGTTTGACTATTGAAGTGTTGAAATGAGAGTTCGCATGTGCTGATGTGAGGATTTTCAGAAACAGCTAACAGTATATCAAATTTCTTTCATTCAGTTGTAACAGTTGACGTCGTCCCGTGTTTCCAGTACGAAATAAACGAATTATTAATCTATCAAATGCGTTTGGATTTAGATGTCTTCGTCCAGGATATTTGTTGATTTTTTTATACAAGTAGGCAATTTCTCAAACTTACTCCTAACACATAAAATCATTTTGTAAGATCTTCAAAGATCAAATTTATAAAAGATAACACACTGTTACTAATACTGCGTTAAATAACAACACACTGCTCTTAATACTTACTTAAATGGCAGGTTAATTATATTGTATTATCATTTTATAACACCCAGTCTGATGTTTTGCTTGAACATTATGAATAATTTCCATAAAATTCATATTGCTGATCTGGCAGAATTCGGTTGCAAGTTACTATACCTTTAGTGAAAATTGTTATTGGATAGTTGTAGTTAATCGTTTATTGAATAACAATTTTTTTTACAATGTTTTCCAAGAGTAAGCTATTTTTAGCTACACAAATTAAAAGTATTCCTAAAATTTGAAAAAAATCAAAAATATCTCTAAAAGTAATGAATTTAGGTATAGGGAACACTTAACAAAAATGAAAGAACACTTAATGGACCATCCAGTGTAGTATAAAGATTGGTGGGGTGTCATTTAAAAAAAATAGTCTGAAAAAAAAATGATACACCCTGCTTTCCGCGTGGAAACTTCAAAAAAGTAACATTTGCAGAAATACTATAGTATATAGTAAAATTTTCTTCATCTTTAAAATGAACATAAGTTGTGTATTAGTCCAGTGGCTAAGCATCCAATCATGGCATTGTATTCTAAAGACTATTGAATATCTTGAAAACTAAAAAGAATAGAGAGACGCATACTGATTGGTATCAAATTAAAGATATTTTTATGGGTTTTTCAAAAATATAATAATATAGAGAGTGTTCTGTTAAAAAATATAACTTTAATTTGTACTGGAATGTCCCCGTTACATTTCCAAGTTTTGTTTATATAGCTTTGGTAATAATGGAGTCATAGACCGTTACCGCATTAAAAACTCACCTTGTATATTCATACATGATTAAAAAGATATTATTTCAGATATAATAATCGGAATTGAAACACATTTACTTAGTGAATACATGGTTAAAAAGTACACTATAGAACAGTTTAGCAATATGAACTCTTCTGCACTAGAATATTATTCAAGCGTAAAGGATATGTGTATAATTTGGATAAAACGAGTTTAAGTGTTTACATGAAGTTAACACTAGGTAATCCATTACTAAATCCAGAAAGATTGTATTAGTTTAATCAGTTAACAACATCAGCAGTACGATTGTAGGTAGTGCTAATTCAAAGCTAGATGGTGGCTTACATAAAGTTTCAGAGTAGGCTATTGTCTTTTCTACTAATTCTTAACGACAGTTGTACCTATTTAAAAAATATATACATGCTCAAATATTATTTTCCGAGTAATCCAACCAACAAACATTTCACAGTAGAAGTAATATTACGAACTCAAAAATGTTTTATGTTTCAATTGTTACCGTTAATGTCGCAGAAAATATTATTCAACAAGAATTGTTTTCGGAAAAACTTATATCGAGTCATTTTCGGTATGCGATACAGCATATGCTTTTATACAAAAACTTAAAAAAAAAAGTTCATTTATTCACTCTATGTGAATAAGTAACCACATTTTTCGCACAATTTTGTTTTAACATCGTATTCCGGGCAACTTTCTAGACAAAGCGTGTAAAATAAACCGTTTTACATCTGCTGTATATTATACGCACGGTTTCAAATTCACAAAACTGAGGATGCTGGTCGTTTAACGCAACACGTCAGTATATAAATAATTTCTATCAAAAGTAAATAGGGACATATTCGTGACAGATTTTAATAAAGTCGAACAAACATATGAAAAAGAACAGTGATATTAAACTGAAATAAGTTCTCCAAATATAGTAAATGGTAAACATCACAAAAGTTACAGTAATTACCAGTAACATTAAAAAAATATACCAGGCTTAAATTCTTTTTATGTACTGGTGGAAAGAGCAGATGGTAAGATTTTTCTGAAAACGTGTTATTGGCTTATTTGGGCACACTGGTTAAATAATTTAAGAATTCTACTTAATAGAACCAGTATTCAATATTAATAATATAGTTATAGGTATTAGTAAATATTCAAAGTTAAAGGCAATAAATGGTCGTTTTATGAAGTAGTACTGTGTGCAACTTGCACGAAAATACTAATTTTACATTCGCATGAATTGCAGCACGAGCCATAAGCAAGTGTTGAAAACTTTCATACTAGTCTAAAAGGAGTATCATATCGTGTTAGTTGCATAATATAATATTATTTTTAATACTAATTTTTAAATACAAATTATACTTCAATCCAAAACTGTCATAGAGAAATAAAAAGACAAAGAAAAAAGTCATCACATGTTGCAAAACTGAATTGACCCGAAGCATCTATGCGGAAAAAATTTAAAGAAAAATTGGAAGTGCTGTTTGGATGGGATGTTCAATAATTACAAAATATCGAACTCGTCCCCATGTACTAATAATTAAAAAATGTCAATGGTACTTAGCACTTCGATTGATGATTGCTGCCAAAAAAGATTGCAATGGACGATAATATGATCAAACAAAGAGCTCATAAAATGTACAATTACATTAACGAAACCTAGAATTTGTGACATCCAGAAAAATTCAGAAAGTTATAGAAGAGGAGGGAAACATTTTATAGCATGCTTAATGTGGTTGAAGTGGTGTTGGTGAAAAAAATACCTAATGGAACCTTTATATTGAAACATGACTCTACGCCTGGATTTAAAGTGTGTAAAAAATCGTGCATTCTCCTTTTGTGTAATAATGTAAAATGAAACTATGACATAACTCTTGCTTATTATAATAGATCTATAAATTCCTGTTCGCCTAAAATGTATAAAAAGAAACATCTCAGTATATTGGAAAATCAATACAAATGTGTGGGTAATTCGTGATTTATTTTAAAAATATTTCGTCCGAGAAGTTGAAAATTATTTAAAGAAGTAAATTTAGACTTCAGGATGATGTTGTTCATAGATAATTCTCCAAGCTACCTACAAGATTCAAGTCATCCCAATGTTGCTCGTTGCTCCAGCCACTCCTTCAAGAATATTATTTAAACACATTTAAAACTTATTACACTAACTCATTACCATGGATTTTCAACACAACTGAATTGAGACCAGCGCTGTAAAATGCATCAAAGATATATTTTTATCATTGAAAAACTGAAAACATTAACTTTAATCGATGTTGGAAAATGCAATTAATGGCATATTAGATCTTGAAAAATTGATCGCCATTGATTTATTGATGAAAGAGAGAATTGCAAAGCAGATATGCTGAAATTAGCATTAGAAGTTGTAAATCAAGTCAACTGTTAGGAAAATGGTAATGATGAATACTGTAAAGTTAAAATTAATATTAAAAATTACAAATAAGCTGTAAGTTAGCAAAAGCTATAAGATTATCATTCCTGAATGTAAACCAATTTCGTAAAGGAAACCGAACGATCAAAAGGGAACTCATCTTCATGCCATGAAATATAGAACGACCTTGTAAGTATTAGGAAACAAATTAAAATTATAATTCTTGAAGATGGCAAGACGAAATGATAAGAAAGAAAATAGTTCAAATGAAAGTTGTACTTGTTTTATTTAATTTTCTTTGAATGAATCTGAATACAACATATGTTTTCAATAAGCTTTGAAAGCTTACATCTCTTTTCATACTTGCGGTCATTGTTGCACTATTATTTATGAAGTTTGTTTAGTATTTGTTGTGTATGGGATGGCATGGGAGATATGGTAGACAGGACGGGCAGATGTGAGAACGAGGGATGATGATTGAGATTGGAATAGTGTGTTTGTAAAAATTATAATTATACTCTAACGAAATAAGAATTCAGTGTTTCTATTAGTAAAATACAAAAATTGGTGGTGAGAATAGTGCTTATATGAGAGGTAATTTTGTTATCCACGCAGTGAAAAGTGAGATGATCTAATACTGAATTAAAACTTTACAAGAAAGGGTTATTATAATCGATACTTTTCTGTTGAATTGGCTAGCTTATGAAACAAACTATGGCTTTGATTGGTAGTATTTAGCCTAAAGGAGCTTGTGAAAAATTTGAAACGTGCATAGAGCGATTAGAATATTTGTCTACAGTAAACATAGTACATGATGAAATGAAAATTTCAATGTTAATTACATTGGTAGAAACCAATGTATACCACACATTGTAACAACCAACCAAGCAAATTTACATTTATGCAAGTAGAAGATCAGTTGTTGAAATATTATGCACCACCACTATCAGAAGTTTATGAATGCTTTGTATACAATCAATGTGAACAAAAATCAAAACAATCTACCTGCAGAATTAAGGAAGTTGGCAAAAACTTGCAAATTTGGGCAATTTCTGGAGGAAGCATTAAGGGACTGCGTTGTTTGTGGTATTCAAATGGAACCATATAACAAAAATTACTAGTCGAACCAAATTTAACATCTCAAAGTACCTGCCAAATGCCTTGACACCTGAGGTAGTGGAAAATCAGGTGAGGTCATTTTCGGATGTTAGTAAATATTAATACGCTACAAAACGATGGTTATAAGCAAGGTATTTGGTCAAAAGGTAGTAATTACCAGGCTATTAAGTGTGGCATGTGGTCAAAATCATGGGAGAAATAACAAATGTCCTGCAGAATGATGAAAATCCTAAAAGTGTTCAAAATACAGACATATATAGTCGTTATGCCCTGAAAACAAGAATGATACTATAGGCACTGTAGATGATAAGCAAGAATTAGTGAAACATACAATGAAATAAATAGTGATGTATTTAACCTCAACAAGGTTAGTGAACCCTGTTAGTTAGTCCTGTTATCCTTTCGTTTAATACTGAATTTAAATAATAAAAGATGTTTATATATATTGCTGTGTTTCCTTATAAGAATTGAGCCTCATGAATTGGGCGCCTTGATTTGCTGTGATTCTCGTTACTACGGTGAATGGCCCCTCGTTCGGGTGCCAAGAATTGCTGTGATTCTCGTTACTACGGTGAAATCTCCTCTGATAATCGATTTCTTACCTGAATACCGCCTCTTGACTCCTTCCGCCTCGGCTGCTCACCTAGATAAAACTTTCATCCTCATTCATAAAAAAAACACATTCCTACCACAAACATCAACGTTAACTCTATTTACACCAATATTTACAATACATTAAAATTTCAAAATTAAATTTTAGCATAAATTTCAGCATCATAAAATTTCAAGTTCAAATTTTATCATCATTTTAATTTGCATCCAGAATTAGAGTCCTTGTAGGATGCATACTAATTAAGTAAACAATATTTGCCGACCTGAGTCTGAATAAAAGGGAGCATCTCCCACCCCTTTACGTTAATTTAAAAGGTTAGTCTAATTGAGCTCAAAGACAGACCCAAATTTTCATCATAATCAAAAACATAAACCTGATAAATACTCCTTTCTAATTATACAAGAAAATTCTACCTTAAAATTCAAAATTTGTTGTTTATACAAATTTACTACTGTCCATTTTTATCAAACAAATTATAAAGATATTCAACACACACCAAAACATCTAAGATCGAACAACAATGCATAAGTTACCTGAAGGTTAATGCACTCGTGGCTCCAATGTACATCGTCCTTGCTGATCCCACCATTCCAGCTGGTTTATGTTTACGTCTTTGGATTTCTGGCCGCCTTTAAAATTTTTCTACACCACCATTTGTCTAAAAGGTTTCAGGGCTTCTCAGGAACTCATCTAGGTATATCGAAATCTTGTTTTGTGGATCCAATCACGTTTACGAATAACATTTGATCACTAACACTCCCGAAAAATAGCAATGAAATTCATAATTCTTTCACGCTATACTAAAACTGCATACTTCTATTTATTTATTTATCGTTACTAATTTGGATAATTGGTACAGTAATACCCGCAAATATAACTAGACTTTATTACCTTTATTTATCTTCTCTAAGTGCACTAATGCATAATAACTTTTATCGTAGCACGTAATAAAGCGCAAAACTGCTTGAAGTATCGAATGAAATCAAAAATAAAAAGAGACCTAAACTCCTATCAGCACGGGTTTATGTAATGGCTCGCTTGCAAGTCGAATTTGTCCCGCGACGGACGATTTTCAGAAATTCGCATTCTATTTTCCCTTCCGATGGCTCGGCACAATGATTCTACTGAAATTTGCACTCGTCCAAGTTGAAATCTAAGAAATTTCCGCACGCCTCGCAACACGTCCGAGAACAACTAATTAATTTAACATAGAAATTGTTATGCTTCCACCTCTCATGTTTGCATCTTATTTCAACCTTAATCGCCAATCTAGTCTGTTCGCTCTATCTAAAACCTGTGCTCTTGTTTTACATTTAACTACCAGTGCATTCCCTCTCGCTTGTCTTTGTACCACAAATTCGCTTTCTTACTTGCACTCATATAGCTTGAAGCTTATCGACTATCATGTACATCGTTATCTTTGCATGTGTTCTGAGTTCCAATACGCCAAAGGTTCCTACGTGACTTCCCCACATCTTTTATAATTTCTCGATAGTTTTAGTACTTGGAAAGATTAAATTAAATACAAATTAAACATTTTAACTCTGCTTCTTTTAAAGCGTCCAGTGAATAATTTAACCCCTTATTTTTAACGAAACAAATAAATTTTTATGCTCCACCACGGTTTTAATTATCTAATGAAATTCTACATTACTTCCTTCTACACGTTGATTATGATTATATACAAACCCTACATTCTAATTGAATGATTTAAATCTACACAGTAGGCCTTTAATTAAGCGTACTATTTTCCAAAGCTTCCTTATACACGGTGTTTATCATTATCTAAACAATATAAACCCTATGTTTAGAAGTAAATGACGAGTTTATCCAATATGCCTTTAAATGACGCGTATTAGTACCCAAAGCTTCCTTATACACGGTGATTAAAATTATTTGCTGTCGTTAATTAATTTTCTACCCTGGTCTAAATTTGAGTAATATATATATATATATATATATATATATAGAGAGAGAGAGAGAGAGAGAAGAGAGAGAGCAAGAGAGAGAGAACTAACAACTGTTACATACACATTAAATGTTAGTTTTAGACAACAAGGCTGCAGTTTGGTAATAAAAAATAGGACTCAGTGCAAATGGGTATTGAATCAAACAAAGAACTTGTTCCATTACTTGGTAGAAATTGACTCAATGTTTCTAGACTGGCAACAAATAGCATCACTTCTTCCAGTAAGGTAATAAACCAAATTGAGAAATATGCAGGTTTAATAGAGAATAGGCAAAGTTAGGTGATGGAAATCTGTGTAGTCCTATAACAAAATTTAAAATTACACAAAAGAAGGGGCAGTGCTCATATTTAGAAAAAATATACTCTATACCATTGCAATAAGACTGTCGGTTGAGTGCAAATTATCAGACGGTGCAGGTAGGCATATTGAAACCAATAATTCATAATGTACGGGCCTCGTCCATGGTTGTGGTCCCTAAGAAAAACTCTGAGGATATTAGAATCTGGTCTAAATTCCAAGTTTTCATAAATAAACTATTCTACATTGACCAACATCCGTTACCCAATCCAGAGGACGTATTTGCAAGTTTACTCGGTAGAAATATAACAAGGCACACCAACAACTCAAGGTTAATGAAGAATTTCAAAAATACTACACTATTAATACATCTATAGCATATAGGTATGTTTAGATTCACTACACTAACCTTTGGTATTGCATGTGCATCGGCTATCTTCCAATCGATGATGGATCAGAGTTCGGTAGGAAATCTAAATGTACATTTTATTTGGACGATATCCTAATAGCAGGTAGGTCAGTAGAATATGCTAGATAATTGCTTGAAATGTTTTAGGAAAGATTAGGTAGTCATGAAAATTTAATAATTAAGGGGAATTTTAGTGCAGTGGTAGGTGAGGGTAAAGAATGAGCAGTAGTGGTACAATGTGAAAATTAATATTGAAAAGTGCCGGGTTGAATACTTTAAATATTGTACAGATAAAGAAAGTATTCATCCTAATAATGATAAAGTGTGTGCATATTAAGTGAGGCCTAAAACCCTAAAAATCTAATGCAACTGCCGTCCTATTTAGACTTAATTAGTTAGTACAGTAAATTTGTTCCTATGTTAGCTATACAATTAAAACCATTTTATAAGCTTGTAGAGAAGGCTGTTGATTTTCTAATTTAATAAAAAATGTAAAGAGGCATTTAAGTTATGCAAGAGTTATTTACTTAGAACCAAGTTCTCACACATCATGACCTGAAGAAAACCTGTAGTTTCTCGTGATGCAAGTTTTTATAAAATTGGAGGAATCTTGGACCATCAAGACAATAATGCTTTGCCAGGGACTTTGTCAAAGACAGAACAAAATTATTCTTAGTTAGAAAGACAGGCTCTACCAATAATTTTTTGTGTTAAATGCTTCCACGAATATTTGTATGGTAGGTAATTTATATTCATACCTGATCACCAATTGCTGAAAGTTATATTAAATCCTAGCCAAAACACACCTGTTAAGTTGGCTTCGAGAATTATTCAGAGGAATGTACATTTATCAGCATATGAGTATAAAATTGAGTATCGTAAAGGCACACAAATGTACGAAGCAGCTATGTTGACTAGATTACCATTAAACAAAAAACAGAAATATATAGTTCTATAAAGTCATTTAATTTAACAAATGAATTGCCAATAACTTACAAAGACATAGGCCAAGCTACAAAAAGGGATAAAGTGCTTATGAAAGTTGTTATGTTCCACTTCGTAGTTTGACCACTCTCTGTATTTTACACACTCTATTCCTTATTTTGAAAAATGTTTGTTTACACATTTGGAAAATTGCTTAATCATACGTAGTATTCAATATTTATTGTAGTTAAATTACTTAGTTTAATTGGAATTAGATAAAGCGACATGTTATCTTGAATGCTAGAAATATGCTCAAAAGTTGTTGCTATCCTATAATGGGCTTGTTGTGGAGTACTCTTCAGAAAACAATTTCACAATATGTTCATCAAACTAGTTCACTATACTTCGAGCGTTGTTTTGTCTGAATTCTCTTGTGATAAATATTATAAACCGAACTGAGAAGTTACAAATCCTTGCGTCCCTATTATGTGACTGGGAGGCAATTGAAGGATGATGTTTCTTTAATGGAAATTTTAATATTTTCAGCCCGGATTTTAAACCATATTATCCGAATTGTAACCTATTCTTAGGATTCCTAAGGGATTTCAACCCACATTCTTATCCCGGATTCTAACCCACATTCTTAAGTTCTTTGAACCAAATGGCTTACCTGATCTTAACACAAGTCTCACCTTGTTGTTACAATACATTTTGTCTAGCTGTCATTTGTACACAGATTAAGTTATGATGAGATGGGTGCACATTGCAGTTACCAATAACCCTTGATAGCCTACACGAGGGAATATCATCATCAAAAGCAATAGGTAACATATAACCTTCTTCAGTTATGGCACGTTGATTTTTATATGCATTATATAAATATTATGGTGAGTAAATCATTTTGCTTATTTAATACTGTTATTATTACAATAAAGATATTAGCGTAGGTATTGTATGATATTGTTTTTATATTGATGGACAACCAAGTGAATTGGTTTTGAAATTATACATAGACCTCATCATTGTCTGTTCGCTGTGATATTTGAATAGCTATTGATGTTGATTACGTCTAAAGCGACTAGTGTAAATATGTACTTTGTTTCTTAGGTTTTAGTAGATTTTATTTTGGTCGAGTTCGTCATCATCAACGTAGAAAATAAATAGGTAATTTTCTAGTCATTTATATTTAACTTTATGTGGGATATTTCTATTTACATTTGTAATATTTTTGATTTATGTGTTACTACTGGGTATATAAATATATCTAAAAATGCTGTAATCAACCTCATAATATTTTGTTTATTTTTTCTGTTATTAATTGAATTTTGCATTATATCGTATTGGACAAACCAATGTTCTGTCGGTAAGTATGTGCTGTGTATCTACTAATCATTTTTTTCAGGACAAATTGGGTTGTATGTTCTTTTGTTTCGTTCTTTAGGCACCCCTATATCCGACTGTTTGCATGGCATTGTTTTCTTTCTTTCTCTTCATTATTACTATAATCCGGACAAGCATGACGTGTCTGATTTCTTTTTTTTTCTTGCTGGTCCGTTCGTCTTATGTGTAACAAGTTTTAGACTTTGTAGACAGGCTAACCAGTAACAGCTACAGATCCTGAATTAAAATCTTGAAACGACATGAAATGTTAATGGAAGAGGGTTGCCTAGTGATAGGGAAAATAGTGGTTATACCATCTATTTTTAGAGGGAAAATTTTGAACTTGATACGTGTGGATCACATAGGGATGTTGAGATCAAAAATACTAGTTAACTCTACCACATCTGCAACAGGGCATGAAGCAATAATTACAAAAGGTTCGACATGCCAATTTATTCAAAACAATCACAAAGAAAACTTAGTATCTTGGTCACAAACTAAAGACTTTTTCCAAGAATTCATGTAGGTTTGTTTTAATTAATGGTGTAACTCATTTACTAATGGTTGAAAGTATTTTAAAATGGATCGATATACACTTAATGACTGATTTTGTTCAAACTGTACAGAAATTAAAGTTGACATTTTCAGTTATTGGGTTACTTGATACAATTGTAAGTGATAACAATCCTTCAATTAATTGGAAGAAATTTAATATGTTTTGTCAGCCAAACAGAAGCACTATGTTGAAACCACCACCTTATCATCCACAATCACATGGAAGTGCTGAAATGCACATATAAACTATAAAACTAGCTATAAAAAGTGTGTTGTAAAGTTCATCTTACTATAAAACATTGGTAGTCAATTTTTTATTTAGTTAGAGGAATATGCCTTGTGCCAGTACTGGCTTACGTTCTAACGAGATTGTGCTCAAAGCAAAACCGAAAACAGTGATTGATTTGTTGAATAGAAAATTAATTTTGAAAAATACATTTTATGAGAGTGTTAGACCAACCAATTTTGTGGTGAGGAATAGGTGTTAGTAGGAAGACTGGGTCCTTTTGTACAAGATATATGGCAAAAAGGTGTGATACTTAAGTGTATAAATGCAGTGACATATTTGGCAAAAATAGAAAGCAAAATCGTGCATAAACAGTATATGAAAATAAACGCCTGTGAGCGGTTCCGAACCTACCAAAGTTGTTAGTCGATAGAGAAATTATAAGTAGATAAATACTTTGAACCCTAATACCTATTCTGTAGTTGCGGTTACACCGGCACCTGAAAAGATTCAAATAATAGCCAGAATTTAAGCACTGAAATTGAAGTGTGCGATGGTAGTTCCAAGCGGTCAGATAAATTTCGCCCCACTCAAATTATTACTGTACCACATAAGAATGTAGGTTCAGAGGCTGCAAGATTAAGGGCATTGTAATCGTACCTCTAAGATGTTCGAGCACCTAAATTTGTAACTGGTTCAAGTAATATGTACCAGGGGAGCGTTGTGTATGGTAGGGCATGAGAGAGACAGTAGGTAAGTAGAGAGGGTGTGACAATGAGAAATGGTGATGGAGATCATGATTGTGTATTTCTACAAGTTATAATTATACTCTAATTAAATAATAACCCAGTGTTTCATATAGTAAAATACAACAGTATTAAATGAAAAAAATTAAGAAAATATTGAAATCATATCAGATATATTTATATTAACCTATTAGTGTTGTGCATTGCTATTTGGATACACTTATCATATCGCTTCTTAGTGCTCTGCCAATGGCAAAGTTTATAATTGACTTAGCATGTGAGTCGGTTGACTAATTGAAGACCGCCCAATGCAGGCCAGAAAGCAACTTCAGTAGTTCCTGGTTAGTGTAAGAGTAACTAATGTGTTTTTATAAATTATAGATTTATTATACTTTGTTATTGTAACACATTATTATCGGCTCAATAAAGATAATGTAGCATAATTTGAAAAGTTTGTTTTAAAAATGTGTTTTCTATAGCTACTTGAAAATGAACATTGCCATATGAGAATGCTAGGTGCTTGCATTACTTAAATTTATATAATGATG
This sequence comes from Platerodrilus igneus, assembly GCA_036346225.1. Classification (NCBI taxonomy): domain Eukaryota; kingdom Metazoa; phylum Arthropoda; class Insecta; order Coleoptera; family Lycidae; genus Platerodrilus; species Platerodrilus igneus. Next base: position 3,201,927 of record JARFIW010001358.1, read on the forward strand.
CGAAAAACCATTGTTATTTTAGGAGAGGCTTCTTGCTTGCCAATGCTCTTGATATTGCATATTGTGATGATATAGGAGGCAATGCTTATGTAGAACCTCCTGATCCTAATGTGACACAAACAAGGATTCTGGAGATGAACATGATGGTATAGAAAACAATCCACGTTGGAAAATGATTGCCAATTTTGATAAGAATAGTGTTTCATTATTTCCGCACCCTGATTATAGTAAGCATCTAGAGATATATGTAACTAAGGGGTTTCAACAATTTGTGCATCATGCATTTATTGAGCATTTGGTAGAAGAAACACTCAAGTATGCACTGTTTCTCAAGTGTTACTACCTCAAATATTACAGTTATTGTAATACAATTATTTAATTGGCATATTATTTATTGTGGTTGTAACAACGTGCCGCCCAAGAGGCATTTCTGGAATTATAAAGATGATATGAAATATCATACTGTATCTCGATGTATGCATAGGGATATGTTTCTACAGATCTGCAGATTTTTGCATGTTGCTGATTATATGTCCACTCAAGAAATGTTAAAAAAAAGTTGTAACCAAACTTTTGTGCGCAAGGAAAATATATCGTATGATAAAAGTATGATCAAATATTTTAGGAGAAGCAATATATTCAGAGAAACAGATTTGGATACAAAATGTAGTGCTTGAATAACAAGATAAATTTTGAGCTATATCAAGCGAAAAATTTTAAATTAAATAATGACTTTGATAATTTGTTTGGAAAAACTGTCAGCCCATTATTGGTTTTCCTAGTAGAATTGCATGTTAGAAAAAAGCATCTGAAATATAAACCTTACATAGGCAACTTGCTCATGAGAACACCTTTATTTTTCTTTTTAAGGTTTCGTGGTTGTACCATTATAGGAACTATCCAGGAAAATCATATCATTAGAGCATATCCGTTTGAATTGCGGGACCTCCGGAAGACATAGATGTTGTGCAAAGACGTCTGGGGGTGCAAAACCCTTGGACAGATATATCCAAGTGGTGCATCTTCCACACCGCCACGAGGAACCAGTCTCAGACGAGGTTGGTTGTTTTCGGCATTGGGGAGGATGTTAGGGACGCTATAGCCAGTAGGGGAGGGAAGCCGGACTACAAGCTTACCTCCCTGAATGTCAGAATCCAAAAAAATCAAACTGTTGCAGAGGCTGCCCAGCAACCGGCAACCTTGCAACAGCAGCAACAAACTGCAACAGTGAAGCAGCAGCATCCACTACCCCATCTACAACAACAGCTGGAGACGGAGGTAGAAACTCAACCATCGATAGCGTCAGGCAGTCAGATGGAAACGATGGACTCTGACCCCCTCTTGGTGGAGTGGCTGGTAGAAGAGTGCAAGAAAGCGTCGTTGGGTAGTCCAACCACGGACACTTAAGGGTAAGTGACGTACTAGTCCAAATGGCGGGACTAAACATCGTACAACTAAACTTGCAACACTGCCGGGTGGCTGCAGGTACTTTATACAGACACCTGAGCACAAAGCAGGACATTGCCCTCATCCAGGAACCTTGGGTGGTGAACTCTAGGATCTCTGGTTTGAGTAGCCTTCAGGGCACTATCTTTACAGGTAATAGCCAATCCAAGCCTAGAGCATGTATTTACATACTTAGGCATATCAACGCTCTCTTATTACCTCAACTGAGTGGCCGTGACGTCACGACCATCCAGCTAGAATGCAATATCGGAGCAAAAACTGATTTAGTATTGGTTTCAGCTTACTTCACAGCAGAAAATGACCCCCTCCCCATGAGTTGATAGAGGTCATTGACTACTGCGAGAAATAAAAAACCTCTCATTATTGGATGTGATTCTAAAGCGCACCATACGACCTGGGGCAGCTCTAATATCAACCCACGAGGAAGAGCACTTCTTGAATACATTACAAGCGGGAATTTAGAAATTATAAACCAGAGGTGCGAGCCGACGTTTGTTACATCCCGTAGTCAGACAGTTATCGACCTCACCTTGGCTTCTATTGGTATTTCTAACCACATACCAAACTGCTGCCTACAGCAACACTTTCAGATCATAGAATGCTTAGCTTTAAGATAAGGGGAACAACAAATGTTGTCTGTAAAGAATACAGGAACCTTAGAGCAACAGATAGAGCGGTTTATGTGCCTGGAAAAACGGCTTTACACACCGCAACACACGTCCAATCAACCTTTTAAGTCGCCAGGGTTGAATGGCATCTTTCCAGCCCTACCGCAGTGGGGTTTGGAGAGGCTGCTTCCTCACCTGGTGAGGCTGTTCAGTGGCTGTATTGCGTTCGGATATATTCCCATAAGCTGCAGGAGGGCCAGAGTGGTCTTCATTCCCAAACCGGGACGGAAGGACTACTCCTTGGCCAAATCCTATCGTCCAATCAGTCTAACGTCCTTTTTGTTAAAGACACTAGAAAGATTTTTGCGACATCGATATCAGGGAAGGGATTGGGCAGTACTATCCTCTTCACCCATACCAACATGCCTATATATCAGGGAGGTCTACAGAGTCTCCCCTACACGCTGTTGTAGGGCGGATCGAGAAATCCCTCAAGAACAACATGTCACCTTTAGGCGTGTTTATAGATATTGAAGGCGCATTTAGTGAAACCACCTTTGAAAGTATCTATACAGTTATGAGAGAACACAAAGTGGATAACACCTTCAGGCAGTTAATCCAACAGTACCTACGCTGTCGTGAAGTATGTGTCTGTGTGTGAACCACTTTCTTATGCAGGGCGGTAGCTAAAGGCTATCCTCAGGGTGGCGTATTGTTGCCACTACTATGGAATCTAGTAGTAGACAACCTGCTACATCGTCTTAATGGGACCGGCTTCTACACGGTGGGGTATGCTTATGACCTTGCTATCGTAGTAGTTGGCAAATATGAGCAAGTGCTGTGCAACTAATGCAAACAGCATTAAAGCTAATTGAACAATGGTGTGTGGAAAACTCCTTGACCATAAATCTAAACAAGATCTCATTAGTCCTGTTTACCAGCAAAAAAAAAATTAACGGTAACCAGATTACCATCACTTTTTCAAACATCCTTAACCCTCTCAGACGAACCTCTCAAACGAACAAACACTTATAAGTAAAAGCTACGAAAGCTAACGCAGTGTTCTGTCAATGCAGACGAGCCATAGGTAAACTTTGGGGACTTTCACCAAAGGCTGTCCTATGACTATACACTGCAGTAGTACGACATATGCTATGCTATGGAGCTGTTGTTTGGTGGCCTCGAACCAGACAAGTTAATGCAGCTAAAGAGCTTACACACATACAAAGACTAGCCTGTCTTAGTATCACGGGTGCAATGAAATCCACACCAACTGCAGCCTTGGAAGCCATCTTGGCCTCCCTCTGCTAGACCTGCATGTGGAGGAGGTGGTTCTAAGAGCGGCACTAAAACTAAAAGTTAAGGGATTATGGAACAATAAGGGAGACGGTGGGAGACACCAGGATATCTTAAGGGAGGCGTTGTTAACAATGTCACTCTAGGATGCCAGGGTTGACTCAATTACACCCAAACTAATATTCAGGAAACAGTACAGGGTCTGTGTGGATCCTGAAGACGTAATTCCAGCAGATACATTCATCTTCATAGATGGATCAAAAACGAAAAAAGGTACAGGGGCAGGCATCTTTTCAGATGACCTAGACCTTCACGACAGTATAGCGTTGGGAACGCAGACAAGTGTTTTCCAAGCAGAAGTCACTGTGATCACGCAGTGCCAGTTTTATTTTGGAACGAGGTATTCAAAATAAACGCATATCCACAGATAGTAGGGCAGCTTTAATGGCCCTAAATAGTAAGAAGATCCTTTTAGAGGTGGTACTGCAGTGCCACCTCACTCTTGAATGGGTATCTTACTCTAATATCCTCAAGCTGGCCTGGATCAAGGGTCACTCAGGTAAAGCGGTAATGAGCAGGCTGACGCTTTGGCGAAACAATGGTTGACTCAGAGTTTTGTCGGACCTGAACCATCGGTCTCTCTTTCGTCATCTGTGCTATCTACTATGATAAGACAAAGTACGTACCATCGCCACTGCGAGAGGAAACACATTGCCGACAGGCAAAAATGTTCATTAAGTCTCCTTCGATTAAAAAAGGGAAACTACGTCTTTTAGTAGGTGTTTAGGACAGGGCACTGCAAGTTAAAGAAGCACATGCACAGATTGGGTTTTTCAGAGAAATCAACTTGTCGCAGTTGTCAACGGGAAAAGGAGACGGCAGAGCACATTCTGTGCACCTGCCCGGCACTCGCCAACCTCCAAGGATCCGTGTTAGGTGACTTCTGGCCAGACACCGCCAGAATTAGTAACTTGCCCTGGACCGATATCCGCAGGTTCGTCAGTAAGCTAGGATGGCTGAGTGATTGAGGACCAGGTATAAGAAGGTAGCACAATGGGCCAATATTGAGGCTTAAGTGAGTGTGACTTTGCCACCCTTCCAATAAAATCAATCAATCAAATCATATCCGCTTACCAAAAATAGTGGTTTGTACGAAACGAACGTGGTTACTTTGAAAGTGCTATTGAGCGACATGATGGACTGTGCGTGGACAACACCATCGTAACCATTATTTCGTCTTCCTGTGGTACCAGTGAGATTACTAATGTTAAAAGATTTTTGAAAAAACAAAATATATATAAATTACCCAACCAAAACTAATAAAAAATTACAATATTTCATGGTTGGAACTGATTTTATGGATTAGAACATGCCACGTTACCATATAGGAATATAGGGAAAAAAGTGGTACTGGCCAATCATAACTTGGTTGTTCAATTTTGCTTTACAAAACAGTTGTATCCTATACAACAAAGCAAATAAAAGTAAATTATCTCGGTTAGATTTCAAAAGAGAAGTAGCCCAAACATATTTAGCAAAATATGGTGTTTCCTTTAAAAGAGCCAGAACACCGTCGACATCTCCAGCATCATCTGCTGATAGTCGAATTTCCAATGAACTTTTTACAGCGTTCAGATGGAGAAAAAAGAAGGTGCACTTTAAAACCTGTATATCGATTGTAAGGATAATGTGGTACAAATGCAATGTGCCTATATGTATTGATTGCTTTATACCTTTTCACTCCCGTTAGTTGGTTATATTGTATAATTTTAATTTCTAAAATTTATTTTGCTAATTAATTTATATCGAACAGGTAGGGCGGTTTATATCAACAGTAATTTATCGTATTTTTCAAAACTTTAAACTAGAACATATTGTAATCAAAACTTCAATTAGAATTCATATCCTAACCAAACCCGAGATCAGAACTAAACTGACTAACGCTCATCACAACAATTTATAATTTATCAAATCGTTCGAGAACATACCAGAATATGCAAATAACATTCTCGAGATTTCCTACTGTAATCTAAATAATTCCTAAATGTAAAATCCTTGTACCTGCCAATCAAATCCATCTTCAAAATGTGGTGCGGAAGGGCTCCATCAATCAACTTTTGTGTACAAACACTTTGTTTACGTTCTAATGTAATTAATTTGGTCAGACAGACCTGTCGGTGCTATAATATATTACTTCTAACGATAATTTTTGTCTAACGTTTTGATAACAACCAACTAAATGTTGATTTTGTGGTAGTTCAGATGTTGGCATATGGCAACGGTCCTTATCTCCAAAATGGTTACAGTTGATATGTTTGTTTCTTGCTGTTTTTTGTTAGTTAGTCATTTCTAAGACTAAATATCAATTAACAGTTATTTCAAAGCAGTGAAAATTTAGGCGCTAATGGGTTGAATGATAATCTAGTTCTCAAGGTAGGTATGTGAAGTTCATGTAAATGTAAGTTACCTAGCTTCTTAGAAATGATGAACGTATTTGCAAAATATAGCATATTTGGTAAAAATGAAAACGGATAAGAAAACAAACTTTAATATGGAAAATAAGCAAAACAAAATTTTACAAATTTTTTAAAAAAGATTAATGATGCACTCTATAATTTCTAACTTGAAAACACCATGAATAAGGTACTTCTCTTGATTAATTAAAAATTAGTTTTTGAAGTTTAATATTAATATTTAAAAATAAATTGTCAAAGTTTACAATTATGCATGTGCATGCTAATGAATTAACAATGAGATGGTGTTCAAAAGTATTTTACGGATGAGGTCAAACAAGTAAGTGTGTGTCCAAAATAAAAAGTAACATCCAGAACGTACTAAGTAAAAAATGAATAAATTCCCAGCTTTTTTAAATTAGTTTTGTTCAGGTGTGCATACAACACTGTTACATACTGCTCCCTACCTAAGAGTAATGTTTTTTTTATAAAATTGTCAAAAGATGTCTCTATATATATTTAAATGTACATTTTAACGAAACTTTCATTATGTATATTTTTATTAGTTTATCATTAGATTATGATTTGTTCTATAACAACATATTAATAATGATTGATTATCACTCACATATTTACTGACATTACAACAACAATCTAAACAAAAAATATTTTTAAGGTGTAGTTCATCCGTCGAATCAAGACTATGACGTCAAAAATAGTAATCCAAGCAGACATTCTAAATGCCAATTATTAATGAATTTTTTATTGGAAAACCGTCGGTATTGTTTCTCTCAAATAGAGTTACTTGATGAATGATATAATACGATCACCTCAAAGCCATGCCCCATATAAACAAATTAACTATTAAATTTTTTCTTATTATATATATATATATATATTACTCATATTTAGACCAGGGTAGAAAATTAAATAATCACATCAAATAATTTTAATCACCGTGTAGAAGCTTTGGGAAAAGGTACGCGTTATTAAAAAAAACCGTGGAGAATAAAAATTCATTCGTTTCATTAAAAATAAGAGATTTAAATTATGTACAAGACGCTTGCTATAAAAAAAAAGGAAGCAGTATTAAAAAGCTCTACGTGTAATTTAATTATTCCTAGTAAAGAAACAAATAGAAATTACGTGCAAAATTTATATTAATTAACTCAATTTTAAGTAACCGGTATTAAACAAAATGTACAGATAATAATTAATATTTGATTAGGAGTCACTAAAAATTAAAGGGTATTATTTTAATTGGAGTTAATTGAACCGTTAGTAACATATAATATCTATAAAAACTTGTAAAAACCCAATAAAATGCAAATCGTAGAAGTGTTATTTAGAAGTATTATGTTTGAACACCTGCGTATTTTTAAAAGGCTCATTCTGCATAAATTTGGCAGATAACAAATGGTTACAGAGAATGCTGGAGAAACCGTAGCTTAATAGTTACGGGAAATGCTAATAAGGTGGGTTATTTCACAGTCCACATGGACTGAAATAATCGATAATAAAGAATATCAATTTGCACCAATAAGAACAGGGTAGATAGAGACAGATAATATGCGCAAGACCGAGACACATATAGTAAAAGGCGTGAGTGGAGCAACGTCACTGGGTTGCGATTGGTTGAAAGTAAAAGGCAAACTTGAGAAGTAAAAATAACATTTCTGTATAAAAATTTAATTAGTTATTTCCAGACGTTGCGAGCCGTGTCGAAATTTCTGAGATTTAACTGGTGTGAGTGCAAATTTCGTAAAAATCGCATGCCGGGCTGCGGAATGGGAACCTAGCATGCGAAATTCTGAAGAATTGTCCGTTTTGGGGACAAGACCGACAGACAGGCTAACCTCTATATATACCCAGGTTAATATGAACAAGGTCTCTTAAATTTTCGACTTGATTCAATGCGTTAAACAGTGCTTTTTAGTTTCCCGATTTTGATTAAATAATTTAAACAGTTTGCTCGTATATTTTGGTGATTTAAAACAGTTTGTTCTTTACGTGCTACAATGAATGTACTTTAGTGCACTTAGAAAAGAAGATACAAGGTAATAAAGTCTAGTATCACTGTACCAATTAGTCTAATTTGCAACGACAAATGAATACACAAAAGTAGGCAGTTTTGGCGTATATTTGTGAAAGAAGTATGAATTTCTTTGCTATTTTTCGGGGGTGTTAATAATTAAATGATTCGTAAACGTGTCTGGATCCACAAAACAAGCTTCAGATATACACAAATGAGTTCCGGAAAAGCCCTGAAATAACTTTAGATGAATGGTGGTGTAGAAAATTTTAAAGGCGACCAGCAATACGAGGACCTAAACATAACCCAGTTGGATTGGTGTGATTAACAGAGGACGATGTACATTGGAGCCCGAGCGCATTAACCTTCAGGTAACTTATGCTTTGTTGTTCTATTTTTGATGTGTTGGTGTGTGTTGAATAACTTTATAATTGATTTACTTAAAATGGACAGTAGTGAAATTGTACTAACAACAAATTTTTAATTTTAAGGTGACATTTTCTTGTTTAAGTAGAAAGGGGTATTTAGTATTTATGTTCTGGATTATGATGAAAATTTGGGAAAGTCAATGGACCAACACAGTTAAGGTAATGAATAGCTTTTTGTAGGATTCACAGCATTCTTGATGCCCAATTCGTGAGGCTCGATTCTAATACAGGGAAACACAGCAATATATATATATATATATATATATATATATATATATATATATATTTTCTTATTAACTAGTTTTCGACATCCACTGGTGTCATCTTCAGACGTTTAAAAAACTTAAGTATACATATGGAAACTTTATATATTAAATATTGTAAAACCTCAATAATTTTATTATATAATCTTGACCAATAATACGGTCTAATGAATGAAGATATCAAACATTTTACATTTTTGAATATAAGGGGTTTTGAAATTGTTACAAAACATAAATATGTTCAAAAGAAAATTAAGACAAGCTTAACAATTAGCTCGTCCATTCATTAGACCGCATTATTGGTCAAGGTTATATAATAAAATTATTGGGGTTTTACAATATTTAATATATAAAGTTTCCATATATATACGTAAGTTTTTTAAACGACTGAAGATGACACCAGTGGATGTCGAAAACTAGTTAATAAGAAAAAATATATATAATATGAAAAAATTTAATAGTTAATTTGTTTATATGGGGCATGGCTTTGAGGTGATCGTATTATATCATTCTAAATGCCAATTCGTATGAAAAGATATAGTACGTAGACATTATATGTTAAAGCATTCTGATTTTTACGATTGTTAATACAATGCACTGTTGCCAAGTCTGATCAGATCATCTCACATACTTTCATTAACTGCAGCAATATTTTTATTTGACCAACCACTGTGAGGATATATTGGTGTTGCCGTATTGCTAAAAACAGAACCACCAGTTTTTTAATAGCTTTAAATTCAGAACTGTTAACTTTGTAGGTGCTTTCGCGTCGTCCTAATATTGTACGAACTTTTTTTAATGTAACTATAATTGACAGCTCATTCTTATAATGTATTTCTTCACAAACTAAATGTTGTTGAACCGTGAAATGCATGTTTACTTGGTATGCTTTGCTATATAACAACCTAGGGCATGTTTGGTGCATGATCGGAGTCTCTAAAAGCGTTCATATACACCGTAGCAATAATTAGTAATGTATTTAAATAAAAAACACATTTTCAGCATTTGACAATGTAGTCGACAGCTGACCTATGACGTCATAGCTTTGATTCGCCAGATCAAGTATAGTATGTTTTTGAGTTTTGCAAGGGGATTAATAGTTTATATCAGTACTTGTGTAGACTCAAGGGTTGCAAAATGCCTTGATTGTCTTGTTCTCAACAAAGCGGCATAAAGCATTCATAACCACAAACTACACTTAGAATTTTAACTGCGTTTCAGAGCATAGCTCAACGCAAAATGTAAAAAATTAAGTAAACCAAGTTATCTTTGAACGAACTTAGAAAATACAAGTGGAACCAATGACCACCAATACAAAGTAAATAATAACGATGTCCCTGACCTCAAAATCAAAATAAGTTATAATAGTTGTAACTATGTGTACACCAAGGTGTGTTAACTATCAAATTAAAGGACTGCCGGAGTGTTACATATGCGATAAAATAAAAACAAAGCAATAGTTATATGTTGTTTATCTTTTTATATGGTAATGAACAATTTATAATGTACTGCCAAAGAAGTTATATGCTTCCTTGGTGTTGCCACACTAAAATGACGGCAGCATTTTTTATTTAGAAAGTGTAAACATGCCATAGTAGATCTTATTTACAAGTAAATACCCAGCTTAATGTGGACAGTCACAGTATATCTGGTTTATATGTATGGAATCGAAATACTACGTCCCGTGCAATTCTTGTTATATTATTAACTATTACACTTCAACTGCTCCATCGTATACTTGCATGTGCAATGTGTATATGTCACGCTTACATAGATATTCGGTATCTGACCTTACATTCATACTGTTTCGTTTTTGGTTGATGTAGAATATAAGTAAAGCCAATGCCTTATCAAATTTAAAAGATTTGCAATCCATTCGTGATCAACAAAAATTTAAAATAATAGCATCACTATTAAAGGAAAATGAGTACCCAAAAAACGTTAGTCCAGACAAATATTAAGAATACAAAGATAATCAAAAGATACAAACGGTAAAACATTAATATCGAACTTAAAAAATGATAATACACTAAGATTAAAATATAGGAGTATCTTAACGGACAAACTCATAAAGCCATTTCAACAAGAAAATATAATAATAAGTAAAAAATACACAAAACCTATAGGGAACCCTTTAGCAAAACTAAGTCCGATATAGCATCTATTTATCAATCACACAGTGTAGTAATTATATCAAAGTATACATAGGGTATACTTTATATGTAATGAAAAAAAAATTCCACTGCATTAAATCGATACAAAGTTCAAAGCTCATAAGTGTGCATTCCCTGGTCATGCACACAAACTGTATCACAAAATAATACGAAAATACTTACAAAACAACCAAACCATAAAAAAGAACAGGATTTATATATATGTTCTATTTCAAGCAACAACCTGAAAGCATGAATAAACGATCAGATATCAAAAAGTGTAATTTGTTAACACTATCACATATGTAAGCATACAATGGATTAATTGATAATTAATAATATAATAACAATTACAAGGTACTTATTAATGTTATGATACAATACACTTATATCGGTTTCACATGTTTGTTGTTATGAATATATCGTTTTAAATTGTGAGCTTAACTATTTATTTTATTTTTATAACCGTAAATGGTAAATTGTTATATTTGTATGTGTCAACTAAACAGCTGTATAACATATAGTTGTTTTATCTTTCTAAACGTATAATTAAGTATAACAGAGAAAAATTATGTTACCAAAATTTCTGTATTTGTCAACAGTATAAGCAAATATATCTGAAATTTTAAGGCCGTTTAAAGGTATGGTTAAAAATGAAATACCATTGCAGCTCAACATTGTAACATTAATTGACTGATGCACTAAATTTATTTCTTTGAGGTCTGATTTCACGTGTAATACATTTTAATAAACTAAGTAAGCATAGTCTATGCTTAGTTATTATACGGGCATGCAACGTTCACAAAACCAATTTTTTTAAATAAATTTCTATTTTATTTTAAAAGGGTGAGATACCGAACAATAGAAAGCTCACTTTAAACATTTAAATCTTTGACAACCACAGGACTAAAAACTTATTTGGAGCCTTTTCAAAATTTATGCAATTGCAGAGGCCTACAACTTTGATAGTGCAAGGATATGCAGTGCAATTCAAGGTCAATAATTTTGTAAGATTAAAAAACGTTTGAATAATTCATGCCAAGTAAATATAAATGACTAACAGGGAGAGAATGATAAGGTTAAGATTGTGTCATAACTAAAAAAAAAAATTGAAGTATATGCATTCTTTTCATAAAAGTAATCAACAAATTTTAATGTAATTGGTAAACAATTAGATTTGAAAATCAAAATGAAGAGGCATATTGAATTTATGGTTAAATTAGCTCAGTAAATAAAGTTTACACAATTCGAAATTAATCTTTCTACAGTACAAATAGTACTTTAGATAATTATAATGGAAAATTTTACAGATAAAAATGTAATCTAAAAGCTTAATGCATCTCAAACTGAACTGATTAACTACTACCTTACAAGATCTTACAATTATTTATTATAATAGTTTTCCTATGAATAACATCTTGACGTCACAACTACATAAATTTAAAATGTAGTCTGGGTTAAACCTCAAAGATTTTGAAGGGCTCAAAGATTCTTATTACTTAGGCAAGGTTATTAGTAATATAACATTTATGACAGACATCGAATTCAATTCTGAGGATAACCTCATTTTAGGAGGTCGACATGTGGCATTTAAAACTGGTGGCGATTACCTGGAATTTAACAATTCCTAATATTATTAACTAGAAAATAAAGCGGTATTGATTCTAGCAATTCGTAACCCTGTTTAGCTTTAACATGTGCATCGAATCCCAGGAATAGCGCATTGAACTCGCAATTTTATTCTGGTTAAATCTAACCCTATTTAAAAATTTTCACTCACCCGCTGCCGAAACGATGTTAGCAAAAAATAGAATATTCAAGGTAACACACAGCACTAAATATTTCATTTCTAAATAGTTAAAGTACATAATTATGTACACTATTATAAACTAAGTACACGGAACATCAAACATCAACTATACACCCCTCTCACGGCACACACACTGCCACCGCTCGTATTTCCATTAAATCCACTCACAAAAGATAGTGTAAAATGGCGACAATTCGGCCATAGAAGTCACGAGCATTCGTTTACGTAACTTCAACTGGCAACGTCATTTGACATGCGCCTTATGATTTAGGGCGCTATTTGAATTCTTTGTTGGGATTATCTTACCTATTTTACTAAGATAACAATGTTGACTATTTAATAAACAGCAATTGCAAAAAGTTTAAGTCATCCTAACGTTATCACACAATTAACCTTGAAAATGTTTGAAACTATTTACCTTTCCTTATATAATTAACTAAACTAAATGTACTTGTAGAATTACTCTTACAGATAATTGTAATAATTCAACAGTAAATAATCCTAAATTATACCACAAACATCTATTTTTTACCTACTTTCTGAATAATATTCCTGACAAAATAATAAGAACATATGTTGATAGAGGTAAATCAGCTGACACTGACAACTCGAAAAGATGAAAGTGGCTAACACACCGCGATTCTAAATTAATGGCGAAAATGAAAATTCGAGAACTCCGTTAATATTGCTTCAATCTGATTGGCACAATATCAAGGTTATACTTAAAATGTATTTTCCTAAAATTATGCTAAAAATTAGACGCATAAGCTTATTTACCCTAGTAATTAATAATTTAAACAATTATAATTTATTGCTAGAAAAGATAATAATAGGAAAACCGCTTCAACTTCAAATAATGTTCATATTTGTAAATACAGAATAGCAACGCTCGCGTCCAGAAAAATATATCTAACACATTTTTTTGGTGACCAATATCCGCAAATATCTTTAATCAATTACTCCTTTGAAGCCGAAATTATAACATCAATGTTCCAACTGTCTAGTCTGCAGTGAGTCGCAATTTTACAACATTAATAATATATTCACTAAATTTCTATAGGCTATTCAAACCTCAAGTTATTTCAACAATTTTATATACGTAGCACTGAAAACTTTTAGAGTGATTAATATTTAACAAACTAGATTAATTGCGTTCCTTTGAAGCTGATGTAATTTTGGTTATCCATTTAGAGAACGTTGAGAAAAACTCTGTATATAATTAGTAGATAGTAGCAGGCTACTACTACCGCGTTTCACCAATTTAAAACAAGTAATAACAAAAGTCTTTATTACTCACTGTTCACAAGTCTAATTAACAGTATATGCCTTATTTATAGATGTTTTCAGTCTACTTAACAATGACGCACTATCACACTAATGGATTTACTAGCACTAATATTTTCTTAAACTAAATTCTTAACCATAGGTCTATTAACAACACTAACACAACTGTTTATTTATTGCACTTTTGTCTATTTATGTATTCTACAAGCTGCATGTATATTAGACACGTTCACATAATATAACATTTATGTTTACTCTTAGACTTCCAAAAGCTCAACTATTTAACTTTACACGATAAAATTTATATTCGACATTTTGATATAGACTAAACTCTGTACTTCATCATCGGCCTTATTTATACCTGTATTAAAAGGATGATTCATCCTCCAGTAATTGCTAGAAAATTCTCGGTCTCTGGAGAATATACAGTGCTTGCGACGCTTGTGTGTTTGACAGGTTGCCTAATAGTAGTCTACCGGACAAGGTCTGTTCTCAACAGGAATTTACGGCCGTATAAGTACTTATAAAAGTGCTCTACGGATTTGACGACGGCCAACAGCTCCCTTCTTGTCACACAATAGTTCCTTTCTGGCCGCGATAAAACCCAATAACTTTTTCTTGTCCGTCCTGCACTTGAGAAAGAACGCTTCCTATAGCTGTGTTACTGTCATCGGTATCCAACACAAATTTCCTCTCCATCCGTGGATAACTCAAAATTGGTGCTGTAACTAGTAGCCGTTTCAGTTGTTCAAATGCACTGTGGCAGTTAACGTTAACGATTTGGCAATGTTCGCAAACCCAAGTATAAAACGTCGGTAATATGTGCACAATCCTAGAAAACTGCATAGGTAGTGTATATCTACTGGTGTAAGTCACTCTTGTACCGTTTTTATTTTGTTAGGGTCAGCTCTTATTCCGGTCTTCGAAACGACATATCCTAGGTATTTCACCTCTTTTCCAAATAGGTGACACTTTTTGGGGCTTAATGTAAGGTTTGCCCCACGTAATCATTGGAATATCTCCACGTTTTCCAGGACAGTCCACGCAGTACCGATTCTATCGAACGTTCAAAAGTAGCAGGGGCATTGCATAATCCAAATGGCATGATCTTGAACTGCCATAATCCAGTTCCAATTGTAAACGCAATTTTTTCTTAATCGTTTGACTCCAAGCCTACCTGCCAGTATCCGCTTTTCAAGTCCAAGGTCGAAAACCATTTAGATCCGGATAGAGTATCCAAGGTGTATTACAATTTAATTGGTGATACATTTATATGGTCGATAAAACAGTATACAAAGTCGGTAATACAGTTTAAGAGTTCATAAATACATCGCGCAAGCGCAATGAATACGAAAGCAATGCAACGCCCCTGGCGGCCGGAAGCGCGAACCTTATTACAGATTCCTCGTTGCCAACTACCATGACGTCATCATTACCCCAAATTATATTGCGCCATAATCGGAAATATAAAAAATTAAACAAAAGTTCATATTCGTGAACAAATTAAACACGGTACTACTTACCCCGGAAATCCGAACGTTCTGCGGGGTTGAACCAAAGTTGGCCTCTATCAGGGTTCCTCAGGTCTCCATCTCGGAGTAATCAAAGATGGTGACTCATCATCTCGGGTCGTGGAGTCCGGTCAGCCGAAGGTTGCAAATTACCTACCTATGCAGGGAATAGACAGGAAAAAACAGGTAAAGGGCGACAACAAAGATAATTAGCAAAGGAAATCTACATAGGTAAAGCTACGATACGATACCTTAAAGCGACCACTTCACTCGAAGAACAAAGGCAAAAGGCCACGTTTCAGAGCGTCACCAAAACCTCTCACCACTTTGTCCCCACTCTTTGTCTTTTTCACATCCGCACGAAGTTATTCGTCTACCCCTCTAGTGTCGCACGATCTGCGCAAACTCACTGTGACGTATCGGAAGTACACGCCTAGTCTATTTAAAATTCCCGCGCACCGCGTTTTTTGAAATTATGGCGCGAAACTCCCGTACATCAAAACTTAACCTAAAAACACTGTTTAAGTGCCACTTTGGCACGTAACAGGTGTCATCAATTCTGGGCAAAGGATAGCTGTCTTTCTTTGTCACATTGTTAAGCCGCCGGTAGTCTACACAAAACCTTGTCGACCCGTCCTTTTTCTTGACAAGCACTACCGGGGATGCCCATGGACTATTCGAGAGTTCAATCACTTCCTGTTCTTCCATGTCGGTGATAATTTGATTGGTTTTCTTACGTTTTGCCAAAGGAAGCCACCTGGGGTGTTGTCTTATCGATTGCGCATCTCCAGTATTAATCTTTTGTTGCACAACATTCGTCCTTCCTTTCTCACTATCATCCAGTGTAAACACACCTCGATATCGTCCGACCAGTTTTTTTACCTTGCCCAGTTGGTCGCCGTTTAATCTTTGACGCAAAGGTATCAACATATCCAGCAATTTCTGTGAGCAATCGTTGGCTGGTTTATCTTTCGTGTCGTCCACAAAACGTTTAATATGGCATACTGGAATGCAACTTCCCACAATCGTGTCTTTCTTTAGGGTCACCGTATGCGGATTAATGGATAGAACCACTACTGGTATCATATTTCGAAAGTTTACCAGCGTTTTTCCAATCAGTAATCTCTCCTGACCCATTCCCGATTCAGTTGCCTCCATCATGCATATTTGTCCTTCCCAGAGCGTACCATCTGAGCGTCCCATTACTATCATTTCCGCCTTCTTGGGGATTTTCATATCACAAATCATTCGAACTTGCATCGTCTGCTTACTCGTCCCTTGAAATGGAATCTCATCATCATCTATCCGAAGCACATTTTCTTTCATATATACATGGAACTCATATTCTCTCATGAGATCCATTCCCAAAATCACTTCTTCTGTAATTTCAGCTGCCCGATGATAAATTACTTTGTCCCCAATTGCCAACGTTACGGCAGTCTCTCCGTGAGTAGAAATTTTCTCACCACTTGCCGTTCGAAGACATACCGATACAGGTAGCACTTTTCCACAACCAACCAAATCTGGTCTCACAATAGTCCTTGTCGCTCCTGTATCCACGAGTTATGGGACAATCCTACCATTAATTCTATCATCAATATAAATGCTGTCCAGCCTTCCCATCGATGCTGCAGCACAGATGATAATCTTCGGGGCACTACGTTGTGCTGTCGACTTTGCCCCTTTAGATTGACCTGCTTTAGCTCAACCGGTTGCTTTTTTGGTTAAGTACAGCGTCTCTTTAAATGACCAACTTTACCGCAGCTTCAGCATCGCAAACGTCATCTCCGCGGTCGTCGTCTTTTTAGTCTTTCCGATTTTTGCTTTTCAAACACCCGGTTTATTATTTCATCTATGCTGTTCTGCGCTTGACCAGGTTCCTCTAAGGCAGACCAAACTTTATGACAAATCCTGTGTGATGTCTGCTTGGCTGCTTCAAATTCAAGCGCATGAGCCAGTGCGTCATCTAACATTTTTAGCCGTGCTAATCTAAGCGCTTGCTGTATTTCGCCATCCCTAACGCCATCCACAAATGTTTGAACAGTCAGTTGTTCGAGGAAGCTATCTGGTGCCGTTTGGTATGTCAATCCAACTAATCTGGCGATGTCAGCTTCGAATATTTGCAGGCTTTCATTTGTCTTTTGCGAGCGGTTCTTAACTTGTGCATGGTAAACCCGTTGAAGATGAGCGCCTCCATATCTCATCTCAAGCTTCGATGTTAAGAGGCCGTAATCATTGTGCTGATGATCGGGAATTGTTTGTAAGGTGTTAAGAACTTTCCCCCGTAGGGTTACTATTAGAGAGATAGCCTTCTCTTTGTTGCACCAACCGTTGGCTATTGCTGCAGCTTCAAATTGTTTCAAATATGTGGGCCAAGGTGTTTTACCATCGATTTAAAATCCTTAAGGAGGTTCATTAAAGTTTCTGCGTCCATTTTGCTATGGCTTCTTGTAACTGGCATATATAAACTACTTAAATGTCTTTAGACTTGTGTGTTTTTCCTTTTAAATTAATCACAATATACCCCACACAGGCCTGCACCAGTGTAGCGGGCTACTACCCCCGTTTCACTAATTTAAAACAAGTAATAACAAAAGCCTTTATTACTCACTGTTCACAAATCTAATTAACAGTATATGCCTTATTTATAGTGGTTTTCAGTTTATTTAACAATGAAGCACTATCACACTAATGAATTTACAAGCATTAATATCTTCTTAAACTAAATTTTTAACCATAGGTCTATTAACAACACTAACACAACTATTTATTTATTGCACTTTTGTCTATTTATGTATTCTACAAGCTGCATCCACATTAGACACGTTCACATAATATAACATTTATGTTTACTCTTGGACTTCCAAAAGCGCAACTATTTAACTTTACACGATATAATTTATATTCGACATTCTGATATAGACTAAACTCTGTACTTCATCATCGATCTTATTTATATCCTGAATTAAAAGAATGGTTCATCTTCCAGTAATTGCTAGAAAATTCTCAGTCCCTGGAGAACATACAGTGCTTGCGGTGCTTGTGTATTTGACGGGTTGCCTAATAGTAGCTCGCAACAATATTATGATGAAAACCGAACAACAAAGATACAGGTCTTAGATAAGGGCTAAAGCCATATTCTCGTTCACTTAACGTAACATACATTTACGTAACGTAATTGTTCTCTCTTTGATGTAGTCAACCAACTTCTTGGAGGTAACTTAAGAACAATGCAATACAAAAGTCACCAAGCTCCTCGTCACCTGAGGTTTTCTTTCAGATTGTCATAATCACCAAATCTAACGAGATAAAATTAAGTGAACTCTCACAACCGTATGAACCGGAATCCTCCATCAGCTGGACCGATCCACCTCCGCAGCTATTACTGCATGAATACCACCTCCTAGAGCACATGACGTCAACACACACCCAAAGATTGTGAACATTTCGCCATCGTTTCGCTCCAATTTCTACCAACCAAGGACGCCACCGTACGTCAGCGTATCCGACTACCAGCCGCTAGGTACCAATGCTTATGAAAATCCGAACTGCAACATTGCCATGAAGAGCCACATTGCATTCAGTGCAACAATGTACATTATCCTCTGCACAACGTTATATCTCAATCGTAAAACGCAACATTCAAATGTACAACGTAGGACTGCCTTCCACAGCTTTATAAACTAAAGTACTTTCGGTGTTAAAAGACATTTGCAATGATTACGCACACAAAGACTTTTGGAAATATTTTTTTTGTACGTCATGCCTTCAATGTATCATCAGTACCTATTTTAATCTTGTAAATAAATGTTATCTTTGTTGCTACAAAGCATTAACAAGTTGACAACAGACAAATTAGAACGCTACATTGGCGACCACCAAAGTGATCATCCAAAACATTAATACGACAGACTCAACAGCAGTTAATTTAAGTGCCTAAAGACAATTTAAGCCGTTTAAAATGACTGAGCAAACATAGTGCAACTTCAACTACGGCACCCAGTTTAAAGTACCGTATAATTTAAGTAAGGACCGCTACACTTACGGCCACGCCCACAATGCTCTACCAGAAGGTACTACATTGTAGTTTAAAATACCTCAAAATTCTAACCAAATACCTGAATATAACTCAAAGAGGCAATTATCTCCAGTATACGGCCGTCCAAACAGATTGGCGCCTGACAAATCCAAAATCGTCAAAACGAATTTACTACAATGGTCTACTTAGGAATAGCAAGGCTAACCAAATCGCCATAGGCTTCACTTCTACATTGAGCGGCCAAATACAACAAAAAGTGGCGACGTTACGGAGACTATAGGGTTTTAAACGCTCACACAATTTCTAGGTATCATAACCCATTTGTGAAAAATTTTACACAAAAATTGCAACGTACAAGAATTTTTTCTACATTCGATCTTGCCAGTGCCTATCACCAAATCCCCGTAGCTAAAAAAGACATAGAAAAGACAGCTATAACAGTGCCTTTTGGTTTATTCGAATTTCTATATCGTACCTTTGGACGAAGTTTTAAACGGACTAGAATTCTGTTACCGTTACATCGACAACATTCTAGTAGCATCTCAGTCTAAAGAAAAACACAACAAACATTTAGAAATTCGCGTCAACAAATTAAAAGATCACGATGTGATCATAAACTTTGCTAGATACATCTTTGGGCAGGATAAAGTCAAATTTCTTAACTACCTTATCAGCAAAGATGGCACCAAACCATTACCAGAAAAAGTCAGCATTATACAGAAATACACAAAGCCTGAGACAGCTAAAACCCTTAGACAATTCTTCGGTATGTTGGATTATTACCATCGTTTTATCCACGAGCAGCTGACTCACAAGCTAGCTCAACGACCTACTAAAAGGCAAAATAAAGGACAACGCGTCTATCAATTGGACAAGCGAAGCAAACCTAGCTTTCGAGAATTGCAAAGAACAGCTAGCACAAGCCGTACTACTCACACATTCACTCCCCAACACAAAACTACCTATATCAAAAGATGCTTCAGACTGTCGGAGGAGTAATCCAACAATAGAGCAATCAAACACGGCAACCTTTAGCTTTTTATTCCGAAAGAATAATTAATGCCCAAACAAAAATTTCAACTTACGACCGAGAATTTCTCGCAATTTAACTATCCGTCAAACAGTTGAAACACATGTTAGAGGGTAGCTATTTTACGATTTACACAAACCATAACCCTCTAACCTACGCTTCCAAGAGCAATTGAAAATGTACGCCCAGGCAACTTAGATATCCAGATTACATAGCAAACATATTTCCGAAAACGAAAACATAGTCGCAAACACATTCTCGAGAATGGATAACATAAACGTGAAACGCCAAATTACAGCAGAATATTGAATAGTTCAAAAGTCTCAGGGAAAATAATAAGTCAAGTTTGACCTACAGACTAATACAAATTCCGAACTCTGAACAAACAATTTTCTGTGACATTTTAACCACGATAGCTCGCTCATTCGCAACAAAAGAATTACGTAAAGAAGCTTTTGTAAACATTCACAACTTATCACACCCAGAAATAAAGGCAACTACGAAGCTAATAACCTAAAGATTTGTTTGGCTTGGTATCAAATCAGACTGCCACACCTGGCAATGAAGTTGTATCCAATATCAAAGATCCAAGTCACCATCTTCAAGATTCGAGTATGTTCACATAGATATTGTCAGACAATTCGCGTATCAAAAGGACACCGAAACATATTCGCATGTATCGACCCACTTTACAAGATGGCTGCAAAACATCGAAGCTGAAACGGTGACTAGAACATTAATAAAACAATGGATATCAAGTTTTGGCGTACCACTCAGAATCACAACAGATCAAAGCCTTCAGTTTGAATCAAACTATTCCAACAATTAGAAATTTTTATCGGATTTACCGGAATCTGCACAACAGCATATCATCCGCAGTCCAATGGTATGGTAGAACGATTCCCCTGATAACTGAAAACTGCATTAATCTGTATCGAGACAGATAAATGAACAGAAGTTTACCTCTAGTTCTATTCTGAATCAGAATGCTTGGATGAAAGAATAAACGCTACAACTGCAGAGCTTACATTTAGTGAAGCGCAACGCCTACCAAGAGAATTCTTCACAAGTTTGAGCAAGCCAACAGAACAAACACATCCTGAGGCATTTTCAAACCAGCTACATTACCACTTTCAACACTACAACCAGTAAAAGGCACCAAACACAGCTGTAGACAAAGAGTTAGAAAAACTCAAACCACATTTTTCTACACTGTGGTGGCAACAAAAATGGTTTATGAAGTACGTATCATGGATCAAATAAAGTAATCCATAAGGATAACAAAACGGTCATCATCGTAAACAAGGCAAAACAACTGTTTCAATCGAGAGAGTCAAATTAACATGCATCGCGGACGATCCTTCAGAAACAGTCAACACGCGCCCAGAAGAAACAAGTGGCACTCTTTCAATGACAATTGCAAGAAGCGGTAGAAGAGTACACCTCCCAAAGAAATATATCACTTTTATCGTGACTAACCCGGTCACTAGAATGAGGGTATGTAGTAGTAGCCAACCCTACATGGGATTTTCCAATGCTCCACCCGAAGATACTACATTGGTCAGGAAGCGATTTTCTTTACCTGAAAAATTTTGAATTTTACCGAACTTTTGCGTACCAATCAATGTAGGGATCTTTAACGTGCGTCACAACACTCACACACGGGACCTCCATTTTACCTCTCATACGAACGAGAGCGTATTTTTGTAAAAAATGTTTGCCTAACATTTTTCAAGCGGATCGTGTTGGGATTCGAACCTGGGAGTAGTAGCCAACCAGCCATACTCCTAACTAACTGACCAAATAGCACGCAGCATGCAAATAATAGCATACACGTTTAAAACACCCATCGAACAATAATGGACTTGTCTCGAAATACATAATAGGACCATCCGAACGTATAATACAAATAAACCCACAATATAAAAAAAGCTGCAAACGCTATAGCAACTTATTTTTTTATTGTTCTCTCTTCAAGGTAGTCACTAAACTTTTTGGAAGCAACTTGTTAACAGTACAAGACGGCAGTCGCCAAGCTCCTCGTGCACTAAAGGCTTTTCTTCAGATATCTTGTTGTGACCACCAAAGATAATGAGATAAAATGAAGTAAACTCTCAGAATGTTATGTACCTGATTTCGTCATCATTTGGGCCGATCCACCTCCGCAGCCATCACTGCTTTAAAACCACCTCCCAGAGCACGTGACGCCAACACGCACGCCAGGATTGGGAACATTCCGCCATAAGCATACTCCAATTTCTAGCAACCCAGGAAGCCGTCGTACATTAGCGTGTCTGCCTACCAGCCGTTGGTAGCGAAGCTTGTAGAAATCCAAACTGCAATATCGCCACGAAGTGCTGCATCGCATTCAGCATAACATTGGACATCATCCACTTCACAACACTAGATCCAGGTCTTCATTGTGAAGCGCATCGTTAAATCTACAACGCAGAGATGTCTACCGCAATTTTACAAACTAAAGCGCTTTCAGTGTTAAAAGAGATTTGCAATAATTATGTACACAAAAACTTTGTACGTCATGCCTTTAATGTGTAATTAGTTCGTATTTTTAAACTTGTAAATAAGTGTTATCTCTGTTGGCACGAAGCATTAACCAGGTGACCCTTGACAAACCAAAGTCAATCAATACAATTTAAAATATGAACTTTCACATCATTTCAATAAATTATTCAAAAGGTGGTGTCGTGATTGGTAGCGGTCACCTTGTGAATGATTCGTAGTAAAAGAGATAACATTTATTTACAAGTTAAAATATTGATATATTAACATTAGAAGCATGGCACGCACAGGAACTATTTACATATGTTTTTTATGTGCGCAATTAAATTGCTAACGTCTTTAACACTAGAACTGAGAGCACTTTAGTTTGTAAAGTTGCCGAATGTGCTTCTTTGTTGAAATATTGGATACACCGCTTCACGACAAAAATCTGGGTCTAGTGAAGTTGTAAGTAATCTTGGCCCGAGTTACGCTGAATGCAATGCGGTGCCTCGTATAAGTTGGATGTCTATAAGCTTCGGTACCTAGCGGCTTGTGGACGGACGTTTGTGCGTAAGTGGCTTCCTTGGTTGGTTGAAATTGAAGCGGTTTGATGGCGACATGTTCCCAATTTTTGCGTTCTTGTTGACGTATGTATTCTAGGGGTGGTATTGTTGACCGTGATTTTGGAAGTGAATTCGATCCACGCTGTGTTATGACGGGATGTTCTATACGCATTGTAGTTTACTTTATTTTATCCCGTTGGATTTGGTAGTCACAATCAGATAATCTGAAAGAAAATCCTTTGTGCACGAGGATGTTGGTGAATTCTGTTCTGCATTATTCTTAAGTTTCTTTCGAAAGGTTTGGTGGTTTACTTAAAGAGAGAACAAAAGAAGTGATTTGCTCTACTTTAGAACTTCACTTGGTCGAGCTTGGACTCTCGGATCCATCTTCTTCCTACAGCATTAATCTTGGCGATTCTGGCGATCTCGTTGGTATCTGTTGTTTCACGTTTGTCATTCCATAGCTGTTTTTGCAGGTGGTTGATAGAGTGAGTAGCTTTCCGGATCTTCTTCTTGGTTGCTCTCTACGATATCCAATTTCGGGTGCCTCGGCCTGTGGTTTTCGACCGACAGGATGGCTATTCGCCACAAGCAGCTCTATCGTTAGGTAGCTTGTCGAACAGGACTGACGGATGCGCGTTCTAACGATTTCGTTTGAGTCACCATTCCTTGGCGCCCCGCATAGCTGGAAAACTCCCTCGAAGTATCACTGTTCTGCTACTCACCTTGTTTCGCCCAAAGACGAAGGTAGGCAGCTGTTGATTCCGCAAGATCTGCTGCTGGAATGATTTGCTTTAGTGTTTGGAGCTCATTTTATACCGAAGTTTGTATTGTATATTCGGACTGTTCTATTTTGTATTCAAGGGGTTTTGGATAATCCCATTATTGGTTGAAGGGTGCTTTATGCATGCATGCTATTTATTTGCATGCTGCGTGCCTATTGGTCAGTTATTTAGGAATATGGTTGATTGCATACTCTTATAAAAATATAAAATTTTGTTTTAGATCAAAATACTAAACAGATCCGAAATTGAAGATTAACTCTTAAGACATACTTTATATACATTGTTGCATAAACAAGTTACTTCCTGTATGTAGTAGATATTGTAATACAATTGAAAGTTTCAAAAGTACTTTAAGTGCTTAATACTCGACAGTTATAATCATTATCTAATTTTAATTAATAGTTTCTGTATTGATGAACTCAAAAATTAGTTTACCGTTTCTGATTTTGTGAAAAATATCTATTGCTAGTCATTATCTAGCGGGGCAGTTTTGCACTGATAACATTTCTTTTTGCTAAGAGGATGTTGTATCGAATAGCACGTTGCTTGGAATAGCTTAGAATAGGCTCTTGCAAAAGCTCAGCTTGTATTTATACAGATTTACCAACGTGCTTCATAGCAAGCAATTCTCAACGATAACGTGTGAAATATTCTGCGAACACAAGTAAAATATATTTTCAGACAGCTACTGTGAATTATTCCTAGAAGAATAGCCAATTAACGCAAACAAACATACTATAAAGACTTCCATTAAAATGTGTTGTTTGCATGGAAAAGCAATGTCCATTTTAAAGGATTCAGCACGTATGCAACCTTGCATACAGCCAAATAAAACGAAACGTATAGCAGGTTTCTTAAAGCTTAACAACGAATACGATTTGTTATATTATCGATCAGTAATACTGAGAAAGGAGCAAGGGGATGGTTTTATTACCCATAAACTCGCGCGAATTTGAACACTGCAGATAATAAAACAGAATTTTTCAGTACCATTAAAGCGTTATATTTTTACAACGCAGTGTTGCAAAGAATAAACTACTAAAATGTAGTTTGACAATAAGGCAGGGGTTTAGATCGTATTTCAACGAATTTCTAAAGCAAAGTTGTTAAGCCTTCTAACGAACATATAAAAGCAGTTGAACGATAAACAAAATATTATATAATAAACTCCACGTATTTACCGGGGTAATAAAAACCTAGAAAATATTTACAGGACGGTTTAATTATTCATTTCAATTGAACTTGTTACATGAAAGTTTGTGCATTTTGGGATTAACATAAAAACGTGCAATCGGTTAGATTTTAGGAAGCGCTTAATTAAGGTAGTTGAAAATTAATGCAGAAAAAATTTATTTCTGAAACTTAACGTAACAAGTTGATCAAATAATACAGATAAGAACAAGTACTGCTTCTTTGGTTATTTGATCTAAAATAAGAGACAATTAATCTCTAATGTGAACTTCAATAAGAAGATCTTCACGACCAAACCTATTTTTTAATTGACTAATTACTTTCTTGTAATTTTTTTTTGAAAAGGAGTAACTACTTGGAATATCATGAGTCCTAGTGTTTGGAGTAATAGACTGAATCAAATACTGAATTTTGTCTACGTTGTTGATATGCTCATCTTCTACAATTCTTCTAAATTGAGCCCAGAAAAAAATCCATGTATGTGGTTCCAAATCAAACCTATTGAGTTCCATCTTTGGAAGACAATGTTTCATGCCATCATTTTCCTCTGCTTCACACTTTTCATCCATCACATTAATCGATAATTTATCTGCAGTTTTCAAAAATTGCTCCATTGTGGCCTTCACAATAGTTAATTTACGCTATATTCTTCGACTTGAATATACTCCTGCTCTATTCCCTTTTCATTACTATCACTCAACAGGATATCGAGTATTTCGGCATCATTACACGATAACCGACTCCATTTATCGTCTAGAACGTTATACCTAATAAAAGCTTCTTTATGAACAAGAACATCGCCCTTAATACTTTCCAATAACTTATTGGTAGCATTTGTAAGAAATCGCCTCAGAACCAAACGTTCTGAGCGTAAAACAAATATCTTGCTTGTTAAATGCGGCTCACTAATACCTTCATGCATTTCTTCAGAAAACTTGTTCTGTCATGGTCGCCAATAATTTTAGATCACTGCTAACCAGTTAGTCACTGCCAATTATAAATAAATTCTTTGCTAAATAAGTATATTTAGAATAAAAATATCAAATATCATTAGGTTTTCCGTCTGTTACATGCCGAAATTCGGCATTTAAACATTTCTATAAGTTCCTAATTTGTAAGTGATTTTGCGCCAATAATTTTAAAAGACTTGTGCGTGCATTTCCGTCCCTTTAGATAGTCGCGTTTGCGCAAAGAATTGCGCAGACGCGGAGTGTGCAGGAAGTGTAGTGTTTTCCGACACGTCGGGACTAGTCATCCAGACGTCGAAGCTAGTGTTTTATCTTTGTACCGTTTATTGTCTTCTTTTTCAGGTAATGTAGGTTTCCTTCCAATTCTACCTGATTACCGTACCTCTACCTGTATTCCTTTATCGTACCTCTACATGAAGAAGAAGACGAATTTTAATTTGGATTCAGCCGGGGCGGAAGGATAACCCACGCCCTCAATGCTCCTCAATGCCAGCTGCCGTCAAAACAGCCGTAATGCTGTAAGAAGTCCTACAGTTTACGTGAGTACCTTTTGCTTTTCCTTATAATTAAAATAAACATTTTTTGTATGTGATAATAATTTGAGCAAAGGTATGACGCAACCGTTTAATGCGCAATATTTTGCAATTATTTCTCATTGTTACCAACGGTCGTAGTGGCTCTCATGCATTGCCGCCGGGACTTTAAAAAGTATACCTTGAGTGTAGGCGAAAGTGTAACACATTTTGATACTGATTGGACGCGTAACTCCACTTATTTCTTTTCTGAGCTAGCCTACACAGTTCCCTGAAATTCCCACAGTCTAGATACAGCTCGATTCT
This sequence comes from Platerodrilus igneus, assembly GCA_036346225.1. Taxonomy (NCBI): domain Eukaryota; kingdom Metazoa; phylum Arthropoda; class Insecta; order Coleoptera; family Lycidae; genus Platerodrilus; species Platerodrilus igneus. The sequence continues at coordinate 3,229,149 of JARFIW010001358.1, forward strand.
TCTTCTATCGTTTTCTAATTATTTACCCCATTTCATCGAGATTCAGTGGTATGTAAAGAACGTTAGGCGAACATTTTTCACAAAAATACGCCCTCGTTCGGATGAAAAGTAAAATGGAGGTCTCGTGTGTGAGTGTTGTCACACACGTTAAAGATCCATACCTTGCTTGGAATAGAAATAAACACAATCCAAAATTTCTAGGTAAAAAAACTCGCTTCCTGGTCAATGTAAAACCTTTCTGTGGAGCATTTCAACGTCAAGGGTATGGGTGTGTTGGCGCTTAAAGGCTTTGTTAGACAGATTGTTCAATGGTAGATAATAAAAATATTTACTAAAAGTGCTACAATCTATGTACCCCTAAAAGATTTGCATTTGCATTTATAGAACACACCCCGCACAACTGAAAACTAGTCGGTGCACTATTTATTCCTATGTCACTATGCTTTTGTAGAGTAAAATGGAATTCAGGTATAGAACCTCAATTCAGCACGTAACAAGACTCCTATTGTTGGAAGAGTTTCTTCTATATATGAATATCCATAACTATAATGATTTAGTAGCGTTACATGACAGTATAAATCGACTAGTGGATTGGTGTGACGTTAAAGGTTTATAAATGAACTCTGCTGTAGCATAAGCAGAGGGAACCCAAAATCTAGAATTATTTTATAGATAATATTGAACTAAATAGAGAAATATGTGTAAAGTACACGGACGTAACCCCTTCAAGTGATTTAATTTTTAGATCTCACATAGTAATGCAAGTAAAGAGTGCTATAACATAAAACCTTTTAGTTGTATTACTCCAAAAATCCTATATTATCATCCAATTCGCTCGAAGTTGGAATACAAATGCATAATTTGGTCTCCATTCTATGCATATAAGAAAAATCAATGGGAATATGTTTTAAGAAAGTTTCTATGGCGTATGTCTTCTATACTGGAATGAACATGCTTTTATTGGTTTTAGTCAGATAGTTTTTATTACTTAACATGTTTATTGTGAAACTTATACCATGCCGACGGATACACGTATAATTATTGTTGTACGAAGTTCTAAACCGCAATGTAGATTACGATTTGATATTAGCTGAATTAGCTTTTATGGTCCCATTCGTCAAAACTAGAGAAGGGGTGATATTTTATAAGTTTCACAGAACAAATCACTTAGTAAATTCCCCAAATAGTATATTATATAGAATCATCATTAAGTCTTTAGTCCTGGAACTAGTTCAACAAGTACCTCCATTGTTTCCTAATCTGAGCTAATCTACATACTCACTGTCGTGTGCAATAACCTACTAGACCTACTTTTACCCCTCTTCTTTTCTTTCTCTGCTTCTTATATATTTCACAATATTCCCTCATACCTTAGTAGTGTCTATCACCCTATATCTCCTATTTTTTACTGTTTTCTACATATTTTTGTCACCCCTTACTATTCCTAATACTTCTTTGTCTTAACTTTGTCTATCTGTGATATCGTTTCAGACGTTTGTAGCACCACATTTCAAAGGCTTTCTATCTTATTGCTGTTCGCTTCTCCTACTGTTCACGTTTCACAACCGTACAGTGATGTGCTCTACACATATGCTTTCAGCAATCGTTCCTTGTTTTTAGGTTTGTTGTCGTTGAACATAGTAGGTGTTTTTTCTTCTTGTTAAATGCATGACGGTCTTGTGTTAATCTTTGTTTCACATCTTTTGCACTTTTTCCATCTTGCGTTATTTGACTTCCTAGGTAGCAGAAATCCTTAACTACTTGTAAGTTCATGTTTCCTAGTTGTATTCTAGTTTTTGATTTTCTTTACATACTATTATTTTAGTTTTGCTTTTGTTAATTTTCAGTCCGTATCTCTCTGTTAGAACTGTTCCAATTTCATTAAGAGCAGCTTCTAACTTTTCCTTGCTAGATGCTAATACCGCTATATCATCTGCAAATCTTAACATATCAACCGCTTGTCCGTTCATAATAATTCAAAATATATTTCAGCATTTGACAGTATTTATTGCCTCTTTGAAGCACAAGTGAAAAATTAACGGAGATAGCGCATAGTAGAACTCGCGTTATCTTATCTCGGTTCCATTTTACGACATTTTAACAACCTTGGGCTTCTTTGTATCAGCATTTATTCATCAATTAGTTATTTATACATTTCTGAGTATTTGATGACGAATTTGTCTTTATTAATAAAGTATCAGAGAATTCTAGAAGTGTTTCATTTAAACCCCTAAATGTATTTAAATAATATATCGACACACACGGTAGTCAATTTATATGATTAATTAAAACGTTAATTGCTTTATTTAAGGTTTTGCAAATGCAAAAAAAACCCGCATCCTAACAATTGTAATAAAAGATTAGTTTTCACGGCAAGTAGAGGTATTGGTGCATCCGAACGCAGATCCACCTTATGGGATCCACCCATAGGATCCACCGGATCCACCTGCTTATGCGAATTTACATGTAAATTCTTTGGAAGTGAACCTCCTTCGGACATTTACTGGGAATTTCTTCCTTACTCCCTCCTTGTGGACCTCCTTGTGGGATTTTTACCTTCATTTTAAAAATTTTTACTGAAAACATTCTGAACTACATAGTTTTCTTCGACTAGCCATTTCCACCCGCGAGATAAACCTATCTTGTTTGGTATCAATTAATATTAGATTTTTCTCAGCTACCCGAATCTCTACGATTTTTTTAGATTTTCATTTTATATCAACAAATGTTATTAAATTGATGCTAAACAATAAAAATAATACCGTTATATTTCAAATCATTTTAATAGAAATACGCAATGTTAAGTCGTTATTAAAAATAATTTACACAGATTTTTTTATTGTTGTCGCCGTCTGTTGAAGAATCGTAGCAGAATCTGAACTATATCGCTTTTACAAAGCATGTATTCAAGATCACATTTAGTTAGTTTCAAAAAACTTTTCATCATTGTATGCGACTTGTTTTAACTTGCAGTAGGTATCAATGACCGAATTAACATTACCACCCGAACATGGCTGACAACTTTAAATTTTATTTTCCCTATTACTTTCAAGGTATTAAACATTGGTATATATATAGATTTAGTGACATCAGGCAACATTTTTTTTAATTTTCGTTGGGAATTAAACCACTCATAGTTTTTAAAATCATCTTTCTTTACGTTTCGATCCATGAACTAGGATCGTTGTCAAAATTGTCAAAGCCAAAACAAACATACAGGGAGTATTTATCAGGCAACATATTTCTCGCATGGCTATGACAGCTTTTTGTGCTGTATGTAGAGTAATGATCAACGTTATGCTCTTTTGATTAATTCCGAATTTACCGGGCATGCATCCTTCGTTAAAAGTGAAGGATGTTCTTATAGATAATTTGAATAACAATCTATCACCACCATCACACACCTCTGATTGGATTTTCCTTAAATATATTGGCCAAATTCAACAGAGTCGCCTTGCGAGAGATCATCTCGAGGTTGTTGATTTGTTGATGCTGTTACAAAAACTAGTGGGGGGTTTATCAGACGAATAACTAGGTGATGCTCAGTGTCACAACACTTTATCATTACCTATTTTGATGAATGTACCATAAAAGCTAGGTACTTGGATAGTTCTCGCAGTGAGTGGAACAACAACGATAGTGGTGCGAAGTTTTCAAGTTAACATGGACAATGTACTGTACGATTTGTTCGAGAGTGAACAACGCATTATACACCAACATCTGAAACATGCCATAGTATTGAATGATGTGGACAAAATCAAACGTATACTGTTCAGAGTAGGTGTTCATGTTCCCTTTAAAGCCTTCAAATGGCTAACGCTGACCAATGATACATCCATTGATGTAATGGACAATCTGTTTAATCAACAGAGTAGGTGCGATCAATTTGTATTAAACTTCATTGATGCTTGCAACGGCAGAACAGAGTTAAAATGTCATCATGTGCGTGGTGTACTAGACGCAATAGAGAGTAATTATAGTTTGAGCGATGTATATTTCCTTGAAGAATTGCTAACTAACCCAGCTCTTGTAACGATTTTATTTCTTATCTAGATGTGTTCATATATTTAATCTCTTTATTTAATAATAAACAATATAATGCTATACAATCCACTAATTAAATATTTCCTATTACCCAATAAAGTATTAGCATTCAATTCAAATTAAAATTTAATTTCCACGGGGACAAAATAAAGTTTCCATTTAGTTTCATTCCTAGAGCTCCATCTATTAAGAAATTGTGAAGTAATTTTGTTGCCGGGCAGCAACTCGCTTGACCCCGATACATCCAATACAGCTGTGGTGAATGCAGGCGAGTTGTTCCTTGAATCCGAGGACAATGGTTTTTTGCAGTTTTTCGTGTTGGAAGCACGTGCGGATTAAGTTATTCTTAGAGGAGAGAATGTCATCTCCGAAGGGCACTTTTGATTGTCCACTTGTTGGAACAGCTCGTAGATGACGTGAAATTTTTTGGTTGAAGGGCCCTGGTAACAGTAAGTAAAATTTGATTTTGTAACCATATTAAGTAAAGATTTTCAGTGCAACTTTATTTATATATAACATGAAATTTTACATATAGTATTCAATTAAAATTAACATGCAACGTTTGATAATTTTCGTGGTTTAATTTATACATAAAGCAACTTTAAATTAGCATGCAGATTGGTAGTCAGAAGTCTGGTTTAACGTAATTTTAATTAAAAGCAAGAAGAAAATATAGGAGTTTACGCTTTGTTCAAGTGTGGACCTGGCGAAATTTAATTACTTAAAATGGATGCCGAGTAATGTGGAGTTTCAATAAGCAGAAAAGTTATTTGTTCTAAATTGGAGATTTCCTTATTTTAATGCTGACGCAAGATTCTTAGCAGGTATTTTTCAGCCAGACGGAGTTTTGGTATGTAGAAATTTGTTTTCGTATGTTAGCTGAACTATGGACATAGCAGTTAGATAATTTTTTGTTTAATCAAGTATTTAAACTTCAAAATAGGTCAAGGACAGACTATAAATATATTTTTCAATATTAAAAATAGGAATCTGTAAATTTTACATTTCTTAATATTTTATTAATTCACTGAAACTACGGAAGATGTCATTACGTGTTAGAGAAAGTAAATTCTTCTATTTAAGAAAAATTAGAAATTAAACTTCTATGTTTGCTATTTCATTAATAACTATTTGGAATTATGTATTGTAAGGTTATGGTAGATCTACCCAAACTAACATTTTTGTTATCAGTAAGTAACAGTTTAGAAAGCAACTTTATGCTTTATCAATTTGTTAATAAACATTGGCTAGTTATTTCTTTACAGAAATAACCACATTTAACTTGATTGGTACTGATTATATCCAGTGCCTTTGTAAATAATTTTCACAAATTAAATTAATCAAAATAATATAAAAAAAAGATATTTTGTAAAAAAGCACATATTTGAATACTAAAGGAATAGATTTTTATTTTTGAACAAGACTATTCTTTTTAATTAGGATGAATGAAAGTTGATTCCATTTGAATTTTAAAATTTTGAGTATAAATGCACAAACAGTGCTATTCTTTGTTTAATCTGTTCACAGGTGTAGCAGTGAATTACTAAGGTCAAAGTCGAGCCATAAGGTAAGAAACTTTAGGGATTATGTTGTCTTTAATAAACTGTATAGCGGTTATAGAATAAAGGTTTCCGCATTCGCCTTGTACAAGTGACTTGAGTAAGGTCTTCTCTGTATAGAAAAATACGGTGGCGCCTTATTCTTCATATTTTTGGTCGCAATCCAACTTCGACCAATAGCTCATGTTCCACCCAGAGCATATAGTTCGACTAGCCGCTTTGCCTTTGAGATTTCCACAACTTTGAGCCATTTTCCATCAGAACTTGCCGTGGGCTCTATTCGCTTATTGGAAATTCTCGTTAAATAAAATCCCATAACTATAAAGGCTATACTGTATTGAGTACGAAGGCATATCCTATCGTGAATATAAAATGCAACTATAAATCACTGGTAACAGCGATTGACGTAATGATTGTAGATGTTGTATATTTTGCACAACCTATGGTATTGGAAAAAGTATTGAAGTTAATTTTAAAGTATAAGGTAAATTACAAGTACCAACCTAATGTAGTTAGCCCTCATAGATCAACGTATAACTGGCTCCTCAAGAATTTGGCAATGGAGGGCTTAAAACAGCAACCAGGATGGACGTGTGGTCCGGATTCGGGAAAATGGCCATCAAATAATATAGATGATTATAAAAAAGTGTATATGTTATTAAAGTTATTGTTTTAGTCTAATATTATTTTTTGTATGTAAATCATGTCATCTTGGTAGTTTTAGCTGAAGCGCTATAGATAGCACTTATTAGATATAATGGAGGATGCTATTGTATGTATCGCATACCTTTTACAATAAAAATATATACCTCGAGTGTTGGTCAAGTACGGGGAGAATTTGTTAGCTGAGAAGATAATGTGTTTTTACCTGCTTGTTATTTACACATATTGACGAACATCGAAATACTCGAGTTCAACCAAAACAGCGAAAATCAACCTACATCAACGTTATGCGCTTCGGGCATGAGGTATTATAAACAACTTTGCTGACGTAGAACTGGTGTAGTAATTAGTAGTACATAGATGTAGTTTGTGTGTGCGTGTGTGTGTGTGTGTATGTGTTGTGTGTGTGTGGCTATAATAAAGCATGTAACAGTAAAAAATGTTTTATTGATGAATGACATATGATGGTAAACAAACACGTAACAGCAGATCTACAAAATATGATTTTTGGATATCCAACTATTATGGCTAGAATCTAAATTTAACCATTTCACATATACTTGATTCTTAACTCTCTTCAATACTTTTTCCACTAAATATACATCCGGATAGTGTGTTCGTTGAAGTTCTTCTGCATAGAATCCGCCTAATATTGGTTGTCCTCGACTATCGTGCAATAGGTACGTTAAAAGATTAGTCAAATGCACTTTGTACACCGTAAAAATTTCGTTAGACCAATTTGGTGCATATCCCTTAGTAAATTGACCTCTATGTTTACTAATGCGAACATGCTCCCCAACAGAAAATTCTTTACTCTTTAAGTTAACTGTTTTGATGGTACTGTATACTGTATTGAAAATTTTGCGTTCATTGCGTTTTGACACATCTACAGGTCGCATGCCGATTGTTCGATGTTTGGTGTTGTTATATGCAGTCACGAGTGAGGATAGTATATTCAGCCATCGATACGAACCATTCAAACTAAATTGTTTCCACATTTTTGACTTTAAGGTACGATTGACGCAAGCTTTTTTATTGCTGTACACACTATAATGTATAATCTCATATTTTTTCATTAAAGTCTTAAATGTTGAATTATAAAAATCTTTTCCCAAATCCGTTTGAATGTACCGTGGAATACGATGATCTTTGTTGAAAATTGATTGAAAAGCGTTTGAAACAGCCTTACCCGTCTTGCGCTTAACCGGTACGGCCCATAAGTATTTAGAAAATACATCGATAACAACTAGAATGTATCTAAATCCTAAATTCATCTTTGCATATGGGATCATTTCCACGAAATCGGCTTGAAACAGCTCGTTTAATCCTTTTGTGATTACATGTCTTCTAGAAAAGTTAATGCGAGCAGGCTTATGTAACTCGTGGACGATTTGCTCCTTTACAGACCTATTGCTATATGTGTGTGTGTATGGCTGACGGCTATATGTTTGCGTTTGTAAGTTTCTCTTGCAACTGTTGAATATCTGTTTGTATTCGTGCAATATCTATTCTAAATTGTGCTTTCACTTGTTGAATAGCAGCGTCGAATGTCTTATATATGCTATTCATAGAATCATCTACCCGTTTGGTTACGATTTGTGCAACAATAGTGTTCACAGTGACTGGAACAAGGTTACTCATCATCTCTTTAAAATGGTTAGAGTCTGCTCTTGTAACATACTCGCGCGAGAATTATGTTATCATACTGTTTGTTGTCTCCTTCACAAGCGTATCTATATACTGCTGAATAGTGGAACGACTTCCAAGCGTTGGTTCGCCCTGTTGCTGGTGATACGTTGCTAACCGCGATTCTAAGTACGCTTTCGTGACTGCATCATCATCTTCTTGTGGTGTAGCGACGCGCGCTAATCTCAAATCTCAAAATCGTAGTTATCATCATAAGAAATATATGAAGCACAGTCAGACGCATGTTCAAACTTGTCGATAACCATAGTGATAATGAATAACAAGTCGCACGATCTACGCTATTATACGCAATTCGCGCAATTCTTCCATAATCGATGTAATTTCGTTGGTGTGACCAGTGTTACCTGCATCTTGCGAGGAGACCAGAACCTTGAGCCGTTCACACAGTTCGTTGGAATCATCAAAGTATACATACTCTAGTGGCTTCTCGTTATAATCCATGAGTAGACCACGACCACTCGGGTTCATAGTTTGCTGTCGTAAGCTATACATTGCATTACTTCTTTTTTTAATGTCTGCATAATCGTTAATTTCTTTAAGTGAGAATTTACCCAAAGGATTGAGAAGGAACAGTTGCTCGTACAACCCTTTGCTACCGTTGTAGCAAAATCGTTCTACACACACCTTTTCACCAATCCCGAAGATAATGTCCGAATCACCAATCATTAATTTTCCTGTATCCGGATTAAAACGTACTTTATTCCTGCGCAAGTGCTCCGTGTCATTGTTATACTTACCAGTAAAGTTGGAAAACAGATTATCCACATAGTATCTTACCGATGGTAAGAATTGTTGTAAATAGGTCTGATGTTCTTCGCTGTTTAGGTACCGTTCTTACTCTGTATGGGTCTCTGGAGTGTTGCCGCTACTCTCCGATTCTTCGAAGATGGACTCCACAGGCTGAACTGGGCTATGAGGATGTGTTCCCATGCCTCCTCTATTGGTGGTGCGGCGATTGGTGTGGAACTGCGTACCCGATCGAGAAATTTAGGGCGTCTTTTAGGAGTAGATTGTACGTCATGTTGTGGTGGTGACCAGTGCTGGCTTTCGATCTTGGACTCGTGTTTAATATCTTTCAGCAAACCGGTCTGAAGTGTTTGTAAACGTTTTGTAATAGGTGCATAGGCTTTACTTAATGCCAGCTCTTTTTCAACCACACCTGCTTTTAACGCTTGTAATTTCCCCTTGACTGCCTTTCGTACTTTTATGAGTTCTCGTTTGGTTTTCACGTCGTGTGCCATCGTCTAGAAACGAGTGATATGCTATTTATGTGCTTTATAAGTATATATAGGTGTCAAAACCTTTTCGGTAGCGACCGTTCTGGAAATCGCTATCTTTATTGATTACCAGGAACCTATACCGATCTCGCCAGCATACGCCGCACAATTCTTTAAACCGATTAAACGACATATCCGTGTTTACACGGTCAGCGTATACGTGTTTTAAATTGAGTTCGGCTTGTTTGAATAGCACTAGGACATTAGCATTGTTTCTAATCAATTGTTTTGGTATTTTGGAATAGGTCTGACATAGGTAAAAGCAATCAATGGCCTTATGTCGACCCAAAGAAAAATATTCTTGCATTACATTTTGTTTATCGCACGACAAGTCATCGAAAATAAATATCGAATTAGGTTTTGCATCCGCTGGAGTAACAATTGCATCCCATTTGTTAAACGCAAAATATCCTATTCCTTTTATTGGTTGTAATAACCTGTCTAGATACTGATACTTTGGTCGATACAAGGATTTTGGGTAGAGATAAACGTTTTCAAAGCGTACACCATTCGGATGTTTCAAGAGACCGATGACTACATTAGTTTTACCACAATTGGATGGACTTGTAATGATACACCGTATTGTTGACGGTAATAGTAGTCCATGCTTTTGCACGTTAGTGTTGTTGCTGCAGTTGTGGTCCGTAATTGGCAACGCCAATTGTTGCTTTACCAGACGCATTCTATCCATATACTAAAACGTAATTGCAGTATGGTAAGCATTTAAGCGAATAATTCTACACGCATGACCAGTCTCCTTTATACCTTTCGACTGACAAGATTAATGAAGTCCTATCGTGGCTACGGGTTACTCAATAGTGCTATCAATCGTTTACCGGTAGAATTACATTTACCAGGCTATCGCTTCTGTGGACCGGGTACTAAGCTTCAGAAACGCATCGAGTGTGGTGATATAGGTAGTAATCCCTTAGACGAAGCCTGCAAACTACACGACATCGCCTACGATCTTTCTACAGACTTAACAACCCGACACCAAGCTGATCGACGTCTTGCCAAAACAGCAAAAAAACGTCGTATTGCACCCGACGCTTCGTTAGGTAAAAAACTTGCTGCGTTTGCAGTTGGTGCTGCAATGAATGCCAAAGTTAAATTTGGTATGGGTTGTCACAAGAAAACGATAAGGTGTAAGGGAAGACGACGTAGTCAGCGTCTACGTACGTCTACGTTTAATTCGCACCATTTGGGAACGCATTAAAAACGTTCGTCTGACCGATCTTATTAAAACTTGCAGTTACACCGATTAAAGATATAGCGGATGAGGTTTGTGGCATCCCACGTGTAATCCCTGTACCCAAAACTGGTGGTTTCCTACCTTTGATACCTATTTTTGCAGCCCTTTCCGCAATTGGAGCGTTGTCGGGTGGCACAAGAGGCTGTGACACTTGGAAAGGGTCTCTATTTGAAACCTTATCGCCGTGGACATGGACTGTACTTAAAGCCTTTTCTTACAGACGGGCAAGGTTTGCGTAAACAAAGACAACGAAAAAAAAATTAACGCATTCGTTAAACCTACCTATGCGAGCGTTAACCAATGTTGACTTGAACAAATACATAAAACGTTTACCAATATCCCACTTTCGTGGAATATTCATGCGCAATTCACTTCCAAACACAATTCGTTGGCGAGATTGTGGTATTCTTAATCATGATACTACACGTGGTGTGGAAACTCATTGGACCGCGTACAAAAAAGATGGTTCAAGGGCAGTCTATTATGATAGCATTGGTAATCTACGACCTCCGAGAGAACTTGTCGAATACTTAACCTCTTCAGGACCATGCACTCTCTATTATAATTATAAACAATTTCAACCGCTTAACACTGTTACCCGTGGACACTTCGTATTGAAATTTTTATTGCAAAAAAGTCCTCCGTTAAGTTTCTAACAACGCTATATATTATTTGATTCTTCGTGTATTTTTAACTGTTTTGTATAAAAAAGTGTTTAATTAAAAACCATATATTGCAAGTGTTTCAGGAATTTGCTTTTTAACACCCCATCCCAACTACGAATACGACTAGTTGTTAGTTTATCGTCAACCACCGAACATGTATACATTTACTTTAACTGGAACTGAATCTACGCTCACCGCAATCATCAACTCACCAATTGTTCTCGATGATGACCATGAATACGGTATTGGTCTTACAAACTTTGATACATATTTTTCAATTCCCAATGTAACGGAAGCGAACAATAAATTTTATATTGATGACATCGTGTTTACTTTACCAGAAGGAACTTATGAAGTGGCAGATATTAATAAGTTCGTACGACGTAATCTGAACGATCCCGTGAACGCACTTCATCCAAACGTTATCTTATTGATATTCGAGCCAATAATAACAGTTTACATACAGAAATCAAAGCATCAGGTATAGTGGATTTTACACAACCAAGTTCACTTGCTTCGTTGCTGGGTTTTGAGAAACGTAAACTACCAGCTCTCACTACTGTTATTTCGGACCATCCGGCACAAGTCTTTCCAATCAATTCTATATGTATTGAATGTAATCTTGTGGTCGGATCGTATCGGAATAGCAAACCTGCACACATTTTGCGTCAATTCTTTCCTGCAGTTGCTGCAGGGTACAAGATTATTGAAAACCCCGTGAACGTCACCTATATGCCAATTAATACACGAATCATCGATCGCATCATTGTTAAAATAGTTGATCAAAACGGTAATCTCATCACTTTTCGTCGGGCAACCATCACGATTAGACTTTATCTAAAGCGTCTTTAAACAATGGTTCTGTGCTATGAGCATAAACCACCAAAACCTATTAATAGACGCATTGTCAGCACCTTTACCAGTTACAAGACACCAGTGCACCGATTAACACCGGAAAACGTTAAATTTCTGCAAACATTAGGACTCAAAGTGCTACATTGCAAAAATGGATAGTAATATTTTAAATGTTACGCAACGTGCTATATTTGATACAACCATCGTCAATGCCGACAAACATATGCATACTCCGTATTCCAATACCACGTATGAGAAGAACGATGTTATACGGATTTCAATAGAAAACGCAGATGTCTATACATTACCATGGGACAGCGTAATTTATATTGAGGGTACAATGAATAAGTCAGATGGTGGCGTTTCGCCTACAGCTGATTTTGTCAACAACGGAGTTTTATTTTTGTTTGATGAAATTCGTTATGAACTTGATGGAAAGGTTATTGACCGCGTTTGTAATCCAGGTATAACTACGACTATTAAAAATGTCCTATCCTACGATTATAGCGAAAGTCGTCGCTTTAGAAACGCCGGTTGGTCCCCCATCGATGAGCTTGATCTCGTTGATGCTAATGGTCATTTCAACGTATGCATTCCTTTGCGCATGGTTTTAGGATTTGCGGAGGATATGGTAGTGAAGTCTGGACAGTAGGAGAAGCCGACAAGAAAAAGGTTGAAGCGTTTGAAATGTGGTGCTACAGACGTATGATGAAGATACCATGGACAGACAAAGTTAAGAACAAAGAGGTACTAGAAATAGTAGGGGAAGAAAAAAGTATGTGGGAAACAGTAAAAAATAGGAGAGATAGGATGATAGGCCATATACTAAGACATGAAGGAATAGTGCAGAATATATTAGAAGCAGAGATAGGGAAAAAGAGGAGTAGAGGTAGACCTAGGTTAGACTAATGCACACAGATAGTGAAAGATGTAGGTTGTGAGAATTTCAGGAAAATGTGTAAGCTAGCTCAGAATAGAAATCAATGGAGGTACGCTTCCAACCAGCCGCAGCATGAAAAAACTAATGACAAAAATAATAACTGTACTTAAAGATGGTGATTATTATAAACAACTACAGATATTGGTTTTGAAATACTCTCAACTAATGTTAATTGTGCGAAAGGATTTTGTTCAGTTTATATTGTAAATTTTACTGCCAATTTTATTAATACATCGAGTTTGTTGATTATTTTAAATTCGCCGCAATATATTTAAATTTATTAGAGTGGAATTTCGTTGGTTTTACTGGAAGCACGCGCCAACCAGTGCCGCGAGTGACAAACGACTACTACGAATGTGCGAATAGCGTAGTAGTGATTAGAAAATCCACGTTTTACTCAGTAGAGAATCGATTCGTCTTTCGAACACACCGCATCGCTGTTGTACTCGTTCTACATAGAACCAATTACGTATAAACCGCTTTGTTCAGAACCGCTATTGCAATAAATGTGATTCGCTTCACCCGCCAAAGGAAGAGTCGTATTTGTTTCATCGTTTTTTCATTAGCACGGATGCATAATTAACAAGGTGAGTGCCTTTAAAGTAAACGCCTTGATTAACTGATTAAGAACATTTAATTATTTGTTGTTTGTTAAATATCATTTAAATTTTATACAGTCCACATCTCTCTACCAAATGAGCTATTTCAAATTTACACCGCAATTATTTTACAGATTTATTTGAAAACTATAATACGTCAAGTGTCAAAGGTTGGGGGAACCTTGACAGACACAGGCTGCTTAACCCCCTTCATATATCACTGAATCTCGGTGAAATAGGGCATATAATTAGAAAACAATAGAAGCAAATCGAGCTGTATATCGGCTGTTGGGAGAATTGCAGGGAACGGTGTGGGCTAGCTCAGAACATAAATAAGCTGAGGTACAAGTCAGACCAGTTTTAAGATGTAAAACCAATGACGAAAAAATAAGTGCTCTTAAATCTGATAATTATTATAAACAACTACAGGTGTTGGTTGTGAAATATTTTCAACTAATGTTGATTGTGCGAAAGGATAAATTGGAAAAACTATTAATTCGACAAAGGTTCAAGTGTTGAGGGAACTTGGCAGCCAAAGGCTGCTTACCGTCTTTCATTTACCACTGAATATCGGGGAAATAGGGTATAAAACTGTAAAACAATAGAAGGTGACCGAACTGCATCAAACAAGAAAGAACAGCAGCTATGTTCAAAGACAACGAACATAGATACAAGAAAACTGTTCAAAGCAGAGTGTGGAGCACAGCACAGTGCATTTATGAAATAGGGGCAGTAGGAAAAGCAGACAGAAAGAGGTAGAAGCTTTCTGGAATATTGTGCTTCAGACATATGAAGATGGTAGCATGGACAAACAAAGTCAATAACAAATAGGTTGTAGAAATAGTAGAGGAATAAAGATATCTGTGGAAAATAAAAATAGAAGAAATAGGACAGGACACGTTCTAAGGCATTTCTGGGGAATAGTACGGGATATACTGCAAGCAGAGATAGGAAAAGAGGAGTAGAAGCAGACCGAGATCAGACTTTAGCACACAGGTAGGGATAGATGCAGAATGTGCAAATTTCAGGAAAATGTGTAGGTTGGTTTAGACTAGGAAACAATGAGGGTACGCGTCCAACCAGTTCTAGGACTGAAGACCTAATGATGACGACTTTAATAAATATGAATTTTTAAAACTGGGCCCATCATTTAGAAAAACCCTGTATATCGACCACCCCTCGAAAGTAGCAGTGCAATATATTTATTACTCATACGGCATTATACTTTTTTCTTTATATGATCATATATCAAGTCTTAGTGCCTAGTTGCCTTATTTGGATTGACTATTTTATGTTAGTATGGACAAGTTGAGCAAGTTTGAAAACAAAATTCACAATTTTATTAATTTGGGAGTTACTAGATTAAGTTTTAATGCGCTAAATTTTGAGTTTACATACACGCATATCGCTTATGGTTTGCTTCGAAACAATGAATTTTTTCTAAAACAACTGCTACATACTTAATCTAAATATAACTATCCTAGTCACGAAAGTCCTAAAAGTTTAAGAAACTTTTAAAAAGTATTATTAGGGAAAGTAAGTTTCATGGACTTCAAAGAACTGCCGACTTTAAAATATCATAAATAATAAACATTTATGCAGTTTTTATTTCTTGCCTTACAGGCGAAGCCAACTAGACAAAGAACCTATTTATATCATAAACTGAAATATCAATAAGGCTTAAAGATGAAATGCCAACAAACGATGATTGCTTGCTATATTTAAAACAAAGAACTCTTTTCAGTAGCCCGTGTGGTTATAATTTTAGTGAAGTCATTTGGAAATTGATTTCTTATAACGTTACTGATCTACGATATATTTTATGGATGTGCAAGTAATAAAAGCATACTGGCAGATGTTTTGCATTTGCTGAAATCGGGCCTCTTGCGTAGCATCATTACCAACTTCAAACAAATTTTTAGATCCACAGAAATAGTTCATGGGTTGAAGAATCATACAAATTTGCTTGGAGTAGGCACAGCGTTCCTTAACCTTTTTGTATCTGTTCCCATCTCAATATAAATCTTATACGTTATTATTGTTATTATTATTACTGCTTTATTAACCATCAGAATAAATTCAATTACGGAATAAAATTAACAAAGAAAAAAAAACAAAAATACAAATATGAGAAATACATCATCATTTGTCATACAGTACGTTAGTAAAAGTATCATCTAAGACAGTCCGTCAAGTAAAAATGCGTATATAGTCCAAAAATTTTGCCAACGATACTGCAAAAATATCACAATCATTACATAAATTATTAAAGGTTCGAGAAATAACATATACTGGAGAATTATATAATAGATTACTATTCGCTAATTCGTTATACAATGCTATACATCTACGTGTATTAGACAGTGCTTTAAAAATAATTTTGCTAAAATATATGGTGCATCAATAACTCCAAAAATAATTTTATATAAAAACAGGTGAGCATTAATTCGGCGCCGCGAATCGAGCCGTAAAACATCATATTTAGATCATAACAGAATCTGATTTATTCCTGAGTCTGGGTACCCACGAGTCTCAACGAATGCAACAAATTTTCCAATAAGGCCATATAGATTTTATATTGAAGGTTTCAAATAAAAGCGCAATATGCCAATTTTGACCTTTGTTACGGTATTCTGTGCGGACAAGAAAGATAAAATAAGCAAAGGAAATAACCTGTACCGAGTAATGCAACAAAACAGAAAACTAAAGTTGCAGAGTCGGGTGGGTCACAAAGAAAAAATAGAAAACCTCAAGAAAGGAATTTTCTTTTCACACTTCTAATTAGTAAAAAAAAACAAGTTACAGAAAAGGAAAACAAACCCGCGAAGAAAACAATATTTATCCAACATATCACGGAGGATTTACATAGTACAAAAATCGACTCAAAAATAATTAATACACTTTGTAATTACCTCAAACTAATTTTTAACTTCAATTCTAATTGTTCCGTTTATATTTATAGTTAATTTACTGTTAGTTATAACATAATAATAGCATACGAAAAATTGATAAAATGCATAATGTGCTTTGCAATAACCTTATCTAACCTACGGTAATTGATTTTGTTACGTGTTTAAATAATCGCAATTTGCTCGTACAGTTCAATGTTAGCTTGCAGGTAGAACTAGCATCCGCCTTGTGGACATTAAATGTCATTAGATTTGTCGCGATTCAGTCTTCAAGCTACTCTGTGTTATTGAGGTACCGCTAAAACTTAGTTAAAAGTGCGCTGTGCGTCGCAATGGTTTTTTTGTTAGACCGATACAACCTTCTGTCAAAAGTCGACGTTTTTTACTACTAGTTTTTTGAACACCGCTAAATCTAATAACTCAGATAAGTACTTGAAGGTTTCCGCTATTCTTATTGTTTTCGTATACATGTTCACTTATCTCCTCATATGTGGTTATCGAATGTTACCTGCAAGCTCTAAAATTTTTATTACTTTACGTTGTTAGATACCGCTTATCAAGATATAGCATTTATGTATCTTGGTACTTTTTATCTTGTAGTTACATAGTGGGTTGATTAAAATTTGAATTTGTTCTTTAAATTATGTGTAGTGTTTAATTTGGATTTTTACATAAAACGCGGTAATCAATACTAATTGCCTGCTTTATATTAGTGAATACATTAAAAGTTTCCTTTTGCTGTTGCATATTTTTCCCGCTTGTATTTCTTCGTTTTCGCTTTAGCAATTTTTAATCATGACAAACAGACTCAAAAAGGCGTATTTTATAAGAAACACGTAAATTAACTCCTTTCAGGAGATCTTTGAAATCACTAACAAGACTGTAGTTAAACCCAGTGTTTTAGAACTCTTCCGGGCTCAATACACGTCGATCGACACCATTAAGGAAAACTTTTTTGAGCAACATAATTTCGTTATTTGTGTAATCGCTTCGGCTGAAGACGCAGATAATCAGTTTGAAATAGAGGATTCAATCAAAAAGCGCTTCGACAATACCTTTTTTCTTCTTAAAGCCTTTTATTTCAAGTTATTTCCAATCAATGCCTGCCCTGTGGAAGGTGGATCCGCACCTACACATAGTGTAAAATCCAAAATAATCCTACCACCGCTGAGTCTCTCTTCATTTGACGGTAATATTAGTATGTTCAAAACCTTTATTGATCGATTTGATAGTTTGGTTCACTATAATGACGACCTCTCGGACGTCGATAAATTTTTCTACCTCCAGTCCGCTTTGAAAAATTCCGCATTACTAACCATTAAAAATTTTAATCTAACCCCCTCAAATTACCCCCTAGCATATAATAAAATTCGCGAAAAATATCGTAATAATCGCCGCATCACTTCTGCTCTTTGGGAAAATATTGAAAACTCCAAAATTGAATTCTAACAACCTATCAGGTTTGCAAAATTTAGTAGACACTTTTACCGATAACTTGCAAACTTTTAAGAAGTTTGATTTGCCCGTACAGGAATGGGACTGTATCCTGGTGCAAATGATCCTAAATCGCCTGGATGTGCACACTGCACCAAAGTTTAAAAATCGTATTTATGTCTTTTTATTTGTATGGCTACCAAGGCGCTGCACCTTGAAGTCATATTCGACTTGTCAACGGACGCTTTCCTAGCGGCTTTTCGTTGATTTACTGCCAGGCGTGGTCGTTGTGATCACCTGTATAGTGATTGTGGCACAAATTTTGTGGGTGCTCATAAATAGTTAATTCATGTCCCCCAGCTTGCTGCTTTTAAGGACCATATTTCGTGGCATTTTATACCGCCGGCTTCACTTCATTTTGGTGGCTTGTGGGAGGCGGGAGTGAAATCCGTTAAAACCTTGCTTCTTCGTACCATCGGTGAACAAGTATTGACCTACGAATAATTGGCCACTGTCTTTGTTCAAATTGAGTCCATCTTAAACTCGCGTCTTGTCACACCCATGAGCAGTGATCCCAATTACTTGACTTGCCTTACACCAGATCACTTTCTGATTTTGGCACCTTCGACCGTTATTTCGAAACCCGCCTTTTCAGACCTTCCGCTCAACCGTCTTTCTCGTTGGCAATTGCTCCAAAGAATTCATTAAAATTTTTGATTCCGTTGGTCTAAGGAGTATTTGCATACGCTCCAGCAACGGTCCAAATGGCACAAAACGTCTCCTCCAGTTCTTTTGGATAATTTAGTGCTAATTAAAGTCGAGAACGTTCCACCTCTTCGTCGGTCCCTTGGACGTGTCGTAGCGATACATCCGAGAACTGATGGTGTCGTTCGCGTTGTCACCATCACATCGCTCAAGGCAAGCTGAAGCGTCCTGTCGCTAAGCTCTGTTTTTACGTTGTTGTAATTTATGTTCTGTTCGCATTAATTGTTTTTTTTATTTTCTTCGCATTAATTTAATTTTCTTGTTCGCCTTTTTTAACATTTCCGTCATACCCTTGGTAATTATTTTCCTTTCAAAAATGCCTTGCATTTTGGTGGGTGGTATGTTCCGTTTGTATTTATAGTTAATTTACTGTTAGTTATAACATAATTATAGCATATGAATAATTGATAAAAATGCACAATGCGCTTTGCAATAACCTTATCTACTCTATGATAATTGATTTTGTTACGTGTTTAAATAATCTCAATTTGCTCGTGCAGTTCAATGTTAGCTTGTAGGTAAAACTCGCATCCGCGTTGTGGACATCAAATGTCATTAGATTTGTCGCAATTCAGCCTTCAAGCTACTCTGTGTTATTGAGGTACCGTTAAAACTTAATTAAAAGTGCGCTGTGTGTCGCAATGATTTTTTGTTAGACCGATACGACTTCCTGTCAAAAGACGACGTTTTTACTACTAGTTCTTGGAACACCGCTAATTCTAATAACTCAGGTAAGTACTTGTAGGTTTGCGTTATTCTAATTGTTTTCGTATACATGTCCACTTATCTCCATATCTGTTGTCATCCAAGTTAACCGCCACATTAACACCTAATATTTACATAAAACAAAATTAAATGAAAAAAAATATAGTGGATTGGTTAAATTCGTTAAATTCACAAAAAAATAACTAAAAATATATCTATATACTTCACTCTTACTCGTCATCCACAACATAATAAATACCAAATTATTATCATAACAACTCAATAAAGTAAAAACATCCACTTCTAAATGCATTTACATCTACTCACAAAGAACAATCTATCTTCATACCAATCCACTCTACACTACATACTCATATCCTCAACTTACTCCTACTCATACTACTCATACTCATATCACTCTACTCATACTCTACTCCTATCCTACTCTATCACTCCTACTCCACTCCTACTCTACTCCACACTACCACATCTACTTACTCCTACTCTACTCACTCTACTCCTACTCCTACTCATCTCTACTCTACTCTCTACACTACTCCATATCACTCTACTCGTACTCCTACTCTACTTCTCTACTCCTACTCCTACTCTCATCCACTCATCGTACTCCTACTCCACTTACTCCTCATCCTATCCTACTTACTCTACTCCGTACTCCTTCACTCCTACTCCTACTCCACTCCTACTCCACTCCCTACTCCTACTCCTACTCCTACTCCCTACTCCTACTCCTACTCCTACTCACTCTACTCTCTACTCCTCATCTCCTACTCCTACTCACTCTACTCATACTCCTACTCCAACTCATATTCACTCACTCACTCATCTACGTCATCACGCATCAGCTCTACAGCTACTCCGTCATCTCATACTCCTATCTCCTACTCCACTCCTACTCCACTCATACTCCTACTCCATACTCATCATTCTCTACTCCTATCGCTCAGTCCATCACGCCATCACCATACTCCTACTCCTACTACTCCTACTCCATCCTCTCACTCCTACTCCTACTCCTACTCCAACTCATATTCCTACTCCCTACGCCTACGCCTGCGCCTACTCCACTCTACTCTACTCCTCCACTCCCTACTCCTACTCCTACCTACTCCTACTCCTACTCCTACTCCTACTCCTACTCCTACTCCTACTCCTACTCCTACTCCTACTCCTACTCCTACTCCTACTCCTACTCCTACTCCTACTCCTACTCCTACTCCTACTCCTACTCCTACTCCTACTCCTACTCATACTCCTACTCCTACTCCTACTCCTACTCCTACTCCTACTCCTACTCCTACTCCTACTCACGGCTCACACTCACGGCTCAACCTTCGAGTCGCTCGGACGTAACTTTGAATGCTCCGCGATTAATTCCAATAAACGTGATTGTGGAGTAGTACATTAATATAATTACGTTTTAGTGTATACTTAAATGCATTGGGTTAACACCCTCAGTTAATATTAGCCCGCATTTAAAGTGAATATAAACAGTAAAGATGGGATGCAAGAAATGTAAGGATAGATTGCCTACAGATGGAAATATTGTTACCTGTAGCGTTTGTGAATGCTCGTATCACATCGGGTGTTCTGGTATGGCAGAAATTACCTTCAAAAAACTATCAACTTCAAGGAGACAGGTTTGGAGGTGCCTTGACTGCAGAGGAGATGAAACCTCTACTAAATTGCCTTGCACTCAAGATGAAGATGAGGTTAAACAAATGCTTAAAGTCATAACAAACAAATTAGATGGGTATAAAAAAGTTTTGGATGATGTAGCTATGGATGTTAAAGGGCTATCAAACCTTTATGATGGTTTAAGAGAAGAGGTAACATCCATCAAGAAGACTAATATGGAATTTTCAAATAGTATTGCTAAGTTGATGGCTGATAATTCTATAAAAGACCAGAAGATACTTGAACTAGAACAACAAATAAATAATTTAGAGCAGAGAAGTAGAAGCGCTAATCTTGAGATTCATGGATTGGAGACTATTTCCGACGAAAATGAAGAAAAACTCAAGGCTGCAGTCATTCGACTGGCAAATCACCTAGAAGTCGATGTGGTTTTGGATGATTTAGTGGTTGCCCACAGATTACCTAAAAGACGGCAAGATTCGGTACCAACTCTCATCGTACGATGTTCGTCCCAGACCGTAAGAAATAAGTTTCTAACTAAAAAAAAGTTTCAGTAAGTAATGAGAATGTATTAAGAAATAAAAGTGAACGGAAAATATTTGTGCATGAGAACTTAACTGTATATAATAAAAATTTACTTTGGCAAACGAAAACACGAGCTAAAGAAATAGGCTGGATGTATGTGTGGTCAAAGTATGGTAAAATTTTGGCTAGGAAATCAAGTGATACAAGTATAATTAGGATTGATAATGTAAAAGATTTGTGTAAATTAATTTAATAGCATTTGTGGTAAAGGAATTATATATTTTGTATTAAATTAAAATAAGTTTATTATTCTTCTGGCAAAATGATAGCAGATATAAATTATGAGAATAACAATTTGCATTATCAATCTTATATTAATATAGACAATTGGAACTTTCATATGAATGAAATTTCTAACACATGTTCGAACATCCGCACAAGTTTGTCGCTTGTTTGCTTTAACATCAACGGTATTAAAAGTCATTTCGATGAATTCTTAATCTACATTTCAAAGTCCAAATTTGATTTAATTGTCCTAATCGAAGTTTCCATACATGCAGAACATGTTGAAAATTATCAAATAGAAGGCTATAATATCTATTTTAAGCTTCGTGTTAAAACAAAAGGTGGTGGAATTCTTTTGTATGTAAATCAAAATTTTATGTTTAAGGAAACTAGTTTCACATCCACGTCCTACGAGAATATACAGGGAACTATTACGATGACCAATAATTTATTGTGTAAGGTAATATTTGTATATAGACCTCCCAGCAGCAATGTGTACGATTTTGTTAATGAAGTTAGAATTCAATTACGAAATTGTGGTGATGACAAATATATCCTTTATGGCGGAGATGTTAATATAAATCTGATGGATCACTCTAAAACCACGAATGAGTATGAGGCTACTCTTAGCTCCAAGGGCTTTTATAAATGTATTTTGGGAAATACTAGAGAAGAATTTTACAATGAAACCCTCGTGTGTTCGAGTATAGACCATCTATTCATTCGAGGCATTTGTGAAGAAGTTTATTCTGGAGTATTGCAAACAAAAATTTCGGATCACTATATGTTAGTATTAAAATATATTATAATCATCTTATCATGGAACATAATGATTTACGGCAAATATATAATGAAAGTAAAGTACTGCGTTCGCTCAAAATTTTAATTATACGCTTCTCAATTATTCAGAGCATCCTGAGGTTCTCTACAAGCGAATTGTAGGGCAATTTGACAAAATATATAAAAATAGCTGCACAACTATAAACCACTCATTAACGCACAAAAATAGCAAAAATTACAGAAAATTTAAAAGAATTGGATGACACCGGACTTGTTTCAAAGTATAAAATGAGGGATAATATGTATAAAAATGGCAACTATCAAAAATGAAACGGATCGAGACAATTATAAAAATTTAGGAATTGGCTACAATTAAAAATACGGAAAGTAAAACAACAGTTTTATAATAACAAATTTCAGTCAGTAGTTAACGACACAAAAGCGTTATGGGGTAATTTAAATGAATTACTACAGAATAAGAAGAAATCAAATACTGATGAGGTAATAAGGAAAGCATTTACAAATGCTGGGGATTTAGTAATCGCAAATAATTTTACTGCATTTTTTTATAACAGTGTCTTTTCTATTAAACACGATTGTAGTGAAAAATTGTTAGACGGGTACCCTGGAATTAATCCACTAAATTGTAGCTTGTACTTAAATAGAGTAACGGTTAACTTTGTGAAAAGAGAATTATCAAAATGAACATAAAAATCTCCTGGAATTGATAATATTAGACTAAAAGACCTGCTATTTTAGGAGAAGATATGTATTCAGTGATCGCAAAATTAATAAATCTCATTATAAAGACTACGGTTGTGCCTCAAACCCTCAAAATAGCAATTGTAAGACCAATACATAAAAAAGGTAGCTTCTCTAAATTCTGTAATTACCGACCCATTTCAATTTTGCCAATAATTGAGAAAATATTTGAGAAATATATAGCAGAGCGCATCTACAAATATATCGACGAAAACATGATTCTAACTAAAACTCAATATGGCTTTGTAAAAGGCTTGGGTACGAATAAATTATTATCTAATTTTTCTAACTTTATGTACGATAACCTAAAGAACAATATGAATATCTTATGCTTATTTGTGGATTATTCGAGGGCTTTTGACACCATAGAGCACAAAATATTGTTAGATAAGCTAGAAACATACGGCTTTAGAGGGCCTTCCCTCAAACTTTTTCAAAATTATTTACTTTTAGAATGTTTTCTGTCAAAATTGGTAACACTTACAGCAGGAAACAACCACTTGGTATCGGTGTGCCTCAGGGTCGGTGCTGGGCCCTTTATTATTTATACTTTACATGAACGATTTGCCAAATTTAATTCAGAACTGTAAAATCTTTATGTTTGCAGATGATGTCCTATTAATATCAGTTCACAGAAAGTTACCAGCAGCACAACTGTTTTACAAATTGATACCGATAACATGACTAAATGGTCTCATGATAACTACCTAGTATTGAACAGAGAGAAGACCAAATTGATGCATATCACAAGTCCATATATACAAAGAGGTGAACCAAATATTATAATACACTCTTGTAGATGCTTCCAATTGAAAAAAAGAGGCTTTAATTCTTGCACAAGCAGCTGCACGAATATTGCACAGTGCTCCATCTATCAATACCTAGGAATCACAGTGGATAACTTCTTTCGGTGGGATCATCAAATCAATAATGTTTGTAAAAACTGAAAATGGTCCTTGTTAAAATGTACTATATCAGAAATTTGGTTTCATTAAAAGTTAAGAGGATTTTATACATTGCGCTGGCTGAATCTATAATTAGATATGGATTACCAGCCTGGGGTTTTGCTGGTAATATCCAGTTAAACAAAATTCGAGTTGTACAGCGACAATTATTAAAACTAATTACCAATGCTGACCCAGGTACTAGTATGCAAGAGTTACTTACACAATCTAATGTATTAGGCGTTAAAGGTTTATTTTATTTTAACATTGTTATAGATAATTTTTTTAAAGATACATATCTGGAAAGAAAAACTAACGATTACGGATTAAGATCTAACAATTATGTGGTTCCGTTAGCGCTAAATAAATATGGTGAGAATAATTTGTCATACATAGTTCCCAAACTTTTAACAAACTTCCGCCTGAAATTCAAAATTTTCAAACATGAAAAACTAAAATCTGATTTAAAAGATTTCTTAAACTCACAGTACCCATAAATTAGTATAGAACGAATGCTTTATTATTATACCACGAACAAACATTTATATTTTTAAACATCTGAATTTAGTAATGTTATTTTACTTGTGTTATTTGTTACTTATTTTGATTCATTTAAGGGGTTTAGGAATTATTTAGCACTCTAGGAGTGATTTAATAAGTTTAGGGTAACAGATATACTTAGATTCTTACAAAATTGGTAATTAAGGATGTATTTATTATAAGGAGTATAACGATTAGTAGAAATTTATGTTGGATTCGGGGATTTCTTTTTTTTTTGGGAATTTAAAGGTTTTTATTTTTATTTTTATTTTTATTTGTTTTTCTTTTTGGCAGTTAAATACGGTTTTTGCAATTACTTATGTATTTGATATATGTATGTTACAAAATGTATGTTAAGTTATGGAATTGCACTTAGTATTATTATAAGGGTTCGTACTTTGATCTACATATAGAAATTGAAATTATTGTTTTACGTGACTTATGATGTCTTAAGTATATATTGTATAATGATATAAGAAACAGCTGAAAGTGATGAATTCAACCTCTTAAACTGAACATCCCACCTTGCAATTATAATGAACATACGTTCAATGCGGAATGACAACATGAAATTATAGAGGGTTGAGCTTAAATGAATTAATATAACTCTAAGAATCGGAACTAGTTTTACTGTTAGTGTAATTATTTATAAAATAATTAACTTAGGATGTTTATGTGTACTGCTAGCAGTAATTTATTTGGTTTATAGCGTCTTGTCAAGCAGCAAATGGCTAGCTTAAGATGCAAATGTAAACAAATTGAATAAAGAAATCTGAAATTGAATTGAAATTGAACATCTACTCCTACTCCTACCACTCTCCACCACTCCTATCATCCACTCCTACACGCCTACCCTACTCCTACTCCTACTCCTACTCCTACTCCTACTCCTACTCCTACTCCTACTCCTACTCCTACTCCTACTCCTACTCCTACTCCTACTCCTACTCCCACTACTCCTACTCCCACTCCCACTCCCACTCCCACTCCCACTCCTCCTACTCCCACTCTACTCCTACTCCTACTCCCACTCCTACTCCTACTCCTACTCCTACTCCTACTCCTACTCCTACTCCTACTCCTACTCCACTCCTACTCCTACTCCTACTCCACTCACTACTCCTACTCCTACTCCCACTCACTCCTACTCACTCTACTCCCACCCTACTCCTACTCCTACTCCTACTCCTACTCCCACTCCTACTCCTACTCCTACTCCTACTCCTACTCCTACTCCCACCTACCCTACTCCTACTCCTACTCCTCTCCTCTCCTACTCCTACTCCCTACTCCTACTCCTATCCCCATACTCCATATCTACTCTACTCCACTCATATCATACCACACTCCATACTCCACCTCCACTCTACCACTCCTACCCACACTCATACTCACACTCATACCATACTCACCCATACTCAACTCATACTCATACCACACCAACTCATACTCATACCAACTCATACTCAACCACACCATACTCATACCACACTCATACTCACACCATACTCATACTCACACCACACTCACACCATACTCATACCATCACCATACCATACCACACTCATACCACCACCATACTCAACTCATACTCACTCATCTCATACTCATACTCATACCTCACCATACTCACACCAACTCCATACTCATACTCATACTCATACTCTACTCTACTCGTACTCATACTCATACTCATACTCATACTCATACTCATACTCATACTCATACTCATACTCATACTCATACTCAATCAATAATAGCTGTCGCATTAGCATATTCCTACGATTTGAGCAAAGTAAATTCAATTTCTACACCGAAACATCTTAAGTTCTACGATAAGTAACCTAAAAATTTAATAAAGAAAATCTACATTCAATTTTTCTTGAATTGCCATCTCATTAAAGGAGATAGCATATTTTTAATTTTACACAAACAAAACTAAAGCTGTTTCTTAAAAAAAAAGGAATTAATGAAATATATCCATCGTACAACCAACTTATGGTTTCTCACAAGCTAACTACGCGCAATAAAGGAAAATCCGATTAACGTCTGTCTATGGAACCGCTCGCAACGCTTCAAAACAACACGTTTACAGTACCTGCCAAGAAACATACTTAAGGTTCAAAGAGATATTTAGTGCCCGCAGGATGTGTTGCCTAACTTTAAGCATTAAATTATAGAAAATGTAGCATACCAATTAATAATTTATATCAGATACGCAACAACGATTAGCGAGCCAGAAATAACCTTGTATAAAACACGTACATAAATTCATTTTAAAATTTCCGAAAACAAATGTTACGATAGTCGAATACCATATTTAAACGCTATATCAAACTAAAATAGATTGAAGCATTTTTGAATTATAACTGAATATCCTAATAAAATCTTACAAAGTGATGAATAAGCAATCGTTTGAATTGGAAAAGCAGTTAAAATTGTCAATAAATACTCAATAATTGTGAAAAGAATAAGAAAAGTATAATTTTTCCACGAAGAAGGAAAATATTTGCGTGCAGGAACTGCACGTAACAAATCCCTCAGTAAAATTAGAAAGTCAGAGTGGGAAGAAAAAGCAATGGACCAAGTAGTATTCTAACAGGACACCACAAGAACATTCGTTTCAAAAAAGAAAAGAGAAAAAGAAATTTTTAACCGGCCCAAAGAACCAATATACCGGACCAAGCGAAGAAGGTAGAGGATTATATAAAAAGAAAAAAATATGGTAACAATCAACGAGGACACAGATAGATTGGCTTAACACGGCAAAAATCGTCGGTAAACAAAGAAAAAAATGGGTTTCTCGCGAGAACAGACCTCAAAGTAAGAAAAGAAACAAAGAGGGAAACCAAAAGCAAAAGCCAAAACGAGACAATAGCTGTCAAACTTCAAAGTATTCTAGAAAACCTGAAGAATGCTGGGTAGAAAAATTAAGGTACTTTCAGCTGTGGTAGCAAAGACCATTATTTACAACCCTGTTTTTAGTTTTTGTTTTGTTTTTGTTCCAGTTTTTGTCAGATTTTTAGGTTTGTTAGATTGTTAGAGTTTGTTAGGTTTGTTAGATTTTTAGGTTTGTTAGATTTTTATTTAGTTTTTATTTAGGGTGAATCAATTATGAAGTAAGAATAAATTAGGAGCACGACTATTTTTCGCGTTTAAACCCAATGTAGTACCTCCGGGTGGAGCATTGGGGACGTGGCCGCAAGTATAGCGGCCCTAATTCAAATTATAATGTGGTAGCAAAGAATCGTATCAAACGAACAACTGAAGAAAAGAATAACTGACTAGACCGAAAAGTCGACCAAGTCGTAGTTTCCGAAAAAAAGAGGAAAGGTCTAGAAAGTATGTATCCCACGAAGTTGATCGAAAACTTTAATCAAGTCAGTAGGGTGACTAACAGTAAGAAAACCAGCCAAAGAAAAAGGAAAAAAGTGGAACAAAAGGAACGAGGAAGCAAAGCTAGAATTAAAGAAACTATAAAAACTGTACAAGATTCGAAAGAAGAAGACAGTGTAACAAGTTTATTTTCCAGCAATATCTTGACAAATATTTAAGTTAATATTTTTATAAAAAGTCAATTCAAGTATAATATCTCTACACAATTGTTGAATCCAACATGAGCTTTAGAACTGCGAGCATAAATTATAAGTTAAGCGGTGACAGAAAATACCATTTGCATGCGTCATTATAAGAGCTCCCTTCTTCGTTAATTATAAAAATCGTTAAACTGTTACAGGCGGTAGTATACGTCGTAATAGAACACTTTCACCTGAGCTGTTGCTTGAGAAGGTCATTCGTTATTTGTATAGAAGAACATGGCATCGGATTATTACACCTGGTGTTGGAAACACAGGAAGAAAAAAGTTGATTTTGATATTAAATCGTCTTTGTTAAAGGCACTATATGTCGACGCTTGGCAGAATATAGTTTGCACAAGACGAGGCGTAATTTAAAATGGTTGGCTTTAGAATAGCAGCAAGTATTACCGAGCTTTAGCGCCTTTGTTAATTTAAAATTTGCAGTGCAACTTATATGAAAAGCAACTTATAGGATATGTAAAACTTATATGAAATGCAATTATTGGTAATGTAAATTTTATTTGAAATGCAACTTGTTTGAAACGTAATTTAATTGGTATGCAACTTATTTAATATGCAGTTTATTTGATGTGGCAATTTATTCAAGGTGGATTACTTACTTGATGTGGATGCACGTGATGTTCGTTTAATATTCTGTATCAAGGTTATTTAGATTATGTGGTTTTGGAGAATTCTAACTAGATTATTGTTGAAATAAGAAGATTCCAAACTATTATTTAATATTCCGGAGATGGTTCAAATACATTGCAAGTATTCTTCTGATGGATAAACATTTGATATGTAATTAAAGTTTTTAAGTACGTCAAGCTGTAATCTTTGGAATGACAAACAAGTAAGTTTTGTTTGTTCACGTGGAAATTTCCTAGTTCATTATGTGATTGACCTCAGATTATTTTTATCATTGGTGAAAGGAATCTATGAAACTTCACTTTTATTTTTTATTAGTACAAACAAAAAATGGTAGAGGGCGGTATATATGTAGAATAAGGGTTAACTTTCAGGATTAACACAAATTAAAGCTATTATTTAAATACCAAACTATCTAAGTTCAGATAACTAAATTGTTTCATTTTGTTCTACAATAGTTATTAATTGGAATATTTTATTATACAATTTAAATGTGAAGTCTAAGTAGTACTACCGAAGGCCAAATAAAAAAATATGTAGCATACATTTAATCATTCATAATGCGCAAGTTTAAACAATTACAAGAATAATTATTGCCAGACTTTTATAATGTAAAAATTACAACACTCTAATTTTTGTGAGATACAGATGTTGAGATCATTATCGTGTATATAAGTACATATTTTTCCTAATCATAATTTAGTCAATTTTTGAAGTAAATTTGTTAAGATAAAGCTTAGTAAATAATTTTTAACTGAAACTTAGAAAATAGAAATTCATTTTGGTCAAGTCTATAATTATTAGTTGGAATGAATGAGCTTTGATTCTTATTAATTATAAATTTGTTTGAAGTAAATGCACAAACTGTGCTAGTTTTGGTTTAATCTGATTACAGGTGTAGTAGTGCATCTTTAACGATAAATATCGAGCCTTTATGTAATCATCTATAAGAATTATGTTCTCGTAATATTTTTGTACAGCGGTATTTGCGTATAGGTTTCCGCATTCTCCTTATATAAACAGACTCAAATTAGGAGGTCTTTATTTTATTCAAAAATTCGGTGGCGCCATATTCACTATATTTTTGGAGTTAATCCAACCCCGACCCCAACTCATGTTCTATCCAGAGCAAATCGCTCGACTACCCGCTTAACCTTTGGAGGTTTCCTTATCTACGAGCCATTTTCCATCTAAAGTAACCTTGGGCTTTTTACATCATCAGGAAATCCTCGTTATCTATCCTTGTGCCTTTCAGCTGGCAATATAGGAGTAAAGAAAAATAACCCAATAGTAAGGCAAAACGTTATAACAGAACAAAAAAGAAGATACAAACAAAAATATGTGTGTATGTGGATATGAAGTGAGTATGGTATGGGGTATTTTCTGATTCGGGCCCACACGTGAAACGAAACAAAAGCAAAGAAAAAGATAAACAAAAATATGTGTGTGCGCGTATGGAGTGTGTGTGTGTATGGAATGTGTGTGTGTGTGTGTGCGCGTGTGTGTGTGCGCACGTGCGTGTACAAAGAGCGTGTTGGACAAGTTTAGTTGCAGGGCCAGATACTTCAAAGGTGCGATGCGTGCACCGCTGTTACGGTTCAATTTTACGTAACGTGTTTCCTAATTTTTATACGTACTTCGTTCCCAAATACGACGCCTATGGTTTATTTCCTTATTGTAATTTATCAAGTTTCGTTCATAAATTCAAGTTTTAATTCTTGTATGTTGATAACGTGCATAAAACTAATCCTTATCACTTCAATACGAGTCGTGATTATTTGTTCTATTCTTAATTTGACTCTCGACGCTTGGTAACGTGCATCTTATTGTGAACTAATTTGTAGTTCCGCCCTTATTATTTTAATTTTGGGAAATTGATGATCCGTTATTTAAGAGCGAATTATTAGTGAAGATTTTATATTTGCTCTGCTCTTTTGAGAATTTTATAGAAGTTCGAGGTAAGGTTATTTGTAACTTTTATGCACGTAAACTTCATACAGTTGTTATTTTTGTAGGACACACATTTGAAAACTCGTTGATAACATCGAGTTTTGTTCTTATGACTTAAGCCCGTTTTGATAAGGAACCGCAAAACGGTAAAGTAAATAGTAGGTGTGTTCACATCTAATTACAACATTTTAGGGTTGCACTTTTACAGTTGTAGTTTGCAGTTTACAGGTTGCAGATTTACAGCTTTGTAGTTTGCAGTCATGTAGTGCTTGGTATTTCAGTCTAGTAGATTATGTACGTATTTTATTGAAACAAACTCAGGCGTACCTGCCAGATACGATATCCGCGTTCAGGACCTGTTCTGGTAAGATCTTTCCATATTATATTGTGATTGTACGTGCCGCTAATCTGGTATCCATGATGGCTTTCCATCTGCAGGTAACATTATAGAGCCATCTCACATTATAACTGATATTGTAATTTATTTTAATATCATTTTTGTAACAGTTGTGCGTCGGAATTAATTTAACCAACGAATTATTGTACACATTCGTTTGATAGGCAGTTTTATCTGCATAATCGTACGCACAAGTGTTGGTACCACCGCGAGCAGCGTTCGACTGATTTTAAATTTATACAAAGTGAACCTAATGAAAATATACTGCAGCCATTTAATTTCTAATAAGTGTATGGTACATATTGAAAAGTACGTTGCTTTCATTAACCCAATCGCTTGCGTTTAAGCTTTGTTATGATGTAAAATTGATGTTTATGTTTAACCCTATGAATATTAGAAACCATAAGTGTGTCAGTAAACGATTATATGTTACTTGTATTTCCTTGTTGTCGAGTTTTATGTCCGTTAAGCATCTACAGATTGCGTGAGAAATTTCCTAGATTGATTTCGCGGGAGGCGTAAAGTTCTGATTTAGGTGGCGCTCTCCAAGACTCTTATTCACCGTGTCGACCTTAGGTTATTTGTATCTTGGTGCAAATTCCCACTCCCCCTCACCGACCAGAGTCTAGTCGTGGTAAAATACGGTTACTCCTGCGGCTAACGGTGTGTATGGTTTTTTTGTGTTAGGAAACCGTTTTACCGCACACCTTAAAAATTATAGAATTAGTAAATTAGGTTTGAAATTTTTGGTACGTATTTACATTATCTAAATAAGTTTTATTAAAATTGTGTCACCCGTTGTATTAATAAAAAACATTATTGCTCAGTGTAATTATGGTACACTCTATACTATCCAACGCCGTGTTCGTATTACTCATAATATCATTTGCAAACAGGTTAGCGTGCGGTGTTCCGACTGCACAAACCCTTTCTTTTACTGTGATACAAGAAATGCAATTGAACTGCTTACGGTTTGACGTCGCTCCACTAGGAGGGTTAAAACTACATATCTAGGATTGATGTCCCTTTTGCTACTTTAGTACGGCGCATCGTCTTTTCAGGGTTTTTGAGTTACAGATTATTACGATTGTTTACAACGGCATTTCTACGTACTGCATCGCTTAAAGTATTAGTTATTGGACGCATGTACTTCTTCTTTATTGACCTTCAATTAGTTTATAATATTAATTTAGTGGTAGTATAATCCGGTCTGAATGGACCTACACCTTGAAGAAGTTCTAGATTACTAGCACGGTTAGAACGGCTTCAGAGTGCCAGTGATCTAAAGAGCCGAAGTATAGGTTTAACCAAATTAGTAGGGTCCTTAGTGAGAAACCAGACTAAGACAGGTTCCCGCAGGAGGGCAGCTGCTCTTTCGGTACTTAGATTGGCAGAAACCATTGGGGTCGGTATGGCATTCTAAGACACACTACTGCGATGTGGAAAGCAATGGGAAACCACCGCATTACCTCCTAAGTACACAGCGTAGTTAAATTATTATTAAAGATAATGGCATCCTCTGGGGTAAAAAATTCCGGATCTCCGGGAGGGCACTACTTCGGAGGTGTGATCAGAAAATTTAGAAAAAAAGTCTGGAACATTCTGCGAGTCAAAGCGTGAAATGTCATAAGCATGAGGCAAGTAGGAAAGCTAGAGAATTAAAAAATTGAAATGGATAGGCCAGAGGCGGGGGATTTTTGGAGTGGAGACTTTAGGGTAATTCATATAGGAGAAGAGGAAGGAAATTCGGGTGTAGGGATAGTTATGCCAAAAAAAGATACGACACTGTGTAAAATATTACTTACAAAAGTACGAAAGAGTACTCATGGTTAGATTAGAATCTAAACAGGCAAATACAGCAATAGTACAAGTATCCATGCCTACCTCCAGCTACGGTGACGAGAAGGTAGAAACGATCTACAAAGATATCGAAAGCATACTAAGATACGTAAAAGGACATGAAAATGTAATAATTACGGGGGATTTCAATGCACTGGCAAATGAGGGGGGAGGGAAGAGCGGTTGTAGGATTATTTGGTTTAGGCACAGGAAACGACAAGGGAAATAGGCTGGTAGAATTTTGCGATAAGAACAATTTAATCATCACAAACACATTATTTCAACATCATGCTAGAAGACAATATACGTGAAAGATGCCAGGAGATATAGGAAGATATTAAATAAATTACATTCTTATTAGACAGCGGTTTATGAATCAAATAAAAGGCTGTAGAAGCTACCCAGAAGCAGATATAGACACTGACTACAACATAGTAATTATTTAGGCCTCCAATGGTTCACCCAAAGGTACTACTTGGCCAGGAAGCGAGTTTTTTTTTTACCTGAAAAATTTTGAATTTTGTCGAACCTTTGCTATTCCAAGCAAGGCAAGGATCTTCAACGTGCGTGACAACACTCACATACGGGACCTCCATTTTACCTCTCATCCGAACGAGGGCGTATTTTTGTAAAAATGCTCGCTTAACATTTTTCAAGCAGACTGTGTCCGGATTCAAACCCGTGACATTGGGCGTAATTATGAAGACCGCTCTTAAATTTAAAGAGAAACGGAAAAAGGCACTTTGACTTTGAGAAGCTATAAGATAAAGATATCCACGAAAGATTAGAAAAAAGTCAAATGAATTGCTGAAAGATATTGAGAAAATTTTTGATACTAAGGAAGTAGAAACAGAATCGAATAATATTAGATCCAGCTTGTACATGGCTGCCAGGGATATTCTGGGGTTTACACAAAGAAAAAAGAAACCATGGATGACAAAGGATATCCTGAATTTAATAGAAGAAAGACGAAAATACCAAAATAGATCAGACGAACCGGAAAACAGAGATACAAAGCCATACAATGGGAAATTATTCGCAAATGCAGGAAAGCTATAAAGAAATGGATTGATAAAAAGTGCAAAGCGGTACAAACTAAGGTGGAAATAAAAAAGACAAACGAAGCATACAAACCAATTATAATGAATTTTAGGGATATAAAACTTTGTAGCAAAAATATAAGGGGCGCGGAAGGAGACATCATTATAGAAAATGTAGAGAAAGTGTTTAGATGGCAAGAATATATAGAAAATTTATATGCAGGAGAGGAACTAACAGCACTAGAGCAGGAATCAGACATTGATAACGATAACTTGGGATATCCTATACTAAAAGATGAGTTTGAATTAGCCCTAAAAAACCTGAAAAATGGCAAAACACCGGGTATAGGTAAGGAGCTAGCAGAAACTCTATAAGCCGCTGGACTAGCAGTAACAGGACGTCTCTTCCAACTTGAAAACTGTATGTATGAGACAGGCGAGATACCCAAAGATTTCAAACGTAACATCATAGTCACTATACCAAAAAGAGAGGCGCGGATAGATGTGAAAATTTTTAAACAATAAGTTTGACAGTACACGTGTCAAAAATATTAACTAGAATTGTCTAAAGACAAATGGAAAAACAAACTGAAAAAATACTAGAAGAAGATCAATTTGGGTATAGGCGAACACAGGAGGCTATTTTAGCTCTGAGGGTGATAATGGAGAAAACAATAGAAAAAGGGGAAAGCGTGTATATGGGGTTTGTAGATCTAGAAAAAGCATTCGACAATGTAAAATGGAAAAAAATATTCGAAATACTCAAAAAGATTGGAATGAGTTTTAGGGATAGACGGATGGTACATAGCCTATACAAATAGCAAACAGCGGTAATAGAATTAGAGCAGGAACGTGGAGAAGTAAATATTAGGAAAGGGGTGAAACAGGGATGTGCCCTATCCCCATTAATTTTTAACTTGTACATTGAAGAGACAATGAATACTGTCAAATGCAGAAAGACATTTGGAGTTACTATGCAGGGACAAAAGATTGATGTGCTTGGATACGCAGATGATATAGCGGTATTAGCATCCAGCAGGGAAGAGTTAGAGGCTGATTTTAATGAAATAGAAACAGTTTTAACAGAGAGATACGGCATGAAAATTAACAAAAATAAAACTAAAGTACTAGTATGCAAAGGAGGGGAGAATAATCAAAAACAAGAATACAAAGAGTAAAAATAGGTATAAAGAACTTACAATAGGTTAAGGATTTCTGCTACCTAGGAAGTCAAATAATGCAAGCTGGAAAGAGCGCAAAAGATATAAAACAAAGATTAGCACAAGGTCGTGCTACATTTAACAAGAAAAAGCGACTACTGTGTTAAAAGACAACAAACATACAAACAAGGAAAGGATTGCTTAAAATATATGTGTGGAGCACAGCACTGTACGGCTGGCTCCTCAATTAGAAATACTAACATACTTTCGTTATTATATTTAATGTTTAAAATTTAATCAATGTGCTTTTCAACTAACGTAAATTCTTTATAGAGTAATTAATCATTTGAACACGATCCTTTTAATTATTAATTGCAAAATGTAAATCTTTTAGAATATGCGATTTTATATGAACTTGGGATTCATTTACGGGTATTTTATACACACTTTTCCCGTATTACATACAATTGAGTATTTAAACGTAACTTCCTGTAAACACAATGCTATTATAATAGAATATAGGTGAGACTTTTTGTTTACGTATCGAATGTAATAAATGGCTTTGTTCTATCAGTAACACGATCCATTCGTTATTAAACTATTTAATAGTCACGATTTGTATGCATTTTATACCGGGCATTCTACAAATATTTTCTATACAAACAAGTATCGAGTTTGTGTGTGTGTGCGTGCGTGAGTACGTGCGTGAGTGCGTGCGTGCGCGCACGCCCGCGAGTGCGTGTGTATGTGTATTATGTATGTTATTAGTTAAGAATTACAATGTAGATAAAATTAAATGTTGGTGTTCCCTCTTTGTACTTATTTAAAATTAATAAATTTGATTTATTTATTAATTTGTTTAATACTTGGTCTGCACTCCAGATTTGTGCCTGAGGTCTCAAAATTCAAAGTCGGCGCTGTTTGTGCTCATTTAACCGACCCTGTGCCTTTTGTAGTTTCTAAGATACTATCGGTGGGCATCAAAATATTGACCACCCTGTATAGAAAAGTTATTCAAAAGATTAGTGTGCTTACCCGAATTCGCAAATCCACTTTTGGCACACTATGGAGTGTTTAGTTGGAAATCTAAAGAAAGTCATAAGCGGCGCAATTCTTTTATTATTTTTGTACAAGAAAAACCTGACATATATGCCCGGGCGCAATCATTTTACGTTTATATATACCCCACATAAATTACAAAGAGCAACAAATCTAATATCTGCTATATTATATGGCAATATACTAAACATTACTAGGTACTATAAAACGCACTCCTTTTAAGTTTAATAAGAAAAATGAAACTATAATTTATTATCAGAATACATTCAACCCAGGCACTTTCTTATGCGTTGTAATAACAATATTCTACCATGCATGCATTTACTTTATAATGTAAACCGCGTATAATAGAAGTTTGAAGAGCCATATTTTTAGGTAGGCATGTTTATTGTAATCCCGGTCTTTGAGGCGAATGCCGACAACCATAAACACTCCTAAGGTGATGTGTCTTTGTCACGCTTTCTGTACTCAACTTTGCACTCCGCTAGAATTCATTGTGATATTAACTAAATACAATGGCGCTTCTAGAGCTAAGGTTTCGCGTCCAAAAGTTTTTCCCACTGAAAACAGTATTTACACCTCAACGAAGTGTATTAAACGCTACGTAAAACTTGTAATGTATTCGCTTACATTTTATAGAAAACTGTATCGCGCTCATTGATCCGATCGTAATTTACCACAGCATGCCTAGATGCCGCCGTAATCATAAACACGGACACCATGTTAGTTTTTGCTTTATTGTTATGGTCACACAAGATTTTGAAAACTAGTTACAGATTTTATTGTTATTAGCAGAGAGCAAATTCTATAATTTTGACATCCACGTACATACAGTAACGTTCTATGCATTTCACGCAAAGCTGTTAATGTCGCTTGAGTTAATCGTAATTGCTTTTTAGCCTTTATTTTCTTTTGGTTAATAGAGTAAATAGCTTTCACTTATTCAATTCTATAAGTAGCAATATCCGGCACCTGATGTATTGCTTGGATTTGCTGCTAAATACTAAATACTACAGTTGAAGCACAACAAAACTTGAGTCGTTTATGTTTCGGCCAAAAATAATAGTAACTGGAAAAAAACAATTTTATAATAATTTATAAGCAATTTACTTTTACACACAATTAAAATTGTCTTAATTTAGCCTACGCTTCTTCTTAATAAGAAAATTTTCCGTTACTTTACTGATACTCCAAGCTCGATACTGACAAACTGTTTAAACGAAAAATTGGGTTATTGTATTTCTTAAGTAAGACTTAAGTTTTAACCTTAAGGGCCGGTTGTACAATGTTAGTTTAAAATCAAATTTATTTTAACTGATATAATAAATATATAAACTATAAACCACACATGTGCTATGTTCAATTGTACTCTGCAAAATTTTTTCATTCCATTTAGGTTGTCACCGACGTCGTCTTGTGACAATGCACATCTTATAAGAAAGCCGTGCGACCACAATACCTGTATATATACCTGTTAAAACTTCATACAGTTGGAGGTCAGCGATTGACAGTATAGATGGCCTTATCGTATATTGTTGTTGTGCTACACATATGGCGGAGCGATAAAGCCTTTTCGCTTCACCAACGACACTCTCTCTCGTATCGTTTCACCGACTCAACACCTAATAACTATAACCGCGAGTGCATAAGTGCTGCTGCCCGACCAAGTGCGTCGACCGGTAAACAACACCTATCTTCGCGGGAGTAAATTGGTGAACAACATTGCAAGGTAAGCAAAGCATTAATTACGGTTTGACCTATGTTACTGTTTTTCGCGCCTAACCTCCAATTGCATACAGTCCATTTGCTAAGCTTTACGCTTTGGGAAACGTTCTGGAGCTGTCCCGTTTTTATACACTCCAACGTGTACCACACAAAAAGTGGTCCTTCTGAACCTCATATCACAAAAAGTGGTCCTTCTGAGCCTCATATCACAAAAAAAGTGGTCCTTCTGAGCCTCATATCACAAAAAGTGGTCCTTCTGAGCCTCATATCACAAAAAGTGGCCCTTCTGAGCCTCATATCACAAAAAGTGGTCCTACTGAACAAATAAGCTTTGAATTATAGTCAAAAATAATATAATTCATTAGCGGGATCACTAAAATTTAAATTATTACATTAATTCATTTTCAAAACTATTTTCTAAAAGTGGGTTTGAATATTAAAATGCATCATTTCTATTAAAGATTTCAAACTTCAATTATTATCAATAAACGAGTACTTTGCATTTAGCATCACAGGTGTTCAAAAACTTGTTCCAATTTATTTAAAGTTTGTAGTTCATTAATATCTTGTTACTACGCTTATCAATCAGCTGTGTACATAACAAAATAAGGCAAAGGACTTTAACGAAACTGTTTGTTTACATTTTTGTTTGTAAATATTACGTACCTAATGCACTTTATTTCTTAGAATTCTGAATTCACTTATGTTAGTTTAAGTCTGTATCAGCATTAACATTGCTTCTCCACGAGTACTGTGTTTACCTTTAGGGCTTTGCAACTGCGTTACATTTTCTATTAGTTATTTGTGTTTTCAATTTGTTATGAGTATACCTGGTACAATATGGAACCAGAACGTGAAGTTATTGTTGAATTTAAACGATTAACAAATCGCAAAGAAAGGTACTGGCGACGTTTGCAAGATTGTTACGATTTAATTTCTACGTTACCAACTAATCTTGATCAATTTAAAGCTCGTGTTAGTCAGCTAGATGACGTAAGAACAAAATTTTTAGATGTCTTAGATGAATTATCGTCACTCTCTGACGTTTATAAAACCTTATTTACGGATACCGTTAATCTAGAATCTACGTTCAATACTATGTACTACGACATTTTAGCTAATGCGGCGCGCTATGTCGTTTCAGACACAACGCCCAATGTAAATACTATTGATATTTCTGGAAATACCAGATCTAATGTTCATTTACCAGAAATAAAAATAGATATATTTCGAGGTGACCCCGAGAAATTCGGTGCGTTTAAATCTCTATATGACAACATTATTTACAACAATAACGCACTTAATGATTGCGAAAAATTCACATATTTGCTTTCATATTTGGATGCGACGGCATTAAAGCTAGCACAATCTGTTCGATTTGCTCAAGAAAATTATATGGTTGTTTATAATTTCTTAGTTCAACGCTACACTAATAAACGAATAATTGCTAATCATTATTTATCCAAAATATTTTCACTAACTCAACTAAAGACGGATTCCCCAAAAGTTCTTAGTGATTTATGTGAAACCCTGCAAGCCAACGTCACAGCTCTTATCGACATGCAGCTACCTGAGTTGGCCGATTACATATTTTTATTTTTGTCCCTCGGTTTATTAGACCCGAAGTCGAGACAAGAATTCGAAAAGGAACATTTAAATCAAACATTTCCGAAATTTAACGATTTTATTAAATATTTACGCAACAAATGTTCTATCTTAGCACTGGTGAGCGGTAACAATAATACACCACCATCAAAAAATGTGTCTAGTCCACCACAAAGGGCTAACCCTCAACCATATTATACAAATTCTGTAAACAATAAGCGTGTAACAATGTCCGCACAGGAAGTTACTTCACGACGATTTAATGCACAGCAGGCCGTTTCTAAGCCGTGTCCTGCCTGCGACGATCAGTTCCACAAATTTTACAGATGTCCAAAATTATTAGCTTTATCAACTCTAGAAAGGCAATACATGGTAAAGCAATATCATAGATGTTTTGCGTGTTTATCACCACATCCTCTTTCGACTTGTAAGTCCAAATATCAGTGCAAACGGTGCGGTAGTAAAATGCACCATACGCTACTGTGTATCGAGGCACCAATTTCATGCAGTACTCCGACTCCGCCACAAAGCGCGGTAGGACACTCTACAGGTGCCGCTAATTCGGCTGAACATTTTCCTGCTCCAGTCTCTCTTGTTCATTCCTGTGCAAATAAACAGGGAACCGTTGCGCTTTTAGCCACGGCGCAGGTACGAATTTTAGCCTGTGACGGTAGTTGGCATCGCTGTCGCTTGGTTTTAGATTAAGGGTCGCATTCTAATTTCATCACATTATCTTTAGCTAACAAGTTAGGTCTTAAACGCAAGAAATGTCCTTTTGAAATACGTGGAGTAGGCCAATCTCCGCTAGAAAAGGTTCATGGAATTGCTACCTGTAACGTTACATCAATATATGATCAAAACGTTTCTTTAAATTTACAGGCTGTTGTTTTATCTCGTATTACCGCAGATCTTCCTATAGCAAATTTATCTAAGCATTTAATAAACAAATTTTCGTCCCTACAATTGGCGGATCCTGAATTTCACAAATCCGCTCCGGTCGATATGCTGTTAGGTGTTCAAGCTGTCTTAGATGCCACACCCAACGATTCGTTGCGTATAACAGGCAAGCCATCGGCGCTTCTTACCTCGTTTGGTTGGGTTATTATGGGTGATGTACCAGCTTTAAGTCAACCGTATTCAGGGGTTGCGTTGTACACTAGCATCTCGGAAGAACCGTCCCTTAGCGACACCATTCGTGCCTTCTGGGAAGCTGAAGAAATACCATTTACGCCGCCAATGTCGCCTGAACACGTGGCTTGTGAAAATTATTTCAAGTCCACTACTATACGAAACGAGTTAGGCCAGTATGTGGTTCGATTACCGTTCATAGAAAACACCACCCGAACATTAGTTTCAACACGAGAATTAGCTACCAATCGCTTTCTAAAACTAGAAGCTCGATTTGCACGCGACAAAAACTTTTATAAATTATATTCAGAAAATATTGCTAATTATATATCGCAGGGACAACTCACTCCCGCTGTGAAACAGTCCTTATATATCATGACTCACCACGGCGTGGTTAAAAATAAGCCCTCTAGTACTCAAGTTCGAGTCGTGTTTAGTCCTGCCGATAGGGATATTAATGGTACAAGTCTCAATGATATTCTTTTACCGGGCCCCAAATTACAATCTGATATTGGTCTTGTAATAACAAGATTTCGAATACCTCAAGTCGCACTCACTTGCGATATTCGACAAATGTTTAGATCTATAGTCGTTCACCCAGAAGATAGAACATTTTTACATATTTTTTGGAGGTTTCACCCTTGTGAACCTTTAACGGAATATGAACATACCCGCGTTATTTTTGGCGCTACCTGTAGCCCTTTCCTTGTCCTTCGTGTTCTATAGCAGTTGGTAGAAGACGAGGGTCACTGTACCCCGGGCTTCCTGAGCCTTAGATCATCAACTTACATTGATGATATTTTGACTGGATCCGATTCTGTAGAAGAAACTCTCCTTCTAAAAAATGAATTGATCAATTTACTAAAACTAGGTAACTTCGACTTAGGAAAATGGGGAAGTTCACACACTTCAGTTATTGATAAGTCGGAAACGGACGTTCTAAATCTACCGAACTCTGATCCTACTTTGACAACACGTGATGTTCTGGGTCTCTGTTGGGATATGGGTTCCGATACATTTAGATGTAAAGTTCCAAATAATGCAGACATCCCTACTAAGCGAGGAATTTTGTCACGCATAGCACGCATATTCGATATTAATGGTTATTTAAGTCCATTTACGGTTCTTCTCAAATGCCTTATGCAACGCCTATGGCTACAAAAGGTGGATTGGGATAAACAATTGCCCGCAGAAATTCTTCAAGAATGGCAGCAAATTCAAATTGAACTGCCACTTCTCGAATACATAACAATACCACGATCTATTTGGAAAATCGGCAATAGTCAAACCCGTTTAATCGGATTCTCCGACGCCAGTTCCGTAGCGATGGCCGCTGTTGTTTATCTGCGATTTGAAGTTGATGAAAAAATATATGTACATTTGATAGCTTCCAAAACCCGTGTAGCCCCTTTGAAAACGTGGACCATTCCTCGTCTTGAATTAGGAGCGGCATGTATTTTGGCAAAACTAATGAAACATACAGCATTAGCATTTGATACCATCAATTTGCTAGATCCAATATGCTTTAGTGACTCTACAAACACACTGACGTGGATTTGTACGCCACCTTATCAGTTAAAATTATTTTTTGCGAACCGAGTGGTGCAAATTCATGAAAATCAACCCACAGCCATATGGAGATACGTTCCCAGTTCTGCGAATGCTTCCAATCCTGCAAGCCGAGGATTGAGGCCATCCGAACTACTGAATTGTACACTCTGGTGGCAGGGTCCTGATTTTTTACACCGCGATTATTGTGATTGGCCAAGTGATAAATACACACACAATATTGCAGACGGGTTTAAAGCAGTACAATACGCACTCGTCTCTACTGTTGATGTGAAACAATACTTGGTAGTACTACAAAGGTCCTCGAACTTGCTAAAAATTGAACGAATTTTTGCGTACGTTAAAAGGTTCACGTTTAACTGTCTTGCACGCAAACGTAATCTTGCAAGGACTACTGGTCCGTTAAATGCCTCTGAGTATCGTAGCGCTCTCACATTTGCCATTAGAATTACTCAGTACGAGCACATCTACGACGATATCGTCTTATTAGAAAAAGGGCAACCTAGCACAAAAATGTACCGTCCGTTGTCACCTTTTCTCTCTCCCACGGGATTAGTCATGGTGGGGGGCCGTTTGCGCCATTCCAGCCTTTCTATAACTAGCAAACATCCCTACCTTATCCCAAAAAACAGCAGGTTAGCTGTATTAATATGTGATTACTATCACATATATTCAGGTCATGGGGTCCGCGGCTAACTCAATCATTAGTTACCCGTACATTTTGGATTCCTTGTATCCGTCAATTAATTCGAAGTAGAATATTTCGCTGCCTGACTTGCTATCGCTTCCAAGGGAGCCTATTCAGCCTCCTATGGCAGATCTTCCGCTTTATCGCCTCGAACCCGGAAGATGCTTTACGCATACCGGTTTGGATTTTGCCGGTCCTTTTACAATCAAGCTATCCTCGTTGCGATCGACAAAATTTCAAAAGGCATATATTGCCCTCTTTATTTGTATGGTGTCACGTGCCATTCATATGAAGGTTGTCACAGCTTTAACAACGGAAGCCTGCCTTGCTGCATTAGATAGATTTATAGCCAGACGCGGGTTACCCACGAACATATACTCCGATCAGGGCCGCAACTTTCGTGGGGCGGCTAGAGAAATGTTAGAAATATATAAACATTTTGATCAAGCTAATCCCGTCATTGCGCACTACATATCCTCTAGGGGTACAGATGGTGTAACAAGAGTTGTAAAGCTAAAAACACCCACAGGCGAAGCGGTCCGCCCAATTAACAAGGTGGTACCACTTCCTCCACCATAAGTAATTCAGCATTCTAACATGCAATTTTTATTTTTTTTCTTCTTTCTCTACAAATTATGTTTTATTTTATATTTTAGTGCAGGAAGCAAAATGCAGAGTACTCGAATAATTTATACATACCTAAACTTTTTTTTTAAAATTTCTATTTTTATTTTTTCTCCCATTCATTTCACGGTATTCAACAAAATTTACCATTTTGGGTGGAGGGTATGTTAAAACTTCATACAGTTGGAGGTCAGCGATTGACAGTATAGATGGCCTTATCGTACATTGTTGTTGTGCTACACATATGGCGGAGCGATAAAGCCTTTTCGCTT
Organism: Platerodrilus igneus; assembly: GCA_036346225.1. Classification (NCBI taxonomy): domain Eukaryota; kingdom Metazoa; phylum Arthropoda; class Insecta; order Coleoptera; family Lycidae; genus Platerodrilus; species Platerodrilus igneus. Next base: position 3,273,300 of record JARFIW010001358.1, read on the forward strand.
CACCAACGACACTCTCTCTCGTATCGTTTCACCGACTCAACACCTAATAACTATAACCGCGAGTGCATAAGTGCTGCTGCCCGACCAAGTGCGTCGACCGGTAAACAACACCTGTCTTCGCGGGAGTAAATTGGTGAACAACATTGCAAGGTAAGCAAAGCATTAATTACGGTTTGACCTATGTTACTGTTTTTCGCGCCTAACCTCCAATTGCATACAGTCCATTTGCTAAGCTTTACGCTTTGGGAAACGTTCTGGAGCTGTCCCGTTTTTATACACTCCAACGTGTACCACACAATACCTTAACGCGGCTCGCTCCTTATACGATGACCACAACCCCCAACATAAAAATCGCGCACGCTGATTGGCTGCGCGTCACCCCAGCAGCCTCAAGAAAGAGTATAAAACCAGCTGCAATACGACCAGACCGTCACTGGACTCAGTCATCTAGCGCTTCTCTTAGCCTACAGGGAAACAGTCGAAACCTCAGCGCTTCTCCTAGCCTGAGGAGCCACCAGAAGACCCTGGCGCTTCTCCTAGCCGGGGGTACCGTCGAAGAAGATGTCGGCTCTGCTCTGAGCCCGAGGCAGCACGACGACGCCGACGCCTTGGCGCTTCTCCAAGCTCGGAGCACCGTCGTAGAAGACCTCGGCTCAGCTCTGAGCCGAGGCAGCACGACGACGCCGACGTTTTGGCGCTTTCCCTAGCCCAATGCCGTCCGACGCCAACGCTGACGCGACAACGCTGCATGGGCGACGCCTCGACGTAGAACCGACATTCGTTAACCCGAACGACCCCAGAAGGTTCGCGGTGAGGAAAACGTACCGAGACGCCGCGGAGCGACGCAATACGAGCACCTTCCTGTAACTCTTGTATATACTTCGCGCCTGAATATATGTTTGATCGTAATTGTTATATTTCACCCCTATACACATATAATAACAAGACAAGTCATTTGCAGTCCGCAATAAGGAATTTGTGTAGAACACAATGAAAAATAAGATGTATCTGTAAATACACTCTTATGAAAATAATAAGAGCTTATTTACTATACAAATCGAGCTAATAGTTGCATAGCCATTAACAAAACACTAGCATTATTATTTCCCCTTGTGCAATAATAATGGTATTGTTTTGTTAATGGCTATGCAACTATTAGCTCGATTTGTATAGTAAATAAGCTCTTATTATTTTCATAAGAGTTTATTTACAGATACATCTTATTTTTCATTTTATATATATATATATATATATATATATATATATATATATTTATATATAAAATATGATTTAACAAAATGTCAAGTAATTACGAACTGCTTTAAATATAAACTACTTGTTGTTGGATACAATTATTGGGAACTATTTAGTTCGAAATGAAATGCTTCCAGTAGTATGTATTTATTTATATACCTGACGTTTCGAATCCTTTTTTGATTCTTTTTCGAAGGCTACAATGGTGACAGTTAAAATACAATTAGGTACACAATAGAAAAACTTACATATAAATTTACATCAGCATTTTAACTTTAACTAGCAAAATCATAACAAATTAAAACTTTAATAACAATAAAACTATAAAGAAGAATAAAATTAGATATTAACCATTAATGTAAAAAAATTTTGTTTGAAACTTATCGAAAAATTAAGATAAATGTCAAATTTAAATTAAGGCATACGCCTTCAAAGGTATCGAAATTATAATGTCTATAAAACGAGGTTTGCATTTCTAACTATTAAATTTATAAAGCGAAGTGTAAACTGCACTTAGGTTGTCTATATCACTTTTAGAATTTAGATTGTTTTTAGTCCTGTTAATATGATAAGATTCTAAAAAAAGTCTTTTTTTGTAGTCACGTTCAACTTCCATTACGTTCACATCGACAAAATTGGGGTTGTGGTGAGTGGTTTGGACATGTGACGCTAGTGCGTAGGACATCTTTCCAAGTTTGGCATCACTTTTATGCTGTGTTAACCTTCTGCAAAGGTACTGTTTTGTTTGTCCAAGGTTTAAGCCCCCACACGAGCACTTTACTTGATAGATGACGTTGCTTAACCATTGTCGGTCTGTCTTATCTTTGACTCGAGTAAATAGATTGTTTATCGATTTGTATATTGTTGCGATCCACTATTAGGCAACTCGTCAAACATACAAACGCCCGGGGCACAGCGTATTCTTCAGCATTCGAGAATCCTTCTACAAAGTTCTAGATAATGAGTCATATCTTAATGCAGGGTATATATAAGGCCGCTTATGAATGTAAGAGTCAGTCTATTCTTGAATGTCTAATATAAATTATATCGTTGTAAAGTAAACGTAGTTGAGTTTTTAGAATATATACATAAATGATATGCTGTGTCTAATGTGCATGCAGCTTGCAGTATACATAAATAAATAGAAGTGTATAAACAAATAGTTGTGTTAGTGTTGTTAATGAACCTATGGTAAAGAAGATAGTTTAAGAAGATATTAGTGCATGTAAATTCATTAGTGTAATAGTGCTTCATTGTTAAGTGTCCTGAAAACATCTATAAATAAGGCATATACTGTTAATTAGACTTGTGAACAGTAAGTAATAAAGACGTTTGTTATTACTTGTTTTAAATTAAAGAAACGCGGTAGTAGTAGCGCGTTACAATATGTATACGTAATTTTAATATTATTGCGCTTCAAAATTCTTGCTAAAGATGGAGATAGTTTGTGAATGTAAGGGATGGTCTTATGAGTGGTAGTGAGTTGAGTTTTTTCGGTTTAACTTCTGTTGTATTGGTGTCTGCAAATAAAATTTCATTCACTGTGGATTTAGGAAAGCTGTTGTTAATAAAGGTAATAATTAATAATTAATAATAGTCATCGAAATATTAATTTTTATAGCAACAAAATAAAAATGCTTAAAAATTCCCTCCAACTAACCCTACCATTATGCTACATAAATGAGTTCGAGTTTAGGCAAGCACAGTGTTTCAAAAAACGATTTATGCAAGTACGAAAAATAAATACTAAAAAGTTTAACAATTTAAAGAACAATCAATTCATATTTAAATCTTTGTTTATTGACAACAGCAAATGGGTGGTTAACCGTAGCAACAAAGAGAAATTTTTTATCACTAGGACCAAAGTTTAACTTAAAAATGAACACATTCGAGATCAACATGGGGAAACTATTAGCTTCAGCAGAGTCAATAATTAACACAAATGAACTCACCAATACAGATAAAAACACACTACGAGCTAAGATTACCAACTGTATTACAAACTTTATTTCTGATCCCAACAATAAATGCCACTCTAGCTTTGAGAATGATGCATATAACAACTGCAAAAATTTTTTAAAACAAAATCCAGATATAGTAGTAACCAGGGCTGATAAAGGAGCAGTCACGGTAATCATGAACAAACAAGAATACATAGACAAGTCTTTAGAACTTTTAAACGACACCAACACATACGATATTCTAGTTAAAGATCCCACACAAAACATCCAAAAAAAGAACAACGAACACATCCAATATTTATTTGATAAAAAAATGATCAGCACCGAGGTTAAAAATCAACTAAAAGTCAACAACGCCGTTCCTGGAAAATATTATGGACTACCGAAACTACACAAGCCTACAATGGAATTGCGACCAATCATTTCCTCTATTGATACACCAACATATCCTTTAGCTAAATGGCTAGCCGAGATTCTCAGCAAAGCGTTTTCCAATTACAACAGGATACAATATCAAGGACAGCTTTAACTTTGTTACTAAATTTAAAAATTTTCATTTACCAGATAATCATATTTTAATTTCTTTGGATGTTAAATCACTATTCACCAACATACCACTCGATCTAACACAAAGAATCATAACTGAAAAGTGGGATTTAATATCACCACACTGTAATTTATCTTTAGACAGTTTGAAAAGTTCAGTCAGTTTGATATTTAATAACATGTATTTCTGCTATGAAAAAAGATTTTATTTACAAAAATTTGGTACACCTGTGGGTTCTCCTCTCTCTCCAATTCTTGCTCAAATTGTGATGGATTCTTTGATTGACGAAGTCTTACCACAACTACCGTTCCATCTTCCATTCTTTGCAAAGTACGTTGATGACATCGTGTGTAGCATTCCCGAAAATATGATTGACATTGTGTTGAATGCCTTCAATAAATTCAATTACCACTTAAAATTTACGTATGAAATAGAAGTGGACCGAAAAATTCCTTTTCTTGATACTGTTGTCATACGAGACTCTGCAAACATTATCAAGTTTGACTGGTATAAAAAATCAACAAATTCAGACCGTTACCTAAATTATTATTCTGATTATTGTTACCAACACAAAATAAATACTATCCTGGCCATGAAGAGTCGAATTCTTAAAATATGTGATCCCGAATATCTACACAAGAACCTATTGGAACTTCAACGTACCTTTATTAACAACGGCTTTCCTAAATCCACAGTGAATAAAATTTTATTTGCAGACGCCAATACAACAGAAGTTAAACCGAAAAAACTCAACTCACTACCACTCATAAGACCATCCCTTACATTCACAAACTATCTCCATCTTTAGCAAGAATTTTGAAGCGCAATAATATTAAAATTACGTATACATATAACAAATCGATAAAAAATCTATTTACTCGAGTCAAAGATAAGACAGACCGACAATGGTTAAGCAACGTCATCTATCAAGTAAAGTGCTCGTGTGGGGGCTTATACCTTGGACAAACAAAACAGTACTTTTGCAGAAGGTTAACACAGCATAAAAGTGATGCCAAACTTGGAAAGATGTCCTGCGCACTAGCGTCACATGTCCAAACCACTCACCACAACCCCAATTTTGTCGATGTGAAAGTAATGGAAGTTGAACGTGACTACAAAAAAAGACTTTTTTTAAAATCTTATCATATTAACAGGACTAAAAACAATCTAAATTTTAAAAGTGATATAGACAACGTAAGTGCAGTTTACACTTCGCTTTATAAATTTAATAGTTAGAAATGTAAACCTCGTTTTATAGACATTATAATTTCGATACCTTAGAAGGCGTATGCCTTAATTTAAATTTGACATTTTTCTTAATTTTTCGATAAGTTTCAAACAATTTTTTTTTACATTAATGGTTAATATCTAATTTTATTCTTTTTTATAGTTTTATTGTTATTAAAGTTTTAATTTGTTAAGATGTTGCTAGTTCAAGTTAAAATGCCGATGTAAATTTATATGTAAGTTTTTCTATTGTGTACCTAATTGTATTTTAACTGTCACCATTGTAGCCTTCGAAAAAGAATCAAAAAAGGATTCAAAACGTCAGGTATATAAATAAATACATACTACTGCAAGCATTTCATTTCGAACTAAATAGTTCCCAATAATTGTATCCAACAACAAGTAGTTTATATATATTAAATATGATCTGACAAAATATCAAGTAACGAACTGCTTTAAATATAAACTATAGGCTGTTTAATTAAAATACTGGGAACTATTTAGTTCGAAAGAACTGCTTCAAGTAAGGTGTATTTATTTCTATTCCTGACGTTTCAAACCTCTTTGGGTTCTTTTTGGAAGGCTAAAATGGTGACACAGTTAAAATAAAATTGCTTAATTGAAAACTTACTTATAAATTTACACTATCATTCTAACTTCAACTAGCGAAATCTTCAATAATCCAAACTTTAAAAACATTTAAACTATGAAAAATCTTAAAACTAAATATTAACAATAATGTGAAAAAATTTTGATTGAAACTTATCGAAAAATAATACAAAATGTCAAATTTAGAATAAGGCATAAGCCTTCTAAAGAATCAAAATTACTGCACGACTGTGAAACAAGGTGTTATGTTAAATATATAACTTAATCTATAGGATTGCATCTTTTTACCTATTAAGTTTGTAAAAGGAAGTGTAAACCGTACTTAAGTTGTTTTTATCACATTTTGAATTTATATTATTTTCAGTCCTGTTAATATGGTATCACTCTAAAAACAGTCTTTTTTTGTAATCACGTTCAACTTTTCACCAAAGCGCTTCGCGTGGTGCAACGGAATTTTTTAGCAAACTTTCAAACGCTATTCCGAAGTGTAAGTTGATAAATTTTGTATATATTGTAGGCAGTTAGAATCCATTTTTAATAATTTCAAGAACATTAAAAGGTGTTAATAATCAAGCATACGGCTTTATACCGCATGTTGATAGATAAGAGCTGCCTCCTATCTCATTCCATTAATACCTATTAGCCGAAGGTCTTGTTATCAATGTATACATTTCCTTTAACTTAAGAATAACACCATGATTGAATCTGATTCACTTGGAGCTTCTGATAGCAGGGGTTCCGGAATTAATAATAAAACTACTGATCAAAATAATGATGAATTAAATGCACTTAACGTTGATAAACAGATTTTAACTCACGATGCTAATAAGTAGTCAGGAGCAAGGAAATCTGGACTTTTTCCGATGTTATCAAGGCAACATTTTTCTTCCCGCAATAGAAGGCATACAGGTTAGAGGTTATATAATAGCAATAGGCAAATTGATCACTCCTAAAAATGTGTTATTCGCTTCCAGATATCTAACAATGGAGTGTGCATATATGCATCCACTAAAGAAATCGTTGCCTCTTTCGTAACTACCTACGGTGGAATCAATGTGGGTGAGGTATTTATTCCAGCACGCAAGCTCATCTGCCTTCAAAACGGATTGTACTATCAAATGTATCGCCCCCACCTAGCACTTGAAAACATTCTTAAGCAGCATAATTTAAAGTTACTATCTCCAATTTCATTCGTTGGTGCGGGAATCAGTTTGAATGAATTTAGGCATGTAATGAGCTTCAGAAGGCAAGTATATATTATTGATGACGATAAACAAACGATCCCGGATACTATCGCTCTAACGTTTGACAACGAGGAGTACATAATATTTATCACAGACGAACAAGCCAGATGCTTTATATGCAAGGAAATTGGACATATCTCCTCGAGATGTACAAGTCAAGCTCTTCCTATAATTTTAGAAGTTACTAATGCGATAGAACCCGCTGGTGCAAAACGAGCTATGTCGTCTACTACAAATGCAGGAGAAGACATCAGTTTAGTAACACGGAAGTTTAGTAACACGGAAGGAACCGAAAACTCTACAGCGCTACCAATTTCTGATACTCAAGTAACTCATAATGTAACAGACAACATCATAAATAATTCGAAGCAAAGAAAGGATAAAACGGAAGAGAGCGTTAAACAACCACAAAAGAAAATGAAGGTAGACAGTACATCACTAAAGACAGACGATTTTAGTGATCTTCAAGTATTATGGCACAACAAGGAGCACGTACTAGATTTCACTAACTTTAGCGACTTTTTGAGAGAAGTTAAAGGAAGCGATCAGCAATTGGAAGTCTCAAAAAATACTGACAACACCGAGAGCTTACTAACTTTAATAAAGGACGCATATGCGGCGAGTAAGGTAAGATCAGTAAAAGAAAGGTGTAAGCGGTTAGTTACTGCCATCGGCAGAGCAGCAACTCTAGAGAAAATGGACACCTCATATCAAACGAAACAAATAAGTCAGACCAAGAGAAGTCTCGGTAGAAGCAACTCATCTGACAGTTTAAATAGCGAAAACAATTTTTATTAAATTGCTTCGAACTAGTTCAAATTTAGCAGTCAACTCAAATCCCGTTTTATTAATATATTAAAAATACAATGCACACCACACAATATAATATCTATTTGCTACTTAGAACTCCATTTATGTCTATGGACTCGAAGTAGAATTTAGGTTTCCTTTTATCTGTGTATGTGTTGGTGAAACAATTCGGTCTTCTGCGCGTGCTCTAGTAATAATTTGCTTCGAGGCTAAAGTTTTCATTTAACGTACGAATGTAATTGGATAATCAAGTTTGTGACGAGGTGGGCCAGCAGGTTTCTTAGAAAACATGCAGTCCTAGAGGCAGGTGGCATGGTGCCAACGAATACCATTATACCAATTTATAGTTTAATCAACGTATTGTTGCTGGAGAGTAAACATCATCTATGGTAGGTGAATAAATTTCAATTTTGCATTTAAATCATTTTCTCGATTCCTTTCAGCGCAAGTTTGAAGCTAATTGTTATGGAGTATTAAAATGCAAATTTTATGTAAATACGTAATACATCAAATATTTTTAATTATGGAATATTGCACAGTTTAATTGTTATGGAACACTGAAGCACAATTTTTTTATTATGCAGTATTGAAAGTTCAAATGGTCGAGTGTTGCTATGGAGTATCGAAAAATTTTCTGTAAATTTTGTTTTGTATAGAAGTCAAGCTGTAGTGTCATACACATGTGAACTTTACGCACCTGCTGTTGTCGTAACTGCACACGAAGGTTAAAGAACGCTGATGTCTAGGGGATTATTTGTGGTGAGTCTTCTCCAATTCTAATTCAATTTTCGTTTCATGGAACCATTACTGGAAATGTAATAATAATTTTTTGTAAATTTTATATAGTGATTTAAATTGGTACACGTAATTTTTGTTCAGAATTTAATAGTTGGATATTGCATTAATGTTCTTAAGAACACAAAGAAATTTCTATAAGATAACTTTATTTGAATTTACAAGGTTACACTAAAATGTACTCGTAACTAAGCACGTGACACGTTAGTATTTGTTTGTCACATTATAAAATATAAGTTTTTTTTTGACAGCACAATTGAAATACAGATTAGTTCAAACCATAAGTATTTTTGACCTTTGATTCAAGAAATTAAATTAATTAAAAATGTAAGTTCTGCAGTTCATGAAAAATTAATATATTTAATTAACTATATGTAAGCCAAAACAGGATCCTATTTCGGTATCAAACACAAATTTTAGAATATTAACAAAAACACCTTAATTCTCCTAAAGAACTATAATAAATTAGCACTTGCAAAATTCATACAAACGATAAAAGACTACTTTTAGACATTATTAAAGCTAGATATCTAAAAAGCTTCAATACGTGTAAAATTGTACAAATGATGTATATATATTTTTTGTAAATCAATAGAAAGTGCACGAAGTTGTTTTAAAGCTTTCTTTCATCGAAGTCAACAATAATTTTTCGATAAAAGCAAGCAACCATAGTTATAAAATTTTTGTAGTGAAGAAGGATAGATTATTGGTATTGTGTTTAAAAATTTTTTGAGGTATAATCTTGACTAGTTGATCTTTTTGGAATTAATTTTTTTGTGATAAAGTGACTAGGCTGTAATGTAGCCCTAGCTTTAAAATTCTATAAAGTGATTAAATTTTCAGATTAGTACAAAATCGTCGTTCCAATTCCAGTTTGCAGAGTCACAATTAAGTATTATAATTCTATGTTTTGCTCGTTAAGGATTTTTGTTTCTTTTCGAAGATTTCCGTATCTTATCTTTGGATTGTTTCTCATTATAGCTATTATTAAGATACGGTGGCGTCCATTAAAAATTCTTTTGTTATCGTATACCATCCTACGACCCTGGCTCATAGCTCTACCCTAAGTTGAAGAAGCTTTGCTGGCTGGAAGATCTCTTTAGAGGGTCTTATTATACTCAAAGCCATTTTCCATACTCTTTACCCTGGGCTTAAACCTTAGACAGGAACCCTCATAATTTATAGAGGCTCTGCCGCCTATAAGGTAGAGTAAAGACACTATAAAAAAAAGTTGTGTAACACTATACTAAAAAAGAAAGGCGCGGATAGATGTGAAAATTATCGAACAATAAGTTTGACAGCACACGTGTCAAAAATATTAACTAGAATTGTACAAAGACGAATGGGAGAACGAGCTGAAGAAATACTAGGAAAAGATCAATTTAGGTTTGGGTAAAACAGGTGAACACGGGAGGCTATTTTAGCTATGGGAGTGATAATGGAGAAAACAATAGAAAAAGAGGAAAACGTGTATATAGGGTTTGTAGATCTGAAAAAAGCATTCGATAATGTAAAATGGAAAACAATGTTTAAAAAACTCAAAAAAATTGGAATGAGTTATAGGGATAGACGAATAGTACATAGCTTATACAAACAGGCAAACAGCAGTAATAGAATTAGAGCAGGAATGCAGAGAAGTAAACATTAGAAAAAGGGTGAGACAGGGATGTGCTTTATCTCCATTAAGTTTTAATTTGTACAATGAAGCGGCAATGAATACTGTCAAATGTAGGTAGACATTGGAATTACTATGCAGGGGCAAAAAATTAATATGCTTAGATTTGCAGATGATATAGCGGCATTAGCATCTTGCAAGGAAGAGTTAGAACCTGTTCTTTATGAAATGGAAACGGCTCTAACAGAGAGATACTGTATGGAAATTAACAAAAATAAAACTAAAATATTAGTATGCAAAGGAGGGGAAAATAAATCAAAAACAAGTATACAAATAGGTAACAAGAACTTACAAGAAGTTAAGGATTTGTGCTACCTAGGAAGCCAAATAACGTAATATGGGAAAAGTGCAAAAGATAAAACAAAGATTAGTACAAAGTCGTGCTACATTTAACAAAAAAAAGCAACTACTGTGTTCAAAGACAACAAACATAGAAACAAGGAAAAGATTGTTTAAAACATGTGTGGAACACGGCACTGTACGGCTGTGAAGCCTGGACAGTAAAAGAAGCGGACAAGAAAACGGTAGAAGTCTTTGAAATGTGGTGCTACAGACGAATGATAAAGATATCATGGACAGACAAAGTTAAGAACAAAGAGGTACTAGAAATGGTAGGGGAAGAAAGAAGTATGTAGAAAACGGTAAAAAAATAGGAGAGATAGGATAATAGGCCACATACTACGGCATGAGGAAATAGTGCGGAAGCAGAGATAGGAAAAAAGAGAAGTGGAGGTAGACCTAGGTTAGACTACTGCACAGATAGTGAAAGATGTAGGCTATAGGAATTTCAGTTAAATGTATAGGCTAGCTCAGAATAGAAATCAATGGAGGTACGCATCCAACCAATCACAATATGGATAAACTAATGACGAAAAAAGTAATTGTTCTTAAACATGATGATTACTATAAGCCACTACTAGTATTGATTGGGCAATATTTTCGAATAATGTTAATTGTGTGAAATGATTTACTGGAAAACTATTATTTCGGCAAATGTCTAAGTGTTGGGGGATCTTGGCAGACACAGGCTGCTTAACCACCTTCACATACTACTGAATCTCTGTGAAATAGGGCATATAATTAGAAAACAATAGAAGGGGATCCGAGATGTATATAGGCTGTGTAGGGAGCTGTGTAGTAGCTCAGAATATAAATAAGTGCAGGTACGTGTCCAACCAGTTTTCAGACAGATAACCTAATGACGAAAAAATAAGCGCAAATAAATCTGATGATAAACAACTACAGGTGTTGGTTATGAAATATCTGCAACTAATGTTGACTGTGCGAAAAGTTATATTGGAAATAATATTAAATCGGCAAATGTTCAAGTGCTGGGGAAACTTGGCAACCACAGACTGCTTACCCCCCTTCACGACCGTGCATTTATATTTCCAATGCTCCACCAGAAGGTACTACATTGGCCAGGAAGCGAGTTTTTTGTTGCCTCGAAATTTAGAATTTTGCCGAAGGTAGGGATCTTTAACGTGCGTGACAACACTCACACACGGGACCTCCATTTAACCTCTCATCCGAACGAGGGCGTAATTTTTGTGAAAAATGCTCACCTGTCATTTTTCAAGCAGTCGGCCGTGTGAACCCAAGACCTTGGGATCCGCAGTCTTACGCTTACTACATTGATCCACGGCGACGCCCCCTTCACGACCGTTTATTTACATTTCCAATGCTCCACCCGAAGGTACTACATTGGCCAGGAGGCGAGTTTTTTTGTTGCCTGGAAATTTAGAATTTTTGTCGAACCCTTGCCGTTCCAGGCAAGGTAGGGATCTTTAACGTGCCTGACAACACTCACACACGGGACCACCATTTAACCTCTCATCCGAACGAGGGCGTAATATTTGTGAAAAATGCTCACCTGCCATTTTTCAAGCAGTCGGCCGTGTCGGGATTTGAACCCGGGACCTTGGGATCCGTAGACTTACGCTTACTGTAATAAAAATTTTTCTTTACTATTATTTGTTATTATATTTTTATTTATCCTCGTGACTATCAGCTAATAAATTACACCTTTAAATTTTCTAAACCCTAACCTGATATCACAAGGTCGAGAATTTCTTATTATTAATATAAGCCCAAGGTAAAGTTGGATGGAAAATGGCTTGAGAAAAGGAAAAACTCTTAAGGCACAAACGGCTAGTCGAGTGTTAGCTCTGGGTAGATCATGAGCTTGGGTCATGGGTTATCAAAAGACCAAAAATACATTTAATGAACGCCACCGTATTTTTCAATACAATAACCAACAAAATTTAACTGTGCTTGTATAAGGGGAATGCGGAAACCTTATGTCAAAAACACTAACATAGCCATAAAACCTGAATTTCACTCTTTTAAACACACTAACCAAAACCTCAAACACCAGATGTCATACAGATGTCTCGGCTTGACCTGTGAACAAACAAAGGTACAACATGGACACCATTTGTGTCCTCGAAAATATTTGCCAAAAATAAAATAATAGAATTTAGGTTTCTAAAGTATACACCCAGGGAATTTGTTTTCATTACACACAATTTCTGATCAGGGATGACTTGTAATTTTTACTTGAATTTTAAATAATAAAAAGTCATGCAAAAAAATTAGATTCTATTTGAATAATTTTCAGGATTCTTTTAATATGATATTTTAAATTCGTATTACTATAATATTTTCAATTAATAATTTTTATGGAACAGAAACATACTTATAAAGATTTGTATTCGATAATATGAAGATCTCTGAATGGATCTATCTTAAAAATTTAAATGTAAGGATTTGAGTTGTTTTAATTATTCATATTACATGTTTTCTCCAAGCCATAGTAGTACTACTTCGAACTTCACAATAAAATTTAATGACCTAAGTGCTGATAAACTAGCATGTATTTACCTAAAGTTACTTTTACTCAACAGTTATAACGCGAATTCCACATTTTGACTAAAAATCAAAGTTCATGACCTCAAAATATTTAAACATATTTGAAATTAACGTAAGACGACATGCGAGGTTTAAATAGGACAACTGAATCTATGTTTTTTATATCTGACATAAAATGTCACTCACAACTTTTTAAATGTAAATTTTGTGTGCATGTGCAAACATTCTGCCAAACAATAGATTTGTTATTTAATTCTTTCTTTCCTTAAACGCTTTTTACGTTACAAAATTTCAATGTACTATTTTCTTATTGCAAGTTAATTAATATTCAAAGTGATTAAATTCTAAGGAACACTCACGTGTAGTAATACTGCTCTGAACGAAGGAAATTGGACTTTGACCTCAGCTGTCGGAAATTTGCATAACCAACGGTTTTCCGCAACGCACAAACAGAAACCATGTGAATACTTACAAAATTATTACTGGAATTACCAAAACTCTTCTGAATACAACCATTATTTAACGAAATCAACTTCTGCTCGATTTTATTAAATTTAGTACTCCAACAAATTTTCTAGATCCAAGATTTGATTCGATATTATTTATTTATGAAGTTGAATTATATGAAACTGCATAACATGATATAACCATATACCATATTGTATAAAATTTTATCATATCCGATATTGCATGTATTAATGATGAAGCGGGGCTTCCATCTCCTTAGACCTGCAAGGATCAACTGAACCGCTCTAGGTGAAACTTATACAAAAATATCCTCACGCTACAGCTGTTAGATTCAACCTTCAGACGCGAAGATTCAATCAATTATCTATCTTTTTTCGGACTGTATTACAGGCCACGTGTTTAGACACGACCATTTTGACTTCACTATCCTGCAGAGCAGCTTACCCGTTCGAATGCTGATAAAGAAGTGAACAAATTGACAACTCAACGAAGCTTAGTAACGAATCTTAGACCATAAAGGTAAAGGAATCTATATGCTATTATTAATTTTATGCATTAATTTTTACTGAACGGAAATTTATAAATTAAATATTTTATATTATTGCTGTTTTATTTTATGTTAAAGAACGAAGTGTAACTAGGAAGAAAAATACGTTACATTACTACATTGATCCACGGTGACGCCCCCTCACGACCGCTGAACATCGGAGAAATAGGGTATATAATTGTAAAACAATAGAAGGGGACCGAACTGCATCTAAAAAGAAAGAACAGCGCCTATGATGAAAGACAACAAACACAGAAAGAAGAAGAACATTGTTGAAAGCATATGTGTGGAGCACAGCACAGTATGCCTAAGGAAAAGCAAACAGAATAACGGTAGCAGCCTTTTTGAAGGTTGTGCTTCAGATGTATGACGATGAGAGCATGGACAGACAAAGTTAATAACAAATAGGTTCTAGAAATAGTAGGAAACAAGATATCTGTGGAAAAAAATAGGAGAAATAGAAGGGCAGAATACGTTCTAAGGTATTTTTGGTGAATAGTATGAGATACATTACAAGCAGAGATAGGAAAAATGAGTCAGATGGAGATCTATATCAGATAGTGATGGATGCAGACTGCAAATTTCAGGGAAATGTGTAGGTTAGTTCAGAATAGGAAACAATGAGGCTTCGCGTCTAATCAGTTCTAGGACTGAAGACCTAATGCTGATGGTGATTTCAAATATATCAATCCTTCTACGAAGGATAAATGTTGTTGTACAGAAAAAGAATTTGGCACTGTGAAAAACACATCAATATGATTATAAACTAGCACGATTATTTTAATAATAATTAGTTTGAGGTATTTTGAATATTTAACATTAACCAATATTGGAATTTTATATCACACAGCATTTTAATTAAATTCTGCTATCGAATTTTAATAATAGATGTAAGATAGATTGCATAAGTGCATAAGCTCCATCTTTTAATTTACAACTATACATTTTATGGGCTTTGAATATCTCGCAGATAAATGATGAATGGATTTCCTGTAGATTACAGAATAAAAACCAAGTTATAAAATTAAAGATTTTAGATTGAATATGGCAGCGTTAAATATGTGGTTGCTGGATACAAAACCACTTTACATACCAAAATGTTTACTTCTTGTTACTGTTAATATCCACTTATACGACATATTTAAATTAACATTAATATTAACAATATTAAGTTTATCTAATAGACTGAGCTCGTGCAATCTATGAAGCAGGAGCTACACTAAAACGCGTGGCGTGGGATACTATAGGAACTTTGCAGAGCGTTGCAAAGCATCTACTCCGGTAATGTTTCATCATTTAAAACTCTTCGTTTTAAGTGTTCCTTCATAATGAATCTCAGTATTTGACCAACTTATTTGTATTTAGCTAGTCATGTAAAAAATACTTATGAGATACAACCTTAATATTTGACAAGTTTATCTAAAATCCAATGCGTTTAATTAATGCTGCAATTGAATAAAATGAAGCGACATCTAAACAATAAAAACTTTAATATAACAACCAAATGCAGATATACAGAAATCTGTAGCTCAGTTTGAATATTGTTAGCTCAATCATTGTAGATGGTGCAATAATCAGTAAAGCTTTCAGTGGGCAGTATATCATAAAACAACCGCAGGAGTAAGCTTTGCGACGTCTTTACACAAATATTCTTTTTTATTTAATTTGTATAGCTATTGTACACCTTTAACATCCATCTTTCCATTTCAATCAAGGTATTAATACCCGCTAATTTTCTACCTTACAGCAGTTTTTTTAAAAAGCTACAATTAGTAGTTATTTCCACTCTCTAATTTCAGTTTGACAATTTTAGCGAGTACTGTATTTGATTTACATCTCAAACTTTTTCTCAAGTGGTAAGTAAATAATATTAACCTAAATCAAATCTACAAGTAGAAATATCCGGAGTTTGGTTGCTGAACTTCATTTCGTCGGGTCTTTGCGAAATAGCTTTTGGGTCCTAGGAAAGATTCTAGCAATCTTATTTTGAGCTGTTTCAATTTGAGCTTTTTGATTTGTTTTTATTAAGCATTCCTAAATTCACACATACTACGAACTAATACCAAAATGTTATTAAATCATGGAACACCTGACAGTAACGGAATTAACTTTCTGTTTTATAATAGTCACAATGCATCGATTTTCTTTAAGTGGTAGACCGTTGTCAAGTCATACTGTCGCTTGAGTTTAATAGAAATTGGGATAAAAAATCTATAGGTTGTAAACTGTATTTCTTTCATTTACTTTGTATTAAAGTTAACTCACAAATATTTTGTAAAAGGTATTTGCAAGCTCATTTAATTAAAATAAACCTGATAACCTTTAACAGTTCACTATTGGTTTATATTTGTGGCATTATGATATTAAAACGATAATGAAGTAGAAGTTTATCTTTTAAGGACTTAACAATTCACATTTAATTTACGCGCACTATAAATGATTTTTAAATAGAAAGAGTGATTTAAAATTGTAACTTAAAAATACATCTCTGACCAGAAAAGATTATTATTGTTGATCCACTGTAACGTATTTAAATCTATAATTCTTTATTCAATACAAGACAAGACGAATTATTGAAATGCAGTTACCGAGATCACTGACGAAAGTTACAATAGTCTTGCTTAAAACGACAAGTACAATATATTTATTACTAATTCAACTGCGTACATTGTATATGATTAATGACCATTAATATATTTATACAAGTATTAATTCACTAACTACTATATCCCCCTAAATTAATTAATTAATCCCCATTAAATTAAAACGTGATAGTCCGTCTTTGTGCTAAAGTTGAGAGGCGCGAATCGATCGCTTTTCGAGATTTGCGTTTGTGGGGGTCGGTGTTTGGGTTACGGGTGGGTCGAGGTCTCGTGGGGAATTTTTGCGTGCGTCCCATAGGGTGGTTTTTATCGCGAAAAACCCAATACTAATGAAGAAATAGGGGTTTTTCTGAAATTTATTATATTCAAGCGCCCTATTCGCTTACGTGTAAAATAAGCTAGGATTCCTAGAAATTTTCCGATCTGAAAAGCCGAGCGGGCAGTGTGACAAAGCCGACAACAGGTCAATTACTGTTAGTGCGAAAGAAAATAAGATCGATTTAGTTTCCAAAATTCGTGTCAGGCCTCTAAAAGTAGTATTCTTTTATTACGTCTCTTTATATATATATATATATATATATATATATATAATATAAATGTATCTGTAAACAACTCTTATGAAAATAATAAGCCATTGACAAATACAAATCGGCTGGTAGTTATATAGCCATTAACAAAACATTAGCTTTATTACTTCATAGGGAGGAAATATCCACTGTTTTGTTAATGGCTTATAACTACCGGGCACGATTTGTATTTGTCAATGGCTTTTATTATTTTCATAAGAGTTTTTACAGATCATCTTACTACAATTTTCTTATTGCGGACTGCAAATAACTTGTCTTTGTTTATTTGAATTGCCCTTGGGGCATGAACCCGGGTGTCGCCACGAGAAGGTTTGTTACGTATGCAAATAAATTTTGCAGTAACATTCCGCAAATTCTCAAAGGCATGACGTACTTTTATAGTCATTTATAAAATTTATTATGTAGTTTCGGTTCAATTCTGTACTTCCACACTTTATTAGTGTTGGTGTTTTATCAACTGATGGCGGTTTTATTTACCCATAGTACAGTGATTGTTTCGAAATTATATCATTATAATAGCTTCGATTACTTCATAGGGTTCTTGGGAACTATTCCACTCTGACGAGGCTAACAAGCCGAAACCATGGTCAGTGGATGTTTCCTCCCCTATGAAGTAATAAAGCTAATGTTTTGTTAATGGCTATATAACTACCAGCCCGATTTGTATTTGTCAATGGCTTTTATTATTTTCATAAGAGTTGTTTACAGATACATCTTACTTCATATACAATTTTCTTATTGCGGACTGCAAATAACTTGTCTTTGTATATATATATATATATATATATATATATATATATATAAAAAGATTTTGTTTTTGGTTCTTGGGATAAAGTCGCTCATAAATTAAACACAAAACATTAAATGTGTATCATTTGTATTAAATCGTACGTTTCGGTGATAATTTACACCTTAATCATCGATCTACATGAAAAGTATATAAATAGGTAATTCATATAACAGGTAATATATGTTTAACACTTATTACTTGATAAAATTATTTTATGTATTCACCCATAATAAAAGTAACAGAAGGAAGCTTGTCATATTACTGATTAAGAATTAAAATTAATTTTGAATGAAATGTCAGTTCACTTATTTGACAAAAATGTAGGATCAAGGATGACATCAAACAACAAATTATGACACTATTTGATTATATTTTTTTATTTAAATAGTAGTATGTGGTTTATTTGTAAAAAATTTTTTGTATGGTGGGTTGCATAAAAATAGTTTGATTTAAAATCATATATTTTTACAGGTGTAGTAAACAGGTTGACTTTTGACTTAAATTAAATAGAATTCTGTGTGTAAGCAATATCATTATAGTTAGTATATTTTTTTGGATTAAAAGTGTATAGGTATGAGTAAACTGTATGTAAATTATTGATGTCTTCTTTGTGATTGATGGAATTTTGTTCTTGGTTTATATGAAATGATTCTAAGAAAAGTCTTTTTTTTGCTTTCTATATCTAAAATTTTACATTATCATAATTGACTTTGTGTTTTGTATTGTATAAATGTATAGAAAGAGCACAAGAAGTTTTTCCTAATTTTGCATCACTTTTGTGTTGTGTCATGCGATTTCGGCCACTGTTTGGTTTGGCCTACGTAAGAAGCTTTGCATTCACATTGAATTTTATACACTAAATTGCTACATAAAGCTTTATTTGTTTTTTCTTTTAGTTTAGTAAAAAGTTTCCAATGGACTTAGTATTTGAATTTATTATAGTTACAAAGGTTGTTTTAGTAATTTTTATTAGTGGTGAAAGATTAGTAATATATAAAAGTTTTTGTAAATGATATCAGTATGTTTATTTTGAGGTGGAAATATGATTGTGTTAGTATGTAGTAGTTTTGATAAAAGTGGTTTAGGGTAACCGTTGTTGATTAAGATTGATATTAGTTCTTTCAGATTTTTCCTTAAATTTGGGTTCACAGATAGAGACCATACGATGTTTCAGTCCTAATATGGTGTTAATTTTTTGTTTCATGCTATGATTGGAATGGTAATTTAAATATCTTTCTGAATTTGTAGGTTTTTGTAAATATCAAAATTGATCTTGTTGTCATTATTACGGATAACTAGTGTATCAAGAAATGGTATTGATTGGTGAGATTCTAGTTCATAAGAGAATTTCAAATGTTCGTTAAAATTGTTAAAATGTTGAATGGTGGTTAGTAAAAATGTTCAGGAAGTGAGCAGAGAATGTCATCAACGTATTTGACTAGAAATACCATTTTGAAAGGTAAGTTAGGTAAAACACTTTCTACCAGTTTGTCCATTACTATTTGTGCAATAATAGGGATAATGGTGAACCCATAGGAGTACCAAAAATCTGTAAGTAAAATTTTGAGTTAAAACTAAAATATGTGTTGTTGAAGATAAGGTTTATTAAGTGATAAATAATTGTAATGATATATGGCAATGTGGTTCTATGGAATCCCATTTTCTGTAATAATTTGAATGACTAAGTTGACTGGTATGTTTGTAAATAAAGAGTTAACGTCGAGAGAAACGAGAATGTGATCTTGAGGTAGTTGAAAGTTACGGTATTGGTTTACGAATTGGAAGGTATCTACTATGTTGTGGCCTGTAATTGGGAAAGATTTTTGTAATATAGTAGATAAGAAAGAAGAAAATGCATATGTTGGAGAATTAATTGAAGAGATAATAGGTCTTAAAGGAATATCTGGTTTATGGATTTTGGGAGTCCATAATATTTGCTTGGAACAGAATTATTGGTGATAAGTAGTGATTTTGTTCATTTGTAATCATGTCTTTTTGAATAATAATTTAATGTGATTGTTTATGGTGTTCTGTATGGTGAAAGTGGGGTCCTTTTTAGTTTTTATATGTAAGTTCATCATCTAATAAGGTGTTGGATTTATCTTATATGTTGATTTATTAAGTATAACTGTTACGGCTCCTTTGTCTGCTTTAGTGACAAAATATCAGGATGGTCCTTTAGGAATTTCTTTAATTTATTAAAGATTACAGAATCTGAATTAAATTTATTATTAGGATTTTTAAAAATTGGTTATTAGATTTGTAACCTGACATCTTTTATTCATTTTTGTTGTGAAGTAATATCCATGGAGTCAAGTAATATTTCAATATCTGCTAATAAGTGTCCCATATTGATGTCAGAAATACATGAGTTTAAAATAAACTTAGGGCCTAAAGAAAAAAACTATTGATGTCATCAGGGATGTCTACATTACTTAAGTTACAAATCCATTTGCTATTGTTGACAAAGAGTTGTTTACTTTGGATTTGATGTGATTTTAAAGTATTAAATTTCTTAATTAGTAATTTTTTTATATATATAAATTGTCTGTTATATGATTGGGCTTGTTTGTTCTTGAAATTAATATATAAATCTATAGGTATAGAATCTTTGATGGTTTCTTTAGTTTTGAAAAGTTGATTATGCCAAAATTGTATTTCTGCATGAGTGTATTCAATTTCTAAATTTAATAAAGATTTTTCTATCCTGTGATTTAGGTTAGTAACTTGTTTATTAATCTTTTCACTTCAGTACCTATTAGACGAGACATAAAATGGTTGAATCAAGTATATGTTTAGGTTTCAATTCTTCTCTTCGACATCTTTCTAAGAAGGTCTTCCTGTTATTGAAGTGGGCAAGTTTTTTGTAATTTTGGCCCAATATTTTAAATTTGTGACCATTACTTCTCCATGTTCTATACGGATGTATTGATAAAATCCCATATTTTTAATAAAAGGTTCTTGATAATTCTTGAGCGTAGTTAAATTAGAAAAGATTTTGTTTTTGGTTCTTGGGATAAAGTCGCTCATAAATTAAACACAAAACATTAAATGTGTATCATTTGTATTAAATCGTACGTTTCGGTGATAATTTACACCTTAATCATCGATCTACATGAAAAAGTATATAAATAGGTAATTCATATAACAGGTAATATATGTTTAACTTACTTATTACTTGATAAAATTATTTTATGTATTCACCCATAATAAAAGTAACAGAAGGAAGCTTGTCATATTACTGATTAAGAATTAAAATTAATTTTGAATGAAATGTCAGTTCACTTATTTGACAAAAATGTAGGATCAAGGATGACATCAAACAACAAATTATGACACTATTTGATTATATTTTTTATTTAAATAGTAGTATGTGGTTTATTTGTAAAAAATTTTTTGTATGGTGGGTTGCATAAAATAGTTAGATTTTAAAATCATATATTTTACAGGTGTAGTAAACAGGTTGACTTTTGACTTAAATTAAATAGAATTCTGTGTGTAAGCAATATCATTATAGTTAGTATATTTTTTGAATTAAAAGTGTATAGGTATGAGTAAACTGTATGTAAATTATTGATGTCTTCTTTGTGATTGATGGAATTTTGTTCTTGGTTTATATGAAATGATTCTAAGAAAAGTCTTTTTTGTAATTGCTTTCTATATCTAAAATTTTTACATTATCATAATTGACTTTGTGTTTTGTATTGTATAAATGTATAGAAAGAGCACAAGAAGTTTTCCTAATTTTGCATCACTTTTGTGTTGTGTCATGCGATTTCGGAGCCACTGTTTGGTTTGGCCTACGTAGGAAGCTTTGCATTCACATTGAATTTTATACACTAAATTGCTACATAAAGCTTTATTTGTTTTTCTTTTAGTTTAGTAAAAAGTTTCCAATGGACTTAGTATTTGAATTTATTATAGTTACAAAGGTTGTTTTAGTAATTTTTTATTAGTGGTGAAAGATTAGTAATATATAAAAGTTTTTGTAAATGATATCAGTATGTTTATTTTGAGGTGGAAATATGATTGTGTTAGTATGTAGTAGTTTTGATAAAAGTGGTTTAGGGTAACCGTTGTTGATTAAGATTGATATTAGTTCTTTCAGATTTTTTCCTTAAATTTGGGTTCACAGATAGAGACCATACGATGTTTCAGTCCTAATATGGTGTTAATTTTTGTTTCATGCTATGATTGGAATGGTAATTTAAATATCTTTCTGAATTTGTAGGTTTTTTGTAAATATCAAAATTGATCTTGTTGTCATTATTACGGATAACTAGTGTATCAAGAAATGGTATTGATTGGTGAGATTCTAGTTCATAAGAGAATTTCAAATGTTCGTTAAAATTGTTAAAATGTTGAATGGTGGTTAGTAAAAAATGTTCAGGAAGTGAGCAGAGAATGTCATCAACGTATTTGACTAGAAATACCATTTTGAAAGGTAAGTTAGGTAAAACACTTTCTACCAGTTTGTCCATTACTATTTGTGCAATAATAGGGGATAATGGTGAACCCATAGGAGTACCAAAAATCTGTAAGTAAAATTTTGAGTTAAAACTAAAATATGTGTTGTTGAAGATAAGGTTTATTGAAGTGATAAATAATTGTAATGATATATGGCAATGTGGTTCTATGGAATCCCATTTTCTGTAATAATTTGAATGACTAAGTTGACTGGTATGTTTGTAAATAAAGAGTTAACGTCGAGAGAAACGAGAATGTGATCTTGAGGTAGTTGAAAGTTACGGTATTGGTTTACGAATTGGAAGGTATCTACTATGTTGTGGCCTGTAATTGGGAAAGATTTTTGTAATATAGTAGATAAGAAAGAAGAAAATGCATATGTTGGAGAATTAATTGAAGAGATAATAGGTCTTAAAGGAATATCTGGTTTATGGATTTTTGGGAGTCCATAATATTTGCTTGGAACAGAATTATTGGTGATAAGTAGTGATTTTTGTTCATTTGTAATCATGTCTTTTTTGAATAATAATTTAATGTGATTGTTTATGGTGTTCTGTATGGTGAAAGTGGGGTCCTTTTTTAGTTTTTTATATGTAAGTTCATCATCTAATAAGGTGTTGGATTTATCACTAATAAAAAAATTACTAAAACAACCTTTTGTAACTATAATAAATTCAAATACTAAGTCCATTGGAAACTTTTTTACTAAACTAAAAGAAAAAACAAATAAAGCTTTATGTAGCAATTTAGTGTATAAAATTCAATGTGAATGCAAAGCTTCCTACGTAGGCCAAACCAAACAGTGGCTCCGAAATCGCATGACACAACACAAAAGTGATGCAAAATTAGGAAAAACTTCTTGTGCTCTTTCTATACATTTATACAATACAAAACACAAAGTCAATTATGATAATGTAAAAATTTTAGATATAGAAAGCAATTACAAAAAAAGACTTTTCTTAGAATCATTTCATATAAACCAAGAACAAAATTCCATCAATCACAAAGAAGACATCAATAATTTACATACAGTTTACTCATACCTATACACTTTTAATCCAAAAAAATATACTAACTATAATGATATTGCTTACACACAGAATTCTATTTAATTTAAGTCAAAAGTCAACCTGTTTACTACACCTGTAAAATATATGATTTTAAAATCTAACTATTTTATGCAACCCACCATACAAAAATTTTTTACAAATGAACCACATACTACTATTTAAATAAAAAATATAATCAAATAGTGTCATAATTTGTTGTTTGATGTCATCCTTGATCCTACATTTTTGTCAAATAAGTGAACTGACATTTCATTCAAAATTAATTTTAATTCTTAATCAGTAATATGACAAGCTTCCTTCTGTTACTTTTATTATGGGTGAATACATAAAATAATTTTATCAAGTAATAAGTAAGTTAAACATATATTACCTGTTATATGAATTACCTATTTATATACTTTTTCATGTAGATCGATGATTAAGGTGTAAATTATCACCGAAACGTACGATTTAATACAAATGATACACATTTAATGTTTTGTGTTTAATTTATGAGCGACTTTATCCCAAGAACCAAAAACAAAATCTTTTCTAATTTAACTACGCTCAAGAATTATCAAGAACCTTTATATTAAAAATATGGGATTTTATCAATACATCCGTATAGAACATGGAGAAGTAATGGTCACAAATTTAAAATATTGGGCCAAAATTACAAAAAACTTGCCCACTTCAATAACAGGAAGACCTTCTTAGAAAGATGTCGAAGAGAAGAATTGAAACCTAAACATATACTTGATTCAACCATTTTATGTCTCGTCTAATAGGTACTCGAAGTGAAAAGATTAATAAACAAGTTACTAACCTAAATCACAGGTTAGAAAAATCTTTATTAAATTTAGAAATTGAATACACTCATGCAGAAATACAATTTTGGCATAATCAACTTTTCAAAACTAAAGAAACCATCAAAGATTCTATACCTATAGATTTATATATTAATTTCAAGAACAAACAAGCCCAATCATATAACAGACAATTTATATATATAAAAATTACTAATTAAGAAATTTAATACTTTAAAATCACATCAAATCCAAAGTAAACAACTCTTTGTCAACAATAGCAAATGGATTTGTAACTTAGTAATGTAGACATCCTGATGACATCAATAGTTTTTATCTTTAGGCCCTAAGTTTATTTTAAACTCATGTATTTCTGACATCAATATGGGACACTTATTAGCAGATATTGAAATATTACTTGACTCCATGGATATTACTTCACAACAAAAATGAATAAAAGATGTCAGGTTACAAATCTAATAACCAATTTTTAAAAATCCTAATAATAAATTTAATTCAGATTCTGTAATCTTTAATAAATTAAAGAAATTCTAAAGGACCATCCTGATATTTTTGTCACTAAAGCAGACAAAGGAGCCGTAACAGTTATACTTAATAAATCAACATATATAGATAAATCCAACACCTTATTAGATGATGAACTTACATATAAAAACTAAAAAGGACCCCACTTTCACCATACAGAACACCATAAACAATCACATTAAATTATTATTCAAAAAGACATGATTACAAATGAACAAAATCACTACTTATCACCAATAATTCTGTTCCAAGCAAATATTATGGACTCCCAAAATCCATAAACCAGATATTCCTTTAAGACCTATTATCTCTTCAATTAATTCTCCAACATATGCATTTTCTTCTTTCTTATCTACTATATTACAAAATCTTTCCCAATTACAGGCCACAACATAGTAGATACCTTCCAATTCGTAAACCAATACCGTAACTTTCAACTACCTCAAGATCACATTCTCGTTTCTCTCGACGTTAACTCTTTATTTACAAACATACCAGTCAACTTAGTCATTCAAATTATTACAGAAAATGGGATTCCATAGAACCACATTGCCATATATCATTACAATTATTTATCACTTCAATAAACCTTATCTTCAACAACACATATTTTAGTTTTAACTCAAAATTTTACTTACAGATTTTTGGTACTCCTATGGGTTCACCATTATCCCTATTATTGCACAAATAGTAATGGACAAACTGGTAGAAAGTGTTTTACCTAACTTACCTTTCAAAATGGTATTTCTAGTCAAATACGTTGATGACATTCTCTGCTCACTTCCTGAACATTTTTACTAACCACCATTCAACATTTTAACAATTTTAACGAACATTTGAAATTCTCTTATGAACTAGAATCTCACCAATCAATACCATTTCTTGATACACTAGTTATCCGTAATAATGACAACAAGATCAATTTTGATATTTACAAAAACCTACAAATTCAGAAAGATATTTAAATTACCATTCCAATCATAGCATGAAACAAAAATTAACACCATATTAGGACTGAAACATCGTATGGTCTCTATCTGTGAACCCAAATTTAAGGAAAAAATCTGAAAGAACTAATATCAATCTTAATCAACAACGGTTACCCTAAACCACTTTTATCAAAACTACTACATACTAACACAATCATATTTCCACCTCAAAATAAACATACTGATATCATTTACAAAAACTTTTATATATTACTAATCTTTCACCACTAATAAAAAAATTACTAAAACAACCTTTTGTAACTATAATAAATTCAAATACTAAGTCCATTGGAAACTTTTTTACTAAACTAAAAGAAAAAACAAATAAAGCTTTATGTAGCAATTTAGTGTATAAAATTCAATGTGAATGCAAAGCTTCCTACGTAGGCCAAACCAAACAGTGGCTCCGAAATCGCATGACACAACACAAAAGTGATGCAAAATTAGGAAAAACTTCTTGTGCTCTTTCTATACATTTATACAATACAAAACACAAAGTCAATTATGATAATGTAAAAATTTTAGATATAGAAAGCAATTACAAAAAGACTTTTCTTAGAATCATTTCATATAAACCAAGAACAAAATTCCATCAATCACAAAGAAGACATCAATAATTTACATACAGTTTACTCATACCTATACACTTTTAATTCAAAAAATATACTAACTATAATGATATTGCTTACACACAGAATTCTATTTAATTTAAGTCAAAAGTCAACCTGTTTACTACACCTGTAAAATATATGATTTTAAAATCTAACTATTTTATGCAACCCACCATACAAAAATTTTTTACAAATAAACCACATACTACTATTTAAATAAAAATATAATCAAATAGTGTCATAATTTGTTGTTTGATGTCATCCTTGATCCTACATTTTTGTCAAATAAGTGAACTGACATTTCATTCAAAATTAATTTTAATTCTTAATCAGTAATATGACAAGCTTCCTTCTGTTACTTTTATTATGGGTGAATACATAAAATAATTTTATCAAGTAATAAGTAAGTTAAACATATATTACCTGTTATATGAATTACCTATTTATATACTTTTTCATGTAGATCGATGATTAAGGTGTAAATTATCACCGAAACGTACGATTTAATACAAATGATACACATTTAATGTTTTGTGTTTAATTTATGAGCGACTTTATCCCAAGAACCAAAAAACAAAATCTTTTCTAATTTAACTACGCTCAAGAATTATCAAGAACCTTTTATATATTTATATATATATATATATATATTATTATATACAAGTAACTTGATATATTTCAAAGTACTTTCGTTACACGTTCATTAAACTTTGACAGACCAGGGTACGTTAAGAAACATAACTTGAGTTGTTGAGCAACTGTTGGTTAAGCTTTCTACAATTGCTGCTTATTGCAATCGATTATTTAACCACTGTATATAATATCCATTGCTCTTTTATATCTACGTTATTTATTTTATGTAAATAACGATACATTACTAATATTGTTCACATTGCTAGAAAATCCCTTCAAATGGTATGTCTGTAAAATATTTATAAGCTGCATTTCCATTATTTACATTGCATAGAGCTTTTATTTTTTCTATAAAGTTTAATAGGGCGAAGTGTTCTAGATACACTAGACTACTCCAAGTCGTTAAACGGAATGTACTAGGGTGAAGTTGCCTTGATCCGATCAACTCCCAATTCTTATTTCGACAAAGTCTACTAGGGTAAAGCGGTCTTGATCCGATAAACTCCTCAAAATCATTTTAACGCAGTCTACTTGGGCGAAGTGATCTTGATCCGATCGACTCCTCGAAGTGATTTTGACAAAGTCTACTAGGGCAAAGTGATCTTGATCTGATCGACCCCCGAAGTGATCTTTATCCGATCGATTTCCCAAAGTGATTTGGATAAAGTCTACTAGGACGAAGTGATCTTGATCCGATCGACTCCCCGAAGTAATTTCGACAATGTGTACTAGGGCGAGGTGATCTTGATCTGATCTAATCGACTCTTCGAAGTGATTTTGACAAAGTCTACTAAGGCTAAGTGATCCTGATCCGATCAACTCCCCGAAGTTATTTTGACAAACTCTACTAGAACAAAGTGGCCTTGATCCGATCGAGTCCCAATTGTAGTTTCGACAAAGTCTATTAGGGCAAAATGGTCTTGGTCCGATCAACTCCCAGTTGTCGGTTCGGTAAGGTCTACTAGGCCGAAGTGGTCTTGATCCGATTCACTCCCAGTTGTCGATTTGTCAAGGTCTATTAAGACGAAGTGGTCTTGATCCGATTAACTCTTCCAACTCGTTTTTATGTCTAAAGTCACTTAACTTCCTTAACTCGCTTAACTCGCTCAACTCGCTCGACTCGCTCGACTCGCTCGACTCGCTCGACTCGCTCAACTCGCTCGACTCGTTTCACTAGTCTTCACGCGTCTTCACTCGCTCGACTCGCTCGACTCGTTCGACTCGTTCAACTCGCTCAACTCGCTCGACTTGTTCGACTTGTTCGACTCGCTCGACTGGTCTATTCAAGGAATCTTTGGCGGAATGGGTAAATGGCGCCCAACGTAGTCCTGAAAAGACTACAAGCCGCTTCTAGTCATAGTTAACATATGTTACGTTCCATTTCATACTTGTAAATTTTATTGCCTTCTTGATTTAACGGCTATTTCAGTTTCTACTTATTTAAATATACGGGTTCGCCACAGTGTCATTGTTTCAAGTTTGTAATAGCTTAGTTAAGCAACTAACTTTACTAGTCTCTTTATTTTATTAACGAGTTTGCATTTGATATATTACACTTGATATATTACACTTGATACATTACACTTGATATATTACACTTTCTGCTTTCTTATCTAAGCATGTGTTTGTTAGTCAAGAATTCCCTGAACGATGCTTTTTAAATATATCGAAATCGTTCTTTTGGTTCTGTTATCACTAAATTTTCGAGTGATAGTTTCGCAATTATGTTATTAAAAGTTTTTTATAAAGTGTATATTCGCGCTTGTCATACATAAAACGCGTAATTTAAATTATAAATTGCGACTGTTGATTCTTCACTGCGGTACTATTTATTAACCGCAAATTTAACAACGCAGTTAGAAAGAAATATCTTTATGCTGTTGTAAAGCGGACGCACAAGTTGTGCTTTGATACTATTAAAGTATACATGTGGCGTGTTATCAATTTTTTTTATATAATGCCGAAAGTATTATAAAATATACTACTACAAAACCGCGACATGGTTGTCGGCCAATTTCAAAAATATGATCTAAGTTCGTGTTTTCTTTAGGTGTAACTGTTTGCTACTTTTTAAAAAGTACCCAAACCCTTCACAGCTTGCGTCAGGAAATACTATGGGCGACAGCTGACGCATACTTCACTCATTTATGTTACGTAACTTGCGTGCATTCTAAAAATGTTAAGAGTTTGTTAAGTAAACCATTGCTGATTATTTAATGCAAGCTTTGTTTAATTACTAGTGATAGTTTGGTGATTGTATCTAAATGTGCTATTATAAATATGTATTTTATGTGTTAGTAACTGGTTGAAACGAGCTCGTCAGCGTCAGTCTAGTAATTAGGTTAGATTTTGGCGATGTTTATACCTACCCATATGCACTTGCTTTGAATTATTTAGGCTTATTGGTGTATTTAGAATTCTAAATTGTTTTACGCTTGTCATGTTTTTCATGTATTATCAAGTTCAAGAGATGCAATCTGAATTCGTCATGTTATTATTGTGTTTTAACCGTTATCTACTTGTAATTAATTAGTTGCTTGGTGTGCCAATGCAAAATGTTATTAATCACATCTGTTAATGCCACCTTAATATTGTTATCCTAAAGTATGCAGCAGCATTTAAGGGGTAGGTAACGGCGTAGTTCGTTTATTTACAAAATACTTTTTATATTTATTGTGACTTAGATATAAGTATGTCTAATGTTAGTACGTGAGGAGTGAAGAATTTAGATGTTTGTCTTTAAACCAGCTATTTAATATTGTATGCTATATAAATTTATAGAAATTACTTATTAGAGCTATATTTTACATTTATTTCTGTGTTTAAGTATCATTTGAGGTGCAAACGTTTTAAAAATGGCAGATTGAGACGTATTTCCTGTTGTTTTGTTCTTTAGATCCTGACAATCTTCGACTCTGTTAACCTGACATTTGATTTCTTCCTTTGCCTTGCTTTGTTATTGTTATTAGGGCGAGCATTATGTTACTGATTTCGTTCTTTTCTTACTGACCCGTTTGTCTTACGGATAACAAACTTGACATACCCAACGTAAAGCTTGATTTTTTTGTACATACACTTTCGTCCGGGCAAAAATTTCTGTTATGTTCGTTCTATCGTTACTTTTTCGTTGCATAGGGATTTTCTGCAGACTTTTTTACGTTCAATTATCGGAATGTATTTTCGCCGATAATTTTAGTGCTTGGTTGAAAACCCTGTCGTCTAAATTCTCGTTTACTCCTCTCTATTTTCGTCAATCGTTTTCGTACTTCTTGTTAACCTTAATTTGTGTACCTGTTTTTTTTTGTAATTCTTTAGTTATTCTTGTTCATGATGTCACATTTGCGCATTTATGTTAACCGGCTACGGAACATCGAGCTTTAGTACGGACACTGATTGTGATGTTTTAATTCGGAGGCTAATGTGGATGAGTTATGTAGGTCTGTGCATAGTGTTTACCATCTGGAGTGGGAAAAAGAACTTCCGCCTACTACTGTGGAATTCGATTTTGTTTTCGAACAGGAAAGGGTTACGACTTCTATTCAAGAATTACAACATGTTTCATGCTGAGTTTGACGGGGACAAGTTTTTTCTTACGTTCAAACGGGATAGTTTCTTGAGATTTCACACGGAACGTCGATGTAAAAAATGTTCCCAAACGAGGTTGTAACGTACCCAATATTTTATAGCATAGTTTGAACCTAATGCAGAAGATCACATAGAATATAGAACGTAGGGGGTTGAGATTGTTTAGAATAGCGACGCGGAGAAGAGAGGGTAGTAATCGACGTGGTCTTTCCAGACCGTTAAGGCGCTTGCTTGAAGTGACGCGTGGGTTTGTTCGCGACTTTTAGTCTATTTATGTAAAATCACTACATTGTAATTACAGTTAGGGGTATTAAATAAGGGTGACAAAATGCACGGAGCAACGTCGGTCGTGTTTGTCTTTGTTAACTGAATAATATAAAAAGTGTTGAGGCTCCACTGCTTCTACAATTTGCAGGAAGTAGTTGCGCGAGACGATTACCGTTAACGCCAACCCACCTGTTCGGGACTTGGCATGTAGATAAGTTTTTAAGTTATTTAAGAGTATTTTACTTGAAGTCTAAGAAATCGCATTAATGTTAGTAGATGGACGTCAATCCTGTAATAGCTTAATATTGTAGCAACGATATAGTCGGGGTTAACTGCGGACTGTTGAATATATCTCCGCACGCGAGCTGAACACAGAACAGACTGGGGAATTGCAGTTGACTATATCAAAGTACACGAGCTGGAAATAGAACAAACTAAGAATCGCGAGAAATTTCCAACTTGTTTTTTTGTGGTACCCAAAAATCAGCACGCTCATTGGTTAAATTAAATTTGGATATTCTTTTACATTCAAAAAGCGAAATACACAATTCCATTGGCTAAAGACATCATTAACGTTTTTCAACACAGGAAGCATATGAAATGGAAGTGTATAAATAAAATTTCAAATTCTCGGAAAGACATTCGTTAGTGCTCACCATAGGCAAAGGAATCACCTTGCAGTGCTCTCCATAGCCTGCGTATTCTCCGACGGTGACGCTGTCCGCCGCCGTATCTAGGGCACGTCAATATAACTCAATCAATACGTATGGACGTTAAGCTTCGTTCCATACTTCATCGACAAATTGTTCTTCTTATTGTGTCTGTCAATTCTACTACTGGGACGACAACCACGTGGAGCTCCACTGCGACGCATTCGATGAAGCCTAAGCCACCACTACCAAGACGCCTTCCGAAGAGTCCCGAAGACCGCCGAAGACATCTGGACCTCTTCAAACTGTAAATATCTTTTAAATATTATTGTTCAAGTTCTCACTGAGCCTCATAAGCAAATTCCGAAGCTTTCCGAGGAGATACGAAAACTCCCAAAGTTTTTTCACCGCCTCCAAACTGTATATACATTCATCTAATAAGTGTTTAAGTTTCTTTTGGTTCCACAAGCAACCATGAAGACTTCGAAGAATTCCGAAGATTACCGAAGACTTCCGAACTGCTTCAACTGTTAAAACCACTCAAATTTTAATTATTTCACTTTTATTTTCATGTATTTAAGCACTTATAATTATTTTTGCTTGTACTTATTAAACAAATAATCGAGCCAAACCTACATGCTTTCAGACGCCGCCCATCCGAACGATAACACGAGCTTGATTGAATTTTATACGCAACGCTTAGTGGTTGCTATTATTAAAGCTTTTTAATAGTAATTAGGTTAGATAGCGACGAACTTTAGTTTGATTCATTGACAGTTAAATAGTGGTTATTCTTAATAATTAACGAGGGTTCATTAGTTTTATACAAACATTTATTCTTTTTCATTGAAACGATATCGACACCTGTGGATTTTTTTTAGTTCAGAAGCGTATGTTTTCTTTCAAAATCACACCCACAGAATCCACTATATTCGATTAAGTGTATATATTTCAATGCAGTAAACCCCGTGGTTTGCACAACAAGGGTTCAATACATTTTTCAATTAGAAATTAATGAACGTCAATGAGCTGTATGTGATCATACTCGTATGTGGATGCGTATATCACACTTAATGCAATATTCCGGTACTCGCTTGGGTTACTTTCTCTGTTAATCATCGTTGGGTCTTCAATCCTTCAACTGGTTATAAACGTACCTCCGTTGTTTTCTATTCTGATCTAACCTACACGTTTTCCTAAAATTCCCACAGCCACATTTTCACTATCTGCGTGCAATAGTTTGATTTAGGTCAATATTTACCTCTCTTTTTTCCTATCTTTGCTTGTAATATATATCGCACTATTCCCAAATTGCCTTAGAACATGTTACGTCCTTTTATCTCTCCTATTTTTCGTTTTCCACAGATATCTTTCTTCCCCTACTACTTCTAAAACTTCTTTGTTATTAACTTTGTCTGTCCATGCTATCATCATCATACAGCTGATGCACCACATTCCAAAAGGCTTCCACCTTATCCTGTCTGCTTCTCCTACTGTCCGTTCCAATTTCATAATCATACTGTACTGTACTCCACACAATTCTTTCCTTGTTTTTATGTTTGTTGTCTTCGAAGATAGCCACTGCTCTTTCTTGTTGGACATAGCTCGGAACCCTTTCTATTGTTTTCTATATATTTACCCTATTTCACCCATATTCTATCATCTATTCTTTCCTGTTTTTAACTGTTTTTTTACACATTTCTTTCTTCCCCTACCATTTCTAAAACCTCTTTTTTCTATGTTTGCTGTCTTTGAACATAGTAGTTGCTTTTTCTTGTTAAATGCAGCATGACCTTGTGCTAATCTTTGTTTTGTATCTTTTACACTTTTGCCGTCTTGTATTATTTGGATTCCTAGGTAGCAGAAATCACTAACCTTTTGTGAGTTCTCGTTTTCTATCTCTATTCTGATTTTTGATTCATTTTCTTCTCCTTTACATATTAGTACTTTAGTTTTATTTTTGATAATTTTTATACCGTAACTTTCTGTTATAACCATTTCCATTCCATTAGAACTGTTTCTAACTCTTTCTTGCTAGATGCTAATACCGCTATAACATCTGCTAATCTAAGCATATCGATCTTTTTTCCCGACATAGAAATTTCAAATGTCTTCCTGAATTTGACAGTATTCATTGCCTTTTTGATGTACAAGTTAAAAATTAATGTGGACAAGGGACGTCCCTGTTTCATCCCTTTCACATATATTTACTTCTCTATGTTTGTGCTCTAATTCTATTACCGCTGCTTTCTCTTTGTATAAGCTATGGACTATTCGTTTATCCCTAAAATTCATTCCAATCTTTTTTAGTATTTCGAAAATTCTTTTTCATTCTCCATTGAAGAATGCTTTTTTCAGATCTACAAACCCTATATACACGTTTTCTCCTGTTTCTTTTGTCTTTTTCGGTTTCGCCTAAGCCCAAATTGATCTTTTCGTAATATTTGTTCAACTCGTTTTTCCATCCGCCTTTGTACAATTCTAGTTAATATTTTTGATGTGTGTTGTTAAACTTATTGTTCGATTATCCGCGCCTCCTTTTTTTGATATAGTGACTATGATGTTACGTCTAAAATCTTTGGGTATCTCGCCTGTCTCATACATATAGCTTACAAGTTGGAACAGACGTTATATTACTGCTTGTCCGCGGTTTTAGAGTTTTTGCTTGCACCTTATCTATCTCCGGTGCCTTACAATTTTTCAAACCCTTTAATGCTAATTCAATCTCTAGGTATATGATCCCAAGTCATCTTTTTCAATGTCCGATTTCTGTTCCAGTGCAGCTAGTTTCTGTCTTGCATATAAATTTTCTATGTATTTTAGCCATATAACCACTTTCTCTACATTTTCTATAATGACGTTTCCTCCCGCGTCCCTGATATTTTTTCTATGAGGTTTATATCCCTAAAATTCATTCTAGTTAATTTATATGCTTCGCCTGTCTTTCCTATTTCCATCTTAGTTTGTGCTTCTTTACAATTTTCATCAATCAGCCGTGTATTAGTCATGCCTGTCCAAATTTACCACTTATTTTAGATCTGAAGGCAATCTGAACCATTTTTAAGTGCTATCTTGAAAACAAAAAAAAATCCTTCGTGAGTATCAGATAACAAGTTGCACCATAATAAACCCTTACCTGATATCACAAGGTCGAGAATTTCTTATTAACAATAGAAGCCCAAGATAAAGTTGGACGGAAAACGACTTGAGGGAAAAAAAGCTCTTTAGACATAAACGGTTAGTAGAGTGTTAGCTCTGGGTAGATCATGAGCTTGTGTCATGGGTTGTCAAAAGACAAAAAATAAATAATGAGCGCCACCGTATTTTTCAATACAACAACCTACAAAATTATCTATACTTGTACTAGGGGAATGTGGAAACCTTATATCAATACCACTAATATAGCCACAAAACCTGAATTTCACCTTTGTAAAGCACTTACCAAAATCTCAATTACCAGATGTCTTACAGATGTCTCGACTCAACCTGTGAACAAGTAAATGCACAACATGGACACCGTTTGTGTCTTCAAAAATATTTACCAAAAATAATATAATAGAATTTAAGTTCCAAAAATATATACCCAGGGTATTTGTTATCATTACACACAATGTTTGCTCATGAATGACCTATAAGTTTTACTTGTATTTTGAATAATAAAAGAGATAGACATAAATGGATTCTATTTGATTAAATTCCTTGATTTGTTTTAACATAATCATTTTCTACCAAAAATTTTTACAGAACAGAAAATTAATAAGGTTCCCTATTCAAAACACACAAAAATCTCTAAATGGAATATTTCATAATAAATTTTCTAAGAAGTTTGAGCACTCTTAATAATTCATATTACAAATTTTAATCTTTAACCATATGTAGTACTACGTTGACTTCACAATAAAATTTAATTATTTAAGTTCTCATAAAATAGCA
Organism: Platerodrilus igneus; assembly: GCA_036346225.1. Taxonomy (NCBI): domain Eukaryota; kingdom Metazoa; phylum Arthropoda; class Insecta; order Coleoptera; family Lycidae; genus Platerodrilus; species Platerodrilus igneus. The sequence continues at coordinate 3,308,824 of JARFIW010001358.1, forward strand.
TGTTTTAATGTAGAGTTAGTTTTACTTAATATGTATGAAAAGAATTCATCACGTTGTTTAAGAATCAAAGTACATGACCTCAAAATTATTAAATATATTTTTAAATTAGCGTAAAATAACATGTGATATTTAAATTGGACAGCTGAATATTTCTTTGACATCATATGTTACTAACAATTTTTTCAGTTTAGTTAACGCTATCTGTTTGTGAAATAATTATGATAGGCAAACTGCATAGCCATCTTTATAAATTATGCAAGGTTACAAATATATTACGGAATCTTTCTTGTACTAAATAATTTTAAGTTACTTTAATCAAGGTAAAGCTTCAACCATCTACTTTTCGTATTACGTTTAAATAATTATAAATGTGATTAAATGCTAAGTATCACTCACGTGTGGAAATACAGTACGACCAAAAGAAATCGAACTATGACCTCAGATGTGGGGTATTCTATAACCATCTGCGATGTACAAACAAGAAACACATGAATACGAACGAATTTATCGCTGAAACTATGAAGTATCTTCCGAACGAAACATTATTTAACCAAACCAATTCCTCCTTAATTACATCCTATAAATTTTGTACTCCAAATCTCAAACTAAATTTTCTTTTCAGCATTAAATACGGCAATTACGATATTAACAAAATCCGTGATATAATTCCATGATATTGCTTACTTCCTTAAAATTAACTACATGATATTAACTGTATCCAACATATTTTCTACATCCATGATATTGACTGCATCTTTGGTATTATCTACTTCCGTGATATTTTCTATATCCAAAATATTGCATGTTTTAATGAGGGAACCTATAATATTTCGGCCAGCAGGAATCAATTGAGCAGCTACAGGTGGAACACAAAATAAAATCTGCACTCTATAACTACCAAGAACCACTTTCCGACACGAAGGTTAAAACAATTCTCATTTCTTGCGGACTGTGTTACAGGCCACGTGCCTGTCTACCATCTTGACTTTACTATGCCGCTGATAGCAGCTTACCTGTTCAGGCGCTGATAGCAAAGTGACACGAAATGACAACATGACGAAGCTTATTCTAGGAACCTAGACCTCAAGAGCGGAGGAGCGCCTATAAATTTGTAAACTTTATGAATTATTTTTAGTGACCAGAAATTTATAAATTATTTTTTTTTTATTGCGGTATTATTTTAGATTAATAAGCGAAGTGTAACTGCGAAAAAAAATACGTTACAATCTACTTAATGCATTGTTTCGAGAAGTTGTTTTTCTATATATGATTGGAACGATTAGCCAGGGCAATTGAAAAAGTTTAGGTAGTGTTAACTTACAGTTCTTCTCAGACACACTGCTAGAGTAGTTAGGTTTGTTAAGATTTTAATAGAAAACTACAACTCGAACTTGCAGTTCAATTTCGAAAAACTGATTACAGCAATAAAATCGCAATTTCAATTAAATTTGCTTTGTCTTTAAACTAGCTTAACACAATCTAGTGACCATTGCAGTATTTGTATTATGCTTTTTGCATTTAGCTTAAATTCAGTTGCAAATCATATTAAACTTTTCAACCAAAATTTAAACAGATGAGAATTGGTACAGGAGAATACGCGTTGAACATAAACAGCTATTGTTTGCAAAACGTTCGATTACACTTTGGGCTAACTCATGTACAAATTCAGAATTTAATTATGTACCTGTAAATTAGTTTTCTGCGGAGAACTTCAGCACAAAACATACGTTCTGTACAGTTTCGTATTGCTTTAGTGGTCGATTTTAATTAATTGTAGGATTTGTATTTGTGCGGGTAGGAAATGATTTATGTACCGTAAAATATCTCGATAGAGAAAGATTTTTACATTATTTGAATTTCAATAGATACAAAGATTCCTTTGGAAATGTTAAAATCAAAGTGTAATTTTATTTAATAACTTTTGTATTGGGAGACTTTCAAAAATTAGTTTACTGTAATGTATTTTGGGAAAAAACCTAATCATTATTATAGGCGTTACTTAACAGAGGAATCGTGTTTAATTCTGTTTATAAAAGAGATTGTATTAAAACAATTATTTCAAATTAATTTTTTAGTATTCTTTAAATGGCTTGTACTTATTTTTAAGTTTATAGATAGAGGGGTCGGGTCAGACTTTTATTACATGTAGTAATATTAACGTATGGGTTATAATTCCATAGGCAAATGTTTCTGCTTATATAGCTAAACTGCTGTTTCTGCTAGTATGTGCTATTGATAAATAAATCTTGGACGCAAAAATTATAAACATTTTATTAAACTTCATAGTCAAAAAAACATAACAATTGATTTCAAAAAGTATGACATACTGAGTCTTGATTTTATGTATCGTTTTTACTAAAGGTCGTCCAATTTAGACTGCAGTTTAGATCATAGATCGTGATAGCTCCCCCATATACCGCCTATTTTAAACCAAAGTTTTTGAAATTGAATATAACTGACGAAAGTCTTACGTAATATTTTAAAAAAATTCCTCTAACGCAATATTACGGTCTGTTGTAATAGCATTGACGTTTGCCTATTGAGTAAACGCAATTAGAGTTTTGTATTAAGTATTTAACGCTCTAGTATTAGAAGCCATTTTTCTAGCCATCTCGAAGAACCTTTCTGCTTTAACGTACGTTTCTTATCGTCGGGTAAACCGAGCGAGACGTAACAAAGTGAATCGCCATCAAGCAACAGTCAAGTTAAGACGGTATTCCTTATTTTGAAACACGACTGACGGATTGCTTTGTGGTACGGAGGAAAAAGTCCTGGAATAAATTTAGCTTTTCGTTCTAACCAATGCGCATTTAAGTAACATCATTTACAGAAATAACGTTACTCTGGTTTAATATTAATCAGAGATCACAAAATTCAAGATTTAATATCTTTGGAGGATTAACTCTATCATCATGGTTTCATATTGTAAAGTTTATATATATATATATATATATATATATATATATTGCTGTGATAAGGGGTTGTTTAGAGGTGTATTGAATAGCAAGGATCGTGTAGTAACCATAAATTGCGATAGGAAGCAGAAAACTGCTTTTATTTAGCAGAAAATTAAGAAATTCGTATATTATGTAAATAGCAAGCATTTAACATCTTGTATATAGACCATAGTTAGCTTTAAGCAATGCAAAGAAGCATATCTTACAACAATATAACGCGTATTTAGTAGAAAAATAGGTAATTCATGCATTATGTAAATAGCAAGCATTTAACACTCTGTATGTAGATCATTATTAATTTTAGGTAATGCAAGTAAGAATATCTTTCAACAAAAGTACGCGCATTCAAAAGAAATAATAGTACATGTAATTAAACACGCATTGAGGAGTGTTCTAATTAGTTATAAAACAAATACGAAGATAAGAGATACAATCCAACAAAGCTTTATGCAATTACGCTGAAATAATAAACATTTTTGATAAGAAAACGCAGTTTCAAACATGCACAAAACTACATAAACGAAAAAAGCATTGAAGTTACATCATTTATTTTGTTCAATTATCCAAAAGGCAACATCTAAACAAAACAACGTATGGTCAAGATAACGAATAATAAGGTATCAAATAAACACCATTACATGGAAAACCTAAGAAATTACATCAGAAAATGCAGGGAATATTAAAGATCTGGTTGATTAAGAGCAAATCGCACTAATATTTAAGGCATACGTATAAATTTTGGTAAAAGGGATTGAATATAACCTGAAAGCAAACCTCATATAAGTTGACAAGTCTAGCGAAATCAGAGATGTTTCCGAATGAATAAACGCCTTGCTCCAATTTTGTGGTACCATCAAAATTTAACCATAACAATATAAAAATTACATTGTTATTCAGCAATTATATCTTGACTATGAATAAACATTCTGAGAATAAACCCACCATGTATGTACAAAGAAATATTACCCAAATGTACACTTCCTGCAAATACCAATGCTGTATACTACAGTAATATGTAATATGTATGATGAGAAAATGTTATAGTTATTTGTTACACCTTTTGGGTGCACAAAGTTTTTGTTCTAATGTTAGGTAGGGATCTTCTCTAATCTGAAAAGGGAAAGCATTTTTCCATCACTAATTTAATTAGGTTACTATACGTAAAGTTTTTGATTTTTAACTTCACACAAACCAAGGTGAAGAACCCAAAACTTATTTATGTATTCTTTTAAAAAACGCATTTTCTCAGGCCGAACGAAAGCACGGTCATCAACTTATTCAACGAAAAACATTTTATGGTTGTGGAAATCACGACGAGCTCATGAGAAATGCGCGTTTGAGACACTTTACTGTCAACTACCGTATGATACCGACGTATTAAACGCCACTGGTTGTTTCATGCAGGAAGTGTACCTGTGAAATCCTTTACCTATCCCGTATCTAACGAGCACGAGTATCTGTTCTAAAACTGTAGGTTTAACACACTTCACTGCAAGAATCTGGATAAAACCTAAGAAACGGATCCACGACACCCTGCTCAGACGTCACCGGATGCATACCTGAACTATAACTATTAATCAAAGTAAGCTTTTTGCTTATTTTTTAATAGCTTTTTTGTATGTAGAGCTATAAACGTTTAACGGCAATAATTTGCGACCACATTTGTTGCGTAATAAAATACGCCTGGGGGTTAAACGTAATATATTCCAGATATGTTCAGAACATATCACACCTTTAATAATAAAGTGACACAACTCAAAAAACTAGAGGTTTTGCGTTTAATTGAAAAAATTGTGGTGCCATCTATCAATTCACGCCGACCCCAAGAACAACTTGCTTATTTTCAATGCAGTCATCTGTTTAGTGTCTCTTTAGTTCAAAGAAAAGTTTTATGGCGCCATTGAAATTAAATCGCCCCTATTCAGTAATAGGTCAACAGTGAGAGAAGAAGTGGTAGTAGTGGTACTACTCCTAAAAGAGTCAGTTTATTGTAAAAAGTTAATGGTGAATACTGTTTCTTATTTTACTACAATAATAGCATATTCAGGTTTAAGTCGTTTCTCTATTAAAACTTGAGCAGATTTATGTGTAACATTTCGAGTAGGGCCAGGTTATTAGTAATTTTTATTGCAAGCTCTTTGTTACCAACTTTGAAAGTGTCAGTTCTGTTTTAACGTAGTTCAAGTTAATGTTTTTTATCATTATAATCATTTAAAAATTAATGAAAACTGTTTTAAGTAAGTCAGATATTTCATTCTTATATTAATAGTTTCGCTTTTAGTGATAAAAATGAGCGAACGAGCAAGAAAAATTTTAAGTTTGATTATAATTGATTAGAAGATCCAATAGAGTTAAATGATAAGATATAACCACCATTTTTACTAATAACATAATAATACTTACATTGTAACAAAATTTTTGTTACATTAAATATCTCTAAAGAAAAACAGTTCTAACTGTTGTTATTTTACGAATTTGTCATTTAGCGTGAAATCGTTAAATAATTTAATGTACTATAAGGAAGAACACCTCTTTCCGTTTACATTATTTTCACCTATAAGGAGTATTTAATAGGGACTCCTATGCTTTCGATATCCGCGAATACCTTGAACGTAACTTGAGTTACATAAGCTACAGGCGTTCTGAAGTCCACTAGTGCAATTGTTAAACACAACGCCTGCGCGTAATGTGACGCGATAGCTAGGGTGTTGGCAAGGAAGCGAACACAGCCATCTTGCAAGCAACTACGTGGAGGTACACTTCATTTTGAAGATGGGAAACTTTGGTTGTAAGTGGGAGCTGAGAATAGCTCTAGGATGATGGAAGGGCTATGGGTTGCCGCGTGGAGGCGTCACGACTGAGCTCTCGTGAAGCTGCCCAGACAACCTAGAGCAACAGTTACAACACGTGGTGAGGAAGTCCATTAGTGGTGAGCATTCTGTAATTAATCAGCATTATATAGAACTAATAGAAGGTTCAATTTCTCTAGCACATTTAGGAAACACGCTTGACAATGGGGTTGGAATTTGGTTGTGTATTGTGTAATTACTCTTTTTGAAGCTGTCCGAGGGATTGCATCTAGTAAGGGCATGTTTCGTATCTTTCTGAATTTCAAGGAGATGGAATGTTATGTGTTTTAGTTGATCTACTACGTTTATCAGCATCACCGTTGTATATCTAAAACAAAATCAATCAGGTACTTATAAAACTATTTACTGAAAATTAATTTTACGTACTAATTACGGTCAAAGCTTTGATTTAACATTTACCAAGTCGTAAGAAACTTTTGTTAAAGAATGTAAATGTCAAATTTTTTTTGAGATATGTTTAATCCCACGTAAAAATCAGTTTGAAAATTATACCCTAGAAATTTAATAGGTCAAATACTTTTTATGTTCAGAACTAAATTTTTTTATAAGAGGAATTTCTGAACTTTTAGATTAATTAAATTAAGGTGTTATTCAAGGCACTTAAGTAAAACACATGTTAATTGAGAAAAATAAGTATAAAGTCCACTTTTGATTGAAACATGTTTTCTTGCAATATGTTATGTGATTAGTAGAATACCTAAGCTGCTTCTAACATATGTTGAACTGACTTTCTTTAATTTCATATAATGCTTAAGCCATATGAACTTTTTATGTAACAAGTTCTTTAGAGAAATTTTGTAAGCCAGAACAGATCTGTTTTATGGATGTTTAAGAACCCGACTGTATTAAATAATTTATAAATGCTAAGACCTCTCTATGTAGAGAAGCAAATTCAGAGATTTTTGAAACTTACTTTATGTTGATTATTTTGATTATAGAGAAACACATTAAGAAATTTTTGAAACTTATTATATATTGATTATTAAATTTTTTTATAAATAATTTTTGCAACAAAAGAGAATTACATTTAAATTAAACTTTGAATTAATACCTTCGTCTTTTTATTTCACTAACTGAAATTAACATTGTCCAGATTAGATCAGCAAAATTTTGAATGTAGAAAAAAGTTGATACAGTACCAGGTAATAGAAACGGAATAAGTAACTTCCAGTAGAGTATTTTTTCATAGGTAAGGTGTTGTTGAGATTTTGAATTCAGGCCAATCGATCTATAAAGATCGAAATATTTTGTTGTTGTAAGGCACAAACAGTGTCTTATATTTTATTTTTTTGTGTGACATTTTCTTGCAGGTCCGACATCGCAGAAGCTGGAGCAGAGGTCCAAGAGGTTTCCAGAGGTATTGCTTATTGTAATTTGTATGTTTTTTGGTAATCATTATATCCTATAGGTTTCTGCGTCTTCCTGTAGGATACTTTAGTTTTGTTTATTGGCTATATAGATGCAGTGGCGTCCATTTACGTTTTCTTGTTCCCGTTGTAGTCGAGCCTACCCTATATCCACGCCCAAACTCATTGCTCACCTTTGGGGTAATTCCCAGACTAAGCCGCGAATATAGTAAAGCTAGTGGGTCCACCAAGGTTTTGTTCACTAATTGACTCACTCCATAATTAAATTAAATAAAGAAAAATTATAAGTCCATATAAAGTTTTACTAAGTTGCACTGGCGCCCATGCGTGAGGCTAGCCTTGTAACTAACCTATTAGAGTGAGAAAAAAATCTATGTTTCAACATTATTTTGTATTTTAGGCAAAAAATGCCATTGTCAGTAATTTTTTGATAAAGTGTGAAAATGTAAATGTTACCGCAAGATGTTTCAATATTAAATCTATAGAACAAGATATAAGTAATACGCAAAAAAATAAGGTAGTTATGGTTGCAATATAAATATTTTAATGGTACTAACTAAAACCTACTTGTAGGATTGGGCAAATAGTATACAACCTGTTAATATTTTTGTCAATCAACAATCTGATCATATTGAATCGAACGTAAAGAATGGAAATAGTATGCCAGTATCTGACAGCTATGCGAGGCGAAGACCTAGTAATGAGGTTAATTCAACTTCAAATTATTTCCATTTACTTAAATAATTTTCTCTAGGTGCTACCTCAAACTGAGACACTACTGGTACATATAAACACACCGTCGATCAATGTAGCAGGCGTAAGACTACGGATCCCAAGGTCCTTAGTTCGAATCCTGACACGGCCGCCTGCTTGAAAAATGGTAGGTGAGCATTTTTCATAAAATTGCGCCCTCGTTCGGATGAGAGATTAAATGTAGGTCCCGTGTGTGAGTGTTGTCACGCACGTTAAAGATCCCTACCTTGCCTGGAACGGCAAGGGTTCGGCAAAATTCTAAATTTCCAGGCAACAAAAAACTCGCCTCCTGGCCAATGTAGTACCTTCCGGTGGAGCATTGGAAATGTAAATGCACGGTACAGATAAACAAAGAGAATCCAACAAAAATTTGTATAACTCGAAAGAATATATAAAACTATCAAATTTCCCCCATAACTTCAAATAAAAGTGATGCAGATACAAGCGATGGAGATTCAAACTATGAGACAGATGATAATAATCAACCACGTATAAAAAAAATTGTTTAAAACAAATTATAAGGATTCTTTCTCAGTCATACCATCTAGTAATTCTTGTTCCACTAGTTCTAGTTCAACATGTGCAAGTTCAAGCACCAGTTCAAATGAGGATGCAGAGAAAAACATTAAGAAGGGTCGAAAACGTCGAAAAAATATAACAAAGTGGAAACAAAATAAAGCAAAAGCCATGAGAAATTCTGGACAAGCTTATGAATCAATGTCTAAAACAAAAAGAAATATCCCCGCTCGTGAAATTAAAGCAACTTGCTTAGAAACATGTAGACTGAAGTGTGGCGAAAAAGTTAACCATGAGCAAAGGCTCTCTGTATTTAAATCATTCTGGGCTTTGGGTGATATCAACAAACAACGTTCGTTTGTACATTCTTGCATTAAAAAATATTGAACCACGATATAAATATTCTAATGCTTCTAGGTCACGAAATTCTAATCAAGCCTTTTATTTTCTAATAAGTAACAGCTCGGAACGTGTTTGAAAGGCATTTTTAAAGAATACTCTGGATATAAGTGACCGCATGATCCGAACTAATAAGTCGAAAATTGATGAAATGGGATTTGTGCAAAACGATTCGCGATGTCGGCGTGATAACCATAATCACATCAATAAAGATCTTATCAATGATATTAAAACCATATTCACTCCATTCCAAGAATCGAATCTCATTATCTACGGGCAAATACAGCCAGGGAATTTATAGAAGGAGAAAAAACTACAGTTCAATTAAAAAAAAATTACGATTAATGCGATAGTTTACTAATACAGGGCCAAAAGACAAATATAACTACTCATTGCAAATAAGTTTTTTTTCCATTTCCCAACATTTCTGTTTTTGGAGTTGTGTCACTTTATTATTAAAGGTGCGATATGTAGTATGTAATGTAGCTAAGATGGTCATAGATGGATTATAAAATGTTATATGGGTATGTGTAAGGTGACCAGATTTTTAGATGGGCAAAGCGGGACAACTTTGAAGGAGGGGGATATCAACAAAAATTTTCATACAGAATAAAAATAATATCGTAATATTTTGTTATTTTTAACATAAGTACAATTTGCAAATATAAAAAAATGTATAATATTTTATTCCTTGACATATTTTTTATTCGCCGAATTAATTTGCAGTAAACATAATGTACATGAACATATTTTATTGTTGTTTATAACGAAATTAGTTTGATTGACTTAAAATATTTGCAAAATTATATTCGTATATTGCTTTCTAAATTTTCTTTTAAGGTTAAGGTCGGTGATATACTTTTTGTCTCAATATAAAATATGAAGACTACGAGTATTTTAAGCTAAGTTTAAGAAAATTTATGTATTTATGAAATATATAAATAAATTACTTACCTTAATTTTCTATGGTAAGTAGCAGATTTGTAATATTTATTTGTTTAATTAGCTTGCTAGCACGCAGTACGAACACGAAGTGAATCATCTGAGAGACAAATACAATGTAACTGGGCAGCAAAAACAATATGTTAGTCGTCGTAACCCGTAGGATTCTTAGAACGCAAAACAAATTGAAGGATTCTTAGAACGCAAAACAATGATTTTCATAAGTATAAAATTTAACTTAATTCTAAAAGTCGGGACTTTTGAAAAATGTCGCGGGACAAATTGTGAAAAATCGGGACTGTCCCGCAAAAAGCGGGACATCTGGTCACCTTAGGTATGTGATATCTCGTGGATATAAACTATTCGTCTACAGCAAAACACTTTTGTCTGGACTTCAAAGGATTTTATTGTTTTTTGGGAATACGAATTTTCTAATTGTCACCGTGTCTTTTAATTTCATTTTGGCAGCTGCTTCCCGTCTCCTTCTTTTTTGCTAATATATTAAAAAACTATTTAAAATGACAAAACTACCTAAAAATGCATGACCATTATAAACAATAAAACATTACACACCGAAGTCTTTTTCCAACAGTTACACTACTCAATATCTTCAAACTATGTCTTTGAAGAGTTTTGAAGCATACACCGAAACGAGGATAAATATCAGAAGAGGTCAACGAAATGAAGTTATAGTCAAATTCCTTTAAAGTACTGTAAAATCCATGCGCACATAAATTTTTAATCCCATTCGGAATTTTCGTTTTTAATTATAGATTCCGCAAATTCAATGTATGATGAGGTAGTTTATAGAAATCGTAGACAATTAACAGAATAGAGCAGACCGTTTAAATAACAGGTGTAATTACGCCTTATTAATTGTGTAACGTACGAATTTCTATTTTACACATATTTTCGTTGCGTGCTGTTTCACAAGTTTCCTTTCTGAAATTTATATGTATCAAGGGCTATATCTATTTGTAGCTTTATTTGAAAACCCGCTTAAAACCACAATTTAGTTCTCGCTTTTTGATATTTACATCGATATTGGATACGGCGCTCTGTTTTATCGCTCTCAATGGATGCGAAGAATTCAAGTTTATTAGTTTCAGTTATTGTAATTCTGTTAGCTTATAGACTTGATGTCTTGTGCTTGTAACGTAAAATCGAGGAAAGTGTTTTTATAGCTAATTTTCTATCAATTACAAGGCTGTATTTGTACTTTTACTGTTGTTTGAGGGAGTTATTGGAATGGTCTTCTTTCATTTAACTGTTTACAGTGTACCGCTTGTCGGACTTGAAAGATTACCGATACTACTTATGGTTATCTTCAACCTGGAATGAGTGGTTTACGTCCGACTGCTTCTTTGAGATGTGTAGCTACGCGCTGGTAATTGCTTATATTGTTCGTAGGAAGTTGCTTCACTAATCCCTGAACAAAACAAGTATAAAGTAATATTCATCCATTGTCCTCTCAATGTCCCATTACCCGACTCTGCATATTGAAATTAGCTGTTATATTCGGTCTATTTTTTTTATTTCCTATACGCACAAGGACAGTTAAGTTAGTCTTATCAATTTGGTTAGAAAAGAACAAGTAATGACAAGCTCTTTATTTTATTATTTTAGTTGTGAATATAACTAGATTTTCACAAATGCCTCTTTACTATATTCAGAATAGTGAAAATTGCAGTGATAATAAGTAAAGGCACTAAGAGTTGTGCTGTATGCTCTGCATGAACTACCAACAAGGTAGTAGTCAGAATAAACCTATCCGAGTAGGGAAATGAAATTTTTTACAACGTGGATTACAAAATTTTTATGAAACAGTTGACGTACGAAGTGCGCATTTTGTTTAACATATAGAATTCATTAGTAAAAAAAAGAAAAATATTAACGGTAGAACAAATTCCAGTAATCATTTAATAAAACACTATATAGCACCAGCGACGCACTAACAACAAAAGTAGAAGAGGTGCTCGCGATATATGGGAAGACTATCACAACATACCTCCATGCGACAAGATACTATCGTGTGCCCTTTGTATCAACAGAGGTGAATCAGCTAAGCGTCAGTGTGCTTGCGTTCAGACGCAGCGTCACCACGGTCGACAGACTTTGAGCGCTGCGATTATCACTGCAACAGCGGAACACATACCAGCGCAGTTGATTCTACATAAAAAGAATAATCGGGTTCACATAAAACAATTTGGCCTTCAGGTAAGAGCTAAAAAGAGAGTCTTACTAGTGCTAATAGCGCAGGAGAACTTACCGATGCACCCAAGATCTACATTTCTGGTCAAAAAAAACATGCATCGCTCTTGAAGTAATAGGACGAATAATGTAGAAAATACATATAAGGACGTACTGCAGAATCAAATTAAACTCGTTTTTCGCAAGAATTAAATCCAATCCCAGCGTTATCCAACATAAAGGTGTGATTAGAAACTCAAAACAAGTTTTATTAAATAAGTACGATCCATTATTTCAACTAGTCTTTAGGATAGCGTATTATAAGAAGTAATTATACGTTATAGTGATATGCACGAAGCCAAAGGATACCTCAAATTAGGTACTGATTATTTAAATTATAGAAGAACTTTTCATTGTGCAGTAAATAAGTTTAAATAAAATTGTATTAAAGCGTACTTATTGTAGGAAGGTCTAATATACAGGATGGTGTTTGAGTATTGCAAGCAGAATCTATGTGATTGAGTAATGAAATAAAAAGCGTAAGGTTTCGTACACCGTCGGAAGGTGAACGGAACATCATTTAGCATTTACTGACAAACTGATATTCAAAATAATATGAAAATGGGTATATATTGGAAATAGGTTGGGGTCGAATAACGCCACATTCATCTGCCTTTTACAAATCAAGTTCTCCTTCCATTTTTAATTACTCAGACCAATGGTCTGACTCATTTATTAGACTGTACGCCTTTAAATTACATTAGAACAGTAAGATCAAAAGACCTTTTGCCTTTTTTTTTTCATTGCAAAGACGCAATTGAAATAATCGGCGTTTCACGAGAGCACTGGTTGAGTATTTGAAAACTCTTTGGCTGGGTTCATAATATTCATATTATGTTAATCATCATTTTCCCTTCGGCCCAAAATAAATCGGCCCACCGGGATTCATCTTGGTATTCCGGTAGGCAAGTCCGCCCCTGTTCACTGGTGTAGCCAGGGAAGCGTTTAGTAATGTCACATGTTGTGATTGAAGTAATTTTCCAGTAGTTCTTTGGGATGGAAAACGAATATATATATATATATATATATATATATATACCACAGTATATACGATGTATAAATAAACACTAACTTTACGAAAATCGAAAGGAAGTTTTAATTATCAAAACAAGTACTTGCATAGCCATAAATTTATGGCTATGCAAAGTACTGCTTGTATAATTAAAAACTTTCGTAAAGTTAGTGTTTATTTATCATCGTATATACTGTTTTATTTATTAAATTTGCTATAAGCAATTAGTTTTCATTTATATATATATATTACTCATATTTAGACCAGGGTAGAAAATTAAATAATCACATCAAATGATTTTAATCACCGTGTATAAGGAATTTCATTAAATAATACGCGTTATTAAAACCATGAAGCATAAATAAACTCGGTTGTTTCAGTAAAAATAAGAAATTTAAATTATTTATAAGACGAAGCAGTAGTGAAAAGCTCTGCGTGTAATGTAATTATTCCTAAACAAAGAGAAATTACGTGCAAAGTTTATATTAATTAACCCTATTTTAAGTAACCGGTAGTAAAACAAAGTGTACGTATAATAATTAATATTTAAGTTGTATTCGCTAAAAATAAAAAGGATAGAAATCAATTTTAATTGGAGTTAATTAAACCGTTAATAACATATAATACCTATAGAAACTTGTAAAAACCCAAGATTAAAATACCACGGAATAAAGCTCTGAGAATTAATATTATTTTGAACACCTGCGTAATTTAAAAAAGCTCATTCGGCGTAAATTTTGCAGATAATTAATATTTCAAAGAATCTTGGGGAAAACGTCGCATAATAGTTACGAGAATTGCTAAAGCTGGGTCATTTCACACTCCATGTGGACTAAAATAATCGATAATAAAGTATATCAAGTTGCACCAATAAGAACACGGTAGAGAAGGAAAGAAAATGCGTCAAGCAAAGACACATATTGTAAAAGGCGGGATTTAAGCAACGTCACGGGGTCACAATTGGTTAAAAATAGGATGCAAATATCAGAGGTAGAACAACAATTTCTGTACAAAATCAATTAGTTTTTCTCGGACATGCTTGCGTGCCGTGTGGAAATTTTCTGAGATTTGAATGGGGCGAGTGAAAATTCGTAAAAATCGACGTGCGAGCAACAGACTGAGAACATAGAATGAGGAATTCTTTAGAATTACCCGTTTTGGGGAACCGACCGACAGACAGGCTTTTGCTATATATACCGAGATGAATATAAACAATCTCTCTTAGACTTTTGACGATTCGATGCGTTAAAAGCTCGTACATACGCGACTTGATTGAAGATGTTAAACCGTGCATTTTAGTTTGATTATATAATTTAAAAGTTTGCTAGTATATTTTAGTGATTCAAAGTAGCTTGTTATTTACGTGCTAACATGAATGTACTTCAGTGCACTTAGATACAAGGTAATAAAATTTAGTTTCACTGTACCAATTAGCAAAATTTACAACGACGAATGTATACACAAAAGTAGGCAGTTTTGGCGTATATTGGTGACAGAAGCATGAATTTCTTTGCTATTTTTTTGGGGTGTTAATAATTAAATGGTTCAAATACGTGTCTGGATCCATGAAACAAGGGTCAGATAAACACAGATAAGTTCCGGAAAGGCCCAGAAACGACTTTGAATGGATGGTGATGGAGAAAATTTTAAAAGCGTAGAGAATCAGAAGCCGTAAATATAATCCTGTTGAATGGTGTGATTAACTAAAGAAACGATACTTTGAAGCTACGAGGACAGTAACCTTCAGGTAAATTATACTATTTTGTTTGACATTTTTGTGTGTATTGAATGACTTTATAATTGATTTACTTTAAATGGACATTAGTGAAATTGTTCTAACCATAAACGTTTAATTTTAAGATGAAATTTGCTTGTTTAAGTAAAAGGGTATTTTGTTTTGATGTTCAGGAATATGATGAAAATTTGGGTATGTCTTTGAGCTCAATTAGACGAACCTGGTTAATTAACGTAAAGGGTGGTAGATGCTCCTTTATACTCAGACTCCGGTCTGCTTATATTGTTATATTAATTAGTAGGCATCCAACAAGGACTTTAATTTTGGATGCACAGTAAAATGATAATAAAATTAATCTTGAAATTCTTTTAAAACTGAAATTTATGCTGAGTTTTAATTTTGAAATTTTAATGTATTCTGAATATTGATGTAAATAGAGTTAACGTTGATGTTTTGGTAGGAATGTGTTTGTTTCTTTTATGATTGAGGATGTAAGTTATCTAGAGGAGCAGCCGAGGCGATTAACAGAAGAAAGACGACGGACCAGGTAATTCAAAGGTTTCACAGCATTCTTGACGCCCAAACTGTGGGGCTCGAATGTTTTTTTGAAAGGGCCAGTACCTGCAGATATGAGAAGAAACACAGCATTCTTGGCGACCCAAAAGTGAGGCTCGAGTTTCAAATAAAATTTTTGTTATTTTATTCCAGGAAACTGGCGATCTGAGAGAGAGTTTCTGTGTGTGTATAAATTTAAGAGTATTTGAGAGTGTGTGTGAGTGATTAGAACGTATGCAGAGAAAGAGTGGTTAAGGAGTCAAGGAGTGGAAATTGGAAGTGACGATAGTGCATTGTGTGAGAAAATTTCGAAAATGGAAGAAGCGGAGGCAGTAGAGATCAGTCGAGGACGGAATCAGGGATCAAGGAAACGAAATGATAATGAGGATGCTTGAATGAATGAATGAGACGTTAAGCGGGTTAGAGAGGACTCAAATCGAAAATTTGAGCAAATGAGTGATGAATCGAATAGAGCGAGAGAGGACTCAAATCGAAAATTTGACCGAATGAATGAGACATTAACAGGAGTTAGGAAACCCTAAATGAGAAAATAGATAAGACGAATAAAGAAGTTTCAGAATTTAAAATAGTCTTACCGTAAAGATGGGGAAGTTGAAAATAGGGTTGAAAAAAATGAGCGTGATATTACAGGTCTTCGACAGGAAATGGGACATTTAAGGTCCGAAGTACGCATTTTTGTGAAGAGAGATTAATGTAAAATGACTGAAGTGACGGACTCATGTAGGGATCAGTTAGGCAGGGTAGAACGTGAAGTTAGTAGTATTAAATACAACATGTCAAATTTAACGGGGGATGGTCCCAGATTTTCTACAGGTGGAGTATCATTGGACCAACACATGAAGTTTTATGGCGATAACAGGGTAAATCCACAAATTTTTATTAATAGTGTAAGAAATCTAGTGGGAAATTTATTTGACGAACAGACTAAACTAAATACGATAAAGGCTTTATTAAAGGACAATGCGGAAGCGTGGTACAATTTAGTAGGACAGGACATAGACACGTATCAGGACTTTGAAGACAAATTTTTACAACATTACTGGAGTGATCACAAACAGGATCAGATTAGGGACGACTTGATTACAGGAAAATTTAAGGGAGAGTTTGCAGGTTCTAGGGAGCAATATGCCATCCGCAAGTACAGTGTGGCCAAACAACTGAATCCACCATTGACGGACAGACAGATTATCAAGTACCTATCACGACATTTTGAACTGGAAATTAGACAACACGTGGCCTTACAAAACATCACAGAACGGGAGACATTTTTAGAGTATTTGCAGAGATATGACGATGTATGTGTAGGACGGACAAGAGAGATACGAGAACGAAACGTTAACACAGTTAGGTTTGACAACAGGACACCAAATTATCCGAGACGGCCTGACTACAACAGAAATTTTCGACCGAATTGGGAACGACGAGGACAGGAATACAGAAGTAATAGTGCGACTAGGGGACCGACGCCAAGACCTAGTTACACGCGACAGAACAGTTTACCGGAAGTAAACAGGACTGTGACCAGCACGCCGAATAGAGACAGGGACACGGATATTAATACGAGGAGGACGTACGCACAGGTTGTAGAAGGACAACCAGGACCAAGCACGGAAAACAGGATGAGACAGAATTTTTAGAACGTGACAGACCACTAGATTTCTGTGTAAATGTATACGAACATCCACGTGAATTTTTCAAAATTGAGGAGGAAGTAGAGCCAGAAACTGTAGAAAAATTATGTTTGCCAATTAGTAATTTAGAAATTTTTGAAAATAATGTAGAAGTATTACTTGATACAGGGGCAGAGGCGAGTTTAATATCGGAGGAATTCGTCAGCAAAATTAGGGATAAGGTTTGTGATAGAATTATGCCTATAAAACGTAGCCATTTAGTAGCTCAAATAAAAGAAGTTTGCTGTAGTAAATAGTGTTGTGGTGCTTAGGATAGATATAGGAGGTTTAAGCTGTGAACAGGAGTTTGTAATTGTACCTGGACTGAAGTTTCAGAGCATTTTAGGTGTTGACTGTATGATGAAGTTAGGGTTTTGATAGATATGGAACGGAAGGTAATAAGGATTAATGATAGGGTAGTGCCATGGAAGGGCAGTTATGAAGTCACAGAGGAGGACACGGGGTTAAGTATTAATGTAGTAGAGGTAGAGGATGATGAGGTTAAACAGATCAACACAATAAGATGTCCAGAGGATAGGAAAGTAGAGGTTCAAGCTTTAATACAAAAACATGCAGAAGTAGTGGGGGTAGAAGCAGCATATCGGGAGCAGGTGAAGGCAGAATTATTTTTGACGAGGTTAAGGGACAAGTTTGTTTTTAATAAAGTAAAGTTAAGGAATTCATTCTGGCGGATTCCATTACATAAGAGGTCTAGAAGGTACATAGGATTTTCCATAGAGGAAAAATCGATAATTGTAAAGTAGTATCGTTTGGTTTGTCGGCAGAAAGGAAACAATAATAAATGAGAAACAGACAAGTGTAGGGACTGAAGAAGAAGTAATATTTAAGAGTCAGGATAAGAGGGATGATAAGTTTATTGTATGTGAGATAATAGAGATGTTAAGTATAGATATAGAAGGGGGAGAAATAGGGATGAAGAGTATTAGGATGGTGAGAAGAAAGACTTGGAGGGTCAAGAAGAGAGTTAGATTTAAATAACTTGATGAACAAAGGATAGAGATAGGTGAATTTTAGTATAGATATAGAAAATAAAGCTAGGTATAGGATAAATATGGGAGATAATTAGAAATAGGTTTAGGATGAGAATAAAGAGTAAATGTAGGAAGAAAATAAGATAGGTTAAGTATAAATATTTCATATAAGATTAGTGGAGAGTTAGGAATAGAGTAAGAGTAGGATAGGTATATAGGATTAGGTAGGGGGAAGTAAAGTATAGTGAAGATTAATTAAAAGTTAGGAATAGGATAGGTAGATAGGATGTATATAGGATTAGATGGATGAGTAGGATGAAGTTAGGGATAATTTCAGTTTATAGAATGAGGTGAGAGTTAGGAATAGGATAGGGATATAGGATAGGTGTAAATATTTTTTTTGATTGGAAACAAAGTAGGTAAGTTAGATAGATAAGAGTAGAGAGAGATAGGCAATTTTTTTTGTAATTTTTTTTTGTCTAAATGCTTTATATTTGAAGTCAAATAAGTGGGATTATTTGTATTCAAATAGGGGGAAAATACTCATATTTAGACCAGGGTAGAAAATTAAATAATCACATCAAATGATTTTAATCACCGTGTATAAGGAATTTCATTAAATAATACGCGTTATTAAAACCATGAAGCATAAATAAACTCGGTTGTTTCAGTAAAATAAGAAATTTAAATTATTTATAAGACGAAGCAGTAGTGAAAAGCTCTGCGTGTAATGTAATTATTCCTAAACAAAGAGAAATTACGTGCAAAGTTTATATTAATTAACCCTATTTTAAGTATCCGGTAGTAAAACAAAGTGTACGTATAATAATTAATATTTAAGTTGTATTCGCTAAAAATAAAAAGGATAGAAATCAATTTTAATTGGAGTTAATTAAACCGTTAATAACATATAATACCTATAGAAACTTGTAAAAACCCACGATTAAAATACCACGGAATAAAGCTCTGAGAATTAATATTATTTTGAACACCTGCGTAATTTAAAAAAGCTCATTCGGCGTAAATTTTGCAGATAATTAATATTTCAAAGAATCTTGGGGAAAACGTCGCATAATAGTTACGAGAATTGCTAAAGCTGGGTCATTTCACACTCCATGTGGACTAAAATAATCGATAATAAAGTATATCAAGTTGCACCAATAAGAACACGGTAGAGAAGGAAAGAGAAAATGCGTCAAGCAAAGACACATATTGTAAAAGGCGGGATTTAAGCAACGTCACGGGGGTCACAATTGGTTAAAAATAGGATGCAAATATCAGAGGTAGAACAACAATTTCTGTACAAAATCAATTAGTTTTTCTCGGACATGCTTGCGTGCCGTGTGGAAATTTTCTGAGATTTGAATGGGGTGAGTGAAAATTCGTAAAAACCGACGTGCGAGTAACAGACTGGGAACATAGAATGAGGAATTCTTTAGAATTACCCGTTTTGGGAAACCGACCGACAGACAGGCTTTTTGCTATATATACCGAGAAGAATATAAACAACCTCTCTTAGACTTTTGACGATTCGATGCGTTAAAAGCTCGTACATACGCGACTTGATTGAAGATGTTAAACCGTGCATTTTAGTTTGATTATATAATTTAAAAGTTTGCTAGTATATTTTAGTGATTCAAAGTAGCTTGTTATTTACGTGCTAACATGAATGTACTTCAGTGCACTTAGATACAAGGTAATAAAATTTCGTTTCACTGTACCAATTAGCAAAATTTACAACGACGAATGTATACACAAAAGTAGGCAGTTTTGGCGTATATTGGTGACAGAAGCATGAATTTCTTTGCTATTTTTTTGGGGTGTTAATAATTAAATGGTTCAAATACGTGTCTGGATCCATGAAACAAGGGTCAGATAAACACAGATGAGTTCCGGAAAGGCCCAGAAACGACTTTGAATGGATGGTGATGGAGAAAATTTTAAAAGCGTAGAGAATCAGAAGCCGTAAATATAATCCTGTTGAATGGTGTGATTAACTAAAGAAACGATACTTTGAAGCTACGAGGACAGTAACCTTCAGGTAAATTATACTATTTTGTTTGACATTTTTGTGTGTATTGAATGACTTTATAATTGATTTACTTTAAATGGACATTAGTGAAATTGTTCTAACCATAAACGTTTAATTTTAAGATGAAATTTGCTTGTTTAAGTAAAAGGGTATTTTGTTTTGATGTTCAGGAATATGATGAAAATTTGGGTATGTCTTTGAGCTCAATTAGACGAACCTGGTTAATTAACGTAAAGGGGTGGTAGATGCTCCCTTTATACTCAGACTCCGGTCTGCTTATATTGTTATATTAATTAGTAGGCATCCAACAAGGACTTTAATTTTGGATGCACAGTAAAATGATAATAAAATTAATCTTGAAATTCTTTTAAAACTGAAATTTATGCTGAGTTTTAATTTTGAAATTTTAATGTATTCTGAATATTGATGTAAATAGAGTTAACGTTGATGTTTTGGTAGGAATGTGTTTGTTTCTTTTATGATTGAGGATGTAAGTTATCTAGAGGAGCAGCCGAGGCGATTAACAGAAGAAAGACGACGGACCAGGTAATTCAAAACCTATCACAGCAATATATATATATATATATATATATATATATATATATATATATATATTGCTATGAACTACTGGAATTATCGAGCCCCTTCGTTGGGCTGCATATTATTAATATTGCTATGAATAAACAAGAATTGTAATTATCTCCTCCGACGTTGGGCTGTCTTATTAATATTGCTATCAATTCTCTCCAGAAACTTAACTGGATTATATCTTGAACCAACCTTGTCTACCAATAACAAAATTTGACACGTTACCGCCTTCCTCGTTATCAATTTCCTATTTAACTTATAACTCCTCCTTGAACTGTTTAAATTATCAAATCATTCTCATTAACTTTATCTTATGGCCTCGACTAGCATTTATTTGGAATTATAAAATTTAGTTAATTCAATTCTATATAATGAAACAAATATTATGTACAGTTTTTGTAAATTATTTTAAATACACTTTTCAATTAATAAATGTTGTAAATCTCATTTATTAAAAATCATATACTTTTTACTCAAAACCCAAAGTCACCAAAAACCTATTATTTTTATAAAAGAAAAAAAAAGAAGTGTGGAACGTTCTAAACCTCTTATCATCACGCACTTTATACGTGTTCAAATCCTTTGTTTTGGTAAACTTCGTCACAGTAATTTATATTAAGCAAATTCAATATTCAAATAAAAAATATAGAAAAGTAATGTCTTACAACTAAAAATCTAACCTGGTCTATTTTCTTCTTGCAATTGACGCATCCACTAATATTTCCCATGCATTAAGCCATCCATTTGAATAAAAATTATTTTCCCCCAATTCAGGATTATTACATGCCCATTCGAAAAATTGTTTATCCACACACTTAAACCATTACATTTAAATTGTTGCCATCACCCTCTGGACTACCATTAACTTATACTTATGCACCCCAATTTATTGTCATCTCATTCAGACTTATTACTTCATATCAATTTCCCCAAACTTAGAATTGGATTATCACCATTTATTTTCCCCTGCTTCAGAATAGAATTCTTATTGTCATTGTCACCTGACTCGAAGTTACATTTATTCTCCACGGACTCGGAAACTGTATTTTCTCCCCGGTTTCAGAAGCCCTATTATTATTGTGTTTTAGTTTAAAATAAAATTACCAAAATCTACTTACGTTTAATCGGCAATCGTAATTTTCATTTTCGCACTTATACAATTTTTCACTTTGAATTATTATTACGTATCACTTTATTTCATAGTGGCGCACTTCGGCCTTTGTTGAGTTGTAAACTGACTTCGTTATTACTGTACCTGCTAATATATCATTGAGTTCCCACTCCGTCAGTGGGTATGGTCTACAAACTCGTCGCTCATTTTGACCAATCAAATAATTACATTTAAAGTAGTTTCTGATGTAATTTTCTATGCTTTCCAATAATTGTGAGCTGGTCGCAGCTGTCTGTTATCAAACATGCGGTGTTTTGATGAATCTAATTGCTTTTCCATAAACAACTGATGCAATTCGACTTTTAATTTTCATATCTGCATGTTATTTACGCAATTTTTAATCACCTCTCTTTATCAAAGTTCTTAACTACTTGTACGTATTCACATTTATGCTTCCTGAAGCTCTATTTCTTATCTCCGTATTAACCTAATTGTTTGGAACTCTTTTGAATGCGTGTTTAATTACACTATATTGTTTACCTATAAAACACGCGCTTCCACTGAAAAACATCATTATTTGCCTTACCTAAATTAACTAAAACTTTATTTACAGGGTATTAAATATTTACTATTTACCTAATGCATGTGTTTCTGGTTTCTACGCTAACTATGCGTTGACTGCTTACTATTTACAAACTATCTCCATTTCTCAATTCTTTACTAAATAAATGCAGTTTTCTGCTTCCTATGATGATTTCTCATTTCTAAACGACCTTTACTATAAAGTACACCCTTAAACAACCTCTTATCACAGCAATATATATATATATACATATATATTATAGTGGTTTTAAAAGATTAAAAATAAATATAAAAGAAACAATTTCAAAACACCCTGTATAAAGGAACAACCAGAAATTACGTGCGAAAGTTATATTAGTTAATTCATTTTTAAGTAACGGGTATTAATCAAATTGTACAAATAATGATTAATATTTAGTAGGTTTGCAAAGAAATTTATTGGTAGAAGCCAATGCCAGTAATTTATTAATTTAATGAAATTTACTTGAACGATTATTGACGTATAATATGCATAAAAACGTGTAAAAACCCAATAATACCAAGATAGAAAGCGTTACTAACAAACAAATATATCGGTGGGGTAGAAATACGCCGAACTTCAACTCGTGGAAGTGTTGTGGTAAAACGTCAGTTAATTAAACACCTGCAGAATTTTAAATGTCAAGTTCTACTTAATTTTTATATATAGCAAATGGTTACAGAGAATATTGGGTAAACCGTCGCATGTGTTTACGGTAAATACTAATGAGCGGTTATTTAAAGCACGTAAGAAGTTCACGTGGGTTTAAATAGCAGAGGGTTAGAAATATCGATTTTCTACCACTCAAGCCAGGTTAGAAAGAGACGTAGAAAACGCATACGCAAGAGATAACGATAGTATAGAAGGGACCTGTAGGACGTCAGTGAATATACGATTGGTCGATATAGTTAGTTGAACGCGAGACAAATACAAGGATAGTGTAGCGTAGTTTTCAGAAAATAGCATAACGACGTGCTGAAATTTGCGAGATTAAATATGGGTTGAGTGCAAAATTGTAAGAAGTATTATTTTAAATAAAGGATTTCTCGTTAGGTGGGTATGGATAGGTTACATTTGAAGTGTATAAATATTAAAAAGAAGTAGCACGGCTCTTTTCTCTTTTAACTTCGTGTCCTTAATAGTTCAAAAGCTTCAGACTACGTATGGAAGCTACCACGAGTTTTTGTAAGTAAAATAAAATTATTTTAAAATTATATTGCACGGTGAGCTTCATAATTTATACGCGGTTTATGTGCCGAGATTACATATCTTTTATTTGAAGTATCACCTATAAAATTTTAATAAGCTCGTGTCGGGACATTAAGTAATGTGGTTTGAAGCAACTAATTGAGAAAGACGTATGTTTAAATTGGATTTGGAATTGGATTACACCGTGGAGGCGGCGTTGGCGGATCGGCTTAGATGGAGTTCGTCTAGTAACAGCTAGAAACGGCCTGCAGAACAGATAGAAAAAATACATGGCATCGTCTACAGAGCAGAGATCTCCTAGAAATTTCCAGGTAACGATTTGAAATTGTGATTTTTATAAACTGTGAATATTGGGTGACGTACGAGAGTGATTTTCAAGGTAGTGTGGATTATTTACGTATTGAACATAATACGTGCAAATAACTTTATTATGGTATTTAACTAGAAATTTGAAGGTGTCTATAAAGCTTTTTAACGTTCCATCAGAACGTGAAATTTTGTGAAGAGTACATGGCTTTGCTTTTTTTTATTTTAAGAGTATGCAAAGTAGAAGGGCATACATTATGCATAATTAACTGGGTTATCATAAGCTCACCCTACCCCAGAGTTTACTTAGATTACAAAAACAAAATAAATTATAAAGATGGAATTTTAGAGAAGGTATTATTCAAGGCCCATTTACTCCGGGTACATTTTATGTGTTTGATGATTTTAAATAAAATACAGGACATTACAAAATAAGATTTACTGAAGTGTAACGTGATCAATGAAATATGGACAATATTGAATTTCATTTGTAAATAGTAATAAATAAAAGATTGTATGTTGGTTGTATTTTGTGGTTTTATTGCGAGTGTGTGTGTACGATCGAGAATATGCGAGTGAATCTAGATACCCAAGAGGAGGTCCAAATGAGCTAGCCGGAAGCAGGTGCAGAAAATTAGCAATTCAACCGAGGAAGAGAGGAAAACGGGTAAGAAATATTTTTTTTTGACTTATTTAAATTTTTGGGAATTTTTCTATTTTCGAATTTGAAAATTTAATGAAATTTTCGAATATATTTTTGTTGTTGAGGATTTTACCCGAGTTCCACGTCAATCTTATGACGGCCCAATGTTGGGGCTCGAATGTTTTTGAGAGAGTACTAATTTAAACCCGAGTTCCACGGCAATATATATATAACAGAATTTGTTTGTTTCATAAAGTGAATAAACAAATTCTTTCATTTATGGCTATGCAAATTACTAGCTTGCTTTGTATAATTAATAACTTTCTTTCGATTCTTCGTAAAGTTAGTGTTTATTTATACATCGTATATACTGTTTTATTTATTAAAATTTGCTATAAGCAATTATTTTTCATTTTCAACGAACTTCGTTCGTTTATGAAATCTATTTGTCTGTGTGTCCGAGGCCTTTTTAATGGTCGGACATCAATGTGTGATACATCAATCGATTCAGCTCGGTGTCCAGAGCTTAAGTTTTGATGTCAGTTAAAATCGGGCCACGGGGACGCCGAGCCCCCGGGAAAATCCACAGGGATGATTAAAATTTTAAATAAGTTTAAAATCAATATGCGACACATATTTGAACAATTTATGGCATTTCATGCCAATTATTCCAATATTACAGACATTGTTTAAACTTAAATTTTGATTACCGAAAATAATTAGATTCATATAAAAAAAAAAAATTTCTTATCTTATTGATGAGAACTAATATATAGCTTTTAAAATATTTATTCAATAAAATAAAATATATTAAAATGTGTCTTATGTTGTTTATAAATTTTTGTATTTTATCTGAATACTTATAATTATTACAACATAATAATTTTAATTTCTTTAATTTGTTTTAAAGTAAGTCTACATTTGGAAGTTCGTTGCGACAATGCCTTGCATTTTCAACTTGTTATATATATATATATATATATATATATATATATATATTGCTGTGAAACCTCCTCATTCATGTGAACTACGCTTTTCGCCTCGGCTGCTCACCTAATTTTATAAACCTCCTCATTCATAAAAATTAAACAACACATTCCTACCACAAACATCAACGTTAACTCTATTTACATCAATATTCAGAATACATTAAATTTTCAAATTAAATTTCAGCATAAATTTTTAATATCGGAAAATTTCAAAATTAAATTTATTGTCATTTTAATGTGCATCCAGAATTAAAGTCCTTGTTGGATGCCTACTAATTAATATAACAATATAAGCAGACCGGAGTCTGAGTATAAAGGAGCATCTACCACCCTTTACGTTAATTAACCAGGTTCGTCTAATTGAGCTCAAAGACATACCCAAATTTTCATCATATTCCCGAACATCAAAACAAAATACCCCTTTTACTTAAACAAGCAAATTTCATCTTAAAATTAAACTTTTATGGTTAGAACAATTTCACTAATGTCCATTTAAAGTAAATCAATTATAAAGTCATTCAATACACACAAAATGTCAAACAAAATAGTATAATTTACATGAAGGTTACTGTCCTCGTAGCTTCAAAGTATCGTTTCTTTTGTTAATCACACCATTCAACAGGACTATATTTACGGCTTCTGATTCTCTACGCTTTTAAATTTTCTCCATCACCATCCATTCAAAGTCGTTTCTGGGCCTTTCCGGAACTCATCTGTGTTTATCTGACCCTTGTTTCATGGATCCAGACACGTATTTGAACCATTTAATTATTAACACCCCAAAATAGCAAAGAAATTCATGCTTCTGAGCTTCTGTCACCAATATACACCAAAACTGCCTACTTTTGTGTATACATTCGTCGTTGTAAATTTTGCTAATTGGTACAGTGAAACTAAATTTTATTACCTTGTATCTAAGTGCACTGAAGTACATTCATGTTTAGCACGTAAATAACAAGCTATGTTGAATCACTAAATTATACTAGCAAACTTTAAATTATTTAATCAAACTAAAATGCACGGTTTAATATCTTCAATCAAGTCGCGTATGTACGAGCTTTTAACGCATCGAATCGTCAAAAGTCTAAGAGGCTTCGTTTATATTCATATCGGTATATATAGCAAAAAGCCTGTCTGTCGGTCGAGTCTCTAAAACGGGTAATTCTAAAGAATTTCTCATGCCATGTGCCCAGTCTGCCGCTCGCACGTCGATTTTTACGAATTTTCACTCGCCCATTTAAATCTCAGAAAATTTCCACAGCACGCAAACCTGTCCGAGAAAAACTAATTAATTTTGTACCGAAATTGTTGTTTCTACCTCTGATATTTGCATTCTATTTTCAACCAATTGTGACCCTCGTGACGTTGTTTAAATCACGCCTTTTACTATATGTGTCTTAGCTTGACGCATTTTCTCTTTCCTTTTCTAACCTGTTCGTATTGGTGCAACTTGACACTCTTCATTATCGATTATTTCAGTCCACGCGGACTGTTATCTGGGTTTAATAAACCCGTATCGCACATTCTCGTGAATACTAAGCCCCGGTTTCTCCAAGATTCTTTGTAACTATTATGCGACGTTTTCCCCAAGATTCTTTGAAACATTAATTATCTGCAAACTATTCGCCGAATGTGATATTTAAACTACGCAGGTGTTCAAAATAATATTAATTCTCAGAGCTTTATTCCGTGGTATTTTAATCTTGGGTTTTACAAGTTTCTATAGGTATTATATGTTATTAACGGTTTAATTAACTCCAATTAAAATTGATTTCTATCCTTTTCATTTTTAGCGAATACAACTTAAATATTAATTATTATATGTACACTTTGTTTTACTACCGGTTACTTAAATAGAGTTAATTAAGATAAATTTTGCACATAATTTCTCTTTGTTTAGGAATAATTACATTACACGCAGAGCTTTTCAATACTGCTTTTTTTGATATAAAGCGTCTTATAAATAATTTAAATTTCTTATTTTTACTGAAACAACCGAGTTTATTTATGCTTTATGGTTTTAATAAAGCGTATTATTTAATGAAATTCCTTATACACGGTGATTAAAATTATTTGATGTGATTATTTAATTTTCTACCCTGGTCTAAATATGAGTATTTTCCCCCTATTTGAATACAAATAATCCCACTTATTTGACTTCAAATATAAAACATTTAGACAAAAAAATTACAAAAAATTGCCTATCTCTCTCTACCCTTATCTATCTAACTTACCTACTTTGTTTCCAATCAAAAAAATATTTACACCTATCCTATATCCCTATCCTATTCCAAACTCTCACTTAATTTTATAAACTGAAATTATCCTAACTTCATCCTACTTATCCATCTAATCCTATATACATCCTATCTACCTATCCTATTCCTAACTTTTAACTAATCTTCACTATACTTCACTTCCCCCTACCTAATCCTATATACCTATCCTACTCTTACTCTATTCCTAACTCTCCACTAATCTTATATGAAATATCTATACTTAACCTATCTTATTTTCTTCCTACATTTACTCTTTATTCTCATCCTAAACCTATTTCTAATTATCTCCCATATTTATCCTATACTTAGCTTTATTTTCCCTAAACACTTACTTCTACTCTTCTATCTACACCTATTCTATCCCTATCCTATTTAAATCTAACTCTCTTCTTGACCCTCCAAGTCTTTCTTCTCACCAACCTAATACTCTTCATTCCTATTTCTCCCCCTTCTATATCTACACTTATCATCCCTATTATCTCACATACAATAAACTTATCATCCCTATTATCCTGACTCTTAAATACTGCTTCTTCTTCAGTCCCTACACATGTCGGTTTCTCATTTATTCTTATTTTCTTCTCTGCCAACAAACCAAACGATACTACTTTACAATTATCGATTTTTCCCTCTATGGAAAATCCTATGTACCTTCTAGAATTTTTGTGTAATGGAATCCGCCAGAATGAATCCCTTAAATCTACTTGATTAAAAACAAACTTGCCATCTTTGCTTAATTTCGCCTTCACCTGCTCCTGATATGCTGCTGTTGCTTCTACCCCACTACTTCTGCATGTTTTTGTACTAAAGCTTGAACCTCTACTCTCTCTCCTCTGGACATCTTATTGTGTTGATCTGTTTAACCTCATCATCATCTACCTCTACTACATTAATACTAAACCCAGTGTCATCCTCTGTGACTTCATAACTGCCCTTCCATGGCACTACCCTATCCTTAATCCTTACTACCTTCCTTTCCATATCTATCAAAACCCTAACTTCATCATACAGTCAACACCTAAAATGCTCTGAAACTTCAGTCCAGGTACAATTACAAACTCCTGTTCACAGCTTAAATCTCCTATATCTATCCTAAGCACCACAACACTATTTACTACAGCAAACTTCTTTTATTTGGAGCTACTAAATGGCTACGCTTTATAGGCATAATTCTATCACAAACCTTATCCCTAATTTTGCTGACGAATTCCTCCGATATTAAACTCGCCTCTGCCCCTGTATCAAGTAATACTTCTACATTATTCTCAAAATTTCTAAATTAATAATTGGCAAACATAATTTTTCCTCAGTTTCTGGCTCTACTTCCTCCTCAATTTTGAAAAATTCACGTGGATGTTCATATACATTTACACTGAAATCTAGTGGTCTGTCGCGTTCTAAAAATCCTGTCTCGTCCTGTTTTCAGTGCTTGGTCCTGGTTGTCCTTCTACAACCTGTGCGTATGTCCTCCTCGTGTTAATATCCGTGTCCCTGTCTCTATTCGGCGTGCTGGTCACAGTCCTGTTTACCTCCGGTAAACTGTTCTGTCGCGTGTAACTAGGTTTTGGCGTCGGTCCCCTAGTCGCACTATTGCTCCTGTATTCCTGTCCTCGTCGTTCCCAATTTGGTCGAAAATTTCTGTTGTAGTCAGGCCGTCTCGGATAATTCGGTGTCCTGTTGTCAAACCTAACTGTGTTAACGTGTCGTTCTCGTATCTCTCTTGTCCGTCCAACACATACATCGTCATATCTCTGTAAGTATTCCAAAAACGTTTCCCGTTCTGTGATGTTTTGTAAGGCCACGTGTTGTCTAATTTCCAGTTCAAAATGTCGTGATAGGTACTTGATTATCTGTCTGTCCGTCAATGGTGGATTCAGTTGTTTGGCCACACTGTACTTGCGGATGGCATATTGCTCCCTAGAACCTGCAAACTCTCCCTTAAATTTTCCTGTAATCAAGTCGTCCCTAATCTGATCCTGTTTGTGATCACTCCAGTAATGTTGTAAAAATTTGTCTTCAAAGTCCTGATACGTGTCTATGTCCTGTCCTACTAAATTGTACCATGCTTCCGCGTTGTCCTTTAATAAAGCCTTTATCGTATTTAGTTTAGTCTGTTCGTCAAATAAATTTCCCACTAGATTTCTTACACTATTAATAAAAATTTGTGGATTTACCCTGTTATCACCATAAAACTTCATGTGTTGGTCCAATGATACTCCACCTGTATAAAATCTGGGACCTTCCCCCGTTAAATTTGATATGTTGTATTTAATACTACTAACTTCGCGTTCTACCCTGCCTAACTGATCCCTACATGAGTCCGTTACTTCAGTCATTTTACGTTTACTTCTTCTTCACAGAAAATGCGTACTTCGGACCTTAAATGTCCCATTTCCTGTCGAAGACCTGTAATTCACGCTCATTTTTATCAACCCTATTTTCAACTTCCCCATTTTCACGGTAAGACTATTTTAAATTCTGAAACTTCTTTATTCGTCTTATCTATTTTCTCACTTAGGGTTTCCCTAACTCCTGTTAATGTCTCATTCATTCGGTCAAATTTCTTATTCGCTTCTTCCCTAGCTCTATTAGATTCATCGCTTAACTGTTCTAATTTTCTATTGGATTCTTCACTCATCCTCTCTAACATTCTCAATATCATCTCGTTTCCTTGATCCCTGATTCCGTCCTCGACTGATCTCTACTGCCTCCAGCTTCTTCCATTTTAGAAATTTTCTCACACAATGCACTATCGTCACTTCCAATTTCCACTCCTTGACTCCTTAACCACTCCTTTCTCTGCATACGTTCCAATCACTCACACACTCTAAAATACTCTTAAATTTATACCCACACAAAACTCTCTCTCTCAGATCGCCAGTTTCCTGGAATAAAATAACAAAATTTTATTTGGAATTCGAGCCCCACGTTGGGCGCCAAATTATGCTGTGAAACCTCCTCATTCATGTGAACTACGCTTTTCGCCTCGGCTGCTCACCTAATTTTATAAACCTCCTCATTCATAAAATTAAACAACACATTCCTACCACAAACATCAACGTTAACTCTATTTACATCAATATTCAGAATACATTAAATTTTCAAATTAAATTTCAGCATAAATTTTTAATATCGGAAAATTTCAAAATTAAATTTATTATCATTTTAATGTGCATCCAGAATTAAAGTCCTTGTTGGATGCCTACTAATTAATATAACAATATAAGCAGACCGGAGTCTGAGTATAAAGGAGCATCTACCACCCTTTACGTTAATTAACCAGGTTCGTCTAATTGAGCTCAAAGACATACCCAAATTTTCATCATATTCCCGAACATCAAAACAAAATACCCTTTTACTTAAACAAGCAAATTTCATCTTAAAATTAAACTTTTATGGTTAGAACAATTTCACTAATGTCCATTTAAAGTAAATCAATTATAAAGTCATTCAATACACACAAAAATGTCAAATAAAATAGTATAATTTACCTGAAGGTTACTGTCCTCGTAGCTTCAAAGTATCGTTTCTTTTGTTAATCACACCATTCAACAGGACTATATTTACGGCTTCTGATTCTCTACGCTTTTAAATTTTCTCCATCACCATCCATTCAAAGTCGTTTCTGGGCCTTTCCGGAACTCATCTGTGTTTATCTGACCCTTGTTTCATGGATCCAGACACGTATTTGAACCATTTAATTATTAACACCCCAAAATAGCAAAGAAATTCATGCTTCTGAGCTTCTGTCACCAATATACACCAAAACTGCCTACTTTTGTGTATACATTCGTCGTTGTAAATTTTGCTAATTGGTACAGTGAAACTAAATTTTATTACCTTGTATCTAAGTGCACTGAAGTACATTCATGTTTAGCACGTAAATAACAAGCTATGTTGAATCACTAAATTATACTAGCAAACTTTAAATTATTTAATCAAACTAAAATGCACGGTTTAATATCTTCAATCAAGTCGCGTATGTACGAGCTTTTAACGCATCGAATCGTCAAAAGTCTAAGAGGCTTCGTTTATATTCATCTCGGTATATATAGCAAAAGCCTGTCTGTCGGTCGAGTCTCTAAAACGGGTAATTCTAAAGAATTTCTCATGCCATGTGCCCAGTCTGCCGCTCGCACGTCGATTTTACGAATTTTCACTCGCCCAATTTAAATCTCAGAAAATTTCCACAGCACGCAAACCTGTCCGAGAAAAACTAATTAATTTTGTACCGAAATTGTTGTTTCTACCTCTGATATTTGCATTCTATTTTCAACCAATTGTGACCCTCGTGACGTTGTTTAAATCACGCCTTTTACTATATGTGCCTTAGCTTGACGCATTTTCTCTTTCCTTTTCTAACCTGTTCGTATTGGTGCAACTTGACACTCTTCATTATCGATTATTTCAGTCCACGCGGACTGTTATCTGGGTTTAATAAACCCGTATCGCACATTCTCGTGAATACTAAGCCCCGGTTTCTCCAAGATTCTTTGTAACTATTATGCGACGTTTTCCCCAAGATTCTTTGAAACATTAATTATCTGCAAACTTTTCGCCGAATGTGATATTTAAACTACGCAGGTGTTCAAAATAATATTAATTCTCAGAGCTTTATTCCGTGGTATTTTAATCTTGGGTTTTTACAAGTTTCTATAGGTATTATATGTTATTAACGGTTTAATTAACTCCAATTAAAATTGATTTCTATCCTTTTCATTTTTAGCGAATACAACTTAAATATTAATTATTATATGTACACTTTGTTTTACTACCGGTTACTTAAATAGAGTTAATTAAGATAAATTTTGCACGTAATTTCTCTTTGTTTAGAATAATTACATTACACGCAGAGCTTTTCAATACTGCTTCTTTTGATATAAAGCGTCTTATAAATAATTTAAATTTCTTATTTTTACTGAAACAACCGAGTTTATTTATGTTTTATGGTTTTAATAAAGCTTATTATTTAATGAAATTCCTTATACACGGTGATTAAAATTATTTGATGTGATTATTTAATTTTCTACCCTGGTCTAAATATGAGTAATATATATATATATATATATATATATATATATATATATATATATTTGGTTAGTTACTGCTCCATTTGTTCCGGGCTGTGCCCACAATTTAGCGTTTATGCTTAAAAACTGCGCAAGCTATACGTGATACAAAGTTGCTAATCCAATTTCGCACAAATCATTAAAACATTATGCGGAACTAACATTTTTTCTTTATTACATTTGCTTGTGTTGCATTGGACCCTATAATGCCTAAATACCGCGTTGATATTAAAAAATTGGGTAAGTTACATGTGATTTAAAGTGATCAATCTTATGCCTTTGCAATGAACACCATAAAATCGTTTTTTTCAAATTTTTCTTTTTTGTTTGTGTAGAATATTCCTTAACACGTTTAGTATAAACTCAGGATGATAGGCCATTGGGAATATTCAATTTTACCCGTAATACGTCTTTATCTTCTTGTATAATACTCCCATTTTGAACTTCTGCGAACTGTAACTCACCAATTTTGAATTTTATTATAGTAAGTTTGTGAGAATATTGCTTCTAAAATACATTAATTTTTAATATAATCATTATCTATACTATGTCTACAGACATTGAAAAACGCTAAGAAACAGATGTAATTGAAAATGGACTCCTATTTTAAATTGGGTAATATTGAGCTTCTCCTTTGTATGTTATGGTTATCTTAGAGTATTTAAATTTTATGGCTCAATTTATTTAGAAGGGTTCTTGAAACCTATTATAACAATAAAAGACTACTCAAATGAAGTGTGCGATATACTAAGGCATTAGGTAATTAGTTTAATGAAGTTGTAACATTTCTTTGAAATGTATATAATCATATTTCATTTTAATAGTTTCTGTATTAATATCCTGCCAATAGGATCAATGTTATTTCCTTTAAGAAAAATAATTTTATGTTACATTATAACAAGTTTATTTTCCGGCAGTATTTTGAAGAATATTTGTGTTATCATTTTGATAGGAAGTTAGGTCAAGCCTTATATCTCTGCACATTTTTAAGTAATAAAAAATTTTACGATTCTGTTAACCTCTTGTATTTAATACCTGTTATTTTAATCTAAGCTTCAAAACTGAGAACACAATTTTGAGTTGTGCGGTGACAAAAAATAATATTTCGAAGTGTAATTGTAAAACCTCCCTTCTTCGATAAGTGTAATGATCGTTATAACTGTTGTCAAACGATTGAATACGTGTACTTTCACCTGGGCTGTTGGTTTGGAAAGTCGAGTTAGATAAGAAAACATGGTCCTAAGCAGTTATGCTTGGTGCCGCGTGAGGAAAAGATTAGGGAAAAGGCAGCGAAAACGTCTTCGTTAAGTACATTCCTGTCGACGCTTCTCTGAGAGTAAATGTACTAAACATGACGTAAAAATACAGGCAAAAGAACTACAGCAAATATTAACCAGCCTCATGGCCATTGTTAATTTTATTTTGTAGTGCAATTAGATAAGGTGGATACACGTGGAAATTTGTTAAATTTAACATAATTATTGAAATTAGTGGTTTTGAAAAATTACAACATGATTCAAAGTGTTATAAGAAAACTTCAACTTTCATAAAATGTTCCGGAAATGGTTTAGATGCATCGCAGATATTTCATCTAACGATAAACCATCTGGTATGTTGTTGTTCTA
The DNA here is from genome assembly GCA_036346225.1 of Platerodrilus igneus. Classification (NCBI taxonomy): domain Eukaryota; kingdom Metazoa; phylum Arthropoda; class Insecta; order Coleoptera; family Lycidae; genus Platerodrilus; species Platerodrilus igneus. The sequence goes on from JARFIW010001358.1 coordinate 3,343,315, forward strand.
TACGTACATTTAAGTTGTAACAACATCTGGAATACAAACAAGTAAGTGTTTTTTGTATTGCTCGACTTGGAAATTTTCAAGTTTCGCTATGTTGCTTGACCTTTAGATATCATTGTGATTGTGAAGAGATCCTTATAGACTCCATTTTTATTTTTGATAAGTACAGATAAAAAGATTACAGAGGGCAGTATATATTAAGGGTTAACTTATAAAGTAACAAATTTAAACTAACAAGCTGAGAATGTATCTTACAATTTATATGGGTGATACATTTATATGGTGATAGTTCTTACCATTTAAAAGTCGATAATACAGTTACCAAAGTTCATAAAATACATCGCGCAAGCGCAATGAATACGAAAGCAATGCAACGCCCCTGGCGGCCGGAAGCGCGAACCTTATTACAGATTCCGCGTTGCCAACTACCATGACGTCATCATTGCACAAAATTATATTGCGCCATAATCGGAAAATTTAAGAATTTAAAACAAAAGGTAATACATTAATTACATACATAAGGAATCCGAACGTCCTGCGGGGCTCCATCCCGGAAAAATTAAAGATGGTAACTGCTCCGGTGCTGTCGGCTGAGCATGGACATCCGGCTCATCTCGGGTCGTGGGCTGCTCCAAGGTCGTACCATATTTCTATATGCAGGGGAACGATAAGGAATAGGTTAATTAGGAAAGACAAAACAAAGATAAACAAAGGAAATCTACATAATAAAAATGAAGATACGATACCCCGCACGACCACACTCCTTGAAGATAAAAGGCAAACAGCCACGTTTTAGAGCGTCTCACCAAAAACTCTCACCACTTTGTCCCCACTCCTTGTCTTTTTTCACGTCGGCGCGAAGTATTCGTCCAACCCACTATTGACGTAACGGAAATGCGCGCACCGCGTTTTTTGAAATTATGGCGCGAAACTTCCGCACATCAACTTAACCTAATACATGTTAAAGTGCCGATTGGCACGTAACAATCGCGACAAAGCCACAAAAGAAAAAACTTAAAAAAAGAAAAAGTCTGTTAGCACAGTAACAGCTTAAAATCTAAGTCCTAACTACCCTATATAAAACCTAACTTAAAACCTACAAAATGTTTATATAAGGCGCCACCTGGTTTTTTCGACCAATAACACGTCTACCGAAGTACCAGGAAACGGAATAGATAGCCTCATAGTCTTTGACTACACTAATTATCGACAGCACAAATTTGTCGGGGAGCATGAAACACTACTTAAACTAAAACGGGTGCGACAAGTCGCCTAAACTCTCTAAACTAAAACTAACATTAAAGTTTTTACGTGCAAACACACATGAGCGTTGCATCAAACTATTCTTCTTTTGGCAAGAAGTGGCCAAATTTAAAAATGTTCATGAAGTGCGTCACTCTGCACTCTAACAACTTTTGTTACTGGTACTTTGGTTTCCTAACGATGCACATTTAAAACTTGTCCATGACACAGTTTTGAATCAACAAATTTACCAAAAGTACCACCCTACTAAATCCTTATATGCTAACCTAACAAATTACATTTCTATATCGGGTTAGCTTTTTCACTTAAATATCAAAAAAAATAATTCCCACGTCTGGTCATAGATACCACACGTTAGGACGATAAAAAGATAAGGCAAGATCTCAAATTGTTGTTAAAGATAGTAGGTAAGATAATGATATTAAGCTTAAATTGTTATCCTCAAAGGTAATGAATAAGATAACGGTATTAAGCTTTAGTTATTATTTGAGATACTAGATAAGATAACGCGATATTAAGCTAAAGTGATTATTAGAGATAGTAGGTAAGGTAACGTAAATTTAAACAAAAGTTATTACTAAAGATAACCGGTAAGATAACGCGAAATAACTCGAAGTTATTACTAACCGTAGTCGGTAAGATAACGAGAAATTAAACCAAAATTATTACTAACGGTAGTCGGTAAGATAACGAGACTAAACTAAAGTTATTATTAAAGGTAATCAGTAAGATAACGATATTAAAACTAAGGGTATTATCGAAGATAATAAAGAAGACAAAGGTTTTGGCCTAAGACAATGAATAAATAACAGTTAGAGTGGCTCCAGTAGAGCCGTTTAAATGGGGATTGACTCGTGCCCTCTAAAAAGAGAAATCTGTGAAGCAGGTCCGTTTACAATAAACGGCACGAGGGACCGGCAAAGACATTTGGGTGCATTCCTGCACCCGGCGATAATTGATATCGGTGAAACAATCACCCGATACCCACACGGTATATAACGACATATATACTCATCCACTCACACATTCACACACTCATACATACCTACACTGCCAGTGCCCATGCGCTGACATCGGCACCGCATGACCCCACGAAAGATTCGCAGAGACGAGGTCCAAGTGTCTGTGAAAACCTCCCGCGCAACCACACGGTGACTAACAGAAATGAAAAAGGCAGTAGAAATAGGAACGGTAAAAAGAAGGAGGTTGGTTTTTTTTGGAATGCATTAGAGGCACTTCCAGGTAGAAGAAAGTAGAGGAAGGGCTCGCATTGAGCAAAAAAGACAGAGAAAAAGGTGGATAGCAAAGCGCTACTCAACTAGCCAATGTGACTAGTAGCTCGGAGTGAGGGAACATCACTCTTATGTGGCAGACGGGTGTTCCGGGACAAGAACAGGTCTACCGAAAGAAGAATAAGGCATAGCGGAGACAGCGGGATAAGAAAAAATATAGTTTTTGGACAAGCGTCCGAGAGAAGGTAGAAAGTTGTCCCTGTAAACACAGCGCAGTCTGAAGGACCACCTGCGATATTAATCCGACAAGACAAGGTATAACATATGTTGACATTCACTAGGCTCCTAAGAGAACTAGTACGATCATTTTCCTAACGAGTACATCCACTACGATAAGAAAATCAGACAAAAGTTGACACGACAACTTAAAAGTATCATTACAGATACAAACACACAAAAACAAACTGTTTTAAGGTAGTATTTCAAAACGGTAGCACCCTAAACACACAAAAATGCCCAATTATAAGCAGTTAGATACAGATACACTGTCCGAATATGCTAAAACAACCGAGAGTTTAATAAGATAACAATAAGAAGCAATAGCGTCTCACCACAAAGTTCAATAAAAAAACAATGAAAAAAAAAAGTTTATAAGTTATGGTGATTTCGTAAAAAAAAAGAAACAAATAATGATGTGGTATAATGTGGGCGACTGCAATAATTTAGAGGAAAAACACATGGAATAGACAATCCTAGTTTTTTGCAACTGCGAATATGAACTATTTCTTTCAATGGCATAGGTCGCACGTGTCCTATGTGAGCCCAAAGAAGAAAAACATTCATTTTAACATCAGCTAAAACCAATCATAAAAATTCAATGAGTTATTACAACTAAGTTACGACAATTACCACACAAAATTAAAGGACGTAAGAAAAATACTAAAAACCAAATAATATGCTGTAGGAAAAGTTCGAGGGTTGATTAAATGAAACGACAGAGTTATATTGGGGGGTGTAGAGAATGAAGTGATATATATCTAACGGTATGGTCAAGGAAAAGTCAACCAAAAGAAAAAGGTAGCTAATTTAAGATAAGTAAAGTTAAACGTATAAGAGATTATACACTATATGAGAGAGGGAATAAGTAATTGAAGTTACTAATTGATGGTGAGAACAAAAAAATATTAGGTAAATCGTGAGGGTTTAATCATATTAAGGTACCAGGGATCAGGGGTTAAATTTGGAATGCTAAGACAGACAACATCACGAGATAAGGCATCAGGTACGATATTTAATTTGCCAGGCCTATGCCTAACGTCAAAAGTGAATTGAGAGATACGCAAGTTCCATCTTGCCAAACGACCTGCGGGTTGTTTTAAATTATTAAGCCAAGTGAAAGCTAAGAACATTAGGTACATTGTCAAAGAAGTAAATGTGACAAGCTCTGAGATATACGTAAGGTTAAACGACTTTAAAGACAATTTTAAGGCATTTAAAGAGGTTTAAATCGATATGTGAAGAGATAAGAGTAATTAAAACTTGATTCACGAATAAAATTGTTGAAGAACAAGAAGATATTCTATAAAGCATATATTTACTGAGATGGGAAGTTCTCATTAGAGTTCTACCCAAACCAATAAGGAAAAATTTCAACATCATTATTAAAAAAATGATTCACAAATTCTAAACGACAAACTTACCAACCAAATCCTCGTCTAGAGTTACGTAACGCTGAGCGACCGGCCCTTGGGTCTCGTCTAGACTTATATACAGCTGGACGACCAAATTCGACAGTAAATTTCGTTTACGGATGTTAAGGTAGGTTGAAATATCAATAACTAAAAAAAATATGCAATCAAGACAAAATCATACTTGCTACATGAAAGAAAAATTCCACGATACCTATACAAAAGGTATTCCAAATTATTGGAATGTTCTTTCAATATTGGAGAAGTTATCAACAATTATCGTAAATAAGTTTAAATAATAAACGTTAACGGAAATTTCTTTATTTTAGTATTCAACATTTTGGAAGGTAAAAATATGATTAGGTAATTTCGTTACTATATATAAAGCAAGAACCTCTATAAAACGCATTTATAGGTTATACTGTTTAAACATTCAAAGGAACAGCTTTTAAACTATATGAGGCAAGGTTAATATTTAATAAAAAGATATATCATTGATAAACTACAAAAAAGCCCTCCAAAATAGAAAATACACGCAATTAATTTATTATTTAACAAAAGCAACAGAAACCCATAGTTTGACGTTACATAAAAAGATATTAAAAAGGCCAATTTATTTCGTTCAGTGCTTTTAAACACAAGATTTTCTTGTAAAGGTAATTGAGATATTATTAATTGAATAGGTAAAACACTAATGCAGTTTTTAAAATGTAACATAGAAGACAGTGCATTCAAGTTTCAAAAAACGGTCTTCTAAAGTTTAGAAAACAAACAAAAGTTATATTTTAATAGATAATTTTGTAATAAATCATGTTTAAAGGTATCTAATTAAGGTAAATGCTAATTTATTTTATGTACTTACATGCATAAAAGTAGGGTTCTTTTTAGTGAAAAAGCTGTTTAAACATCAGTTGATACATTGTATTTTTATAAAGGAAATTATTATAACCTAAAAGCAAAGAAAAAAAATCCCCTAAGTTTACCATTTCCACGTTGATAAGGGCGCGATTCTATTACAATTTATATGGGTGATACATTTATATGGTGATAGTTCTTACCATTTAAAAGTCGGTAATACATTTACCAAAGTTCATAAAATACATCGCGCAAACGCAATGAATACGAAAGCAATGCAACGCCCCTGGTGGCCGGAAGCGCGAACCTTATTACAGATTCCGCGTTGCTAACTACCATGACGTCATCATTGCACAAAATTATATTGCGCCATAATCAGAAAATTTAAGAATTTAAAACAAAAGGTAATACATTAATTACTTACATAAGGAATCCGAACGTCCTGCGGGGTACCATCCCGGAGAAATTAAAGATGCTAACTGCTCCGGTGCTGTTGGCTGAGCATGGACATCTGGCTCATCTCGGGTCGTAGGCTGCTCCAAGGTCGTACCATATTTCTATATGCAGGGGAACGATAAGGAATAGGTTAATTAGGAAAGACAAAACAAAGATAAACAAAAGAAATCTACATAATAAAAATGAAGATACGATACCCCGCACGACCACACTCCTTGAAGATAAAAGGCAAACAGCCACGTTTTAGAGCGTCTCACCAAAAACTCTCACCACTTTGTCCCCACTCCTTGTCTTTTTTCACGTCGGCGCGAAGTATTCGTCCAACCCACTATTGACGTAACGGAAATGCGCGCACCGCGTCTTTTGAAATTATGGCGGGAAACTTCCGCACATCAACTTAACCTAATACATGTTAAAGTGCCGATTGGCACGTAACATGTAATAATTATTCAGGTTCATAAAACTAAATTGTTTCATTTTATACAATATTTAGTAACTATAATATTTTGGAATTCAAGTTTAAATATACTTAATTGAAACTCATTCATGTAAGAGAAAATCAAGTAGGGTAATGTCGAAATGTGAAGTCTATCGTAGTACTACCCAAGACTAATTAAAACCTTTGTTAGTATATCATTAGTCATTCTTCAAATTCAAGTTTAAATATTAATAAGAAGTATAATTGCTAAATTTTTATGATTTAAGAAATAACAACATTAAGTCTAATTTTTTATGACGTTACTCTTACTGAGAAAATTATTGTATTTATATTTTTTGCTAACTGGTAATTAAGAGAATAGAAACTTATTTTGGTCATGTCTATGATTATTATTTGGAATAAGTGAGATTTGGTTCGTAGTATTTATAAAAATTTTTTGAGATAATTTCCAGAACGCACAAACTGTGCTTGTATTGGTTAGGTATTATTACTGGAGTAGCAGTGCATCTTTATCAGCAATATCGAATAGGAAGGTAAGAATCCTGTAAGGTTTATGTTCATGTAATATATTTGTATAGCGGTATTGGGTTTAGGTTTCCGCATTCGCCTTATACAAAAGGACTAAGGTTAGTCTTTTATTGTATTGAAAAATTCGGTGACGACATATTCACTATATTTTTGGTCGTAATTCAACTCCGACCCACACTCATGATCTGCCCAGAGCAAATCACTCTACTAGCTGCTTAGCCTTTAGAGGTTTTCTTACTCATGAGCCGTTTTCCATCTAAACTAATCTCGGGCTTCTTACATCGAAATCCTCGTTAATTACTCTTGCGCTTTTCAGTTGGCAAGATAAGAGTGGGTAAAAGTCAAAACATGTATTATTAATCTAAAGAAGGATTATTCATATTGTTCATACTCAAATGTTGTCAAATTCATTATGACCGTTTTTAAGGTTAAGAATGATGTAACTTTGTACTCTAATGTGTGCAGTTGTATGATATATTTGTTGTGACCATAATGTACAACATAGGCTCCTATGACCTCTTCGTTTTGAAACACAGAAGCTTCACACCAAAATTATGCTGATTCAGAAAATGAAGTCTCTTTTTCTGATTTAAGCTAATCCGTCAGTAAGATAAAATTATATGTCAGATAAAGAAGAAACCACAAAACGTAATTTTAATTTGCAGTCTTAATTTATTTGTTTGAATTCTGCAGCAGATAATCTCGAATCGCGCATGATGAGAAGATAATTTTTTGATAAGCACTTCGTGGTTATCATCGAAAGACTTATCATGCACGTTTGATTAGGTACAGTTAATCTTTGATAATACGGTATCGAACTGATTAATGTGATTAGTCAATGAAGTTCAAAATAATACCTTACCAGGTTGGTCACTTTATTTTTAGCAGAATTGTTCCTTCAGTAGACAACTTCATATTGGAAAAAACTAATGTTAATAATGAGCATCAAACTGTTTAAGTAAGCTCTACAAGTCCAGTAGGATCTGGTTAGAATAAATTGAGTTTAGGATATCATTGATTTTAGTTGTTTCCAGAGGTATTTACAGACAAAAATCACTCATCAGGTATTTACAATAAACCTGAAACTATAAGCTACAGTACTCGTAAATAAATTAACATTTTTATTGAATTGCATAGATTTATAAACGTACCCACGGTACGTTCTTGTTATTAGCTTAAGAACTTCGAAAGTAATTTTGCTCACCTAAAACGTTTTCCATTAAACTAAATAATTTGGGTCTTTTTTTGTTTAAAAATGTTGATATGCACTTATAATGAAAATATAATTGTGTAATGATCCTATATTGGCGTTCCTCACAACTAATGTAAATGTAATCAGTTCCCGCTTTAATGTAATAAATTATATTGCAATTACCATGAGGGTCATTAATATACAGGAAATATAACATTTGATTTTGTATATTTTCTCAGTTAGCCGTTTTTAAGTAGATATATAAGTGTCCTTATTGTTAGTGTTTATTTTAGATAGGTTTTAGATTTTGTGTACTCAAATGAATTTTAGCCCAGGATCACTTTTTTGATCTCGGATTTTGATATCTTCTTGTTATTTCTACAGGACTATTCTCTAGAAACCTTTGTATTTCGAGATAGATGGCTTCCTACATACTTCCCGATTTGGACTGGTTTCACACACGATAGCATTCCAGGACCCTTTTCAAACACTTAAACCATTCTTCCCATTGAGATAGTCGGCAACCATTTTTGTCAGTGTCTTTCGTACTTTATCGGAATATAGAATTTTAGTCGAGTTCTTTTTAGAGCTTCTCTGTAGACTAGCGGCTAGATTTTCTGGAGCCAAAACTGCACGTAGAAAGGTTTTCTATAAATAGGCCGTATAAACTAACTTTAAAAACCAATTGATAATCAAATACAGCACTCGAGTTTTCACAGTAGGATTTAGACTCTATGATGCCCCCCTTTACGCTAATAATAAGAGTTACATTGAAGTTTATGCTTTACTGGCAAACTTTATTATTGTAAATAATTTGTACCATTTTGAGCTCAAACTCTGAGTTATTCGACATATATATCGTTACTTTAATCCGCAAATGTCGTAAGTCCACTTTTGGTCAAATTATAGATTTTGGCGGCATCTTATGGAGAAGCATGAAATCTACCTACAAAAAATCGCATACTGATCTTACAGCCAACTATTATGTAATGTTTGTTAAGGAAAATATCGGTTGACCGGTGGCACCACATAAGATCTAGAAATTGTCGGAAGTCTTTCAGTTCACATGACTTAGTTAACAGAGTTGACACGCTCTTGATGATAACGTTAATAACAATTAGTATTTTAAGGACCAATTACTTTTTACTGTTGCTAGTAAGTATTTCTTTCATATCAACAACAGCGATAAACAAATTAGCATTGTACGATGCCAAAAACACGCTACAAACTTGAATTTGGACTTACGACTTTTTCTCATATCATAGTAAATGGACTTTCGACGATTTCGTATTGATTTGTTTTGAAACGTTTAGAGAATTTTGCATAATATTTTGTGGTTTTAATGAAGCACTATATTAAAAGTGGGATAAAGTTGGTGGCATTCGTTTGTTCAATATCAAAATATCTTTTTGTCGGCTTTAATATCATTTTAATTATACTGTCTAAGTTCAAATTTTAGTGTGTTGTTCGGAGTTATTTTATAAATAACGAATAACGTTGATTAAGAAGTAAACAGGTTCATGTTTAAGATTAGTTGAGTTTTAGCAACTAGCCTGACGTCGAGTTTGTAGAAAAATGTCAATTATTGCAGATTCGATGAATTGCTTCTTAGTCTTCAAGATCGTAATATTTATTAATTTTCAAATCAGTGTTTTTTTTCCTTTTATATAGATCAAGAGCATACAAAATGGCAAGATACCTTAGTTGAACTCAAAAAATACTTTCAATGTTTGATGATAACAGAAAACTTATTTCAGAAAAAAAAATTGTAGAACAAATGAAGCGTTAGAAAAAAAAGCAAATAATGACGTTTTAATAGAAGCTGGTTCCAGTGCACTAAAATGCAAAGCTAATGTTGAAGACAACTTGAAAGACCGACTTGGTATCTTAACTGAAAACTTTATTGCTGAAGAGCAGCAACTAATAGAAAGTAACAAAGGTAATATAGACCAACTAGTAAAACAATTGACTCTGACGGAACTGCGTTAGACTTACATGAAAAAGAACATATTATAATACAATAGCAACTAGATACTGAAACTTGTAACCTTACTGTTTTGGAAAACAGTGATCTTGACGACATAAATATTTCTGAATTAAACTGTGATCTTGGTGACTCTATTATTTTTGACTTAGAAATCATGCCCGTTTCTGTACCAGAGGAAAGAAATATTATTACAATTCAAGAATCTCCCAAGGACGTAATTGAATTTACAATGGAATGGCCAAATATAGAAACGAAGTGTTCAGAGATAGAAGTATCTAATGCTGACAACCCAGATTACAAAAAACAAAATTGTATATCACAAGACTATGTCAAAAACCAAACCAACATTGAAATTGACTGCTTAAATATAGAAGCAGAGTTTTTAGAAGAAGAAATTTTTGGTAGTAAAACAAATTACGTTAACGACCCAGACTACGTACAAGAAAGCTCAGATGGTGGATCATCGACAGCTGAAAACAACAAAAATTTACAAAATGTTCGTATCATAGAAGAGTAAGTTACAAGTAGAAAAAGAAAAAAGAAGACACGTGGATGAGAAATTATGGAAGGATAGTGAGAACAAGAGAAAAAGAGAGAAGGGTAAAGATTATTTGGGCAAAAAAAAACCGAAGACCGATGGAATTATAATGTGCGCAGAGTAAAAAGATGTACTAAAGATATGTGCAATTCTAAAGCTTCCTCGCCTAAAGGTCAAACTATGCAGTGTAGAGCAATAACAAATCAAGAAAGAAATGCGATCTTTGAAAGATTTTGGTGTAATATAACGTAGGAGCAGCGAAAGGTTTATACAGACCTCTTCGTTAAGAAACAGGATACCAAAAAGAAAAGAAATAGAAAAGATGAAGACAAATCAAGAAGAAAATTTTCTTGGGTGTAGTATTTGGAAAAGCCAAAGGAAGAAAAGATACGAGTATGTAAGAAAATGTTTCTAAATACCCTTGACCTAAAGGAGCAAGCAGTTATTGATTGGAAAAATGACAACGGAAAACCACAGAAAGAAAATGAATTAGAGTCAGAGGAAGAAGAAAACAGAATTAATAAGGCAATCTACAAAAGTTACTCAAAACCCTGAAAAGGACAGAAAAGACATTTTAAGAGAATTTTTCAGAAACTTACCCAAGGTGGAATCTCATTATTGCAGGTCACGATCTTCAAAATTATATTTAGAGCCTAACTGGAATTTTAAATCTGATCTCTATAGATTTTATGTCTTATTATGGAAAACAAAATACTAAACCAGTTTCATATGCGTTATTTATGCATATTTTTGATGATTTAAATTAAAGCCATTTTAAACTGAAGAAAGACAAATATGATATTTGTGTTAGTCACAGGAGTAAAAATTTGTCTGAAGAGGACTATGCATTCCACCTTTTTAAAATAACTGAAGCAGTGGAAGCGAAGAAAAACGACAAACTCTCTGAAAATAGAATTTTCTGTATGGAGATGCAGGCTGTTTTGCTTAGCCCCAAATCCAACACTTCTGCGTTGTATTTCAAAATGAAATTAATGGTTCACAGCTTTACAATACTGGATATGAAGCTAAAAAAAAGATATTGCTTTGTTTGGCACGAAGCATCAGGGGGTGTTTTTGCTGACAACTTTGCTTCAATCATCTGTTCTTTTCTTGTTGACAATGTAATAAGTGATTTAAAAGCAAATCAGAGTATTATTATCTACAGTGATGGATGTTGTGCTTAAAACAGGAACGACACTCTTTCAAATGTCCTTTTAAGTCTAGCCATGCAGTACAAATTACAATAAAACAGAAGTTCTTAGAGAAGGCACACACAAATGAAGGCTGACCATAATGTCTCCCTTATAGAATGACAACTTCGCAACACCAACATTAACGTCCTTGCAGATTATGTCAATGTTTTTGTTGATGTTAGACGAAACCCGACTCCATGTGATGGGAAATATCTATATTACGACTTTTTTAAGAACTTCTCTTCCATAACAATGCTAACATCAATACGACCAGGTCGAAAAGTTTAAGATCCTGTTGTTACTGATCTGAGGGCTCTCAAATATGATGAAGATGGCAAAGTTCACTTCAAATTAAGACACACTAAACACCATGTTCTGTTAGAACAAAGACGTAAAGAACACAGGAATAGTGTAGATTTTAATTCTCTGCTTCACCTGTACTCCAAACCACTTTCAAATATAAACCAAAAGTGGAAACATCTATAGTCGCTAAAAGAAAGCATACCGAAAGATTTCCACGCTTTTTATGATAATTTAGATCATAACTAAACACTCTTTGTTTTTTATATTTTTCTATTTCTCAATAAACAGCTTTTCTACATACCTGTTATTTACTTAAAAAGCTAAAATGTCGTAACTCCTTTTATTCCAGTAAGCAAATGTCGTAAGTCCTTTAATAAATTTATAATGCAATATCTTTAATAAAACTATTACAAAATAATACAAAGAGCATAAAATACATTACTATCAGCGCTGCCCAGAGAAATTTTGGGCCCCTAGTGAAATACAAGCGCGGGTCCCCTTATACGAAGTTATGGGTATACATATTGTCGTGTTATCTTCCTGTAGGGAAAATAAAACCCTTGTTATTCTCGCCCCACGGTTGGGCAGACCATATTTATGCAGTGATATTCGCAGTCCCTTGTTATTATATTAATATTTATGCCGTGTTAACCCCTGTTAGCTCCTACGCTTGGGCAAATATATTTATGCTGTGTTATTCTTTTATTACTCAAGCACTTGTAGAAATGTTAATTTATATTTTTTTTTGCCTCGACTAGCTGATTCAATTAAATAAAGCAATTCTACAATACACAGTATAATGATTAAATATTTACAACCTTTTTAAATATCTTCTCCATTTTTAAATTATTTACATCTGTCAGATTTTTAGTAAATCAAGCCAGCAAAACGAGCTTTTTATTACATTTAGAGACTTTTTGAAACCTTTCAAGATGTCTATTACTTTTCATAAATTTATACAAAAAACCCAATTTGTCGGCTCTTACACTTTGAATCATTATTGAGATAAAAACAGTTTTTAGAAATAAATTATATCAAAATATCTAACCTGAAGTGGTTCAGTACGTGCTCTGCATTTCCAAGAATTCAAGTCGACATCCAACCAAATTAGTATCCAAATCGTTATTGGTGAGTTTATTCCAATGAAAGGTTTTTCATTTGCGTAATAGAATATTTACCATTTTCAAAGATTATCAAATTGCTTGAACAGGTAGCATTCTCCAGAGTCTCGTATCCAAAACTGTATTTAAGATCGTAATTGATCGTTATTAAAAGTTTTAACAGGAATCGTAACAAGATCTTTATTAGGATCGTTATTTCGATTGTAATTTAAGATAGTAATTAAGATTGTAATATTATTCGAAATGGTATAATTTTACTAAATCTGATCTACTTACGTCTTTAGAAGTACGGCTCGCTTGCACAATTATACACTCTTTTAAAATAATTTTCACTTTAATTCAATTTACTGTTCACGTAAATATTTAGCACTTTCAAGTATAGTGACTGCCCAGTTTCAAAAGTATACTAACTCAATCTTCAATTCTCATCATATTTATAGGATCGGCCCCTTTTGTTTGCGATTCGTTGACTTCACGTGCTGGGCGAAATCAAGTGTCTTATCTCTTCTTATTTTGGGAAACTTTACCAATTGTGTAGCTCAATTGCATAAAGGGATGCTAAAAATGTCACGTAATTTATTATTATACCTCACATTTAATTCAGAAATCCCAGGAATCTTCGTCCAACAAATCACGTACTATTGTTGTTGGCCTTATTCTAATCTGAATGGAATAAATTTGGTGTTTGTTTATTTCCTAAAAAATTGGATTTTTGAACATGTGATACTTTTAGATCACGTACGCTTTTCAAATAATGCATAATTTCTGCGTGCGTTTAAGATGATATACTAACGCACTTTTTGAATATTTATCTAGCCAATTCATGCAGGTTTTTCACTGATTTAATTTCAATGCGTTTCGTTACATTTTTGAATGCTTATCTTTGCTCGTAGCTACCCTTGGATATGTGTTTTAATCGCTTGTACTGCTATATACAGTGTGCTCTCAACTAATAATATTTACAATGACCTATTTACTCTTCTAATATCTGTATTTATGTGCTTTTGTTACTTGGGAGTTTTTTTTGTTTATTCTACGACCCCTATGACTTAACCTACCCCTAAATTAACCCTTTAATTACAGCAATATATATATATATACCTATATATATATATATATATATATATATATATATATATATATATGGAAGGGCTGGGGTGTAAACATTACTCACCTGCCCTCTACATAGAATAAAAGAAAAGAATAGTATTTTATTATACACTTAATGTATTGTAAACTACATTAAAAAAATCTATGGTTAACTCGTAGACAGCCATTAAACAAGGGAGCGTTCAAATTTAAAACATAACATTTCGTACTCCTTTGGCTGCAAAAATCTCAACTATGTCAGTGAAATTAACATTTCGGGCTAGATAAGCCTCCATAGTGAGAGTAGTTGGTCCACAAAGTCCTTCTTGGTCAATAGTAGAACGATTGAAATTTTTTAATCTTTTGAGTGCGCTGAATGAACGTTCTGCTTCTGCTACTGACACTGGAAGTGTGTAGTATAAGCGGATGGCAATGTACACATTTGGATACAGCAACTCTAGTTTCAGGCTCTTAATTTTATTTATCAAGATAGAAGTACCAAAACTAACTGTATGAATACATTTTAGATAAACAAGTTCTTCTATTAGAGCTTTTGAGAGGTCTTTTGGATAGGTAGAGAGTAACAACCGGCAAGAGTTTGCAATTTCAGTTTCATTCTTATCGAGATATTGCCACAAATATATTCTTTGTATTATTGAATCTTTCGCGTAGCCCGCAGGTAACAGAATCGATAGTTGTGTAAAATACCTCTATTCTAAATTGTCATTCTTTTTTTGTTTCCGAGCCGCCAGTGTTTTACTTTAACTGTCCATGAGACTTTTATCGTGAAAATGTTTTCTCTTTCTATTTTCAGCCAATTCAGTATTTGCAGGTATTTGTTAAGCTACGGATTCTGCTACAAGTTTAGTTTCTTGGAGAATAACACCAAATTTATCTCTCAAATTGTTCATTTCACTTATCAGACTATCTATTTGCGACACTTCTTCATAGAAAAAGGTTTCTCGTGCTTGGAGAACTTTGTTTTGGTGATCAATTGAAACAAGAATATTGAACCAAGTTGTGGCCATTAGCATGCATTTTAAAGATTTAAAATATTTTTCAATTCCCAAGAGTTCGGTTTTGAATTCTGCTGACATGTATAGTTTGATACATACAACGACAGTTTTTTAATGCCACGAAGGTGTTTAGAGAAAGGCTTCACCGCATCTACTCGGGCAGATCACCTTGTGTCTGAAAGTTTGTGAAGAGAACATCGTATTTCTTTTTCAAGGATTTCCACCTTTGTGGTGATTTTGAAAAAAATTTGTATAACTGTTGTAGAACACCAAAAAACATAACAGCATCCTTGCACGATTCTGCCGCGTTCACACCAACTAGTTTGAGACTGTGTGCAGCACAATTATAAAATAATGCAAAAGGCTTGATTTCAGTTTTAACGCCTTTATACACACCAACCATGTTTGCTCCATTGTCGAAACCTTGCCCCCTGCAATTATTCAAAGAAATGCTATGCTTGGCCAACTCATTCACGATTTCACCTGCAATTTCTTTTCCAGTTTTTTTTTACACTTTACAAAACTTATAAATCTTTCAGCAATTTTGAAACTAAATTCATGTTCAGATAAATATCGTAAAATAAGTGTCACCTGTTTTTGGTATGCTACATCTGGCATTGCATCGACCAATATAGCATAATACTTGGCCTTTTCTCTTTCCATTAAAATTTGGTTAAGAACTCTCTTACCACAAACTTTTATGAACTCGTTTTGAGATCGCCATGATAAATAATGAGCTTAGAAACGTTTTTCTTTTTCTTGGCGTTCTTGTACTCTTGTAACATGCTCTTTTAGCAAAAGATCATATTTTGATAACAATTCTATGATTCCCAAGAAATTCCCATTATGTGAATTGCCAATTTTTGAGGAATTACCCCTGAAAGGCAGTCGCTTTTCTGCTAAAAACAAAACCACTGCCAGTAAACGTTGCAGTAATTCCTGCCAGTGCCTTTTATTTCGTGTTATTTTTTGATCAAGTTGAGACCAAATGCAAGTCCCTTCATTAAGCCACCTTTCTAGAACTCGTCACTCAATGCAGCATCTCTTGTGATGAGTGCTAGTTTTGTAATTCGGGAGCTGATCATATAGCTTTCGCAAGGTCATCCCTTTTTTCCATCTTAACTCGCTCATATAAACTAAACGATTACCTCCAACAAGCTCACTAGCAGAGCTCAGCAATCGACATGGAAAACAATGAAGGGACTGATTTTTCTGACTCCAAGATAACCAGTCTCTTATTCGGAATTTTCTATTTTTGGTTTTTGAATGGAGAACAATTCGAGGAAAAGCTCTTTTTCCATCACTAGGAAGGTTTTCTGGAATGATTATGTTTTGTCCTTTTCTAAAATAATTTTCAATAATATTCGCATATCGATAACCTGATAAATTACCTAAATCTGCAAATTCACTATAACATTCGGGCTCAACAATGTCAAGTATGGGCCTATTATCTAATTGAGTGTATTTAAATTCAATTTCAACATCTAGTTTTACATCATTACCATGTACTGAGGTAGACACACTAGGCTCGTTCTTTTTATCATTGAGTTTAATACTCCGACATACACAGCCTTAGGTTTCTCAAGTCCAATATCGAACAATGTTCTTAGACCTTTCTTGCTCTTCTCAAGTTTCTGGTCTCTCTCTTTCTGTTTCTGTGCGCCGGATTTATGTTTATAATTATCCATTGTTTTTCTAAAAAAACGTTTTTACAGAACAGAACGACGCTTATATTACGCACGTCGCACACACGGAACGAATTATTTTTCAAAACTATCAATTGTCAGTCAGTCAGTAAAGAAAACAAAAAATCGCGCCACATGAACTGTAGTGGAAGATCGATTGAATGCAAAGTGAACAGCAGAGTAGTAGAAAGACAGAAAGAGCAAAGTTTACGAATAGTACGACGTACGTGGAAAATACTTGGATATTCGTCGCGCCGTGGCCGTGTGATATGGCGCCAGCGCGCCAGCGTGAAGTACTATCTTTCTTCAGAGTGCCACACTGTCGCCAAATCGACCTGAATATTAAACATTATTCAGAATACAATGTCGTATTTTAAGGGTTTTCGCTTATGTGTAAATATAAACCAATAAAGTGTAGTTAGTTTTAAAGATTTAACTAGATAAACCCTGTCGAAATTCGACGATTATTTTAGCAGAGATCGTACCCGTCATTATGTTCTCTGAATAAGTATTCTAGAAAAAATGGATTTATGCAATGTAATGATCAACGTATTCTCCATCTAAAGACATTAAATTGTCGTATTCTACTACATTAATAATTGGTAGCCTATAATACGGATCACCAATAATAAACGCTGCAAATAAGCTTCACTTGATTTTTATTTTTTTTCGACTAACTGCAGGCGGATGGCAAGATGACTTTTGTCATTATTAAATATAGAATAACCAACTGTTCTGAACAAACAATTACTATCACCTAAAATTGGAACAACGAGACATTCCATTATAGTCGAAGATTATTAAAACTAAAGGATTTACTAAACAATCCTGAAAAAAAATTTGAAAAACCCAAAAACTACTATATTACAATTAGGCCTTCTTTTAAGGAAATTGTTTACCGCAGTTTTTTATTACGCATTTTAAAGAAAAAAGTTTTGTGAGTGTAATGGTGACTTGGTGAAATTACATTTATCTTATTTTAATATACAAAAAAGTTATTTACAAAACAGAACAACCTCTTGTTTATGAATTTTAGACAACCAACCATACATCGTATCGCATCCTAATTAATAATAACTTTAAACGTTTTTTTTCACGAATAGTATTACGCTTTTTGTAAAAAATACGTACTGCGGGCAAATCTACGAATAATAAGCTTCATTTTGCTAGTTGAATGATAAAAATCTGCTCAATAGATTTCTCAAACTAAGTGTTACATGAAAGGGCTTAGTGTTTTAAATATGTAGGATTAAAACCACTCATAGTTTTTAAAATCTATTTTATTTACGTTTCGATCCATGTCCTAGGATCGTTGACAACGATCCTAGGACATGGATCGAAACGTAAATAAAATAGATTTTAAAAACTATGAGTGGTTTCATTCCCAAAGAAGATTAAGAAGAATGCTAAACAAACCACAACAAACATACAGGGAGTATGTATGATTAATATGATGAATATAGACTTCACTGTCAATTAAAACAACATTTAACCTATCTTAGTTTCCGGGCCTTCCCAGAGTCCGGGCCCCTGGGCAATTGCCCCATTTGCCCTCTTCTGGCGGTCTTGATTACTATTTTTACAAAAAATGTATTCTGTCACGAAGGATTTTTTTCGACAGGTGGTTTTATGTGTCTCCTGTAAAATTGGTAAGAACAGACTTACGACACTTTTGGATTAAGGTAACGATATACGACGCAAACGGAGAAGAAATGAAAGCATTAAAAAAGGCGAAAAAAAGTTTTAGTTCTATATTATGTCTATTCCAGCGTCCTGGAAAGCTGAATTAGCCATTTTAAATCACGTAAAATTGTGCAATTAATTTTTGACTATAAACGTTAAATTTTTGACACTAAGTTAAAATGGTTATTCTTTAATGGTGTATATTTTCCAGTTTACTGCGAAGTTGAATTGGCCATTTTAAATCACGTATCGCTTGCGCAACTTTCGAACAAAAAAGCTGAATTATATGCATTGCCCGGCAGAAATGGAGCACAAACAAACCAAATATTTTTCTGAAAATTGTTTTTTCCAGTTTCACACACATATGTAAAGCGCTATAAGCCTTTATCTCTGATAATATAAACTCCTTAGATAGTAACTAGGTTAATGTTTCTGGAAACATTTGAATCGTTAATTTTCTGTTTTTAACATCTTTCAGACACTAAATAAAAAATTACGACTAAGCCCTTTAATACTGTAACTATAAATAAACTCTAAACCCTTTTTAATATAGTCATCTCCAAAAGTGCGCATTTTTTTATGACTTATTCACAGTTTATATTTTACGGCTTTCATAAAAATTTAGTACCAGTGACTTCTCTGGCTATCATCGGATATAAAGGAGTAAAAATCTAAAATGGAGCTTCTATCACGTTCTTAATAAACTTCTTTGATTGTATTACATTTTCTTACAACACTGCTATATTCTTGCAATACATAATTTTTGTGAACGATGTTTAGGAACGTGTGATGGAAATGGCGCAAAGCAGTGTAGCCACGATGAAAGTTGCAGTAAAGTAGTGAAGAAGCGGGCATTATTATTTATGAATGCTGACGTGGCTCGCTCATATATTTGGACGCTTCGTGAATACGAATCGCCCTTCATGGATTAGCAGAAAATATTGCGGATATTGTCAACCTGCTGATGGACGTATAAAGCTCTAAATAAATTCATAAGTCTAGTTCGTGTGCTTTGCAAGACAGTAAGTCCGAATCATAAATCGACTTTTTGCTATTAACACGCTCCGTGGGATTCCTGTGAGGAAAAATAAACGATAGTGTACAATTTCTTTAATTTCTTTCCACCATAGCATATATTCAAATTTTTAAATGGAATCGTGTAACATTATCTGTTATAATAGCTTTTGGAACCACAATGGATACCCGGTATAACGCGTGAACGAAACAACTATTACCAGAATTTGTGCAAAACCTCCCTTAGACATAGGCAAAGAGCCAATTAAATTAAAGTAAATCATTCCCCTGTTTTTTTACAAAATGATCGAATTAAAACGACCTCTTTAGTCTTTGATACTTTACACTTTTGATACACCGAAACAATATTATTTTTATGGGTTGTCAAGCCACATTATGCAGCGACAGTGAAACATTTAAGTTTTTACTGTTAGACTTAGGAGATACCTAGGCGAATATATTTCTAACAAAAGTCATGCAGAAGATGTAGATTTATCCGTACTAACACAAACTGACTTTTGCAGACTTCCGGACTAACTCTGAACTCTATCTTCAGCGGTTTTTAGAGACTATCATGGGGCTCGTTAAACAAATACGGATGGGATCAGGCGCCACTGTACTTATGCAATATACAAGAACAAGGAATATCGCCAAGAAAAATACAGGAATCGCAACGAATATATTCCGTTATTGGAATATAAGATCTTGTATTCATAGATGGTACAAACGTTTATCTCGAAATAAAATAAAGCACATAAAAATACATTGGAGTTCGCGTCCCAAAATAATAAGATCAATAAATCAGACAAGTTATATGCACTTATAGAATTTGCTTGTGACCATTAGTGCATGGACACTCTACTTATTAAATTTATACACTCTTGGTTGATATAAAATTTATAGAATCCAAAAATATGTATGAAGTTGAATAAATTCACCTTTTTAAATATTTCTTAAAGTGTGATTAACCATTTCTAAATTTATAAAAAGATTAGACTTTTTAGATATCAACACGTATATTAACTGAAAATAATTCTATTTCAAACTCACCGATATTTAAAATAAATTTAGTAAGTGTTTAATTAACCATTTCTATTTCTGTTAATAAAGTTAATTATATCAGAGACTAATCTAAATAGACATTATTTATTTCATTAACAAGTTTATTAGCTTTTGTCATTTTGCCAGTACTGATCAAACGACATACATTTTTATTAAATTATTTTTGTAATAGATCGTTTAATTAGTAAATTTAAAGCTTGTTAAAAAAATATCATGTAAAAGAAAGTATTCAACTGTATGATAATTAATCAGCATGAACAAATAGATCCTAGTAACAATGTGTACTAAGTATGATTCATCATCAAAGTTCTTAAACAGATTATTTAAGTAAACAATACTTTAAAGCAAGAATTTAATTTAGTGTAAAATTCTATGCTCTAAATTTTAAATACAACTATTCAGGTATTAGTTATCAATAATTTAAACTACAATTACGGCTTAACTTTCGGAATCTTCTAATTGGATAAAAATAACCACAAAACGTTGTATGTCAAACAGGTGATTTTCATAACAAAGGAAAATCGATTTACCGACATCCAACATAGAATTCAAATTTCTACAAACAATTTAGTAGATAAACTCGAACCATATATGCGCCTCCAATACTGGATAATGACAGCAAAAACTTGTTGTCTATCTTGTTACGGCTATGTCCTGAAGGTCAGAACCATAAAAACAAAGAGTGGGATTCACCATTGGGGAGAGACATCGTCGAAATTTTTAACCAAGAAAAGGATACCACATCAATCAGTAGCTTAAACTGCAAATCCCATTACTACTGTAGGTTTCCATAAGTATACATTTTATACGCTATAAATTAGCTGTTACTCATAGCCATTATTAAATGAAAATTTCAGTGTTGCGCTAAGGAAAACCAATTAAAATTAGTTTTAAATATGCAAGACAGAAATTACAAACCATGATGAATTTTCTAACAACACTTTACATCATACTACTATTCGTCTGATACTCTTTAACGTTTTACACCAGTAAAAAGTTTTACGCACGTGATCATGAGTTTTCTTGTAACTCAAGTGGACAAGATCAGAATACTGCTGTAACATTAATTTCCGCACATGATTCTTCGGACTACATAATTAATAATTCTAGTTTTCTGGGTCATGGCCGTTGAACAGAATACTCTCATGTACTTTATAATACTTTGTTACATTCTCGTACCTTTCCTGATTACAGTAGCCTTCTCAAATCCAAGAATCCTTACTTTAATTTTCCCATTTTGTTCTTAAATTATTTTTAACGTTTTTAAAATTCGTCGTTAGTTTGAGCATAAGCAGCCTATACAACTATTGTCTGGCATTAGACAGTCCTTTTCCTCCAAAAGCATCCGAGATAGTGCATCAGTCTCTTCATGCTGGTGCCCCTCAAATTTTCTGGGCGCCTCCAAAGAAGCTTTATCATATTTCTGTAATACTTGAGACAAATTTGATCTTTCCTTGTCATCCAAATATTCCGCTTTTTAGATGTGTCTTTTAATTTCATATTTGAACAACGATGACTCACTGCCGACTCTATGTACGCACTAAATTTATCGACAGCTGCCTTTACTTTCCCCACAAAATATCTTAACCACATAACCCCCAAGAGGTATAAATAAATACCCATTATGGAAATTTAATTAAACCTTTTCGGTTGCATGTCAATCGCATTCTGAAACAACATTGTCGTTCAATTTAAGGACCCCTACACAAAACATTAGCATGGTTAAAGGTACGACAATAAAAAAGTATTTCAGAATAGCTCAAATGTGACTCTGTAGGTCCTGGGGGTCCGGTAAACAATGCATAGACCGCAAAGGACGTCATAAAGTCTCAAAAGAGCTAGGAAAAACAATAGGACGTCAGGAACGAGGAGCATAAAGAAACAACGAAAAGTGTTTCACATTTCTCGAATAAACTTCAAGAAACTCACTATACCATGACAAAACGTCACAGGAACCAAGAACTAGATTTACATAAATAGGTAGTACAACTACCAACTATACGTATTCCAAACTATACTTCAAACATAAAACACTTACACATAATAGACTTTGAATGGAATGCTTCGAATTTATGTAAACTCATCATCATCATTAGATCTTCAGTCCTGAAACTGAATAGACGCGTACTATTGTTTATATCCCGCACTATTCCCCAAATGCCTTAGAACGCGTTCTGTCCTAGTTTACCTATTTTTTTTGTTTTCCACAGATATTTTTCTTCCCCTACTATCTATAGAACCTCTTTGTTATTAACTTTGTCTGTCCATGCTTTCATCATCATACATTTGAAGCACCACATTACAAAAGGGTTCTACCTTTTTCCTGCTTGCTTCTCGTACTGTCCGTTTCATAGCCGTACAGTACCGTGCTTCCCACATATCCTTCCAACAACTTTTTTCTTGTTCCTATGTTTGCTGTTTTCGAACATAGCAGCTGCCCTTTCTTGTTAGATATCGTTCGGGTCTCCTATTGTTTTCTAAATATAGACACTATTTCACTGATATTCACTGGTATGTGAAGAGAGTTAAGCAACCTGTGGCTACCAAGATACCCAACACTTAGACATTTGCCGAATTAGGAGTTTTCCAATAAATCCTTTCGCACAATCAACATTAGTTGAAAATATTGCATAACCAACATAGTTGTATAAAATAATTATCAGGTTTAAGTACAATTATTTTGTTTCGTCCTTAGATTTTCCATCTTTAACTGGTTGGATGGGCACCTCCATTGATTTCTATTCTAAACTAGCTTACAGATTTCCCTGAAATTCCCACAGTCTACATCTTTGACTATCATTGTGCAATAGTATAAACTAACTCTACCTCTACCTCTCTGTTTCCTATATCTGCTTCTAATGAATTCCGCACTATTCCCTCATGCATTAGTTTGTGACCTATCATTCTGCTCTTCTATTTTTTACTGTTTGCCACATATTTCTTTCTTCACATGCCATTTCTAGAACCTCTATGTTCTTAGCTTCGTCTGTCCATGATAACTTCATCATCGTCTGTAGCACAACATTTCAAAGGCTTGTATTTTTTTCCTGTCCGCTTTTCCTACTGATCAAATTTCACAGCCGTATAGTGTCGTGCTACACACATATGGTTTGAGCAATCTCTTCCTTGTTTCTATGTCTGTTGTCTTTGAACACAGTAGTTGCTTTTTCTTGTTAAATGCAGCACGGCGCTGTGCTAATCTTTGTTTTATATCTTTTGCACTTCTCCCATCTTGCGTTATTTGATTTCCTAGGTAACAGGAATTCTTGACCTCTTGTAGGTTCTTGTTTCTTATTTGTAATCTAGTTTTTGACTTATTTTCCCCTCCTTTACACACTAATATTTTATATGTGTACCTGATCCTTTGGTGGTATCCAAATTAATCACACCCGACTCGTTGACATGCGGTCTAATCTTCTGTAACTGATCTCTAGAAAAGACATTGCGAAAATGAGGTATATTAGATGCGCGTTTCCTTATATCTACGTCGGTGAGAGCTCTTTGAGGTAACTTGGTTAGTTTTTTTATCCTTTTTTACAAATACCACGACCCTGTTTGTACGGTTTCAAGAATAATGCTGTGCCTTTTTTGTATGGTTTTAGAAACATTCCATTTCCTTTTTTCCCAACGGCAATGGCTTCCATAGATCTGTTGTGCCGTTCGTCTCCTTAAGCTGCTCGTTGGCTGTCTTGACATCATTTACCGCTTTAGCTATCCCTGTAGCACCACCTGTTAGTGCTCTTAGGGCACTTAGTCCAGCGAATATCGGAATCAATGGTAGAAAACCTCCTTTCTGTGGAACGGGTATGATACATGGGACTTTAATTTTGTTTCTCCCACCGGCTCTTTTTATGATTTTTTTACCAATTAGAATACCAATGTCTAGTAGCTTTTTCAAGTTGTCGGAACCAACTCGGTCTATTGCGGATCGTATTTTCTTCAAGAATCCACCTTTGAAACTTATTTTTTTTTAAGCCCATACCCATTTTTCTCTTTGCTTTCATAGCGTTTGTCACAAACCAAGCTGCCGCTTTTTCCTCGAACTTTACGTCCTTAGACCTAGCTCTCCCCCAGGTTTCTTCTTCTAAAATTTTATCTGCTCGGTGTCTGGCTGGGAGGTCGTCGGGGTACTTAGAGTATGCAATGTCGTGGTCTTTACACAATTTGTCCAATTCGTTTATTCCAGGATCACCTCTTGCTAAGCGCTCATTCAACTTTGTACCAGGACCGCAGTACTGATAACCTGGAATATGCAGCTCAAACGGTAACCTGTTTATAGCGCTGTTGATTAAACCCTCTCCAGAACAGATAATCATGTGTTTACTCAAAAAAATCTCAAACTATACTAAATAAATAAACAACAGCAAGTCTATTTATATTTTTTTCAAAAAATTTACAATATATTATAGTTTCACAAACTACTTAAACAATATATTTACAATAACAATATATTTACATCAACATGTCTTGAGCTGTGATCGTAGTTGTTTACTATAACTACAACTGTCTTCTATAAGATACTCCCTCTAGTTATTACCATAACCTGAATCTTCAGAATCCGACAAATTTAAACGTCTAAACAAATGTTCTTGTACATGTCACGTCTCGCACAAATATATCCGGAAAACGTATAACTAGCTCCAAAGCATTTAGGGCACTCTGATTAATTCGTTGTAGAATATAATAATATTGCCAATTCGAACTTAGCCTTCAACCAAGATTTTAATTCGTTTCTCCCCTTCAGTCAGAGTAGTAAACCAATCGCCATTATTTAAATTAGAATTAGCAACAAACCCTACTAATTCGCTGTATAATGCTGGTAAGTCACGACTTCCCAACTGCTTAAATTGATACTCCAACAGCTCTCGCATATGGAATAGTTTACGGCACACCAATTCACTTATAACTATCGAGCTATTATCCATTATTATTTTTAACTGGAACGTTTTGTCTTCGGTTGATCCAAACACCGGTGACAGAGTGATAAAAAACGGACCTCTTAGTTGTATGTGTAGATTTTCCATTTCAGGTGCACCATTTAATCGTCTGTTTAGCAGGTCACGAGAAAATACGTTAAATTGAAATTCCACTTGAAAATTTGTAAATGCTAACCAATTTTCGTATGTCAATTCCAGAACATGGTTGTTACAATATTTTTTACTACACACCAATCGTAATGCAAGTTTTATTCTCTGGTTTATAACAAATCCAATTTCCACATTATGAGGATGTTCACCCAATTCACTTAAACTATACGTGAACTTATTAATAAGATTTTCGGTATACGAAACTTGTGTATTATTAACATCTGCATACTCCATTGCTTTGCACTGATTTCACTGAGATGACTGAGAAAGGATTCTAAGCAGATCATCCTTTTAAATGTTTCAAGATTGTTGTTTCGCATGCGTAAATTGTACTCAGATGAGTTAGAATACGTAAGCGAAAAGTTAATTGGTTTTCACCGACGTGAATAGACTGGGTCAAAATGTCTGTAAACAATTAGAGTAGAAGTGAAAGTTAAAGTGATACATCCGATAATTATAATTGTAGTAGGAAAGCAAAAAGCTAATTAATTTTCACCGACGTGAATAGACTGGTTTGAAATGTAACTCGAGCTCAAAACGAAGTTAGGTTTCTCCTAATTTAAAAGTAAACAATCAAATTATACCAACCGGTATAAAAGCACCGTGTGATACAATATAATTCAGTTTCTGTTTAGTCTTCGACTAGTTACAACAGCTAAAAATGTTTTTGACCAGTTTTAGTTTCTTTATAGAAAAAATGTCTTCATTAGTGTGCGATGTCTGTGGTGCAGCTTTCTCGAGGAGCGATAGTTTGAAGAGGCACCAGCTCCAACAACATGGATCGGTGTCAGATCAAAAGACTGGCTTGTTCGCCTGCGATGTGTGTTTGGCGTCCTTCTCGCGAAACGATAGTCTAAAACGGCACAAGGATACCAAGCATGGTGTGGTGGAACCAGTTGCCGGCCCATCCTGAGTCAAACGACCGGCTGCACCGACCGTTGAGGGACCTGCCCCAAAAGGTTCCGGAGATGCATGGAGTGTGATGTGGATGTTGCCAACTTGGCAACCCACCAACGTACCAACACCCACAAGACGGCTGCGACTAGGGTACTCGACGGAGGCGATGGTGTGGAAATGGTTGCTACGGCGTTTCGAAATAGAATCGCTACAAACAGAATTAAAAATCTAACACTAGTGGTATGTTTTAAAGAACTATTTGAATTAGTGTTTAACTTAGTTATTTCTAGGCATCCTAGACTTCTTCCGCACGCAACGCGAGAGGTTCATCGCCTTAGTCGGGGAACAGCAAACGATCCACACATCCCTCAAGATCAACTTGGAGGTGTTTGGTGGTTACCCCAAGATGGGTGTGCCAGAGGGTGTTGAAGGCGTGAAATCCTTCAACACCCGAAACATGTTTATCACGTTATCCAGCAATCTGGGGGAGGTATACAACACCTTTGTGGAGACAATGTTGGCTAAGTCAGACAAATTTCAAGAACGGGACTCTGGTGAGTTTTGAAAAATTATTATTATTTTTTTCTAATTTTTAAACTTTAGGATGGACTCTGAAACAGGCGTTGTACTTGGAAGTGAATGTAAACAAGTACAACCCTTTGCGCAGATCCTCATACATCGAGCTCCCCAAATGGGTAAGGGAAAAACATGCCGTTGTTAACATCCAGAACCAGGATAACGCATGCTTTGCGTGGTGTGTTGTTGCAGCCCTACACCCCGGTGTTCACGATCCTCAAAGGACCAGTAGCTATCCCCATTACAGCACCATATTAAACTTGAATGACATTAATTTCCCTATGGAATTTAAAAATATACCCAAATTCGAAGAGCAAAACGACATCAGTGTCAACGTATTTGGGGTAGAAGGCAAGTCCATCGTGGGGCCTTTGGATTTCACGCAAAGAAAGAAGACACGGCAGGTAAACCTCTTACATATCCAAGAAGACAAAAAGGAACACTTTTGTTTAATAAAAGGTTTGAATCGATTGGTTGGAACACAACTGTCTGCTCACGATGGACACAAATTCTTGTGTGATGGATGCCTGATATACTTTCGTTTTGTAAAAGAGCTACGGAAACACGCGGAACTAGACTGTAATCACGTTGCAACCAACATGCCCAATCATTACAACAACATCCTGGAGTTTACAAACGTGTACAAACAGATGAGGGTGCCGTTTGTTGTGTACGCGGACTTCAAAAGTGTTCTCACACCGCTTAGTTCTGCTGCCCCCAATCCGACAACATCTTTCACTACTAGCACCCACCAACACGAGCCGCACAGTTTTGCCTATTACGTTAAATGCTCATACGACAACAATTTGAATAAGTTTGAGTCGTACAGAGAAGTTGATGCCGCCAAAGTCTTTATGCAGAAGTTGAAGGAGGAAGCATGCAGATTGAGTAAAATCCTTAAAACTAATGTATCGATGACAGCGTTGGAACCTATAGACGAACTATTGTTTTATATGGTAGATGATTGTGGCATCTGCAAGAAACCATTGGGAGATGATCGAGTAAGGGATCACTGCTATCTTGCGGGGAAATTTCGCTTTGCAGCACATACCCAGTGCAATTTAAAATACAAAGTACCTCGGTTTATCCCAGTTCTGTTCCACAATCTTAGACAGCTACTTTATAATAAAGGAGCTGGGGTGTGATAAGGAGAGCGTGGAGGTACTCCCAAATAACAAGGAGAGGTTCATCTCTTTTACTAAGTACGTCAGATTGTCTGACAATGAACCAGACGTAGAAGATGATGATAATAATTCAACGATTTAATTAAGATTCATTGATTCTCTACGTTTCATGGCATCAAGCTTGGATAAACTAACGAAAAATTTAGAACCTGATGAGTTTGTTGAGATGAGGAAGTGTTTCCCCGACGACAAACAGTTTTCCTTTCTACGCAGAAAGGGTGTGTTTCCGTACAGGATGTGACAGACGCCTCAGTATTAAATAGGACAAGTCTACCACCCCGAGAGGAATTCTATAATGATCTCACGGGTACTGTGATTTCGTTGTCTGAATACGATCACGCTTAGAATGTGTGGAATGCCTTCAACATATCACGCTCGGTGAATATAGTGATTTCTACTTGATGACTGATGTTTTATTATTAGCTGACGTGTTCGAAAATTTCCGGGGTGTGTGTTTGAAAACGTACGACTTGGACCCCTGTCAATATATGACAGCACCTAGTCTAAGTCGGGACGCCATGCTAAAATATACCGGAGTTAAATTGGATCTATTTACAGATGTAGAAATGCATCATTTCGTCAAGAAAGGTATTCGCGGTGGGTTAACCCAATGCAGCGGTCGCCACGCAACAGCCAATAACAAGTATATGGAGAATTACGATTCCAGAAAACCCTCCAAATAATTGGCGTACCTTGACGCAAATAATTTATATGGATGGGCCATGTCCCAACCGTTCATTTACATTTCCAATGCTCCACCCGAAGGTACTACATTGGTCAGGAGGCGAGTTTTTTGTTGCCTGAAAATTTAGAATTTTACCGAACCCTTGCCGTTCCAGGCAAAGTAGGAATCTTTAACGTGCGTGACAACACTCACACACGGGACCTCCATTTAACCTCTCATCCGAACGAGGGCGTAATTGTTATGAAAAATGCTCACCTGCCATTTTTCAAGCAGTCGGCCGTGTCGGGATTTAAACCCGGACCTTGGGATCCGTAGTCTTACGCTTACTACATTGATCCACGGTGACGCCTGCCATGTCCCAACCGCTACCAATAAACGTATTCAGGTGGTTGAAAGAGTAAGAACTTAACCTCCTGAAAGCCCACATCGAAAACATATCTGCAACAGGGGAGAAGGGATACATCCTGGAAATGGATCTAGAGTATCCAGAAGACCTGCACGATCAGCACAACGACTTGCTCTTCTGCCCCGAGTTATTGGTACCCCCAACACCATCCTCCAAAATACAGAAGCTACTTGTCACGTTGCTCGACAAGAGTCATTACATCATACACTACAGAAACCTGCAGCAGGCCCTGCGTTACGGCCTTAGACTCACCGGCTTCCATTGCGTATTGAAATTCAACCAATCACCTTGGTTAAAACCCTACATCGATTTGAACACCACCCTTAGGACATCCGCCAGAAATGCGTTTGGAAAAGACTTTTTTAAATTAATGAATAACGCAGTCTTTGGAAAAACGATAGAGAATGTAGACAAAAGGGTCGATGTCAAAATAGTTACGCGATGGGAACACGACGGGAAAAAGTTGTGCGCGAGTGGACTTATCGCCCGCCCGAACTTTAACAGTAGTTTAGTGCTAGGTGAGAATTTGTTAATTATACAGATGGATAGGGTAAAAGTCACTTACAACAAGCCTATGTATGCAGGTTTTTCAGTTTTAGATTTATCAAAAACCCTCATGTATGATTTCCATTATGACATCTTGAAACATCTGTATGGTCCCAGATTGTCGCTTCTTTACACAGACACTGACTCTTTAGTGTATAGTGTGGAGACCCCGGACTTGTATAGTGACATTAGTACAAACATTGAACATTCGACACTAGTGACTATCCTGCTAACAACAAGTAGAATATGCCGCTTGTGAACAAGAAAGTGCTCGGAAAATTTAAAGACGAGTTTTGTGGCGATTTGGTCTTGGAGTTCGTCGGCACCAGGGCCAAATCGTACTGCATAGTGAATGAGAAAGACATTGTTAAGAAAATTAAGGGTGTTAGTCGTAATGTGGTGGCGGGGATTAGTGCAGATAGTTTTAAAGATGTTGTTATTAATAATAGAAATGCCCTCATGAATACGATGGTATCGATCCAAAGAAAGAAACACGTTTTGTATACACAGCTTATTAATAAAATTAGTTTATCGGGCGAAGATGACAAGCGTTACGTCATCCCCGGAAGCATATCAACCTACGTATGGGAGCATAAGAGTATAGGTTAAGTTTTTAAAGTTTTTGTTTATAGTAGCATGTAAGTTAGTTATAAGACATACCTACCACCCCATCCTTAATAATTTCTTCGCTCCCGGTGATATGTGTTTACCTCCACGTGGTCTCGCCGGACAGTAAAGCATATTGTTACATTAACAACAATATGTCATATTGACTGAAAACACGTTTCCTCTCTTTTACTTTAATCTCTTTTTATTACAGGTCTTTTTAAACAACCCATCTCTTTTTTGTTACAGGTTACTTTCAACTGCATGGATTCAACTACACGAAGAAAATTATGTTATACTTTGCAATTGTATTCTATTAGTTTATTAAACTGTAAATCGGATAAAATAAATTATTAAATTTTTGCGTGCTTAATTTCTTTGTGTTTATGCCTCTAAGTGTTTGGTTAAAGCATATGTCACAGATGAGCAAAAATTTAGAGGTAGGTGTAACTTTGTAGGGGGGTGGTCGAATTTTCAATGTGTTTGCAGATTCAAATTCTGCGTAAAATTTTAGACTAATTTGATGTATTGCATGTCTAAAAAATTTATAAGGCCAAAAAAATCTTAAAATGAGGGTAGCCTCCTGGGGGGTGATGCAATCTAAAATATTCCTAGAGATTTGGGTAGCTGAGAAAAATCTAATATTAATTGATACCAAACAAGATAGGTTTATCTCGAAAGATGCAATGGCTAGTAGAAGAAAACTTTTTGGTCCAGATGTGTGTGGAAATGTGGATGCTGGTGGAAATGTGGCGGCAGAACTGTCCAAAACTACCTACTAACAAGTTAAAAATTAACAAGGATAAAGCACACTCCTGTCTCACCCGTTTCATAATATTTATTTCTCTACGTTCCTGCTTTAATTCTATTACAGCTGTTTGCTCTTTGTATAAGCTAGGTACCATGCGCCTATCCCTAAAACTCATTTTAATGTTTTTGAGTATTTGGAACATTTTTTTTTCATTTTACATTGTCAAATGCTTTTTTCAGTTCTACAAACCGCATATACACGCTTTCTCCTTTTCATATTGTTTTCTACATTTTCACCGTTAGAGTTAAAATAGCCTCCATTGTTCCCCTGTATTGTCTAAATCGAAATTGATCTTTTCCTAGCATTTCTTCAGTCCGTTTTTCTATCCGTTTTTATACAATTCTAGTAAATATTTTTGAGATGTGTGCTGTCAAACTTATTGTTCAATAATTTTCACATCTATCCAAACCTTTCTTTTTTGGTATAGTGACTATTTTCTACAAAGATGTCTCCTTTCGGCCACTTATACTTTTGCTGCACGACATTATATTTCATTCTAATTACTTTGTATTCTTCATCTGTCTTTTCTGTTTCCATCTTAGTTTGTACCTCTTCGCACTTTTCATCAATCCATTGTTTAGTTTTTTACATTTCACATTTTATGGCTTTGCATCTCTGTTTTTTTTGCTTTGTCTGGTCTGCTTTTGTATTTTCGTTTTTCTTCTATTTAATGCAAATAGTCATAAATGGCATGGGTGTAACTTTAACTACAGCAAAAGTTAGCTACCGCATCCCATAAATATAGGTATGGTTGCAGACAAAAAGAAACAAATCTCTCAAACTACAGAGTGTAAATCAAGCAATATGAAATAATACTAATAAATTTGGCTTCATATCACAAGCAACGCACAATGTAACAAAAGTATTCAACCTCTGTAAGCGTTTATAATTCTACCAGGATAGTAAGCAAGTCCAAAGGTGAACGTTTATAGAACTCCACCTACAGTATCGTAAAGTGAAAGTAACTAACTATGAAGTTGTATAGAACTTTCCAAGTCAATGTAGCTGTTGGAAGTAAAACAAAATCAAATCCATTAGCGTAGAAACAGTAAACAGAAACTTCACACAGTACATAACTCTTCATAAAAGAGAAGTAGAGAAAGTATGACCAACAATGAGAACTGAGTATACAAGAAAACGAAACTCCAAAGACCTTAAAACCCTATGAATAAAAAAACATTGAAATATAACCATAAAATTTACCACAGGTGTGGGCACGCAAATTAATACAGAAATGAATAAATACGGTGCTTGGAATATTTTACAAATTAAGTTTCCTGTAGTAACGCTAGAAATAAGCAATCAAATCGTCGTGATTAACTAACTACCCATCTAAATGCACGGGGTACATTAATTAAACAAGGGTGCTTGCAAAGATCCGTCACAAAAGACGTACAAACTTTACTTTTATGAGGTTTTGCAAAAAGTTAGAATACAATGTAGCCAACTGACGCAGTATAAATATTTTAATTTATAACATAGCAGTGCATAGTAACCAAAATATAATAAAAAATTAAAGCACGTAAAACTAAAAGCGGGCCCCTCTACGAACCTTCACTTCCGTTTTTAATCACCTCATCAAGATTAAGCTCCTGTACAATTCTCCACTCTATTGCTAATCGTGCTAAACTACCAGGTCTCTCCTGACTCATTGTGGCCCGCATATAGGTCTTTATTCTTCTCAGTACACTAAACGATCTTTCAGCAGATGCAACAGCAATCGGTAATGTAAGAAACAATCTAAATAGAACAACTATCTCTGAGTAAGAATCTATTAGTTGATTTTTTAGAATTAATTCCAGAAAATCTATTAGATTTTTGTTTTTGTTTTTACTAAATGCTTCTCTAAAATATTCTTGAAAGTTTAGTAATTGATTATTCAAATCACTTGTGAAATCTCTTGGAAATCTGTCGAGTATTTTTGTAGTGGCATTTTGAATATCATATTCCGACAATTTGAAAAAGTTTTTTGGAAACGTGAATGAAAACATTTCAATACATTCTTTTAAGCCATTCAATCGTAATCTTGTTTCAGAAATAATTCCATTTAACACTTGATAATACATATTTGTTCTATACCGAAACTTAGGGTCAATTATAACGTCATCAACACCACATTCGTCGAAGTGATTTTCTTTTCCTTCGAGATGTGTTTCGATTTATCAACAAATTGCTCAAATTTTTCGTTAGTACGAATTACTGTCATTCGACGTAAACTGATATCAAAACATTTTGCGACTTGTTGCAAGTCAATATTTTTTTATTGTAAGAAAGTTTAAGTTTCATCAAAATTAACTAAAATTTTGTGTCACCATAACGTTATTAATATAAACTGAAAATCAATTATATAAATTAGAATTTCTGATTCTCGTACTTCTTTAGGTTTTCTTCTTTCATCAAATAACGATTCAGAGTATTGATAATTGATCTTATATTTAAAATAAGAGTTTGAACTGACTGCTTTGTGGCACTCCAGCGTGTAGGACATATTTTTTGAAGCTTTTTTATTTGACTTGATACTGACTTGTACTTAGTAGCTGTTTTCTCATTGTCTGCACTTTTCAGCGGTTCTGTATTTTCATCTTCGTCAAATCCATCCACCTTCATTTCAAGTAATACATTTGAAAGTACTTTGTAAACTAAAAATTTCCCTCGTGAATATCAGATAGCAAATTGGACCTCCATATACCATAAACGCCTACCTTACCTGATATCACAAGGTCGAGAATTTCTTGTTAAAGAGGGAAGCCCAAGGTAAAGTTGGATGGAAAACGGCTTGAGGAAAAGAAAAACTCAGTAGAGATAAACGGCTAGTAGAGTGTTAGCTCTGGGTAGATCATGAACTTGGGTAATGGGTTGACATATGACCAAAAATATAAAAAAACAGCGCCATCGTATTTTTCAATCCAACAACATACGAAGATACCTGTAATTGTATTAGGGGAATGCGGAAACCTGAAGTCTACACCGCGTATGTAGCCACAAAACCTAAATATCAACCTTGTAAAGCACTTACCAAAATGTCACTTACCAGATGTATTACAGATGTCTCTGCATATCCTGTGAACAAACAAATGCACAACAGGGACACCGTTTGTGTCCTTAAAAATATTCACCTATAAATAACATATTTGAGTTTAAGTATATATATATATATATATATATATATATATATATATATATATAGAATATACGATGTATAAATAAACACTAACTTTACGAAAAATCGAAAGGAAGTTAGTACTTTGCATAGCCATGGCTATGGCTACGCAAAGTACTAGCTGGCTTTGTATAATTAAAAACTTCCTTTCGATTTTTCGTAAAGTTAGTGTTTATTTATACATCGTATATACTGTTTTATTTATTAAATTTGCTATAAGCAATTAGTTTTCATTTATATATATATATATATATATATATATATATATATATATCCCCCTTTTCAGTTTGACAATTATAATATATGAGCAAATTAGCAATGCACCAAATTGCCCAATAATTTCCTTTCTTTAATTAATAATTTACTAACTTCTCTATTGGGTGTTTAAATCTGCGCCTCGACTAATGAAACTCTTATCTCAGGTTAATTTTGTGAATAAATCTATATCAGCATACAGCGTGAGTTCTGAACCATATACAGATGTATGTGACACTGCCAGTCAAATGACCTCTAGTTAATTCTACTAAAGCAATTTCTAAATGTGACAGTGTAAACAATTACTTGAAAAATACGCACAGTAAAACGGTTTATATTAGTTAATAATTTAAGATTTCAATCGAGTATAATGGATTAAGTGTTTAAAATATGACACAGATAATAATAATACTACCTGAACTTCCAATGAAACGTCTTGCTGCTGAACAATGAAGCTCCACTGCCTACAGCGACGATTCGAACCAGATGTGGGTTCTTAATACCTGTGGATAAGTACGTTTTAATATTTTGTAATACTGAATTTACGCCTTTTATTGTAGGGCTTAAGTTACGCCAAATAATATTTAGAGACACTTATACTTATCGTCGTTGGTCTTATCAGGAAACTTAGCTCCGTGAAATCAACACCGTGCTCGACACCAAAGGTTCAGCAATCTCAGCGTTCTGATAGCACCACTTCGGAACTACTCTGTCTACACAAAAACACTCCCAGAAATCCAATCGTCAATAATAAGACAATGACAAGGACTCTTGCATTTATCAATTTTTAATATCAACGGTTCTTTTATACTTTGAACATCACAGATACATTTTACATACGTTGAATTTTATGTTGGAGATTACAATAATAAAAGGTATACAATTGGTAAACTGTTACAAAAAGATTATACTTTTTGTTCTATAGTTTTCAAAAATTCTTTTTTCAGTCCTTTTTAAATAAGTTTTTTCTCTTAATTTTTAATTCAACAACCCTGTCTTTTTAACTTTTTTAAACAACTGTCACTTATCTCTGTGGAGATGCCCCTTAAAACATTAAACCAGCCTACTCTTTTACAATTCTTTTCCATAAAATAAAATAAAATAAAAATACCCTTACCACAAGAAATATTTAAAATACCAGATACGTATTTCGACCACTATGTGGTCATCATCAGTAGAAAATCTGTAATTAAATAATAATTAGCTGTTGTTCTTTTACATTTTTCATAACGTGAAAAAAGCACATAATACGTTTGAAATCATGTCCAACCACAGCAGCAAAACCATTTGTGATTGCAGGGGCACAGTCGCCAAGTAGAACGGTTGTATTAAATTGAGGGTTTGCTTTTTTTAAAGTAGAAAAAGCAAATTCGTAGTCTGCTGAGGCCCCATTAGTAACTAAGGCCATCCCAAATGGGTGGAAAATCTTTTGCCTATCAACACTTCCAACCATAATTGCAGGCCACTCTTCCAAGTTCAACTTGTATGTAGCGTTGATGGCTACCAGGTCGGTAAATTGCATTAACGAAAGTAGCCGTTTGGTAGACCACAAGATGCCCACCTTCCGACTAGAATAGTCAATGTTATAAGCCACCACATACGGTTCGTCATCATTCTCTGGGATAGGTAACATTGGCTGAAAGTAGGCTTCAAGCTCACCAAGTGTAGTGATTTGCTTGTCCAGTGCTGCCCGATAAAGTTTCAGATGATTAGTAAGTTGGAAATAGTTGGGTGGATTAATATTTTAAAATGATTAAAAAATTATCACTAGCACGAATATTCTTACTGATAATAAATACCTTGTCAATTAAAGCGTCGATTATTTGTTGTGGTTTGTCGACATCCATATCGTGCAGAGTGTGAATTACCTCTTTTACCTCTTCAGGTATGCCACGTGGATCTTTTGCTTTATGGCTCTGAGGTAGATCAGTTTTGAACACCAAGCAAACATCATCATCATCAGGACAGGAGATGTAGGCACGAAAATCGCATTGTTTGTCAGTATTACATAAGAAGTAATACTTCTCGCCGCGAGACATCTTGGCACGTTTATGACCGTTGCTGCCATGGTAGCCAATTCCACCAAAAGTCTTGATAAACTCAACCGCACTTTCATAATTTTCAAAAGACTTGATAAACTTGTACAAAAGGTTTTTTGCCTTCCTTTTCTTCGGTAACTTCTCTGGAGATATATTTTCGATGTCTTTGTCATCATTCTATGTTACAGGTTGGGATGGAACAGTTGCCAAATGAGATAAATCCATGCTGTAGTTGATAATGATGGTAAAAACACAAAAGAGGGGAATGAAGAAAATATGAATGACAGCAGTGCAGACAGAATGACAGCAAATGTAGACAGCAAACAGTTTGTATGACAGTGTGACAGTAAATAAAGCGGCTATATTAACACAAGCAGCCTAAATTGAGCTATTCTAGCAGATTTTGGATAATTCGGATTAAAAAACAAAGTTTTTACTGGAAAAAGTACTAGATTATTTGCATAAATACAATTTTGATAACATTACTAATTATTTGGTAAAAAATTTCAATTTACTTGGGAAAGTTACTAATGGAAAAATAATTAAATTTATTGGTATGATTTACTAAATTTATTGAGCCAAAAACCTTATGCGTTATATGAGCTTTAGTTACTCTCTTATAGTTCCTTAAGCGCTAACTCATCGTCTCGCTTCCGGTTATCAAACTATGCTAATTTCTATACACCTCAATAATCTATTAACTTTCTCTCGGTTATCGTCTCTACTATTTATCTATTTGAGTCGTGTTAAAGATATTACTGTTATAGTTTCTACCTTTACTAAATCTCTTGCCCCCTTCAATTCTCTGAAATTATCGTTTTGACCACGATCTCTATACATTCTATTATTATTATAATTACCCTTATAATTAGTTTCTTCTGCATATCTATTTCCTTTTTAAAATTTGAATTTTCGTATAGGCAAGACTAAAGCTTATTCTGTCACCTTTAAACCTAATTCCTCTCTGTACCTTTTGAGGGAAATATTTAATTAGCAGGTGTACTCTATCTTTTCCGATAAGAATATAGCATATCCTACCCATTTAGGTTAATAGTACGCTTGACTACTGGCTTTATATTCCACATATTTTAATTCTTAAAATAATTTTCGCTCTTGTTGAAGGCCCTAATAACGATTTTTGAAATATTGTGTTACGTTCCAATTTTGCTTTAAAATTTCCCTGGTTAACTCAAATCCCTTTTGATTTTAAAACAAAAATTTATGTGATAAATTAAATAGTCTATTCCTTGTTTAGGGTATCCGGTAATCTGTTAAATCCTTCAACATAATTAATAATAAATACGCTTTCTACAAATTTTTATTTTGAACTTATTTATTTCGAAACGACAAGTTTATGCTACAATTAAATAGTTTATATCCTGTTTTAAGTACCTGTTGGCTTGGTATTCATTACGACCGCGTATAATGGTTTTCTCTATTGTTCCGATGTAAAGACTTGTTGAAATAAGGTTGCGCACTATCCGATAAAATCCGGGTTTTTCAGTTTTAATTGCGCTTCGAGAAACGAGGTTTTGCAGTTCAAATTTGTGTTAGTTGAACCATTGTTGAATTTTATTCTACAGCTTGTACGTCGAAATATTTTCTACAGTATTCGTCACCGTATTTCAAAAGCAATGCACGTTTGTTTTTTCTGTTCGACAACTAGGAAGTGTCTTACGTGTATTAGTGAGTTTCCCCGCGCGTAACCATTTAATCAGATTCCCTTTTTAGCTTTTTTTATGTAGACCAACTGCTTTTGCGCGTAGAAGAACTGCTTTTGTCCGTAGATCGCTGCTGTAGTTACGATGGCAGGGTAAATGTATCGTGACGACCATGGCGTTTCTGTGCTGACGCACCCCCGACGGTTTATAAGCTAAGTATCCAGGCACATGCAGGTATACCACATGTTTTCTTTTGTGTATATCAATTACATATTCCGTATCGACGTTTGGTGCAGTTACGTGATAAGAAACGTGACACTGTAGGACTATTGTTTGTTGCTGCGATTCGATATTATCGCTCTACAGGTGCGATGTACTATTTCTAAACATGCTTGTCAAAAGAACGCACACGTTTACTCGCTTTACTGACTAGTTTATTTTACAAAAAGTATTAGGTGAAATTTTGAGAATGTTCGACAAAAGCTCTCACACGATAATTCTTTCCTACTAGTTAGCTATTTTGTAAAAAATATTAGGTAAAATTTTGATAACGCTTGACAAAAATTCTCACAGTTTTTTTCTACTGATTAATTTGATTTTGTGTAAATACGAGATGCGCACTTCGTATCTAAATTCCTAAATTGTCTGTACAATAGAATTGTTTTCCGTGAAATAATAACACTTAATTTATTTTCTTTTTACTTGTTTTGTACAGAATCCTTTATTTATTTTTATGTGTTAATAGATTATCCTGGGCGAGGTGTTTTTTTGTTTCTTTTTGGTATGTAGGCAAATCCCCTCACTCTCAGCGTTTGATAGTTAGACTGGTATTTACTTTTCTTCCGGCTACGTCTAGGTACGTAGCAATTGATAGTAATGTGCAAAATTTAAGATTACTTTCCTCCGAGATACCCTAATTGTTAAAAGGTCATCTTAAACAATGTATTACTTTCGGTTGCTCGCCTCTTTCATTGGAGTTTTAAATTTTTTTAGAAATAAATAGGGCATAGCAAATCTCCTGACATAAAAGATAAATTCAACTCTCCCGAATCCTTCCACAAAGAAACGCAACTTTGATTATAACTATTTTTATTTTTAACTTTAAGTCGTGCTGTACCATTGTTTGACCTTTCAATATCAATATTTTTCGCTACCGTTTGAGCTAATTGTGTTACGCTTTTTTGAAAAGTTTTACCGTTTATTGTATTAGTTAGGTTCAGGGCCCATACTGGGAAATTCCCAGTATTGTTATGTTTTAGTGCAAGCGCACTTGAGAACAATACAAAGATGTTGTTGTCTCAAAAGTTTAGTCTTTGACTCGTCTTTGTGGTCTAAGAACATGTAAAGTTTGCGTTTGCCACGCCGTACACGCCGCAGTTTTTACCAATGTGCGTCAGAGAACTTTAACCTCTCTTGGAAAGGAGAAACGCTTTGTGAAAGCGAATGCATCGAAACAAACGACTTGATTACCGACTTCCTTCTAGTGTAGATGTGTGTTGTAGTCCTCTGACATATCGAGGAAAGGATCCCTTTCGTTTCTGTCTTCCATAGTTTGCCACACGAAGGTGCTTCGTCGAAGAAGGTTACAACTTGGCAAACATCGGGACCTCAATGTTCTACCCACAACATCCGAAAGAATTTGAAACTGCAGGAGCAAGATACCGCGTATAAATGCTAGTTATAATATTCAAAGAATTTGTTTCACCGGGGAATTTAACCCCGGTGTAAATTTCAGGTTATATGTGGGAAATAATGTGGTGGTTTTTAAATTATTTCAATTTATAAATAATTTATTGCTCTTGGCTAATTTAGCCATCACACTTTCTAATTTACCTACTTTCGAAAGTTTATTAGATTCCACCACCGCAATTTCATCCCCATTAAAGTGATATTTATTTTTACATGGCCTTCTTACACAAATATTAGCACTATATATAAATAATATTAAAATTTGTAATTGTACAAAATAAAAATGCTTCTCTGCCGCTTTAAAATAGAAACTCAAAGTTAAGCACTTCCAAGGAATTCGTTCCCTAAAAGCATGTCGAAATAAAATACTCTTTACCCACTCAGATCTGTTTCCATGAGTATCAGTTGTCGCCTATTAAAAACATGTCTGAAACCAGCGGCACCAGCTTAATTTGCAATTTATTTCCGGTATTTATTTGCAAGCGGCTCCCTGGCTTAGCTGGTTTGCGTGTGACTACTAAGCTCAAGGTCTAGGATTCGATTCCAACCCCGTCAAGCATTTTTCACAAAAATACCCCATCTTACGGACGAGAGGTGAAATATAGGTTCTGTGTGTGAGTGTTGTCGCGCACGCTAAGATTTTTGCCTTGCTTGGAACGGCAAGGGTTGGGCAAAATTCAAAATTTCCAGGTACATGAAACTTGTTTCCAGGCCAATGTAGTACCTTAGACTGGATCATTAAAAAATGAAATGTAAGGGTATTTGCTTCTGAATCATAAAACTGGACTCATGTTTCATCCATAGTTATAACACCGTTCAAAAGATCTGGAAATACCTTAAAACTGACACATTGACCGTGATGCTTCCACTCTTGGTCGCTTGTATTCGGTATTCAATCATTTGGGAATTTATTTTGCAGAAATTTTGTCATATCTAAATCGATGGGTTCATATAAATTTTTTTAGCACGTCAGTTATATGTTTCAGTCCAATTTGACGGTCTGATAATATCATCTTATGAATCGAGTCAGTATTTTCGGTAGTAAGTATAGAAATCTATTTTTTTGGTCGCTTCTCGCCTTTAACGGAAATCAAATTGGACTGAAACATATAACTGACGTGCTAAAAAAATTTATATGAACCCATCGATTTAGATATGACAAAATTTCTGCAAAAGAAATTCCCAAATGATTGAATACCGAATACAAGCGACCAAGAGTGGAAGCATCACGGTCAATGTGTCACAGTTTTAAGGTATTTCCAGATCTTTTGAACGGTGTTATAACTATGGATGAAACATGAGTCCAGTTTTATGATTCAGAAGCAAGTACCCTTACATTTCATTTTCCAATAATCCATTCGAAGGTACTACATTGAACAGGAAACAAGCTTCATGTGCTCGGAAATTTTGAATTTTGCCAAACCCTTGTCGTTCCAAGCAAGGCAAGAATCTTAGCATGCGCGACAACACTAACACACAGAACCTATATTTTACCTCTCGTCCGTAAGATGGGGTATTTTTGTGAAAAATACTCCACGGGGTCGGGAATCAAATCCTAGACCTTGAGCTTAGTAATCACACGCAAACCAACTAAGCCACGGAGCCGCTTGCAAATAAATACCGGAAATAAATTGCAAATTAAGCTGGTGCCGCTGGTTTCAGACATGTTTTTAATAGGCGACAACTGATACTCATGGAAACAGATCGGAGTGGGGTCAAGAGTATTTTATACCCTATGCTTTTATAGAACGAATTACTTGGAAAGACTTAACTTTGAGTTTCCATTTTAAAGCGGCAGAGAAGTATTTTTATTTTGTACAACTATAGATTTTGATATTATCTATATATAGTAATAATATGTGTGTAAGAAGGCCATGTAAAAATAAACATGATGTTAATGGTGATGAAATTGCAGTGGTGGAGTGTAGTAACCTTTCGAAAGTAGGTAAGTTAGAAAGTGTGATGGCTAAATTAACCAAGAGCAATAAATTATTCATCAATTGAAATAATTTAAAAACCACCACATTATTTATCACATATAACCTGAAATTTACACAGGGGTTAAATTGCCCAGTGTGACAAATGCTTTGTATATTATAACTAGCACTTATACGCGGTATCTTGCTCTTGATGCAACAGTTTCAAATTCTTTGAGATGTTGTGGGTACAATATTGAGGACCCGGTGTTTGTCTGGCTGTAGCCCTCTTCGACGAAGCGCCGATGGAGGATCAGAATAGACGGGAAGGAATTCCTTCCTCGATATGTCGGAGCACTACGCACTACAACACACGTCTACACTCGAAAGAGGCCGGTAGTCAGGTCATTTGTTTCGACGCATTCGCTTCCACGAAGCGTTTCTCCTTTTCAAGAAACGTTTTCTAACCCACATTGGTAAAAACGTCGGCGTGTAAGGCGTGACAAACGCAAACTTTACATGTTCTCAGACCACAAAGATAACTCAAAGGCTGATCTTTTGCGAGAACCAAATCTTTGTATTGTTTTCACGTACGCTTGCACTAAAACATAACAATACTGGCAATTTCCCCGTACGGGCCCTAAACCTAACTAATACAATAAACGGTAAAGCTTTCTAGAAAATGGTAACACACTTAGCTCAAACAATAGCGAAAAATATTGATATTGAAAGGTCAAACAATGGTACTGCCCGACTTAAAGTTAAAAATAAAAACAGTTATGATTAAAGTTGCGTTTCTTTGTGGAAGGATTCGGGAGAGTTAAATTTATCTTTTATGCCAGGAGGTTTGCTACGCCCCATTTATTTCTAAAAAAATTAAAAACTCCAGTGAAAGAGGGAAGCAACCGAAAGTAATACATTGTTTAAGGAAACCTTCTAACAATTAAAGTATCGCGGAGGAAAGTAATCTTAAATTTTGCACACTACTATCAATTGCTACGTACCTAGACGTAGCCGAAAGAAAAGTAAATACCAAGCTAACTATCAAACGCTGAGAGTGAGGGGATTCGCCTACATACCAAAAAGAAACAAAAAAACACCTCGGCCACGATTATCTATTAACACATAAAAATAAATGAAGGATTCTGTACAAACAAGTAAAAAGAAAATAAATTAAGTGTTATTATTTCACAGAAAACAATTCTATTGTACAGACAATTTAGGAATATAGATACGAAGTGCGCATTTCGTATTTACACAGAATCAAATTAATCAGTAGAAAAAAACTGTGAGAATTTTTGTCAAGCGTTATCAAAATTTCACCTAATACTTTTTACAAAATAACTAATTAGTAGGAAAGAATTAACGTGTGAGAGCTTTTGTCAAACATTTTTGTTTTTTATTGAGATAGCGTGTGACGCGAGAATATTTCTAGAAGCGTAAAACGGTTAGACAAAATTTGGAGAAATATTATTTTACAATTAGGCATTTCCAGCAAAGTGTGGCCAAAGGGGCCTAGCTGGATGATATAAATACGGGAACGAAATTAATAGTGCTCTCTTTATTCTTTAATCTTGCATCGCATAACGACATACAAAAAGCAACTGACGAAGTTTGTAAGTATTAAAATTATTAAAGATCAGTATTAAATTGGTTGTGACCTTATAGTTTGAGACGCGGTTAGTGTAGAGTTTGTTTAAATTTAATTGAGGTCCAACGAATACTTTAACAAGCTCGTAAATTAAAAATGCGATAATAAACAAGTGTAATATACATGGTTTTGGATATTGGAATT
Organism: Platerodrilus igneus; assembly: GCA_036346225.1. NCBI lineage: Eukaryota > Metazoa > Arthropoda > Insecta > Coleoptera > Lycidae > Platerodrilus > Platerodrilus igneus. The sequence continues at coordinate 3,386,969 of JARFIW010001358.1, forward strand.
GATATTGGATGGGTAGCAGGAAGCGCAACTTAGATTGTGGTCATCTTTAAAACATCTTGTGGAGCCGCACGCAAAACCAATTGGACGAGGGGTGCAGGAACATAATACATCGTCAACAAAGATGGAATCTTCAAGTTTTTCCTGGTAACGCATTTGAATTTGCTGTTTTTCTTTTAACTGTTAAAATTGTGATGTGTGAGAGTGAACTTTAATGGGTATTTTACGGTATTTTACGTATTGAAAAGGATAAATATAGCTGACTATTAAAATGGTATTTTGAATATAAAACAAAAAGTGTACGTAAAGCTTATTGAATTGCTTGATGAATTTAAATTTAATTGTTAAGAGTACATAGGTTTTTCTATGTTTGTAATAATAATATGCAAAGTGGAAAGCATACATTTATAAACTGAGTTATTATGAGCTCACCATATTCCAGTGTAGTAATAAACAAAGAGAAGGTATTGTTTAGGCCCCATTTACTCCTGTTGCTTTAAAAGTGTTAGAAATTTCCATTTTAAAACAAGAACTTGACAAAATTAGCATTTATTGAGGTGTAACTTGAGCACCGAACTGTAAATAACTACGAATATTATTATTTGTAAATAGTGGTTAATAAATATTGTATGATTGTTGTATTATTTTGTGATTTTAATTGAATGGTGTGTGAACGGAAAAAAGAATGAGAGTAAATTTAGGTATACGAAAAGAAGCACAGTTGAGCCAGCCAGGGAAGCAACGGAAGAAATTAATTTGATAGAGCAGAAAGCGGGTAATAAAAATTTTGTGAAAGTTTTATAATTTTGAAAATTGATTTTCTTGTAAGTGGCAAGTACCAGGGGCTCGAATGTTTTTTTACTCTGGCGAGGTCTTTATAGGCTAACACGGCAATATATATATATATATATATATATATATATATATATACACACACGAGACAGGCGAGATACCCAAAGATTTAAAATCGTCGCTGATACTGCAAGGCGTTCTATGTCAAAAAAGAGAACTTTACAGGAGAGAAAGAAAACTTTATAATTTTTAGCCTGTCCATTTTTTTAATAAGAGTTGTTTGTGATCCTTCTACCATTGTACAAGCTTTGTGAAAACGCAAAAATGACATCTATGTTTGATTTATAAAAAAAGATAAAGCGACATTGAACTTATTGCAATGCTCAGCAGGGGTGACTTCTGTACATAATTTATGACATAGTGCATATTGTAACCAATCCAAACTAAGGTAGATTAAAACAGTAATTACAAATTATAAATGTATTGAACTAAATTTGTAAACTTACAAACTACAATGCGATAGCATTATACTGCTTACAAAAAGTGTCCTAAATTCCATAAGAAAATCAACATAAATCACTATACCATAGTTTAATTTGACAAAATTAATTAATTTGACATAAATCACTATACCATAGTTTAATTTGACAAAATTTTATTATTAGTTACAGTTAATAATATGTGAACATGTACCAATATTATGGAGGCATCCATGAGTTAAAGAGTCATAAAAAAAGTAATGGTCAGATGTAATAAGAGGCTTCATTTCTTGTAAATGTACAAATTTTTTAACTTCTATACTTAAAGGCGATTTTCTGAAGATATAGATGCAGACTTGGGCTTGGGTCTTGTAGGCAAAGGTTGCCAGCATTGGCTAAAATCTAATTTATATTTTATTATACCTTCCTCGGGTTCATATTGCAACCCTACAATATCAGTCACAACCGGATCTCCTTTTTTATTCCCCGGTCTAATACTTTTGTACCTACCACCAGCAAAGCTACGGAAATCTTTATAAATTAAAAATACAACTTTATAAGATTCTGGGAATTGTCTTGCAGATTTTATAATATTGATATAATCTGCAGGAACAAAAATATCTCGATGTCGGGGCAATTTTTTTTCTATTGCGCTATGAATGGAGTCTACTTCCATTTGCGTATGCCCGACTTCAAGATATTTTTGTTCTATTATTATGTTCTTCTGCACTGCCAAATCTAGTAGTCCATTTGCTAAAGTAGCACATCTATTTTGATAAGCACATCCGTCGCTCCATAGCACTATTCTCGATGGATTAGATGTGTCTATTTCATCTCCAAGGTGCATTGTCAATATTGAGGCGAACACATCGCTTTCTAACCCACCATTACCTTCATGCCAAATGTAACACGTAGCTTTTTTTGTTTTTAAATTATAAATTGTGTAATTATGTACCTTCAATTTGGTTTTGTAGTATGTAGCAGAGGTCTGTATCCGGGGACAAAGCAAAACAGCTTGCACATCCATTGCAAATACTAACGTAGAACTTTTAGGATTGTCTTTGTCATTAGCTTTTTCTGTTCTTGCACTGTTTTTTTTTTGTTTGATGAATGTCAAAATTTGCTTGCACAAAATTGCCTCGTTTAAATGCGATGCATTTGTTGCACTGATCCTTTCTTGGGCAAAAGATTTCTAAGTTTAATTTACGGAACAACCTTAAAAATAATCTGCGCGAGCATGTCACTTTGTTTTCATTTTTGCAGTAGCTAAGAAACTCTCTATAAATATGACAATAACTTTCCCAAGTTGGTTCTAAGTACAGTTTATTAGAAGATGCTCTGCAATAATGAGATTCGACTTTAGGTAAGCGATTGAGAAACTCGATTACAGAATTATTTTTTTTCAGTACCTGTGCTATTAGAATAACCAGCTACTTCTGTGATGTTTTCATTTTCATTTAAAATCCAGTCTCTCAATTGCCTCTGCCCAATGCCTAATGTAGACATAAACATGTTTTTACAAACATTATATTTTGTTGTGGTATTATCCACGTCCACAGATAAAAAGTATTTAAATGTAGTATTTTTTCTCGATTGGTCATCACTTTTATTTTTGCGATGTTGAGGTTTCTCTTTGATACAAGACTTTGTACATAAATTTTTCTGATTAACCAGGATTTCATGTTCCACAAATTTCTAAAAATAGTATTCAGGTCAGCATCTGTAATATCATTGCATTTAAAATTTTGTTGAGGTCCACGACCACGTTGTTTTGTGTGGCTACCACAACGACTTTTTAAAGTTTTTGCAGGTTTAACTTCAGTCTGTTTGAATCATCCGGATTCATCTTTTTTGAAGCCGATGTGTTTCTCCTTTAAGCCTAGCTAAAAAGTTTTTTTGTCGTTTCCAGTTAGATGAATCACTGTTTTCTTTAGTAGCGCGCTTTCTTTTACGGCCATCAGAATTTGGGACTACTGTAATCTCTCCAGTTACATGATTGAGAACTTCCTCACAGGAGCCATCGTCACTATCAAAATTAACAGCATCTTCTGAGGCTGTTTCAACTGGCACATACTCAGATCCAGAGCTGCTAAAATCCATGGTCGATTCTCGATCACTAGATATAGCCCTTGATGTTGAATGAGTTATGGTTTTAAATTCACCTGTGATTTCATCTAAAACTTGTACCTGTGGTTGGCTTTTTAAAGCTAATGTCACCATACATTTCCCACGTCAGTTATATGTTTCAGTCCAATTTGACGGTCTGATAATATCATCTTATGAATCGAGTCAGTATTTTCGTTAGTAAGTACAGAAATCTATTTTTTGGTCGCTTCTCGCCTTTAACGGAAAATTTTCCTGGTTTGAATGATGCAATTGAATCCTTTACAGTCGCATATAATTAGCACTGATGGCCAAGTGTATTAAGCATATCTTCGTGAATCTCGTAACCACTTAACCCCTTCAAATTTAAGTAATTGATGATGGCTCGATACCCTAGTTTACCGACTTTCACATTGCATTCAATATGTTTTCTTTCAAAATTTACTGTACAGTGCGCTTTAACCTTTTGAAGTAAGATTTTACAGTGACAGCTTTAATAAGTCATTATTTGTTGCCGTGGTAACAAGATTTTGTTTTGTTCAAGGCATAGGCTTACTTGATATCAATATCCCCTCCTAGAGTAATAAACTATACCTTGCATTTGAGAAAGCAGATCGGTCTTAACAGGATCAGAGCATAGTAAAAACTTTCGAACCATTAACTAGTTAACTCCGTTATTATCTAAAATGCCAACACAAATAATATAGAACAAGTAGAAAATAATGTGTTGGTAGGAAAGGTTAGAGAATTGTATCACTAAAGAGAAATGACATGAAATATCTTTAAAGAGTCAGATAGCCAACGAATGAATTCTTTGTAGTTCCATAACAGTAAACTACAATTCTGAATAGCTCTAAATAGTAGAACCATTTGCCTACGAAACGCTGACATTAGACAAAGAATGTCAGAGGGTTTGAGACATTCTATATAAGAGAATATTTACGATGAGCTGAACAAATAATATTAGTAACCCTTGGATCCTAGAGATGATTCATAAAATTGAACTACTACCTGTAAAATTAAAAGAAAGCATGAAGAAATGTTCATAACATTTAGAGACCTAAAGAATAGTTAAGGCTAAGATTAGTAGAGGTTTGAGGAGTGGACAAGATAAGCGAAAAAATCTAATGCTGAAGATTATGGAAATTCGAGAAACATGATAACCTGCATAAAATCAACTTAATCGCTTTGCTTAAGAGAAAGGCAGAACTTGATTTTATGCAAATTCGATTTATGCTATTGAAGAGAAAGAAAGTTTTGTGAGTCCTACTGTTAATTTAAACGCTTGCATATTAAAAACTATAACTTAAAATAATTTTTGTTCTTGTAGAAGGCCCTAATAACGATTTTTGAAACATTGATAGGAATATGCAAAATTTAAAATTACTTTCCTCCACGATATCCTAATTGTTAGAAGGTCTCTTTAAACAATACTTTCGGTTGCTCGCCTCTTTTATTGGAGTTTTTAATTTTCAGAAATAAATGGGGCATAGCAAACCTCCTGGCATTAAAGATAAATTCAACTCTCCTAAAACCCTCCACAAAGAAACGTAACTTCGATCATAACTTGCTACATGCCAAAATTGGCAATGCACTTTGTTAAATATGTAAATAAATTCCCGCGATTATTTCTGAATAAACTGGCCAATTTCCGTCGTCTCCGAGTCACGCCTGCGCGGAGTGAATAGCGCAATCGCGCGCGGTGTGATACGACGTCATTAAACTACGAGACCGTAAGTCAAGAACATCTACCTGTGTGGCGTGTCTGTCTTTTCCTTTTTTAGGATGTTGGTTCCTGTATCTTATCTTGCCTTATCATTCCTTTTACCTGGTTATTTTGGTCGTCCCACCTACGAACGAATATAGTTAGTAACGTAAGAAATTAGTAAGAAGGTACTGTTGGTAAATTTGTTAATTCACAACCATGTCATGAAAAAGTTTTGACGTGTATTGTTTATTAAGCCAGAGTACCAATACATAAAAATTTGTTAAAATGTATAGTAACTTGCTCTCTTGGGCATCTTGAAATTTGGGCATTTTCTTGCAAAGGAAAAACAGTTTAAATGCAATGGTTATGTGCGTGCGCACTTAAAAACTGTAATGTTAGCTTTAGTTATTGTATATATGTTTGGCGACTTGTGTTATATGCCAAAATTGTCAATGTACTTTGTTAAATATGTTAATAAATTCCCGCGATTATTTTTAAATAAGCTGGTCAATTTCCGTCGTCCTCGAGTCGCGCTTGCGCGAAGTGAATGGTGCAAGTGCGCGGTGTGATACAACGTCATTAAACTACGAGACCTCAAGCCAAGAACATCTACCGGTGTGGCGTGTCTGTCTTTTCTCTTTTTAGGATGTAGGTTCCAGTATCTTATCTTGCCTTATCGTTTCTTCTACCTGGTTATCCTTCTCGTCCCACCTACGAACGAGTATAGAGAATGGACTGATAAAATCTGAGTTAGCAAATGGCGTGATGTGACCCACAACGAGATGGCCCTGGTATTTGGCGCTAAGCTGCGATTTAAGTGAGTATATTGCTTTTTTTATATTGTAAATGTAAATTTGATCATTGTATTACTTTTAAACGTGTTTTGTATTTGATACAAATGCGCGTAATCATGTTATAATAAGCAATTGCGCAATAATATGAAACGCGGGAAACAGTAACAGTCTTGGGTGTTTTAAATTTAGTAATAGCGTCGGCTTTAAGAGGATCTGCCCGAAGACCAGTTCCATCGATAATAAAACCAAGAAATGTAAGAGAAGAACAGCAAAATCGACATTTTTCCCAATTTATTTTAAAGCCTACTGCATTTACGCGTTCAGCAACTTTATTAAGTGTAGCGATATGTCCTTCAAAGAAACTTGAGATGACCAAATGTCGTCTAAGAATACAAAGGCACGTTCTTAGTGTAAGATAGGACCTAACGTTTGATCCATAGTACGTTGGAAAGTTTGTGGTGCGTTGCAGAGACCAAACGGCAATAAATTATATTTGAAAAGACCCCGACCTGGAACACAAAAAGCAGTTTCTGGACGTGAAGATAAGTCAAGAGGGATCTGATAAAAAGCTTGTCTAAGATTGATAGGCATCGGGCACAGTTACAGAGTTAAGCTTCCTAGCGTCAAAGCAGCTATAGGGTCGTCGTGACATAATTTAAGAACTTCACTGCGGTTAGCGGTAAGAACAACAAGTTTCCACTCGGGAATGTTAGAGATTTTGCGAGATAAGGAAGATACACATTTATATAATTTATACGCTGTTTTAAATGCGTAAGCTATAGTCGTAGCGTGCCTTAGCGTGATGGGACGTTTCGGATCCATCGATTGTTATCTAGTTTTATCTTAATATCTTTATCTTACCTATTATCTTTAATAATAACTTGAGACTTTGTCTTACGTTCTTTTGTTTTCCTAACGTTTGGTATTTATAATCAGACGTAGGAATTTTTTGTTTTTGAGTATTGAGTGAAGAAGCTAACCTGATGGTAGCAATGTAATTTGTTAGGTTAGTAACGTAAGAAATTAGTAAGAAGGTACTGTTGGTAAATTTGTTAATTCACAACCATGTCATGAAAAAGTTTTGACGTGTATTGTTTATTAAGCCAGAGTACCAATACATAAAAATTTGTTAAAATGTATAGTAACTTGCTCTCTTGGGCATCTTGAAATTTGGGCATTTCTTTGCAAAGGAAAAAACAGTTTAAATGCAATGCTTATGTGAGTGTGCACTTAAAAACTGTAATGTTAGCTTTAGTTATTGTATATATGTTTGGCGACTTGTATTACATGCCAAAATTGGCAATGCACTTTGTTAAATATGTAAATAAATTCCCGCGATTATTTTTGAATAAACTGGCCAATTTCCGTCGTCCCCGAGTCACGCCTGCGCAGAGTGAATGGCGCAATCGCGCGCGGTTTGATACGACGTCATTAAACTACGAGACCTCAAGTCAAGAACATCTACCGGTGTGGCGTGTCTGTCTTTTCTTTTTTTAGGTCGTAGGTTCCTGTATCTTATCTTGCCTTATCGTTCCTTCTACCTAGTTATTGTTCTCGTCTTACCTACGAACGAGTATAGATGATGGACGGATAAAATATGACTCAGCAAATGGCGTGATGTGACCAACAAAGAGATGGCCCTGGGATTTGGCGGTAAGCTGCGATTTAAGTGAAAACATTGCTTTTATTTATATTGTAAATGTAAATTTGATCATTGTATCACTTTTAAACGTGTTTTGCATTTGATACAAATGCTGCGTAATCATGTTATAATAAACAATTGCGGAATAATATCAAACGCAGGAAACAGTAACAGTTTTTAGGCGCCACCTGGTTTTTTCAACCGATAACGCGTCTTACGAGTAACTAGGAAACGGAATGTGTGGCCCCATTGTTTTTGAACTACATTTATAAATGCACACACGAGTCTTTGATGTGGCACAGTTATAATCAACAGCACAAATTTGGCGAAGAGCACGAAACACTATTATAACTAAAACAAATGCGACAAGTCGCCTAACATATATTCAATAACTAAAGCTAACATTACAATTTTTAAGTGCACACGCACATAAGCATTGCATTTAAACTGTTTTCTCCTTGGCAAGAAAATGCCCAAATTTAAAACACCCAAGACTGTTACTGTTTCCCGCGTTTGATATTATTGCGCAATTGTTTATTATAACATGATTACGCGGCATTTGTATCAAATACAAAACACGTTTAAAAGTGATACAATGATCAAATTTACATTTACAATATAAATAAAAGCAATGTACTCACTTAAATCGCACCTTACCGCCAAATCCCAGGGCCATCTCGTTGTGGGTCAAATCACGCCATTTACTGAGTCAGATTTTATTGGTCCATCCTCTATATTCGTTCGTAGGTGAGACGACAAAATAATCAGGTAGAAGGAACGATAAGGCAAGATAAGATACTGGAACCTACATCCTAAAAAGAGAAAAGACAGACACGCCACACCAGTAGATATTCTTGGCTTGAAGTCTCGTAGTTTAATGACGTCGTATCACACCGCGAGCGATTGCGCCATTCACTCCGCGCAGGCGCGACTCGGGGACGACGGAAATTGACCAGTTTGTTTAAAAATCATCGCGAAAATTTATTTACATATTTAACAATGTACATTGCCAATTTTGGCATGTAACAATCTATTTTCATTTTTAACTTAAAGTTCGGCAGTACCATTGTGTGACGTTTCAATATAAATATTTTTCGCTACTGTTTGAGCTAATTGTGTTTTTGAAAAGCTTTAACGGTTATTGTATTAGTTAGGTTCAGGCCCCGTACTGGGAAATTTCCAGTATTGTTATGTTTTAGTGCAAGTATGCGTGAAAACAGTACAAAGATTTTTTTCTCGCAAAAGTTTAGTCTTTGACTTATCTTTGTGGTCTGAGAACATGTGAAGTTTGCGTTTGTCACGCCCTACACGCCGCTGTTTTTACCAACGTGCGTCAGAGAACTTTAACCTTTCTTAGAAGGGAGAAGCTTTTTGTGGAAGCGAATGCGTCGAAACAAACGACTTGACTACCGACCTCCCTTAAGTATAGACGTGTATTGTAGTGCTCCGAGATATCGACGAAGGAATTCCTTCCTTTCTGTTCCTATCCTCTATAGTTTATCACATATCGGCGCTTCGTCAAAAAGGGCTACAGCCAGGCAAACACCGGGGCCTCAGGATTCTACCCACAACATCCCGAAAAATTTCAAACTGCTGCATCGGGAGCAAGATACCGCGTATAAGTGCTAGTTGTAATATACAGAATATTTTTCGCCCGGGGAATTTAACCCCGGTATAGATTTCAGGTTATATGTGGTAAATAATGTGGTTAAATGTGGTGGATTTTAAATTATTTCAATAGATGAATAATTTATTGCTCTTGGCTAATTTAGCCATTACACTTTCTAACTTACCTACTTTCGAAAGTTTATTACATTCCACCACCGCAATTTCATCCTCATTAAAATCGTATTTATTTTTACATGGCTTTCCTACACAAATATTATCACTATATATATAAATAATATCAAAATTTATAATCGTACAAAATAAAAACACTTCTGTGCCGCTTTAAAATTCAGTACTTCCAAGCAATTCGTTTCCTAAAAGCATGGCGAAATAAAATACTCTTTACTCCCCTCCGATCTTTTTCCATAAATATCAATTGTCGCCTATTAAAGACATGTCTGAAACCTGCGGCACCAGCTCAATTTGCTATTTATTTCCAGTATTTATTTGCAGGCGGCTCCGTAACTTATCTGGTTTGCTCGTGACTACTAAGCTCAAAGTCTAGCATTCGATTCCCAACCCCGTCGAGCATTTTTAACTAAAATATCTGCTCGTACAGACGAGAGGTCTGTGTGAGTGCACGCACGTTAAAGATTCCTGCTTTGCTTGGAACAGCAAGGGTTCGGCAAAATTCAAAATTTCCAGGTACAAAAGCTTGTTTCCGGGCCAATGTAGTACGTTCAAGTGGAGCATTGGAAAATGAAATGTAAGGGCATTTGCTTCTGAATCATAAAAATGGACCCATGTTTTATCCATAGTCATCATACCGTTCAAAAGATCTGAATATTCTTTAAAACTGTGACACATTGACCGTGACTGTGTTCTGTATTCAATCACTTGGGAATTTAGTTTGCGGAAATTTTGTCATATCAAAATCGATGGGTTCATATAAAATCTTTAGTACCCCAGCTATATGTTTCAGTCCAATTTGACGATCTGATAACATCATCTTATGAATCGAGTCAGTATTTTCGGTACGGAAATCGATTTATTGGTCGCTTCTCATCTTCAACGGAAAATTTTACTGGTTTGAGTGATGCAATTTACTTCTTTACAGTCGCATATAATAAGCACTGATGGCCAAGTGTATTAAGCATATCTTCGTGAACCTCGTAACCACTTAATCCTTCAAATACAAGTATTTGATGATGGCTCGATACCCTAGTTTTCCAACTTTCACATTGCATTCGATATGCTTTCTTTCAAAATTTACTGTACAACTGTGCTTTAACCTTTTGAAGTAAGATTTTACAGTGATATCTTTAATAAGTCATTATTTGTTGCCGTGGTAACAAGATTTTGTTTTCTTCAAGGGAAATGGCATAGGCTTACTTGATATCAATATCCTCTCGTAGAGTAATAAACTAACCCTTGCACTTGGGAAAGCAGATCGGTCTTAACAGAATCAGAACATAGTAAAAACTTTCGAACCATTAACTAGTTAATTCAGTTATTATCTAAAATGTCAACACAAATAATATAGAACAAGTAGAAAATACTGTGTTGGTAGGAAAGTTAAGAGAATTGTATCACTAAAGAGAAATGACATAAAATATCTTTAAAGAGTCGGATAGCCTAACGAATGAAGGCTTTGTAGTTCCATAACAGTAAACTAAAATTCTGAATAGCTCTAAATAGTAGAACCATTTGCTTACGAAACGTTGACATTTGACAATGAATGTCAGAAGGTTTGAGACATTCTATATACGAGAATATTTACAATGAGCTAAACAGATGATGTTAGTAGCCCTTGGGTCCTAGAGATGATTAATAAAAATTGAGCTACTACCTGTGAAATTAAAAGAATGCATGGAGAAATATTCATAACATTTAGAGACGTGAAAAATAGTCAAGAGCTAAGACTAATAGAGCGCAGAGAAGTGGATAAAATAAACGAATGAAAGTTTAATGCTGAAGATTATAGAAATTCGAGAAACAGGGTAACCTGCGTAAAATCAACTTAATCGCTTTGCTTAAAAGAAAGGCAGTACTTGATTTTATGCAAATTCGATTTATGCTATTGAAAAGAAAGAAAGTTTTGTGAGTCCTACTGTTAATTTAAACGCCTGCATATTAAAAACTATAACTTGTCAAAAATTTTAAACTTCTTATAAACCCTTAATTATTTTATAATACACATTTTTTAACTCTTGCTAATCAGAATCTAATTATCCTCTTTTAATAGAACTCAAAACTTTCATAATACTTTTGATTAGTTCTAATGAATCAAAGATAAAAAGTTTTTAACTATCATCCGCCGTCTTTAATAAGAATTCTGAAATAACCAATTTATTTTACGATAGACGGATATGAAATTACAGTGAAGCGGTGATCGTCTATACCTAATACTTTCTACAAATTGACGTTCGAGTTATAACTAGTTATCAAACTGGGTGCGGTGCTGAAGCTTATAAAACTTTCTAAAAAGTTGGAAAGTTTGCTTTGCTCAACATTAAATGCAACGATTTTTTGTATTGCTTTCCATATAATTTCTAATAGACTACTACTGATATTTACAAAACCGTACAAAGATATTGCATTGCGCAACCATAGTCGAAAAATAAAAAGAATTTGAAATGAGGTGTTTGCAAAATCCATATACGAAACTTGCTTGAGAACTCTACAGTTAGGTGTTTAAAGTTGAGTTGTATATTTGTAAACTAACTAATAGTTTAAGGTGGATATCGAATTCGAAAGTTTAATTGTTGAAGACTAAACCACCGGTTGGTAAAAAAGTGATCTGCTGATGATTCTCGTATTTATACGACGTGGATTGATAATTCTCGATGAGTTATAATAAGTGCAATACTTTTTAAACAGATTTCCAACTATTAACTGTTATTAAATAATTTTTTAATTGTTTCCGCCAGCACTACATGCGTTGAAATGGTGTCGTGATGAACAATTATCGACCTTTTTCGACTCAGTGAATGTCGAGGCGATTCGGAGAAACACTTAGTAAACATATTTTGAACTAAAGTCGCCTGTAGAGCTGCAAAGAACAAATTTGTTTATAGAAGAATTAAAAAAAAACCTCCTTAATTAAAACGATAAACGTGAATTTACCTATGGAAGTCGAACTAATATTTGCACAGCTACTGACAAATTAATTTCTTGATTGTTTTCTAAAGAAAAAAATCTATTTACTGGTTTTGAACTGTTGAGCCTCATCAGATGGTGCATTACTTTTATTGGCTCATAAGGATTATCAACCATTCGATTTTGATAAAGTCGAAACCGGTCTATGGACGTTTTTTACTCTTTTGAGAAATTCAACTCGTGGTAATTGTATTGTTAATGGCTAAGCAAATTTGTATGAGTAAATTTACCTTCATGACACCATTTTAATAAGTGTAGAAGTTAACCAAAAATTATTTAATAACAGTGAGTCGTTGGAACTCATTTTAAAAAGGATTGTACTTATTAGAACTTATCAATAACTATCGATTCTCAGCGCAAAAATGCGAGAAATCAGCAACAATTTTTTCACAGACTGTCCAGCTGACGTCACAAGTAAAAAATTTATTTAAGGATCGTTAGCCATCAGAATTCTACCTAAAAATGATTATACTTACTAGAACTTATCGGCAACTATAAATTCACGCAGCAAAAGTACGGGAAACATCAGCTGGACAGTCTTTTACCGAGTATCCTGCTGGCGTTAAAAATTAAAAAATTATTTAATAATAGCTAGCTGTCAGAGCTATGCACAAAAATAATTATACTTATTGAAACTTATTGAGAACTATCAAATCACGCTTTAGAAATGCGGGAAGTCATCAGCAGGGCATTTTTTTACCGTGTCCTGCTGACGTCAAATGTATAAACATTATTTAATTATAGTTAGCTGTCGTATCCCTGCGCAAAAGTGATTGTACTTATTAGAACTCATAGGGAACTATCGATTAATGCTGCAAAAATGCGAGAAATAATCAGCAGTATACATTTTTGCCAAATGTAGAGCGGGGGTCAAAAGTTAAAAAAATATTTAATAATATTTAGCTGTCGCAACCCTGCGTAAAAGTGAATGTATTTACTAGAACTCATCGGGAACTATCAACTCACGCCGCGAAAACGCGAGAAATAATCAGTCGGACGTTTTTTTCCACCGAATGACCTGCTGGTGCCAAAAATTAAAAAATTATTTAATGATAGCTAGCCGTCGGAACTCTGCGTAAAACTAAATGCACTTATTGGAACTTATTGAGAACTATCAAATTACGTTTCAGAAATGCGAGAAGTCATCAGCAAGGCACATTTTCACCGTGTCTTGCTCACGTCAAAAGTATAAACATTATTTTATTATACTTAGCCGTCGTAACTCTGCGCAAAAGTGATTGTACTTATTAGAACTCATCGGATATTATCAATTCACGCCGCGAAAATGCGAGAAATAATCAGCAGGTCATTTTTCGCCGATTATTCTGCTAGAGTCAAAAGTAAAAATCTTTTTATGATAGTTATAATAGTTAACCTAAAAATGATTGTATTTATTAGAACTCATCGGGAACTATCGATTCATGCAAAATGCGAGGAATAATCAGCAGTACACATTTTTTGCCGAATGTAGAGCTGAGGTCAAAAGTTAAAAAAATATTTAATAATATTTAGCCGTCGCAACTTTGCGTAAAAGTGATTGTACTTACTAGAACTCATCGGAAACTATCAACTTACGCCGCGAAAACGCGAGAAATAATCAGCCGGACATTTTTTCCACTGAATGACCTGCTGGTGCCAAAAATTAAAATATTGTTTAATAATAGCTGATTGCACTTATTGGAACTTATTGAGAACTATCAAATCACGCTTCAGAAATGCGAAAAGTCATCAGCAAGGCACCTTTTCACCGTGTCCTGCTGACGTCAAAAGTCTAAACATTATTTAATGATAGTTAGCCGTAGTAACCCTGCGCAAAAGTGATTGTACTTATTAGAACCTATCTGGTATTACCAATTCATGCTGCGAAAATGCGAGAAATAATCAGCAGGTCATTTTTCGCCGAGTGTTCTGCTAGCGTCAAAAGTAAAAATTCTTTTTATAATAGTTATGATAGTTAGCCTAACACTGATTGTACTTATAAGAACTCATCTGGAACTATCGATTCATGCTGCAAGAATGCGAGAAATAATCACATTTTCGCCGAATGTAGAGCTGGGATCAAAAGTTAAAAAAATTTTTAATAATATTTAGCAGTCGCAACCTTGCGTAAAAGTGATTATACTTATTAGAACTCATCGGAACTATCAACTCATGCCGCGAAAATGCAAGAAATAATCAGTCGGACGTTTTTTCCACCGAATGACCTGCTGGTGCCAAAGATTAAAAAATTATTTAATAAAAGCTAGCCGTCGGAACTCTGCGTAAAACTGATTGCACTTATTGGAACGTATAGAGAACTATCAAATCACGCTTCAAAAATGCGAGAAGTCATCAGCAAGGCATCTTTTCACCGTGTCTTGCTCACGCCAAAAGTATAAACATTATTCAATTATACTTAGCCGTCGTATCCCTGCGCAAAAGTGATTGTACTTATTAGAACTCATCGGATATTATCAATTCACGCCGCGAAAATGCCAGAAACAATCAGAAGGTCATTTATCGCCGAGTGTTCTGCTAGCGTCAAAAGTAAAAAATCTTTTTATAATAGTTAACCTAAAAATGATTGTACTTCTTAGAACTCATCGGGAACTATCGATTCATGCTGCAAAAATGCGAGAAATAATCAGCAGTACACATTTTTTGCCGAATGTAGAGCTGGGGTCAAAAGTTAAAAAAATATTTAATAATATTAGCCGTCGCAACTTTGCGTAAAAGTGATTGTACTTACTAGAACTCATCGGGAACTATCAACGTACGCCGCGAAAACGCGAGAAATAATCAGCCGGACATTTTTTCCACTGAATGACCTGCTGGTGCCAAAAATTAAAAAATTATTTAGTAATAGCTAGCCGTCGGAACTCTACGTAAAACTGATTGCACTTATTGGAACTTATTGAGAACTATGAAATCACGCTTCAGAAATGCGAAAAGTCATCGACAAGACACCTTTTCACCGTGTCCCGCTGACGTCAAAAGTCTAAACATTATTTAATGATAGTTAGCCGTAGTAACCCTGCGCAAAAGTGATTGTACTTATTAGAACTCATCTGGTATTATCAATTCATGCTGCGAAAATGCGAGAAATAATCAGCAGGTCATTTTTCGCCGAGTGTTCTGCTAGCGTCAAAAGTAAAAATTCTTTTTATAATAGTTATGATAGTTAGCCTAACACTGATTGTACTTATAAGAACTCATCTGGAACTATCGATTCATGCTGCAAGAAAGCGAGAAATAATCACATTTTCGCCGAATGTAGAGGTGGGGTCAAAAGTTAAAAAAATATTTAATAATATTTAGCTGTCGCAACCCTGCGTAAAAGTGATTACACTTATTAGAACTCATCGGGAATTATCAACTCACACCACAAAAATGCGAGAAATTATCAGCCGGACATTGTTTCCACTGAGTTACCTGCTGGTGCCAAAAATTAAAAAGTTATTTATTAATAACTAGCCGTCGGAACTCTGCGTAAAACTGATTGCACTTATTGGAACTTATTGAGGATTATCAAATCACGCTGCAGAAATGCGAGAAGTCGTCAGCAGGGCACCTTTTCACCGTGTCCTGCTGGCATCAAAAGCATAAACATTATTTAATGTTAGTTAGCCGTCGTAACCCTGCGCAAAAGTGATTGTACTTAATAGAACTCATCGGGCATTATCAATTTACGCCTCGAAAATCCGAAAAATAATCAGCAGGTCATTTTTCGCCGAGTGATCTGCTGGCGTCAAAAGTAAAAATTCTTTTTATAATGTTAGCCATCGGAACTCTACCTAAAATGATTGTACTTATTAGAACTCATCGGGAACTATCGATTCATACTGCAAAAATGCGAGAAATAATCAGCAGTATACATTTCTGTTGAATGTCTAGCTGGGGTCAAAAATTAAAAAATTATAACAATAGTTAGTCGTCGCAAGCCTGCGTAAAAGTGATTGTACTTATTAGAACTCATCACGAACTATCAATTTCCGCCGCAAAAATGCGAGAAATTATCAGCCGGACATTTTTTCACCGAATGTCCTGCTGGTGCCAAAAATTAAAAAATTATTTAATAATAGCTAGCCGTCGGAACTCTGCATTGCACTTATTAGAACTCATTAAAAACTATTGATTCACGTCATGGAAATGCTACAAATTACCAGCCGGAAACGTTTTTACCGAATGTCCTGCTGGCGTGAAAAGTTAAAAATCTTTTATAATGTTAGCCGTTAGGATTTTACTAAATAATAATTGCACTTATTAGAGTTCATCGGAAACTATTCATGCCGCAAAAATGCGAAAAATTATCAGCCGAACACTATTTCACAGAAAGTCCTCAAATTACAATATTACAAGATTATTTATACTTTTTAGAACAAATTCACACTCGTAAATTAATGTAAACCACAAAAAGGTAAACTTAATACTTAGTTCATTGATAGCGGACACATGGCATTTCAAGAAAGCAACATTAGCAAGTAAATAATTATGAACCAACTAATATGAATATTTTCTACCTTAGTTATTCCAAATATCACAGAGCTTTTACCCATTTGCATTTAAAGAAGTTAGATACAATTCGAATAGTTGCAATACAAGGGAAGCCTAAGCATATTGTAATGATATTACAAGGTAGAGAAAAACCCAGATGCTCTAGCAGCGAAATCCACAGTACAGCATTAAATATAAAGTGACAAATTTCAATGTAGTCATACAGAATAATTAAAATCACGCAGCCTTTGTCAGATAGGGTTATGTTAGTTCACGTTTGCTTGTGTGGTAGGAAAGTCTAGACAATGACATACTCCCCTTCTTAAAAAGACACAAAAGAGACGAAGAAGTACCAAGCAATCACACCCGACATGTGAAAAAATTATTTAATTACTTACAAGTTATAAACACCAACAGATGTGCAGATAAATCGTAAAAAGTTTGGTTGACAGAAAACATCTCTTTGATTATGGAGTAATAAATGGGAGTCTACGTGGTGATCACGGATTTTCGTCATAAACCTGCAGTACTAGCAGAAACTGGAACAGATTGGCTCCCAACCAAGTCAATTAGGAATTAAAGTATGCGATGGTTAGATAAATTAATTTTAACTAAATGGACTTTCGGTCAATTACTTGATGAAGGCGTAATTGTCAACTGTTAGTAAAATTAGATGTTGTTTTGAAGGAATTTATGTATAAAGTATTGCTAAATGTATAGTGTTACTTCAGTAGAAGTATCAGATCAGGACATTGCAAGTTTAATTGCTACCGATTGTGATATTTAAAAAAGGTTTTGATGCCTTAAAAGTGAACTGAAGGTGAATTTTGCCATATTTTTTATTGTTTGCATTGTGTTACAGGAATATCTGTAGACCACTAACATGAATGTTAATGTAAGTAAATTTAAAATTGTCACATGCATACTTATTTAGAGGATTGCTGAAATACTACTAGAGAATAGATTTAGGTAAGATGAGGTGATCGTTGTATTATTTGTTTAAACATACAGGTGACCTATTGTAAGAAAAAATCCATTTTACCAGTAGAGCACCTCGTAATTAAAATCGCCTGAGTTATTCGTCATCCAGAAGGAATCTTACTAAATTAGACTTGTTCGCGCTTGTATGACGAATAATATCTTTTCTAAGGTTCATTTTGCGGACTGAATGTAGCAGACAAAATTTAAATCAAACAATAAATATTCACTTACCATTTGTAGTCGACTTCTTGATATGTTGTGATTTAAGGTTAAGGATTGGAAAACAAAGTAATCACTCAATTATTCGTACACCGACCACAGAATAAGCACCAAAACTAAACTTTTCACTTAAACCAAAGAAACAATAATTCAGCAAAAAATTCTAATTTCTACTTAGCGATCCAAATGGTTGTTGGTTTGACGGTCAATTCTCTAAAACTACTAAATTGTACTACAGGTTTGAAAGGTGCATACAACTTTTACTTTATCTAATCAAACCTGAATTAATACAAATTTTAATAAAATAAAATAACATGTGGCTCAAACAAGAATTAACAGGATAGGTGCTAGTAATAAAGTAGCAACTAGGTAAATTTTTGATCATTACTCAATTTTGTTCTATATATTTATTTCTACAGGAATCCACCACCTCACCACTGTGGTTGGTCGCAGCATCTTTGAAGCTAAAATTCCTGTAACCTGTTTAACAAGTTTTACAAAATGTAAGACGATGTTACACAATGTTACTTTTGGCTAAATTTGAGATCTTTTAGGGTGAAGGGATCTCCTTAAAAAAGATGGAATCTCAACTATCTTCCAACTATGCTTGGGGTCTATTCCTCGGGTAGAGCTTATGAGGAGTGGTCGTGGTTCTTATGACAAAACATTACTTACTTGCCAACTCTAATAATACTAAAATAGGAGTGCAAGGAGGCACCACCAAGTCCTTAAATTTTCAATACAAGGGTTTGTCCTAAGGGGGGACTTGGAAGTCCTTAGAGAAAATTATCGTATTTACTGCCTAAGCAAGATCTGTAAAAAAATATAATTAGTATAGCTAAGAAGGACACAAGAGAGGTGTTCTTGCTACCTTATACTGTAAACAAAAGAATAGCTATTAATATAGATTATTTGAACTCCATTATAAGCACATTTTTAGGCATTAAATTCTTGAAAATACTGTTAGTGCTCTTTAGTCAAGTGAGAGCTGAAAACATTAAAATTGTAAAGGGTAGTAATTCCTTTTTTACTTCTTGAAGTAATTACCCTATTCTTGAACTCCTTGTTTAAAATAAAACAATTACTCAAATAATTTAAATGATTGTTCTTTAATTAAAAATTTCCTTCTAAGTAATAAAATTTTATGTACAAAATATACATCTCAAAGGTAGTTTTAATTTCTTCAACACAATTTTGGAATGAGAAAATTGTTACTGTCTCTGCTAAGAATTGAAAAATATCAAAAGTATATTAACATTTTTATAAGGTTTTTCAAATCAATTACCCATAATATCAGATCTATTATTTCGTTTACAAGTGTGTATTAGTTTAGTTATCATAACCACCAAAAGATGCAATTGAATTTAAATGAAATATTTTGTTGAGATTAAATTAAAGTATTCACATTCCTTTGTAATATTATCATACGTAACCTCTAATTCAAAATGTGATAAATTTTAAGCACCAAAAGTTTTTCATATTTACTGAGCAAAACAGGAATCGTAGGTTGTTACGATGTTGTTTACGAAATTCAGCCTCATGTTTAACATAGGGGAACAGCTGTCGTCATGCCAAAGTAATAAAAAAGCTTACCTTGCAAAGCGTTGTTCTATGCTGCATAAGATAATTACATTGTAGAAATCAAATGTGCTGGCATATGGTCCTTTGACAAACAAATGACGTCAACCTACTGTCCACATTTTATTACGTAGTAAAACGGAATTTTACTGAAACCATTTAAATGAACTTGAAGAGCTTGTTATCTTCGTAAGTTGAAACAAAACCAAATAATCTAACAGGCTATCCAAAACATATCACCTTCAACACAATTTTAACGGTGATTCAGAGAAATACACATGGTATTTTAACATGCACCTCGAAATCTTACTTTGCTGAATGTTCAGGCTAAACATTATTATAATTACTTAACGGAAAATAAGCTTGATAATCACAAAGACCGGATTTTATAAATTTAGTGGAATCAAAATTAACAAATTAAATAATTCGTTATCAAAAATCCATAAAGCGTTTAAACGCTACATCAATAAAAATATCATTGAACGCTGGAAAGCATTCTTAAAAAATCGTAGAGCTTTTGAGTGTTATCTTACAATAAAATCATAAAACTTTTGAGCGAATTCTTACTAAAATAATTAATTGAACTTACGAGCGCTATAACAAAATTGTTTAGTTTTATCTAACAGTAACTTTATGTGCTTACCATTATTAAAATACACTTTACTTCAAGTGCATCTTGCACTTGGTCACGCGGCAACGCCTATCTAGACGCAGGTTGCTGGCAAGAACCCAGTTCAACTCCGTGACGTTTCCCTTTCAAGCGGTCGTGCCAGACTGACGTCTGCTATATGCGCACAAGCAACTTCAAAGCAGCCTGACATGAAAGATTCTATTCAAACGACCAGCGTTTGCTACTAGTAACTAAGCCAGAATTATTAAATAATTTCTGTCTTGTGATTGGGCTACACAGCTCTGATCTAAATATTTATTTATATAGCAAGATTTAACTGTTTAATTAAATATACAATACAGCGTATTTAATGAATGACTTTTAAAGATTTGCAGTCGTCAGAAAAAATTGTTACATCTTTATTTTGTTACGGTATTCCGTCTCTTTTGGCAATTCCAAATTTAATAATTTAACACCCGTAATATATTATAGATTGTGTTTGGGATATTTTCTATACATGTCTACAAGAGCTTTATAGCTTTATAATTAGTAGATATATGGGCAAGTTTTCACTCTTCATTTCCACATATCAGTGCAAGCCTTTGACAAACTACGAACTTTTTCCCGATATTTGGTTCCTTTTTTGTGATTATTTATAAACAGCAAGGATAGTCGACGAGATTGATTTCAACATAGTTGTATATTGTTTCCCAGAATCTCAGCTTCCTCCGTCTCTAAATGTTCAAAAACCGAATTGATCATGTTTTAATCTTTAGTTGCTTTCTTATTAGAAATACTCTACAAAAGTCTTTTAGTTGAAAGAGGTGTGCCAGCAATCGGATCCTAGACATTTATTTTTAAGAAAGGCACGTTTCTGCATTGGTGATCTTAATATGATTTGATGAAGGTTTCTTAATCCGAAAATTGCTACGGGAAATACAAATGCCGATAATGTTATAAGATAGTGGGGTAGATACATATGTTCTAGCCCAAAAAACAGGTTTTCTTATGACATTTAACATGGGAAATTCTAAGGTCTGTTCTGGTCATTTTTGTACCATACATTGAAATCCCCATAAAGAGGAATTGAGGGTCAATTCAGGTTACTTTTCAACCAACACCCACGACGTCTATTACATTCTGTTTTTAAGAATAGGATAACACTAAACTATATAAAATTTTATTGAGGATAATATATTTACAATCAATATTCTACATTTGCAATAAGTATTATATTTCCTCTTGCTCCATAATTGAATAATGTCCAACAGGTAGTGTCGCATATGAACCAGGAAGCAAGTGGCGTTTATCATCGTGCGGGCTTAGGGCAATCTTCTCCTGAGCGATAGTGTAGACTTGGTGCTTGGATGATTGAATTAGATTCTGCGTTACAAATACTTCCTTGTAATTTTCGATACAATCAACATAATCCTCAAAAGTGATTCTATTCTTTATCACTGATCTTTTAATCCTTTAATTTTCTATGTAATACCAAAGTCTTGGATGCCAGGTGATTCTTCCTCTTCTCGTAAGAGTTCAGTTTCTTCTTCCTCAGCTGTCTTAAAAATTTTTGTAGCATACATCTTTGATCGTAACCCAATAAAATCTGTCATAAGACGTCCATTATTTTCATCCTTCATCATACCCAATACTTTTTTGTTAAATAGCGGAATTCCATAAATGTTGTTGGAAGGATAATCGGAAGTATCGAAACGTTGCAAACAGTCCCGCTTCATAGTCTCATAAGGATCCAGATTTACTATTTTATAAATTAGACTATCTGTATCTGTGTAAAGAACTCGGCACCCATCTCCAAAGGCGGCGTTCATATATCCATAGTGGAAATCGTAGATTGTCAACTTGGCCATGTCAAGGATGCACATTCCAACGTATATAGGCTTATTGAAAAATACTTCCGATTTAAGAAGTTCAACAGCCACAAGGTTTTCATCGAAGATTATAACATTTTTGAATAACGGGCTGGATATCCTGGCTTCGGCTCCATATCTACCTTCCCAGTTTTGCACAAGTTTCACATTACAATGTTTTCGCTTGTTCTCCATCGTTTTCTCAAAAACAGCATTGTTCAATAGCTTGAACAAGTTCTTCTCAAATTCGTTCCTTGCTTGTTTCCGAAGTTCAGTATTGAGATCAATGTAAGATTTTAGCCAGCAGTTTTGTTTAAATTTCAGCACCCTGTGAATAGCTTTTAGTTTAAGTCCATTTTCTAAAGCCTGTTTCAGATTCCTGTAGTGGATCACATATCTTCTTTTAGCATTTAGTGTAGCCATTAATTTGGTAGTTTGAGTTTTTGATACAGGCGGTTTTCCAGTCTTCGGATCAATATGTTCAGGACAGAATGGGACGTCCTTATGCAAGTCATGTATAGATTCCGAATACTCCAAATCCACCTCCAAGATATAGCCATCATTCGCATTATCAGGAACTGATGTCACGTCGATGTTGGTGTCCACCCATTCAAATCCTCCATAGGGTAAGGGCTGGCTCATCGCCCATCCATATTGATTATTAACGTCATAGTACATAAGATACACATCGGGGTTGGAAGGATCATACGTTGGTAAATATTTATTGTTTGCCGATGCACGCCGTTCCGAACACACTTGACTAAGTCCTCCGCGTATCCCCTTTTCTATAAACAATAGCTGATCGATATCTGTCAACAACTCAAGTTCTTGACGAGTATGCTTTAACATCGCATCCCAAGTGAACCCTGGAAGGGTATAATAGTGGGCGGGGTCTAGTCCATAAGTTAAATGACAACTCGTACGATATTGTTCAAAAACTTCAGCCAATAGCATCACATCGGTCTTAAGGTATAAGTCAGAATACTGCCCCAGGTTTTGAATATTAAATGTTTCCCACACTTTTTGTGCGTGCGCATACTGTTTTTTCGTAATTCCTCTACCTTCTAGCTTATTGTAAAACTCTTGTTGACTAGGTAGTGAAGTGTAACCCAACTTTTTAAACGAATCGATAAAATCATATGGGTATACACCTTTTTTAGTTAATAATTCAAACTTCTCATTTGTCAATCTAGAAAATTCATTTTTTAATAATGGATATTCGTTTAGATATGAAGCCAATGTTTCTAAGGATGAGCTCATAAAGCGGAAGCTATTGATAAATCTGTAGCTGATCAGGATCTCAGGAATATATTTTGTGAAGGAGATATATTTTTCCTTTGTTACTGGTAACACTTCCACTCGGCCATACAAATCTACAGCAATACTTTTAATTATGAAATGGCTGTGATAACCACTCAAGTTGTGGAAAACTATCGGAATTGTACGAGAATCTCGATACTTGATATTACAACTCTCGTGCGCTGGTCCTCTGTAATTATTAGTCGGCACTAAATGATTATGATCACGAACTTTTGTCTTCTGGACTGAACGGCTTCTCACAAATATAACAATGTGTTGCAGTCGTAAATGCTGCTTCTTGTTCTCGTGTCAACGGAGACATAACATAGGGACATAAAAATACCGTCTCAACGTCTTCAGCAAACTGACGTAGCTCCATAGTAAACCACTTCACACAATCTTCACCCCGATATGACCGATAAAATGATAATGAGTCATCATAGTCACATTTCACATAATATCCAACACTATATGGCACATGTTCTTGATACTTCTTTTTCATTCCGGTAGACTTCAATATACATTCCAGATCTTCATATACAATAAATGGCACTTTATATTTGTTTTTAAAATTATTGAAGCGAAGGATCATGTCTTCTTCTGTAGGCAGTCGAGGCACACATAATTGTTTCATTTTGCAATCATTAATATGATTACATAATTTTTCCTCGGTACTAAAGTAGTGTAGACAACGATCACAAAAGTGTTTCTTCGCACAGTCAGAACTAAGTTGTGATGACACCAGCCGACTCAAGTCTTTTATCCATACATAATGGGTGTTGAATGTTTCAGATCCATCGATATATATAAAGCATTCCATATCTTCAGCATAATATTGGCTATGAATCATTAAGAGATTCACATGTCTATTTTTCTTATTCTCCGATACAAATATAGGAACGATAGTAAACTTGTGTTTCTTTAATTTTAAGGCGTAGACGTTAATTGATATATCATTTTGCGACTCAAAGTTCTTGATCTGATTAAGAGTCATCGGAAACTGGATTCCTTTTAAGTTCAATTTTTCAGAGTAGTGAAGATATTTGGCCACTTTTTGAGGGTGTCGTTCGAATGGATGTAACGCAGTCATTATGCTCCATGCAAAGCAAGCTTGGTCGTTATTCTTCACATTGATACATGCATGTTTTTGTTTGATCTCAAGCGGCAGCTCAATATACGAAGTTCCTGGCAGGGGATTATATTTGTTGATGTTAATCCCCAAATTAATTATATTTTGCAAACACCACCCGCTGTCTCGTTCTTGGAACTCCTCCAACTGTGTCACTAATGGTTCCATAACTTTTTCCATAAACCATGTGTCTAGATCGGTGTCTCTGAAGATGGCGGCATTAGATGTAGTGAAATTTTTATATTCTTGCATAAGCTTGGCACCAGTTGCAATTTCAAACTCCCCACAGAATGCTGTGTTAACTTTTATAGCTTCATCCATTTTCAAAGCATTCTGGATTCTTCTTTTGAAAAGACTTTTACAGTCTATTAGAAATTTTCCAATATCCTTATGCTTTAGATTGCTTATTAATCCAGTCCTAATACGTCCGTTAAAGGCTGAGATGGAATCTTCCCAATGTACTCTACTTTTAGCAGTTTTTTTAGTTTTAAGTCCTGCCCCTTTTTTCTGGGCTACTTTGAATTGCAAGCGCATAGACTTAATGCTAGCCAACGAAGCCAATAGCTTCTGCTTCTCACCAACACATTCTGCATTTCCAATCGCAGTGTTTATACGAAGAAATCCCCATTCGGCATTCACGAAGACCATTCATAATTATGACATCATCATGTGAAGTCTGCACTAATCTAAGCAGAGCAGCTATATACAGCACTAAATCACCAAAGAGAGACATGTTGCTCATTCAACTTTCTGTAACAGAATGACTGATGTTAGCACACGCTTCCGTATTTATACTATTTCCCCCACCCCATATTTTTATTGATTAAAACTTATTCCAAAAATTTTTAAAATATTAATTATTAAAAGTTACGCACCTTTAACAAGAACTGGAATATTAATAGGTATGATTATACAAAATTCTAGACTCGATTGAATACGTTTTAAAGATAGATTTGCTCGATGAAAAACAACTAAAAATCTATCGACAGGCAGCGATTTATATACCCACAGATGAGCGGGAGTGGGGGAAAGGGTGCAGAGATAACATAATTATAAACTCGAAATTTGGATCAGTCGTCACTTCTACAGTAACTTCTAGAATGTTTACCAAATAAGATCAGAGAATAATCAACTTGGGCTTTAAACCTGTTTTCTTGCCGGCACATGTATAGATTAACTAACTTGCATACATACACGGAAATGTCTAGAATATCTACTTGAAATTCAATAATTACTAAAAACAAAACCGGGGAAAATATAGATCATAATAATGTGAGAAACCGGGAGGCGGAATACATTTAGCGGATATGCTGTTTTGTAATATTAATAAAACATAATTTGATAGGCTGCGAACAGTTTTTATTTAATATTAATCTATTTCTGATTTGTAGACCCCTACAGGGTATCTGGCATCAGGGGAACTTTGCCATTAGAGCGCCCGCAGTCAGATATTAATCTGACAACGCAAATCAGAGAATAGCTTAATATTATTACAATCTCATAAAAACTGGACTCAACCACAGGTAAATGAAGCACCATCTCTATCGTAAAAATTAATTATCAACTACTTTGGATATATCTATATACCCCAGGTCAGGTAAATAATGGAGCTGTATATGTATAAACAGAAAAAAAATATATTATATAATGTGAAAAAAAAATGAATGTTTATTCGGCTTCTTCGTATGCAACTGTGCGGGTTTGATGGCTTGAGGATAAACCGATCTAGTTGGGTTACTTTCTACGAAGTCGGACAACGAGTTGGCGGCTTAGTACGATGACTCTGCGGTCAGACAGGCCTAACCCCACCTGCTGGGAGTCGGAGTTACACCATTTCACGTCGATTTGGTCCTCGCCTTGCCTTATTTGCACTATTTCTCAGTTCAAACAGATATAGTACCACTGTAATGATAAAACTTAGTCATAACGTCTGTTTAAATTCTGATGAATATTTACCAAGAGGCTGTGGTTGAGTCCAGTTTTTATGAGATTGTAATAATATTAAGCTATTCTCTGATTTGCGTTGTCAGATTAATATCTGACTGCGGGCGCTCTAATGGCAAAGTACCCTGATGCCAGATACCCTGTAGGGGTCTACAAATCAGAAATAGATTAATATTAAATAAAAACTGTTCGCAGCCTATCAAATTATGTTTTATTAATATTACAAAACAGCATATCCGCTAAATGTATTCCGCCTCCCGGTTTCTCACATTATTATGATCTATATTTTCCCCGTTTTTGTTTTTAGTAATTATTGAATTTAAAGTAGATATTCTAGACATTTCGGTGTATGTATGCAAAAAAATTGCACGAGTTCAAAGTTCAAGTTAGTTAATCTATACATGTGCCTGCAAGAAAACAGGTTTAGAGCTCAAGTTGATTATTCTCTGATCTTATTTGGTAAACATTCTAGAAGTTACTGTAGAAGTGACGACTGATCCAAATTTCGAGTTTATAATTATGTTATCTCTGAACCCCTTCCCCCACTCCCGCTCATCTGTGGGTATATAAATCGCTGCCTGTCGATAGATTTTTAGTTGTTTTTCATCGAGCAAATCTATCTTTAAAACGTATTCAATCGAGTCTAGAAGCTTGTATAATCATACCTATTAATATTCCAGTTCCTGTTAAAGGTGCGTAGCTTTTAATAATTAATATTTTAAAAATTTTTAGAATAAGTTTTAATCAATAAAAATATGGGGTGGGGGAAATAGTATAAATACGGAAGCGTGTGCTAACATCAGTCATTCTGAAACAGAAAGCTGAATGAGCAACATGTCTCTCTTTGGTGATTTAGTGCAGTATATAGCTGTTTTGCTTAGATTAGTGCAGACTTCACATGATGATGTCATAATTATGAATGGTTTTCGTGAATGCCGAATGGGGATTCGTCGTATAAACACTGCGATTGGAAATACAAAATCTGTTGGTGAGAAGCAGAATCTATTGGCTTCGTTGGCGAGCATTAAGTCTATGCGCTTGCAACTCAAAGTAGCCCAGAAAAAAGGGGCAGGACTTAAAACTAAAAAAACTGCTAAAAGTAGTGTCTATGTATTTAGCAAATGTGCTACATTAAATGCGTGAATGCAATATTCAAACTATAAATACCTTCGATAGCAGGACCATATGCGTAACAACAACAATTAATATGATATAATGCTTAACAGAGACTTACCAATCGCTGTAGATTATCACTTCATTCAACACGCAATAATATGGAACAAAGGAAAACAGGAGTGATATTTGGTAATTGGAGTATTATACTATTACGTACGGTCACTAGTTATAACCACTGGTGAGTCTTTGCTATATAATTAAACATGTGATTGACACATCTCAACACATACCAAAATTTAAACACGTCGGTACAATTAGTAAGGTTCAACTGAACTATGATTTTGAAAATGAATGAATTTTGTACATAAGAACCAGTTCTATGTTGTACAATATAGACTGGATTTACCATCATTTATTTAATAATAAATTAAATCACAATTGGCGCGAACATTCCCCCGGCCTGAAATCATGATAATTATTTCAGAATAGAAATTAATAGGATAAACTAAAACAATATACTAGCATTAACTGACAATTAACCAATAATAAATGTTTTACCTAATGAAAATAAATATATTCATTTAAAAGGAAACAAAAGTATAATTTTAATTTATTGAGCGGGCAAAGGACACAGCCTAACAACTGGCCTCTTTAAAACCGAATTATTAGTGCGAACTGTGGCGACACGCACCACACCGTCATGCCCCGGAAATACCTGTTCTATCACACCCAACGGCCACCTGAGTGGTGGGGTATTGTCCTGGCGTATAAGAACCAACGTACCAACTCGAACTGGATTCGAAAGGGTATTCCACTTGTCTCTAACTTGCAGTGTATGCAGATACTCAACATGCCACCGTTTCCAGAAATGCTGGACCATTTGATCGAGTAATTGTTTACGGTTTAAGCGATTTAGCGGTTTATCCAACACATTAACCGCCGGTAGCGATTTTAAAGGGGTTAACGTTAAAAAGTGCGCAGGGGTTAAAGGTTGTGGGTCAGAGGGATCTGAACTCAACCATGTGAGGGGCCTTGAGTTAAGAATAGCCTCTATCTGACTCAAAACCGTAGAGAATTCTTCGCAACTCAATATTTGATTACCCATAGTTTTATATAAATGCAATTTAATGCTCTTATTTTGAGCTTCCCACATTCCTCCCATGTGTGGAGATCTTGGTGGCAAAAACTTCCATTCGATTTTATTTTGCGTAAGATGAGTACCTATTTTTCTATTGAAATCTTCTGAAGTTACAAAGTTATATACTTCATCTAACAAGGCGCTGGCTCCTATAAAATTCGTACCACAATCGGAAAACATGGTAGCACATGGGTCGCGCCGCGATAAAAAGCGTTTAAAGGCGGCTAGAAATAGGTCCGCCGATAAATCGGACACTAATTCTAGGTGCACTGCCCGCGTTGCCATACACACGAATAAACATATGTATACCTTTTGTGACCTTATACCGCGTTTTCTAGTTAATGTTATATAAAACGGACCTGAATAATCTACACCTGTATTTATAAATGGTTTAACCGACGCCACGCGGCAAACAGGAAGGTCACCCATTATTGGATATGTCGGCAATGGGCGCCTTTTAAAACAAAAATTGCAAGTTTTTATTATTTTGTGAATTAAGCCTCGCGCCGATAAAATCCAATATTTTTGACGTGAAATACAGAATACTAAATGAGGCCCTGTATGCAAATGTAATTTATGAATGTGTTCAATAATTAGATTGGTTAAGCGTTCCTGCTTAGGCAATAAGATTGGATGTTGATGGTCATAGGCAATATTTGCGTTAGCCAAGCGACCGCCAACTCTAATAAGACCGTCCATCAGAAATGGGCGAAGTTTCTTTAATCGGAGAGTACATTTCCCTTTCTCTAAAAGCATAATCTCGTCCCTAAACCATATTTTTTGAACAATACGAATTAACGTATGTTCTGCTTTAATTAAATCGCTAACCTGTATATTAAACCCTTTAGGTAATAATTTCAAGAATTTTAAAACATATGCGGTAGTATTTAATAATTTAGTCCAAGACGAGCATTTCGAAATCAATTCATAAAGTCGATTTTCCCAATGGCTATCAGGTAAAACGTTAACATGCAACGTTGCAGATTTCTCTTCGAGGAAAATTGCATTGTTTTCTTGATAAGATTTTATTGGCCAATTTTCATTACCGGACAAAAGCCATTTAGGTCCAGTTAGCCAATGCGTTGCGGCTAATAACTGCGACGGAATTAATCCACGGGAGAGACAATCGGCTGGATTCCCCGCCCTTCAACATGGTGCCAAACACGCGGTGGCAAAAGATCTTGAATCTGGGACACCCTATTTGCAACGAATACACTCCACCGGTGCGGCGATGCGTGTATCCAACTAAGACCAACCATTGAATCCGTAAATGCGTAAATTTCATATAGTTCTATGCGGGGAGTATAAGTTTCTATCACGTACTTTAGTAGCTTGGACAATAAAAGTGCAGCACAAAGCTCCAAACGGGGAATTGAGGTTATTTTTAATGGCGAAACCCTAGACTTTGCACAAAGTAAACTTATTTTGACTTTTCCTTCAGGCGACGTACTCCTTAAATAAACTACGCCCCCATAACCTTTCTCAGAGGCGTCAGAAAATCCAATAATCATAACTTTCGAATTTTCAAACACTGATACATGTCGTAACACTCGAACATTTTCTATCACATGAAGCTCGGAATAAAATCGATTCCAAAGATCGACAATTCTTTGGTGTGGTTTGTCATCCCAGCCAACATGAGCAGTCCAAAGTTCCTTAATTAATACCTTTGCGTATAGTATAACAAGTGCCAATAACCCAAGCGGATCGAATATTCGCGCGACTGTGGATAATATATTGCGTTTTGAGCAAGTGACATTCTCAATATTCACAGTAAAACAAAAGTAATCTGTATGCGGGTGCCATTGCAAACCTAATATTTTAGGCACACTGTCATCAAAAGTAATTGATTTTTCTAAACGAAAAGATTCGGGTATTTCTTGCATTAACTCGGGCGAATTAGTGCACCACTTTGCAATTTCAAACCCCCCGGCCCTAAACAACTGTAATAATTCGGTGTATAATTGCTTACCTTCTGATAACGAGGCAACCCTGTGGACAAAATCGTCCATGTAAATGAATTTTAAAATTGCGTTAGAGGCTAGCGGAAATGATTTACGTTCAGCTAACGCGAGTTGTTGTACGGTGCGTATTGCTAGATATGGGGAGGACGTACTGCCAAAAATTAATCTTTTAAATTGATAAATAGCAATAGGTTCTTTTGGGGAAAACCTCCACAATAGCAACTGATATTTTCTGTGCTCCGGTTTTACTAGAACTTGCAAAAACATCTTCTTTAAATCGGCTGTCATTGCAATTTCAAAGATGCGGAAATTCAACAACAGGAATAATAAATCAGTCTGCAATTTTGGACCTGTGTGCAATAAATCATTTAATGATTTCCCACTAGTAGTCTTTGAACTACAATCCCAAACTACTCGTAAAGGAGTGCTTTTGCTTTGCGGTTTGAGAACACCGTGATGCGGAATGAAATAACAGGGATTGGGTAGGTGAGGATTTACAAATAATGCCATATAATTGTTTTTAATATGCTCTTGCATTACTTGCGTATAAGCACTCTTAAATTCAGAAAATTTATTAAATTTGCGTTCTAATGCCAAAAATCTATTGACTGCGGTTTCGTAAGAACGTCCTAATAATATAGGATCCTGTTTAAAAGGCAAACCTACTGTATAGCGCCCTGATCCGTCACGTTGAACGGTTGATGCAAAATGTTTCTCACATTCTGCGTCCTCACTACTAATTACATTAGCGTGCGGAACTTCTTCTAATTCAAAAAACCTTTTAACAGTTGTATCTATTGATTCAGATGCAAACGCACAAAAGGCTTGTGAAGAAATCGAGGACATTGCTACAGGTGCGGCTCCAACTACTAAGTATCGTAAAGAACTTTGAATCGCGGTTATTTTCCGAATTCACTATTTTCGCGATACCAATAACCATTGCAAAAATCTCGGCACCCAATATTCCTTCTATTTCAGAGGGTGTACAAAAAGCTGGGTCCGCGAGAGGTAATTGGTATAAATAATTAAGCGAGTTTGCGTCTAATAATGTTGCAGGTAACTGATCAGTAATTTTATCAATTACGTATGCATTAGATGTTAGAGTAAAATTTGCATTAATTTTTGAACTAATTGTGAGTTTAACTTGCGATTTGATTGGATGCACCCCGGCACCAATACCATTTACCGAAGAATATACCTTGTACATAGACAACCCCAATTTTTTACAACATTTTGTAGTTATAAAATTTGACATACTAGCCGAATCCACTAGTACCCTTATTTCTACGTCCCCTTTAGGTGTGTCCACCTTAATCAATGCGGTAGGAAGTACTGCTACTTTATTTGTGATAGATTTAGAGTGTTGTTCTGATTGCGAAATTGAACAAAATGTATTAGTGTTCGGTTCTGGAACACTAATAACGGTCGGCGATAGACTTGAAGTACTTGTTTCTGGATTTTAATACATACTGGCGTTAACTTAGGCCAATGTAACAAAGTGTTGTGACGCTTATAACAAACACCACAGCACTTTTGCGAATTACAAGATTTAATGCGATGAACAGAACTTAAGCAATTGACGCATAACCTTTTTTCCTTTGCAAATTTATATCTGTCATTTGGCGACATCTCTAGGAAGATATCGCACTTGTAAATAGGATGGGAATTCTTTTGACAAACAATACATGAAGTAATAGTACTATTAGCCACGAAAGACTGCGAAACTTTCCTAAATTGCGTATCAGGTTGTTTATTTTTATTAACACGTGTATCTGAACGACACAAAATTTTGCTTTGCTCTTTAACAAAAGTGAGCACTTCTGTATATGTAGGTGCGGTTGAATCTCTACGATTTATTTCAAATGATTTAATTGTTTCGTTATCTAATTTAGAAAGTGCTAAATAAGACAACATAAAATCCGCTAGATCTGGCAAGTTCAAACTTTTCAATGCGCTTACCGCTGTATCAAACTTTAAGAATGCGTTTAAGTGATCACCTGATTCGGAACGGGCTTGTTTAAATTCTAGAATTGTTTCTATATAATGGTTTGCGATTAAACGTTTATCCTCGTATTTTTCAATAAGAGTTTTCCAAATTAGTTCATAATTTTCCGCAACAGGTGGCACGGTAGAACAAATTGTTAAAGCTTTTCCAGACAACCGACCTAACAAATAATGTAATTTACTAATTGGATCTAAATTCGCGTTTCCATGAATTAAACTTTTGAATGTTTGAAAGAATATTGGCCATTCCGCTATTTGACCTCCAAAAAATGGTAACTCCAACTTCGGCAATCTAACTACGGTGCTTTTAACCGGTTCGGTAACCAAAGTGGTTTGCTTTTCTTGAGGAAGCTGCTTGGCGGCTAGCATGCAGTATCCGCACAGTTCATCAAATGAGTCCAGAACATTAAAATCTGGCGTGAATGTTTTATCGATTTTTATCGAAATTGCATTAAATCTATCGATTATACTATAAAACTCAGTTTTCGTTTCTTGAAAGGTTTCAAACCGTGCGCGAAACTCTTTGATGGCGGTTCTGTTTTGAAGATCTTTACTACAATCGTATAACCTTTGTATGCGCCTAAATAAGGTTTCCTTTTTTGCTATCAATATTTTCAGAGTTTCTTCCTTAGACGGCATTGCGAAATGACGTATAAACT
Organism: Platerodrilus igneus; assembly: GCA_036346225.1. Taxonomy (NCBI): domain Eukaryota; kingdom Metazoa; phylum Arthropoda; class Insecta; order Coleoptera; family Lycidae; genus Platerodrilus; species Platerodrilus igneus. Next base: position 3,420,233 of record JARFIW010001358.1, read on the forward strand.
AAATACTTTAATATAAATTTTGAACTAGGAATAATGAGTTTAAAATTATATAGATGCGTTAACAAATTATTGCAAAATTTAACTCACAAATTGTAAACAATCTTTTGTATGAGATTTTGTATACAACATGCAAAATAAACTTGTGTTGAAAATTTCTAAAATTGTGAACCTACTGTAAACAAACTTATCAACGTGCTTAGATATGTTAACCACTTTCCATAAGTCGCGATAACAAATCCGGCTCGAAAGACCAGATGTCTATGTATTTAGCAAATGTGCTACATTAAATGCGTGAATGCAATATTCAAACTATAAATACCTTCGATAGCAGGACCATATGCGTAACAACAACAATTAATATGATATAATGCGTAACAGAGACATACCAATCGCTGTAGATTATCACTTCATTCAACACGCAATAACATGGAACAAAGGGAAACAGGAGTGATGTTTGGTAATTGGAGTATTATACTATTACGTACGGTCACTAGTTATAACCACTGGTGAGTCTTTGCTATATAATTAAATATCTCAACACATACCAAAATTTAAACACGTCGGTACAATTAGTAATGTTCAACTGAACTATGATTTTGAAAATGAATGAATTTTGTACATAAGAACCAGTTCTATGTTGTACAATATAGACTGGATTTACCATCATTTATTTAATAATAAATTAAATCACAATTTGCGCGAACAAGTAGAGTACATTGGGAAGATTCCATCTCAGTCTTTAAAGGACGTATTAGGACTGGATTAATAAGCAACCTAAAGCATAAGGATATTGGAAAATTTCTAATAGACTGTAAAAGTCTTTTCAAAAGAAGAATTCAGAATGCTTTGAAAATGGATGAAGCTATAAAAGTTAACACAGCATTCTGTGGGGAGTTTGAAATTGCAACTGGTGCCAAGCTTATGCAAGAATATAAATATTTCACTACATCTAATGCCGCCATCTTCAGAGACATTACATTTGATTTTCCAATGCTCCACCCGAAAGTACTTCATTGGCCAGGAAACGAGTTTTTTTTTTTACCTGGAAAATTTGGAATTTTGCCGAACTCTTGCTGTTCCAAGCAAGGTAGGGATCTTTAACGTGCGTGACAACACTCACACACGGGACCTCCATTTTACCTCTCATCCGAACGAGGGTGTATTTTTGTGAAAAATGCTCGCCTAACATTTTTCAAGCGGACCGTGTCGGGATTCGAACCCGGGACCTTGGGCATCTACAGAGACACCGATCTAGACAAATGGTTTATGGAAAAAGTTATGGAACCATTAGTGACACAGTTGGAGGAGTTCCAAGAACGAGACAGCGGGTGGTGTTTGCAAAATATAATTAATTTGGGGATTAACATCAACAAATATAATCCCCTGCCAGGAACTTCGTATATTGAGCGGCCGCTTGAGATCAAACAAAAACATGCATGTATCAATGTGAAGAATAACGACCAAGCTTGCTTTGCATGGAGCATAATGGCTGCGTTACATCCAGTTGAACGACACCCTCAAAAAGTGGCCAAATATCTTCACTACTCTGAAAAATTGAACTTAAAAGGAATCCAGTTTCCGATGACTCTTAATCAGATCAAGAACTTTGAGTCGCAAAATGATATATCAATTAACGTCTACGCCTTAAAATTAAAGAAACACAAGTTTACTATCGTTCCTATATTTGTATCGGAGAATAAGAAAAATAGACATGTGAATCTCTTAATGATTCATAGCCAATATTATGCTGAAGATATGGAATGCTTTATATATATCGATGGATCTGAAACATTCAACACCCATTATGTATGGATAAAAGACTTGAGTCGGCTGGTGTCATCACAACTTAGTTTTGACTGTGCGAAAAAACACTTTTGTGATCGTTGTCTACACTACTTTAGTACCGAGGAAAAATTATGTAATCATATTAATGATTGCAAAATGAAACAATTATGTGTGCCTCGACTGCCTACAGAAGAAGACATGATCCTTCGCTTCAAGAATTTTAAAAACAAATATAAAGTGCCATTTATTGTATATGAAGATCTGGAATGTATATTGAAGTCTACCGGAATGAAAAAGAAGTATCAAGAACATGTGCCATATAGTGTTGGATATTATGTGAAATGTGACTATGATGACTCATTATCATTTTATCGGTCATATCGGGGTGAAGATTGTGTGAAGTGGTTTACTATGGAGCTACGTCAGTTTGCTGAAGACGTTGAGACGGTATTTTTATGTCCCTATGTTATGTCTCCGTTGACACGAGAACAAGAAGCAGCATTTACGACTGCAACACATTGTTATATTTGTGAGAAGCCGTTCAGTCCAGAAGACAAAAAAGTTCGTGATCATAATCATTTAGTGCCGACTAATAATTACAGAGGACCAGCGCACGAGAGTTGTAATATCAAGTATCGAGATTCTCGTACAATTCCGATAGTTTTCCACAACTTGAGTGGTTATCACAGCCATTTCATAATTAAAAGTATTGCTGTAGATTTGTATGGCCGAGTGGAAGTGTTACCAGTAACAAAGGAAAAATATATCTCCTTCACAAAATATATTCCTGAGATCCTGATCAGCTACAGATTTATCGATAGCTTCCGCTTTATGAGCTCATCCTTAGAAACATTGGCTTCATATCTAAACGAATATCCGTTATTAAAAAATGAATTTTCTAAATTGACAAATGAGAAGTTTGAATTATTAACTAAAAAAGATGTATACCCATATGATTTTATCGATTCGTTTAAAAAGTTGGGTTACACTTCACTACCTAGTCAACAAGAGTTTTACAATAAGCTAGAAGGTAGAGGAATTACGAAAAAACAGTATGCGCACGCACAAAAAGTGTGGGAAACATTTAATATTCAAAACCTGGGGCAGTATTCTGACTTATACCTTAAGACCGATGTGATGCTATTGGCTGAAGTTTTTGAACAATATCGTACGAGTTGTCATTTAACTTATGGACTAGACCCCGCCCACTATTATACCCTTCCAGGGTTCACTTGGGATGCGATGTTAAAGCATACTCGTCAAGAACTTGAGTTGTTGACAGATATCGATCAGCTATTGTTTATAGAAAAGGGGATACGCGGAGGACTTAGTCAAGTGTGTTCGGAACGGCGTGCATCGGCAAACAATAAATATTTACCAACGTATGATCCTTCCAACCCCGATGTGTATCTTATGTACTATGACGTTAATAATCAATATGGATGGGCGATGAGCCAGCCCTTACCCTATGGAGGATTTGAATGGGTGGACACCAACATCGACGTGACATCAGTTCCTGATAATGCGAATGATGGCTATATCTTGGAGGTGGATTTGGAGTATCCGGAATCTATACATGACTTGCATAAGGACGTCCCATTCTGTCCTGAACATATTGATCCGAAGACTGGAAAACCGCCTGTATCAAAAACTCAAACTACCAAATTAATGGCTACACTAAATGCTAAAAGAAGATATGTGATCCACTACAGGAATCTGAAACAGGCTTTAGAAAATGGACTTAAACTAAAAGCTATTCACAGGGTGCTGAAATTTAAACAAAACTGCTGGCTAAAATCTTACATTGATCTCAATACTGAACTTCGGAAACAAGCAAGGAACGAATTTGAGAAGAACTTGTTCAAGCTATTGAACAATGCTGTTTTTGAGAAAACGATGGAGAACAAGCGAAAACATTGTAATGTGAAACTTGTGCAAAACTGGGAAGGTAGATATGGAGCCGAAGCCAGGATATCCAGCCCGTTATTCAAAATGTTATAATCTTCGATGAAAACCTTGTGGCTGTTGAACTTCTTAAATCGGAAGTATTTTTCAATAAGCCTATATACGTTGGAATGTGCATCTTGACATGGCCAAGTTGACAATCTACGATTTCCACTATGGATATATGAACGCCGCCTTTGGAGATGGGTGCCGAGTTCTTTACACAGATACAGATAGTCTAATTTATAAAATAGTAAATCTGGATCCTTATGAGACTATGAAGCGGGACTGTTTGCAACGTTTCGATACTTCCGATTATCCTTCCAACAACATTTATGGAATTCCGCTATTTAACAAAAAAGTATTGGGTATGATGAAGGATGAAAATAATGGACGTCTTATGACAGATTTTATTGGGTTACGATCAAAGATGTATGCTACAAAAATTTTTAAGACAGCTGAGGAAGAAGAAACTGAACTCTTACGAGAAGAGGAAGAATCACCTGGCATCCAAGACTTTGGTATTACATAGAAAATTAAAGGGATTAAAAGATCAGTGATAAAGAATAGAATCACTTTTGAGGATTATGTTGATTGTATCGAAAATTACAAGGAAGTATTTGTAACGCAGAATCTAATTCAATCATCCAAGCACCAAGTCTACACTATCGCTCAGGAGAAGATTGCCCTAAGCCCGCACGATGATAAACGCCACTTGCTTCCTGGTTCATATGCGACACTACCTGTTGGACATTATTCAATTATGGAGCAAGAGGAAATATAATACTTATTGCAAATGTAGAATATTGATTGTAAATATATTATCCTCAATAAAATTTTATATAGTTTAGTGTTATCCTATTCTTAAAAACTGAATGTAATAGACGTCGTGGGTGTTGGTTGAAAAGTAACCTGAATTGACCCTCAATTCCTCCTTATGGGGATTTCAATGTATGGTACAAAAATGACCAGAAGGGACCTTAGAATTTCCCATGTTAAATCCCATAAGAAAACCGGTTTTTTGGGCTAGAACATAGGTATCTACCCTACTTAAGATGATCTGCAAAAATATTTTCATTTTGGTCTGTAAAAACACTTATTGTAAACTAAATATTAAAGTAAGTTAGTAATATGTGCTACAATTTAAGCACGTAAAATTTGGTTACTTTTTAAAAGACCCATGTACAAAATACTAATTCGTTTTTAATGCTACATTTTTAACTTTATGGTAAATTGTTGCAGAATTGCTTCTAAATAACCTAAATTGAGCTTCCCAGATGATAGCATACATTATAGTTACACTAACTTCGACATCTTCACAGTTATCTCAGGGTGCGGTTGTCCTTGGTGGCAAGCAAACTTTTCTTAGTGCAAGATCCCCGCAGGTAAAAGACAAAAAGTAAGGAAGAAGAAATCACTTCTGCAACCATCACACTCGTATTGGCACAAACTGTTTTTTTACTGCCGATAATTTCCAGTGGACGATAATCAACGTTTGCCTCTACAAACAAGTCATTTCTTATTGGCTGACGAACTTCAGATGACCGTTATGAATTAACCACACAATTTTCCACAGGAAATTACGTAAATGTACAGAAGAAATGGTGCTTAATTTAAACTTAAAGTAATATTGGAGCTACATACAAAAGTTAAACAAAAAGGAATTTGATGCAAATCAGAACGACGCATAACAAACTGTTGCGGTCTACTATTAGGCAACCCGTCAAACACACAAGCGTTGTAGGGTCTGCATAGTCTTCAGGATTCTAGATGCTTCTAGCAATCAAACACACAAAACGCCGCCGGCACTGTTCATTCTTGCCAGACCGGGAAGCTTCTCGTAAGTACCAGATGATGAGTCATAACTTTAAATCTGAGTATATATAAGACCCCTAAGAAATGCAAGGGTCAGTCTATACTAGAATGTCTAATATAAATTATAACGTTGTAAAATAATAGTAGTTTGAGCTTTTAGAAGTATACATAAATGTTATATGCTGTGTCTAACGTACATGCAGCTTGTAGTATACAAAATAAATAGAAGTGTATAAACAAATAGTCGTGTTAGTGTTGTTAATTGACCTATGGTAAAGAAGTTAGTTTAAGAAAAAATTAGTGCTTGTATTTCATTAGTGTAATAGTGCTTCAATGTTAAGCGGACTGAACACATCTATAAATAAGGCATATACTGTTAATTAGACTTGTGAACAGTGAGTATTAAAGACCTTTATTATTACTTGTTTTAAATTAAAGAAACGCGGTAGCAGTAGCTCGTTTCAATACCATACCAATAAAGCTCCCTGCAATATCATAAAATTATCCAAATATATTTCAACCATATTTGAATTTTCGAATAAAAGGTTACAGAAGAAACACTAATCTCAGGGGTATCGTAAATGAAACAGACAAAAATAACGATAAACTTTCTTTCCACTCCAGTATGCGTTTGATTTTGGTATGATTGATTAGCACGCTAACATTTGAGAACTGTCGATAATATTTCCCAAAGCGAATCGAGTGTATTAAAATTACGCTTAAATAACGTGATCGTTAAGGGTTAAATTTAAAAATCGTGTTTCAACGAATGTATGATTTCTCCAATGAAAACCCCATTTTGTGCATCAAATAATTTAGAAAGCAACGCTTACAGAGTATTCGAGCTGAGACTTTTTTATTCATCATTGTGCTTCTCTTCAGTTCGGTAAATTTCAATTAATTTTTCCAAAGGTCCTAATCCTGTTTTATTTAATTTACTCCATTTTATACGTGGGTTGTAGATTTACGAGGCGAATAAGACAGGCAAACCCGAGGTTCAAGTAGTTTGGTGACTCGTAATACTTTTTAATCTATTCCGCTTTTGTTAAAAAACGCATTGGAGCGTTGATGCAAAGATTCGAAATTCACAATGATTAGATTTGTATTTCAATTACCCGAAAGTAAAATCCAATTCTGAATTTAAGCATTAATTACCCAGAATAGTTAAATTTAACATTCTGATAAGACAAGAACCTTTAACTCATTTATTTGATCTCGAAGAAATAAAATCTCGCATTAGTATTTCGATAAAATTCGTTTTCACTTTGCATGAAAAGTGTAACGATATTAACGTATTTACCCTTTTCTGTAAGTTTGAGCGCTTGTATGTTTGCCACAGTAACGGGACACATTAAATTGCCATGATAAAAAAAGTCAAATAATGTTTGAGCAAAATCAGGAGGTTATTCGGGATTACAGAAACAAAAAAGATTTTTCGTCGCATTAGGCATTTAGTATTTGCAGGTCAAGACAAAAAGAGAAAAAGTGGGGATGATTTAGGTAAATGCACTAAGAAGTGAGTATATAAGCTATGTATTTTCGGGGCCAAGGAAACGGTTTTCTTATGGGTTTGAACATGAGCAATTCCAAGATCCATTTTGGTCATTTTTGTTTTCAAGGCCATTCATTCGAGGACCACGTGTAGCCATCATGGTCAACCTTTCACTTTCACTTTTCTAGTTCAAAGTTCAATTCTACACCACTACCACCACATTACCGTCTCTACCAACGGGAGAAGGCATATAGTACAGATGTCATTTAGTGCAGGTAACAAACATTAGATAAGAGAAAATGAAACACTAAATAAACAAAATTTATTATATAATCTATACATAGTAGTAATCGATGTTTCGCGTCTAATAATATTATTATTTTTTACATACATTTGGTAGACTTATATTTAAACACAAATAAATATACATAGAATTTACATATGTATACAATATAATTTATATCGTAATCCACATACAACGATATATATATATATATATATATATATATGTATTGCCGTAGAACCTCAGAAAAAATTCGTGCCCCACCAGGGTCAACATATAATTTTCAAAAATTCAAAAATTAAAAAAAAAATTCCTTACCCTTTTATTTCGCCTTCAAATTCCTTCAGCTTCCCTGGCTAGCTCAGCTGTGCCTCTTCTCGAATACCTAAATTTACAACCATACCTCTTTCACACTCGCACACCATTCAATAAAATCACCAAATAATACAACAATCATACAACCTTTTATTTACTGCTATTAACAGATAAATTATATTCACATGTGTTAAAAACAGTTTGATACACTCATTAGAAAACTCAAAATATGGAATGTTTTTAAAGTCCTTGATTTTTCTAATTATTTTCAAACAAATTCAATGAGATATGAGTAAATGGGCCCCACATGTTACCCTAAATTGACTGCACACTGGAGTATGGTGAGCTCATAATAACCCAGTTTAGTTTGTATATGCTTTTTACACCTTGCATAAATTAAAACAAAATTAACAGACCCGTTTACCCTATACAATTCAATTTATATCCTGAATAAAATTTTAAATGTTTTAAATACACCCCTTTTCAATATTTAACCTCAATAAATTGTCCAGTACATGTATCTTTTTCAATAAGTTTCTATAACCATAAATATGCCCCACAAAGTCAACCACACAGCACAAAATTTCACAAATGTTTATCAAACAACAGAAATTTCAAATATATTACCTGGAGAATTCTTCAGGCTTCCTTTCCTTCGAAGATGATTGCCAGAACACTTTATATTATCCTTATATTATCCTTATATTATCATATATGCTCTTAATATTCAGTAATATAAGAACAAGTCATCTGGTTGTACGCTATCACACTTTCCTGATAAGTGAGATTAAACAGTGTCTTTCTTTAAGGCGTTGTTTATAGAAACTACCGCCCTCTCAATAATCTATCGCATTTCAATGCTCGGTTCTAGAAGGCAAAGCCTGCAAGCTGTCACTAAAAAGCAAAGTACTAAAGAAAAGCGATAGAAATTTCAATATTTATTAGAAACATGCATGCAATACTAAAGTTATATTAACAATTATCAGAACTACAAATCTTTTTGTTACGAGTAAAAATGATTAGAAATTAATTTTTAATTACCCAGAAGGGGGGGGACTCAACAATTTTACAGGTGCACTCGCTAACGTTTATTGGTGTTGGAGTGGGTTCCTATGGAAAACAAATAATAAAAATCCAAATACTATAAATATTTTTTTTTGAAGAATTTTATTAATTGTCCATATTAAGGGCGCCAAAATAATACTACTGTTTCATTACACTAGATTCCTAAGTAGCTTTATAACATAGTGTAAATCATAATTGCTTAAAAATACGTAGCACAATACAAACTTCTGTTTTAACCATTTCGAGATCTATTAAAACAAAATTTACACACAAAAAGTTACAAACAGTCACTTCTTACAATTAAAGCTTGCGTTTTACTTAATACACACGTTCGTATTTTAAATGTTTCAAACTGCTTCTCTACTAATTTTATCCTTAAATGCAAATAAATAACTAATTTTGTCATTTTACGAATCAATTATTATATTTAAAGTTCGTCTTAACATAAATTTCAAACGTCAAACAAAATTAAATAATTCAGGACAGACTGACAATTTATGTTTTCAAGGTTTCCAGATTAACTCCACTGATGGACTAATTATTTTGTCGGTCCATTAGAGTACCTCATTTCCGCCAAATATCCAACCAACGTTTACGAGTGGCACTTCAACTTTAATCCTTTTAATTTACCACCGATTCACGATTGAAATCTACGCACCACGCGTGCTTCAACACTTCTTGGTCAACACCCCCTGCAAAGCTCCATAAAATTGCGACCCGCCTAAAGGACATTGGCCTCTGAAAACACCCGTCCGTTATCCTTGAATCATTGTTCTTGTCCTCATCGAAGAGTTACCTCGCTGAAGGCAACAGTTTCTACGTACGCGTCCGGGGTTATTGACGTCACATTTCGTACTTGTTCAGCTTTCCTCTTAAAAATCGTTATATTTTTAACATCCCTCGTTTCGATTAAAATTCCGCACTCGGTTCCCACACAATATACGTCTAAAGATTTCTTACGGTAAAGTAAATGTCATCAATTCCTGTGAGAAAGATCAAATATTGCAACGACTTTAGTTTTACAGAAAGCACCACGTAGTGAGCGCCACTGAAACGTTATTTCTTCTACGTTGAGGCGCTAGTGTAACTTATTTTTCTTAATGGGCGCCAGTGAACAAAAATCTTTCGACATAGTTAGGGGTCTATTCTTGGGTAGAGCAATAAGAAGTGGTGGGTGAGTCGAATTCTGTTTGCAAACCAAAGCTAAGCTAAATTAAATAGGCGCCACCATGTCCTGAGATAATTACGATAATAGCAGAGCACAGTTCTAAGGGCGGACGTGGAAACCCAAAGATAAAATGATCGCCTTCGTTAATAAAAACCTGTCTTATCAAAATAAGACATAGCTCCTGTAAGAAATTGCAAAGATTAAATAAATAAAAAAGTAGAACACCATTTGTGTCCTATAAAAGTATAAAAAATAAAAATAAAAAAAAATGTATATCCAATATGATATTGGCACCAAATTATTACTCAAAAATTTTACCTTTGTGTAATTAGATTTGATCGCATTTGACCAAAATAAAAGCCTCAAAGTTGAACTAATTGTTTACTAAAGAAACTCTCTTTTAAAATTTCGGAACTTTTTAACAAGTAACAAAAATGTATCATTAACATCTATATCAAAGTCAAGGTTTTGACTTTTTAAAACAACCAACTACACTTTAAATATGAACCTGATTTAAACATTTGAGTGAAAATAATTTGTAAGCATAATACACTGAATTACGTTCTAACCTGGGCAGATCTTTTCAGGTAGATTACAATTTCTAGAATCTTATACAGAGTGTCTTTAAATTTTCAGATTTAAATTTTATGATTTACATGTAGGTAAATGCTAATCACAAAAATAGGAATGTTTAGTTTAAACTCAATGACAGCTGCACGAAGCATTTGTTTTCATGACAATATGTCAATTGTGCAACACAAAAAAAAATATGACGTCGAAATCATACGTTGAAATTATCTAAGGTTCAGATGGAACAAAGCTTGTAATTATAAAAACCTAATCTGACAAAATTTTGTTCTACGGCTTATAAAACCAGTTCAATAATAGTTGAGAAATACACAGATTACATGTTGAAAACATGATAGCAACTTTACGTGCTTTATATGATAGACCGTTTATCAAATTTTTATGACATTCAAAACACCTGCATGAAATATTTTATATCTAATAACGAACCAAACTGCTTTTGTTGCTCCACGATAAATCGAGATGGAAATTTATATTCTTCAAACAAAGTTACCAGCCATTTCTAACTAGAGACGACTGCAATCCAAACTAACATCCATAATTCTTAGTTAACAAATTTCTTAGTAGACAAATTTCATATCGACAAATCCTAAGTGACGAATTTTAAATGATGAATCCTACATGACGCGCTAAATAAATTAAACCAAATTAAATTAGTTTGTAACATATATACTTTACCAACCGTTAGTAGAAGGTATCTTAATAGTTTCAAGTGGAGCACGACCTGACCTGCTTACTTTAGTAATTAATGCGAAGGTCGCCTGCCTCTAGCCGAGAATACATGTTGATAAAGCTGTTCCTAGCGGGCGACTAACTTAACGAAACAAGAACCGAATCGTCGCGACGTTAGAGGCGTGGAATACGAAAGAAACAACTAGAGATGTGCGTGGAAATAACTTTATGTGACACAGACATTTTAATATAAGAAGATTAATAAGGAATAATGCACGCTTAGCCCATTATCCTCGTAATTCAATGCGAATAAGTATTACTCAAATTAAACATGTTACACTACCCCTTTCCCAAAAGAAAAAAAATCTTTTATCACAAACAAATTTTAAGCTAAAAAACAAAAGATTTTTTGTTTTATAAGAGCTTTTATCAAACTCCCAACTAACATCACAATTATTTGCTAAACATCACAGTTTACGAATTAGAAATACTTATTTAATCAACATCCAGAATAACTACGAAAATTATGAAAACGAGAGGGACTAATATATACAAATTTGTGTGTGCTGGTAACTACGTGTACCAAACGTCCATTAAGAGACAAAATCGGGGAGTCATAACCGGTATAAGTCAAAATCGAGAGAAGTCAAATCAAAAAGTCAAACACTCCACGGGACAAAAAAATTAATTTAAGTTTAAGGGAATTCTTTTATTAGAGCAGGAATTCTCTTACTCCTACTGAAGGCAGTACGTACTAACTATAACTAAACACAATATGAAAATAACGACAAAAATAACGACTCCACTTCCTGGAGCTTTAGCGATTTTACCAACTAAAAAGGACGCTACCATATCAAAACAGCATCATAATACAAAATATTATCAGCTCAAAGTGATAACCAAAACCAAAATAAACTAACCAACAGGTTACTAATAAAAATGGCGGTGAGTGCACATCACCACTATGACTCAAAGTGTTAGAAGTTTTGCCTCTACCAAACTCAAACTTCTACGCAAATATTTCACAAACCAAAACTCTTAACACAAAACCGAACCAGTCAGGGCTGAAATCTCCTTCACCCTACTGATTATCCTATCACTAATTTCCAAACATCATCACCTATTAGTGATGGATCAAATGGTGAGGTTCACCATGCAAACCTCTGACCTTACCAAACAAAAAAAATTAAAGAAAGGTCATAATCAAGGGAAAGAATACGCCAATATTCTCTCTACCTAAATATGTAAAAATCAGGACTAACAATTTATATAGTCGACTTATTTCTACTTTCTAACAATATCTTCTACTAGCGCGCGACAACCTAAACTAGTATGTACATCAACGTACACCACAAAACTACTACTAAATTTTGACTACAAGTTTCCATAACCATACAAATTTTTCAAACAAAATACGTTGCAAAAGGACAGTCTTCATTTAGTATTAGTTAAACTATACTAAATCAAAAATCAGAACAAACGAAACAAGCAAACAACTGATTTACTTATAATCAAAGAAATGACTGAACTGGAACTAATCTTCAGGATCATCATTCTCATCTGGGTCAGATGCAGCAAAGGGCTTCAAATTTTGAACATGCCATTTCCCTGCTTTTGATCCATCCTCATTCTCTAATTCATATACTAAATTGGAATGTTTTTTACGAACTTTGCACAAAACGAATTTTGGAGCTAACTTAGCGAAAAATTTATCACCAGCACTCGAAAGTACCTTATTAGTCCTCCATACTCTTTCTCCAACTTGAAATGAAATGTCTCTTCTTCTAAGATTGTAGCGTTTACTCGAATGCTGATAAGCTACGTGTAAATTTTCACAAACATTTCCAAAAATATCGAACAAAGATTGACGATCCAAAACATAGGATGGTCTACTGCTAGAAACAACATCAACATCTTTACCGGGTTCAAAATTGTTACTATAAGCTTTTCCACTTAAGGGTACCTGACGACCAAAAACTAAAAAATTTGGTGAATAGTTGGTGGATTCGTGTTTCGCTGAATTAACTGCATACTGAATCTTTGATATCTCAATATCCCACGTATCATGTTCTTCTACGTACGAACGGATGGCAGTACCAACTGTCTTATTAATCCTTTCCACAAAATTGCATTGAGGAGCGTAAACAGCATTGTACCAAATCTTTTGTATTTCGTACTTTGCACACAAAGCCTTAAAAACACGACCAAATAAATAACAAATAACAAATTGTGGTACGCCGTAAACAAGAAACACTTCTTCTTCTAAAAATTTTTCAATCAAATGTGCTTTGGCACTGCGCAAAAGTTGTAGCATCGAATACTTCGAGAACCAGTCGCCAACAATTAAGAGCCATTTATGTTCGCGTTTGGAACGAGGGAACGGACCCATCAAATCCAAAGCAATGCTTTGGAACGGAAATCTAACCTCTTTTTCCTTTCCCATCATGCCAAGAGGACCATTATTTGGTGGTTTTTGAGCACCACAAATAAAACATTTCCGACAAAACTTACGTACATCAAAAATCATTTTTGGCCAATAATACAATTCTTGGACACGAGACAAAGTTTTCAAAGAACCAAAATGTCCTGCAGTAGGGGGGTCATGACATAATCTAATGACATCTTTACGCTGAGATTTCGGTACTAAGTGCGTCCACTCTACAATATTCGCCGAATGAGGTAATTTGGAAGGAATAAACTTAAAAATAAAACCATCTTCCACTTTCCATTGTGGGAAGCTTTTAGGCGACGACAAAATTTTCTTCCTTAAAGATTCATACCACAAACCTACATTATCAAGTTTGATCTCTACTAAATTAATTTCAGGATTTTCTACAGGAACAGCATGACTAAGACAATCTGGGACTATATTAAATTTTCCTTTCCTGTGTACTAAATCAAATGAATGTTGCCATCTGGCAAGTTTTCCAGTGGGATTCTGAAGATTACTCAACCAAAATAACGAAAAATGATCAGTAACAACTGTAAATCGAACACCTTCAACCCACGGACGAAATTTTTCAATTGCAAAGATGACTGCTAAGCACTCTTTTTCTGTGGTGGAATAATTGCGCTCCGTACGGCTTAGGGTTTTACTTGCGTTCGAAATTACACGTTCTTCTCCTTTTATATTCTGTATCAGAACAGCACCTAACCCAGTGTTACTGGCGTCGCATTCGACAATAAAAGGGGCCAAATAATCTGGCTGCGAAAGAAGAGGTGCAGAAACTAAGGCTTGTTTAATTAACACAAATGAATTTTCTGCCTCCGGGCTCCAAGTTACAGTTTAACCTTTTTTCTTTTGCTTGACGAGATCATTAATGGGCGAAACTAATGACGAAAAATTTTTTATAAAGCGACGATACCAACTGCACATTCCTATGAACCTCTTAACTTCCGTCGTGGTTTTCGGTCGAGGAAAGTTAACCATAGCTGATACTTTATCGGGGTCTGTGCGAAGTGAATTTGACCCTACTATATAACCGAAAAATTTAAGTGACTTTTTGAAGAATTCACATTTTCCTATATTTATAGTAAGGTTAGCCTCTTTTAAACGTTGCTTAACCTCTGACAATAATTTCAAATGTTTTTCAAACGACGACGAACATAGTATTATATCGTCCAAATAGCAAAATACATGAGGTTCAAAACGTGGACCAAAAATTGCATCTACTAATCGCTGTTGCGTCTGCGCAGCATTCTTCAACCCAAATGGCATACACGTAAATCTATACTGTCCTCGCGAAATAATACTAAAAGCAGTCTTATCTTTAGATGACTCACTAAGAGGGACTTGCCGAAACGATTTTCTCAAATCAAGTGACGAAATATAGTTTGCACCTCTCAACATATTGAGAATTCTATCTACGTTCGCAAGCGGATACGAATCGTGAACGGTTAGGTCATTCAAGGCTCTACCATCAAAACAGAAACGATATTCTCCATCTGCCTTCTTAACCAACAATACTGGAGATGACCACGGACTAATACACGGTTCAATGACTTTGAGTCTAAGCATGTCGTCCAACTCATCGTTTAATATCTTACTCATATACGGTGACCTTACATACGGTTTCTTATGGAAGGGCTTAGCAGCACCTGTATCTATATCCATTTCGATCAGGTTAGTACGTCCCAACCTTTCATCACTGCTAATTTCATTGAATGAATCTATAATCTCTTGTGCTTGCACACACTGAACATCCGAAAGGTCATGCAAATCAAACAAGTAATCATTAGTGCTCAAAGGGATAGAAGATGATCTTAAATACACAATACTATTCTCAATATTACTCTGAATAAATCATTTATTGTTCTTAAAATCGTCAACTACACCAAATAATTTTGCAAAATCACTACCAAATATAAAAGCATGAGGTAGGGACGGGACCACCAATGCATTAAGAATACGACAATCATTACCCACACAAATTGGTAAATCAACAGAACCTAAAACAGACTTTACTGATCCATCAGCAGTAGTAATACCTGTCTTTGCTGAACTAAAAATTTTTAAGTCTAACTTTTCAATTATCGGAAGAGCTAAGGATCCAACCACTGAGGTAGTACATCCTGAATCTAGAAGACCGGTAATATCTCTATCAAATAATTTTACCATAATGTAAGGTCGATTATCACACTCCTTTTCTATGAACAACGAATTAGTCTTAGGCTTTGAAGAAATCTGACAAAATTTTTTTACAACTGTTAGCCATTTCGACCAATCATCTTTGCAAAAATATTTTTCTTGTTTACACAACATAACTGTAGCCTTATCACGCGAAACAGAATGCCGACCACCATGCACCTGCCGCTTTACTAGTTTTTTGAACATTGTGGACACGAAGTTGCCTTAACACCTTTTCGACCACATCCAAAACAAAAAATCCTTTTGGGTACTCTACAATCCTTAAACCAATGTCCACCACGTGAGCAATTCCAACAAGCAAAATTATTTTTCTTATCAGGACCAAACGAATTAAAAACTGAAGGCTCAGAAGTACCATTATCAACTACTTGTACTTGAGGATTAACTAATTTATTTTGATAAACCCTACTCTTAACTGCATAAACTTTTTCATTCGAAACGGGATGTTTAATCTAAAATGGATGCTTAGAAAAACTCAAAGACTTGTTAGGTTTACTCGAAGATGCAGAAACTGAGTTTAGTTTCATCAAAGAAGCTTCTTCTAATTTTTTACACAACCTTACTAAGGTAGGTACATCTTGAATGTCCGACAACGCAAGTGCGGAAATAAAATCAGAAATCAAAGTTTTTCTTATCATCCTAACTTTAGTTACTTCTGCTGGCTCATTAGTAAGTCACCTGAATAAAGTTTGCATATGCGCAACAAATAAAACGATACTTTCATCTTTTCCTTGACGACGATTTTTAATTTTTTCCCAAGTATCATCATCTGAAAAACCGGGTAAAAACTCTTTCTTTAAACGTTCTAATAAAAAATTCCAATCCTTTAACGAATTTTTCACAGTTCTAAACCAAATCAAAGCATTTCCCACAAAAAGTTCACATGCTGATCCAAATAAATCAGCTTCGGGTACCTTATGAGATTGCGCAAATTCGCTGACTATCTAAAAATGAATATAATTGTTTAGGGTCCCCTGAAAATTTTACGGGCCACGAACCTATAGTTAAAAAAGATGTTACATACGAAATTGAATGGGTAGGCACACTATCAACTGAAGGTGATACTACATAGACCGATCAAAGTTAGTGGACTCTGTACTCTTATTGACTTTATCATATAACTCAGCTTCTAGGGTAAGTATGGTTGCTACGGTTTCATTTCTGAACTTAATAGCTTCTTCTGAATATATTAAAGGAATTTTCATACGCTTAACTCGACCAGAAAGGTGAATCAACCTTGAACAAGCTCTCCTAAAAATTGAATCCGACAAATCACCGTCAAATTCGGACACAACATTTTGAACTGACTCAACTGAAACAGGAATCTCTTTACTTTCTGTCGCAAAATCTACTACATAACTCGAAAGATCAATCAGACAACCAGGCTTATCAACTTCTTTAGCTAATAGTCTACCTAAAATTTTTCTTTTCTCAAGAACTGGTCTCTCACTCACTACTCCTCTGATTCTCAGTTCATATTTCAGTTTCTCATTAAGTAAACAAACAATTTGGAATTTTTCAGACATGATTGTGATAGTCTAATATTTTAATGAAATTAAATTGATAAATCTAAATGATTTAAGCCTTACGAAAATTGTCAAAGTAAATTTTGGGCGACAAAAGGTCAAAGTCAAGTGAATTTGGTAAAAATAGGTTTTTGCCAAAACAATATCAAATAAAATCTTTATTAAGCCAAAATAAAATTTAAAGTTAAAAATAAATTTGGCTAAGGTAATTAACTGACTGAAAGAAGTTCAATGTCTCAACTAAATTTGTGCCAAAACAAATTTCAAGAACAATAGCAAATTTAAGCAAACACATTTCGAAACTAATAGCAAATTTAAGCAAACAAATTTCGAAACTAATAGCAAATTTAAGCAAACAAATTTCGAAGCCCTACACGTTGCGGCGTCACTGAAACGACTTTTGTTTTACACAAGGCACCACGTAGTGAGCGCCACTGAAACGTTATTTCTTCTACGTTGAGGCGCTAGTGTAACTTATTTTTCTTAATGGGCGCCAGTGAACAAAAATCTTTCGACATAGCTAGGGGTCTATTCCTGGGTTGAGCAATAAGAAGTGGGGGGGGGGAGTCGAATTCTGTTTGCAAACCAAAACTAAACTAAATTAAATAGGCGCCACCATGTCCTGAGATAATTACGATAATAGCAGAGCACAGTTCTAAGGGCGGACGTGGAAACCCAAAGATAAAATGATCGCCTTTGTTAACAAAAATCTGTCTTATCAAAATAAGACGCAGCTCCTGTAAGAAATTGCAAAGATTAAATAAATAAAAAAGTAGAACACCATTTGTGTCCTATAAAAATATGAAAAAAATAAAAATAAAAAAAATGTATATCCAATATGATATTGGCACCAAATTATTACTCAAAAATTTTACTTTTGTGTAATTAGATTTGATCGCATTTGACCAAAATAAAAGCCTCAAAGTTGAACTAATTGTTTACTAAAGAAACTCTCTTTTAAAATTTTGGAACTTTTTAACAAGTAACAAAAATGTATCATTAACATCTATATCAAAGTCAAGGTTTTGACTTTTTAAAACAACCAACTACACTTTAAATATGAACCTGCTTTAAACATTTGAGTGAAAATAATTTGTAAGCATAATACACTGAATTACGTTCTAACCTGGGCAGATCCTTTCAGGTAGATTGCAATTTCTAGAATCTTATACAGAGTGTCTTTAAATTTTCAGATTTAAATTTTATGATTTACATGTAGGTAAATGCTAATCACAAAAATAGGAATGTTTGGTTTAAACTCAATGACAGCTGCACGAAGCATTTGTTTTCATGACAACATCTGTCAATTGTGCAACACAAAAAAAATATGACGTAGAAAACATACGTTGAAATTATCTAAGGTTCAGATGGAACAAAGCTTGTAATTATAAAAACCTAATCTGACAAAATTTTGTTCTACGGCTTATAAAACCAGTTCAATAATAGTTGAGAATTACACAGATTACATGTTGAAAACATAATAATAATAATAATAACGTGCTTTATATGATAGACCGTTTATCAAATTTTTATGACATTCAAAACACCTGCATGAAATATCTTATATCTAATAACAAACCAAACTGCTTTTGTTGCTCCACGATAAATCGAGATGGAAATTTATATTCTTCAAACAAAGTTACCAGCCATTTCTAACTAGAGACGACTGCAATCCAAACTAACATCCATAATTCTTAGTTAACAAGTTTCTTAGTAGACAAATTTCATATCGACAAATCCTAAGTGACGAATTTTAAATGATGAATCCTACATGACGTGCTAAATAAATTAAACCAAATTAAATTAGTTCGTAAAATATATACTTTACTAACCGTTAGTAGAAGGTATCTTAATAGTTTCAGGTCGAGCACGACCTGACCTGCTTACTTTAGTAATTGATGCGAAGGTCGCATGCCTCTAGCCGAGAATACATGTTGATAAAGTTGTTGCTAGCGGGCGACTAACTTAACGAAACAAGAACCGAATCGTCGCGACGTTAGAGGCGTGGCATACGAAATAAACAACTAGAGATGCGCGTGGAAATAACTTTATGCGACACAGATATTTTAATATAAGAAGATTAATAAGGAATAATGCACGCTTAGCGCATTATTCTCGTAATTCAATGCAAATAATTATTACTCAAATTAAACATGTTACACCATTTTATTGCATTTTATAAGTTTTCTGGTTATTGACGTTTCTTGAACTTGATGTAGCTTGAAACAATATTATTGCGCATAGATTTGTATCGGCGGTTTTTCTAATTAATACAAAGATGTAAAATCCTTGTCGTTGTTGCTGTTTAATATAAAAATTTACTAAGTACCTCTTGGTGTATTTGCTTATCCTAATTTAAACATCATAATATAATAGTTCCTTCCAACCTGTTAATTAACCGGATTCTATAAAATTATTTAGGTAGTTTTTATCACGGTTCCTTCCTAAACTAGCTAATTGAAAAATGTTTAACTATTGACAAATGAATGTTTAAATAACGCGGAATCGTGTAGTAAATAGGTGAATAGTCAGACAAAATATCTTTCTGACTTAAACAATAAAAACCCTACCAAACAGACTTAGAGTCGTTATTGATATAATTCTGTTCTGACAGAATATTTATGCTGACTGTTATTAATAAAAAAAATTTTATTTTCGCTTTTTCAAAACAAAAGCTTTTAAATAGTATTTACTAGTACTAGCTTTGCAAAATTCCAAATTTTCTAAATCTAATTTTTATTTATCATTGTACTAATATCATTTTAAAGAAAATTAAGAATAACGGTTACTAAGATCCAATTAGCTTTTAAATTATTCAGTAAGGTAATTTAACATTAAGTTGAAACTTAAGCATATAAAATTATTTGGCACCCTAAAAGTCCGTGCACTCGACACGAATCTCTTTTTATTGTCGTACGGTTAAGCAACTTCATTTCATCGTCATTTGAAAATTGCGTATATAAGGTAACGCCAGTAACGATTTCCATAGGGCTATCGTATGCGAATGTCATATGAACAATGACAACCACCTTAACCATTTCCCACTTTTTTTTCACTCAATTATGCGCTTTACTTTGATTTGATTTGCAGATTGAATGATGATCATACAATATACAACTTTCCTAAATCCTGTTTCATTTTTATTTATTACATTTCTTTCACAGCAGTAGGGTTGCATTTTACGCTACTCTACATGTGAGGGTGTAGATTTACGATACCGACAAGGCAAAGAAATATTGTCAGTTGTCCGTTAGGGCATATATTGCAGGTTCAAATACTTTTTTCCTCTTAGAACGTTTTAATTTGTACGGTTTTCTTTAAAAGAAAGCTTAGGTGCATTTAAATACTCGTATATCAAGCAACGCTTAAATTCTTACAGTGCAGAAAGCGAAACAGTATAATAAGTAATCTGTTAGAACAATATGTACATAACCTAGTTTATTTTTGCCCCAAAGCACTATAACGCATCTATTTTTAGGTTGTTTAATTGTATTTGTATAGCGGGGAACACTGAGTGCAGATCTAGTCTAAAAATAATTTCCTCTCGTTGGTCTAAGGCAATGTCGATACAATTCACAAATTATGGTTGTCTTAGAACTATCGAAGTGAGACCATTAGTTTAAATTTTCAGTGGGAACATAATTCGTAATTTAACAGAATGAAAAATTCAAACTCACTTTATATCTTTGATATAGGTTTGAAATAAATAAAAGCTTAGCCTATAATAAAAGTTTCACTTTATTAACCAGCTGACCTAAATTCGTTAATAAAATAAAATAATAATTCAGACATTTATGCAAAGCCTAAATGATTACTTCAAATCGAGGCAGTAATTAAAATATACGAATATAATGCCTCAGGCAGGTTTTGAACATGTGATTTTCGACTTTGTACGTCGACGCGCTAACCAATTGAGCCACCGGAATCGGTTAGTTCAATTGAAAGGATAAACAAAAATCTAAATCGTTTACGCCACCATATATCAACCTAACTATCAATTACGTACGGCATTGTTCTCAGTCATATATTTAGAATCCTGTTTGAGAACTTATATTTTCTGTCTTTCAACTACTAGAGCGATCTGAAATATTGATTTAACTTTGCATAAACGTCTAATTTATAGGTTCTTCTTATTATCGAATATCGTAATACTCATAATCAATTTGCCTTTGTAATTACTTTATATATATATATATATATATATATATATATATATATATATAGTGTAATGGTTCTAAAGGGCTAAATTTAAGTATAAACAAGGCAATTTCAAACACCCTGTATAGAGAAAACAACCAAAATTTACGTGCGAAATTTATGTCATTTAGTGAATTTAAAGTAACAAGTATTAATAAAATTTTACAAGTAGTGATTAAAATTTAGTTAGGTTCGTAAAGAAAATAAATTGTAGAAGCCAATGCAAATTATTAATTAATTGAATTGAGCGGGTAATTACGTCTAATACGCATAAAAGCATAAAAATCGATAATACCAAGGTGAAACGCTTTGCTAACACATAAACAGCCGTTGAATATAAAATACATTGAAAAGTCAACTCCTAGAAATGTTGTTTTAAAACGTTTGTTAATTGAACACCTGCAGGTTTTGAAAATGTCAGATTCCCCTTATTTGTGTACATAAAAGACAGTATTCAAAGTATATCGGGTAAACGGTCGGACGGTTCGCGTAAATGTTAACTAAAAGTTTCCTTAAAGCGCAGAAAGGATAGACGATCAATGAAATGCTTCGGAATGAGACAGGCATAATAACAGTTCACTTCAAAACGCACGTATTCAGTCCACATGGGTTAGTTTGAAACGCGGACAGTAATATCGATTTCTACCACTCAAACAAGGTTAGAAGGAAACATAGAATATGCATAAGAGAGGAATAGCGTTAATACAGGCGGGGTTTCAAGACGTCATTGAATATTTTATTGGTCTATATAGTTAGTTGTACAACAGACAAACACGGGAAAATTTGAATGCGGGCTTTTTGGAAAATATCGTAACGACGCGAGTTATGTATCCCCCAATTATCTATATGTATTGAATATATTGAATCTAATAGGAATTATTAGAAATTGTTAAATAAAGTATAAGTTCATTACAACATTGTAATACAAGGGTAACCCAGAGAGGTTATCGACAGTTCATGAGAACGGAATGCAACTTTGCATCCGAGAGGGCAGTGATACTGCAGGTGGCAGGTCACAGGCGGTTAACATACCGCAATTACTTAGAATTAAGATTGTTACATTGTAATAAAGTGTACAATTAAGAGAAACGCAGACATGAGATCTGCAAGTTCCCACAGCCGTGTGAGGGGTAGGTTATTATAAAAAGCCCGGGAGCTCAAGGCCCGGCAGTCAGTCTGAGTATTACAGCTTTTGCATTGTTGTCTACCTAGACTACTCGCCCAGTACAATTAATTATTTTTTATTAAAGTTATTATGTACAAGTTATTCTAAATTTCACTGTAATTTCTGTTTCAAGTAAAAATAAATTTGTTAAGTGTTTCAAATTGTTTTTTAAAAACACAGCTCCAAAGGCTCGAACCTTAACTGGCGCAGCCGTATTGGATGTCAAAAGAGCACTAAAAATCCAAAAATCGGAAGATTGGTGACCAAGAATTTCAATTCGCAATTTTGACAGAACCCAAACCAGGTTGGAGGAAGAACAAAAATCGTCTAAATCCAGCAACAAACCAGGTTGGAGGAAGAACAAAAATAGTCTAAATTCAGCAACAAACCAAGGTGGACAAGATACAGCATCGATCGAGCCCACAAAAGAAACAGATGAAATTAATGTAAGTTCATTTCCTTTTAAAACCACTTGATCTCACTATAATTGATATATGCTAGTTTATTATTTTATTATTTGATTACCATTTATTATTGTTTTATGAATTTTATTTTATGCCAATATATTTTTGAAAATAGTTTACAAAGAAAAATTATTTTCAAACGAGACTTTATTTTGAGAAAGTGTTAATTTATGAGACGAATGTTTAAAGAGATTTTCTTTTAAAAGCAAAAAGAGACTTGATATTTAAAAGATTCTTACCACAATTATTAAAACAAACTGAAAAATAAACCAAAAATAACTGACGCACATCCACTAATACCAAAATTAACATACCGCGAAACAAACCGCACATTTAATCCGGTAAAGTAAAAAGACGGAACGCAAATTAATTCCAAAGTTAAAGGTAATTCTTCAAACAAGCAATTACGGAACGATTATTTAAACCATTGACCTTTATAATACTGTATAAACTACAGCAATACACTGCAAACATATCAGTAACCTAAAACGCCATCCGAAGATAAGCAAAGTTCGCGAAAGAAGCATAATTTATTACACACTTAAAAACCTCAGAGAAATCGCAATTAAAACAATAACTTTCAGAACTATAGCAGCATTATAAGTAATTAAATCTATCACGGAATAATAAAAGCGCATGAAATTACACCACAGTAATCTATAAATAAATTGCATTAGTACAAATACGAAATAAAAGCTAAACGTTTTTAATTAAAATTACTTTTCATCGCATTATCCCAGTACAAATACTGAGTAAAGTTAAACGGTCATCGTACAAAGCTATAATTAAGACGTTTAAAACCTACATTACGAGAGATTCAATTACAAACAAGCATTATAATTGAATACCGAGATATCTAGGAATAAACAGACGTAACATTTATGCAAAGCAATTAACAATTACAGAATCGAATTATTTAATTTCTATAAACTGAAAACGAACACCGTTGTGTAAGTCAACGTTTATAAATGTACACGATTAAATAACCAAGACTAACATCTTTTAGTATTTAAATTACAACGATAAGGTGCAAAAGTAATTAACCTGCAAGTTATAATTAGAATTCAAGACAGACGAACTAAACGTTTATACAACTCAATTAAAACCGATGTAATTACAAATTAACAGAACTGAACTAACACAAAGCTAAGTAAATATCGCGAGAACAAACCTATTCATTCCAGATTCTTTAGAAAGCAGAAACTCAAAACAAAATAAAAACCGCAAGATAGAAACAGGCAAATTCAAGGCTACGGTAATTAAATCAACATTATCGAGTATAATTCTTACAAGTTCATCACCGCACTGTGTAACTAAGCACAAGTAACAGCAACTACGATTCTAAAAATATCCCAACGCAGTCTAAACTTAAAATTAACAAATCCAAACCAAAATTAATGCTACGAATAGAAAAAATTAATCTCAATTTTTACAAAATTTGAATTTACCCAACCTAAATGAAAAATTAAATAAAAATCTAAACCAAAAATAACGTTTCAAATAACAAAAATCAACCTCAATTTTTACAAAATTTTAAATTACCCAATCTAAAAGGAAAATTAATAAAACCAAACCAAAATTCACGTTTCAAATAGCAAAATCAACTCCAGTTTTTACAAAATTCGAAATTACCCAACCCAAACGGAAAATTAATAAATTCGAAGCAAAAATAACGATATACATAACGAAATAAACCTCAATTCAAAAATATTTTTTTTTTTTAAATTACCCAAAATCGAAAACAACCCTTAACCAACATGAGTAGCACAGACATGCGACTTTATTTGGAAACAATACAGATATTTGATGGCACGCAGGCGCATCTTGGAAATTTTATTGGAGCAGCCGAAATGTTCCTAAAAACCTTCTACAAACCCGGAGATAACGAAAGAAATGCATTGCTTATACGCTTGATAATAAGTAAACTAACCGGAAGGGCACTAACCTTAATCGCCAGTAGGGACGATTTACAAGGATGGCAGGAATTTAAACAACTACTAATTGCATATTTTGGAGACCAACGTAACATAAAATGCCTGGTACGAGACCTAATAAACCTTAGAATGGAACACAACCAATCCCCCTATCAATTAGGAATGAAATGCCAAGACGTGAGAAGTTTAATTCTAACAAAATTAAAAATCGAAGAACCCGATCAAAACGTTAGACATTTAAAAACAAAAATGTATGACGAAATGGCACTGGACACGTATATAAACGCTTTACCAGAACGACTATCGGACAAGATCAGATTCCAACGACCCCAAAGTCTAGAAGAAGCTATGAACCTAGTAATAAAAGAAAAAAATGTCATGTATTACCGCAACAGACTATACAACCCCAACGCGAATAAAAGTTATTTACCAATAAAAACCATACAAGTCACAAGACAAACAATCCCGCAACAAAAATTTATACCCTTCAACGCACAAACAAATCAACCGCGAATTAATAACCCAAGCTTCAACAATACAAATTTTAATAATCAATTTAAACATTTTTCAAAACCAACATTTAACCTAACTTTTACGAAACCCGCATTCCAACCAAGATTTAATCAAAACCTAAACCAAGAAAGACCAGCATTCAACGCAAACCCCAATAGAAACACACCAATGAATAATAACAACCCTAATAATTATTATAAACCAACACCAATGGATACCTCATCTGGTAACGCCAGACAAAATACCAAGATAACACACATCCGACCAAACCCTCATCAGAAACGCAATTTTACATCGGAAGAACTATTTCACCAAGAAGTAGAAAAATTTGACACTGACCAGAATAATTACATTGAGACACCTACGAACATTGAATCAAATCATGCAGAAACTTATGAACGTGACGAACAATACAAAACTTACGAGGAGTACGACGAAGAAAACTCGAACTCAAATTTTCAAATGGACCAATTCATAACCGACCAAACTTAATAAACTTAAATAACATAAATCACTTAGTATTACCATACATAGAAATACCCCACGCCGAATTCAAACTATTAATCGAAACCGGATCCTCAAAAACATTAATTAGCCCCAGAACCGTACAAAAACATTATTTAGATTATGTAGAAAGAGAGCCATTTAAAATTAAAACAGTCCATCAAACAACACTACACCAATTCGTAGCTAATATACCCTTACCGAGAACATTTAATGTTAAAATAAAACATAAATTTTGTGTATTCGAATTTAACGACAGATATGACTGCTTAATCGGAATGAACCTTCTAAGAAAATTAGGAGTCAACATTGAAATCAAGAATCGCTTATTAAGGACGAAATACGGAAAAATCCCCATTAAATTTCAAAACATACAAATCGAACGAAAATACACAATAGAACCCCGAACGGAACGAAAAATAAAAATCCCAGTAAAATCTAACAAAAAAGTAGGAATGTATTGAATATATTGAATCTAATAGGAATTATTAGAAATTGTTAAATAAAGTATAAGTTCATTGCAACATTGTAATACAAGGATAACCCAGAGAGGTTATTGACAGTTCATGAGAACGAAATGCAACTTTGCATCCGAGAGGGCAGTGATACTGCAGGTGGCAGGTCACAGGCGGTTAACATACCGCAATTACTTAGAATTAAGATTGTTACATTGTAATAAAGTGTACAATTAAGAGAAAAGCAGACATGAGATCTGCAAGTTCCCACAGCCGTGTGAGGGGCAGGTTATTATAAAAAGCCCGGGAGCTCAAGGCCCGGCAGTCAGTCTGAGTATTACAGCTTTTGCATTGTTGTCTACCTAGACTACTCGCCCAGTACAATTAATTATTTTTTATTAAAGTTATTATGTACAAGTTATTCTAAATTTCACTGTAATTTCTGTTTCAAGTAAAAATAAATTTGTTAAGTGTTTCGAATTGTTTTTTAAAAACACAGCTCCAAAGGCCGGAACCGTAACTCGCGTTAAATTTCGAAGATTTCGAAAACGGTTGAACCAAAATTTGAAGAACGAATTAGTTTAATTAAATGTTTCGCGTTAGGATGGTCTGGAGAGGTTACATTCGAAGTGTATAAATACTCTAAAAGAATTAGCATCGCTCTCTTTTAACTTCGTTCTCTTAGTACTTTCATCGCTTCAGACTACGAACAGAAATTTACCACGAGCTTGTAAGTATAAAAATTTTTAATTTAAATAGTACTGTGTCGGCCTTATAATTTGATACGCGGATAGTGTCGAGTCTAAATTTTATTGAGGTGCAACATATATCTTAACAAGCTCGTGAAGTAACGTAAATTAAATTAAATTAAACTAAAGTACGCAATTATGAAAGAAGTGTAATAAATTTGGATTTGAATGCATCGTGAAGGCAGAGCATGCAGCACAACTTAGATGGTGTTCATCTACAAATAGCTAGAAGCGGCCAGCAGAGCAGAAGCACGAAACCGAGAGCGAAAACAACTTAACGGCTTTGTCAACGGAGTAGAGATCTTTAAGAAGTTCCAGGTCACGCTTTAGAATTTGTTGTTTTTATAAACTATAAAAATTGTTGTGATGTGTGAGAGTGAACTATGAAGGTATTTTGCATTATTTGCGTATTGAAAATAATACGTATAACTAACTTTTATTATGGTATTTAAATAGAAATCTAAAATCTAAAGCTTATTAACGTTCCTCAGGAATTTAATTTTTTTTTATTGTTAAGAGTACATGGGTTTTTTGTTTCTTGTGTTTGTTGTAAGAGTATGCAAAGGAAAAAGCATACATTATTCATAATTAACTGGGTTATCATGAGCTCACTATACTCCAGAGTGTACTAATTAAAATTAAGTATAAATAAAGAAAGAAAAATAAGGTATTATTCAGGGCCCATTTATTCCGGTTACATTCAATGTGTTTGATATTTCAGGTTAAAATCCTGAACTTACACAAATAGAATTTACTGAGGTGTATCTTGAGCACTGAAATGTAGATAATCTTGAATTTTTATTTGTAAATGGTGGTAAATAAATATTGTATGATTGTTGTATTATTTTGTGGTTTTATTGAGTGTGTGCGTGAACAATAAAGAGTATGATAGTGAATCTAGTTATTCAAGAGGAGACCCAACTGAGCTAGCCAGGGAGGTGTTGAAGTAGTTAAATGATGGAAGCAGAATCTGGGTAAGAAATTATATTATTTTTTTTTGAAATTTCTGACGATTTTTGGAAAATAAATAAAATCCTCAAATATGTTTTGAAAAAGTTCCACGGCAATTTATGACGGCCCAACGTTGGGCCTTGAATGATGTTTAGGGAGTTCCAGAGATTGATCCCGGGTACACAGCAATATATAAAACTTTTTTTTGTATATTGTTTTATATATTTATCTATTTTATATATTTATAATTTTTATATTAAATACCCTCACTGTAAGTAGTTATTTTATTCACTTTAGTAGTTTGTTAATAGTTTGTACGTTTTAGTTATTGCCTGTGATCAAGCATAAAATTATATGCGAAAATTTAGGCAATAAAAGAGTTTTCTCTATTACCAGCCGACCTAAAACCTGCTAATTTCAACACAATTATATATATATATATATATATATATATATATATATATAAAAGAAAAGTAGGTTTAATGCGTCATAAATTAATACAAACTAAAAAGGAATTATTGGCAAGTGATTCAAATTCAGCCACGAGGATCACGAGCATCAGTCGCCATGGAGGAGATCCGGCTCAACTGCCTTTTTTCATAGCCAAAAGTTATTATTTAGAAGAAAAGTAGGTTTAATATTAATATAAAGTAAAAAGGAATCATTGGCAAGTGACTCAATTTCAGCCACGAGGGTATCCTTTCGACGCGTTTCGGCCTAATTGGGGCTCATCAGGACAGCAGTAGCAAGTTTGTAATATTTAATGCAGACACATTATAGGGTACGGTATACCTTGATCACAACTTGTGTCTTTGCTACTCCTGCCTGATGAGCTCCAATTAGGGCGAACCGCGTCGATAGGATGCCCTAGTGGCTGAATTTGAGTCACTTGCCAATAATTTCTTTTTACTTTGTATTAATTTATAACTCATTAACCTTATTTTTCTTTTAAATAATAACTTTTGGCTATGGAAAACGCAGTTGAGCCGGATTTTCCCCGTACCGACTGTTGCTATAACCTGCGATGTCGGGTGAAACGACACAAATTGTGAGTTAGGTGATGTTGTACTTCCCATAATGTGTCTGTATTAAATATTATAACTTTGCTACTCCTGTCCTGATGAATGATAATTACGAGATAAGATTTATGTAGAATATATATATATATATATATATATATATATATATATATATTTATATAATTATATTTTATGTAATATTTAAGATATTGTTCGCAGGACATAGCTGTTGTGGAAATTTGTTAGTAAATAACATTTATGTTGAGAACAGGTTACAATTTTTATTTATGAATATTATATTTATTTTTAATACATTTGTGAATAATTCTGGTGGTATTAATTGAAGAGTAATGTATATATATATATATATATATATATATATATATATTCACTTGATAAAGAGGCAACGCGAGGTCAAATTAAGGCAACCCAAACACAAAGAATTCGGAAAAAATTGAAATTTCCTAAGATTCATTGTTCCACCCTGTATATAAATTAAAGCGTATTGTAAATACAAAAATCATTAAAATGGAAATCAATTATTTTAAAAGGTAAATACAAAAACGATTCAATTTCATTAAAGCGTGAAAGCGATGTATATTCTTATAAATATTACAAAACATTTAAGCCGTAGATATAAAAATAATTACTATTATGATACTGTAAAAATGAGTTTCAATCTTTAAGATATAAAGCTATTCATTTGCTATAAAAATACACCATCCGTGCATAAAATAAATAATGTTGTGTATAAAACACGTTTTATTTACAGTGAAAGCAAATAATTTCTTTTTACAATTGCTAAGAATACAAGTCTTACTGCATTTGCAAAATATAGACAAGCTTGTATTAATTATGTGTGTATAAATGACACTTAAATTCATTTAGAAGTTTAAAATGAAACAAATTTGGAATATTCTCTAGACAAACCCATAAAATACTAAAAAATGCTTTAAATGTCATTAAATAAACGTATATTCAAAGAACTCTGGGACAATTAAAAACCCATAAAATCGATAAGTATTATTTATTATTTTTCTGTGTCACTATAAAGAAGAAGGAAACTGCAAATTAACTCCGTTATTTAGACAAAAACTAACGACGCTTTTATGATATTCGTAAATCATTCAGTCGCGGCATTTGACACAAATTAAGTTATTAAAACTGTGAAATTTTTGAAAATATTACACCACGTAAGTGACTAAAATTTGAATAAAATCCCCAAAACACTGGAGAATCATGACGTAGTTGGATAATTTGTATATAAGCGGGACCCTTATTACAGGGTTCCGCTCATTTCAATTTACGCGATCGACAGTGTAAAATTCCAGATTCTTTCATAAACCTAGTAAAATGTAACATTGATTATAAAGACAAAATAACATGTATGGTTTACGATATGTAATTTATACGTTTCAATAGTTTAAAATATGGAAGTTGTTAAATGCGGTTTTTTGAAGATTCAACGTTTTTCAATACAGAAACTACTCTAAAGCTAATTAATTAAAAATAGAAAATGCACTTTCAAAATTAAGATTCTAAAGGGAGATTTAAAATTATATGATCAAAACCGGAAAGCTAAACCTTTAACGTCAATTTAAAAATGGAAGCACAAGATATTTATTACCGATAATTACAAAAAGGGATTTTGGATTTTGCAAGTATTAAATTTTAAATTGCTTTGATTGTAACTAATATTTGAGCATTTTGTCATTTGAATTTAAGGTAGAATAAGTCTTAATCATATAATATTTTTTGTAAGAATATTTACCAGAAAGTTTTGAGGTTAGAATTCGAAATATTTTGACCTTTCAAATAGACTATCTGTTAAGGATTTTTAGCCAAACATCCTTACAAGCGTAGGAGTAAAAGATAGGTATATTATCCGCAAGAGAAAAGATTTGAGTTCTGTAAATTTTAACAAAGATTAGGTAAGGAATATTGTAATACTTAAGTAAATAGGTACTTGTTAGGAATAATTTTATATTTGCAAATTATGCTGTGAACTGTTCTGTATTCTTTTGTATAAAAGAAAATTGTTTTCGAATGTATAGATGTTACTTAAGATTGCTATCTCTGATTTCATTTTATAAATTCCATGACTTTCGTTGAGCTAGCCAAGCAAAGAAAAGTTAGAAAGGAAAGTAAATTAGTAATTTCAAATAAACAATTGCTATACTGTATCCTTTAGCGCCTACTTCAAAGAAAACGGGCAACACAGCAAATTTAGCGGCGCTCCAACGTGAGGCCCTATCACAGCAAATTCAGTGACGTCAAATCCGAGGCGTTGTCATATATATATATATATATTATATATATATATATATATATATATATATATTGACGTGATAAGGGGTCACGAGAGGTCATTAAAACCCAAATTCTACAAATAAATCCCACCAAAATATAAAAGAATCAGGCAAAAATAGAAACTTCCGTAAATTAATGATTACGCCATGTATAATACAAGCGTACTTTTATTCATTGATGTACAAGCGAAAAATGCAATTGCACATCTATAAATAATCATCCTGTATGATATAAGCGTATTGCAAATAAATAGCAAATAACGTAAGCTGTATATGTAGAAATAATTAATTTTAAAATACTTTAAAAACGCATTCAATGCGAACGCAAATCGATCATTTTAAGATAAATACAAAGTCGTTTATTTTCACTTATTAATTAGTTTTTGTATAGCATAAAGACCTTGTAAATAAAAACATGTTCTCGTATTTTCGAGATAAATTGAGACAAATACGTTAACTTTGTTAAACTCATTAATAAATAAACGTTTATTCCAAAAAGCGGATCGATCATTGAAAAAACCCATAATATTAATAAAATAACCGATAAAAATTGATTCTCTTTCGTCTTAGTACGCAACGCCACAGCAACGGTGTATGTGTTAGAGTAGGACGAGCAACGCACGTCACTAATAACTAGAACGAGATAACGAGGTATTAAAACTCCACAAATTTTGAACGCTAATAAGGATTTCCTAGAATATTACTAAGGTAGGCGTTTATTATTTAGAATGGAATTACGTAAATACTACTGGTTTTAGAAAATAGATAATTTGTATATATAAAAAAGGGTTTATTAGAAATATTCATTCAGAAACTCGATTGCGAAATGTTATCTTGATTTAAGTCGCGACCTGTTGCTTTGCGAAGATAATATTTAAAGTATGCAGTAAGCATACTGAAATTTAATAATTACGATGGCACAATGAATAAAGAAGTGATGTTTTAAACGTAACCTGTTAAAAAGGATGGACATTATTAAATTTAATTATATAAAATGAATACGGAAAATGTTTCGCTATAAAAAGCTATTAAAATTTTTATTGAATAATCACACCGAGGATACACGTTGGTTTCTAAATGGAGATTTTATGCATCATCTGGTAAGCTGATTTGGACGTCAATTTAAAATAAAAAGATATTTAATTACGAGTTGGATAAAAAAGCGTTTCATGGATTTTTGCAAGTATTAATTGTATTTTACTGATATATAAATTTGGTCATTTAGTTAAGATATAATAAGTTCTAATCATTTTATTTTTGTAAGGATCTTTACCAGGAAAGTTTGTGTTTAGAGTTCGAGACACTCTGACCTTTTACTAGATTATCTATCAAGGATTTTCTTGGCCAAAGCAAACCTTACAAGCGTGATAATCATAACGAGGTAAATTATCCATAAAAGAAGAAGTTTAGTTCTGTAAAATTAAAATAAGGTAAAGAACATTTTTATAATTAAATAAATAAGTACTTTACAGAAATAATTTTATTTTTGAAAGAAATGATGTTGTAAATTTTCTATATGTTTTGTATGAGAGAAAATATTTCGTACTATATAAATGCTTTAATATTGCTGTGTTTGATTTCATTTTTGAAAACTCCAACGCTTTCGTTGAACTAGCAAGGCAAAGCTAAGAAAGTAAGTCAATAATTTCATATTTTACAATTTACTGTATCTGTATCACAGCACACTCTCAGCACAAAGCGAGGCGTTGTCACAGCACTCTTTCAACGGCTCCTCAACAAGTAGTGTTATTAGAAGTTTGACGATGTTCTGTCGAGCTTAACGCTTTGGGCGCCAATTTTTTGCTGTACTATTGAAAGGGCGGCTCCGTGGCGTAGTGGTATGTGTGTGACTACTACGCCCAAGGTCCCGGGTTCGAATCCCGACACGGTCCGCTTGAAAAATGTTAGGCGAGCATTTTTCACAAAAATACACCCTCGTTCGGATGAGAGGTAAAATGGAGGTCCCGTGTGTGAGTGTTGTCACGCACGTTAAAGATTCCTACCTTGCTTGGAACAGCAAAGGTTTGGCAAAATTCCAAATTTTCCAGGTAAAAAAAAACTCGCTTCCTGGCCAATGTAGTACCTTCGGGTGGAGCATTGGAAAATCAAATGTAATGTACTATTGAAAAGACTTTCTAGTTGCCGCTTGAAGCGAGCGGACGTGTTTTCGCAGAGCTCCCGCTTCAGCAATAACAGCAAGTTTTTATCTAGGGTTTATATTATTTATTGTTGTATTATTTTATTTGAAGCTTTGCTTTTTATTGTGTTTTATTTTTATAATTATGTGCCATCAAATTTTAAATACAGGGCAGTAAAATAAAATTTAAAAACAGAATTTAAACCTAATAAATACTAAATAAATCGCGTTTTTCTTTGCAATTTAAATTAAAATCCGCGTTTTAAAATAAACCAACTAAATTTCGGGGTGCCAAACTAATAATCTACTAAACAAATACTCGAAAATAATTTCGAAATAACTTAAAAAGGCGTTTTTGATAATAAATTTAAAATAAAAACCGCGTAAATCGAGTAAAAAGCCGGATAAAACAACCAAAAAGTGTGTGAATTTTTTATAGTGCGCGTATAATCAAATAATAACCAAAAACAAAATCTAAGTTTTTAAATCAAATAAATAACTCAAAAACTGTAAATTTTAAAACAATTTTAATATAAATTTTCCGTAATTTAAGTACACGCGTACTTAAAAGTTCCTTTAAAATCGATTTTGGTGTAATTAAGCGGTGTAACAGTTACAGGTTGTGCTAGTTACCAAGTGATTAAGTGAAAGGTCGTTTCCGGTAACAGCATTCCGATTGCGCTTGACCTTATTTTGTTAATTACACATATAAAAATAAAGTGTTGTGAAGGGTATGTAGAGCTTTTTAGATTAGCACAGAATAGAAAAGAAGTTAGAGCTGCGCCAAACCGACCTTAAGGTCGAAAACAAAATGATGATGATTTATAAATTAGATATTTTGAAGTAATTAGATTATTTAGATTTGATTTGGCGGTTTTAAAAATTTAAAATAAATAAATAGTGTTCTTTACGGTACATTTGAATCGAGATATTTTTATTGCGTTAGGGAATTTATTTGGTTCTAGTTGTTATTTTGACGCTTGGTGCTTGTTGTATTTTTGATAAAATTTAATATTTAATTGGGCGGTTCGAAGTTTAAATAAATACAAGGTTGCTTACGGTTCACCTTTAAACAAAACATTTTTATTGGACCAACGTTTTGCGCTCTTCTAGCGTCGTTCTTTTAGCGTCGTAACGGTCAAGTCGCTTTTTGAGCTGCGTTTTAGGCGCCATTCTTTGTTGTTAGTTTTGTCAGCATGGTGGTCCACCGAAACGAGGAGCCGTTGCCCAGGAAGAAGAGGGGAGATCGGTCGGAGGCTGAGGGCGCTGTTGGGGGGAAACAGCTGAAGGTAGTTTTAAAAGACGTTATGTTAGGGATTCAGGAGGAGGTAGAGCAGCCTGTGTCTGCGGCGGTCGTGTCGGGGGAGTCGGGGCCTCCCGTGGTGGTTGCGGCGCCAGAATTGTCCTCTACTTCGAGAGCCCAACGCACGATGTCGACTAGCAGCAACGTTAGCGTTGATGCTAGCAACCTCGATGAGCTGGAGCTTTTGAAGTTTAGGGTGAGAAAGACGCACGCTGCCGTCTATGGGAAGGTGCCGACGACTTCCGCCACTATAGTCGTGGAGGACAGGAAGATGGTTCGGCACGCCGTGGATGATATCCGCGACGTTACGAACCAACTTATAGGTATAGTTAGGGAGCTTCGTCTTTGCCTAGATGGTTCAGGGAGAGCTGGTGTTGTCGGGGGAAGTCCGGCGGCAAATTCTATTGTTTCAGGAGGCCAGTGTCAGGGTGCGTCGGTGCAGCGCAAGGTTTCCTACGCCGCTGCAGCTTCAGGTTCTACCCCTACGTTTGTTGTCAGGGTCGACGCCAAGCCAGGCCAGAAGGACGACGTGATGACGACCCTGAAGCAGAAGGTCGATCTCGCTCGAGATGGGTTTGTTGTGGTCGGAGCTCGTAGGACGCGCCGGGGCGGTGTCGTAGTGGAGTGCGCAGGTCGCGACGACGCCAAGAAGCTGCAGTTAAAGGTCGGCGGTAACTGCAAAGAACTCGTGGCGAAGCGGGGATGAAGGCTGAAGAGCTCGTGCGGTTGATTGCGATCCAGAATCCCCGCTTCGGAGATTTGAAGCTAGAAGACCACCTGAGAGAGAAGTTCAGGTTTGGCGGAAAGGGCCCTAGGGATCCCTTCGCCAACGTAGTCTTTGAAGTGACCCCCCACACTTCGAAAGCGTATATTAGCTGATGCGATTAACCTTAAGTGGCGAAGAGTATGGGCCCGGGACCACTTCTCGATGACCCAGTGTTACCGGTGCTACGAGTACGGCCATCGATCGATGGAATGCAGGGAGAAGGTACAGTGGTGCGGTAACTGTGCCGAGGTCGGGCATGAATTCAAGAATGGCCGGAAAGCAGTCTCCTGCTGTGTGGTTTGCGCTAGGGCAAACGACAAAACTGGCGGTGGCGCGAAGGTCGATACGCGCCACGACGCCAAGTCGAGCAGATAGCCACGATGCAGCGTCTGAAGAACGCAATCACACGAAACATCGATTATGGACTGTGAAGATAAAACAAAGTCCATAAGAAGCAAGAAGATTAAATTCGCGCAACTAAATCTCGGGAAAGGTAGAGGGGCAACAAATAACTTCGTAAAGTTATTCATCGAAAATAATATCGACATCGGGTTTATACAGGAACCGCACCTGTATAACCACAAAACCGTATTAAATGCGAATGGTGAACGACCGCGTAGCGGGATAATAATAAATAATGGGACGTGCGCCGGAATTATATTAAATAATTTATCGAACGAATTTTTAACGACGGCCGAAATCAAATCAGGAGGAAATGCGTTCTACGTAATAAGCGCGTACCTCCCGCCGGTCGATTCCCGGCGGGAAAATCCCCAAACCAAAGACTTGATAATTCAAGTAGATAATATTGTTCGTAAAATCGGCAGAAATAAAAATCTAATCATAGGGGGAGATTTTAATGCCAAGTCGCCACTATGCGGCAGCCCTATCGAAGACGATAGAGGCTCGCAGGTTGCTGATCTTTTTACGGAATGTGATCTTAGTGTGATAAACACTAATGATTCACCTACGTTTGAGGGGCATAGAGGCAGCAGTTTTATAGATATTACTGCAGTCTCGCACGAAATGTTAGAAACGATTTGTAATTGGAAATTAAGGTCGGACGAGGAAACGCTCTCTGACCATAAATTAATAACATGGGACGTTGAAATCAAAGCAAGCGCAAACGAGCAGCTAACTATATTTCCGCAGTTCTGTAATAAAAAAGCAAATTGGGAGCGATTTAAACACAAATTTGGCGAAAATATCCCTGTGCTCGAAAATGAGCTATTTAACTGCCGAGAGGCAGACGAAGTGGAAACACTCGCGAAAAAATTAAACGGCGCGGTGGTAGACGCGTCGTCGTACTCCATGCCGCGAAAGAAGACATTTAAAGACAGCGTACCCTGGTGGACCCGGGAACTAACCACCAAGCGGGCAGAAACGCGTAACCTAAAGCGTCGCTATCAACGCGCCTCGGGAGATATAAGAGAACAACGGAGATAGAATATAATCAAAGTTACCGCGAATATAAAATATTAATAGAAGAAACGCGAACGAATAAATTTTAAGAATTCTGCACGCAAAACTCGGAAAAAGAACCCTGGGGAACCGCATACCGCGTAATTAGAGGAAAACAACCAAAAATCGCGCTCAGTAATATAAAGAAAACAAATGGCGAATACACGGAAGGTTTTAAAACCACAGCGGAATATTTACTAGAGAAATTTTTCTCATCGGATAATCCCGAGGAGGATGAAGGGTCACACGATTTAGTACCTCGGGAAGCTGCAGAGGTGCAAGGAACAGGTGCCGATAAGGCAATCCTAGTTCACGAGGTCGTCAGGGCTCTTAGGAGGATGAACCCTAAGAAGGCACCGGGGCATGATGGAATCACTTCAGACGCAGCTCTGGAGGCGTGCCTGTTAGCCCCGTGTGTCTTTGTCGGGTTGTTTAATCTTTGTTTAGAAAGGGGAGTTTTTCCGCGTTGCTGGAAAATCCAGAACGTGAAATTTATACCTAAACCTAAAAAGGCGGATGCGTCAGATCCGGGCAGCTATCGTCCAATTAGTTTGCTACCGGTGATGGGAAAGGTTTTAGATCGCGTTAAAACTACACGTGTTGAGCATCTAGTGCGAGACAGCGGCGGTTTTAATAACCGACAGTTTAGTTTTGTGGAGGGCAAGTCGACTATCGACGCCTAAGAGTTCGTTGTTGGGGAAATTAAGCAGGCGAGAGATGCTAAAGAGTACTGTGTCGTTATTGCTTTGGACATTTCAGGAGCATTTGATGCTGCCTGGTGGCCATTAATCGTTTGCGAGTTAGATCGTAGGGGTTGTCCGCGAAACTTGATGTCTTTGGTCAAGAGTTATTTCTCGGGGCGATTGGCACAGGTTGAAATTCCGGGTGGAGTTCTGTCGCGAGAGGTAGAAAGGGGATGCCCGCAGGGGCCATGTTCTGGTCCCACATTTTGCAAGTTGTTGTATGAGAGCATCTTTAGGGTCAAGTTGCCCGCAGGATGCTCAATCGTTGGGTTTGGGGATGATACGCTTTTAATTGTAAGATCGAAATTGTTAATGGATATGCGCACAAAACCGAACGAGGCGCTTAAGAAATTACACGAATGGTCGCAGGCGGTAAAATTAAAATTTAACACGGCAAAGTCAGATGCGCTTTATTTCGGCACGAAACCAGGACAGAGACCTCCTAGGCTAGAGCTAGGAGGAGAGAAAATCCCGTTTAAAGATTGTATTACTTACCTCGGCGTCAAGATCGACGATAAATTAAATTGGAAAGCGCACATACAATACGTTAAAATTAAGGGCGGCAAAATATCAAATAGAATGATGGCGGCGGTTAAAATAAAGTGGGGTTTCAAGGGCGAATCGCTGAGGACGGTCTATGCCGGAGCAATTGAACCGGCAATGCTGTACGCAGCATCCGTACGGGCGGAAGGTTGTAAAGTCCGGAAGATGCGTCAATTAACGAGCGTGCAACGTATAACCGCGGTAAAGCGGCGAGGGCATACAGGACCACCTCTACGGAGGCTGTCCTGGTGATCAGTAGGACTCTCCCTATCGAATATGTCGTTAGGGAGATTAGAGATAGGAAACTTATAGATATAGGGAAAGGGCGCGAAATTATCGAAGATATTAATCTTGGTAATAGAGACGTTGCAAGAAAGATCGTGGTATCAGAGTTCGGGCACCCGGTCGATATTAGAGGAATCGAGTTTGTCGAAGGAGATCGGGACGCGACGGGTATCAGAATTTACACGGACGGTTCACGTATGGATGACGGGCAAGAAGGCGCGGCGTTTGTCGTGTTTAAGCAGGAAAGGGAGGTGTTTCGGTTTCAAACCAAACTCGCGAACTGGAGCACTATCTTCCAGTGCGAATTGGTAGCCATACGAGAGGCTATCGATTACGTAATAAATCACACGGGCAGAGACGATTATTATATAATCAGCGACAGTAAATCAGCGCTGACGGCATTAACTAACATGAACACCTCGACAGACCTCCAGGCGGACGTCTGGAGAATAGCGCATACAGCGCTCGAGTTTCGACGTTTAAAGTTCTGTTGGGTAAGGTCGCACGATGGTAACGTAGGAAATGATAGGGCTGACGAATTAGCTAAAGAGGCCGCAACGAGCGACTTTCGGATATCACATTCGTCGATACCGAGGTCTTTTATCAAAAGAAAGCTGCGCGAAAAATCAATTCGACAATGGGAAGAGAGGTGGAACAACGCTGCCACGGGCAGGTTGACCTACAAATTCATACCGAGTATAGAAGCTAGAGGTAGGATCGAGGTTAAGCTCGATCACAAAATGGTGCAGTTGATAACAGGGCACGGCGCTCTGAAAGCGTATTTACAGAGGTTCGGTCTAACCAACAGCGACCGCTGCGAATGCGGTGAGGGCGCGGAAAGCGCAGAGCACGTACTCTTCGACTGCCCGCGAGAGGCGGGAAATCGAGGGTTGGCTGATAGCAAACTAGCTATCTTAGGTTTGGCATGGCCAAAGAGCCCAGAAGAAGTCGGGGAAGTGGTTAACCAGAAGGCGTTCTGGACAGCCTTAAAAGAATTCGCTGGAAGGGTCGCGAGATTAGACAATGACAACCGCGTGTAAAATTCGGTGGGGTTGGTGGGAGGATTGGAAAATTTTAGATTGACTTGGCGTGAGTAAGGATACGAGCATAGATATAACCAAAACCTGTTATAAAAATTAAAAAAAGAAGAAAGAAAAAAATAATAATAACATGATAGTTATACTCAAATGACCAATATGCACGAGAAACCCCCACACTATTAAAACAGTCACTGCCTATCTTCATAATTATGTGCGGAAAATCGGGAAATCGGGAATAAATAATAACAAATAAACAATAACAAATAAATCAGAAACCCTCATTAAATTAAATCAATTAAATAAACAAAGATAATAAAATAGAGTGAAACCGCGCATCCCCCCCCAGGACTTAAAAGTGAAGTGATAGTGATAGTGATGTGATCCCCACCCAAGAACATTTAGTGCATACCCACCAGGACTTTAGCAGTGCACCCCATCTTTCCCTTAGAAGTAAGTTACAGTTAGATGTAGGCAGACGACCAGATCTTCGGATGCTGGAGAATTTTATTATCGAGGTAAGACTTAAAATGTGGCGGCTGTACTCGCACAAGCATTGATTTACATTAATTAGTAGTTTTTGAAATAATTTAACAAGCACGTTTTGTGCGTAATGGCGCTAGCCGACATAATGCTTGTGCGAGTGCACCTGATAAATAGGGTGATGCTTTTGCTATTTTGTTCACTGCTATATGCTTAACGCTTATTAGACATTTATTTATATATCTATATAATTATATTTATTTATATTTTATATTTACACTTTATATTTATTAGCATGTATTGTAGTATTTTGTGGCATATTTGTTTTGTTTGACGTTCTGTCGCCATTTTAGTTGCAGTATATATTTGGGAAGGAAGAGTAGAGTTGTGAAGATTGTAATCATAATATAAATCAGTTAGGGAATGATAGGGAAAGCTAGGGATGAACTTAAATTAGTTAGCTAGATTTGGATAGTTTTAAGACGACCCTTAAGGTCGCACTGGCAAGCAGAGCCGGCGTCTGCTATCCGGTATTACGGATCCCTCCCCCTCCCATTTTTGCTTGTGTCTTGTTGATCGGGTACACTCGAAAGTCAGCGCTAGGGATACCATTATTTACAACCCTGTTTTTAGTTTTTGTTTTTAGTTTTTGTTTCAGTTTGTCAGATTTTTAGGTTTGTTAGATTGTTAGAGTTTGTTAGGTTTGTTAGATTTTTAGGTTTGTTAGATTTTTATTTAGTTTTTATTTAGGGTGGATTAACTATGAAGTTAGAATGAATTAGAAGCACGATTATTTTCGCGTTTAAACCCAATGTAGTGCCTACGGGTGGAGCATTGGGGACGGGGCCGCAAGTATAGCGGCCGTTATTCAAATTATAATGTACTATTGAAAGTCTACGATGATAATAAGGTTCCCCTAAGTGTTATGTACAAATTTTCTTTTTTACTGAACTGTAGTACCTTCCAGTATCCAATAGTCGCATAATCTCCAAACTAAATAAAAAAACAACTTTAACGGCTATTTTATAAAATGTTTGGAGGTTTTCTAATTATTAACAAGTATTAGGTGAAGATTGTATCAATATGCAGGTATCGATGAAATGTTGTTTTTTCCTCTAAACTTAAGCTGTAAATTGCATTTACAAGCTTTTTATATATCTGTGTGTAAGTAGATTTCTTAGACGATGTGTATAGATGAAAGGTGTTTTTGAATGTATTGAGAATTGTCTATAAAAAATGTTTCCTATAATTATACGTGTAATGTTGGGCTATCTTTGTTTCATTTTATGTTCGTAAAGATCACAGCATGTTTATCGCTGAGTTGTGTTACCATAAAACGCAGGGTCAGACAGAAACCGAAAGGGAAGTAATGTATGGACCCGCACGAATCATGATAACGTATAGAAAAATAAAAAGAAACATAGCAATGACGTGCTAACTACAAAAGCGGAGAGGGACTTCACAGACAAAAGAAGGACATTGCTATCGGAATTTTATTTACAATAAATTAAAAATTCCTATTTAAAAAACCATTATATTCTACGAAGTGCGCATTTCGTACTGTAACATATGAAACTGATCAATAATAAACAAAAAAGGTAATGCTTGTGTTTTCTTCTAAACAAGTATTATAAATTAAACAGTAAAATTTGGAACAATTTTTAGGTAGTAATTTATAAATAACAAGATACAAGAGAAGCTAGTTTCGAAGCGGCTTTTGAATCTATCGTAGAAAATAAACATAACAAATTAAATAACGTTTATTAAATGATATTTTTAAAGAAGATGAATGCATTGTTGAATCTCTTTGGTACGTTAAATTCTTGCAAGCGACCTATTTCTGCATAAATATTAAATCCATCATCATCATCATCACCATGAGGTCTTCAGTCCTAGAGCTGGTTGGACGCATACCCTCATTGTTTCCTAGTCTGAACCAACCTACACATTTCCTTGAAATTTACACAGTCAGCATCTATCACTATATGTGTGCGAAAGTCTGATCTTGGCTACTTCTACCTCTCTTTTCCTATCTCTGCTTGTAGTATATCCCGTACTATTCCCCAGAAATGCCTTTGAACGTATCCTGTCCTTCTATTTTTCTTATTTTTTCTATTTTCCACAGATATCTATATTCCTCTACTATTGCTACAACCTATTTGTTATTAACTTTGTCTGTCCATGCTACCATCCTCATACATCTGAAGCACAAGATTCCAG
This sequence comes from Platerodrilus igneus, assembly GCA_036346225.1. Taxonomy (NCBI): domain Eukaryota; kingdom Metazoa; phylum Arthropoda; class Insecta; order Coleoptera; family Lycidae; genus Platerodrilus; species Platerodrilus igneus. Next base: position 3,462,772 of record JARFIW010001358.1, read on the forward strand.
AAGACTTCTACTCTTTCTGTCTGCTTTTCCTACTGACCATATTTCATAGATGTACTGTGCTGTGCTCCACACTATGCTTTGAACAGTTTTCTTCTTGTATCTATGTTCGTTGTTTTTGAACATAGCTGCTGTTCCTTCTTGTTTGATGCAGTTCGGTCACCTTCTTTTGTTTTACAGTTGTATACCCTATTTCCCCGATATTCAGTGGTATATGAAGGGAGGTAAGTAGCCTTTGGCTGCCAAGTTCCCCCAGTACCTGAACCTTTGTCCAATTCATAGTTTTTCCAATTTATCCTTTCGCACAATCAACATTAGTTAAAAATATTTTACAACGAACACCTGCAGTTGTTTATAATAATCATCAAATTTAAGAGCACTTATTTTTTCGTCATTGGGTTTTACATCGTGAAACTGGTTGGACTTTTACCTCAGCTTATTTATGTTCTGAGGTAGCCTACACCGTTCCCTGCAATTCTCACAGTAGCCTATATACATTTCATTTACATTTCCAATGCTCCACCTGTAGGTACTACATTGGCCAGGAGGCGAGTTTTTTGTTGCCTGGAAATTTAGAATTTTGCCGAACCCTTGCCGTTCCAGGCAAGGTAGGGATCTTTAACGTGCATGAAAACACACACGGCACCTCCATTTAACCTCTCATCCGAACGAGGGCGTAATTTTTGTGAAAAATGCTCACCTGCCATTTTTCAAGCAGTCGGCCGTGTCGGGATTTGAACCCGGGACCTTGGGATCCGTAGTCTTACGCTTACTACACTGATCCACGGCAACGCCTGCAGCCTATGTACAGCTCAATTCCTTTTTATTGTTTTCTAATTATGTGCCCTATTTCACAGAGATTCGGTGGCATGTGAAGGGGGTTAAGCAGCCTGTGGCTGCCAAGGATACTCCCACACTTAGACATTTGCCGTAATAATAGTTTTAAATCCTTTCGAACAATTAACATTAGTTGAGAGTATTGCAAAACCAATACCTGTAGTTGTTTATATAATCACCATGTTTATGTACAGTTATTATTTTTGTCATTAGTTTTTTCATCTTGCACCTAGTTGGAAGCGTATCCCCATTGATTTCTATTCTGAGCTAGCCTACACATTTCCCTGAAATTCTCACAGCCTACATCTTTCACTATCTGTGTGCAGTAGTCTAACCTAGGTCTACTTCTACTTCTCTCGGCTTCTAATATAATCCGCACTATTCCCTCATGTCTTAGTATGTGGCCCATCATCCTATCTCTCCTATTTTTTACTGTTTTCCACATAGTTCTTTCTTCCCCTACCACATCTAGTACCTCTTTGTTCTTAACTTTGTCTGTCCATGGTATCTTCATCATACGTCTGTAGCACCAAATTTCAAAGGCTTCTACCTTTTTCTTGTCTGTTTTTCCTACTGTCCAGGCTTCACAGCCATACAGTGCTGTGCTCCACACATATGTTTTAACCAATCTTTTCTTTGTTTCTATGTTTGTGGTCTTTGAACACAGTAGTTGCTTTTTCTTGTTAAATGTAGGACGATCTTGTGCTATTCTTTGTTTTATATCTTTTGCGCGTTTTCCATCTTGCGTTATTTGGCTTCCTAGGTAGCAGAAATCCTTAACCTCTTGTAAGTTCTTGTTTCCTATTTGTACTCTTGTTTTTGATTTATTCTTCCCTCCTTTGCATATTAGTACTTTAATTTTATTTTTGTTAATTTTCATACGTATCTCTCTGTTAGAACCGTTTCCATTTCATTAAAAGCAACTTCTAACTTTTTCCTGCTGGATGCTAATACCGCTATATCATCTGCGTATCCAAGCACATTAATTTTTTGTCCCTGCATAGTAATTCTAAATGTCTTTCTGCATTTGATAGTATTCATTGTCTCTTCAATGTACAAGTTAAAAAATAATG